>CM076262.1:28816629-30090350 GCA_038380795.1 Pyrocephalus nanus
AGATCTTGCTTAATTAGTATCTTACGATAACTATCAGAATGTTTCAGTGTTGGAAAAAGCCTTGCATATCTCTCTCCAAAGACTGGTAGTACCTTTGTGTCAAATTTCAGACTTGTGTCCTACAGCCTTGTTCACAGTCCCTCTCCAGCAGTCCATCCAGGCTTGGTGGGGTTTTATTTGTCTTTTCTGTGGAAAAAGCTCTTGTAGTAGGAACAGTGAAGACTGATAAAGCATTCTGAAGAATGGAATAAGTGGATTAGGATGTCTGCTGTATAAACAATTACTGCCTCTGAATCAGTTTCTATCATATATAGAAAATATATAAGAATTAGGCGTGAACTGGAGTTTGCTTGAATTTAACCCTTTGTATCACAAGAACCAATAAAAGTGTATGTGCAGCTCCACTCTTAATGGTAGAGAATCAGATGAAATAGGAAGCAAACACTACGATGTGTTCACTCACTGGGTAGTGTGTGGTGTCACACTACCCAGGAGAAAAACTTCTCCAGGGGAGAAAGCAGACATTGTTTATGTTGTGTTTTTTCAGTGGAAGACTGTTGACTTCTAACAGTGCAGAGACAGTGTTTAGCACACATTTTCAGTTATTAGTATGAGGGGAAAATTGAGCATTTAACAATGGCCCAAGTTCTTGAAGTGTGGTAACACTTCCTCTGACTTTGTTTCCCAGGCATACTGGCTGGCCCTGGCCTGGAAACCATCCTCAATAGCACTTTTGCAGTAAAAAGGAAATATATTATGTTGCATAGAAATGTCAGGTGCAAATCTTTTTATACTTCCTTCCCTTCTGCTACTTCTTTCCCTCAGTTACCAGTTTTAAAGAAGACTCCTGTGGGGATTTGGCACAAGGCAAATAGAGCAGCTGGCAATCCTAAACAGTAGAACGATCCTTGTAGTCCTTTTCATTAATTGATCTTAAGTCATTCTTTAAACTACAGTGCTTTACACCAAGGTCAGTTTGGTTTTCAGTCAGTTTGTAAATCATGATAGCAAATAGATGTTTTGGAACCAGCTTGCCCTGTTGCCGTAATCTGATCTTGTTCTATAGATAGGCTGGTGAAAGTGGCAAGCTGCTTCATGGTAATAAAAGTGAGACCACATATAGTGTGAAAAGTATAAAAAGGCTTGGCAACATACTTCTTAATTGTTTTGGAATTGGAGAGCAAAATGAGGGTTGCAGTGCATATTTGGGCTTATTATTCTGGGTGACAAATGTTCAAAAGCACCTTTAAGCCTCACTCCAAATTTTAAGTATGGCATTACAAACCACCTCCATCACAAAGCTTACAGTAGACAGGGAGTGTGTATTTTGTACTAGCCACAGATAGCCATCTTACAGTAGGATTACTTTTAGAAAGCAGTCAGCATGTGATATGGACAACATTCAATAAGGACCTGCCAGATTCTGACCTCACCCTGGTTTCACTCCAGCAGGAACTCCAGTGGAGTTAGAAGAAGTCTGTGGGACTACCTGAAATTTACATCAGAGAATATTAATTTAGAAGCCAGTCCATGCCTGGCTAGCATCTCCTGAAGCAATATTTTTATTCTAGCTGCTCTTTGAAGTTGGTATTCTTCTGGTTATGCTGGTTAGAAGATTACCCTAACTTTATTTCAACAAAAATTGGTTATCCAGTAAAAATGGAACATTAAGTAGTAATAACAGTTTGTCTGTTTTCAAATTTCACTTGCTGGATTCTTTTGTTAAGCTACAAGTGATTTTTGAATCCTGTTTCAGGTTCTAAACATAGAAAAGGCTAATTTTAGAATGGGGAATGGTGTATAATCATCAGCAAAATAATTAAAGTATGAAGTCCCTAGTTCCTCTAAAAGTACAGACTGGACAAAACCAATAATATATACAAGTTGATAATTCTAAAAATGGTGAAGCATTAGTTTCATGAACTGCACTGAATAATGGACTTAGTCTGTTATTTCACATGACTCTTTCCAGAGTAGGCACATGGCGAAATAAATATTTCCTCCAACTTTAAAGCCAAAGAATATGCCAGATTTTTCCCAGAATTCTAGGTGCTGTGAGTTAGGGAAATGTGAATGTATTCTATTGGTCATTACTATTCATAATTATAGATCATGAGTAAGGATTGCTAATTCTCCTAATGCAAGAAAAATGAAGATTTGATAAATTTTAAAGACCAAAAGGCAGGTAAAAGGATTGCAGATTTATTTTCAAATGTCATTTTTAAAAAATAGTTTTCGTAGTTTGTGAACTCTAACTATTTAGTTAGTTGTGATAGGTAGAGCCTGAGGAGAGGCAGAGTACTGTCTGATGGTGTGAGGCCCTCAAGTAAGCAAAGTTCTTTGTTTCTCTGAGCAAACACCTCACCTTACAGAATCATCTGGGTATTGATTTTCCTGGGAGAGAGAACCATGCTTGAGAATAATTTATGAGAGTTAGTCACTCTACAGAACTCAGAAATGCATTTTAAACACTTATAGAGGAGGAAGTTTTTCCTTTATACCTTTGCAAGTCTATCAGTGTGGAATCATGGGAGTATGAACTTATATTTGCTATCAAGGATGTAAGCAAGTTTTTTAGACCATGTGTTATTTATTTGCAGAGTAAAACTTCCCTAAGAATCACTGGTGAGCATTTCAGAACAGAAGATTAACCTTACAATGAGGTTTTAAATTCTGTTCCAATTCAGTTTCTTTACTCTCTATTTCTTTCTTCATTTACCTTCAGAATCCATTTACAGCACATAAAGACAAATTAGAAAATCAAGCTAGTATAACTGAACTTATTGTTTGGGTTGTTTGTAATAACACTTGAGAGAGAAGACATTAATCTGAATATTGTATTAGGGTTCATACTTTCTACTTCAGTTGCTTGCTAAGTCACGAAGTGCACTTGTTATATGGAAAGAAACTTCTAAACAAAGTCAAGATATAGAAATATAGATCTAAAGTCACTCTTATGTATTCAGTCTTCCAATTATATGAGGCAGTTCTGACATCCAAAATCACTAACTCAATTAAGGTCTATAGAATAGGCCTTTGTAGTTTCTACACCTCCCAGCATGATTATCTTCTGTCTCCTCTGCCTGAATAGTAACAATTTAGGTAGGGCTTTCTCTGACACCTTCCAGGTCTGATGTCAAACTTAGTGTGTGACTGGATGTAGCAGAGGTATGAGGTCCTAATTTCCCAATGATAGGAATGGAATCAGGTTTTCTGGAAATAAATGTACCATAGTTTGGGGGTGGGGCAGGCTTTCCTGTGGTAGTTCAGGAAACCTCTATCTTCTTTTAATAATACTGTTAATATTTCTTCCCTATATAAGATGTCTTTTTAATGTCTAAGGTCAGACTTAAGATGGGAATAAGAATAAGGGTTCTTAGAGTATATTGATGCAGTTTCTCAAATGACACCCCATCTGGATGACTAATTCTGCCCCTTTCTGCCTTCTCCAAACCATGGTGAAGTCAAATAATTGTGTAGATTTTAGACTACTTAGAATGGCTGACCTTTAAGCAGAAAATTATTTTCAGTCCTAGTTAGAGAGGAGATTGTACTTTGCTGTGGTAATTAAGAGAACTGGGATATTAAAGTTAGTTTAAAGTATATTAATGGAAATGAACTGCATTAATATTAGAATTTAATCATGATGCAAGAGTGTGATTGAGAACTTTCATATGTGAGGAAGCAATAAATGTCACTCATCAGTACTGAGTGCACCAATGGCTTAAGTTAACCCCTTTCCTTTGCATTGCTGGGAACATTCAGATGTTCATCTACTGCATGTCATCTAAGCCCAGGCTGTTTTCATCTGAAAGCTGTTAAGTTCTTAAGATGAGCTAACTCCGTTGCTTGAAATCAGGAAACTTAAACTGTCATATAAATTGCTCACAAATACATTCTTGTACCCTTGTTACTTAAGGAGAAACAATTTTATTTTGGAAATAAGAAAGAATTGAGCATGTAACATCAAACATTTTTTAAATTTAGGTAGTTCAGTCAGTTGCTGGAACTTTGTTATATTCATGGGCTTCATTCAACCTGGACAGAAATAACTACAGTGCTTAACAATGTCATGGAACAGGAAAAAGATACTTTGAAAGCATAAAAAAATGGTGAGGGTAGGTTTGGTTTGATTTTAAATATTTGACATATCTGATACCTCAGATGTTTCAGACAGGCAGTGGCCCAGATTCTCATGCATACTTGTTGGATCCTCAGTTGGATCTTTTTCTGCGATCAAGTCCATTTGCTACAAATGTTCATAGACCCAAGTGATCTGCAAACTAAAATGCCAAAAAAATGTAATTTTAACCATCAGTTGTGACAGACCACAAGTCACAAACCCAGGGCTTCCACAAATGTTTCATGCCTGAACCTTTCATCTTCTGTAAGTATTACACCCTACTTTCATTTGAAAGGTTTCATATCAGGGAAAACCTCCAACATAAAACTTGCTTTCTGCCCTGGATTTTTGATTCTTCACTCTCAGCCTTGAAGTACTTTTAAGCCAATGCTGCACATTTACTGATTTTTGCCCACTTCAGTTATAACAGATATACTAAGCAAATTTGTCACCAAAATGCCATTAGTGAGGCAATGTAGAAGAGAGTTGTTCCTTGAAGAAAAGAGTCTGTTAAGAAACTATTGAAAAGACAGAAATTAGTAAGGTGGTGCTGTCTGACTCTCTTCCTGTAATACTAGGCTATTTAAATTTTCATTCAAGTGTACTGACATTGATGTAAAGGTGATAAATCATTTACTGAAGCTCTCAATTACTAGTTGAAGCTCTAAAGTAAGAGCTCACAAGCCTACAGATTGTGAGGGACATGTACTCTGGTTCTGCTCAGGTTGAACTGGTCCTGCCTAGGCAGTTGCATCTTATTAGCACCCGTCTGAGCTTTCAAGATTTGCTTTTGAGCTTTTATCTCCAGAATAACTACACCCTTATCTGGCTTGCTGTCCCCAAGGCTGCTCAGGGACCACAAAAGAGAGTGCTGGAGTGACACTGTTTCGGATGGCAGTAACAACCAACAACATACGTACTCAGAACAGGTTGAGAAAAAGATTTTCTTCCCAAATTTGGCTACTTCCCTCATTTAGTCCTTCTCCCTTCCAGTCTCACCCAGAGAAAACTAATGAAAGAAACAACAACCCACAAAATAAAGCAAAACCAGAGACTGTAAGAAGGGGACAGAACCAGTAGAGGTTCTCCAAGACTTCTCTAATTTTCCCTTTGCAAACAGTTTCATGTCTATGATTCTTGTGGTTTGAAGATTTTAGTCTATGATTCCTGCAGTTTTCAGCCTGGCTGAGTCAGGCTGAGATAGCGCTACAGTTAAGGCAGATATCTCAGCTAACCCAATTAGTCTCAGTAATACTAGGTGATGATTTGTGACTTGGCTTGTTGATTCTTAAATTGCTCATCCCTGCAGTGCACAAGGAGGTGTGTAACTTTTGATCAGTTTGTATTCAAACCTTCTTTCAAATGAGACTTAAACATAAAATTGTGGTTTTTCAACTTACTTCTTAGAAACAATTATAGCAAAAGAAAGAAGGAAAAATTATTTTTAAATTTGCTAAGAAAATTACAATAAATTTTAAAATAGGAGACTACTGTCCTTGGAAATGCTGTTAACACAATCACAGAAACTCAGAAACGTGTTATTTTTTCAACCTATTATAAACTTGGAAAGCAAAATTACATATTTCATTTTGATTAACAATAATAACTCAATCCATGCAATGTAAAAAGGGATTTTTTTACAAATATTTTTCAAATTCAGCCATAAAAAGTCAATTATTTGCATAGCTCTAATCAGAATTCTAGCTATCTGTGCTTCCTTCATCAGCTTCCCATCTTTCCTTTCCTTCCTCCCAGAGAATTGTGCTACAGTTTTGTTGATCAATTGATCTTTAAACATTTTTTGTTGGGGGCTCAATGTGCTCTGTTATGTTTCCAATTAAAAAAAAAAAAAAGTAATTTTTAATCCAAAATATGAAGGTCACTAATTAGCTCATTTTTGTTCCGTGACAGAAGAAACAATGTTAACTTCCATAGGATCTAAACTGAATATAAATGCCTCATTAATCTTAGACATATCAAAGCAAGTATCCAAGGATGGATGACAATGTAGAAAAATAGCCCTAGACAGGAAGACACAGAAAGATTAGACAGTGTTTATTATCATAAAGACATTCTTATGTGCTTTTTGGACTAGGTGAAATCAGGGCACAATACAAGGTTTTGAAGAAGTAAAGCATTATGTGTGATGCCTTAAAAGCCACAAAATAACTCCCTGAAACTTTTTTTGAGTATTAGAAAGCAAAAAGCACTCATTTACTACAGCACGCTCGATGCACAAGAATATTTTCTCAAGTGTGCATTCTGAACAACATAGGTGTTGCAACTTTATACTATCATCTAATTACAATATTTGAACATTACCTCATCTGTTACACCCATTTCCCAAACCATCCCAAACCTCCCTCGCCCCACCCCTGACACGCCTCCCGAAGCCGAGTCGGAGGTCTCAAAGACCACTATCTTCATCTTCTCTTCCTCTTCCTCATCTCATTTGACACAGTATTACACCCTCTGGAAAGGTTTCAAGGCTTCTGGATGGCTTTGACTGGTTCTTGTCAGATGTTATGTCTCTCTCAGTCCAGTTCACACATAGAGAAACCCTTTACCTCTATATAACTATTGAAATTAAGAAAAAAAATAAAAAAGATAGAAAACTGGTACAAAAGCGCTAGTAAACTGGATTTTAGGCTACATATGTAAATAGTGAGGTTGATTTTAGAATTCCTGCCTAAGCTATGCCAGAGGTTCACCCAGAGAAATGCTCAGGAACTTGTTAGTTTTTACAGTAGTTTATATACTCAGTCAACAGAAAGCTTCCTTCTAGGACAGGGTGCTTCCACTTGGTTGCCATATTTTTTTTGCTCTCTTCTCGGAGGTTCTTTGGAAATGCGTTAGAAAGCACACTCATAGTCCAGCTGGACTCAGAGCAGTGCCCTGAAACAAAATCTGTGCAAACATGAAACAGCATCCCACCTGGTAGAAGCAATCTGCAGGTGATTCAGTCTTCATTTAAATGAATTAAACAAATCAGTGGATCACTTGGATTTTACATAGTCATGTGTAAGACGGAGATGAAAACTTATTTGTTACAAATAAGGGCTAATTATTTCTTAGAGCTACTACACAGCAAGTCACAGAAGTTTTCCTGTGTAAAACTAAGGATATTGATATTTTCATTCATTCCAGTTGGACTGGAAAGTCAAAGTTGATCGGTTTGTGGGTTGTATTTGGGGATATTTCAATAGCTAATATACAATATTAATAACATAGTATAATGCATAAGCCAAAATGAATAGGGAAGAAATAGTAAAATCCTGATGCTTCATTTCCACACATTTCCACAACTTCTTAAATTGACATGTTCTGACAACGCACTTTGATTATAATGAAGCTGTCTTTCCAGCTGAAGAATCTTCCACTGCAGTAATTAAGATTCTCTTAGATTTCCAGTCAAAGTACTCTAGAGAACTGCTTATTCTTTCAAAGTGTTTCTTTTCAAAGAAAAAAAAAATAACAGTTCTTTTAAAAAAAGGTTTGTCTCTGTTAAATCTAACTTGAGATAAATAACTCCCTTATGAAATTAGGATGATTTCTTACTGTCTCTTAATCAAAAAAAAAACAAAAACCAAAAAACAATGAAAACAAATAAGCCACTAAAAAACCAACCAAACAAAGGCACAATATAACAAACTATTCTTACCTTACCAACATCCTTCCATAAATATTCTGGGAGCATATCAGAAAGTTGAGACTGGTGACAGTTTGTTTTGTGGTTAGTATTTTTTAAAGAAAATTTTAAATATCATCTTAAATCTGTTTTACACTTTATTTCAATCGTCTAGCTGTAAAACAATTTGCCATTCACAAGCTAATTGTTGTAGCTATGAAAATTTGTGAACTATAATGTCCTGACCTATAATTTATCCATGTTTCTTGCCTAATAATAATTTTTATATCAGAGAAATAGACATATTGAAAATAGATGAAACTCAGTAACACCATTTAAACTGAAGAGACCAAATCTTATTTCTTCATTGGTTTAACTCATTTTTTACTCTGTTCCTTGAATGGAACTTCAAGAGACAATGATAACATTTTCTTTTTGCTTATCGATATTCCTGATAAAACCTCAGAAATGAGATTAAAATATGATTTCTGCAATATTAATAGGCAGTGCTGTGTCCCAGTGCTAGCTTTGTCCTTTATTGGAAATTTTTATTTGATCATTTAGAAGTTTAATTCGAAGGACCATCATTTGGCTTTTAAAGGACTGCCCTGTTTATAGGAGATTATACTGGAAAGGTACATGAGCTATCTTAGAAATTAAAAGATTTTTTTATTCCTGTCATATATTTGCTTCCAGAAAAAGAAATATACTGTGTGAGAAGAGACCACAGTTTAAGATTCTGTTTTATTGACAAAACTATAAAATGACAGTTCTCTAAGTGAAACTGAGAAAATTTAAAAAAAAAAAAAAAAAAAAAAAATAGAGACTCTGGTTTCCTATATAAACAAAAGCCTTTGCCTATTACATCCTCACATTGTAATTAGATTTATTATGGCTGTATGCTCATGGTTTGAGTAAGTGGAATATGTGATGTGAGTTTAATTGGCTTATATGTTGTGCTGAGTTCACTAGTGCATTAGAGCCTGCCTTGTCCGGCTGCCGTAGGAAGCATCTCTTGTTAAAAAATCAACCATTCCACCGCAATCTTTCAGAAATATTCCACTGCAACAAATGCCTACATTTTCTAAATTATATTGGAGACAACCATCCAGCAAAGTAGCTGTTACCTCCTGCTTTTCCCCTCCTTCTCATCATGTTTGAGAAATCTCTGTTCTTCCAGGTCTGGTGCAAAACCCACTCATCAAAAGCACAAATTCTCTTTTTATTCCTGCCACAGGCTTCAGACTATTTCTAGCTGCTCAGAGAATGAATAACACTGGGAAGCTCATTTCATCTGTCTGTGTCTTTATATAGCAGTGCTGTGAATAGAAGGAATAGATCTTAACCCATCTCAGAGACTGCTGAATGAGGTATGCAGTAAGAGCATAATTTGTAATGAATATTACAGATGCTCAGAAATAATCATATGCAGTAATGGAATAACATACTTGCCCATATTTTAGGTCTTCCTGCACGTACATGGCACCAATCATAGCAAGGTGAATTATGTCTAGGGAATTGGAATCTACAGTTGAATGGTCTGAATTTGTTTCTCTTTTCCATTTACTTATAAAAACAGTTGTGAGGTCTATTTTAATGTTGCTAAGAATAATGAACAGGTTTAAATGGGATTGAAACATAAACAGGTAAAAATAGGGGGACATTAATTTAAACCTGATCCAAAGAAAATGTTTATATCCAGAACAAGATCTTCTAGAGACTGAAACCAACTGATAAAGTGTATGACTTTCTTTGAAGATCTGTTACTATTAATATCAGGTGGTCACTGCATTTCGGTATGGGCTTTTTACAAACTTCTCTTATTTATTCTACAACATCTGAGAAATTTTTTTCCACAAGTGGATAGTGAAGAGTAATTCACTGAAGTACAAGTTTCTGGTAAACATTCCCTTGCTCTTTAGAAAGAGAATTGATGGTAGCCTAAATTAATTCACTTTATGGATGTTATTGTCCTATTATCTCAGGAGTGGAGAGTGACATTGTATTTCAATCATGCAGCAATAATTAAGAAATACATAACATGCAAATATTTGTCAGAATCTGTGAGCAATCTAGACTGAGCCATGGTCTGACATCCTGTCTGGTCAGATGAGATCATTTGAGTTGTCTTTGTGCATCCTAAGTTCAAATTTCCCTTTTGTTTAAAATCAGTAGACTTGCATGGATACTAAAGTCCTGTCTGCTCCCTTAGGACATTCATTGTATTGAGGACTTTAAAAAACAAACAAAAGTTAAGTCTTTGATTTTGCCAGGTTAGTTTGTGATTATGCAACAGTTCTCTTTATTTCTTCTTGCTTTTTTAAGGAAGAGAGTTCAGTTTTGGTGTTGATGTACTTTATACATAGCTCTGGCTGGGCTTTCTGTTGCAGGATTTATAAAAGTATATACAGTGTGTGGAGCGTTCTACAGAATGCTTATAAAATGCACATAAATTGAGCACTGAAATGAAATGCAGTAATTAGTATAATCTGTTTAAAGTAATATCTTTGAGTAAAACTGTTTTCACTATAATATTGACTGACTAAGAGTGTTGGATCTGTTGTAATATACTTAAAAATGAAGTCTTTGGTGCGTGACAATTTGTAGTTTTCCCTTGTCTGCTTTGCAGGTGGTATGGTATGATACTTCCAAAAATATAAAATTTAGTAATAGAAATGTCCTACTCTTTGCTGTAGAGGAGATCAGTTATGTACAAAAATGGAATTGCTCTTACATGGTTTTCAACAAAAGGTAAATTATGCCTTAAATTAAAGAAATGTGTGCACAAACTGTGCACATTTCCATTGCTGAGATCTGTGATTTTCTTTCTCCTTTAGCCTATATGGACTGAAGACAGTGATAAAATTCCCATGATTTCAGCAGTTCAGGATCAAGACATGGTTTGCAATACTCAGCAGAGTAATTTAAAACAAAATTTGCCATTGCCAATTGCATCATAGGTAACTTGTTTTTAACATCCAGTTTCTAATATGTCCTTAAAATCCCAGTGATTGGGGCATAACTCAGTGTGCTGAGGTCCAAGAGGTGGGCCTTTGTTCAGAGCTGCAACAGAGTCTTCCTGTCTGCATTCTGTTCCCTGTGCTCTCTGGTTTGCACTTCAGGGACCTGACCCACAGTGACCAATACCAACATACGTTTCTCATGAATGAAGTGGAGAAAGTCAAAGTATCCAATAAAGTCACAATGCTACCAACCTTGACTATCATCCCACAGCTCCGATTGAAACCTTTTCAGAGATAGTTTCCCAAACCTACACATCCACAAGTTGCACAGAGAAGTGCTAGTGGACTTTAGTATTCCAAAAATTTTGAGACCATATAGTCACAGAGCCCAGATTGGGTCACCACAGAGGCTGGAACGGAAGTCTATATGGGAAATGGAGGAGTATCAGGCCTTCCCCAAAGGATCTCTGCCTTTCTTTAGCACCTAGCTTGCACTCTGCACATGGCCAGATCTGTGGTACTGGTCTCTTCCTGTTTTGCAGTGGTTTATATGCAGTGTTTTCTGAGCAGAAGGACACTGGGCTTCCCTGAAAATAAAACCTAAAGATGCACACGCACCTGTTTGGGAAGAAGTGGTTCTGAAGATTCTTGTGTCCCTGTGAGGTCTGCAGACAGTCTGTAATTAATGTAACATCATTACAGGTTGTCATTACATCATGTCAGGTGTTTGCAACCATACATTTCCATCTGTATAAATCTAGCCTGCCCTAAATCTCAGTGAAAGGCAAATATTTTTGAAAGTATGGAACTGAACCCACAGGAAGGCTTGCTGCAGTTGTTTGAAATGTGAAATGTAATTTATATTTAAGGAAATCAAGACTCATGGACTAAATAGTTTTTGTTGGTTTGAAGCCACTAGATTTACAGTAGGAGTGGATTTGGCCTTTATACGTTATCATTTAGAAGCTGTCACAGCTCTCAAATTCTTCTTACAGAGGAATAGGTTCCCATAAACCATGTAATCTCTTCCTTACCAGACTGTGCATTTGATTTCCTGCCTCTCCAGGAAATAAAAAACTGATGTCTGCTATATAGGATAAGGCCAACATATGAATCAGCACTTCTATATATCTAGAAAAGTGTCTGACTGTTGGTTCTGGTGGGGAATGGCATTATTGTTATTTTCCTCTTTTTATCAAGTAGATTAAATAGATTTGAAAATTCTTCAGTCAGCAGTAAATAAGTGGAAATCGCATCCCAAGACAGGAAAACAACTAAAGAGCTGAACTTCTGCTAGTCTCTAAAATGGCACTATGACTGCCAATGTATTTCACACTGAATTAGTGTGAGTGATTTTTGTATCTCTTAGAGTCTGTGTTAAGGAAGAAGAGGTAATGATAGAAAAGATGCAGCTGAATAAGTGCCTACTTAATTAATTTTGATGTTGTATATGTTGTAGGTATTGCTCTGGGCAGGATCATATTAGCCTTTACTGTGTGGTCGTTCTGTTGTAGTCCACCCATCTTGTTCTGTTATTCATTTCCTGAAGTCTATTAATGAAGTGTTTTTGTGCCGGTAGAATTACAGGATGACTGTGTCAAAAGGAGTGTGCAATTTGTTTAAAAAGAACTGCACTCATATAGGTATAAGACCAAAAAAAAGTTGCCAATAATCTTTATTGCGCACTATTTCCCCAGATGCTTTACAAATTAAAATAGCAAAACCATAAGAATTAAATAATAAAGAGGGAGAAGAGGAAATTGAGAATAAAAGGGATAAGTAGGGCTGAAGGGTATTTTCTGTTGGGATTTTGATATGAAACAGAGAGTTGTGGGAAAAGAGACATAGCAGGAGTCTAATCCAGACAACATGATCTGCAGGGACTAAATTGTCGATCACTATTTAGAGTGGAATTTGGTGTATTGCCATTTCTTTAGTGATGTTTACCTAAGTGTATTAGACAGGTAGCACAAATATTTAGAACCAAGGCAGTTGTGATAGTCTATGGATACCTGCAGACATCTCAAACTTTAAAATGTTATTTTATGCAAACAAGCAGGATGAAAGTAGTATCAGTCAGAGTTCTGCCCAGGCTGCACCTTTGGAGCAGTTTCCCAGCTAGTCTGTCAGTGATTCAAGTGATAATAGAAGATAACCCTGTAAATGTATGCAGTCAGTCTTATTATTGTTATTTTTACTATCCTATGATTGTCTGCTGTCTGTAGCTTGAAGTGTTTCTGATTTTGGACTCAGCAAATTTTCAGCAGAAGAAGATATAGTCAGTGTTTTAAATTTCTCATTTCTATGAGCTAAAGATTGTACAAGCACGTAGATATATGATCCCTTCAGAAGAAGAAGGTCACAGAGAGGAGGTGAAGCAGCACTGCCTTAAAAATTACAGCAATGACAGTAAATATCTGCAGAATTGCTCTACAGGAGAGAGAACTTCTGCCTTCTTACAACATGCTCAAGACGTCCATCCACAGGAGTGAGCTATTTGTGCCCATAAATTTTGCGTATTTATAGCTCCTCTAGCTGGCCATAGACATGGAATCTGAAATTAGTCCTCCTTCTCTTCCTGAGTAGGTGGAATTATTTTCAGAGCAGTCAAAGTCTTTTAAAGTATCAGGAGAAATATTTTTACATGGCTGATGCAGAGTCCTTAAATGGAATTGCCTTCAGGGGGATTCACGTATGTTTCAGTTGATTACATATTTAAAATCCAATCTGATGAAAGCAGACAATCACGTACATGGTGAAAAAAGTTCAGGAAAGAGCAGCAGAATTTGTTTTAAACCAAATCTAGAATAAGGAAAGGTTGTTACATGTTACAGGCATATTTTTATAACATACATACTTAGTATATATTCATGTGTGTGTGCATGTGTGCATATCTGTATTGCAGACAAATATGTAATGCAAAACTCAGCAGTAATATCTACATGCATATATACATATGTAAAGGTTGATAGATGTGGCTAGAAGTGAAAATAGACTTTCACTTTAAATTATTCTTAAGGAATTAATATGCTACTATGAAATGAGCAGACAATGGTGAGACATCTTAGTTGTTCTGCTAAAGTCTGCCCAAAGAGAATTTTTGAACCTCTTGGCACTTTATTTTGGAAATTGTTAGCATGTCTTGTGAACATTCAGTTTGTCTTCAGTATACATCTTTACTCTCTGGTTAACTAGATTCTGAGCTCATTTTTGTCTCCCTTATTCTTGGGGAAAGTAATCTGAACAAAAATTAGTCAGCCTTGATTTATTTACACAGTTAAACAGTAGGTGGTACTTGCTTGATCATGTAACATGAGCAGAGTCACTATAGACAGTTAAGAAAGATGCATTTCTTAAATGTTGGATTGAGAGTGGACATCACAGTGTATATGATCATATGAAAATGCTTTTGGAATTGAAAGAATGTTTTTTGTGATCTTCCTCTAGTGAAACACAAGCTCCTGTATTCACTACCTCACCCATTATTTCTCTAACACTGCAGGATACATAAAGATATCAAGAATGGATTATTATTAATTTTTAGCTTGAATAATTTTTCAATCTATCCCAGCATTTTCATGCTGTGGAAATAAGTACTGAGTTAATAATTTTGCCACTTTTACTGACATAGTATAATGATGAAAAAACTAGAGTAGAGTAAAATAGAGCAGAACAGACTTTCAGAGAATTTTTCAGATGTGAGGGTGGTTGTATCCTAAACTTTAAATGAAAGCATAATTCAGTTTGTGCATTCAAAGTCTAGTAAAGTTTGAAGTTTTGATGTATTTGTGCTATATTTACATATTAGGCCCCTGAATTATATGTGTTTTCAAAATAAAACTTTAAAATACAAACCCCATACTTTTTATTGTGTTTCTCGAGCTCGGCTGAAATCTGCAGTGGTGGCTCTAGGTGGCACATTCTAATTGTTTCACTAATGCAAGTGGCTTACGAAGATGTCACCTCTGGGTCAGCAGTTCAGGCTAATGAGTGAGTGACATAGTCAATGTACATTGAATATACATGGGTGAGCTCATTCCAGCACCTGTTGGACTGATACAGAACATCACATTTGGAGGGAGAAATCAAGAAGTTAATGAGAAGAGACTGAAAAGTTGGTCCTTTCAATAGCAAGTGGTGGCAGAAAGCACAAGTCATTTTTCCTTCTGCAACCTTAGTTTTCTTGTTTTCTTGTGTGGAAGAGCATTGCATTTGCAGTTTTCAGAACAGACCTATCCACAGGTATTAGAAAAGAAGGGAGTTTTATAAGAAAACAGAGTGAAAATAGACAGTAATTTTGTAACAGGTGCAGTATGTGCATTACTCCCTGCCTTGCATTTGTTTTAGGCCAAGTTTTTGTGTGTCAGACTGCACTGCAGGATAGCAACACTTTTTGAACACTTAACTGAAGGCATTTGTGGTAATGCGGTATTTTTGTGTTGTAGTAAACTATTGTAAAAATAATAATAGAAAAAATTTTGAAGCATAAGAAACAAAATTTCATTTTTCATTTTCCCATTAATTATCTTAAAATAAACTAGATTACCAAGCTGGGTTTGCTTTTTACCTCTTTTTGCATATTGCTATCCAATCTGAAATCTGGAATATTTCCAACTACATGACATAAAATGGTATAATAGTACATTTTATCGCATGAAGGTGAAATGATTTCCCTTCATGCTGTGAACCAAATTTAGAAGACCATATTGCAACTGGTGTAGAAAATTTATACAATGAATAGTCATTAAGTTTCAGAAGGAATGGATTTTTGGGGAAAAAAAATACTTGTGATATGAAAAAGCCCAGTGTATCAAGGAAGGACGCTGGGTACCTCTACACACAGTAGAGGTAATGTTTTTACTTCAGGCATAAGGTGATATTTTCTTGTTCACCTTTCAAAGCTAAAAAAAGCTTCCAGTACTTTAACTGAATTTCTCTGAACTCTGGCGTTTAAACTTTTTAGGTAACACATTTAAAAAAACTTCATTCTTATATTCAGTATTGCATTGCTAAAAACACAGTTACATTAGTTGTATTGCCCATATTTTACATGAACTGTGGCTTGCACTGGGACTTCATTTGCCAACTTCATGCCATATTCTGCTTTCAGTCATTTGTAGGATGCGTTTTGCTTATAGTTTTATGCTGTGTAATTTACACTCATTTCTTTCTCTGATTATTGCTTTTATTTAACTTTAAAAGTTACAAGCAGGACCTATATGATAGAATTATGTATCTTAATCTCAGCCTTAGTGAAACATCAATGTATGATTAATTACCTTTCTTTGTGCTAGTCATGTTTTTGTGACAAAGCAACTTGAAGTAAAATCATTCTGGAGCACCTTGTGGAATACAGATTAAAACTCTAGGATGTGAAATTGGAAGAAGGATGAAATTACAAGACATTCTCTTTTTTTCAACTAGAAACTAATTCCCACTCAGAATAGAAACAGTATTTTTCCTAGTAGCCAATCTGTAGACATCATTCAGTGAATAAATATGACATGATGTTAAGTTTTACAGGATCTGCCACACTATATTTATTTTATCTCAATATGAAATGTCAGCAAAAATATTATCTCTTCCAAAAATAAAATAACCATTATAAGAATTTCATTAAAAAGCAAAGTTCTGCACTTGAAAAGTACCTCTTCATATATTGGATATGTTTTTCTGCCAAAACAGCTGCATTTTAGAAATTTATTACAACCAACATAATAATGAGTAGCTCATTCAAACACTTTTTAACAGAAACGTAGGATTCTCAGTAATGATCTTTTACAAACCTTCTTCATTTCATCATCAAAGTATCTTGTTAAATAAGCTGCCAAATCAAGAAGTCCATGGAGAATGAAAAGTTAATTTCAAATCTGTTAATTAAAGAAAAGTAAAGAAGTGTGTTGCCAGTGGGAAAATGTAAGTCTCCTTCACATCTGTACCATCGTGCAGGTTAAGGAAAATGGAGAAATTACATATTCCCTCTGGGGCCCTTTTCATGATAATGTGTTGTGGTGCCATTTGAGGTAAACGTAAATCCAGTCATTAGTTTTCTTTGACAGCATAAAATAATTTTATATGTAAAAAAAAAATCATAGTATACTAATAAACCTGTTTGTGTTAGTTCTGTATTCCCTGTTCAACAAAACTGAATCATTATGCCACAGCACAAGGGAGATGGCTCTACAGGTTGAGATTTTAGGTTCATCTGTGTCCTGTTCCTTCTTATGAGTATCATGTAACATCAGCATGCCTTGGAAAACATATAGCTATACAATTGTGTACAGCCTGTTGTGTTGGTAACATCCCTTCTGTTAATACCAATTACCAAGGATGAGTCCCTTCAGGGCTCCTGTGGGGCTTTAGAGAAGCAGAGTGCTGAAGATCTTATGTATCTTTGTTCAATAAACATTACTGTGGTTACTTTTATATAACATTTCACTTTTTATTACGCACTTTATCTGTTAGCAGAAGGCAAATAGACATTCTTTTTCATAAAGAACCAGATCATTGTTTAAAATGTAATAACCTTCATCTCTTGTTTTTGATTCCCACTGATTGCCTTACTGTAACCAAATGATAATATATTCCTTGGCTCCATTTTTACATCAGGTAACATTTTCTTAAATATTCCTGTTTGCCAGCCAGGTGTGGACCAGAAGGCATAGGTGTAATTGTGCATTGAGGAGACTTCAGTGCACACTGCATTGTTAGTGAGAAGTCTGCTACATGTTTCGGGTGTTGTATTAGACACTCAGGTGTCTAATGGGAAGGGAATAGGAGTGATCTCTCCTAAATGCAAGTTTTCATTCTAGATACAAAAGCACAAAAAAAATCTGAAGCAAAATCTGGTGCTGCTGCTGCATTTAAACTTCACTTGCAGGAAGGCAGCATATTTGTAATCGTATGGATATTTGTAACTGATGCAGGGGGCACTTTTATTGATAAACTTCATTATCACAGGATCATCTAATAATTAGCCTAAAAAGGATCTCTGGAGGTCATTTGGTCCAACACTCCACTCCCAACAGGAACAACTGCAAAGTTATAACTGTCTTTGATGGTAGATCACATTGCTCAAGATGTTGTCAAGCTGATGTTAAGCATCTACAATAATATGCAGTCTCTCTGGGATACCTGTTCCAGTGCTTGATTACTTCTAATTTGATTTTTACCCGCTCTCAATATTTTCATGGATAGTGTTTGCTACTTTTTCTTTCTGTATATTTGGCACTAGGCTGAAAAAATTAATTTCCCAATCCTTCTTAGATGTCTCTGGAAAAAATTATTCTATATCTATTGACAGATCAAGTTTCAGTAGGAAGCAGTGGATTATTTTTTTTAAGCAAAGGAAAAGAGTGACCAGAGAGTGGTCAGTTAGCAGTCTGATTGGTCACAGTTCTTGAGCAGCACTGAGAAGGTTTTAGACTCTGGGACTTGGAATCCATGGAATACAAGTATGCAAGATAAGTGTCATACATCTTCCAGACACTGTAATTTATCCCTGGATGGATGGAAGTATGCTGTTCTTATGACTGGAATCTGGTGCTTCTGTGTCATCTCATCCTGAGAATCAGCTTGAGGGAGAGTAGGGGTAAACTACCCAAAAATCAGTGTGCTAATAGTTCTATAGCTAAAATTGTCACTAACTTCATGCTGAATTCATAGAGTCAGAAGTTCTACAGCCAGAGGGGATCATTATGTTCACCTTGTCTGACCTTCAGTGTTACATAAAGGATAGATTTCTTCAACCATTTTTAACAATTAAGACAAATCCTATGAAAATAACCTTAAAGATACGGAGGATCTACTACATGATAATAAGTCAAATTGTTAATTAGCCTCTTTATTATAAACATACACCTTTTTTTAGTCTCAGTGCAATTGAATGCTTAATTTCTTGCTACTAGATAGATCATGGTACTAAAAATTTTATGAAGCACATAATTATTCATTAAACCAAATATCTGCTTTAAAAATATTTTATAATTGGAGACATCCATCACTCTTCCATAATGTGAAATTCAAAATAATAACTAAATTCTTCCATTGCAAGATCCTAGAACATACATGCCCTGGACCTGAATCTGATGTCACTGATACTCATCTTTACTCTTCTGTCTCTCATCTTCACTCTTCTGTCTCTCATCTTCCTATTCTCTGTTTAAACCCTACTCACTGTAACAGAGTCAACAAATTATGAGTTCATTTACATTCTGTGTGTTTAAATTGGTTCATATAACAGCATAAAATCTTTAGGGACTGCAGGATCATTTGGATAAATAATATCTATGTGATTCTTGTATTTTTCCTTCCGTTTTTAATTGCTAGTATATTTATTTCCAGTATATAACTATGCACTAGGTCTTACTCTACCTGTGTTGTCATTACCATTATGGAGTTAGTGGACTTAAGTAAGACTGACATATGTTTCAGCTTTTGTACCATTTTGACTTTCAACTTTTTCAAGAAAAAATGACGAGAGAACATTTACGTCACTGTTAGTTTTACTTTGTTAGAAGGGCAGTCATAATTACTATTAAAATGTCCAGTAGTATAAACTTAGGTGAGACTGTTGTCAAAAATTAACACATCTACATAGTCAGCAACATCCAAGGTTAGAGAACCAAAGAATGAAGACAGATCCATACTGCTATAAACCAAGGCCTTCTGGGGTAGTGCATCATGACGTGATGGCAGAGAGCTTGATTCTGTACATTTCCTCTCTATTCTTCTGTCTTCCTAGTGAGGATACTTTTGAAAGACGTTAGGATCCATTATGTTTTACCTAAGTATATTTTCCTTTAGCTTGTTCTTTATTGGGAGATATGAGATCCATTTCATTCAGTAAAATGTATTTCTTATTGAGATGGCCACCATAGAAAACCAATTCCTTTAGCTTTATCTCCATAACATTTTCTCTGTGAAGTCTGGTGCTTCTGCCAACCATTTCAACTTGTCTACAAGTTTAGAGGGGACATTTATGGATCTCATACAGTTTACTTATTCTTCCAAAAAAATAACTTCCCACAAGAAACTCTGCACAAGAATCCATGAAGGTTTAAGAGGTGATACAGTGATGCTTTGTGACGTTAGAGAACTAATTCACCTGCAGTGAATTCCTTGACTTTATTGGATTCTAAGTTAGATAAAGCAGCAGTAAGATAGAGAGCATTATTTATTGTGAAATTTTAGACTGATATTAATATTAAAGTATGAGGAAATTGTGCTGTGGGATTTATAACCTTGATTTCAATTACTTGATTTTTTTTTAAAGCTAGAGGTCAACTTCTTGGCTGATATAAATCAATAAAAATGCTATTATTTATGCTAGTTGCAGATATGATTACATATTGTTAGTTTCTTCATAACTCTATTCTTTCTTTTATATATTTCAGAAGAAAAGCCCCACAGCCATAAATCAGAATGTCAGGAGCTATAGAACCGGTTCCTGAGGGAGATATGCATCAGCTGAGCCCATTTAACTTGATTGTTTTTTATTTGTAGCTGATCAAAAATTAAACAGACTATATTGTGCTTTTACCATCTTAAGTAGTGACAGTTTGGGCCTACTTTGAAAAGATGAGAGATGGGTGTATATTTATTTAAAGCTTTTGTTAAATTACAAAGAAAAATTTGAAAGTGATACAGAATTTAGATTGTTAATAGATCATGTCAGATAGGAATATAACATACTCCCTCTAGTGATGAACAAGTAATTTCCAAAATCTTCATAAGTTTATAAGATGACTTATTAAAAGTGTTGAAAACTAGTAAAACTTGGAAGCAATCTTTTATGTTCTGGTGGTACATGGCATGCAATAGGCTTTATTGCATACATATTTTGAATAATATCTCAACAAGGAGTTGAAATGTTTCATTAGATGTACTTGAATGCAAGACTTCTGGACATATATCATCATCATTAGTTCCATTTTCTGTGAAGCTCCTGTGAATCACAGAACATATCAGTGGTGAATTAATTTTCAGTCAGATAAAAATAAATTCACAAAAAGCACAACTGTGAGTTAATAAATAGGCCAATTTGCACTCATAATTCTTACATCCTTAAATCTTCATAAAGTTTCATTAAAATTCAATGTTCCTTATACAGATTGATGTGCAAGCAATACATAGTGCAAAAATTAGATTCAGTGGATATGCTAGAGGTGGGTTTATGCAGTAATTATAGCATTACTTCATGTATAATGATTATCTTTATTAGACATAATTTAGCCAACCAGTATAATTTAGATACACATGCATCTACTACTTTAATAAAAATATGCTTGCTGCCTTTGACAGCTTTGTGCCTTAAGCAAACAAGGTGTATTGAAAACTCTTCTTCTTCTTTATGGTTTCTTCCTATGGATTTCAGCAAACAAAGCTCTGCCATTGTTTTATTCTACTTTCAGGAGACTGTTTAGTATAGCTAAAACAAAAAAGACCTTGGTTCTAGTAATTTCTCTTCCTCAAGGTCAACTTATTCAGCAACTAATTCTTGACTGGTTTTCAAAACCTCAAAAAGTGTTATTTTTTTATTATTTTTTTTTTTAATCCAGGGAGGCTTTTGTATTGGAACTCAAATTAAATTCTTTGAAACACATTCTTTTAAAAAAACAAACAAAACTAAGCAAATTCTTAAAACCAAGAAAACCAGTTAATAAGTCAATTAACTTAGCAATAAACTGTGGAGATTAGGCATTAAATTCACAGTTTGATGTGAGCTCTAGTTACTTAGTCATTGAAGATACGCTATTTTTTTTTTTTTTTGATTGACAAAGATGCTCTACCAGTGGTGCGTCAATGATTCCTGTGGGTTGATAGTTTTATCTGGAGGATTTCTTGAGTTCCATGCCTGTTTGTGGTAAACTAGTACTACAAAGTGGGAGTTAAGGTTATTAAGTTAAATTCAATCTGGTAACCTGTCAGAGAAGGTACATAATTTGAATGTTACTCCATGTGAGCTGGTTCAACAGCTGTACAAAAGTCCTGCTGAGCGGCAAACCTGAGGCTTGTTGGTAAATGAGGAGAAAAGTCACTCACCATGGTATAGATGACTCCTTCCTTATGCTGAGCATGGTGGCACAAGGGTTGATGTTATTAGTGTTGATGTGTTCATGTATTGCTGTTCATATAAAATACTGCAGCGATGCCTTGTCCTTCCAGAGCTCATTGTTGTTCTCCCCTGGAGAACAGCAGTATTAGCTGGGGTTTGGCAATTGTGCATACAGCAGTATATCCTGAGTAGTACTGAGTAAGCACAGCAGTATTCCTGTTTAAACAGCTCAGTGACAAATATCATGTGCTGTAAAAACACAAGGAAGGAGACTGAGCCAAAATAGCTGTCTTTCTTCCACTTCTCCATCACAATACCAGTGGTTGCAAGTCAGCCCTGAAGTGTAAGTGTAGGGACACCCTCTTTTCCTAGAAAGGATTACAATCCTGAAAGGTGTCTTCAAGATTAAAAACATTTAATTTTTTTTTTTGGGGGGGGGGGGGTTAGCTGTTGTTGGTTTTAAATTTGGTTTGGTTTGGTTTGGTTTGTTTGGGTGGTGTTTTTGTGGGTTTGTTTGTTTGTTTGTTTGGGGTTTTGTTGTGGTGGTTTTTTTTTTTTGGGGGGGGGGGTTGTGGGTTTTTTTTTTGTTCTGTGGATCTTCAGCATTATTTTTCTGAGTGCAAATGTTACTACTACGTTCATGCTATATGTCCAAACTTCATTAAACATTGGGCTAGTGATCTGGGACATATTTAATTTCTCTGAGTTCTCTGAAGTAAATTTTGATTTTCACTGATATTAGTATAGATGAAGCCAAAGTTAAACCGTATAAATTATTTCTAAGTAATGGGTCAGCATTCCTTGAGTTTTGGTGGACGTGTATCTTTAAGATATACCATCTTTCATTAATAATGCTGAAATGAAGCTTCTGCTTCAGTTTCACCAAAGAGGGGAAGTGCTCAGTTGTTACGTAAATGACAGGCACATATGTGACTTCATGACATAGCTCATGATTTGGTGGGTACAGCACTCTCTATTGATGATTATGATGTAGTTCTCATTTTTAATGTTTGTGCCCAGTCATGTTCTCATTTCAGTGAACTTTAGTTTTGCTGTTGACCGCAGGAGTAAAAAAGTCTGGTTTTATTTCACTTGATGACTTTAGGGAAGTCACTTCCAAATTATTAGTTATCAGATTATAATTAGTACAATATTGTCTCTAATGTCTCCTGTGTTATCTAGAGACAAAAACATAGTTTAAGGGATAAAAATCAAACAACAGAGGAGAAGTGGTAGGGAACAGCTCTTAAAATCATCTCTCAGTTTTCCATAACCACATTTTTAATGCAGTTTGAAGTGCAGTTAATCTGATTCATTTAGTCTTCAGAACTGGTTTAAACTGAGTTTTTATCTCTCTCCTACAGGAGTCAAATGGAGCTGATGTTCTCTTGCTCTTAAACACTTCTCAGATGCTCATTGTTGATTTACAGCCATCCCATAACATTGATGATGTATCAGTGTAGAGCTCTTGAGGTGAGCAGTGGATATCACTGAGAAAAAGTGCTGTGTTCTACCCAAGGCCAAACACACACTGCACATTCCTTCTATTGGGTGAACTCAGAGGTGTTTGCTGAGGGCATTTTGGTTTATTGTGTAATTCCTTATCTTGCTTAGAATTTACTTTCAGACTTTAGAAGCTAATTTACATTCTTGTGGATTATTGTTGATTACCTATTTTTACATGTTTTGATTCAGATTCTATTCATAGACAATAGCTATTATTATCTGAGTGTACTTATAATAGGATCTACTTGTTGGATTGGGCACTGGCTGGAAATGTGCCAGGTTTGTCAGATGAGTTTAAGGAGCCTTTCTTACTCATTGTAACTCCAGAGATCATTTTGAAACAATCACAATTCATTGAAGTTGTCATTCGTGAGCCAGTGGACAAGTCGCCACAGTGATCTGTTTGAATCCAATTCATCGACAGCTAAATTAGCCAAAAGTGTAAGCTATCCCCTCCTAATAGCTGGGTCCCTATTTTAGAGGAGTGCCTTCTAGAAAAGTGATGTTTGGATCATTTGAGAGTTTCTCGGTAGAGAACCTATTGGGAGAAGATGCCTAAGAAGGGTCTCCGCTGGATTTATTTGGTGAAAGCCCCTTAGCTGGGGCCTCTTGCTGAAACTCTTCAGCTTGGATTCTCCTCTCCTGACTTTTAAGCATATATTAGAGGCTGATAAGCAGGAAGCTGCTGATTCTAAATGTCTTCTGAAGTCAATGGAGAAGCTAGAAGGGTCAGTCTGACTAAAAACCCTCTGCTGATTGCACAGGAAGCCTTGGAGGTTCATTTGTACAGCATAGGCCTGTTGTATCAGGACACTTCTGAAACCATCAGTGGATATTAGCCATTTCTTTTAGAGCTTAAAATCGGAATGGAACAGAAGAACGGTATTGTGTTAGTAAAGAAAAGCACTACAAATCTGAAGGGAAAAAAAAAACCACAAACAAAAAAACCCCCCAAAAAACCAACAACAACAAAACCCTTCCTGTCTTTTTACCCTCTCTTCTCTTTTGGACCAAAAAAAAAAAAAAAAAGAGGGGGGAATCTTATTCAAGGCAGGAAGAATAATTAGAGAGATTCAAGGGAAAGTAATAAAGGAAAGTTTTCCTAATATTGCTGACAGCATTTAATGAAAGTCCACTTAGTGAAATAAGCGACTGAGCTTCAGTGGAAGCTATAGAATGAGTTTACAAGGACATAGGGAATAAGCTCTTCTCCCAGGTTCTCTGCTAGCCTCTTTTTGCTTCTAAATATGGATTTTCACTGTATCATGTGGGATATATACGCACTTGTGAAACATTACCACTAAAAACTGAAACAGTGTTTTGCTATAGACAATTCATGGAGGAAAACCACAAAGTTTGGTGTAGCACTGCTTGTATCAGTTGTGTAGAGTTGGGTCATACATGCATATATCTGTTGAGTTTAAAGAGTTTTTCCCAAACTGTACAAAACAATATCCCCTGAAATTCCATGATACTGTGTTAGATAATAATACCACAATTTCATCTTATAATAAGAATTGAAGTTCTTTTGTGAGTGGGGATAAGAACACATGGTTTTGTTAGCCAAAGCACTAAGGATTGCCTTTAACAGTTTTCCAAAACTCGGTTTCATCAAAGGTGAACACCTACTATACACTAGTTATTATAATTGCTTGTTATTCCCCTACCATGAGAAACAGAGCAGCTGCTGTTACAAGAGATCAAAAGAAAAGGGATGAGACTGAAAGGATAATACCCCCAAAACTGCATTTTAAATCTTTTAGGGCTACTAGGTATAATAATAGGAGTAAGAACACACAGTAAAAATACAAAATACTATGCTGTATTAGATTCATGAAGATATTTTATTTTGGGGAGGAACTGTTCAGCTAGAGAGATTGACCACTGCTCAAATAAGGAGAAGCTAGGCTGGCATGAAGATTTCTAGAATTAAATTGTCTGAACATGAGCCACACTTCATGACAAGCACACTTGACAAGTGCAGAATGAGCTATGCAGCAGTCAATATATGTATGTCATGTACACCACTTCCAATAAATTGTCAAGGTATAAAGTTATAACAGATTTTACAACTGTTGAATGCAGTGGCCCTTTTACATACTGGGATTAAGGCACCACTGTATTGATGGCATGCAGTGCCAGAAAAAAAACAAAGCATCCAAATAAACAAAAAACAACCCTCAATGTGTTAGGATTTGGATCGAGAGAGATGATTAGTGGGAATAGTGATACTGTATGTAACTGTGCAGAGCTCATGAATTGAACTTTGAAGAAGCAGAAATGCGAAGATGCTTAAAAGGAAAGAAGGAGAATCATTAAAAATGAGGACTATTCACATTCTCTGAGAGCTGGGGAGATAAAATCATTGACCCACACTCTTCATGGAGTTCAGCTTTCTGATACTAATTATTAGAGCTAAAAATTCTTAAATATTAATTAATTACATCCATAAAACTGAAAATAGTATAATTAGATATGTTTCAATTTGATATAGATACTTTTAATTTGCTCTGTTACCATCAGCAGGAACAGATGCTAGTTCTTGCTATCTGTTTGGAGCTAAAATAACTGATCTCTAGTGACTACTGAATTGAATGTTGCAAGGTTGATTATTAAAACTCATCATATCAGAAAAGGGTATGAAAAACTGTACATGAAAAGCATCAAGTTTAATTGGCCCACCCGAGTAACACCAACAACTTTTCCTTGTGCACTGCAGAATACAAGAAAAACATCAAGGTCACACCTGGGATCTGAAATCTTTCAGGTTGTTCCAAGGCCTTCTTTATTCAGACTCAACCTTCCACATAATACTTAATGTTTTTCTGGAATAAGGAAATTGTCCGTTAGTTAGAGTGTGTAGTCCTCATGAAATAACCTTCACCAGTGCTGTAGTTACACCTCAGAAATAATTCCTCTAGGAGATAAGAATAGCAATGGGCTTCCCCACATTCAGAACTATGTGACATGTATTTCCTCATCTTCACTGTATTTGACTTCTTTTGAAGGTAAATCTAAGGCTATTTTTGTCTACCTTAGAAAGAAGAATGAACAAGGGTTTTAAATTTCTTTTTAAAAAATGAAGATACTCATAATATAGAACTCTTCATCATGCACTTTTACGTTTGTGACTATGCTATAAAATAATGACTTCTGTTTAAATAATTTATTCGACTTGTTACTGAGGAATGATTTATTTTTTTCTTATTAATGTGAGTTAAGATGAAAATAGGTTTTTTCCTAAAAAAAAGTGGGGAAAAAAATCTGCTTAATACCTGCTTTTTTGTAGGGCAAATAATTTAATATACAAACTAGGATGGTTTCAAAATAATAGATTTATTCTCTGAATACCATAGTAGAAGTGTTCCATGATGCATTCATTGATCTGAAAGAAAAACAGATTTTCTGTTCACTGTTTTGAACTGGACTTTGTAAAACAGAAAAATAAAGCATTGTGTTTTCTTGGTGTTTACTGCATAAGGTCATAGTTCAATGAAAACTTTATGAGAAGCAGTGGAAGAAAAAGAGAAATTGGAAAAAAATTTTCCCAAGGATTTCACCTCTTTTATTGTGCATGGTTTGTACTTTTGCTGTTTGTACTGGAAAGCAAGAAGAGGAAAGAAGGAACAAGACGTTTCATCTTTCTCTAGAAGCTCAAAGCCCTCCACGGCATGTGGTGGCATCCCACAGCAAGAAATCCTGTCTAGCACTGATGGGATCCCTACTGAGGGAAAATGCCATTCCCTGTGTCTCAGCTCAGCACTTGCTCTGCTGTCTGGATAGCAGTTGGCCACCAGGGATTTCAGCAGTGAATCTGCTGGAGGTGTTGCACACAGTATTGCACAACCACTCATTCATTTCTTTGAACTTGTTCAGTAAAAATGAGTGCAGCAGTAAGTGCTGTTGCATGGGAGTGTTTTTTCTGTCACCAAACCAAGGTCTGGTCTGGTGTCTGGTGAATGGTGCAGAGTTTTGGCTGTTATATCAACTTTTTGGCTGAAAGCCAAGGAAAACAATTGAAACAAACTGAATGGGAAGATAAAAAGCCCGAGTAACTTGTAACTTTCTTCTACCATTCAGACATCACCCATTGTAGTTTTCCGAAGTACTTTTTGATTCAGATAGAGATATGTGCTCTGGATTGGCTCTTGTTGCCATGCTTTGTGGACAGATACTGTGTTCAGAGGTACAGCAAAACACAAATCTGAAGACCATGGAGAGAGAAAAGAAGTATATGATAGTCTATTCCACAGCCCCTCTTTTAATGCCTCATAAAGTAAAACTGTAGATTTAGAAAATCCATTTTTAAATATTTTCAAGATTTAGTAGCAATACATAACAACTTCACAAATCCTTTTAGAATGTACTCTTAGACACTGTACAGAGTGGCTGGCTTTCTAAGTTTGAATAAAATATATAGAGGGAGTAAGAATATTAGTGTTTTCTCAGTTGAAAAGTTATTATTGCAGGCATTGCAGAACCTTTCAAGCTACACTGTGTACAATTTAAGAGAGTTCTTCAGCTCTCTGTGGTAGTAAGTACAAGCTGCCTAATGAAAGTAACCCATAAAAGTTTATTCATAGTGTTAGTAAAATCAACTGGTGTAAAAACAGGTTCTGTTGTTGATAGCAGAAATGTTGTCTGCTATGCCAGAAGGGGGGTGTTTCCAGGATTTCTGAAAGTATGTTTGAATGATGTGCAGTATAAATGGATGTTTTGATGTCACAGTTGAACAAACTATCCCAAATAATATTTCCATAGATGCTCCAATCAGTTGGACTGTCAGCAGGAATAACAGATTTGATAGTACCAGACAACAATTCAGCTGTAAGGTCTGACTGTTTAGAAGACCTAAACAAGCCAACAGACTGCAGTTCTCTATCTATATAGTCTATCCCCTTGAAGAGCTGCGAAAATCAGACATTTCGCAGAAAAGCCTTTGCTCCTCTGAAGACCATAAGAAACCATGTTTTAATTATGGTTTTCTGGTAGTATAAAGCATTATGCATGTAATTAGATATGCTTTTATTTTTTTAGTAACATCAAAAGTCCCTGTCTGGATCTCATTAGCAGATGATTTTTATAAATCTATATGGAAACATAAATGTTCATGTGTACGTGATTCTCTTATAGGGATGCACTAATGTGTGCCTTCATTCCTAAGATAGTTCTCTTGTGCACACATATTCATTTTCATGTAAAACCTGTTGTTTATAGTTATAATAAAGATTTATGGACATGTAAACAACTTTGTGCAATAGGAATCAAAGTCTAAACTTCCAAAGAGACAGAAGTTTGTCACCATGTGTTAGTTTTTCTCTGAAACAGTGGAAATCCATGAAAAAGACCTTGGGCCATATTATTTATTTATTAGCTCAACATATTCCTAATTAACCAAAATAAAATCCCATTTATCATCAAATTTTCAAATTTTCATTCTCAAATGTTGCTTCATAGCAGTTTGCTACTTCCTTTCCTGTTTGGAAAGCTGAATGGCCTTTTAGTTTAATAAGCATGAAAGATATAGGGATATATTGCAGGGGTATTTGCTGAGACATTAGCATGTTTTATGAATAAAATCCCAGTGTCTTCTAGAGCTTTATGGCTGATACTAATTCTTGCCTTAAAGAAAAACAATCAACAAAAAAAGCACACAAAATACAAAAAACTTTTGAGGCAGTAATGGGGAATTCAGAATGTTTCATAACTGTTTTTCCCTCTTTTCATCTTTTCACTTTTTGACCACTGAAAATCAGATTCCTTCAGGCACTTGGCTAAACCCTGTAAGGCCTATACTTCCAAATGCCTGAATACCCATAATTTCACAATTTTTCATTTTCCAAGAATTATGTAGAATATAATTAAGTGTTTATGGTGTCTGCATTAGCAACAGCTTTGCTGATTTTTTTACAAGTATCTTCTGCAGTCTTCCATGCCTAACTTGACACAAAGTATTCACACTTCTCTGTCATTAGCTTTTGTATCTGAAATCTATTGTTAACCTTCTGAAAGCTACTCTTGCCAAAAAATAATTAAGAAAAAAAAAAAGGTGTTTTATTTGCTCAAATGCTGTATTGGCATTGAAACTTATATAGTGGGGCTTAATGCAGAGTCAAAGTTCTTAAAAGAAAGACCCTGCAGACTTAACGAGGAATTCACCAAGAGCAGAACAGTGACCCAATTCATTCCACAATTACCAGGCAATGAGTGACATACCCTTGTGGAGGGAACACCCAGTACATCAGTACCTGACACAGGATAAGAGCACAAATGTCCAATGATCAGATTCTTGCATCGCATCATAGGTGGCTCTGCATATTGCACAGTTTATTTTAAAGAAATGCCTTCAAGTATCTGTCTCAGCCTGCAGCTGTTGTGCTGCATTTCTTCTCTAGGTTCTTCCTGCTGGTTCCAGTGGTCCTCTCATAATTAACCAACTAAATAAACAAATGAAAAACCTTCCTACCTGCAGTCCTTAGCTAGAACTACTGTCATTCCCATCTCTCAGTTTTATTTTCTGTTCAGCTCCAATATAACTTAATTTTTACAATGCATAAATTATCTTTGGGCTGTTCAGTGTCTGTCACATTGCACAAAGCCAAAAGAACAAATAGAAAATGCAGTCTGTGTTTAATCAAAAGCTCCTGAATGCATATTGAGTCTTAAAAAAAAAAAAAAAAAAAAAAAGTATTTCACAGGATATACGCATCTGGAATCTAATAATCCTGGTAACCACCAGGCAGGAGCTTATCTAGCTTACCTAATGCATATGTCTCAAGTTTAGAAAAGGTCAAAATCAAAAGAATTATTGACTGAACCCATATTCCTTCCATAAAGGACATGCTTATCTCTTTCTATGTGCATTGTAAATCCCATATTCAGGAATTCATTGCCCCTCTATAAATATAAAATATATTGGCCTAAGAATTATGTGATGTTATAGAATGTGGGCACTACAACCTAATGCACGTTCCCTTAAGACTGCTTTTCACAATGTTATGTTTTGCTTCTTCAGAAAAAATCAAAATGTATCAAACAACGTTGTGAATCCCAAAGTATAATAGAAGCTATTAAAAACGTGCATCAGGCTTTTTTTTTAAGGGTTTCTTTTGATACGACTCAAATTCACCTAATTTCTGTGGACACTAGATTGAACCACGTAGTTAATCTATTATTTCTACTACTATAAGTAGAAACTGATGATGCACAAGGATTGCAAAACTTCCTTTTAGTTTGCATGAATTAAACACCTAGAAATGAAACTATTAGTTCTGTGATGAAGTACAGCTAAGTGCATTTTGCTTTCTACTAAAACTTGGTCAAAAAATCCTGGAATAGTAAAAACACACTGTTTCTTCCAAATAGTGTCTTTTTTTTCTCTCTGTGTACAGGTAACTTTCCAAATAATGTTGCAGTCTCAAAACTCAGCAATTGCTAAATGCCTGGCTTTCACAGAATCACAGAGTGATTGGCACTGGGAGGGAGCTTTGGAGATCATCTTGTCCAAGCCCTGCTAAAGCAGGTTTACCTAGACCAAACTGGATGTAATCGTGTCCAGACAGGTTTTGAGTATCTTCAGAGGAGACTCCACAGATTTCTCTGGGCTGCCTGTTCTAGTGTTCTGTCTTCCACACAGTAAAGAAGTTTTTCCTCATATTCAGATGGAACATCCTGTGTTTCGGTTTGTGCCCATTGACCCTTGTCCTGTCACTGGGCAGCACTGAAGAGTCTGGCCTCATCCTCTCGACACCCACCCTTAAGATATTTGTATGCATTGATCAGATCCCCTCTCAGTTGTCTTCTTGCCTCACTGTAGAGAATTTAGCATCTTTGCTAACTGTCTTTGAATTGATTAACATCAAGATCTTCTTCAGGATCACATTTGCCAACAGCCTACTTATTAATGCAGCTTGAAACTATTACCCCTGAGAAACATTTTCAGGAATCTGAAATTCATTCTTTTGCTTTTTCAGGGTTTTTTTGAAGGGATGCATCAGAGAAATTGCTGGTATTGCACACTTAGAAAGGGGAAAAAACCTTTCTTCTTCATGATCGTTGGCAAGAAGGAACTTATACCATTGTGGTTTATGTTGTTATTATGAGAATTATCATAAACACTTGAAGCTTCAGGCTTTGTAGTAGATCTAAAATCACTTTACTTGAAAATTATGTTTATTATTCTCTTCAGCTGGGAATGCAGTAGATCAAGACAAATGTGGTGTTTCTCTGCTTAATGCATTTAGTAATTTGACAAGATAGGTATAATTTCCCATACATTTCAGTTCCTCACAGTAATAGTGTTCCAGAGTAATTTGGCAAACAAACAAAACAGCTAATTAAGCATTGTTGAATTTTTCCAAGGCAAAATGCATTCAAGGTCATACCAAGGGCTCATCTGAAGTTTATTAAAGATTAGCAGTCTGTTTCTGCAGGAGGGATCCCTCCAGCTACTCTAATGTATGACAGCCTGACATTCCACAACAAGCTGTTGTACAGACCAGAAACATAGAACAAATTTTTGGTAGAATGTCTAATAAAAGGGCTTTATATATTTTGTTACATTTGGAACAGATAAGCACAGTAGGATACTATTTGCTTCCATACATTTGGAAAATTATTCTAGGAGTAGGTTATTATGTAAAAAAAGGACTAGGTTATTCCTGTGCCTTTCATTTAAATCCTTGTAACAAAGACACACTTTTGCTTTTGCATTTACCTCATGCAAAAGGAACCAGTCTTTGAATTCAAATACAAATCAAGTAAATACTTATGAAAGTGTTTGGATAGCGGTATGCTGTGTTTGCCCTTAACTTACAGAAAAAGAGCAATAATTTAGATATTATATGCGTATAAGCTTGGAGCATTGAAACCTGTGAGCACAGTCTGTGAGCAGGTATTGGACCATGCAGGGACTAAGGCCTTTACTTCTATTTTCCTGACCATTGTATAGACTGTACAGGAACAGTACTAGTGCAGTATTATCCTTGTGATGCTTCTAAAGACTGTAAAATGTAGATTATTTACCGTGCAAGGATGAAGTGTTCTTTAAAATGTGTCTATGGTAATGAGCACAGAACACCTTTCTGAGTCTTTCCTGTCATAATTCTGGGAGTTTTAGCTGACATTCATGACCTTCCTATGCTGACCAATAAAAAAATTTGCCTCTTTCTCTTTTCCATAACTACATGGAGTTAGCAATAAAAGAAATATAGAGGCAGTACCCTTCCTGCTTTTGAAAGTAGCAGAGCTGGACAGAAACTGTGAAAGTTCAGTGCTTCTAAGAAGAAATATTTTCAAAGTCAAACTGTGCACCTTGTTCCCAAATAAGCACTAAAATGTTGTAAATCTGTAATTGGATGCTGAGATTAAAGAGACAGGTAAATTCCTAGTTGTTCTACCTGTACAAACTGGTGTGGAGCTTTCCAACCCTAGAGCTCTTCTAGAATCAATAATTCTATACTTTTTTACTCATAATGGGAATCTTGTCTGAACACTGCATGAACTGACCATTTTTCCAATCTGCACTAGCAGTCAGCATACAAATTCTGTGTTATTTATTGTTCCCCAAGCTCATATAAGCAGTATTTCAAAAATAGTTTACTGCTATGAAATTAACACACTCTTTATTCATTGTAAAGTTTTTCTTAGGTGTCAAAATGAATACCCTCAGGTGCCTTAAAACTCAGTTAAAAAGAAAATACTCTTTCAAAGGCTGTTTATGTAAACAGCACCTAATTCCTCTTCTGGAATATGGCATCATCATACAACACAGCAATGAGCATGGAAAGCCTGCACTGAAGTATAGTGAATCACCATATTTCCCCTGTAGAACAGAAGAAACAAACTGCAAAGGGTCTTTTTAAAGAAATATTAATAAAAAGAAGATAATGTAGCTTAAATATCTCTAAACTGTACAAGCTATCCATCTCAAAGCTATAAATCCCAACAAAGTGGTGGCTCACTGAATGCCCTTAATATTGGTTTTGAGAGCAGATTGATGAATGTTGCAGATAGTGGTCATGAAATCAAAGGTCAAGATCAGTCCAGATTTTGCAGACCAAGATCCTTTAGTTTCTGAGGTACCTTCACGTTGTGTGACAGCACTTGCTTGAGTGGACTGGTCATGGTTACTTGCAAGCTACTAATTTTGTGTCTTCAACAATAACAATATATTACATTTATTATAAGTATGCATAGAGCAAATATCCCTTGCTTGTTTTGATCCTGAAAAATCTATAAGTATCTTTTTTTTCATTATGGAATTCAAAGATTTTTTTTCCATAGGTTACCATGGTAACCTAAAAGTGGTAACTGGGTTCCTATTTTTATTTTACATTAATAAAAGGCTAAATATTGTACACAGTAGCAAGTGTGTCCCACCTATTAAGCCTTGATACTGCATAACAAGGGGTGTTGTGTTTCTGTAGAAATATGAGGCTTGGAATGAATCCTTTGTTTTAAGTCTTGAATCACCATAGGTTTCATACCTGTTTTTCTGTCTATACGAATGTAGTTAAGGACAAAATCTATGAAGAGGTGTAACTCTACATTAGGTTATAAGCAAGAAAAAAGAAAATTTGCCTATGATCTATAAGATTCCAGTATATAGATCTCAATGTTCAGACCTTGATGGATGTTTAAAATGCTCTAGTAACTGTGTCCAAGTCTTTAAATCTGCACGTTGCAAACTCTATGGTGCTTACAGAAGACTATAAAGGATGATAGAAGTATTATTAGCAAGAACTCAGTTCCTCCAGGGTAAAGGAGTAAAAGAGGCAATAACCATTGATTATTCCATTAGCCAGGGAATTGCTTTAACCATTTCCAAAATCTCTGATCTTCCAGGCTGAGGGAATGAGAACAGATGCAGGAGGGAAATGGGATTCAGTAAGATTTTATCTAGAGGCATAAAATTCTGCTGGGAGTGGAAACAAACTGCTATACCTGGGGTAAGAGTCACCCTGAACTTAGGCAACTATCGATCATGGTTTGCTCCTTTCTCTGTTTTTTGAAGGAGGTGACTATTCAATCTCTAATAGATGTACAACCCTGAGTATAAAATACAGTGCAGAGCTCTTGGAGCAGATTCCCTGAGGATTATGAGAAAAGAGGGTGAAACTTTCCATGTTGCCACCCAAGTGACAGTATTATCTCCTGCTGTTGTAGCATAGACATAGCAGGCGTAGGTGACCAAATTTTGCAATTTTGCCATCATCTCTCATGAATGACTGCTGAATATCTATGTGTTTAAAACAAACTAAAGTATATTAACACTGAATAGCATAGAATAATTGAAAATTTAGATTGTGAGGGAGCTCACTAGCTCATCTGGTTAAACTTTCCACTCAAAGCAGGGTTTACCTCCGCATTTTGTGTAACTTGTATTTTTTACTGATTGATAAACTTCTAATAATCCTAGTTTGGCTACCTAAAAAAGTATTGAAGAAACAGTAAACTAGAGATACTCATCTAATATGCCAGCTTCTTTTTCTGTGCCATATCTGGGAATAGCACAGCCTCTATTTGCTGATGTGTTTTATGAGGGAGATACAGTTCCTATCAATAGGAATTTTTCACTTTGAGAGTGAAAAATTTCTCAGGAGAGAGCATGCAGATCAAACATCTGATGTCTGTGCTGTTAGCAGAGCTCCCAGGAGTCCAGGGGCTCAGCAGAATCCCTGTGCTTCTACACAGTTCTCTCAAAGGGCTGGAGATCATCGAGGATGCTGCTGCATCCCCAGGGGTCAGATGATGGGAAGTAAATTCAGCATATTTATGGATAATCCAAGTGTCTGAGTGCTTTGACCATACCATCTCTGAAACTCAATAGTGATCACAGAATCACATATTCACAGAATGGGTTAGGTTGGAAGGTTCCACAGCAGGTCATCTGGTCTAACCTCTCTGCTCAAGCAGGGTCATCCTAGAGCACATGTAACAGGATTGCATCCAGATGGTTCATGAATATTTCCAGTGAGAGAGACTCCATGACAAAGGTTAGTCTGTTCCAGTATGTGATCCCTCATATGCGGTCACTCACACAGTAAAGTTCTTCCTCATGTTCAGGTGGAACTTCCTGTGCATCAGTTTCTGCCCATTGACTCATGTCCTAGCGGTTGGCACCACCAAGAAGAGCCTGGACCATCCTTTTGGCATCCCCCCTTCAGATATCTATACACATAATGAGTTCCCCTCTCAGTCATCTCTTCTCAAGGCTGAACTGGCCAAACTCCCTCAGCCCTTCCTCATAAGAGGGATGCTCCAGTCCGCCAGTCATTCTTCTTACCCTCCATTGTACTCACTCCAGGAGCTCCACATCTCTCTTGTACTGCCCAGGTACTTGAACCTAAAACTGACCAGAACTGCACACAGTACTCCAGATGGACAAAATACTCCAGGGAATAATCCTAAAGCACCCATTTCTGCAAATACAAAATTCACAGAAATGAACAGTCATATGAGTTTTCATTTTAAATGTTGAGATGAAAAGGGAGTATGAATCAGAGAAATGAGGGAAAGAGTCTTACAGACTTATCAAAATACATTCCCATGTTAGCTACCAAAATAATAGCTCTGTGGGCTCATTCAGTCCTGCTGTAGATATTCAGGCTGTCTGTGAGAAGAAAAAGGTCTCTATGACAAGCAATTGAGTAAACCTGTCTAGTGCACTTTTATGTCCCCGTGTGTCCAACTAGCAGCAAGGAGGTTGGACAGCTCTGAAGGCCATCAGCTCTGGCAAAGCTGAGCACTGGCCAGTGGGAATCACTGATAGCACGGGAGTCCTGTCACTGCCACTGAGAGAACCTTGGCACTGCGAATGTGCTCTTTGTGGCACAGAGGTCTCCATTAGATCTAGACATAGAGTGGATGGGATTCAATATGAGATTAGGACAGATACATTTTGGTCAGTGGAAAGAATAACTTTGTGCATTTAGGGCAATGCAAGGGAGAGTCACAATACAGTGTTTAAGGTGGTGGATGAATAACTGAGGAAGAGACAACATCTTTTGCACAATTATTATAATGTTAAGCTTTTGTCCAGAAAGTGGAAGATCTGATTTGTAGCCACTGCCTAGTCTTCAAACCAAACCCTGCTTGTGTGATTTAATCTGTATGGTATTGATAAAGAACTGATTGACTAAGATGTTTCAAACTCTTTGAGACTGAGGAAAACCTAAAAATCTCTTGTTTCCAAATGAACTTCTGAGACTTCTTTAGTGGTTTCAGTCAAAGCAAGGATAGCCTGACATCGATAAAGTAGATCATTAGGAAGTCAGGTCAATTTCAGATGTTTCCCTGCTAACATCCCTTCTATATTCCATTACTTCTGCTAACTAAGCCAAGTCACTTCTCAGCATGAAATATTGTTTATCAGCATATACAGAGTTCTGTCCTCCAGAGATGACAATAGAGGCAATAACTAAATATAAACACCTTTGCAGTTTGACAGCATGATTAGCAGGTGATTGTAATCCGACAGGCCCTAAACTCTAAACATTGGCCAAGTCCACTTATGGCTCTGAAACCAGCAATATGAGCATAATCCTTACAGATTTACTTATAGAATTATTATTTTGTATACTAAATAAATGTCTAAAATATCATGAAGTAGATTAATTATAGACAAGACTGTGTTTTGTGTTACCTCTGAATGCCTAGTGTTACTGAGGGCCTTTCTAGTGATGTAAGAAGAACAGCATGACAGGTTTTCATTAGAGAGGATAAATGATATGGATCCAAGAAATGTCTGGCATGATCATAAACATACATCTCATATACCTCTACTAGCTTCAGCAAACGTAGCTATATTGTTTTGAAAGACATTCTCACAAGGCAGATATGCTATATAATATATTGTGTAAATTATGTACTTTGTGAATTTTCCAAAGATTTCAAAAAGATCATTAAACATTTAGGCCATGTGCTTGACAGTGTGTCTTTTATCTTATTAATAGGCACCACAAGGCCACATAAGGAGGGGGAAGTTCCTGGTGTGGACTATATTTTCATCACTGTTGAAGATTTTATGGAATTGGAGAAAAGTGGTGCTCTCTTAGAAAGCGGGACATATGAAGGTAAGCACACCTTTACTACTAAATTTGTATCAGGTTTCCATTGTACTTTTTTTCTAATTTGATGAATTGCACTGGGTCATCCTGTAACAAATGTGTCACTGCTACTGTTACCAGAAATTTGTGAATAACAATATGGCCATTATGAAAATATTTTCATATGTAAAAGCTAAATGGGTTCATTGTAATTTTAGTGTATTATAGTGGTTAAGAGAAACATGATAATACATATCTTACAGGAACAGGAACACTAGACCTTTACACCAAGTAATTGAAGACATTTCCACATGATTGTCTAGCATAGGGCAAACACGCTCTACAACTTACACTCAATAATCAAATGTAAGGCTGACACTTTCCCTTTGCATGTGTGATCCTGCAAATACCTATCCATATCAGAGGTTGAAACCTCACTGCCTAAAGTAAAAGAGGAAGGATTTGCTGTGTCATGTCTTATGGGCTTTGTAAAGCTACTGAAAAGAACTCATTACTTTTGTAATATGACAGAGGGACAGGAACTGTCCTAATGTTTTTATTAGAAGATGCCTGCCTTCGGGGCAAAGAGCCAGCAGCTTATTGCAGAACACAGCTTCCCAGGAGAACTGATGATTCATCTGATTTTAAAACTATTCCAAAACACAGCTGTCCTGAAAGTGAAACTACTGTAAATAGGGGTGCAGTTATATAGCAGGGTATCTTAATAAAACCAGAATAGTGATACACTATTTTAAACCAGGTGTTTCTTAGAAATACACTAGTATTTAAAATAGCTGAGTAATGGATAGTGGTTTTTTAATGTAATATGCAAAATTACAGGGAACACCTGTTACATGAAAAATATGACCCACACATATGAGGCCCATTCACTGGGTGAGTGGAACCTTTTACAGAAAGCAGGCCCATATTTCTGCCTTGAAGCAAAAGGAACAATGAAGACCTTTTTTGTCCTGGCTTTGTCCCTGTCAAGGAAAGTATCTGAAGATAAATAAGAAGCTATTCACCCCCCAAAAAATCATTAGCTGAGTTATAAATAGCAGCAAAGAAGGTAATACTTCTAATCAACACAAAGTATCCATTGTGCATTAAATAAATTTTCATTAAGAATATATCAATTCAGAACTTGTAACAAAGATTTATATTAACAAAGGTCAAATAAAGGAAAATATATAATCTTTTCCCTTTTGACTTTTTTCACCACTGTCTGACATGTGATAGTACAACTTACCTAAACATTAATACAATGCCACAGTTTTATCAGAGATTTTATCGGAGATTCTCAAAATAACAAGTCTTTCTTGAAGTGTCTTTTTATTACCTTAGGTGTTTGAAACTAACATTAGAGGAGCTTAAGTGTAGCACAAGTCTGTCATTTCTTGACCAAGTAATTTCATTAGTTTGTAGCAAGTTTGTAGAGATTGAACTGCTAGGTTTAATTAATTCACAGTGCTCTTCTGTCCCTCGAGGGGTACTGAGATGTGTCTTCTAATACCAGCTACCAGAGCTGAGTGGACAGCAAGGTGAAATATTAGTTGAGGAAGTCTGCATAACTCCTCAAATCAGTGGAAGACCCAGCTGAAGAGAGGTCCAAAGCTGTGACTGTGCAATGTCTGTCATGTCATTTGCTTATCACAGATGACAAGTTCACTGAAGCCAAGAAGTCAGAAGCTAAACATAAAGAAAAATAGACTCAACGGACCAATTCTCCCTACAGCCTGTCTTTGATTCCCGCATTTCTTAATCAGATGTGCATTCTGACAAATCACAGATTATATATTATCTGTCTATGCATTATGGCAAATAATAGGTAACACCTTAAAAAATATAAGTAGTATACAGATACTGATTCTCCTGTTCCCATGCAAATACTTTTGGACATTGCCTTACAAAGTTATACCCCCAGTTTCCTGATTATTTCTTGACTATAGCACATTCCTCTGGAAATAATTTTGCTAATCATCCCATCACAAGTTTTCCTGAGCACATTAAGTTTGCAGCAATTAAATTCACTGGTGACAATTATACCAAGCAGAGCAAAGAAATTTTCAATTTCCCTCATGAGGAGAAGATGATTTTTGAATTCTTCCATAGATCAAGCAACTTATGTGAGCATGCATATTCTGGGAGATGAATTTTCTCTCCTTATCAACACTAGTTATGAGCTCTCTGAAAAAAATCAACCATCTTTTTAATGATTCTCAGTGTTAATAGATTGGTTTGCAGATTTTTTTTTGTCTTAAAAAAAACATTCTGTATTTAGCTAAATTTCTGTAGTGTAGCTAAGTCAGTCTGTTGTCTAACTACAACCGCTATGTACCAGTTAGTCTCTACCAGAAAAATGTTTTAAAGAAGAGATTTCTCATTTAGTTGAGATAAAGAGATAGACTGTGTGCATGTGTTGTTTTTCACCACTTCCTGACTAGAAGGTTTTTTTCAGTCAACTTACCGTCTACTGGGTGAATTTCAAAGCAATTCAGAAGCTTCCAGGTAAACCAGAGGAGAAGGAGGTCGAGTGGAGACTTACCTGACACTGAGTGTTTGTATTGCTCATTGCAGTACACGGTATTGTTGGGAGGGGGGCTATTTTCTCATAGTAATTACAAACCCAGTGAAAACATTCAGAAACATTTTGTTCTATTGGAAGCAAATAATAGTTGTGATTCCAACCTGGACAGGATGTTATCCAAAAGTGAAAGCAGTATTTATGCTCAGAAAAGTATAGTCCTATAGTTCCTCCTTTATTTTTTTTTTTAAGCACACATTATTTTTTGAGTTTTAAATAGATCTTTAAGTTATAAAAATGTCTGAATTAAAAATAGGATACTCTGTGCCCTCCTTACTACTTCAGGCTTTCTTCATCTACCATTTTTGTGGCAACTGTGAATGACTGTAGTATTCCAAAGTACTGTAGAAATGCAGTAGTATCTTCATGATAAAAATTCTACAAATCTTCTATTTTTACCAGTTTTTTAAATATGAAAACATTTAATTTCAGTAGAACTATATCATTATTAATTGGCCTTTTCTATTCATGTCTTTTTGAGTAACTGGTAGGTTAAAAAGCTGTCTTTATAGATATGAATTATTTTAAATATACATAATGATACATAAACAGTTGCTACATGTTTTGTGGCTTACTTGCGGCAAAGTTCCCTGTCAACCTATGTAACAATGTTCAATGCAGAACAAAAAGAAGAATACAAGGGTCAGTTCAACTCTCACTCAGATTAACAGTCCAAGTCACATTTACTTCAGTGACATTGTGATTGAGATTGAGATCTGAATTTGTAATAAAATTACAAATTTTATTGTACACATTTATGTAAAATTAAAAATTTATTATACACCAGCGCCTTGCTATTTGGGGTGGGAGGTGTTGGCTGAAGCACACCAAACTCACATATTTGGAAGTCTTTGTATAATAGCACTTCCAAATCCTAAAAGTTTCACCTTATTTCCTTTCTAGAAGAATTTCAATTTACTGTACTGATTAAAAGAATCCTGGTTTGGCTCAGAGTGATAACTTCACTGGAGATAAAACGCCGACACAGCTGAATATCCAACACAGATATTGGGATAACATAAAATAACCGTGGTTCTGTGTGCAGAATGAAAGCCACTGTCATGCAGATTCATGTAACACAGGAAGACATGCCCCAGCAAAATAATCCACATTCCTTTCCTAATGAAGATCATAGATGGTCTTTAAATTGACATAATGTGTCAATCTATAAAATACAGAAGAACAAAAGATGTGATGAACAGACAAATTGTGTGTATGTGTGTGTGCTGGCTTTTACAACTTCTCCAATAGGAGGTTTGTCTCAGCGTACTGTCATCTCTCTGACATGTCAAACTTGTATGGAGACCTCATGGGTCACTGACATCAAATGTTGTTCCCATCTCCTTATTAGATCAGCAAAATTTCTTAGCCAGTGCAGCACATCAGTAGACTGAAAATGTACTTCAACTGCATGTTGCTTAAGAATGCCAGTGCTCATAAACAGAAATGTAACAGCTTCAGTATTATTTCCAAAACCCATATATGTTAAGGTACATGATTGAAGGTTATGGTAAGACATCATTATGAAGTGTTAATAATGTAAGAGTGTAAGAGGAACACATGCCATGGGTGGAATTGCCTTTTAAAAGTAACATATGGAGTAGCAGTACTAGAAATAATGAGAAATGTTCAGTGCATAAGTGCTGTAAGAAAAAAATATGGTTATTGGTAATCCATAAGGACATAAATGTATTTCAAATGCACAAAAGCAATAGGGATTTTAGCAGTGTGGAGCTCTAGAGGATATGCAAACACGAAATAAGCTTGTTTATAACTGTTAAAAATGTGGCAAAAATAAGAACATAAATTTATTCAAACAGTACACCCATGAATAGTGTACTAGGTAGAACTCTTTTGTCCTATCAAATTTTTTGTTTGCCTCAGAAGATATCCTTAACAGTCCCTTTGTAAAAGACATTTTGTTTACTACTAATATAATAATATTTTTAATTTATCCTGTAAAAAATTTATTTTAGTTATTGTGCCTTTAATTTATTCAAAAATCCAGTTTTTATTATTTGTTTGATTGTTTGGAATTGTCTCAAATTCATTCACTGGTGAAAATTCAAAGCTCACTGAAGCTATTTAACCACTTACACTTTTCTTGGCCCACTGAAGTTCACGGTAAATTTCCAGCTGGCTTAAATGAAAACAGAGTTGCACCCATTTTTTTTTTTTTAATAACTGATGGAGTATTATTTGGCAGAAGGCTGAGTGTTAGATGGAATTTCCTTAAGACTCCAGAAATCTGTAATTATTAAGCCTTTAAAAAACAGGTTGAATACATCCCACAGGTGAAATCTTAGTGTTCTGTGTTACTTGTTTATTTGAGGACACAAAACTTCCAGTTGTTTTAGGCACAGTTTTATGGGCTCAGCTTACATGTTTTCAGTTGAGTCACCATTATGGTGAGCTCCATTACGAAGGAGAGTGTGGGTTGAAGTCAGTGTTTTGCCTGTGTCTCTTCCAACACGCTGGCACATGAGCAACACTGGGAGGTGCTCTGATTCCATTCACCTGGAAGCAGTCCTTATACTGCCTCCTTAGGAAGACACTAAGTTTTTCATAGGCTTTCAGTTCATCTCTCAAGCCAAATTTAGCCTAAAACCTAAATGATCTAAACGATTCTGTTCAGCTAATGCATTTTCAATTAACATTTCATTTTAATATCTGTAAATTTAAAACAACTGCTCCATTTAGCCAATGGTGATTTTAATTATTGCTTTGTGGTAAAAATGGTCTTATAAAGAGCTGGTGTTTGATTCCGGTCATTTTGATTCTATCCTTCCTTGTAAAAATTGTAAGGTATTCAAAATTCCACCCACTCACTGTATGCAGCGTTCCCTTGTGTGCCGGACATCCTGAGCACTTTACAGCAGATGGATATAAAGGAAATTAATCAACATAAAGATAATAAAATGTTACCCTCCTAAGACCTAAACACAGTAGTTAATGAAATATTCTGATTTAAAATGGAAAACAAAGGAATCATGGGGATAGATGTATAGAGATAAAAATAGAAGTAGTCCTTCAAAAGCCATATCTTTTGACAGCAGAAAGTGTTTTCAAGGGCATAGAAGAACGAAAAGAGATACTTGATAGTTAAGATCATATTCCTGTTGAAAGTGCTTCTTGAAGTGGTAAATCTCATGTAATATGATGCCCACTTTTCACCACCATATTCAGTGAACATGTTGCTGTGGATATTTCAACATCTAGATCAACATATAGGAGAAAAAAATCTTAAATACAGTCAGCGACTTCATGATCTGATTGGTTTCTTGTGCCTGTCCTATATTAGTAAGAATTTATAGGCTTTTTTCTGTTTCCTCCCTTACTCTTGGGGCAGAGGCTGGAGTTGAATCTTATCATTAAATATGAAATGTGAAGAATGTAAATAGTCAGAAGTTCAAAAATATAATGCCAGAGAATTTATTGACATATGTAAGGAATCCTGTCTACATTTGTTAATGCGTTTTAAGTCATATCACATTTCCTTCTTTTTTTTTGCAGTTTATTAAATAATTTCTCATTTCCTCAGGGAAGTGATAAGGAATCAAAATTGAATGAATATTTTTTCCTTTCTGTATGAAAAACAGCTGCTTTTAAAAGTTATAATATTGCAGTGCAAAGGATGACTTTCATAACTTCTACATTGCCTTTTTTAACTTCTGAAAGGTGAGATTAGTGTGGCAGAACGTATACTTTGTGTCTGTTCTGAGGCTGTATAAATGCTCATTATTTTGATAATTGATATTCCTGGTGTGTGGTTGATTCTATTTTAGGAAGTCAGGCCTCTGTCTTCACTAGCATACAGAGATAGGAACGGGAATACAGGTGTGACATCAAAACTCTTTGTGAGTGATGCTGCTTGCTTCCTGCTGCAGGTGTTGTCAGGTGAGAGTAGTTGCTCACAGTCCTGTTGTAGTCCTCTCACTCCTGCAGCTTTAGCTCTTCTCTTTTTTTTTGGCAGCAAGGCTTATGGTTAGAGGGTGCCTTCCCCTGTGTGGGTCCCATGGCAGGTCACCATCCTCCATAACAGACTGGTGACACTTTAGCAAAGCTGCTGGAAAGCTTACAGACACCTGAGGCTGCAGATCATGTCAATATATACAAATACTTTTATTTCATAAAAACTGAAGATATGGTCAGTTTTATCTACTGCAAGAATGAGACTAGGAAGAAAACATGACATGCAGATGCACATCATAATGTAGCAGTAAAAGGGGTCACCTGGGCCATGTGTATCAGTAGAGGTCAAACCCACTCCTGTGGGCATCCAGGAAATGTGACAATGGTTTTATGTGTGCCTTCTGCCTTTAAATATCCTGACAGGATCCTGATTCAATGGTGTGATGGCTCCTTCATCCAGTATACTTCCAGAGGAATCAAAGAGATTGATCACTGGCTTCCCAACAGGGTTCAACTAAAGAAAACCAACAGATATTGAAATTGTCTCTCTCTCCAGGAGCATCTGAAGGATCCATCCCCTTCCCAGCAGATAGCCATGGATACACTTGGTCTGTGTGTGAGTTTAGTAGGCTGTGACTGGGATGCACTTGACAGAGGTGTGGTGCAGTCAGCATCTAGACTGAGCTCCCTGCCTGGCATGTCAGACATCTCTGCTGCTGCCCAGATGGAGGGTGCTGGGAGGCCAGAACAGTGTTTCTGACCATCCCAGGATGATGGCTGGTGCTCTTTCTGAGTCAATGTCCAGTGCTTCTTTCAACCACTTTTGTCAAGCACAAAGTCTGAGACTAAGCCACTGTTACATATCGCAGAAGCACAGAATAAGCATGTGCCTCAGAGTTTTGTCCAAATGCTTCTTGAACTCTGTCAGGCTTGGTGCATGACCACTTCTCTGGGAAGCCTGTTCCAGTGCCCATCCACCCTCTGGCTGAAGAACCTTTTTCTGATGTCTAGCCTAAACCTGCACTGAAACAGCTTCAGGCCGTTCCCTCGGGCCATGTCATTGGTAACCACAGAGAAGAGATCAGTGTCTGCTCCTCCTTGTCCTCTCACAAGGAAGTTGTAACTGCAACAAGGTCTCCCCTCAGTCTCCTCCAGCCTGAACAGACCAAGTGACCTCAGCCTCTCTGCAGGCCCTCCTTGCTATGGATTGGTAGAACCCATAATTCCACTGGCTGGTGCTGTGCAGCTCAGCAGAAGTGTGCATGGACATTCAGTTCATCTGATATGTGATCTGTTGAGATTCTGTGACTACCACAAGCAGAAACTAATTGTCAACTCAGAGTTGCTTCAAAAGTCATCAGCTGGTAATTTTCCCAAGAAAATCAGAAGGCTGTGTGTCCCCCAGGCAGACAACACTTTTCTTTGCTCATGTGTGTTCCCAGGGTGTAGAGCAGGACCAGGTGCAACAGCTCACAAATTACTGGGATCTGAGCGCTCCAGAAACGCTGTCTACTCAAACAGGCTCACTGGAACAAGTCAGTGTACTTTATTTTGTATTAAAACTAGATCAGCACCAAGAGAATCTCAAATGCAGGGAAATCAAGAAAGAAATTTTGCCTTCATGCCTTTTTCCAAGATGGGTTGACCATGTGTCAGCTCAGCCCAGGACCCCAGCCCTTTACAATTCTGTGCAGTCACTACCACAAAGGTATTAACAAACTGAAGTGTCCAGGCAAAAGTAATGCAAATTACCAGGAGAGCTGTAGGGAATAAATTTAGAGAACTCATCACATTGAGAGCTTTGTTGAGTAATGATTGAGAAGCTCAGAGAATTTAAAATGTGTGAACCCAATGGATGAATAAAGATAATTCAAAGTTGGGCAAATAAGTAACCAGGGCTACTGTGATGAAGCTGGAAAACGTGTACATTTCAATTCAATACTGGGAAAAAAATTCTCGTACTGATGTGATTTAAGTGTTAGAATAACCTCCAGAGGTGGAAAACCAAGTTTCATTTCTTAGAAAGTTTAAAAGTAGTTATTAGTAGAAATATTCCTGCACTAGAAGAGGGATTAATTCAAGGCTGTGGTATTGTATTATATACTTCAATATAGTATATATTAATGCTGTCTGTGTGACACATTAGGTTTTGACTGTGGGGTTTTTCATGAAACAGGTCACAACCAGTTCATATGTGCATTTCAGTTACATTTCTAACTGAGCTTTGCCTGCTGGATGTATTGTGCTGTTTTAGTTTAAATGCAAACCATGTTAGAAAAAAACATCAAACTCTTATGAGGCTATCACCCTAATATGGCACATGTATCTGCACTTATTACAAAAGATGTAAAAGACTTTAACATTTCAAATTAAAAATCATTATGATGTGCTCTAGAGAAAAGTTTAGCTATATTGCTCAGTTACAGAGATCTCTGTTTTTCAATGCATTACTGGAAAGACACAATATTTGCCCTATCCAGTTTACATGCATTTGTCGTGTTATTATGTCTTTGTGAAGTTCCTGTGGATTTTATATCCTCTTGGATTCCACACATTCATGTTTGTGATATTCCTCATTATTAAGCTACAGATGAAAAATTATCGCCATCCTGTATCAAAGAGTATTCTGCTAAATATCGTAAACTGCAGTCCAAAAATTGCTTTAGAGGTTCTTTTGAAAACAAGTGGGAAAAATCCCCTTTCCATTTCTGTCAACTTCAGAATTTTCCAGCAGGTGTATTTTCTCGAGACAAGGTATATTGAAGCTTCCATAATACCTTTCTGTTAATAACTTTCTATGAATCAAAAGATTATGATTTTTCTGAGTATGTTCCCTAAATCCTTGCCTTTTTTGAAGACTAACAACTGCCTTCTCCAGACTTTGTTCTCTTAATCACCACAGCTTCTCAAACGTTATAGAGAATGGTTCCAAAATAACATCAAGCCAGTTTCCCAGCATTTTCAGATGCACCCTAACCATATATCCAGCTGCCCTAATCAGTAACAAATTGTTCCTTCTATACCATGGGTAGTACCTGTCTCTGCCATTCTTTGCTCCTAAGCAAACACCTGAGAGGCCTGGGAGTAGGCAGCAGACTTTGACAGTAAAGGCTGAGGGAGTGAAGACATTGAGTCCTTCACCAGGTTACCCTTTCTTATGCTCTCCATCACTTGGTCACCCACCACATTGGGCAGCAGGCCCACAGTCTCTCCAGTTTTCCTTTTGTTGCTGCTGTGGCTGTAGGAACTTCTCCTGCTGCCCTTGATGTTCTTCAGTAATTTCATTTCTAGCTGTTCTTTGGCCTTCCTAATTCTGCCCTGTGTATCCAGGACATGATTTTCTATTTCTCTTTGTTCTCCCATCTGTGCTTCTGACTTTCTGACACGCCTGTTGTGAGGAGTTTCCTAAGAGCAAAATGAACCCTCAGGGTCTTCCCTTGATTGCAAAATGTTCTATAAAACCAGAATAAGGCTTCTCTATACCAGCAAAGATTGCAATTTCTGTATTTTTATTCTTTTAGTGAAATTGCTTTGCAGCAAGACAAAAAAATTCCATTTTATGGCCTTGGGAAGAATTGTGGTTTTTGAAATCTCACTTTGATTACTCTGTTCCAATAGCAAGGTATTGTGGGACTTTGCAGTTCTGCATGCAACCCTGGTCCTGATTGCTGCGGTGGACTCCGTGCAGGTGAAGAAAAGTGTGGAACCTTCTGCATACTGGCACAAAACAAGAGAATGAGCCAGTTCCTGTCAAGATGAACTTGACATAATGAAGGACTTTGAGAGAAGCAGGTTGTGCCAAGTGCAGAGTAATGCAGTATGAGTGTGGGAAGAAGGCCTGAATTTGTATGGTTAATTGAAAAGAAGGATTCAGCTACTGATACAGCTTTTTCTGCAATAGAGTTACATTACATCCCAAGTGAGCTAATTAAAGAAAGATAAAAGACCAAAAAAACACAACACTAAAAGAAAAGTTGGTGTTTCAAAGCAAGGAAATTTTTGGTTAAAACAAAACAAAAACCCCCAAAGATATTAGAAACAAATCAACAAAACCTTTCAAGTCTAGAGAAATCTGTATATTTGGTTTACGTAGTTTTCAGAAATAATTACTCTGTGCTTTACCTTGTGTAAATGAAAACATAAGTAGATCTACAGGGTCTTTCGGCCAATGGAAGGCTCCCCTTGTATTTCCAATAAAAATCATGGAGAAGCAATTAGCAATCAAGGTTAAATATGCTGCTAGAGAATTAAATATAATAGTCCAGGTTTTTACTTTGTACATACAGAAAAAAATAGCCAGGAATATAGAATAAGCTGTAAAAGATACTACTGATGCAGAAGAAACCTACGCCAGCATAAGGGAAGTGGAATATATTCAGTGCACCGGCACTGCAAGTGCTGTAACAGAGGGGCTGCAGCATCTGCAAACTGAGTGGTTTTTCAGGATTTAGATCTATATTTCCAGAGTCAGGTAAGGGTAAGTCTAAGCTCCTTCAGACATCACCAGAAACAGCTAGGATAAGAGCTAGCCATGACCACAGTGGGTTGATATCTGACGGAGTTTAGAACATCCTCAAGGCTGCAGAAGATCAGAGGAATGCAAAGACAAAAATCTTGCTTTGATCTAAGTTCACCCCCAAATTATGTACATATTCTATCAATTAACTTCCAAATTGGTGATGGGGAATCAAATACTCTTTGTCCATGAGTAGACACATTTGCAGGGTCTTCCACAAACATTGGAGTCAATTGCAGGGAAATGATACAGTTGTTTGTCCTTTGTATTCTGTGCATATGAATGCTCTTTCCTAACAAGCATAGAGGTTATAGGAGTTTTAAATGGAAGAGTTGTTGATATTTGTATTTATGTGGTGTCAGAGAACCCCAGGCATAGACTAGAAACCATCGCCTAGGTGCCGCAGAAGCAGAGAAAAAAATGGAGAAAGCCCTTTCCCTTTATGATTGCATCATGGGAATTTATGATTGCATCATGGGAAGAAGGACAGTAGATGACAGCAGTCAGCAGGAAAAGCAGCTGAATGTCAAGCAGTGTACATCACACTGTATATCACATTGCTGTCACAGCTGTGTATCCGAACACTTAGACAGATGAAGGAGGTGTGAAAGGGGTAAAGAGAGGTATGAAGAGGCAGTGGGCACACACAGAAACACATTACATCTGAATATCATAAATCCCCTTTTTACTGGGAAAGTGACCCAAGTGCTGGCCGAGTGCTCCGAGTTGCCAAAGGAGGTTGTGGAGTATCCATCTTTAGAAATATTCAAACTCCATTTGGCCACAGGCAATTGCTGTGGCCATTTGACCACTGCTTCGGGTGGCCCTCCTTAAGCAGGGAATTTGGATGAAATGGCCTCTGGAGGTCCCTTCCAACTTTAGCTGCTTGAAGTTGGTGACATCATAGTGTGGCTATGAATAGTTGTTCTCGAGGGCATGTCAGGAGCAACAGAGAGATACAAGGAGATTTTGTAAGAGCTGGTGCTAGCCAAAAGAGGAAAGGTGAAAGCAAATTCTGAGTTAAGACTTATGCAGGTGGTAAAGCCAGTATGGAAAATAAGTGAGGAAGGGAGAAGAGGAGGGTCCTGTGTTGAGTAAAAGGGTGCTGATAAATTTGCCAAAGTCGCAGAATGGGAGTTTAAAAGGTAGGCAATTACAGTGAGGATTTTTAATGGCTCTTGCAGCTGGGAATGCAGTGTTCTCTCACTCTGAGGAGGTGGAATGTCCCATCACTGAGGAGATCTGGGAATGGTGTTGCCCAGTTTAATAAGAAAGATTTTACATATTTTTAACCACATGCAAATGGAGAAACTGAGTGATTTCAAACCTAAAGTGTCACTAGGAGAGTTAATTCACAACTAAAAAAATTTAAGCCACAAATTCTGGTATGGAACCAATATTATTGTCAGCATTTTTAAAACATTCTCTTAAAGAGAATTGTATTCAGTCTGGTTCATAATAACTCCAAAAGGAGTTATCTAAAGTTATCTAAAGCAAGCTAGTTTACCTATTTTTAATTACAGTAGGCTGCATAAGCTGCTTACTATCACAAAATATCCCATTAACAGTCTTCTATGATAAGGCTTTGAAAGGCTTTTACAAAGAGAAAAGGAAGAAGGTGAAGATCTTTCCTCTGCCCTTGTACAGTATGTGCAAGGCCTGTTAGAGGCTCCACAGCAGAGGGATACAGGCTGTGGAGTAGATCCCACTACCACTATTTCGAGGAGCACTTCACTTCCTACAGATTAACAGAGAGTGCCAAGGGAAGGAGTATCCTCCTCACCAAGCTGACACTTGGGATATGTCAGACAGAAGCTTCCTTTTTCAGTTAGACCCTACCAAAAGCCACTGGCTGTTGTAACTTCATAATTGAGAGTCCTTGGAGAAAAATTCTGTCTAACCTCCCTGTGGAGATTTTGGTTGCAGGTACTTGTGTTGGCAATCCCCAGCACACATTTTGTTGTCATATTTTTCCCAGCTGTATTTGGATACTAGTCTGCTGAGCATAAAAACTCGGCAGCTAAAAGAAATAGAAATTAAATCTCCTACAGGCTACTGAAACTGTTATTATATTTGAAAAAGCTCTACTTCTCTGTCTGAGACGGGATAAAAATCTCTTGATCAATGAAAATTTGAACTAAAACTCTCACTGATTCAGCTATAAGAAATATGAAGGTAGATATGGTATGAAGATGGGCATGATTATATGCTCAGTGGCAAAATTTAGCTGGAAAGAGAAAGGAAGGAAATCAAAGTAATAGAAATAAAGTGGCTGTTCCTGTAACACTATTTAACAATTTCCCTTCATAATCTCATCTGGCAGTGCCTTTACAGCATCAGCCCCCAGCCTTTTCTGCATCACTGCAACCCCCACATTCATGGGTTACTGTCAGTGTCAAGGTGGGTTCTTCTGGCTAAAGGAAGAACCTAGAGATGAAGACAGTATGGTTGGTTGATTAGGGTAAAGCAAAATATTGTATTGCCACCCATTGGAGGGGTGGCACTCTTGCCTTTTCCATACTGGCATTATCTCGCAGGGTCAGGTAGAAACCACCAACAGGACCACAGTAAACAGGAGGTGCTTTGCATCACAAGGAGGTTGAGCTGACCACAGCACAATAACCCTCTTGCTCCACCTTCAGTGAAAGCTCAAAGAAGCAAGGAGAAAGATATTTTTAGGGACTGTGAGGTGAAAAGTTGGTATTACCTTCTTTGTTGAGTCTTAGTTTGAATTAGCTGGAGCAGAGCCTGCATCTGTGACTTTCTGGATTTTAAACAGTCTCTACATAAATTTTGTGTGTTTTTTTGTTTTTATCAGTTACGAGTAATTTGCTGCATTCTAAACTATTTTGACCCTAGATACTACTGATTTTTATCAGTGAGATCACATGGGGGGGGAAGAAAGCAATTCCAAGCATAATAATAAAGGATGATGTCTTAGGAAAATTGTTCTGGTGTTTGAACATTTCATGGGCTCCTCATTGTATGTATATAGAGTGTGTGTTTGGAGTGTTTACCTTAATGGCACATGGCTTGTACAGAGCCTCCTTTTTATGTGTGACTTCAAAGGGGACACAGCTGATATGAACTCAAGAGACGATTTTTTGAAGTGTGGCAAGATTCGGGAAGAAATCTACATGACATAGACCAAATATTTTGAGACTGTTTTTTTCCTCTTAGAAATGCATTGTCTTACAGATTGCAGTTAATATACATTAAACCTTGGGCAGGAGGAAGGCGGGAATAGGGGTTGGAAGAGGGGCAGTTTTGTTGTTTTAATTAGAGGTTGCAGTTTCCTCTATTTTCAGAACTGCCATAACTTTTCAATTTGTCAGTATAATCTTTATTTGTAAAACAGAATTGGGCAAAGCATAGTGATACATTTTATAGTAGCCTTCATGCAGCTAACTCCAATTTAAAAAATAATTACTTTGCTTTGCTGCTTTATCTCATTCTTTCTACTCCTCATTCTGAAGGTGCTCAGTAATACATTGGTTTGTGAGACACCATTTACTTTCATAAGTGCCATTCCAAATAAGTCATCAAGGCAAAAGAAGGTAAAAAAAATATTATTAGAGATTGAAAAAAATTCTTCACAGCACCTCCAAGTTTGCATAATATGTGTTATGAAGACACAGAACATTCAGATAAAAATAATTATTGAATACCATTCTTTCACCATTTAATTTTGTGACTTTTCATTGTGTGAGTGACTTAGGAATTCACCAAGAAAAAGTGTGTGACTGAGAGGTTATTCACAGTATGTAACATGAAGTGTTTATCTTAATGCTCCTAATTATCCTCTGGAGGCATTCAATTCTCTCTATACTCTATATTGATAATTTTAGTTCTTAACTTTGGGTACACTAAATTACAGGGCATATGCTGAAGGACTTAAGTAGATGAGGTGAACGGTCCTATACAGATGTTTAAGATGCCAAAAGAGGCCCTTAGCAGAACAGGAACTGTATTCTAAGGCTGATGATGAAATAGAGGATGGTAAAATGCATCAGTCTTTTAGTGTACTGGGTACAGATACAGAGATGAGCCACCATTTTTATCAGTAGCTCTGGTGAGCATAAATTCAGAGGAAGTCAGCTCTAAAATTCCCTAGAACTGCAAAAGAAGCCTGACAGGTAGGGGTCAGGTTCCAGGTTTATTCATATCAGTAAACTTGATATTACCCAGTGCCAACCACTTTGACACTTAAAGTGGCTATCTACTGTCTGACAGACAAATTGCCAGTCTGTCTCCTCTTCTTGTCTGGCACAGACAAAGGGTCATCCTCAAGATCGTAGGCTCACAGAATTTTTTAGGTTGAAAGGAGCCTTTTAAGATCATCTAGTGACTAGCTTCGTGAATGAAGATAGATCAGCATGTGCTTCCTACCTGAGCTTTAATAAGACTTTTGACACTGTTTCCAACAACAGTCACATAGACATGCAAAATATGGCTTAGATAAGTTAGAACAGGATGGTGGATTGAAAACTGGCTGAACAGCCAGCTCCAGAGGGTTGAGATCAGAGCAACAAAACAAGTTGGAGGTAAGACATTGGTGGTGTATCCCAGGGGTTGATACTGGGCCAATACTGTTCTTTAGACACGTTCATTAATTATCCAGAAAATGGAACTGTGTACCCTCAGCAATTTTGCAGATGATACAAAACTGGGAGAGACTGATACAGCAGATGGTTATGCTGCCATTCAGATGCACCTGGACAGGTTGGAGAATTAGGCTGAGAGGAAACTCATGAAGTTCATCAAAAGGAAGCACACCTTGGGAAGAGTAACACAATGCACCAGTACATTATATCCAAGCAGAGCTTCAGGCATCCCACCTGCAATCTCACAGACAGGTCACCTCATCTTCCCAACCTCTCTTTCCAAAACAGCCTGTATCCAGCTATTGCAGAAATTTAGTTGTGTGAGTTATTGCATCATGTCTCCATTAGTTCAATGACTGTAAGTGCATGTAGATTTCTAATTCCTCCTGTTGGTTCCCCATGCTGCATCCATTATTGTCTCAGTATTTCAGGGAGGCACGCAGGCATGTTCATTCACCAGAAGTCTGTAGAGATTTCCACACAAAATTGTTTCATAGGCACTTCCTTCTTTATAGGCCTATGCTTGAAGTGATTCCCCTTCAGCATTGTTTTTGTGGATTGCTTTGTTCCTTCTCTTCCCATCTCTCCTGGCTCTTAGCTTGTGTATTTCATCCACAACTTGCTCGCTTGCTTTTTGAGGAGTCTCCACCTCTCCTGTAATTCTTAGTTTAAAGCTCTCAGTTTGGCCATCCTTGTCACACATCGTGTGCTTCTGGTTGTGTGCTTTGGCCACAAGAACCTCCTCCCTCATTCTGCATCATTATGTTCTTATCCAGAAATGGATTCCAGGCTTCTGCTGTTGTAAACTTATCAAGCTCTATCTCACAATCACAGAATATCTTGTCTTTATTTCATATGAAAATATTGCTCCAGAACATCTCTTCTACATAGAAAATAGTAGCTAATTTCTGGATTTTTTTCCTTATAAGCTATCACCATTCACTTTTATATCAGTTCTGAATTTCCTTTACATGACTCGTTGCTTTGGTAGCAAATCAAGGATCAAAACTTAATTGCCCTTTGCATTTTTGATATATCCTTGAGTATGAAGGATGTGCAACATTGTTCCCATATGGAACTGGAAGGTATTACATATGATGTGTTCGTATTGCACTTTTCTGTAATAGTTTCTAGAGACTACACGGGATAGCCTACAATGTCTGAAATGCCATTAAAAATTATGTTTAATTACTAGTTCATGTTTCATTTCACTCTTGCATCAAACCTTGCAAAAGTAGCATCTTTGTGTTCTACCTCATCCTTGTTCTGCTAAGCTGAATGAACCATTTTGGTTCAGTCACTTCCTATGCAAGGGTCCATGTCAAACTCTCACAGTGAAGAGAGATCAGGTTACTGTGCCTCATCTTCAAAGTGTGTTTTAAAGCTCTGTATAGTTTTGAGGTCAGAATAACAGGCCACTGCGTTCTTGGATTTTTTTTTTCCTCTTTCCTAATTATTGATATTTTTTTTTACTCTTCCTCAAACATAAAATTTGATAAATACGTTTAATATCCTCCCTACTAGTCCAGGAGGTCATGTACTGGTTTTCTGCAGTGAAGGTTACCTGTTGTCCTTGTTTTGAGAACACTGAACTTTTCTTTGCCATTCTACTCCCCCCCCCCCCCAATTGTGCAGTGTATAATTACAGATATGTTAATTCCTTTTCAGTCACGTAAAATATCTGTAAAGAGTAATAAAGAGGAGAGAGAAGTTAATTTCAATAGCAGAAGTAGATTAGGAATCAATTAATCAATTTGTTCCCTGTTTTCTTTTCCTGTAAACTCCCCCAAAGCTTCATGCTGAACCTTCTGCTTTCTCTGTTTAGCCCATGATGGCTGGAACTGAAAAGAAAAAGCATATGAGCTATTCAGTCCTCTGAAATACATGCTGAAAAACTCATGGGAGCGAATTTAGACTGTCTTGCTGCTCAGACATGAATGTTTTCTTATCGGAACTATCTTCTTTTCTGCTGCTACAATTTTTGCTTTGGCATTTCTCAAGGAATGTCTGCAAAGGTAGATATTTCAAGCAGTAGGAGTCCAAAAATAAATGCCCTAACCATAATCATTCCAGGTATTACTAAATCTTGTTTATGTATTTGATTACCCCTGGCTGGTTCACCTTCTGGCAAGGAAAATTTGTCATTTCGGTAGGGAAGAAAAGAGGAATGTTTTAAAATAACTTCCTAAATAATAACACAAACCAGAGTTAATCGTTAGTTTTACCTATCAGATGTCTGAATATTTATTACAATTTATGTATTTTTCATTTGTAATCAGTGACTTGGGAAAATGAATATATGAGTGCTTCATAAAATGCTATTTTTTCTTGTTTTACTTAATATGAACAGACTAGAATTAAATGGAATGATAGAAAGGAGAGCTGGTTAAGTCTTGTCAGGTCATTGAGGTTGTCTGCTTGCCAACAAAGCTGTGTTGCCTGAGGTATATGCAGGTGCTTTGTTTCAGTCTAATTTTAAATGACTCATACAGTGCAGCTCCTTGCACCACCTCCCTTGGGAGACAGTTCTGTGATCTGACATCCTAATGGGGAGAAAATCCTTCCTGATGCTTGGCTGGAGATTTCGTTTTGCACAGCGTCAATCCACTGTTCCTATTTGTATCCACTGAGGCCATTCAAAATCATTTTTCTTCTTACTGTGGGTTTGACCCTCCTGAGAGAGGTAATGATCATATTCCTACCTGATTTCTCCCACACAGCATTCTGACTTGTAATTAGTTCAGTCTAACCTATTCATAAATACTTTCCAAGTATTCCTAGAATCATTGCATATACTCTGATGCTCTTCTTTCCTGATAGGTTTGTTTTTGTTTTTTTTTTACTCTCTTGTTTTTTGTTGCTGAAATGCTTCAAATTCTGGATCCAAGGTGTAAGTTATCGACATGTCACTTCACTGCAGCTCCACCAGTCATTGCTCACTGTCGATTCTCCACCAGCTTCACTGATTGAAGAGAGCTCTAACACTCACTAGCCCATGAATGGGTTTGGTGTATGTAATCTAAGCTGGGACCTTATCACAGAGCATCGCAGGGAGGGAGAAGAGGAATCAAGCTGAAAAAGTAATGGAAAGACTGAAAGAAGTTAGTATTTACAGATTCAACTGGAGGGAGTAAGGTGGCAATAAAATTAAATATCCTTTGATAGCAATGGGAACTTGCAGGACATTTAGTCTGGAAGAAACTAGAACTTTGAGGTACACCAAATTCATGCAAGATAACAGGAAATTAAGTAGATAGTATAAGGAAGAGGAAGTGAATCTAGACTATCCTTATTACAGCAGAAAGTACTATTTAATTTTTTTTCAGAGAACAAATGCACAGAAACTATCCCATCTAAGCTTTAGTTCAGTCTAGAACTGGTTTAGAAAAGCTTCATGTTCGCTGGCACAGAGGAAGATTGAGTTAGTGGTGCTCAGGTCCCCATGGCCTCTACACCCAGGCCTGCTCCTCAGGAGAATGGGGTCTTACAGCAAGACTTCCAGTCCTCCCCTTCAGGAAGGCTGGGAAAAGAGCTCCCAGCCCATAGAGGCACCCTGGAAGCTTCACGCTCTGCACTAGGAGCTCCAGCAGGGCTTGGATACGAGCTATCATTACTTATTAATAGTTTTGCTTTATGCCAGAAATTTTCCCATGATATATTGTATTTGAAATTCAGATCAAGTACAGAATATGTCCTTTTTCTCTTAGCTAGAATTAGTTCATTTTGTCCTTCACTGATGCAGTCTTTTTCCTGCACACCTTCACTGATTTGTGGCTCCTTCTTAGACACATTATTGTTCCTCTTTTCATGGCAGCAAATATAGGTTGTTCCTGGAGGAGCTTTCTTACCCTTTTATTAGTCCCTCTGGGATGATGTTTGCTGGTGCAAAGTACACCTTTGCAACTTTTAAGCTTCCCCAGCCTTTTTCCAAGTAAACTGTTTCAATGGTGCCTTGTGAAGAACCATAAGAATAAATAACTTAAATCCCCAAAGAACTTTTTTCTTAACAGTTAGGGGTTTTGCTTTCATGGAAAATGTTTCTTGATAAATGTAATCAATAGCTCATCATCATCTTCACCAAATATTCCAGTGTTCACCAGGTCACTGATTACTCATACTTTTTAATAAGACGTATTTATGTCTTGCTTTTGTTATTGTTTGTAGTTTCTAGACTCTGCAGTTTTCTCTGTTCTGCTACCTGTGTGGTATACTGTGCAATGATATCTTTTCCTCTAGAAAACTTATGAGGTTTTTTGAAGATATGTGTTTAAGATATATTTTTACACAACAGATACATTCCTGAATGGTCCCACATGAACCGTGAGTAAATAACTGAAACTGAGTATCTTTCACCTATAATTGGAAAGCAAGGATTGCAATGAGCTAAGATAGCAATAAGTTCAGTAAAACAGACATCAAGGAGACTGAGATAATATTGCTTCTGAAGCATAGCAATAAAATGAGATTTCAAACATATGTGTGAAAAGCAATTTGTCTCCTGCTTTCCAAGGGTATCCATTTAGGTTCCAGGCAAATCAAACTTACCTTAGGAGAAAAATACATTTCTTTTTTTTCCCCCAAACCACAGAATTTTTTTAAACAGCTAAGATGACATCAGTAGGATGAAAGAAACAAGGCAGTAAAGAGAGGAAATATACAGAAGGAAACATATAGACATAACATGGAAGGTTCCAAAAAGGTCTAGTGAGGACTTTTAATATTAGGAAAAACATCTTAGAGAAAAGGAAAAATAAAAAATAATGTGCCTAAAGGACACAAAACACTTAACTCTGAGAGACCTTAAATACCTTTGGAAATTTCAGGAGTTTGATTAAAACTTTGGTTGAATATTAGGTAAAATTTCCTATCATCATTCATAATTATTATATAATTTATTACAGTTAATTTATACTGTAAAAGCATTAGGACTTGAATAGTATTAATTTTAATTGAATTAAAGACTTCTTACACTAAGACATATTTTCTGATATATTGAAATCACTAAAACATTCTTGAGAAGACGTGCCTTATGTTAGCAGGAGAGGTTTTATAAGGACAGAACTCCCACTGGTTCCATGAATAAGATAAATTATCCCAACAAAAGGCGTTCTTTGCTAGTATAAATACGTCCAGTCTGGGGCTTTTGCCAATGCAATCGTGTTAGTTGAAGAGGCTGTGAGGGATATTTTTTCACACTGCCAATCAAGTTACTGTGACAAAAATCCTGATTAGTCCTCAGTCATTTCAGAATTAAAGGCAAAGAAAATTAGAAATCTAGGTGATCTTCCTCTATCTGTTCTGAGAGTAAGAGGCATATGTGATGTTTCAGATAATTAAGAATAGTTCTTAAATATTATATCATCTAGAGTACAACATCTAAAGCTAGAAAAAATTGTGTGTTGCTTTTCATAATTTCATCATCACCAGTTTCAATAATTTGATTAAAGTTCTGACCAAACAACTAATACTTAAAGACCATACTTAAAGACCATACTTAAAGACCATACTTAAAGAACCAAAGGCCTTTATTTTAAACAATGTGTTCTATAAATTTGCAAAGGAAATCGATTTGTGATAGTGAACACAGCTGGATCACTGAGTGGGCAAGTGGGATTTGGTTCTCGGGAGATTCATAATAGTTTAGGTGATTCATGTCCATAGTTTAATGTTTGAGTTGTGAGGTGCAATTGCATTACCAGTACAATAACGCTTCTGAATTGTGTCTCATACTGGAGCAGCTGCAGTCATTAATGGAAACTGTCTTTCTCTAGTCATCTTGTTACTGGGGCAAAGCTGTCACACACCATTTAGCTAAAATATTCTATTAAAATAATCATGATGTAATTCTAACTTTTTCTATATGTGTTTAAAATATTAATTCCAAAATCAGTACTTATGTTTTCACAGTACCCTATACTAAAGATGCACATTCCAAAAAGGAATTAATTGAGTGTTTGGAAAGCAGATCATGGGGTATATATTTGATGAACATATAATGACGCTATAAAAGTAAAATTTGTAACACATAAGATAATTATAGTTTTGAGAAATATAACTGAATACAGTGTGCATGAAATGTAATGTGAAAAATATATGAATAGAAGCACCTTATTGCCAGTAGAAAAATTGCTATCATAAGGCTAAGAAAGTAGTTAAATTGAAAATGACTTATGAAAGATTTAGAAGTTTGGGGGTTGGATATTACAGCCTTCGTTTTTTTGTCTTAAAGTCACTTACAAGATCAACATTTTATCTGAATGTAAAGTTATGGTGTACTCCTCCAGGTCAGTTAATGAACCTGGAAAAGCTGAAATCCAAAGGTACTGATTTGTGTTCCATTATCAGCTAAAATTATGATTTAATGATAGTTACCAAAAATTATCTTGATGCATGCTCTTTGAAATATCCCTTCACTCTAGTACACTACTTGTTTGTACTCTCATTTTTCTTATTCTCTTAGAGCTTATTCTGTTCTGCGTATTTGAATCTCAGCAGATACCTCAACAATCAGTTTGAATATATTTGTTGCAGTGTTCCATAAACATGTTATTTCATGATTGTTCTTCATTTAGGATTTTTCATATTATTATTCCTGTAATAACCCATAACATATGAATTCTTTGTTCAAATCAAATCACTAATCATAGCTCAGAATTTTAATAATCCTTGAAATGAACTATCCACAAGCTAGTTACCCACACAGAGAGCTCAAGCAATAAGAATGAGTAAATTTGAGAAACTTTAAAATGAAAAACACATTTTTATAGTCATGTTCTTTGGCTTTTACTTCATGCGAATATAGACTATTAGTATAGTGAGTAAAAAACTCTTTTCACGAGTGCTTAGGAAAAAGTCTCTACTGCCTACAGAAAATACTTAATGGGGCTCATAAATTTTCTCATATACTTTCATATCCTCTGAATTTTTTATTATTACAGGAGGCTTTAAAATCTCAGGATCCTGTATTGGGAGTCACACCTCTGGTGTTAAGCAGTTTTGTTATCAATTATCTCAGCATTAACTGAAGTAATGATACCATTTCTGAAGATTTATCTAATTTTTGAATCCATTTACTTTAGGTTATAAATTTAGATTAAGATGATTGAAAATACTTGTGGCAAAAATCTTAGAAGTGGTGACATAAGTTAGAAGATGTTTGAAGTGAGTTGAATTTAGGAAACAAAACCTGACAGAGGAGTAAGCTGTAAGCAGTGTGGATAAAGTAGATTTAGAATTTTACCTGATTACTCAGATTATTAATGTATTTATTCAATTTAATTTTTAATCGAGCCCAGAGAGACCAGGATAATGAAAACATTAAATGATTAATATACCTACAATGAAAAAGTGATTGCAAAACACGCTCTCAAATATTTGAAATGTGTAAATATCAGCAGGGAAGAAGGTTATTTAGGATGCTGTGAGCAGTATTAGTAAAATAGACAGATTAAATTTAAAAAGAAAGGATCTCACCTAGCTCTCAGGGTTAATTTTTAACAGCAGAATCCTCTGGGGTATAGAATGTTTTTGAAAAGAAGCAGAAGAAAAGTTCTTATTCTAGAAATTAAAAGTAAACTAAAGCACAGACTGAGAAAGTAATTTGGGGAAATTATTATCCTAAGTGTCCCTGGAATCCAACTTTAAGAACAAAATAAATCTTTCCCATCTGTACTTCTGATCTAAAATGCTAATTTTTATGTGTTTATTTTACAAGGCTCATCTTAGTGTCACGTGGTGAATAAGTGTTGTTTATTTACAAGTTTTACAAGATTTGAGAAGCTTTTGATTAGTGCTATGAATTAAAATTCCTATTTTAAGCTAAAATGAAAATTCACAGCAGAAACTAACATCTGACTACAAATAAGATAAAATTGGTTTTCACAGGCACTAACCTGCCCCCATGCCTCTTACTTGTATGTTAACCACAAATTGTTCTCTGTGAATTAAAGATTTTAGTAGTACTTGACATTTAGGTTTTCTTTTGATATTTAGTGTAGAGGTTTTGAGGGATATTGCACAGGGACAAGAGTATCAATGCTTACCTATCAGATACCCAAGATCACCCACACCATTTCAACTACTACCAACAGAGACTGTAGTTTCTAGTTATCTTCACTGGGGGTGGTAACAAAAAAAAACAGTTGTCCCTAAAAGATTTTGTGATGCTTATACAAATGGTTGGAGTCAATTCACTGCTAAGGTACTTGTGTCTAGGAGTCTGATGTCCCACTCCAAAGAGATCCAGTTAATTATCCAAGGGGAGCCTGGAGAGGGATTCAGCTGATCAGCCACTAGACGTCAATTCAGGATGGACTAAACTGTTCCCTCCACTCTGCACAGACTGTCAGGCCAGGGGATTTCAACTGTTTAAACAAACTTCTCTAGAATCACTTGGGAGAATGCAGACTGCCTTTTCACTGGGGGGGGGGGGGGGGAGGTATGAGTAATATAGGACCTCTTCAAAGCTCTTAAAAAGTTCCAATTCTGCACTTGCAATATCCTGCGAGTCAGGCTCTATCCCAGTCTTGCAGATTGCCCACACTTTGGGGACAGAGGACATCATCTGTGTTAGTTTCAGTAGAAAGGAGTACAGTTTGTGTGCTCTGAAGTGGCTTCACATGCATGATAAATACAGTGTGGTAAATAGGAGCAATGGGGGGTTGCATTGTGTGTGCTTCTGATCCAAACTCAAATGCTAATGTACAGACAGACTTTGTGTGTCTCACTGGACTTTCAGCTGCTATTCCAGAAGGGCACAAGTCTCCCATGGGTCCTGTTTCAAATCTTCCTGTTCTGTGTGAATGCCTCAGGCATCTTACCAGCTCTAAGGCTGCAGAGGGCACTTGTGCTTTGTCAGCTGGATTGTAGTCCTGATCTCCTCAGATCTGTATGTCCTGGGAGTTTATACACTAAAGGTAGACACCTAAATTCAGAATTTGTTATTGTTTGCCCAATCCCATGCAGCAAAATGGATTGAAGTTACAAAATTCAGTGTCAGCCTCTGATTATGTTAACTGTGAACTTTCTGCTGCAGCAATTGAATCTTTTTTTCCCCCATTTCTGGCATTGCCAATTGTTTCTAGGTTCACTTCATGCTCTAGTTTCACACACTCCATTTTTCATTTATATTCATGTTTGAGTAATGTAATATTTATACATTTGATCTTGGCATCCAGTGAATGCTAACGATAGATGTTCTCTCAGTTCTGGAAGAACTAGCAAAGAATTTTGTAAATTACACATTTCTTATCGCATAAAATCTCAGACAACTATTTGGCTGTGTATCAAATGCCTCTAACTCACAATTGTAGAATTAAACGAGAAGATTTGGGAATGTGCTCTGTTTTTTGCTTTACTGTAGATGAATATTTCTAGTTTCCTTAGTTGGTAACCTTGTGGTCTTTGTGTTATCCAGCATTTGGTAGCCACAGTCAGGAGTGAACTTTGGTAATTAGTCATGGCTAGAGTTTGAGAAGGCTCCCTTTACACAAACTGTAGTATCATTGTGTTCTTTAGACAGATGTTCTCAGAAACAATGATATAAGACAGGTTGGTGTAAAAGTAGCTGTGAAGACCACATCCACCATTAGTATCTCTGATTTGGTACATGTTCCCACAGTAGTATGGGGGGGAAAAAAATCCTATACTTCAAAAATGTAAATAACTGTACAGGATAAGCCATCTTATAAATAGTGGCACTTATCTGTAACAGTAAATGCTGAAAAGATGGTGTGAATGCTAAGTGACAAAAGCAGACTAATAACAACTCCTTCCAAACAATTATAGTTTTTCTCATTTTTTTTCCCTTAGATTTTCACAGCATTCATAGCAATGGGGAAAATCAATCTGCAGACAGAATGACTGTTGTAGGATGAGCTGAAGTGTTAAGAGAAACCCAAAATAGGCAAAACTGTGCCATGGTCTAGTTGACATGATGGTGGTCAGTCATATGTTGGACTTAATGATCTCACAGGTCTTCTCCAACCTAACTGATTCTGTGATTGGTAACAGGTCTAGGGAGGATTCAATTGAGGATCAATCAGTCTCAAACTGATTCAAGCCTTCTTCAGATCATTGGATTCAAATGGCTACTCCATTCTGTGGTCTGTTAATTCATCATCATGGCTAGGATTCGCAAACGAAGATTTGAGAAGGGCTCTACCCACGCTTGCTACAAGTGTGCTGATGGCTAAAAAGGCCAAGGTCTGTTAATTAACTGCTGGGATTTTCCCCATCTCTTGATAGTACTGAAGATATAATCCATGCTTCTCTTAATCCCCTATATGTTATAGCTATCAGATCAAACTGCTCGTAAAAAGGAAGTGTAAGAATATTTTGCACACAGCTGACACATCTCATTAAATGACTCACCGAAAATAATATAAATTATTCCAAATGCTGGTAAATCTGAGTCAGCTGATCTACTAATTTATAAATAGCACAAATACCTTTGCTCGCTTTCATGCTGTCTTTAGCTATTACAGTTCATTAAGATCAGATGCATGTTGCTTTTCTCTGCTATTTGGATTATTCAAGCCATTAAGAAGACACAGGAGTGAGAGAGAAAATCATGAGAGCTTTTGTGTCGATATTGTTGCCAGGGAAACAACTTTTTATTTTAGTGCATGGGACACTAGTGTCACTTTGAGTCTTAGTTGCAGAAAGACAGTTTCAGAAGAAGGTCTCAGGGATAAAAAACAGAAAGAATGAAATCCTAAACTTCTATTGTGAAGAGAAAAAGAGTTATTCAAAATGTTTCGGAAGCATCCTGAATGACCTGAGACTTTGGGTTTTTCATAAATATGAATAGAATTTTGAAGGGAATGTCAAAGATGACAGGAGAGACTTCTGTGTCTCTCCAGACATGTCTTAGATAATCTCACATACCTTTTTCTGTACATGCATCACCATTTAAGCAGAATGGATAATATCTGGATGGAATGACAAGGACTATTTCAGTCTCTCCAGAACTGTCCTCTGCTCACAGCTGTATAAATTCACTGGTATCCTCACATGCCTGGAAGGGTTTCCTGACTTAATCTTAACAGTCTTTAACAATTATATAGTTTAAAGAGCTTTATAGGGCAAATATCTTTTAAGAAATATATATAGTTTGTAAAGCACAATAATAATTAATTTAGAAATTAAAACTAGAACAAATGCAAATTCAGTCTAAAGGTATGAAGTCCATTTGACACATGAGAAATTTCACCACTGGATTACCTTATGTTATTTAATGCTCATTTGACATTCTAATTTTGGTTGCTTGATTCTGGAGCATTAAACTATAAATAAAAGGAACTTAAAGCAGCACCAGTAAAATCATTCTAAAAGTAATAGTTGTTCTTCATTCTTTAAGGGGAGAAAACATTGACAGCAATAAAGTTGCAACATCCCTTCACCTCTCACTATAAGGAACTGGAGCATTCAGCTGGTGGCTAAATAAATAATGTGTAAAGTGCACTTTTCAAGTTACAGTATTTGCTAGATTCTAATTTCTTTTTTCTCAACAGAATTTATCTTAACTATATGCATTTCTTTTTTTGGAGATGACTAAATTTAAAAAAAGTATTAATTAAGAATGATTTTATACCTTAATTATATTTAAATAAACACAGGAAAGCAATGTAACTGTAGTGCAAGACAAAATACCTCTGTGCTGGTAGGGGCTGAGCTTGATAACACTGTGTGGTTTTTCTGCCTCTATTTTGTGATATTCTAAAGTACCTGGAAGATAACTGATAGTACTAAATAAATAATAAGTTCTGACTGATCCTTTGGAACACTAAAAAAGCACAAAACTTTTTAGAGCAAGTGTTGATTGTAGTTATCCCCAAATAACAACAGGTTAGCAAAGGCATATACTGCTTTTGGTAAACTCCATAAAAGAGTGTGGCAAAACAAATACCTGAAGAAAAGTACTAAGATCAGTGTTTACAAAGCCATTGTACTGTCTACTCTTTTATATGGTTCTGAATCCTGGGTCATTTACCGGCACCACTTGCGTCTCTGAGAACGCTTCCATCAGCGCTGCCTCCATACAATCCTAAACATCCACTGGATTGACTTTGTGACCAACACATCTGTCCTTGAACAGGCAGCAGTCATGAGCACTGAGGCCATGCTGCTGAGAACACAGCTGTGCTGGGCAGGGCACGTCTCCAGGATGCAGGACCACCGCCTCCCTAAGATCGTGCTCTGTGGGGAACTTGCCACTGGCTGCCACAAGAGAGGAGCCCCGAAGAGGAGATACAAGGACTGCCTGAAACAATCCCTCACTTTGGTCATATGGATCACCACCATTGGTCTACCCTGGCCTCTAATTGGGAGGCCTGGAGACACACCATCCATAACACTGCTGGTTTTGAGAACTCACGCAGGATCACTTTCAAGGAGAAAAGACAACGCAGAAAGAATCGCGTCTCATCAATATCACCTGGGGAGTCTTTCTGCTGTGTCTTCTGCAACCGGACTTGTCTATCTCACATTGGCCTTTTTAGCCATCAGCGCACTTGTAGCAAGCGTGGGTAGAGCCCTTCTCAAATCTTCGTTCGGGAAGCCTAGCCATGATGATGGGATTGTAGTTATCCCCAAATAACATCAATTAGGTTCACAGCATTAAAGCTTGCTGTCTTCACATTGGTTTTATCTCCTTCTTAAATTCCTTCTTTCTGTTGCCCACTCAGTGAGAAGTCTGTTTTCCCTGGATGGGTATCAGAATCAGGTTACAGCCTGGGACAATTTTACATGTTTGGCTTTTTTTCAGTCATTTTGTGAAAACTGTAGTTTTTCAGCTACATTTATTGATGTGTCATTGACACAGAGTGTTTTAAGAATAGTTTAGAAAGGTGTCCTCCTTAACAAGCCACATTAAACAGATAGAAACTGTACATCAGTGTAGCTTGCAGCAGATCAAGGATTAAAAGTCAGATTCCAATCTTTCTTATACCCCAACATACATTGTAGCTATAACCAATATCTTAGTATGTTATGACCTGGATGGGTGTGAAACTAGATGAGTGAAAACTTAATATAATTTATTATATAACTTATGGATATATACATTTTTAATCTTTTTATTAAAGATTTTATTTAAATAAATCATATCTGATGAACAGCTAAATGTTTTGGTAGCCTAACTAGGAGTCAAAATATCTAGGGAGTTTCTGTAATGTGGAATGCTGATAAAAGTCTTGATAAGAATACACCTCCTGCTTGAGCACTCAAAAAAAAAAATTGTTAAAGGGAGTATGACGAATCATATTTACATCAGTTAAAATTTAGATTACATGAAATTTGACTTTGTGCTTGCTTGGTCAAGGTTACAGCCTTTCAATGGTCTGTGATGCATTCACAATATTGTATATAATTTATTCTCCAGTTAAAAAGCTGTAGAGGTAACTAATATCATCTTATGTATCATTTTTGCTCCAGCAGTTTGTCATGCAGTTGCTGTCAATAAGAGGATTAAATTGATACTTTTATATATATACACATTCTATTATATTCTTAGAATTTGATACAGGTCTTCTTGTTACGTAAACTTGAGTACATCCATCTCTCTAGAAGGTTTCTCAGTCATAATGGCTTATTAGGAAGCAAAATATTTCCAAAAATGTATTTGTCTGTCTCTGTTAGTTTGTCACTGTTAAGCTTAATTCATTTTATTCTCAGAGCTCTGTCTAACAGCACTTCAGACATCTTTCTTGTGCATTAATAGATATAAAATTGTTCACAAAAATGGCATTTTCCTGATAGACAAACACCATAACTATATGTGCTTTTAGTGTGGTTATACAAACACAGTCTTAGAAACCAAAATCCAAACATCTGTAAACAGGTATTTTACTGACTGGAGAGCTGGTTGCTAAATGACAGGTGACTGATTCCAGAGATACCTGCATTAGAATAGCTAAGTGAATGATAGTAAGTTATAAAGTTTTCTTATGAAGGAATGATTAGTCTGGGGCACATTTGTGCAGGTCATGATTTTTTTTCTCCTAATTTGTGGTAGTTAAAGAGCATATCAAACCACATTAAATGAGTGTAAGCTCCTGCTTTAGTGTTAGGGCAAAGAGATAAGGTGGCTGTAGGACCTGGGAGGTTACATCATCTCTATGTATGAAGCTGCTTGAAGCTCTCCTTGTTGTCTCTGTCTGGTTGTGGTACACACAGTTCAAGCAGGAAGATGACAAGTTGGAGAATAGTTCATAAGAAATATTAAAGGACTGGAAAACATGATTTATGTGGGATACTCAGACCTGAATCTGTTGGGTTTAGCACAATAAAGGTGAAGGAGCGACTTTGTTACATTTTGCAAGTATTTCTGCAGTGTTTGTAGAAACAGGTAATAGATAGTTCTTCAGTGTCACAGCCAAAGTATAACATGATCCCCCGGCTGTAACTTGAACCTGTGCAGATTAGATATGTTTTTAGCAATCGAGGCAAATAATGATATACTCGGGGTTACCATGTATTAAATTTTTAGAACTAAGACTGTTTTTTGGTTTTTGTAAGAGACAGACAACAATTCAAGTGGCAGTTAATTCAGAGATGGATGTGTCCACAAAGATACCATGATATGTTACAGTCTGAGAATCTGGATATGATCCCCTCTTACCAATTAATAAGATTCCTACAGGGAAGAAGAGAGATGGCTTGTGTTGGATCACACTAGCTCCTGCAGAACGCTTCTGCAAGGAGTATTTGATTCTGTTGGTACATTCCCAGTAGTGACAAATGCCAACAGGCTGGACAAGGTCAGACTTGGAGTAATCCCAAAGCAGGAGTCCTTTTTCTGCCCATGCTCAGGTCAGAAGCTGTGACTTGCCTGGTGCAGGTGCTGTTGCATAGCATCATGGCTGAATCTATTTCTGGCATCCTCCGCATTCGCAGCAGATGGGGCCATCTAATAGTTTTGGCATTCCCAGTGTGCCACCGCCGGTGTGACACTGCGGGGTTTGGCAGTTTTGCACATAAAGAGCCGCCGCAAGTAGGATTAGGGGATTGTATGGTTAATGGGCATTGCCAGAAGGCTCTGTGTGAGGTGCTGGCATGACCCCCTGAACCGCAGCCATCCTTTTGGGGCACTGCAGGAGCCTGCACAGGTGCCTTTACACCCAGACCTGATGCAGGCACTCTGCTTGGGCATCGCGTGGCACACGGGCCATGTGCACATGAGATTTTGGCTGCTTAGCAACTGCATAATAGGGCTGTCCCAGAAGAACACACCGTCTGTTTAGTCTATAAATGTAAAATATCTGTTTAAAATCTGCATAGTTCATCCCAAAAAACACTGGAGCACTCTCTGCTTTTATAATGCCAGAGGTATTTGGCATTATCAGTGCAGCACCTCCCCAACACAGTAGCAGTGCCAGAGGTGTCATTGATTGTAGCTGTGCAATGCATTGACCCCTTTATCCGGTGAAAGCTCCCTCTGGTTTTCCTCCTGCCCTTCCTGCCCTGCTCCGCTCTGTAGAGAGCACCATTGGCCAGGAAATTGCATCATTTTCAGTCAGCCTAAATAAGTACCAGTGTTTTTGAAACTGAAGATTCCCAGTGTGTATAGGAAACAACTGTGAGTTTCAAAGCATGCTTTGGCAAAACAGTTCTTCCGAAATATGACTCTTAATATCAAATGTCTTCTTTTATAATATGTTTGCTAAGAAACTTAATCAAAATTAGTCAGACAAAATATTAGAATGCAAGTATCTGAAATTTTAGGGATAGGTTTGCTAAAACAATTCACATTTGACTGTTTTTCTATTCCTTCAAAAATTATTTTCAGTTCAACAATTTTTACCTAAATTAAAATGTAATCAGCGGAATAACAAATACCTTCTACCTTTCCACATAGTAAATAGTTCTGCATGTTAACTTTTCAGTTTCATCTCATGAAATGGTATGTCCGGGGAGGTAAGAAAAAAGAAAATAACATGAGTCTATTGACGTGTTAACCTGCTTTTCAGTTGGTGACTGATGGTAGTAGACAGGTTAAATTTAGCTCAAAAGCTTCCATGAAAAAACTTCATATTGAAAAAAAAAAAAAAATCAGTGTGGCAATTTATGAAACGTCACTTAGGAGAAAAAACATGCATATTCATGGCAATCCATATGTTACTTTCTTCACTAAAGCCTCTGAATGGATTTTGTCCAAGGGTTTCTAACCGCCAGGTAATTATCTTCTAAAACTGTCTCTCCCATAAACAATCTTATTGTTTAGTGAACAGACAGACTGAGTTGTCAAGTGACCTGTCCCAAACCTCTTTCCAAGTTACAGACATACCAGCAGAATGAAGAAGTCCCGATTTTTGTGCTTTCACATCTACCCAGTACACCTTTACATACACTTACTACCATTCCAGTTTCTGGATTGCCAGTTAGTCAGTTCTGCAATGCATTTGGTGCACAATAGTCTTTGTTTATCAGTCATCTGAAGGGCACTGAGTGCTGCATTTGGGGAGCTTTTTTGACTTCTAACTTGAGGTGTCTCTATTTAATCCAAGCTTGCATAAAACTAAAGGAGATTTAGAGATAAACCACAAAGGAGTTGGATATTAAGGTAATGCTAGGGCCAAACAAAATAGTTAATGAGTTAAAACATATTTGCATCCTTTATTTGTGCCGTGTTTGAGCTGGATTCATTATGTCAGTATGACAGCTGGATTTCACTCCTTTCCTGGGACACTGACAGACATCCTCCTCAGCACCAGCTGCCCTGGTGGAGAACCAGCCACCTTGGCTCTTCGCAGTCACTTTCTCCCACGCCTCTCTTTCCCATAGATTCCTCTCCTCTGCTTCAAACAAAATCTGCTAGAGCACTTGTGTGAACTATCAGTAAGGATGGTGGTCCAGTAACAGGGCAATGATGAGCAATAGGGGTCAGGTACAACTTCCACTAGTCTTGAATTTATTCCAACTTGAACACTGCTGCAGTCCAAAAGCTATTTTGGGAACTTTACGCAAAAAATAGGTCTTGCTCAGCAAGGTTAGTGAATCTAGTGACAATGACATCTGTAAAAGCAGTAAATTTTTTCTTCTGGACATAAAATGTGCACAGAAATTCAGCATTTCCAAAGAAAACACAAAAACTTTCTGGGAGGGAGACACTGATGAAATATTTGTTAACGCAGCACTTTAACTAATGACACACAGCAGCAAGTTTTAGGATCATTCTGAATGGCATTTTTAATGTGGAACATCCAGCTTAAAAATCAGAACTGACAGTAGCTCTGTAAGTTTCTCCTTGCAGCCTGCTCAGTAATCATCTAATCTTACCTTCTGTCTGAAGAATCTATTCTTGTGCATTCTCCATGCCTGGGTCACCTTTGATCTTCTGACTTGGTGAACCGTTAATAGTGGGGGCTTACACTGTTGACTTATTTTATAGTAGTGACTACATATTCCTTTGATTTACTATAAATTTTGGTTAGAATATATGCAGTGCCCTAGCAGGGGCAATGTCTGTATCACCTTGCCATTACACTGATGTAGCTTCAAACTGGCAAATCTGCAATTCTGTAAGTTTTGCATACTGAGTCAAGTTCAGCTGTAACAACTGGCCACAATACCATTAAAGCTCTTTAGAACTGAGCAGAATTTGGCAATAATAAAAATTTATTAATTTTTCCTGCTATTTTAGTATGTTTTAGTATGAACAAGTCAGACCAAGGGTTAACTGGATATAAGTATGTACAAAGAGCATAGTATTTTTAGAAATAAGGAACTCTGCTTGGTTGTCATTTATAGGATCAAAGACTCTGATTTTAGAAATGCTATTCTGAATCTATGTCAGAGTAAGAGAGTTCCTTGCTGTTTCATCTTAAAAAGAGATTGTTGATATTGCCCAAAGAAATTGTCCTTCAAGGGCCTCTGCATATTCCTACTGGCAACTGCTGGTGACCTAGTTAGGGTCAAGCTAAGATATGCTTTCAAAACTCTCAAGTCAGTGAATGAGAAGTCTTGCTTGAGCATGACATTACTACCATCTGTGTGTGTGTGTGTAAACACAGGTATATTCTTGTGCACACCTCTAGCTGCACGAGTTGCCATATTTTCAGCTGCTAAGAGGACATATAGGCTGCTCCATAGAGTATTCTTATGTTATCTGCTAGTTACTACTTTCTGTAGAGGATTATACATCATGCTGCTGCACACATAATTTGCCCACATGCTCATAGACTGGCACTAGAGCCCAGAAAGAACTTGTACATAACTAGCTGAAGACTGGCATCCACATCTAGTCCCAGTATATCTAGCCTTTCCAATTCTTCACTCTTTCAGGGACAGGAATGTAACCCATGGGTCTCAAAACATTCAGAAACAGAGTACTTCAGAGCCTCTGAGGGGATCAAGATCAGCCTTTGCACCCTGCTGCTCGGGCATGTGGAATAGCTGTGTAACTGCAGCACCGTCTTGAGGACTCAAGACCATCATTTGCCACTAAGAGCTATTAACAACATATGCCCAGTGCATGCAGATGCCCAGCACTTAAAAGGCCAGAGTGAAGAAATGTTGCTAGTAATTAATTCATAAGAATCCAGCCTATTCTGTAATAATGTATCCTAAATTTTAAGAGGTAAAGGTGGCAGTGGCCTTTTGAAAGTGCATAAGGCTTTGCCAGTCCAGGCAAGAATGATGAGGGAGAAGGGTTCCTGCCCTTCTAGTGCAGTCCTGTATTCCTCACTCTTTCTCCTCAGCTCACACTTTTTTTTGCTGCTTGTCTGTTCCTGTTCTGATTTCTCCAGGTTGGAATCAGAGCCTCTTTGCTTTGAAGCTCAGGTCAGCACGAGGCAAAGCATTGGGCTTCACCGTTGCTAAGAGCTGCCCGTCCTCTCCCAGTTGCATGCCTGTGCTTTGACAGGGTCAGAGCGTGATTGAAGGGCTAGAGATGCACAAAAGCAGAGAAGGCTTGAAATTAAATGGTCTTTGAAGCTTTTTCTTAACTAGCCTCACTCTGGCACAGACCCCTGCCTTAGGGGGATGATCCAGTGGAATAGCAGTGACCTAAAGCTACTGATCTACCTACTGAAGCATGCAGGGAGGAGAATTTATCTCGGAAATGACCATATGAGAGTATCTGAGCTTCAAATAGATGTTTGTAAAAGATGTACATTAACATTAAAAGAATGAGGACTTTAAATTTTTTTTTCTGACTAAAACTGGAGCTTTTTTCTGAAATACTGAATGCTACACAGAAACAAAAAAAAAAAAAAAAAAAAAAAAGGAAAAATCCTTGGTGTGTGAGACCTTTATCTCTTCTCTCATTTATTACTAGTGCCAATGGAGTAGCTGTCCTAATTAAAAAGAACTTGCCCTTTCAAACAGAGGAGCTGGATTCTGATCCAAATGGCCTTGTAGAAAAGAGATTACAGAATGAAGTCATTACTCTAATTAACATTTATGCTCCTAATGTTAACAATGCACTTGCAAAAGGAACCAGTAGCGTAGATATTTCTCTTTAAGCCACCTAATGGTCTGGTGTGGGTACTGATTTTAATTGCCCTTTGGTTATCAGTTTAGACAGATCTGCTAGGGGTAATTGCATTGTAAATCAGATATCTCAAGAAATTCACTAATGAGCTAATGAACCATAGTTGTTTGAGAGATGAAGCTGATAATGCTTATTTAGACAAGTGGTGTACTTAAGTTCTGTGTTGCATATGGAAAGGCATGACCATTCACCAGTAAGTAGGTAACAATGTCTTAGCTATTACTCTGTCTGCTCTATGGTTTTATCTCCTGTTTTCCAGGATTAGCCCAGTCCCCTGTGCTTTACATCCCTAAACTGTTTCTGTGATTTTTAATTCACAGAACTGTAGTTTGGAGCCTTGCATCTCTATTTGACTTTGTTTATATATTTCTTGTCTCCCTTAGCATAAATCATAATGACAGCTTAATTGGTTTATATTTCTGAAGCAGTTTGAAATGTGAAGTATTGCATAAGTGCTCAAGGTTGATATTACTTTGTGACTCTTCCCAACCATTTTCTGTCCAGAATGAAAATGAAATTATTTGCCATTTGCAAGAGTAAATATGTTGAATACCGTCATAAGTAATCACTCAAGGATCACAAAAAACTCCACCTTTGTTTCACAGAATTGCACTTTTTAAATGCTTGAATTTTGCATTTCCTTCATAACACAGTAAATCCATTAGCTTCACTAAAAGGATTTGATTTATGGTCATGCAAATGGAGAATCAGATCTTTGATATCTGTGAGAGGGTAGTTTCATAATGGAATAAGAGTTCTGGAAAATACAGGTCTTCTCTAAAGGTGTAGCTATAATTAAAACATTGGGCCATCTGATGCACTTAGAATTTGAGATTATGACATCTTCATTTCACAGGAGGAACATGCATAGTTGTAGCAGTCTTTAAAGCACAGTATTATTACAGATTAGACTCAGCCTCTAGTTTTTCCATAGGACCAGACCAATGCTTAGCATTACCAGATAATTTTTATGAGTTGCAGTGTTCAAAAAATAAAGTCATATCAAGACAGATGTATTTAATTTCCATTGTTGCTTCCACTGGCTCAGAGGGCAGAGTTAAGAGGTATCCATGAAAAAGTAGAAAAGTCTTTTACCCCAGAACAGGATTTTAGGATCAGAAATGAAGCAGGCAGGCAAAACAAGGACAGCCAACAAAAGGTAGCCTGGGGCAACACAGTGTGTCAATGAGAAAGAGAGAGATAAGAAACACTTGGACAGTTGTGTATGTTGGCTTCAATCTGTAATGACGGTGCAGACTACACATCAAAAACATTTGGCTGTCCTTGACAGAGAATGAAAAGAGCCCAGATTTTTCTGCTGCCTCTTTTTTTTTCCCCACAGTCAACCTGGTGAATAGCAAATCATTTACTCTGTTTTAATTATTTGTCTAATGGCCTTCAGGCATTTATTTAGATATCATCTTTGAGACAGAAAGTGAAAACTCTTCACCTTTTAGCAACCACTCTTTCTGCTGTTGATCAACTGGATCTACAACTCTCACTGTTGTGAACTTCATTTGTGTTGTATCTTTCTTGTGTAAATTATGGGCAAAATTTCCATCATCAACTCCAGTAACACTTAATTCAGTCAGCACTGACAGCTGCTTTATGTCTGCAGTTCTGTGCATGCAGAAACCTCCGTGACCTTGGGACCAAAGTGTCTAAAATGTGCCTAAATTCTGTCAGAGTTGAGGAATGAGTGGGAAGCACCTACATTTCCCACACTTTCCCAACAGTCCTGCCCATGCTCAGAGAATGTGTAATTTCAGTTGGTCCAACGGCAAAATGCCCAGGCTCTCATGGTAGTGATGACACTTTCTTTGTAACCTCATGGCCACTTTCTTCGTAGCCTCATGTCCAAAGAAAAGAATCAGTGGCATGTCAGTTTATTTAATGTCCCACCTTACACTCCCATTGAGTGCCTTAGCTACTGGATGAAGACGACCCTCCACTCCTGCTTTTGGAAGAATGACATTGTGAAGCTTATAATCTTAAGACCTGAAGAAAAGCAAGCCAGAAGTGGCCTGATTATGTAGTTTAGGAGAAAGAATTAGGAGCAAGAAGGCTCATCAAGCGTGACCAAGTTAATTCATTAGAAACACTAGGACTCACTCTGTCCCTCTTCTGTTTTTCTATTAACATGTGAAAAACTCACCCCAGGCAATATCAATTACATCATTCCCCAATATCTTGTAATTTGTTTTTAATCTGAAATTTTCTGAATATTTAAAAATAATAAGCTTTTAAACCTTCTTCTTTCCTCCTGGCTGAAAGTTGTGTTATAACCCAGGCAGGTTGTGAGGTTTTAGGACACGTTCTTGGGACTGCGAGTTGCCTCATCTGACATCTTTGTGTAACAACTCAGCACTGAGAAACTAGAATTTTTTGTTATAGCACAAGAATGTATTGATAGTAAAGGTATGGATTAAAATTCCCATGAGAAAGTAGCTATATTTCTGTCATATTGGGACCAAGGTGGTAGACAGTGAATGGAGTAAAAAATTACCATGTTAAAAAGAGTCGTCATACTGGCTTTAAGGGAAACTGGAAACACAGAGTCTCCATTAAGTGCCTAGTATTTAGGGTTTATAATGACAAATTACCTTAGAAAACCTGATGATTTGCATTAATATGGCAAAATAATGATTTCTTGATGAAAAAAAATTTATATAGTTTTTTCCCTCTGGGTTTTTGTGGGGGTTTTTTGAAGTTTCTTTGTTTATTTTCTTTACCTGAAATTACTGTGAGTCTCTGAGAAGTATTTTTATTTATTCTGACAACTCCTTAAAAAAGACCAGTAGGGAACATCTGATTTATTCATGTTGTGCAAGATTACTATCCAGGACAATGTGCAGATGCCTTTTTAGGCACATAAGGCAAGGATTCCCCATGTACCTCTTCAACTGGCAAGATAACTTTCTCTGTTAGCAGCTTGAATAAATGAATACAAAAACTGATTGACTACGGGGATCTCTTTTTTTTTTCTCAGAAAACCAGTTTGAAGAAAATGTCAGATGAAATTAACAGTCTAGAGTGTGTTCATGAGGCTGTCAAGGCACTTAAAGACAGCTTTCCAGCTATAACACAGAGAAAATGCCACTCTGAAACTGTAGAAGATGGTTATAATAACTTTTAAAATAAGCTTAAATTCCTACAAAAAAATAAGAAGGGAACACAGTAGTGATCAAACCAGGGGTGAGAGCATCAATTCAGCATCTTACCTCAGGCAAAAGACAGATCAGACAATTCTCAGGATTATAAGACCTCTGCAGTATCATTTTCCTAAGTAAACTTCACCTGGCCACTGCTCCTCTACACATGGCATTTTCAGTTAGATCTGTAGCAGCTGTGCAATGACTGAACATATGGGCAATCTCTCAAACAGTTCTGGTATAGTCTCTCTATGTTCTTGAAATTCATTCCCATTTTTGACCCAAAACTTCATCTTAAAAACTTTTAGCATATCTCTTCCTTCATATTGCCTTATTACAGAAACGTAATTGATTTGCACCACTGAAATATGTTTGATTTTTATTATAGAAAGTTTATAATTTTACTTGCTTTTTACAGAACATCTTTTATTTCTATAATTTTTTTCTCCCTTAAAAATGTCTGGGCCAACACTGTGTGCAATAAAGTTCTTACACACATTATTGAAGATGTGCATTGCACACTATTCCTTCAGTTTGGTTTATGATTCTAGCTTTGCTTATTATTTAGCAGAAGGAAGCTGTTACTGTACAGTGAGACGTCTACAGTAATGCCAGCATCTGTCTGGAAAGGATAGTCATTTAAAACACAATGGTTCCCTGATTTGCATTAATCAATAATAAATTTCATTTGATGTGATGCCTTCCCCTAGACTAATTTTTTTTTTAATCACTCTGAAGCTTCAGACATCCACTCCTGTGGCCCAGACTAAACTACATAATTTTTTTTTGAGCACCTATCTTCTAAACAGGAAATATAAAATCAGTTAAAAACCACTCTATCATTTAGTGGTCAGACAGAAAGACAAGTGACAATTCAAGGGTTGTATCCAGACAGTAACAGCCATCTCACAACAAAAAATACAAGTGTGAGGGAAAGAAGCATCTTGTATCTCTGTGTAGCAAAGAATACACTGCTTAGGAATTGAATCTTGTCTCTTCTGGGAAAGTGGAGGTGTACTGCTACTTTTTATAAGATGAGGTGAGATGACAGAATTGCTTTAAAGTATGCCAAATACTATAAAATAGTTACTAATGTATTTATTCAGCTGTAATGTGGTATAGTCTTGTTCCAATATCCTGCATTCATACCTGTGTGATTCTTGCTTGTGAAGTCCAAATCCCATTTTGTATTAATTATTAAATCTTTTCCCTTTGCCCATGATTTTCCTTTTAAAGTGCTCTATCTCGATGTTTCACTTCTGGCATACTGTGCTCAGAATAAGATCAAAATATGAAAGTTAAAGGTCATTTCATATTTGCTGGTGGTTGGGAGATCCGTGATGATGTGCAGTGCGTGCCCACACTGTTGCATCTGATAAGCAGTCCTCTATCTTCTAGACCATTATCTAAAACTGATGTGTTCTGCTTCTCAGAGAGAAATACAAACTTGAAGAATATTTGGGAGAAATAAGGTCAGGACCTTAATCTTTGAGGAATCTTAAAGCAAGACAGTTCTCTGTCTGTAGCCACCTCCACCTGGCCTTAACGCAGGATGGTTTATAGTTACTTTATCTGAAATGTATTTACACCTCTAACCCATGGGATTCCCACATCTGACAGGAGAACTGTTATTTCTCTACTGTGAGAGATTTAGTGCTCAAGAAGATTGTATCTGTTCACATGGTTTGGTCTTGGTAGAAATTAAAGGGATGATGAAAACAGTTCAGGCAGTATTGGATTTTGTAAAGGTGAAATTGTTCTTTATGCTTGCTTCTTGTACTCTTACACAGAGCTTTAGGGATTAGTCTTGCATATGTGCTTAAATTTGTAGATGAGCTATTGCAAAGAGATAAAAGATTAATTAGCAAAATCTAAGGAAGGTAGAGTATAGGTAAAAGCCACTCTACTACTTAAAAAGGGAAAAAAAAAAAAACTAAAAGGAAAAGCAACTAAATGGAACTCTGGACACAGGAATGAAGAAAACTTAGGAGTCTAAAGTCTATGAAATACACTAAAGCATGAAGTGAAATCTCTGAGAAAAATAATTTTTTTTAAATGAGAACTAATTTATGTATGCCCTAATTTTGGGGTATTCAAAATTTTAAAAATCAGAATTGTTTTAGGCCATCCGCTATGCATATCTGATGTACTCTATCAGAACCTTAAGCTTACAAAAATTCACTTGCTACTGATATTTATCTTGAAAAATACCAACAGAAATAAAACCAACTCAGGGGTTGGACTTGATGATCTCAGAGGTCCTTTCCAGCTCAGCTAATTCTATGATTCTATAATTCGTATATCCTTACTTATGCAGTCTTTCCCACTCTGTATGGAAAAGAGATATTCTTACTGGGGGCAGTTGGCGTCCAATAGCAAGAGAACAGCAGGTCTGTTGAGCTGGAAGGTTTGACGGCCCGTCTGTCTCCATCTCTGTGAATTTAGAAACTTCCTTCACTACTGCATTCACTGGGGGCCAGAACACTCTTGGGCAAAAATCCACAGCTATAATTAGTGAGTTAATTTTAATGTAGATGAATAGACAATCCTGAAGCCAGTTATTAAAATGTCATTACTTGACACAGAAGTTAGCATATCTGCCTAATGTCTGTTAGCAGAAGCTGCAGAGACCAACCAAAATGAGAATTCTGCCTGGGGAAGAGCAGGAGCAACATAAGACATGAAAAACCTCCCTGCCTCTGGGAAACAGCTGGACAGCCCCTGACAGAAAATGTTCAAGTGTTTGCTGGGAATGCACAGGCAATAACTCTGCCCCCTCTGTTCTACAAGAACCCTGAGATGCCCAGAAAATATTTCTTTTGAGTAGCTTTAGTTACAGCTAAAGCCAAATATAGGTAGAAAATAGCAAGGGGGGAGAAACACAGACTTTGTAACAAATAGCCCTAGGGTTCTCTATATCCAACAAGTACGGAATTAGTTCTGTGTATCATGTGTAACTCATTCATACAGCACTCCAAAAGTAAATAAATTTTAATTTGTATTTTTAATTCAGACATAAATATAACAACAAGGCTCAGAGAACTAACAAATCTGAATTCAGGGGCTTAGTTAGAAAAAGAAGAGGAAAGCTATCTCTGGGACCTTTAGTCTTTGGCTGAAAGAAACTAAAAATAGCTACAAAGATCATAATAAAAGTGCTTGTGAAAATTTCAGAGAATGCAATAAAAATTAAGAGCTGTTGTTGAAAAACATTAATGAAAATCTATATTTAATAACTTTTTTTCTTTAAATTCTGAGAGATCAGAACTAATACCTTTCCAGGCTTCTTTGCCATCTTAATGACACAAGTTCATAGTGAAAATAATGTCAATGTAAATCTAAAATCTAAAGGCTTCAGAAGGCTTCATATTTTAATTCCACTGTCTTTGGCGTCACACTAAGAGTTCTGCAACTGTAATCCATCATGCAGCTTTGCAAAACCATCATGAAAATGTATGAACCCGAGAAAAAAATCTACTCATCCAACCTTCCAGCAATGATTAAAGAAGCCCTAATTATAGTATAGTCACCCATCAAAATAAATTACTCAGGGTGAGTGGGTGAAAAGAAGTTTTCTAGACTTCCTTAAGGAGGTAGTAATTGTCTTGATTTTTGTTAAAATACATCACTAATTATGTTTTAAAAAAGTCTATATACTGTTTTCCTCTTTAGGAATTTTATAATATGGTTGAAAGAATATTGAAAAATTATTTTTTTTTTCAGTTTTAAAATATGCTATACCTGTGTTATTTGTACTGCAGAACGTGTTTCAGGACATGCAAAAGAATGCTCCAAATTACACATACAGATGATCAGAAATGTTGCAATAAAGTGATTTCATAAGATGGCAATTAATTGGACATACGTCCATGGCAAAGTGACATGTGAGTACAGTGAAGTGAAAGCCTAGTGACACTACCTGGTTGGCTCATGGAGGTCCACAGACACTGCATTTAAGAATTCCCTCCTGTCTTTGACATCTATTGAACACAGTGGAACATGATGCTCAAGAAAGTTGTGGAATTGCCATCCCTGGAAGTGTTCAAAAATCTTATAGTTGTGGCACTTAGGGACATGGTTTAGTGATGAGCATGGCAGTGCTGGGCTAACAGGTGGATCTGATGAACTTAGAGGTCTTTTCCAATCTTAACGATTCCATGATTCTAATACCAAATCCTTCAGAGAAGATGTCTGCAATCCATTCACCTGGGATATGTTGATCATGAAAATGGAACATAAAGTTTGAATGAACCACATATGGTCTTATCCTGATGGTTATACTGCCAGGGTGTTGAGTATTCCCCAAACAATGCCAAAACCATAGGCTTGCTTTCTTGCTGTCTTCTGGAGCTTGCCAGAAAACTACACTTAAACTTGCATCCAAAGAATGCACAAGGTGTGGACTCCACACTGCAGCAAACTTGAGCCTGATGTCCCAGGGCTTCCGGCTGTGGATCACTGGAGATGGAGATATTTTTTTAGACAGTTCTTGGAAGATGATTGCTTTACTTAATAGTAAATAATTATAGAACTTCAGTTACAATCATTTAAGTGCTTAAAGCTAGGTAGAGTGAATATAGACCATAACAGTTAATTTGTATGCTTCAAAGCAGGTTAAGGTTAAAAATAAATACCTTATTATGAAGAGCCCATTGATTTTCATAGAATCATAGAATATTTCGAGTTGGAAGGGACCTTTAATTATCATCTAGTCCAACTCCCTGCAATGAGCAGGGACACCTTCAGTTAAATCAGTTTCCTCAGAGCCTTGTCCACACTGACCTTGAATGTTTCCAGGGATGGGACATCCATTACCTCTCTGGAAAACCTGTTCTAGTGTTTCACCACCCTCATCGTAAAAAATGTCCTCCTTATTATTGAGTTTGAATCTACCCTCTTTTGGTTTAAAACCATTAGTCCTTGTCCTATTGCAATAGGTCTTCCTAAAAAGTCATCCTTCTTATAAGACCACTTACCGAAAGGCCACAATGAGGTCTCCCTGCAACCTTCTCTTCTCCAGGCTGAAAAACCCCAATTCCCTCAGCCTGTCCTCATAGGAGTGGTGCATCATTTTTGTGTCCCTCCTCTGGACTTGCTACAATAGGTCCATATTTTCTTGTGCCTGGGACCTCAGACCGTGGTGCAGCACTCCAGGTGGGGTCTCACCAAAGTGGAGCAGAGGGGCAGAATCACCTCCTTCGACCTGCTGGCCACGCTGCTTTGGATGCAGCCCAGGACACAATGGGCTTTCTGGGCTGCAAGTGCACATTGGCAGGTCATGGGCAACTTTCATCCACCAGCACCCCCGAGTCCTTCTACGCAGGGCTGCACTCAACCTGTTCATCCCCCAGCCTGTGTTGATACAAGTGGTTTGCCCTGACCCAGGTGCAGCACCTTGCACTTGGCCTTGTTGAACCTCATGAGATTCCCATGGGCCCACTTCTTGAGCTTGTCCATGTCCCTCTGGATGGCATCCTTTCCCTCAGACATGTCAGCTGAACCACACAGCTTGGTGTCATCTGCAAGCTTGCTGATGAGTGCACTCAGTCCCACTGGTGATGACACTGATGAAGATATTAAACAGTACTGGTCCCAGTATGGACCCCTGAGGGACACCACTTGTCACTGATCTTCATTTGGACACTGGTTATAAACCAACATAGATTATGAACAGTTGCTTCTTGTTGTATGCAATAGGCTTCTAGTAATAAACAAATGCACCCAACTTGTTTTAATCAAATAATAAAATATTTGCATTTGTTCACATTATTATTTAAATTAAATATTAAGCAAGTTTCTCCCTATCTAAAACTCTGTATACCATTGCAATCCATTAAACTTCAATATGTATTTGTTTGTGAATTGTTAAAATATCAAATGTAATTCAAATCTAGACAACAATTAGACTTTAGGGTACTTTCCCCTTAATTTATTATCAATAGTGAGTGATCACAAAAACAAATATGAAGATCTTTAACATTCATTATAACATTTGCAGCTATTTTTGTTCTCATAACTGAAAAATAAGGTTTATCTTTCATTTCCTAGAGTTGTGGCTGACTCATACAATTTTGACTGATACTTCAGCAATTCAAAGTGGTATAAACAGTAAAGACAGATCAATCTAAATGAGAGTGTTGAATAAGCAGAAGCAGGTTTGTATTTGTAGCTGGGTATTGTTTCATCCCACTCTAAAAATAAGCATGAAAAGGAATGTTTATCTGTTCTGGGCTCAGAATGTGGATAACACCATAGTTGGAAATACTCAAACCAAAAGCTTTTGGCTCTCATTTTCTGTCTGATTGTTCATTCTTACTATAATTTCCTAATTCCTCAGCACCACTTTTAACTTTTCATAACACATTTTTAAACTAGACTTCTTAGTATCTTAGGTGAGATAAGGAAGCTTCAGGAGAGAAGGACACCACCAGCAATAACCCTTCCTCCACAGCCTGGTGACTCCAGCTGAATGCTCCCAGGAGCTAAAGGTGCACATCCTCCTCCACAGCCTGGAGTGCAGACCTGGCACAAAGCCCTTGCTCTCCCTTCTCTGTCCAGAAGGATGGCAAGTGGGTGTGTCCACTCTGTGCTGCATTTTGGCTCTTTCCCCTCTGAAGGGGACAGGGACCAAGAAAGCCAGGCAGGGGGAAATGCATGTAGGTCACAATCCCTGCAATGGAGCACAAAGTAGAGCACATCATGGGAGACACATTTATAACTGTGCCCAGTAATTGGGATCACTGCGTGTCAAGCACATCACTGTAGTGACTGTCAGTAGGTCTGGCATTTCAGTGTGATGATTTTTCTGCTTCTTTGCTAGCACCCAAATACTTTGTCTTTTTTTCTGCCACAAAGCAAGTTAAGGTATTGCTTCACCATCAAACACTTAATCGATAAAATAAAAGTCTTGCTACTTGCTAGGTGAGATCGGGAAAAAAAAAAAAAAAAAAAAAAGGCTGTTTTGTCCTCCTTATTTTTCTTTTTTTTCTGCTTCTTGTAAGTTTTTGACTTCCTGAACCGTTCTCTGTCATCAGATATAACCTCCCCAGTAATTGTCTGACTTCCTCCTTGCACGATCAGGTAGACCTTTTCATACAGTTTAGGGGTGGCAAGGGATGCTTGGTAATTATATCTGTGCCATGGCTTCCAAGCCGCTTTTGGCAGTGAAGTCCGATAGGTTAGGGTAGATCATCTTCAGTGTTCAGCTGCACTCAGAACCAGGTGGGAGCACTGAGGCAATCAGAAACAGCAGCTACATGGATTAAGCAGTGTTTTTTCTGCACTGCCTGTCTGCATGAAGGCTTTGATTCAGGTCCAGCTCAACGAACTTAGCTAAAGCTCTGCTGGATTAAATCGACCTCTTGACTCTGAGCTGGGGTGGCAGATGAGTATACACAATTTTTTTTAAGTACAACAAGGAGGCCCCTGAGTAATACAGTGGCTGCACTTAGTCAAATCAAGGGAAACTGTAGCCCCATACTCTGCCTCTATTTACTGCCCATTGGTAGATATTAAGGCATAAAATACAAGAACAGGGAAGGCGTGCAGAGTTACATTCTGCACTACACCCATCTGATTGTATGGAATTCTTGATTCAGAATTTGTACCTTTACATTTAATAGGCTTTCATGGTCTTTTTTTTTTCTTCTATGATTTTGTATAATTGCTTTTTGACTGTGTTTATGATATTGACATTATCTGACAGTGAATGCCACTATTCTCTTATGCTGTGTGAAAAAAACCCAACACTTCTTTTGCTTGTTTTAAACCTTCTAATTTCATTGGGCATCCTCTTGTTCTCATGCAGTGAGAAGCCAAGTGTGCATTCACTGATTTTCTAGGCACTTTCCCAGGGTTCTCCTGTTTTTATACATATCTGCCATATTCCCCTTCAGTTGTCCCATTTCCAAGCTGAAAACTCCAAATCAATTTAAGCAGTTCCAAGCTTTAATTGCCCTTCGTTAGTTCCCCCATGTAATTTTTGAGAGGCAAGTACCAGAACAGCAGGCAGTATACAAAAGAGAGGGTACTATGTGGTTTTGTCTAGTGCTGTAAAGGTGTTGTCTGATTTGTGCTCCATCCATTTTTAAAAAAAAAAAATTCCAACTGCTGTTGTTTTTGACTGCTAACAAGCATGGAATTCATGTTTGGTTTTAGTAGGCTTTCTTTTTTTACTTTTTTTTTATTAATTTCTTCTTTAAAATTAACCACATCTGAAATTATTTATTTTGGTGTACCTTTTGTACCTACAGGAATGTGAATTTCAGTACCTTATGATTAGTGTTTCAACAGTAACCTCTTGAACCAACTCTGGTCTTGCTTAGGCAAGGTGAAAAAGAGCTGTTTTTATCAGAGATTCTCCAAACATCATGGTAACAAAAGTTATGATGTTTAAACATTTAGACTCTACATTATGCCTAGATATGACATTTGTTAAGGTTTTATGAGAGGGTCTCCCATTAGCTCTAATGTTCTAAGTCTTAAGTAAGGAATTTCAAGACACTGAGAATCTCTTAATGATAAAACATACAGTTTATATTGATTCTAATTTTTTTGTAATGGAGCATTGCTCCTTCATTGAAGTGGCTGGGTCTCTCATCCTCTGTATTCTTCTTTTGGAACTATATGGATTCTTTTAATAATTTTTTATGATGCACTGATTGTATGAGTATCTATGGACTAGTTTCTTGGTTTTATTTGCACTTTTAATGCATGTTTTTGAATTAAAGATAGGTAGATCTATAGGTGGATAGCAAATAATAATGCAAAACTGACTGGGCCCTAAGCCCAGAGTGAATGTGAGGGCCACGTGACACAATAAATTTTTCTAGTGTATTACAGTTACAGAAATATCTATTACGAATATTGTTTTGCTAAACCACTGTGAAAAATTCACAGAGTATTCAGTAGTTGCAAGGCTGCTTAACTGCTTAGCTGTTTTCACATGGTCATGTTGCTGAACCTTCTAAGTTATTGGAATACAAGTACCACAGAGGAATACAAGTACCAGTAATAATGTTTGCTCTACCCGCAAAATGTATTTTTTAATGGTTTACTGTGAAGGTATAACGTCAGCATTTATTCTTGTCATGCCCATATATGGTTAAAATATTTTTGTCAGTTGCTACTGCAATTTGATCGTGCTGAAGACCTAAACTGTGGGATAAGAAATTAAAAAATGGTCATACAGTCTACAAATATCAGAAATTTAATGTCCCTGCACAGGTGCTTTTTTTCCTTGGAAAAGTTTCTTAAACATCGACAGTATTTTTAGTTTCCCATAATAACTACTGTAAATCTGCTTGAAAAGCATTGTGTTCACTGCCCTTCAAAGCAACTTAGAGATGAAAAAAGATAACTGCATAAATAGCAGGTTTTCATCTTTATGTCTTGTATTACTATTTATGTTTTTTTCTAGAAAGTACATGCTTTTTAAAGTATTTTTATTTAATTATGTTACCATTTTATTTTTAATCATATTTTTGTTGACAAATTTGCTGTATCAGTAAAAAACAAATTTTGAGATCAGATGTGCTAGAAATGCAAATATACAGATATTGATAGATAACATGAAACCATGGTCCATCCAATATAATAATCCTTCTGACAGAAAGTAGATGACTCAGAGGAAGTTGCCAGAAATTTCATGAGAGACAAATAGAGGGTAATCTGTCAGCCACCTTAAGTCTTCTCAGAATTCCTTAGTACTTTGAGATAATGTTAAGCCCTAAAGCATAAGGTTTCAACTTTCTTTGAAAATATATTAGCATTAACTATTACAAATTTTGAGCTCATGAGTAGCAAAAATTTGACAAATATGAAAACCAAGATAGTTCAAACATTACTGAAAACTGAAAATCTCTGAATCATTGAATGATTATTTACTTTCTAGGCAGGTGAAATAATTTGAGGGAGTGAAAATGACAAAACACAGTGAATAGTCAATATTTTTATAATCATTTTGATCCTTCAGAAACTCTTGTTTTGTGGCATAAATGTTGTAAAATTAATTTGTCCTAACTAATGATTTGAAATAAGAGAACAGCTCTGGTATGCTACCTATTTGTCAGGTATTTGGATGAGAGGAATGTAAATTTAGCCTGTTAAAGGAAGTGTTATTATGATAGATGCCTGTGAGCGTGATTTGATCACTAGTGGTACCACCAAGAAAATTAATTACCACTTCATGAAAGGTAAATATTCAATTTCACAGAAAATATTCTGTACTAATCTTTATATTAGCTGATAAGCCAGATCTTACCTCACACAATCCATTAATCTAAGACAATAGAAGCATCATCAGCATATGTATTTCTGCAATCCTATGTGTTATTCCTTTTCTTTTCTTTCCAGACAACTATTACGGCACTCCGAAGCCTCCAGCAGAACCAGCTCCGCTGCTGTTAAATGTGACAGACCAGATCCTCCCAGGTGCCACTCCCGGGGCTGAAGGCAAACGTAAAAGGAATAAGTCTGTGAGCAATATGGAGAAGACAGGCATTGAACCACCAGAGGAGGAAGAGGAAGAAAGACCTGTGGTCAATGGAAATGACGTGACAGTAACACCAGGTCTGTTCTTCCTTCTTACTTTGCAGTGCCTTTCTGTTATTGACAGAGTCCTCAGTTACCTCCTTCTGCAGTGAGAATATGCATGTTCAGGTAAGGATGTTCTTGCAAGAGTGAAAGCCAGGAATTCTGAATAATAGGATCTCTCTCAAGTCTAAACCAAATTTCTTAATCTCTATTTTGGGAGTCATCTCACTTGCCTCAGCTACTGTAAGGATTTCTGTCTCTTAACTAGTCCCTTTGAACCCTCTTTATAGACCAAAGAGGAAAACACCTACTCTTTGAAGGTGGTTTATGTGATTAGATTATGTGTTTTAGACTTCTAGGTTAGGAAATCAATCACAAGTGCCTGTTTCTCTCTGTTGACTATAGAGGGAGTCTGGAGAACTGTAATTTGGTCAAATGAATGAAGTCTCTGTTTCAGGTCTACTTGTTCTCAAATTGTGATTACTCACGAGATTGTTCACCACATTATGAAGTGAACTTTTGTAAATTGCTATGAAATCTTAGCAATACTGTAGAATAGTAAAGTCATCACATTAACAAATTTGTGGCAGTTCCGGTGAAACTTAGCCAGCAATACTACCAGGAGGACCCTTTTCAGCAATGTTTCAGAGCCTGCATAAACCTGATAAGGGTTTCAGATGTGTAGTCCTAAAAGACAACTCTTCCTCTATCCCTTGGATCGTAGTGATTCAGAAAAAAAAGGGCATTCAGTGTACTGAGTGGTATCCCAAATGAGAACACTTCAGCCTTCTCTGAAGCAGGTAATCCACTTCCTCCTCAACGTTTCAGCAAGGCAGTGTTTTACAGTACTTAATAAGTTTTATTCTGAAATAGCATTTAAGAAAATATTTTGTTGTTGTTCAAGTAGAAGATTTAAGAATTCAGACTTTTATATCTCTCTGAGAAATAACTCTGAATCCTTGTAGGTGAACTTAGAAATTTAGAAACAGATTATTGAAGTAGAAGTCTGTAGTGGCAATCATATGGATGAGAAGATAAAATGAAATACTGTGAGTTCTCTAAATGTATAGGTTACTGTGAAACAAAATATCCATTACCTAATCTTCTAAGCACTGTAAAAGGATTTTCATACTGCAGAGTCTCTATATATACCTTTTTTCCTCCTACTGCCTTACAAAGTATATCAAGTTTAATATCTTCTCATCGAGGATGTATGTGCCACATTCGTTTTGTAGCTGTTGCCTAACATTACGCATAAGGGAAAATCCCTGCACAGAACTCATCCCCATCTAGCAGGAGGGTGTCGAGGAGCAGTGGGGTGAGTGGGTTTGGTTCTTCCCCTCAGCTCTCCAAAGGGCTGCAGTAATGCTCCCTGGCCACTGCCATCACATGCTGTAAGAGCCTTGCTCATCCCTTCCACATGACATTGCACCTGTTGGCATTGCTCTGGCACTTAATGCTTTTCCTACATATCTAAGCAGGAAAGGATGAAGCCCAGAGATCCTTACATAAAACATCAGCAATGCCTCTGTTGCCAGGATACTTCCACAGTGAAAGAGGCAAAGGCAGGATTTGGTCTCTGATGTGTATTGTAGAAATCATTAGAAAGATCATTCTTTGTAGTTATTGAAAATGTGCCACATAACAGACCATTGCTGAGGAGCAATTTCCAGGACAATGTGTTTCAGCTCCAACTGGATCAAGGCACTGTTTACCTGCTTTTTTCCTTGCATTCTACACCTATAATTTGCTTCTCCAAGGCAAAATCTCTGTGAGCTATGACTAGGCAGCACCCAAGAAGCAGGCACTTCTGTGCTGTTACCAAATAAAGTACATGAGCATGGGTGTAAGCCAGCCCCTCCTCCTCCCCTTCCTCACTCCCCCCAAAGCAATTCCTGTCGATGTGGCCGGCAGAACAAGCAGTGCCTGTGTGTTGGCTCTCATGGTTTCATAAGCAGGGTTTTGTTGTTCAGATACACTGATTGAGGACTTTGGGGATTGTAGCAAAGCAGCTCTGTACATACATGCTGCGTTGCCTTTGTTGGGCAGTGTGGCTCCCACAGACCCTGCTACTGCAGTCATTTTCTCTGTGAGCTGACAGAGGTTTACCTACCTCAAAAATGTGAGTGCATTTGTAGTTTGAACAATCAGGAAAACCAGAATATTTTAATTAATTTATTTATTTTTAAACTCTTGGTGGAGGGAGCAATCTAGGTCTTGTACAGAAACAGCAAAGGCGGGGTATTTGTTATTTCCAATTCTTTTAGAAAGTGTGTTCTATTTTAAATACTTCACTTCTAACAGGAGGCTTTTATTAACTATAGGACTCTTGGGACATCTGAAACATTGACACATTTAAAGATGCTCAGCAACTTAATGGCTTATTAATTGCATATCTGAGTCTGTCAACTCAAAGGACCACTGTAACACCTAGGACAACTAAGTTGAAATAGTAACAGATTTAAGATGATTCTGAAGAAACCCATCTTTATCAGACCAATTAAGTGACATCTTTCTGCTTTTGGTCTGAATTTTCAGACAACTTTTCAGCATATATTAACATAATCTGTGTGTCTGTTGAGCTTTATCAATTTTTCATTGTTACCTTCCACATGTCTTGCTTCCTGTCCATCAAATTTCCCTCAGACAGTTGTATATGGACAAACTGGCCATAATTGTCTTGTTGGTAATTTGTCCTGCCAAATGTTTTAATCTTTCTAATTTTTGTCACCTGTCCTCAGCCCAGAACCCACCTGGAATCTTTCTCAGTGCTTCAGGATGGGGCTTTTGGCCATTTAGGATGGAGCACTCTTAGTCCTTCATCATGGATCATGTTCTCTCAGGACAAAATAGTGTCATTTGGGAGATGAGATTTATCTCGTCCAACTTTAGTAAACTGCATGCCTAAAAGCCTTTTTGTTCCAGTTATTTGTCTCTGCTCTCCTGACATAAAGCAAGGAGACAGAGGCAATTCCAAAGAGTGAGAGAGCATAGCTGTTTTAGATACCCATTTTAGGGGATCACCTCTACAATTTAGAATGATTAATTTAGCCTACAGATACAGAGGAGCCTAGATGGTTAAATGTAAATCAAGAATCTCACTATTTGTCAGGAGGGAAATGCAAGAGACACAGTCTCTAGATCTGCTGTTAAGATGGCCAAGTCTGGAGTTAGCACTGGATTTCTTATACTTAGTGTAATTGCCCACATTACTGGGTGAGACATCTTGCACCTGAGAAGCCTTTCCTGATGGACAGTGTTCAAATGAATGATTTCTGCAAAACTAATGCTTTGACAAAAGAGGTAAAAAGAGTCTTGGTCAAATTGCAACCTGCAACTCGTCAGACATTCAGTTTTTTACTGCTGTTGCTGTGTCTGCAGAGAATTAAGTCAGCCTCCTTCACAAGCTGCATCATGCTTTGACACCATGTTGGTCATGTAACATTTGCTTCCTGCTTCTGACTGATGAAGTATTTATCATGTAAACTCCAGAAGAATCACTCTAACCTTGAAGGCATGCTTATGTATGTGCGTCATTCTGACATTACTTGAGCAATGATAAGTTGCACCCAGAGAATAAAGTTCTGTCAGGCTCAAATTAATTGAGGGGTAAGATATGACATAAAGTTTCAAAATTATCTTTCCAGACCTTAGGAGGATAAGGAAACAGAAGACTAGAGCCCCAGTGCCATCAATCACCTGCAAGGTGTACTAATCCCACGCAACAAGTTGAGTTTATTCTTTTATTATTTCACAGCAAAGACAGCCAGAGGCATGAAAACAACATACAAGAGCCCTGAGATTTTAAAACATACAAAAGCTGGTATCCATTGATTTATTTTTCTGTTCTAGATGTGTTCTTTAAACTCAGTTTATCACAGGTAGGTCACAACCTGTGACCCACAGAATACCCTGTGCTTACTCAGTCTCCATGACTGCTGTCTTCCTTCCCCATGTCAGCTCCTGGTTCTCCCTGTATCAGAAGTCAGTGGGAGCAGTGCCTCCTTGCAAAGCACCACCCACTCAGGAGTATGGCTACAGCTCTGTGGGAATGAGAGCAGCTCCAAGGCTGCAGAGTGGTGTCCTCACAAGAAAATGCATACACGTATACTGGCAAACATATATCGGAAAATATGAGTTAAACTAATAGCATTTATTTAAAATGGATGGACTCTTTCCTGTCCAGAATTTGACACATTAGTCATTTGATATAATAAGAGTATGAAGAGCTGAAATATTTGTATTCAAAACTGCCAAAAGCACCACATAGGTTACTATTTAATAGTGTTTCCTTTATTTTTTTTCTCTGCTGATATTTCTTAAGTCATCTGAGTTGGTCCTTCCGAAAGAAGAAGATATGTTTTCAAACATCATTTCATGAATAATCTGCAGCATTAAAATAAAGGAATAAAGAGACAATGTCCTCTTACATGTTTATATGGCAATTTCAAGTATTAGACTGTAACAAAAAAGAAACAATTTAAAGTGCACACAACAGCATTGATGACGGCTCAAATGCTGAGACGATCACAACATAACTACCAGTTATTTTTTTTAAATGGTCACCATATTGTCTATGAACTGCATAGAGAATATGTCATATCAACCAGTAATATTATAACTGCTGCTATTTGGAGCTGGGTACTACAGAGATGAAACTGTGGTATTTAATGATAAATACTTTTTTTTTAACATACACATTAACTTGTTCTCAAAGGGATTTGTATTCCATACATACAATAGCTTGCTTGTGCTTTATTGATGTCTATTCTGTCACTTCCCAGGACACTCACTCTTGAGAAACTGTGTTAATCTGATTTTGAAAACTGGACCATGTAATCTGTTTTGTAGTGAGACAGAAGCTCCAGTAGGCTATTCTACTTGACATAAAATCCATTGATTGTTTTTTTATAGTGACAAAAATACTTCTGGAATCATATTATGGTACCCTTTTAGGATCTTTTTTATACTGTGTATTGTCCGGAGGTAAATATTTCATACATTTTTTTGTACATTAAAGACAATGCTAGTTTTTAATCAGAACTTGGTTGCTTTTTTTAATCAAATCAGGCATTATATATTAGTATATATACTAACATATATGTGTATATATATGTCTGTAGTTTATATACTACATTATATACTAGTATATTAGCAGAAAGAAAAACATTAGGATGAATATCTACCTTTCCTGGAGTATGATAGATACATATAACAGAAGATAAGATGACACCACAGGGCTGTATTCCAGATAAGTGTGATTAGCATGTCCACTGTGTAAAGCTTACAGTTATTAAATGACATTAGACAATTCCACCTTAATAGCTTGGGGTTTAGTCATCATGATGCCTTCTCCATTATCAAAGTAAGTTATTAAAAGATAATGATCCCAGTAATTAATTATTCATGAGATCGGCTTTAACATAATTATATTTTAAGTTGTTAAATAAGCAAATGTTTCCTTTTTTTCCCCTGCTGTATTTTGATAGCAATCTCTGGTCTTAGAAAAGCTCAGAATATTTTTTTCTAATCCTCAAGGCTTAATTTTCCTTTTTTTTTTTCTGTCATCATGAGGGCTGGGATTTGTTTATATAGTTATTGAAAGAAAACCAAGAATCTGACCTCTTTGGACTTGTTAAAAATAAGCTCTCGAGGAAGAACACATATTAAAGAAATCATGGTAAAATCCCAAGGTACTGCAGCGTCACCACATCTGTGGTTGTGTCAGACCAATTGGAGGATCAATAGTATTGTGTGTGGTGCACCTGTGCTCCAAATGTATTTGTTCTACTGTGGTCTTATCTACCACGGGGTCTTATGTCTTGTATTCACTTTATTCTGTACATCTCCTTCCTGTAGCAGAAAAGTGGTCAAGACTGCAGGCAGCCACAGGAATATAACTCACAGATCTGTTCATGGTGCTTCAAACAGATGAGGACTTACTTTTGCTTTGCAGAGATAAGAACAAAACACTCAAAAATTTATCAGCAATTACACTGTTGTATTCTCAGGGGAAGTGATCATATATTGTGTCTGCTTTGCAGAAAACTTTTATATATTTGAAAATGCTTTCACTATCCATCAATCTTTTCTTCTCAAGACTAAAACCACCTGTTTTTCAAACTTGCCATGCTTCCAATATTTTTTTGGCTTGGCTAGTTGGTTGGTTTTTGTTTTCTTTCTTTTCTTCTCTGTCATCTGAACTGTTTCCCATCTTTCTTGTCATGAAATTCTTGAAACTGCGCACAGGACTCTTTATTAAACTTTCCTGTAGCTAAAGGCAGAAGGACTTGTATTGCATATGTTTGCTGTTCCTGGCTATTATGATGCTTGTTTTTCCTTTGCAATAGTATCATTTTTGATTGAAGATCAATCCCTCACACATCCCCATACCTCACTTATATTTTCACTAGGAATTCTGCCTGGGCATTTACTCCCTATCCTGTACTTTTGCAGTGATTGTGGAATTTCACACCAGGTAGGTGCCCCATATTTTGGAAAGCCACGGTGAGTCAGGGAGCGGTAGATAAGGAAAAGGGGACTCCGGCTCTCTGGAATCCTGCTGCTCTGTTTTGGGATGGAATTAAGAAAAAATTGCATTTGTGTCTCTTGCAAATTTATTTCTTCCCACGGACAGATTCATGTTCCTAAACAGCATAAAATTATTGTAATACCACGTAGTTTGAGTTACGATTTAGCAGCGCGAGCTGCATGCGGATGTAGAGCTATGGATCATCAGCTTTTCAAGACTGGATCTCTTTGGGTTTTTTCATGTTATTGTGAAAGGTTATAAGTGTCAGTGTCAAAAGTCTTCTTTTAAGATCATGAAAGCTCTATCTACTGTTTCTCTCCAAGAAGCAGCACCTGTTACTCTGTCATGAAAAGAAAAAAGATTAGTTTAACAAAATTTCTTTCTGAAAAGTCTTGGCAAATATTTATGACCTATGAAGAGTTTGTATGTAGGTGATTTGATTGCTCGTTGCAACCCTTCTGGGAATTTAAAGAGAAAGATGTGAAGTTACAGTTTCATGGGTCTTCCTCCTCCCTTTTTACAAATAGGCCTAATTGAGTAAATTATTTCAAAGAATCTTAGGTATTCAGAAAGTAAGCATATAAAACTACCTAAAAACCTAAATCATAGATACTTTGCTGAAATCAGGACTGGGTCTGTCCTTTCTGTTTCTTTTCCTCATGAAGTCTCAAAGGTTTATTTTAGCCATGAGCCTACCACTGTGGTTCTCTCTGTACCCTGACTTTCATTTCATCCAGCTCTGCCAATTTAGAATGGCTGTTTCACTGAACTTTTACCTGACTTTACTGTTCTCTGCCCACTCTACTCCGTGTTCTTTAGCCCTGTTGCTGTTGCTAATTACATTAGTCATTTAATCACAGGTGATTTTTTTGCAGTAGTGACTGAGGCAAAAAGAGCACTAATTGCCTTGGGGTTTTTATGCGTCATAAACCGTTAGCTTTCCTTCCCACACAGAAAAATTAGTCTGCTTTTGCTATTATATTATTATTATTATTATTAATATTATGCTTACAGAAAATGTTGATATTACCCCTATTGTCCCTGAATGTATCCCACTTTATAGACCTACTGGTCCTTTTTACTATTAGATGCCCATGTTGTTTTTCTGTGTTCATCCTTAACAATTTAATCTGGTTATCACCTTTTGTATTATTCTTTTTTAAGTATACCACCACTGAAAAGTCATGGCTTAATCAAAATTATCTCTGATTATACTTACTATTTTTGTTTTTCATTAGAACAATTTGTACTTGCACTCTTACTATTGTTTTTTAATCGTTACCAGTTCTCCTAAACTTTTTATCTCTTACCATTGCTATCCATAACATCGAATTTATTGATTCTGTGGGTTTATTAAAATCTGGGCTTCTTAAAACCGTTTTGTTAATTTTTTGTTGCTCTTCTTTCTTGCTGTTGGAAGCATCACTAATTCACCCAAGTTGTCCTCCACGTCCTATATGTTTCACTCAGATATCTGCATAGTTCTTTGCTCTGGGTACACTGTTACTTCATTTAATAAATTACCATCTTCTTGAACTTTATTGTGGACTGCATTGTTGACATGTTGAAGCATTTGGCATTGGCTGTGGGAAACTAAGCTTCCCACAGATTATATCAGCAATGAAATCACAACCACTTTTCTGTATGGTTAATATATTGTTATAAGTTGATGGATGCCATTGATTTTTTTGGTATGTGAATATAGATAAAGTAATTAGTCCATATACTTTTTTACTTGTAGTAAAACAGCAGGGTAGTTGTTTTATATGTATATAGTTTGAAAAGTGAAGATATGAGATAGTAACACTGCTGGATATGAAGCTGCCTTCTGCTCAGTGCTTACTGCTAGTCTGGAAGGACTCCTAAGACTGAATGAGCCAGAACTCTTTATTAGTTTCTTGTTTCAGTTTGGTTTTATTGCCTTATTTTCTTTTATTGTATTCCAGATAAAAATGCACCATCAGAGGGGCCCTTGTGTGAGGGGACCCAGCAGAATTTTTCTCTTTCAAGACTTGCAGTTCACAGTCTTGCACCCAGTAAATTCTTCACCCTTAATTTGGATATCCAAAAGCCATAATTTTTCTTCTCTTGCAGAATCAAGTGAACATGAAGAGAAGAGTACAGCTGTCTCGGGTGAGGCATCTTCTCCTCAGCCTTGTCCTGCACCAGGATATACTCAGCCTGAAGAAGCAAAGGAGGATATGGATGTAACAAAGCAGACCAAACCTGAAGAGAATGATGACTTGGGCCCACTACCTGATAACTGGGAAATGGCTTATACAGAAAAGGGGGAAGTCTACTTTATTGAGTAAGTCTTATTTCTTCTCCTTCTAATAGCTGTAGTGTATCTAACTGAGCAGGAAAATGGTTTGTATGGTGAAGTGGAGCATTGCACTCCTTCTCATTAAAACAGCAGGAATGTTCTGGCTGTCAAGGCTCCTGGGGGCTGGTGACAATGCCTGCATTAGTGATTTATATTGTTGTTTTTTAAGATAGGTAACTGGTCTGCTTGCTTTGATGGCAGCAGTTGAAGTTGTTTTTTCTTCTGTTGAAAGCAAGACTTTTATCCTTTTCTGGTGCTTATGGGAAAGTCACACAATTGCTAGGTTTGTCCTTCCATCTGTGGACAGAGGTGGAGATGGTGGAACTTTTTCCCAGTTAAAGGAAACAAAGATGGGTGGAATAAAAACTAGATAGTGAACAGTAGAGAGAGACCATGCTATATTTAGAAATAGTAAATAAATGAGTGGACTCTAAGGAATATTATGTGTGAAAGCTTTTTCCTGTTGGTAAACTATACAAACCTGTTGCTAATTAGTCAACTCATTGAAGAAATGGATATGACAGTTCTTTATTCTCTAAGTGCTCTCATTAATTTATTAGAGAGTGTCCAAAGGGGGCAAATAAGGTTGGTGAAGAGTCTGGAGGAGAAGCTTTATGAGGAGTGGCTGAGGTCACTTAATCTGTTCAGCCTGGAGAAGACCGAGAGGAGACCTCACTGCAGTTACAACTTCCTCATGAGGGGAAGTGAAGGAGCAGGCACTGATCTCTTCACTCTCGTGACCAGTGACAGGACTCTAGGAAATGGCATGAAACTGTGTCAGGGGAGGTTCAGGTTGGATGTCAGGAAAAGGTTTTTCACCCAGAGGGTGGTTGGACACTGGAACAGGCTCCCCAGGGAAGTGGTCGCAGCACAAAGCCTGACAGAGTTTGAGAAGCGTTCGGACAACACTCTCAAGCACATGGTATGATTTTTGGGGAGTCCTGCACAGGGCCAGGAGTTAGACTCAGTGATCCTGTGGGGTCCCTTTCAACTCAACATATTCTATGATTCTATGAATAATATATGTTACCAGAATAAAAATATAGCAATCTTAGTTCATACAGTAGTGTGTTCCTCAAAAGAAAAAAGAGAAAGGAAAAACTAACATCTTCATCAGCAGAACACTACTACAGAGGTAGCAGTAGCATTTGTGTTTGCTTTAAGGTACTGCCTCAGTTTAGAGCATTAGCTGTTATTCTGATTATTAGTCGGTAAAAATAACATTTGATGGTGTCAATTCTGCTTTTAAGTCCTGTATTTAATGTAAAATGTCATGACTATCACATGAGTTGTAAACAAATGATAAGGATAAAGTCTGTGCATGTGACTTTTGAATGAACACTGGCATGACCAGCTATAGCTTCTGGCAAATACAAGGCTGAAAATAGCAGTAACTATTAAAACATAAGTGTCGTTGCTGAAAAGAGCAAAAATATGCTTATTCTAGAAAAAGAGGAATTATAGTAACTTTACCCAAGCAAGCAGAGAAGAACTAGGATGACCCCAGGGCAAGCTCAAACCCTTGTTTCCTTCCTACCTCTCTCCCAAATTTAATTTTTCTGCACATATTGAGCATTCTGAAGGTAAGCAGACTGAATTATGTGGCACTTTTATTTTACCTGTAACAAAAACTTGTGATATGTTTGGGACATGGGGCAGGGGATGATGGGTAGATAACTCACACACCAAAAAGTGAGAGTAGTAAATACTGCACTAGGCAATTTAATAGAAAATAAATGTATATACGGGGAATGCAAATAGCCCTGATGCTCTACAGAGCAGCCATTCCACTCCTCAAATTCCTTTGATGTTACAGCTTACTTCCTTTCCTGGAAATGCTGTGGTTTACAGTGCAGTTCTGACAATGCTCATCATTCACTTCCACTAAATGAATGTTATGTAAAGCAGAGAAATCAATCAAAGGTGCAGACTGGATAGAAAGGCTGTTGTAAGGGCTTCTTGCCTTTGGGATTATATTCTTGAACAGTGTAGTTGCAAAAAAGTACAATTACACATCTGTAAAAATACCAGATTATTTACTAGAATCCTAGCAAAGGAACAACTCTCTGATCCTTTGAGTTTTCACATTGCACAGTCTTCACGGGGTTAAGTAGGAATGTAATGCTGTGGGGATGCTGTTAAATTGCCTCTTTGTTTACAAGTCACTTTGGTTAATGGCATGAAGAGACTCCATTTGCTTTCACAAAAAAAGGGAAAGATAAAAAGACAACAAAAACCTATTTGTCTAACAACATCTCCCTGAACAGTAGTAAAGATTGTACTAGATTATTAAATAATAGATGAAAAACAAACATTTTAAAAGTGTACATCACAGTGAGTGGGGAAAAAAAGTCACACTAGGCAGCATCTTTTATTTCTTTATTTGAGGCTCATGTGAATTGTGCCTTTAAACAGTAAAGACTCTTAGCAGTAAACGATCTCAAGTTCCAGATTGTCACAAGTCTACCCAAAGATCTTAGATTTTGTGACAGCATTTTCATTCATTCACCTCAAACTAACCTCTAAAATTTGTATATGATCTCATTTATCAAAACTGCCATCAAAAAAATATGGCAGATTTACAGACAGAGAGGAAGTGACTTCATAAGAAGAAGGATAACTATCTGTAGACAGGATTATTTATTTCTTAATCGTTAATGGTTCAGTTAGCATTTTGTAAAGCACACTGGAAGGAATTTCCTCCACCCTAAGGACTACTAAAAAAGAAATAAATATCATCTACCAGATTCTTTTCCTGTCTGACATAGGTGCCTGACCTTATGTTTACCTATTTTAGCATTCACAGACAGAACAGGAAAAGCATCTCTTATTGCAAAATAATACTTACCACTGTTTTTCAGGAAGAGCTACTTAAGTACATTTCTTGGGCTGTTTCCAGCCTCCCTTACATATGAATCCCAATTTTCTAATACAGGCACACACTACACAAATAGAACTCCATCTCCTACATTCAGTTTCATTGAGAGCATATGCTAATGAGAACATGCAATAATTAACAGACTGTATATAAATTGGACTGCCATCAAAATCCTCCAGTTCTGCTCCTTCTTTCCTACTTTAAGTATGGCTAATGAGTGTGATGTATTTTGGCGTGCTTAAATAAATTATAGCCATTGCTAATTTTTAGTTTTTCCCTCTCCTATGGCCAAGGAAAGGCTGTGATTCCCCATAGCCTTCAGACTTCACCTTGCCAGCAACTCTCAAACCACATACAAGCTTCATGTTGTCCTCACAAAGTCAGCAGATGCTGGCTGTGTTGGATCCCAGGCAATTGATGTTTGCTGTGTTGGTCCAGTGCAATGTTGAAGGGAATAAAAAAGGACCAAGATACTCATTGCATCTTCCCTTATGTGCAGTCAGCCTTAAATGTGGCCCTCACCCAACTCTCCATTTCCATCCCATACATTATTACATTATAGACTGTCCTGTACAGTTGGCTAAACATCATAATACGTTTTCATAAAAGGCAGAATTGGTTTTGTCTCTCTCTCTCCAGCCCTCTCTTCACCTACAGGCAGCAGAGCTCTCTGGAAGGGGTGTGGGGCCAGTAGGACATGAAAACAGGATGAGCTGCTGTTTGTTAAGCTAAGCCTTGATGAATAGTCTCAAGAGTGTTGTTACATAGTCCATAATGAAAGCTATTTGACTCTATACTGTTCAAAAGCATATATGGTTTCCTTTGTTTATACCATATTAATAATTGTTTTCTTAGTGGAGAAAACTTTAGAATAAAGTCAAACCTCTTTAGAACATCTTCAGGTCCAGAGAAGAGCAACCAGGCTGGTGAAGGGACTTGAGCCCAAGTCCTGTGAGGAGAGGCTGAGGAAGCTGGGATTGTTTAGTCTGAAGACGAGGCTCAGGGGAGACCTCATCACTCTCTACAACTACCTGAAAGGAGGTTGTAGCCAGGTGGGGATTGGTCTCTTCTCCCAGGCAACAAGCAGCAGGATAAGAGGGAAGGATCTTAAGCTCTGCCAGGAGAGGTTTCGGTTGGATATTATGAAGAAATTTTTCACAGAGAGGGTAATCAGACATTGGAATGGGCTGCCCAGAAAGGTGGTGTATTCACCATCCCTGGAGGTTTTTAAGATGAGGCTGGATGCGGCACTGAGTGCCATGGTCTGGTAACCACGGCAGTGTTGGATCAGGGGTTGGACTTGATGATCTTGTAGCTCTTTTCCAACCTGGTTGATTCTATGATCTTGAAAGGATCGTATTCTTTGACTTGTGGTGATGATTTTTGGCAGAATGTAGACATATGAATTTTAGCAAACCGCTTTCCAGTACATCTTGCAGACATTCAGTCTCTTACTACTTTAACACCTACTTCTCCAAACAGCATAGTCAGCATGGCCTTTTGGACCTGTTGCAGTATCATTTCTAGTTGTTAAAGCTGCCCTTTTTTTTTTTTTTTTTTTTTTTTTTTTTTATGAGAGAACTATAAAAGACTGAAAAACAGATATAAAATAGGCCTTTGCCAGGGACTCTCCTCTTCACTGTAAAAAACAACCATTACATTTTTTAATACAACTGGTGCTATTTCAGGTGATATCTGAAAAGAAGTACAGCTACAAATTGGAAAAGTAAAATCCTGACCTAGTTTGTTTCTAAGAATATTGCTACTGACTTCAGTGGGATCAGTAGTTCTTCACAGTAGTTTTTAAGGTGGGAAAGTGTTTTGACTTCAGGAACATTTATCTCAACATCTTGCTTACCTGAAGAACCATGATAAATTTAGTTGTTCCTGGCTGCTCCATCAGTTCACCATCAGAAAGAAGGATATATTAGTTAGGCCTCGATATACCATTAAATTCGACAATTGTGTTCTGTACTAGAAGATACTACTAAAAGGTGGAAGTACACCCTTCTGCCTACTCAACATTGCAGGTATGATTATAGATGTCTGTAATTCTTTTCCCTTGTTTATATGTTGGATCAAGTTTGTCAGTTTTGATCAGCATAACAAATCAGATTTCTAATGCTTTTTGAACTTCAATGTGACATACAATGGGACAAGCAACAGAAAACATCCCTCTTTGTTTCTTTCTCCTGAGACCACTTCCTTGCTTCATGGCAAAGTAATTAGGAATGGGGAGACGATAGAACTGGAAAGAATTTGTGGAATGCTGAAATCTTTTTTTTTTTCTATTGTCTTTTGATGTTACAAAGACATTTTCAGTCTGTGCTAGTGGTGTATTGTCCCTTACTCTCACTTGCTGTTTTTATCTATGCTGACGTCCAGGTCAAGCTGCCGGCTCAACTCCTCTTGTCTTTCCTCACTTTCTTGTCTTTCCTCCAAAGGTCTCTGTTACTCTGCTCTGCAGAATTTCTCTTCCAGCACTTTTCCTCTGATGTTTTTAGTGTTGTTATAGCTTTTCTCCTTTGTATTTATTGAACTAGAAGATTCAGCTCACCTGCCTTGCCATATAGCATTAGGTATCTAGTATAAACCAGTTGTCAAGACTCCTTCTGTGGTCAGTGGAGAGAGATAATTGCCTCCAGAGGCTGATTCATCCTGTCCAAATACAAGGGAAGAATTAATTTGCAAAATTGTAGCTGCTCTTACCAGTAGAGATGTCCTCAGATATCCAAAGCTATATCTGCAGTAGTATGTAATTTGTGTTAAGAGCACACTTTTGAAGGAAATCTTCTGGTTGTCTTCACACACTGATTCAGTTCATGTTTCAGTGTACCCACACTGAATTCCTTTCAGATGAAACTGAAAAGAAAGTTGATCTCTGGGAGTCCACTGGGTTGTCTACAACCCCTGGACCCCTGAACTCAGTCCATGAGACCAGATTTAAATTAAAACCAGTCTGAATTCCTTCTGATCTAAACCATGTCCATATCTAAATTAGCAATATCAGCAGACTGCAACCTGAAACACTTACTGCTGACAACCCAGCATCCACAGCTTCTAGGTCTTGTCAGGTGCCATGGGCTGCATGCCTGTGAATGTAGTGCATTAACGAAGCTCCCGTTGTGTGTCTTCTGGTTTAAGTTCAAGGGAAAAGCTTACAAGCTTGGAGAATTCTCAGCGTGAAAATGAAGATAACTGAGAGGGAGATTCACTTTAAAAGTGACCTCCTGATCTGAGCCAAAGCACCACTGTAGAGGCATACTAATAGCCCAAGGATCTCCATGGTCGTGACAGATATGACAGAATTTGTCAAAACCAGCACCCTTCTGCGGTGACAGTTGGAGGCCATTTGGGATGTGCCATAGCACACGTTATGTTGCTAAGAGCATATGGTTAGTGTGTCCCACTGGAAGATAGGTAAGATAAATTACTCTATATAGGTGTCTCTCCCCTGAATGGAGAGGAATCCTACATATTTAGCTGTGTAATTTCTGTAGTCACATGAGATGAAGGCCATTCTTGGTCAGAAATTAATTGCCTGAGTCAAAGAGAATTACTTCAACAGCAGAAATTACCATAGGAGACTTTAGGCATTTATATATTCCCCTAAAAATCTTGTATAAGCGTCTTCTGCTCCTGCGAATGCCTAGAGGCACCACCACTGTATTTGGGCTGAGTACATAGGTGCTTATCTACTGCCCAAGGCCATCTAAGATTCACAGCATAGACACTCCCAAACCTAAATCTCTTAAGGACCGTGTACACATCTAACAGACCAGCAGCATGAAATGCAACACAAACTGGCAGCCATAGCTGCTGCCATGCAAACCATGGCCAGAGGACAACTCCCTTTTGTATCTGTCCTACATGTGTGCTAAGAGTACAGGTAGCATCCCACAAAGGATGGATTGCAAAATTGCTGGTTTAATGCTCGGTTTTTGCTGTCCCTCCACACACAAATTACTTAAGATCATTACTATGCTACTTGAAAAGCTCTGCAGATCTACAAATCTTCAGCATATGAAAAGGAGTTAGTATTTTAGAAGTCAGGGGGTCTATAGTGCATTATGATTGTTCTGTCTCATATACTCCCCTTTGCTCAAGTTGTTAGATTGAGGACCAACTTAAATGTAATGTATTCACAATAAAAACCCAAACAAACCCATATGTTCTGTCCCCAATGACACTGAAGCAGCACACTGGTAAATACCCATTCCGAAATGCCTTTCACAATAACGTGCAAATTACATACCTTGCACAACTCACAATTTAGAATAGGTTTGCAATACTTTCAAAAGACATTAAGGCTATTCCTATCAGTAACTACTTTCTATATTTCCTTCAAAAATGTTTCAAGAGATTGTCTGAAGGCTCTGGTAGTACAAGAAACTTTATCTGTCAAAGTGCTTTAAACTGACAGATTGCTAACACAAATTCATTATATTCAAATCTTAAGTAAAATAATATAGTCTAAAAATAATTTCAATAAAAATACATTGTTAAATAAAAAAGCCACACTCCTAATGTTTTTTGCTTCCTAAAGATATGTGGGAATATCCATTGATATTCCCAGAGAGGCTCTGATCCTGGTACCTAGCTCCAGTGCTATTAACAGGGAACAGAGGAATAATGAGTCTCTGTGAAGTCTTAAAAGCAGAGCTACAAAGAAAATCTGGAGAAGAACAAGAGGTTGAGTCAGGGTTTCTGAGGTATTCTGAGCTTTCTTTCATTTTATTTAAACAAGTTGAAGAGTATTTTTTCCACATATGTTTAAAATTTGTAACTGATATCAGAGGACTCTGATTCTGATTAATTATTTCAGCTAAGTGTAAGTACTTGGCAAAGAGAAAGGATTCAAGTTAGCTCAGCAATAATTATTTTATTGACTTTTACCTATAATATTAAGCTCCACCGCCTTACTGAGTGACCGTTTAAAAAAAAAAATTGCAATACACTTCAAGCCTATGTACGGTTTCTATTTTGGGTACAGCAGGTAACAAATTAGGATGAATTTAAAAATGTTGTGCTGCTCCCATGCTCCACCTACTCGAAGCAAGATCAAAAAGATCCTTTGATAACTGCTTTAAAAGTTTCCAAAATTTGGAATTTGCTCTTAATTTTAAGACAGATTCTAAGACATGAATTGTTGACTTTCCAGTAGTAACCTCTTAGCTCAGTTGTCCTAGCGAGTAATCTAAATCATTGAAATTATGTAATGATAGACTTTCTAGACATGTCTTTAATGATAAGGTATAGTTATTGCTGAGTAATGAAGCACTGGCCAGTGGAAAATGCTGGTGGAGCTACAGCTGTATTTCTCACCGGACACTTTTGTTGCATCACTTCACTCTCATTCCTGCTCCAAATGCCTATTTGAGCATTTACTCCACAACTGCTGCTGCTATTCATCTGCAATTCATTCATAACTAATCTGTAAATCCCCAGCCCCTTTTCCTTCTGGTCTGTCCATAAGACTTCCCAAATGGACACACATGATTAAACCTAGTGCAAAGGCAGGCAGGTTATGCCTCTACAAGGTTTTTAGTGCTTAAATGCATTAAATATGCACAGCCCGTGCAGCAGGTAGTTGTTAATGTTATTTTTGCTGTTGGTGTTAATTTGGCCAATTCATTGTTCCTTCTGTCTTCTCTCCCATAGTTAAAGCTTTCTTATCAAGGCTTCTTTTAAATTATATTAAAAACTAATGAGAAGATAAATGTTGTCTCCCTTGAGCTTTTACAGATTCTAGTCCATTGCAGAGCTGAAGAGGTAATAGACAAAGCCTTGGGACATAGGGGAGGTGATATCTCTGCAGCCTGCCCTGGAACACCCAGCAAGCCAGCACCACTGTGCTTTTTTTCTTCCTCACATTACCAATGTGTCCCGCCTGTGTGGGGAAGAATCTGCCACTCTTCTGTTTCTGTGGTTGGCTAATCCCAAATCTAGTCCTTGCTTGAAGGCTAAGAGGAGGTTACTCTGAACAGCACTGCATAGCGTGAGCATGCCACTGTAGCCACGTAGTCATGCCTGTCCTCCTCCTAGGAGTGTTTGTATGTTGTGTACCCAGTTGCCAAGACAATCTAAGCAAACTTCACTATGTGGAGCATAATTGCAGACTGATGGTTCTGTAGAGGTGTAAAAAAACAAGTGGGGGTTGATTCTACCTTCTTTAAAGTCCTCTCTTCAGAGCAGGAAAAGATTTCTTACCCCCTGGAGCACCTGTCTAGAAGCACATGAAGTCCCATTGCAAGAGGCAGCATTTATGTTTAGTGCACATGATAAAGTGGAGAGGCAGGGCTAGGGAAAAGGCATGGCTATGGGTAAGGAGGAGAGGGATGAATTTCAAAAGGTACTTTGCTCCTTGAGTTATTTGTTACAGATAAAAGTTCTTGTGGATGAGTTTTGCTTTTACTAAGTAGATGAGTGGGTTTGAGTGACAGCACCTAGAAGAGGAGATTCAGTGCTGAAGGAGCTGATGTAAATGAAATACCATCTTCATTCTCTGAAATGTTGCTGTGAACTGAAGGATTGCTCCTCTTTTGGAAGAGCTGTTGATTTTTTTCTTCATTTATGGGGTTTTTTTAGTGTGGCCACAGTGTACAAAACTGGAAGAGTCAGTCTTGCTGGGTTTATGGAAGCCACATTTATGCATAACTGTTTGCTTGTTATTCTCAGTTTCAAGGAAAGCCTTGGAGGTTGCAGTTCAACTAATTCACAATTTTAAATACTGATACTGAATTTGGCTTGTTTTCAGTTTGGCACCCATCTTTACAGATACTGAAAACTCATTTCTCGGGTCTATTCTGGAAGTGTCATAGGGTCTATTGGTCTATTCTGATGGATGTACTTAGAAGGAAAATATTGGTCAGTTGACCAGCAACAGTTGACTTCTATTACTGCTGCTGCCACTGGCTTGTTTGGTGGCTGTGGACAGTAATTTCATGACTCCGTGACTCCATTTTCTTACCTTTAAAACAGGGTGGATTATTTCCTTTGTAAAATTCTTTGAGATTTGCTCTATACCACAGCAAACATTGCTAACAGTAGTCCTATATGTTACTCTTTTAAAGCCATAGGAAATATCTGTGATTCTGATTTAGTCCCTGCAATCAGTGGGGGGCCCTAAAATAAATCAGAATTAATAGCTGGGAGAGAGTGGCTGTTGTACAGACATGCCCACACTCTAGAGGTGCAACTGCAACTTCCACGGGTATGTCCAAACTTACTCTGAGCTCTGTCACTGCTAACGGGGTACCTGTGGTGGTATGGAGCTCAGCATGTGCTGCTGGATGCACCCAAGTAGCTCAGATGCCAGGGTGATGAGCCCACGCTGAGCTCCACACTGCTGCACTGACAGCATGTTGCCAGCATCTCCCCTAGTTAATTTAAAGCTAGCTCGAGTATGTCTGCACAAGCTGCAGTTAGGCTGTGACTGCAGCATAAAAATGCACCCTACAGGAGACCACAGGCAGCCAGAGCTTCAGAAAAAGTGTCTTAGTTACACTTCCAATCAGGCACGGGCTGCTGGCACCATTTCAAATTCACCTTACCTTTGGCTCATCATTCTTCGTACTCTGCAAATATGGCTCTGCTCTCAATGTAAGCAAAGGGTTTGTTTATCCTCCTCGCCTGTCATTAATGGTGTTCTAGACTAGATAATACTTTAAAAAAGAATTTAAATGTCTCAATTTTCATTTTAGTTGGCACTTTATCCACACATAACTCTCATCTACCTCTTTTCCCATCCAAAATGTGGAGGAAGCTTTAACATGGTGACAATATTGAGAAGTAGGCACTATCACTCTATTTTTAGAGAGAGAGAGAGAGAGAGAGAGAGAGAGAGAAGAGGCAGAGAAAAAATTATCTGCCATGGAAGGCAAGGTGGGAGAAGGAACTGGTTCTATGCATTTAATTTTTCCTAGAGGAACCAGTGGTATTTGGATCACACGGGCTGTATCAGTAACTCACTAACTCCCAATTGCATCCTAATCCATTTTTTGCCAGGTCCCATTTCTGTTCACCTTATACTAATGTTTATAAGAGAAGTCATAAGCACACTTTAAAATGACACAGCAAATTAATAATAAACTAAATAATTCAGTACTGTATGGAACAAGCTTCCTCCTAGGATGTATAAGATAAATAAAACATCAGTTAGAAGTGTCTCTGAATGATGGTATTGTAGGAAAGGCATCTCAAAAAATCAAGGAATAATGATCATATCCTTTTGTGTTTTATAGTCTTCCTTTCTTAATATATTTAAAATATTTTGCTCCAAATTTGATTGCTTATGGGCAAGGTATAAATTGAAAGGGTCTGGTTTTAAGTCTCATTAGCTGCACTAAGTATCAATTCATTTGGCAAAATAATCTCCCAGAAAACAATTTGTGCCAGTTGAATGCTGTTTGATGGCTGATTTCTCAAAGATCTATTCTGAGTATAGAAAGGAGCCACATGATTCATTCAGCTTGTGCATATCTATTTTATCTCTATAGAAGGATTATATATGGAGAGATAAAGGTTTGTTAAACAAAGTGTCACTAATCACCCTGTCCGGAAATGTAGACTTTGCAGGAGCATGCTGTAATTTGCATCACTTTTGCCATGCCTTGTCAGTGCTGCTGGTGAGAAATAGCAAACCTGTATTTATGAAAAGGACAGATTTAAGATGAAAATAATTCTGTCCAAAAACTGTGAGAATGGTACAGAATCCTGTCGCCTGCACTCGTTCAACGGGAGAACACTGTATTTGTAATAAATTCCTTTTGCTCTGGATGAGTTCTGCATTTTCAATGAGGTTAACTTGGCAACATTCTAGTTGATTTTAATAAAAATAGCTGCTTTGAGGACAGGGAGCTGAGGTTGCCAAATTTACAGCTGCCTTGCACAATTACTCTTACACCTCCTTCAGGGCTACTTAGAACCAGTAAGCAAATTAAGTGTATCGATTGCAATTTTGTTGGACTAACCCTTTTTTCTTAAGGAATAAACTTGATTCCTTTCAGTATGTGTCTGCTCAGAGTGATCTCTTTTCTTTTCAGCCATAACACAAAGACAACATCATGGCTGGATCCACGACTTGCGAAAAAGGCTAAACCTCCAGAAGAGTGCAAAGAAAATGGTAGGTGATTAAGTTTTCCTTGCTGCTCAGAGGGGATTTGCCTTTGTGTGTGTCTCTCTCTTTCAGTTCTTACAAAAATCAGGCATTTGGGGGAATGATGAAAGGTGTTTAATTGCTGCTTTGGTTAGAAGCCATAAGTGATACCAGTTCTCAGTGTGCCATGTGTTTCTGCTTTTTATTCCCCTTTCTGATGCTATCCAAAGCTGAGGATCACAAGTGTGTTTTCTGCCTGTTGTGTGTGTGACTCCGGGACTGACCCTCTCCCTCATCTCCTACAGAGAACTTTGGTCTGCAGAACAGAATCCCTTTTCAGATTCTGAGCTTTTAATCTACAGGCGATTCAATGCATAAGGGAAACTAGCAGCACCGTGGGAATATGAATATTGTTTGATTTGTATTTAAAGGTACAGTGCTATGCTATTTAGTAGCCAATTTAAAAAAATAGTGTCTGATAAAACAGGGTGTGGGAGGGAGAAAAAAGATCAGTGTCTGTCAGAGTTCAAGGCTGGATTTGGGGGGTACTGCATTGTTAATGCTTTAAAATTTAAAAGCGTATGTACTGTTGAGGATGCTTAAAGGAGCTGTAGCTGTTGTGCAGGAGAGATGACTATGTTGACAGATTTAGAGATATGAAATAATACAAATGATATCAAACTATTTTTGCATTCAATATAATTTCTAATTTTTGTCTGGTAAAAGTTTATCAGTATTGAAAATCATTTAATAAAGTAAATATAAAAATGTGTTGCAATAGATCTTTTTCTGATAAGGTTTTTTTTTTCATTGTTTTATAGTTCCATGTCTGTTCGTTAAGTCAGTTAAGAAGTAATGATTTCTAAAGACTGATACTTATTTTATTGTTGTGAGGTACAGAGTATTAAATGCATGCATGCATGCTATGTGCATTAATTCAAAGCATTTTAAAATATTTTAAACGTATTAATAGTTTTTTATGTACTGCATCTGATTTATTTTAAATTTTTCAAAATATATGCATTTGGTTAATGTAAATACTATTAATAGATTGAAAACTCAGGGCTGATAAAGAGGTCACTGAGGAGTCGCTGACTGTATGAATTGCAGGGTTAGTACTTTGGTAAAAAAGGTTCCTGGGTTTTTTTTGTAAATAGCTTTCTTTTCAAAGATTGCTATATTCGAAAAATCCCTTCTTTATTTCAGCAGCACTTCTGACGTTCTCTTCTGACATCAGAAATTACATGTCTGAATGATTTTGTGATGCTTATTCTAGCACTGACAACACTAGCTCCCAGAGTAAATTCTACAGTGAATATAATAGAACTGTGGTACTGAAACAAAACAAGGGCACAGGAGTTTTGCTTTTTAAATCTCTCATGTTACTTAAATGGAGCTGTATCTTAGCCTGCTCCTTAAGAAATACTAGGGGGAAAGGCAGGAAAAAAATCCACCAATATCTATGGAGTAACATATCAGTTACCTGGAGTATGTGTTGGTTTTTTTCTTCTCTTTTCTCTTTTTCTGTTAGTTGTTGTATACTGAGATCACAACAAGCACTGAAATGCCAAAAGAAGTACCAAATTATCTGAAACAATTTAAAATTAAGATTGGTGCATTAAAGAAGCAGCATTATTTTGTAGTTATTTGACTACTGAATTATTGAATTACTATAGTATGCTGGGTCATGTTGTTTTTTTAAGACTGCTCAGCTCATTAATGCAAAGTACTTAGGGTGATGCATAAAAGACTTTAGGGAGAGATTTTCTATTCTTACAGCAATTGTTCTTGCAATATCCTCTCTTTTCTAAGGTTCTTCTGTTGTTTGAAATTGTCGTTTGTCTTTTTTTTTTTTTTTTTAATCTAATACCTGCAGAAGAAAAAGTTTTTAAAAATCACTTTATATGCTTTAAAATGAGTGTACCTTGCCATGGAGGTCCAACACCAGGGATTTTCCTATAGCACATGGGGATTTGGAATTTTTGCTTAGATTTAATCTCTCATCAAGAATTAATTTCAGCTATGGCTTGGTAGCTGTTTTATGCCAAATAGCTTTTCTGTTACACTTTGTGATTTATTCTGGCACATTTTACTCAGACATACAAAATTTTAGAAAGACATAAGTGTTTAGATAGGAAGTGATACTTACCTTGCTGCTTTATCGCTATCTTAGTAACTTGTGCTTTTCATTGACATTCATTTTGTCACATCAGAAATTTGTATTAATTCTCTGAGATACGACGTCCATATCACCTACCAGATTCTCATATCAAGTTTTCATTGTGAACAACTTAACTTCTGTGTTCTCCTTTCAATGCAAATCCTGCCAAATCCTCCTTCTTCGTTCTGCCACCAACATGCAGCCTCCACACCAGGCAATGTCCACACAACATACAATATCTGAGTCCTGATGCTCTGAGCTAGTGATCTTGAGGGCCCCCTCTGCCCCAGGCATTTTATCTCTTCCACTTTCAGCTCTTCAATACTCCTTTTCCAAATATGATTTCTTCATTATCTCTGGCTTCTGTATCTGCAAATCCCAGTGCTTGCTCATTTCCCTTTGCAAAATCTGAATCAACTTTCCAGCACATCCCTCCTCTTGAAAAATTTTCACATGCTTTTGCCAAGAGATTGACAAGCTCTACCAAGTCAAGCTTTCTTTACTTCCATGCTGTGGACTCTTTCTCTTTTCCTTTAATGACACCCACTGCTGTAAATCCTTTTGTAGGTCAGGAGGTTTTAAGGCTGATCTTTTTTGCTGTCTCTCTCATGGAACTTATGTGAGTTTCAGCAAATTACTTTGACTTTTGCTCTGTCAGATCTACTCAGATGGCAGGTCTTTGAAGCAAGAACTGCATCTTACTCTTACATTTGGATGGTGCCGATCTGAATTTCTTAATATAATAAGCAGAAATGGCTAGCAATTCTTCAAAACCAGATGAAATTTTTTACACGTTTCTGATTTCCTCCAGAAAATCTTGATGTTAATTGAAATAATTGTGTTTTCTCTGCTGAAAATATGAATTAAATATTTGTTTGTCCTGAATTAAAATACTTCTTTTAAAGGATTTTTTTCCCCCCTCAAAATTAGTTAAACAGTTTTTCTGTGTAGAGTACTACAGAAATTACAGTTCTGCCCCTTTTGTTTCTGTGAGCTACATTCACTGGTTGCTAAATTTTCTGTAAAGTCATATAACATAGCAGACTCACAGGATTTGCATGATTATGGGTATATTATGTGAGTGGTCTTCCAAAGGAGTCTGTTCTTGGGGAGAGAATATGGAAAACAATGACAAGTCCCATAAGGTAGTAAGAAATGTAGTTTAATATTGAAAGGCAGTTCAGCTGTAATGACATGAATTATCACAGGTTTTAGAGATTTCACTTTCTGTTAAGAAATGTAGCGATTAATTTTTTCAAATTCTCTAATTCCTTTAAGGGAACTTTCATTCTGGAAAAAAATCAACGTTTCCTTTGATATCCAATTTGGAGATTAAACAGCTGTTGAAATTTCCTGTGATCAGATATGTCAAATTTCACTTATTTCCTTACAACAGATTTTACTAATTTCATTACTAATCTATCCCAAGCAGTAGTCTCCATCCCTCTTAACCCTCCCTATTTTTTGTCAGCTTCCTTTCCCCAATCTCTTAGTTTTCAAATACAAGGCCTATGACTATAAATAAAACTTTGATTTCACCTAGTGTTCATCTGTCATCTGTCTTTCCATCTCCTTCACACCCACCAACTTGACTGCAAAATATAGATGTTTATGTAGGGTGAACCGAGTTGCCTTTGTGTTTCATTGACTGTGAATGTCATCTCTGCTTTGACAATTAGAGGACACAGGCACCTGATTCACATGTAAACGCCTGTATGTAGACAGACTGCTGCATTTAGGTGTTTTCATCTGGAACTGAACCCCACCCTCCCATCACATTTTTCCAGGTTATGCTTTTCCCCCTTCCTCTAGTCATAGGCAATGCCCTCTGATGCATTCACTGCCTTCTGTTCTCTTCTTTAGAATTCTCTTCTTCAGATTCTTCCCTATGCTGTAGTAAGACATATCAACCTTTTATAGTTTTGTTTTATAGATGCATTTGGCCATAGGCATGCTTGTTTTATGGGTAAAGCATTACTTATTGATTCCCTGACACATATTTTCACTGGAAACCAAGTTGTGAACTTTTATCTTATATGGATACGATTTGTGTTTTCCGATGCCTGTCCAACTTGCAGCAGATAAACACTTTTCTGTGAATAGGTTGTTATTCGATTGTAGAGGACTTGAGTTTGAAAACAAATCTTTCAGCAGTCCAGGGTACAAGGGGCTGTGGGACTTTTTCGCTTACTGGGATGTATCCATTTTAGAGATTTACATGTGAAACTTGGACAGAGCACTGCTATACATGGCCAGAAGAGGAGGTGGAAGGAAGTGCTCTTTGCTGTGTGAAAAAAAACACTAGCAAGACATCTTACAACTCCAGATCAAGTCCCTGTCTCTGCTGAAGGAAGGATCCCAATATGAACTGGGAGAGAAGGCTAGTGTTTGGGTTTCATCTGGTGCCATGTGACCCTGAGCACTGTGTCTCTCAGCATGGTATTCTGCTCATTGGTTCCGAAAATTTTTTCTCTCAGTGACTTGTAAAAAGCTTTTTCTTCTTTTCTATCTCTGCAAACCAGATTGGCCTGTGCAAGCTAGAAAGTAGCTGCTGAGCTTAGGGTATCTGTTGAAGTTATATTTATCTTGCAATATATTTATCTTTGAGACACCTGTATCTCAGCTAAATTTAGTTAAAAACTAAGAGTAGATTCAGATTTTTACAGAGGAGAATGGTGAACAGTCAAACAGTACAAACCCATAAAGTTCATTTCCCCAGGAAACCAAAGTAGAAATATCATCTTCAGAAAAATATTTTTTTATTCTTGATGAAAACAAGGACTCCTAAAATTATACAAGTCATGACTGATATCTAATGCTATGTGCTAGTTACATTGTGTGTTAAATAGTACCATTTGTTCCACTACAGTTAAGGGTTTACCACCATTACTATTTTAAACCTTGTTTCCAGGGAATTATATTTGCGGTTTGAAATATGTTGAGGAGAGTCTCTTTTTTAGACTTAGTACCCACATAGCTTAATTCTTTACTTCAAATGCTGGAATGTTGTTGGTTATTAAATAGGTCACCATATGAAATAATACTTTTATAGAGAGTGAGACATGCCTATATACAAGGAGGCCATTACTTATTTTATTAGCAGTTTGTATGTGCATTTTTTCAAGAAAGCTGTCTTGGAGAATTTTAGGTTAATGCTAATTTATAACACGACTAAGCCAGAAATAAATAAGGACCACAGAAGAGTCTGTCTCTAACACAGTTTCCAGCCCATGGCAGCCATGCAATTCATAAAAATTTAGTTGGTCTGTGTTATCTTTCATTATTCCTCTTGGTATCAGTTAATAAAAAACAGCTGCCAACCACACTGAAAGAAACCTTTCTGCCTATCCACCTGTGCATCTCACATGAAATTTCAGGAATACTTTAAGTGGGTTTACTCTTCTTCACTGAATCCATTTGAAGGCTGGACTCTAAACTGTAGTTATTGCTGTCCTTGAAAAATACGGAATCATTCTGTCTCAATATGGATGTATTAAGTGATTTCAAATGGGAGGGGAAGCATTGTGCACAATCACGATGGGCAGGAGGTGGTCAAGGAATTTGACTCTCTCTGAGAAGGGACAAGGAACCAGTTCCCTATCACAGCTGATGTGGGCACCTAACCAGATGCTTGCTGCAACACCTGATATTTGGAGACCCAGTACCTTAAAGGGAATCCACATCCTTGTGTTGGGAATTTATTTGGTGGTAGGATATCAAGTACAAAACACCAAGCCAAAAAGCCTTCACAGTCAAGAGGGAAATCACAGAAGACAGAAAAGAGGAAAGGTTAATCCCAAGCTTGCACCTGGAATTTTTATCTGTTCCAGATCTTAGCAAATAATTCAAGGCTCTGAAGTATTACATCCACCTAAGAGCCAGACTGTCATCCTCTGCATCCTCTACTGAGGACCAGTCCTCATATATGTTTCTCAAAAAAATGGGGGGGTGGGGGGAAATATTTGTTTTATTTTAAATCAAAAGTTTTTGCATTACTGCCTGGAAAAAATACTATCCTGCAGGTGAGAAAAAACTTCCAAGTAGGTTCTGCCAGGTGGGGTGCAGAATATAATTTCAGATTAATCAATCCAGAGATAAAAAGTGGAGAGCAGCTCCAGAGAGCAGCATAGAGCATGACACTATCCCTCGACATTTTAAACCATCTCTTCTGGGCTGGTTTGAGTTCCTGTGCCAAGGAATGTTGTTTTGGGTTTTTTCCCAAGGGCAAATAAGCAAAGCTTACAGAGTTCAGCTGAGAGTGCCAGGCACACATGAGTAATTTTGCTGCAAACTTTGATACTGCTCTGCAAGCTCTTTTCAATTCAGACATCAAACCCCTTCCTGTTCCAGGCCTGAGTCACTTCTGAGTAAGGACTGCCCATCACGCACTTCTGCCTGGTGGCTTTGTGATAGGAACAAATGACTAGGAATTAGGAAGTGGATTGACAGACTACCAAATTCATTTGCAGTTTTGACTTAAATCCAGGTGTTTCCAGATGATAAGAATATTGCACCTTTAAACTACAGAGTTTTTACTTAGAACTCTCTTTTGCAGATTAATAACACCATTTTAAGTAGTATTTAATAAGTTTTGTAATGGAGCTGGCTTTACTTGTAATAACATTGATCCCAATAAATTTTTTTCCGTCTTTTTTTTGACATATTGAACATGGTTTTCTCATCTTCCACTTTCAGTTTTGGGTCAATTAAACTGTAACAAAATATTTTGAACTGTTACGACCTTTGGAAGGGCATTTCATGCTGGCAACACCATCTGGGCACTAATTGACCAAAAAAACCTTCCATGCCAAACTCACAATACTAATAATAAAAATAAGAAAGGGGTCACCTCATTAGAGTTTCTTCCTGGGAAGAAGACATTTCTCTGGACAGCCTGGTTCAGTGACACATTTTAGAAGAGGAAGTTTTAGAAGTTTTAGATGAGACAAGTTTTTAGACAAAATAGCTGCCCACATGAACAAACCTTGGCTATCTATGCCCTGGGCATCTTCCTGGTGTCTCCCTGGGGGAACCCTAGCATACAGTGATTCCTTGGATCACACTTATCAGTGTAAGAGGTAAGTCCTTTAAACTCTAATGGACCAATAACTATTACTTTGCTTTCAGAATCATTACAGTTTCTCACAGTCTCAGCCATACAAATCCCTGTAGAGTACTAACCTTAATCTTAAATAGAGTCAGTAATTGCAAAGACAAGAATGAATAAAAGTATAGGAAAAAAATTCTGTTTTCCCCAATAATTCAGCTAGGATTTGTCTCTCTTTTACTCACTGCTCTCACTACTCACCCAGACTGTGCATTTAAAGTGGAGATGCCCGGGATCCAGAGGCATCCCACAGCTCCTTGCTGTTACAGCTCACAGCCTGCAAGGATCCCTTCCTCTGGAGGTATTGGCAGCTCACAGTAACTCTTTCAGCAACCTAAATATTTTAAAGGTAGCTAAATGCAGGCTGAGGAAGCTACTACCTTGTCCCATGGTCTTTGATGAGGCAAATCACAGGCTTTCATTTTAATTAGTTCATGATGTTATGAAAACAAATCACTTCAAGTTTCAGTTTTATGAAAGAGGGTCATGTAAACACACCTTTCATATGTCTGTGAAACTTATTTGCTTGTAAAATGCACTGAGATTCTCAGTTGAAAAAGGTCATAGAGATAGTTACTATTTTTTGGTTAATGGCTCTTTCCACTCTAAGTCTTTATTATACCCTGTATAATAAATGTCCACTGCAATGAATGCAGCATGTTCATTAGTCATGTAAGATATAGTGAATAATACATTTTAAAACAGCAATAAAGGTTGACTAATATTTTATAAAACTTTTTCAAATTTTAGTTTAATTTCAGAATAAAATAAACACACTCACCAGTGATGTACCCCAAAGCAGAGCCAGCAAGCTGAAGCTAACATGATAGTACAGTTTGAAAGGTGGTCCAAGGCTACATGACCACTACAGAATGGCAATGGTATCTTGAGTTCCTGCTGGAGCTGCTGAAGCTCCTCACATCCAGTTTCTGATAGCATCTCTTTTTCACTTTGCTGCCAAGTTAACTGGCTAAGCTTAAGTAGTTTTCATCTGGAATGTGTAATGAAATTTAGAAAGAGAGGGAGAGAGATTTTGTAAACTCATCAGGAGAAACAGGGCCAAAGTTTTAACAATTCACATCTTTAACGAGCTATAAATTGGATTCCACTCACCACTGAAGCGAGTAGCAAAATTCTTACTGACTGCACAAGGTTGATTTTTGCTACTAAAATGCAAGCATTGTGTGGTATAAGAATAGAGGTGGCCTTAAATATTCCTACAAGGACTATTGAAAGGAATGGTCCTACCTTTTCACACGGAAAAGAAATCACAACACCACCTTTTTCAAAGATCACACTCAAGGTCTTGATGCCAGTAAAGAACAAAAGGTTGAAATTCCTTTAAAATATAGTTTAATCATAGGTAGAAATCAGCACACATGATTTTCAATCTTATTCTCTGTCTAGCTTTAATCCTTCAATCCTTGACTTTTAAATGGCAATGAAGCATGATATATTTACAAAGAGGGCTTGTGGGATTATATTCATTTCAATATGTCCAGTTACCTTCATATTTATTATTTCTTCTCCCTCTGACTTTTTTATGAAAGCTCTTGTTTTTAACAGTGATAATTAATTAAAAAAGAATGGTAATCTTCTCCTTTTCTCCTTTTAAAAAATTATTCTCCATAACCACCTCACTTTGAATTTCATCCAGAAGGTCAACAATTCCATCAAATTTGTAAGTTAAAAAAACAATTCAGTGCTTCTTGTTGGCAAGTTTGCCTTCTTGCAGAGGCCTGTTGGGTATTTCCTGGCAATTATCTCAAAGTCAGTTGCTGACAGATAAGAACTATGATGACTTGATAAAATCTCTAATAACACTTGTTATTTTTCAGATAGTTTTAAAGGCAAACTATTTTTTTCCCAACATCCTTTGATTGCTCTTAGCTTACAACTGCTTGTGAAACAGTTGAGCTTCACAAATGCAGTTACCTCAAGGTTTTGTCTTAATATTAACTTAATATTCCTTATACTTTATTTTCTTTTTATTTTGCAATGTGCTTTTTAAAAGGTCTGTTATTTTCTTTTTGTGACACCTGGGCTTTGATTCTAGCCTAAAATCTTTAGAGTGAGTTGGAGTCCCTGTTAAATAGAACTGGAAAATCCTGTCTGAGCAGTGATATCCTGTATTTAAGATTTGACAGATAACACAGCACTTTAAAAAGGCTCTGTCTTTCATGACTAATACCCTTGCAGACCCAGTGGCAGATAATCACTGTTTGTGGGACAGACAGAGAAAAAAAAAAAAGTCATGGTAACATTTAAATTTTTTGAGAAGTGTATCTGCCTGAGTGGGAGGAAGGCACAGGCACCTGGCATGAGAATTTCTATTGCAGAACCATTGGGAAGGGAGGAACTGCATTTTCAGAATTCATAGTAGAAGACTTTGGAATAAAATAAGTGGCTATAAAAGGTGGAAAGTATAAAAAGCAGAGATGTGGATAATATGTTGTTGGCTATATAAAAAGAGTTTTGGATTTGTGATGCATTTATACATTAGAATTATTTCAGCATAGAAAGGTGAAGAAGGAAAAATATCTCTAGATCCGAGGAAATCCTGCACCTGGTAAAGATAGGAACAAAAGAATGGTAAGGCAAACAGTCAGGATTGTGAAATCCAGACAGAAAATGTTAGAATTTGTTTCTTTTAAACATCAAACCTTTTTAAGTAATTACATTCAACTGAATACAGTATAATGTTTCATCAAAATAATAATTTCTAATTACACATTCTGGTGAAGTGTTGGATCTTTGTTGTCTACACAACTGTAAAAATTAAAAGGCCATAGAAATGCAGAGTGATTCCAGATGAATGTAGTCACTTGATATAAACAAACACAACTGAGCCTTACTTACGTATCAATATGTGTGTATTTCTGTAGCCATGCACGCCAGATTCTGGTAACTCCTGAGACTGGGATGCTGCCCAGGGATCTTCCCTGTACAAAGATGGAACACCCAGTTCTTCCATTGAATCCTCTTCCTTCTGGTGTATGAAAGAGGGGAGGAAAGTCATATGATTTTACTATCAAAACCATTAACAGTAGTGAGAACTAGCAACTTTATCTAAGAAATTATTTCGTCTAGATAACATCTCACTATTGGTAAGCTACACCTTTCCTGTACTGGCACTGCAGTGATAACATGGCTCTGCTTCACTCTGGAGGTAACGAGAAGCTACAGCTTCTTTTGACTGCATAGTTTAATGTACTGGTCATCAGGCTTTGTTTCAATGTACTTCAATGTACTGCTCAAATAGACTTTGAAAAATATTAGAAATGTTTTAGTTGTAGAAATTTTTGTTTCATCTTTCAGCTCTGACACCGCCATGAAAGACATGAGTTGCTTTGTCCAAAAGTTTTGCTGTTTTGGAAGGAGGGAGCAGAGTTCAAGGGAGGGATTTACCTTTTTTAACTTACAGTTGCAGCTGGATTTCTCTTATCTGATTTCTCTGAAGTAGTCCGTGATTTTTCCTTTTTACAAGAAAAATTTTTGCTTAGAGAATTTAAAGTTGTAGTTTATCTTCTCTATAACAGAATATTTGCTTGAGGGAGCAAGGTTTTCCTTACAGAGGGAACACAATTCTACATTTTTTACTCCTTTAACAAAATTTTGGTGACCCCAGTTTTCTTATGACAATGATATTCAATCCATATCTGAGATCCTGTTCCTTCTGTTCAAAAAAACATCCAGAATAATTGTATATTATTATCTTACTTTCATAATTAAACACTTCTAGAAATACTAAAGAAATACATAAATTGTGGTCATGTGCAGCTACTAAATCTGAAAGTGTCTGCCAGTGCTATTGCAAGATGGGGCTAATGCTTTTCATACTAAGCCTTTTACTCAACCACCAATTTATCTTCAACTTATGCCATTTTTTCAGAAACTTTCACCTTTGCAGACAGGGTGAACAAAGTCAGCTTTAGCTATTTTGGGACTGATACATTTTGTACACTCAGACGTTCATCTTTTAAGGTTTTCTGTCTGGAATTGATCCCCTGGTTTCCTCCACTGGACTGGAAGAATCACTCAGTTTCTCTCTGGTTCAGCTGTGGAAGCGGGAAGGGTCTCCCATCATTGGTGATTGGGAGGGCAGGTGATTTTGTAGACTTTTCAGTCTCCTCATTGTTTTTTCAGTAGGTTTAGTAGAGACCTTTAGGCTATTGCAAATTGTAGTTCCATTAGTATTCAATGAACCTGCCTTTTTTTTTTTATTTTTTTTGGTGGTTCACTTTGTTCAAAGAGACAGATATCTCCCTAATTTTTACCTCCCAGTTCTCTGTGGTCACTTTCTGTGCCATTGTGTTTCTGCTTGGGCAGTAGTCCCCACCACTGTGTGATTTATTTTGTCTCTTCACAACTGAAGAAAATGCCTTTATTTTCAAGTTGTACAGGACTGTACAGTGTTGCTCTGATGAGTACTGAAAAATGGTATGGAAAGACCTTTAGATTGTATGTCTCCCCAGCTTTTAAAGACATGATACATGATACCTGTTCACAACTTAGGGGACTTTTAAAGTCATTTCAGCTTTCTGTGGTTTATCTCCTTCTTGTATCTTTTTTTTTTTTTCAAATACTTGAAGGATTATAACACCTTTAGTTTCTCGTCATCCTTCTGTTCTCATGCTTCCCTGTAATGTCTGATCTGGACATCTGCTGAGTAGTTTAGATTATTCATTAAATGTGGGCTTTAATTTTTGAGAAGTTGAATCCTGGTTTTGGACTTTTGTTGGTCTAGTGAAATGATCATGGAAAGTAGAACAATATTGTCTACTTACTGCTTGCTACTCTGATTGCTGGAATTTGCACAGCAATTTTTTCATTTAAAAAAATCCAATTGTAGCTACAATATATCTATTAACATGTAAATTTCTATAAATAAAACAAACAGATAATATTGAGTAGAAAAATATAGTCTTAGATCTATTTCAGTAAATGGTATTCCATTAAAATTTCATTACTACCGGCTTGAATTCTATGTTGTTTTGATGACTGAAATCTACAACATGGTTAAAAACATAGAATTTGGTCTAGCAAGGAGGAAAAAAAATAATCTTTCTCCCCAGTCTTAATCCTGTAAGAAATATAGTTGTGAGGTTAAGGAACTGAAGAATTTATTCTATCTGCACTATCACTAGGTAGGCAAAAAGAGAAGTAGAATAAATTGTTAAGGATAAAGAATATTAATAAACACACTTTAATCTCTTAATTAAGCATCAGTAAGATTATAAGTGACGCTACTACAAGAGAAGGGGACAGCTAACTAATCCTGTTGTTGTTGATTTTTTAGGTTAATTTTGAAAAAACCCTACAGATTTATTGTTTGTTTAAAGAAGCCCAAATAGTCTCAGTTAGGTGATAGGGGACTTCTTCAAAACCCACTGAATGGCTTCGGTTGAAATCCACTGAAGAGCATAGGATTAGCTGGAAAGACAGGACACCTATAAGGAGGAGGATTTGCCTTTTCCTCAGTGTAAGCTCCCATCATTGGTTGACTTGAAGTGTTCCCTATTCAGATGAGGAGTGTGCTTTTTGAGATTTTGTTTATGCAACACTAAATATTGTAATTATGTCTTATTGAATATTCTTTGCAGAGAGAACAATGCTATTCTGGTGGCAGTGCAATCCCTATCTAAAATTTGTGTGCAAACAGTGTTTATTCTGGATTGTTTATGCCTTTGTGATATATTTCCTTCTCTCACTTTTGTTTTTGAATTTCTGTATCAGTGGTCAGTGACAATTAATGATGATAGGCAAATTACATGAGTACTGGCCTTCTTATTATGATTACCAGAACACTTGGAAAATCAAAATCAACGCCACCAATCCCCCCCTACCCCCCCGATAAACTTCTCTGCCAGTTGTCATTTCTGAGTTACTGATCTGTGTTTTCTTCATTTGTTCTTGAGGTTCACAAAGATGTAGTGACTTTTTCTCCCTTTGGAATATTTTTTTTATCAATCTACCAGATTTTTTTGTTACATAGCTCTTAATCTAAGAAATGTTTGTCTGGTGAAAAGGAGGATCTGATATTTATGTAATGTTCTTCTTTGCAAAAGAAAACCTGTGTTCCCAAAAAGAAAGCTTTCATTAAAAAGATAATTGTACTGTTAATTGTACTGTTGCATGTGCAGTGTTTTACAGAGGTAGTGAATTTGCACATACTTCAGAGTGTTTTCACTGTTATTAGTGTGGTTGCTTTAGTACTTGTACTTGGGGCAATAGTGAGGGTGTGCTCATCTCATGTCCCATTGACCTGATCTGGCTGTTTCTACCATTCTAATCACCATAACTTCTGAGCCACTGGTTCTGTGTGTTGCTTTTCTGCTCTCCTTATGCATGCAGATCTCCCACTGATGTTGCTGTGGGGAGCTATGTAAGAGAAGGGGAATATCGATATTCATTAGTATCATGTGCAGCTGAGAGGAGATGTTTGAACTGGGAATATTGCCCTTCAGCTTTTGCTGTTGTACATTGGCTTTCCCATGACTCAATGCCCATCAGCTGAGATTTTGTACAGACTTGAATCTGAAGTTGAAATAGTGCCTCTGTGGATTTGATCCGTCTGAGAACTGAGGCCCAGTTTTTATTTTTTGAACATTATGTGTAACCAAATACTGGTTCAGCTTTGCATATATTCATACATACAGAATTTTGCAACACCAAGCAAAGCAAGATGAGCTTTAAACTGGTTGAAAGAACTGTGGATTTCTTCTTGAGTTTCTCCTTCTGTGTAATGTATTCCCAATACTGCAAATCTTTGAGTTTAATGCCAAAGATGTATTTTCTCCACAAATTTTAAACATTGCCTTTGGGAATTGCTCATCAAAGCAGTTGAACTAAAAGGATAACTGTGATCAGGTGTTTCTAGGCTGCATAGTTCATACAATGTGGATTTTTGTCATGCTGTGATGAGAGTCTCTGATGAGAGATGAGAAATTTCTTGCTATTGTTAAAATTAAAATCATGTATGGCTACCTCAGCTTGAATTTTACAGAATGTTGTTATGTGATGGGCTTTATTGTAGTTTTAAGTTGTGTTTTTCTTTATAAAGTGCTTTGACGTTTTTATTTTTTCTTGGAAGATAAGGGAAGACAACTCCCTTGAACCTTCAACACCAGAACAATGCGCTAGGATTGTCTAACAGTAACTCTATACATTGCAGTTCTTTCAAGCATATTCAATGTTAATATTTTTCATGGACTGGGGTCAGAACTGGGAGAATATAGTCCTACCAAAAATTTTACTATATAACAGCGTTGTGAACTGTAGAAGTCTTTTTGGTCTAAACATATGTGTGATATTTGACCAGAAAAGTAGAGATACCTGTAATTTCAAAGTGGCTTTTATTCCTGGAAAAATGAAATTTGGTTTTCTTTCTATTTTAGAAACTATCCAAGTGTTTAAAAATAATGCATTATTAAGTGAATTAGGGTTATTTGTTTTTACATCAGCATGTTAGAATTGAATTAGAAACAATTCTGGATTTTTTTATTGTGACACTGTAGCTAAAGGAAAGTTGGATCTGGTACTGAATAAAGATAAATTCCTACTTTGCACATAGTAAGGACACCATAGTAAGAGCATAAGATCTGTTTTACTGATTCAGAGTAGCTTTCTGTCTAACCTGTATCCTGTCTCTAAGTACTGCTTGGTGCAAATGGTTGAGGAAAGACTACAAGAAACAAAGCAGACATAATCTTGTCCCTCTTGCACCTTTCCACTTCTTACAGAATCTCTGAGCTGGCGGTGTTCTAAGTATCCTTGCGCTCTAACTGTCCTTTATAATTGTGTCTAATTCCTTTTTAGGGCCATTTAACCTTTTACAGTCTCTGAGAAGGGTTTCATACACCATTATCATACTCCTTTATGTGATATTTCCCGAGGAGGAGAATGCTAGTCCACAAAATCTCCCATTGGCAAATGAGGTCTTTCACATCTCTGATGATGTTGCCTGTCCCCCCCTGCACCTCTGTGAGTTCTGCTACCTGCTTTTTGGGCTGAATGACCTGAGCTACACATAGAACTTGGAATGTGATTGCACTGTTGATGACATAATGGTGTTTTCTGTTTTAGGATCAGCTTCTTCCCTGAGATTGCTAACATTCTGTTTGCTTTTTGAATACCCCTGAGCTTAAGCTGGTGTCTTGAAGATCTTTTCCCTGAGTGGTAATAATTCCTTTAGAGCCTATCATTACCTATGTGTGTGTATGCACAGTTAGCATTATTTTTCCCTTTGTGCATTTCTTCGCATTTATGGAGATTAAAAGTAATCATCCATTTTAACACTCAGTATTATGAGATTGTTCTTCAGGTTCTCACAAGCAGTTTTAATGTGATTTTCTGGAATAAGCTTTCAGAGTCTTTCATCAATATCTCAGAATCAGGAAAGTGACTTCAGAATCACAAGATCTTGAGTAGGAATGTATGGCAATTTTATTTACCTTCTTTTGGCTTGATCCCTTAAGATGATTATTTGCATAATTTGATCCACCAGTGAAATGGACTAAAACCATGCTAAAAAAGCCAGAAAGGGAGTTAATACAATCATCTTGTTTCTGAAGTGAAAGCTTTAGGAATGCATGGTAACAGCAGCGCAGTTTAATTAGCCAAATTTAATTACTCCACAGAAATTAAACCAGCTGGACCAACTTAGCAATGGAAAAGTGGAATATTGAAATCCAGATCTGAACATGGACTCTTTGTATCTGTAGACATCTTTGAAGGGTGTTTCAGCTCACCTTTACCTTTTATGCTAAATCAAGTGGATTTTCCTTCTGACAATACTGTCCTCCCAAGCACGTAAAGGGAGTCAGTGGGGATTGACCCTGAATGAGAGTGATGTGGAGGTCTCTGAAGCAGGTGAGATGCTTCCTACTTCAATCTTGGCAAGCTCCAAGAAAAGCCTTCTCCTTTATAGTCCTGAGGCATCTAACCAGGGTGGGGGATTGACAGAGAAATTTATCTCTGGCAAAATTGAGCTGACAAAGCAACAACAACAGCCATCACCTTCCTTTTCTTTTACAAGACACAACAAACCTTTCACACTTGTCCTTTATCTCCATTCCCCTGCAACTTCTGTTGATGCCATGGTACTGAAGAGCTCTGTAGGAGGTGGACAACAGCCAGATTTGCTAGGCAAAAGGCTTCAGGCTTCACTTTGTTGCTCTGTGTATATATTCTAGAATCTGCTAGGTATTTTGTTCTTAAAGGCAATATGATTGTTCTGTGATAGAGCCCTGGAGTCAGGACTGTGTCTGATTAAGCACTATGGCTAAAGGGGAAATTTTGGTGGTTTTATTTATACATATATATATATATATATACATACAGACAAAAAATTTTTGATTTAAAAAATTATTTTCCTGAGTATTATCTATTCATCTGAGAACTCTGGAGAACTTGATTGAAAAGATAAAAATTTGGGGCTAAATTTAAACTAACTTCATCCAAGTTTGGAAATGTGAAGCATGAACACTATAGTAATATTAAAAATGTTAAACTGTTCTTCAAGATTAAACATTTTAAGAATTACAGGGTATATCTTGTAGCTTTATAAGATTTTGCTACTGTTTTATGTCTCCTAAGTAACATTAAACAGCACTGAGAAATGGAAAAAGAAAACTTTGCATTAAAGGAATTGTATGAGAAATAATGCTAATGTTTAATTGCAACTTGGTGACCCAGTACCTGGTTTATTTTGGCTTATTAGGAGTATATAATACCCATAAATTTAGATTTATTTTGATATACAAGCATCACAGTTTAGTGAAACTCTCCTATAGCTTGGTAAACTGCAGGACACTGCATCTGGGAGTTTCTGAATAATTTATCTGAAGTAATGAGTATCATCATGTGATGCTGTATCAAAGCAACTGCTCGAGTGAATGCCAGCTGGGTACAGCCGTTGTATATCAAATAGTCGCTTGAGTTGTCTCTCTGGAAAAATTAGAGAATGTAATGAGCAAAATTAGAAAACCTGGGGAGCAGCCTCCATGGATACCTATTAGCAAGAAGTAATTTGATTAGTGTGAAATCTGTGGAAGTTCGTTATTTACAAAGTTTACCAAGTGTTATAAGAGAAATACATGTCTACATACACACATCTATTTATACAATATGGACATAAAAATGAATAAAGTATGAGTACTAGATGTACTTATTTTTCTAATTAAACACTAATAGAGTATTTATTTGCTCAGAATCTAAAAAGGACTCATTTCATGCCCAACAGAAGCTTTTGGGTTGAGTTTCCCAGAAAGCTTTATATAGTCTCAGTAAAAGTAAATGCTTCAAACACAAGATCCAGGAGAGGCTGACAAAACAGATTTGCTAAGGGAAAATACACAGCTCTGTTAAGTATTAGATTGATATTTTTATGAGGCAGGTGTATTGAAAGTGCCATTTGAGTCCACTCAGCCTCATGCTGACTAGGAATACAGAGACATGACATGCAGAACTGAGAGAAGGACAGACCTGCAGAATTGTCAGCAGAGTCAATGGATGCTGCAGCTGGTCTGCATCTCTCAGAATCAAGCCCTGCTCTTTATATTATAACTGATTTACCAGCCCATCTCCTCGTAAATCTAATATCAGAATGCTTTAACACTAAAGTTATTTATGACACCTTTTGGATCCACAGCTTTGGATCATTAAACCAATTTGATGATCTATTTGTGTCAGTGGTTTTTGTAGCTATGACTAATTGTTTTTTTTCTGAGAGACATGAGAGAAATACTGCTTCATGAGGTTGTCATTAGCCTGGGAAAAAAGAGACCATTGATTACAGGCATGAATAGAATGGCTTGTAAGCCAAATTACTGGTTGGGGATTCCCAAATGGCTGAGGGCACAGCCTGTCTGATCTTAGCAAAACTCTGCATTGCAGTGGGGAACTCTCTAAACGAAGCATTATCTTGTGATGTTGACCTTAAATCAAGACTTGCTTGAAGGAAATAAACCAGAAGGCTTTTATTTTCAGTAACAAATTTGAAATGCACTAATTCAAATATGATCCAACCCCCCAAAAAAGATCTATAGCAGTTCACAGTGACAGATATAATATTCTTTGATATATTTAGGTACATTTCTGTAGTATATGAAAGCAAGAAAAATACTCTCCTATAGTACATGAAATGTGAATATTGCAGCATTATTCTATTTAATGGAAATTTGAAATTGGAGGACTGCACAACAATCCTCTAATATTACATAAACCAATGACACTCATAAGTTGTAAAAATAACCAGAAAAAAATTATGTTCATCGAGACAATGGTTTTGTTTCTTTTCTTTCAAAGATATTTTATAAGAATATTCTTTTCAAATGATAGTGCCCTTTGACAGACATTAATAATGACAAAGTGGAATCTTTAGTTATCCAAATTCAAAGACCTGCTCATATCCTATTTAAAGTCATCCTTCTAAAGACATAATATAAATATAAAATGCATACTGGAATGTTCTTATAATTTATTGCATTTTGCTAGATAATATCTTTCTAAAGAAAAAAAATATTATTAAATTCCCTGACCTTAATGTGAAATGGTCCATTCCATATATATGTACAGAAGTGTGCTTTATCAGTACATCAGCTTGTTTACAATTTATTAAAGAAAGGTAAAATAATTAAAAAATATATAAAAGCAATTTACAATATTTACAGGCTGAATGAGGCGTTTTATTATTTTATGTCTTTTTAATTTGTATGTCACAAAGTTTAACTGAGCCAAAATGAAAAAGAGAAAACTAATCTCTTTTAAAAACCTAATTTGACCTATAGATTTTAGACCACTACAGGAACACAGAAATTTGTAGTGAAGCCCAAAGTACTGTGATTTAAAAAAAAATTCATAATTTTAATTATTCCAGGACTTAATTATTCATGGACTTTAATTATTCCAGTTAAATTGCTAAATCTGTGAATGAGCAAACAGAGCTTTCATTTAGCCTTGTGAATCTTACTTGTCAATCCTTTAAGAGAGCTAACATCACCTAGCCATGAGTAGCACATTCTGGCACCAAAACCTTCACTGCAATCTTCAAATTCATTTTTCAAGTTACTGGTTAGCATAGATGGACAAAGCTTAATAACACATTTTGAGAAAATGCTTTTAAAGGAATTTCAAACATACTGTCCCAAGAACCAGAAAGTACAGTTCTAATTTCCATTTTGTGGAAGGTGAGATTGGTAAGTGGTTCCGCAACACCTCTGTAGGAGCACACTATCTATTCAGCACAGAACTGCTGTGGTGGTTGCTGTTTGAGGAACTTTTGCCTGTTTTGTTTTTCTGTGTATCCCAGATACCCTTTTTGCCTTTCAGTTGGATTCTGAGAATTTGCTGATTCCCACTCCCTCCCCTGGCAAGACAAGGCAAAACAAAGATACAATATAGTCTACTGAGTACTGGAGTTATTAGTGTTAAATGCCCTATCATTACTGGGTTGAAAATTGAGTTATTTGTAATCAATTTGAATGCCATTCTGGAGTTCCACTACAGTTAACACTGCACTGCTTTCATTATAAAATCAGTTTCCTGGAGATGCCTATCTCCATTGGCTTAATATATACCACAATGAAAGTTGGCATAGAGGTTCTGGTGCTCTTCCAAGGTAGAAGTACTGACTGCTGAAGAGGAGGTGTAGTTAGAATAGGAAAAAGCAATAGATTTCCCATATTTCAGACTGGCTGGTGTTCTCCAAGCCTAAAGGACACATCTCAGCTATTTTTGTACTTAAAAGTAAGTCCCCATTCCCACTTCAGTGGTGTGGGGAGCAGCTCCCATTCCATCTTGACTGTCTTTTGAGAAGTGCCTCCTGATTAATCACAGCTGTCCTTATTATCTCACCTCTCAATTGTCCTTCAGTGGGTATTTTCATAAGGATGTACTCCAGATTATTCAGTAACCTTCACTACTGCCATACTGAGGACATGGAGGACCAGAGCTCCTTTTGGGAATGTTGGTGTGGGCTGCCTCACTCAAGAGGGACCCATGATTCTCTGAAGTGATCTGTCATTGTGGGCTCTTACTGCACTGTAAAAGGGGGATGCTGTGCCCGGCTCTGAACATCCAGGTTTGCATGCTGACAGCAAAGCCATGCAGAACAGAGCAGGCTCAGCTGCCCTGTGCTCAGCTCCAGGTCACCTCTATCCTGCAGGTTTCAGACTAGGAAATCCCCACAGTAACTGGGAATGTAAAATTTATTCAACGTGTAGAAGTTTATAGCTTGCTTTGCTTACGCTCTGGCAATGTCACTGCAATCACAAGGTTACAGGAACAACAAGGGCACTACATCATGCTATTAATATGTCTGGTTTGGGGCTGTTTTAAGAGGATTTTGCAGCTTTAACAGTTTTATGTGCCTACAGATACTCTTAGTCGTGGATTTATTAGGATATTTTTTCTCTTTAAGTATTATTAGATACATCTTCAGAAGTGGGGTTTAAACCTGTCTTTTTTTGATATAATTTAATGAGTATAAAAAGTCCAACTTTTCTTCCTTTAGTCTAGAAGGCTGCTTCAACTCTTAAACTGTTTATCATCCTCATAACGTTCCTTTACCTCATTTCTATTCATCCTATTTCCTTTTCCACCTCTCTTCCCCTCCCCATCCTTTAAGTGATCTTAGCAGATGCTAAAGATGTCAGGCAGATAGCTCTGCAGATACAGACTCTCTCTGTATCAGATTTTAAAGATGTTGTTAATTCAGTAGTAAGCAGTGTCAGTCCTATATCACAGATTATCTGTCATGGACTTTACCCAGGCCACTGTTTAGAGAAGGAAAATCTATACACCGTGTTCTTTATCTTCCTCAATGGTGACTGCTGAAATATTTGCAGATTGACCACTAATGATGAATTAGTATGTAACAGGTATATGCTAATCTGCATCATGTCATTGTGTCAGAAGCTCCATGTTTGATGGCATTTGGGCTAATAACAAATTACAATTGTGCTTATTTAGTATTTGCACCACATAATATCCCAGATAAACCCACTATAAACACGTCACTAAAAGCACAAAACTGAAGGCCACAAATTCTAAGCTAATTAGAAAAATCCTAGACAGAATGAGAAAGGAAGGAAACTGTGATTTTTATATATATATATACAACATTTATTAAATTCTGCTCTAATTCCCTCTTTTTGTAATAGTTTAACCTTTACATATTTTTCTTTTGCTGTGTATCATAAACCATGCCTATTTTCTCCTGTGTTTTTCCTTTTTAATAACTTCTATTTGCTTCCTTGATGTTTCTTTTATTGGTTAAACTCCCCTTTCTGCCTGTATGTCTTTTAATTAGGCCTTTGCCCATAGTCCCTCTTTCTTTGGAGTTTATCCAAACTCTTAGCCCCTAATTCTATAGCCTGCCTTTGTGTTTCCATGTGCAGGTGCCACTGCCCAGTCACATACCACTGAGGAACAGGGAATTGCAGACATCATTAGTCTGCCTTTTGTACCTTTGTCTGTATGAAAATTGTTCTGTTCTCTCAGAGATTACTTTTCCCCCCTAGATCCTGGTTGTTTTTTTTCTCATCATGTTCCTCAGACAGAGGATGTCTTCACTGCACAGACAGCTGTAAAATCCTTCTGTAGGCATGTTCACGGTGTCGGGCACATAGAATCAACTTCCACTCAGTGGAGCAAAGAAAAACCTGAGGATGATTTTAGCCTTGCTGGCTGCCCATTCTATTTAAAGAAAATGTTTTGGTTTTAGGTTGTGTAAATCTGACAGAAACTTTACCATTGTTTATCAGGATACATGCTCTAATTTCAGGATTATCACCCGCCAAGAGAAGAAAACCTATGGTCTAGTCGTGCTCTTGTTCTATCAATATATTAATGCACTAGTATATGAAGATTATCCTAACCAGGTCCTTTTATTTGTCTAAAATGCCTTTTTGAAATTGTCACTATTAAAAAGGACGTATAATTTCAGAAATTTTAAATATCAGTTCAGAAATCCACCATCTTTTTAGAATCTACTGTTCAGGCTCTGTAGGCAAAAAATAAAAGCTCAGCTTCAGAGCAGGTATTATTACATAAAATTATTAATATAAATATAAATTTAGTGTTTGGCACCTGGCAAAAGACAGTCACCTGTTTGACTATTATGTAATGACACGACCAAATGTTAAACATTTTCTTGATGCTGATAATCAGTATACTAATATTTGTGTAATTTTACTGTGTCATCTAAGGTGGGGGAGGGAGTTTTGTCTGTATTATATTCTTGCCTTTTTTTTACATCAATTTAATTCTGCAAGCACTATAGTCTTTTACTGGGCAAATTTACTCTGCTGTCTAGTCCTAAACTCTAGCTAGTCCTAACCATCTAGTCCTACCTTAAGCTCAAGTGTATCAGCAGTTTGAAGTCCCTTACACGAACTTCCTCACAGCCCAAGGAGCAGTCTGAGCCCACATGTGCTTCTGTGGTTGCAATTCCAAAATACATCTCATGGCTGTTGTCAGACACAGACTTCGGGTGGTGGACTCAGCAGTAGAAAGCAGATACAAAATCTTTTTGGTGCTACAAATATGACTATTCAGCAATTTCAACCTTGTTATTGTCACTTACACTCAGGCTACTCATTAAATGATCAGCTTTCAGTTGCTTCCTCTCAGCTGAGAACACTAACTGCAAATTTAGTTGCAGATAAAAACAAGTTAGTTTTATATTTTGGCACTGAAATTTGACTTTAAGTGCTTGCACGGCCATTTTGCACGTTTCTACCACATTATTTTACTTCAGTGGATGAACAGCAGAAATAAGCAGCTTTCTAAGCTGTTATTCACCTGTTCCTCATGGTGCAATCCATCCTATTCCCTGCTAAAGATTATGATAGTTAACTCGGTAAGCATGGCACCTGCATGAAGGAAATTATTGTCCAGCAGAATTGTGTCTAAACCTGGTGCCTAAGCAAACATTTGATTGCACCTTGAGTTTCTGCTTAGCTCCCCATGAGTGCCCATTGCTGTATTCTCTAGAGAGTATCTAAAACACAGCTCAGACTCTCCCTGAGTTTGGAATGGTTTCACCTTCCTAAGAGAAAGGACTTAATCAGATGATTGAAAAAGGCATCCTGGCGTAAGGATGCCTTTATTATTTATGCTTTTATTAAGTGGACAGACAGGGCATGTTTTGTCAGCTCTGACCTAGACTTGCAGTACAGACATGTCCTTAAAACTTGTGACCATGAAGTACAGAGAGTTTTGAAGACCAGGACTTTTGTACAAGCTTCTTTATCACAGTGAACACTAATTCAGTAACTTAGTGTTCATCTGAATGCATATTACAATGCATAGTCAATTATTTTTCATTTCATAATTTAACATGTCATTTTTCCAGTTTGCCACTTACAGCTGGCATTTTTGCAATACATTTTATTTTTCAGGCATCTTTTAGTGTATCACCAGATAGAACAGCTGTGACAGCTATCCATTAATTATATCTCTGTATTAAAGTCTAATGAAAATATGATTTTCAAGGAAAAGTCTCCCGTAGAGCCTAAGCAGTGATAGCTACCTCTATTTGGTAGTTGAATTGGTGGTTGATTAAATATTTGTATAGACATTTGCATAGTCGTATTAACCTAAAGTATTATTTATGAACAATTTGCCTTTGGGATTAGAATGAAGAAAAGCAATGGAGTTTTTATGTCTCACTGGTAATTAGTATTGCCTTGATGCACATTTGCACTGTGCCAATCACAGGCAATTAAAAATCACCTATGTGTGTGCCATGGCCTTTCCCTTGATCTAGTCTAAGCCAGACAGGACTTCTGTACTTCAAATACAGGAAAGCAGACATGGTGCCTTATTCTATCTACTCCAGTTTATAAAAAGTGAAGTGAAAATAATCAGTGAGAGTCTAGATGTCTTTTAAGATAGTAAAAAGTGAGTGATGTACAATACGGAATCAGCTATTTGGCTTCATCTGGAACCAGAAACTGAAATCAGAATACAACACATAAATGCATTCATACTCTTGTATCAGAGCTCTCCCTAGTCTTGTGACTCTCCTTTCCCCAATTAAAGCAGACTTGTGTAAAGTGAGAAATGAGCAACCAGGGGACACATCTTTAACCTGCAAGCTGGCGTCTCCCTGTGAGCTGGCGCTGGAAAGACCCCACAAACTGCAGCTGCTAGAGGGGGGCAGAAATGAGGGGAGCTTAATTATGCAGACACCTACACAAGGGATGCCTGGGTCTTAGAGGGATTCCCAGGATGATGCGTAAAAGCCCAATTCAGTAGGTTTCTATTACAATCTCATTCAAGAGTCGATAGACTGAAGTTTATGCTAGGGAGGAAGACCTGTTTCATTGATTACTAGAACTTTCTCATCCGATGTTTTATATGATTCTGACCTTTTCCTAAATGAAATGGAAACTTTTCAATTTTCTCATTGAAGACAGACGCAAGTGCTGTCAGCAGGAACCACAGACACACCATTTCTGTCAAATTTGTGCTTTTCCTGTCAGTTTTTTCTTTTTGTTACTGGTATGCCATAATGCTGACAGCTTTTATTCTTTGAACAAAGCCTAGCAAGGAAGTTTCTGTTCAAATGTGATTATTCCTTTCACTGACACAGACGGGGACTGTTCACAGTTACTTCTGATTCTGTAACTGTGCTCCTAAAACTGTCACCCTTCACCTTCTTGTTTTTTTTTCAAACACCAGATATTTTCTAGGGGCTGGCAGAATTCCAGAGAAAGAGCTGCTGTGCTCCTGCTGAAATCATCATCAGAAGTCCTGTGTATTTCAGCTGCAGTGCATCCAGGAGTAGATTTTTGCTTACCACAAATACAGAATATTTCTTCACCTGGTATTCTTTTTCTTCCTCCATGAGCCACAAAAATGAGCTTCACTATGGCTACATTTAGAATTTCTCTTTAAATGCTAGACTTTTCTATTCCTCCTAGTGGGAAAATACGGAATTAGTATTTATTGCCACCAAATTTAACACACCACAAGAAATAATATGTCTATTAGTTCTCTACTTGGAAGGATTCAGTATGCCCCAAATGGTGGAAACCACTTGACATTCATTTCATTCATTATATGGCACCCACTACATCTCTGATATAGCAGTTTTAAGCCTTCAACAGAGAGAGCAGCTTTGAACCTCACCCTTTGCCCTAACCTGACTGGATGTGCATGAGCCTATCTTCCTGCTCTCTTCTGTGAACTTGAATTTGTCATGGATTGACTGGTTGCATTTACAGGGGAAATAGCATCCATAGAGTTTCTGGCAATCTAAATGGATCCTGCCTGCTTTCCTTATGTGGACTGCAAAGAAAATCCCAAGATCAGTAATATGGTGCATTTTTCTCCCTGTTGCTTACCTCTATAAAGATCAAGAAATCCTGATGGTAAGGCATCTGAAATAATTGTTAACCAATAAATCTAAATTAAGATATATTTCCTCTTACTTGACACATAATTCCACCCTCCTATTAAGGAAAATGGGATGGAGAGGTGGCTAAACAAACATAGAATAGCCTGTCCAAAGGAAAGAAGTGAATCAAGATAAGCAGAGCACAGTAGTGGGACCTGAGACCAACTTGTTCTAAATTACCTCTTGACAGAGTCTCTCAACACTTAGAATGGATCTAAGTTTCTTCCATTAGCTTTTGACAATCTAGGAAATACAAACTTCATTGAAATGATCTCATTTCAGATAGGAACATGGGCATCAGGAGAGTATGATTTGTATCTCATGCATCCCTAATATGCAGCCACTAATTCATACCAAAATTATAACTAATTATGATCAAAACAATCACAATAATGATTACATGTGGCAAATACAGTTTCCAGCTACTAGATTTAGGAAAAAATTACATTCGTGCATAGTGTAGTGATATTCTTTTCAGTTGATTTTATAGAACATTTAAGTAATCCCTAGGTTTCTTTAAATATTTCTGGTATTTAGAACCATAACTTCGTACACTCCTTTAGATTTCATCTTCATCAAGGAAGCCTTGATGAGTTTAAGGTACTCCTTCACAATTTCCTCTAGAAATTTCACTTAGGCGAAACAAAATGCAGTCTGTAATAAAAGACAATAGAGCAGAATTACAGAAGATGTTTCTAAATGCTTGTACTGTCAGTGCTTTTAAAATAAGGAAAGCAGCATTAGTAAAAGAAAAGTAGTTTTCTCTTGTTTAGAATTAATCCACTCCTCTCTGTAGCTGCTGTTGAACTATGGATTGCATTCCACATTCAGCTTTGGTGACATTAAAATACATGTTACTTAGTCTGTCTGGAGGTGATAGATGTCCTTTTCCTCTGCAGCCTCAGAACCCCAAATCTAATCAAGTTGCTAAAGTCCTAGGGGAAAGACCAGGATCCAGTAGTGCTAAGGAAGATGACGGACAGGAACTGTATAAAGGACAGTTTATTAGTGAGAAAGCCCGCTTGTCTTCTTTGTTAATACTTTCTAGAAGAAAATTTATAGCAAAATTGTTGAAGAATTTATTCCAGTTAAAAAAAATTAGAGTTTCAACTGTGATTCTTCTAGTGCTCATTTTAGATTTTGAAATTAGAAATCTGCAGAGTATACATGGTAGAAGAAATAACTTTACTTTTATAACTTTTCTGTGGATTAGTTCAAGAATGTAGTGATTCAGACTATTGAAGGACTAGGAGCATTGATGGCTAAATTATGAATGCCTAGGATTTTTTAGAAGCTTGGCAAACTAATCATATTTTTTCTTCTACAGAATTGGTTTGATGTAGAAAAAAACCTGAACTAATGACAAGAAACTACTAAGAATTCAACAACTAATTCAATAGGGGTTTTTTAAACCATTGGGTGTTTTTTCTTTTTTATCAATTCAGATTTTCTTTATCAAATCACCAAAAAGACCTTTATCATAATAAAAGAAAAAAATACTCAGAAAAAATACATTAATAGATACAGAACATTTATGTTTATGTATGCCAAACAAATGATAAACCTTTTTGTCCATTTGTGCAGAAAAAGCTTTCTTTTAGATAAAAAAAGCAGAAAAAAAAAATCTGTGGGTTTTTTTCAGGATGTTATAAAAGTTAAAAAATAGTTAATTTCAGTTTATAAAACCAGAGCAATACACTGATAAGCTTATTTTTTGTTCCGGATTGTACTGTTAAAAATGCTGATTTTTTACAAAATGTCTACTTTAGCTTTTACCGTGGATTGAAAATTAGCAGTTCTAAGAAATTTATGTTTAATTAGATGTGGCATAATAGGTTATTTTTTCTTGAGCTACTTCAATTCTGGATTAAAATTCCATTTTTCAGATACTGCTATAGTTCTACTGTTTTGATCTGTACAGGGAAAGAAGACAGAGGGTAGTTCTTGCTGTTTGGATTTTCTTTCTAGGGCAGAGCACCTTGGAATGTTCAGTGAACACTGAGTAAGAATATATTGATAATACCAGGTGTTTAAATAACATTGTACATTCTGCTCCAAGCACTGTGCACACAGTATTGGATCCTGTAGCTCTGAACTACATTTTTCCTCAAATTCTGCTTTGTGGACCTAGCTCTTCATGCTTAGACATATGGGGTGTTTCATAACCATTGCTTCTAGGTTAGTTACACATCACAACAAACCAGAATTCTTTCAGCATTATAATCAGCTCTGTTTTAGGGAGACATCAAAACCAGAAAGTTTTCTATCTGAACTTTTGTTTTGGATAGGCCTGAATTAATAGATTTTAAAGCACACATGCTAGGCTTCTTAGAGGAGAATTCAGTGTATTTTAGAAAAATGTGTATTCCTTAAAAACACTGGAGGTAGAGTCTTCCTAAGAAATAAATAACTGGAAATGGGAAAGAAATACTATCTAGTTTCTCACTGTGAGTGTTAACAACACTAGGTGGTATGTCATATTGTCAATAATAGAGAAAAAAACATTTAATTAAATGCATTACAAGCGATTTACTGTTCTGCTTTGGTGAACTTGCTGTATCATGTCCTACAGTCTTTATTAATACACTACACAAAAGATAATGGTAATATATTGTCTGAACTTCTCATTTAGGAGACTAAAACCACAGTTAAGAGAGAAAATAAAAATCAAAATTTGCACAGAGTCATGCATGCCAAAGTTCCTGAATTATTAGTTAATCCAGTGACTAGATGCAGCAATAGAAGCCATCTTTTCTCACAAAAATCTTAAATCTGGGTGACATCTCTGCCCACAAAAGCAGCATCTACCTCTCCCCTTTGAGAAATATTACTGATTTACTAATCCAAACAGTGAAAAACAAACCAATGAAAATTCATTGTGGAATTTTTGGCTCAATTTGACCTAAAAATGAGGTGAAGAAAAAGAAGAATATTATGAAATATGCACACCTTGGTTAGAAGTGTTATAAAGCTATTCAGTTGTAAAACATTAGAAATCTGTAACATGGTGGTCTGGGGTCTCCACTCTTGCCAAATAAAAAAGGTGGAGCATTTCTAATCTTAGTGCAGAAGGTGGTCTTGATGATTTGTTAGAGGACAAATGATTTTTTTCAGACACTCCTGACCAAGCGATGATTTCTGCTGAGATTATCAAAGAGATGTGAGATTTACCCCTAAGAGTCCCATACCATTTATGGCACAGGTAAAGGCACACCAGTGTACTCAAATCCCATCCATTCCAGCACACCAGCTAAAGTGATGTGTGAAAAAGCTCCATCTCTTACAACATCTTCAGTATTCCAGTTCCTCATTGAAAACCAGGATTTATTCAGGACTTGCTGCAAAGAGAGTGGAGTAACTGTCTGCGTTGGGTCCTCATTCCTCCAGACTCCAAAAAGTGATTTTGAAACACTTGAGGAAAGCAGTGCACTGCTGCAAGGATCCACATTTGCCTTTCTGGACTTCTTCCTATCCTCTCCTACATGCCTTTGTCACCCCAGACTGAAATATTGATAGCTCGACTATATGGCAATGAGAAAGCTACTTGTGTGTCAGGGGACAACCAAATTCACTCAACCAACTGGATAAGGTTTATGGTAATGTTGTTCAGTGCAACTCTGCAACTCAGCCACAGCAGGAGACTCTGTCGATGTAGAGTAAACAAGAGCTGATTGATTTTGTAATCTCATGAGGAAGACCTGCCTTCACATTTGAGTAAAGCTCTCATTTCTTGTGCTCTAGTAAATCTTACAAGCTAGAGAACAAACAGCACTCTAGTACTTCATACTTTTAAAAAAAGAAAATCCATTTCCATCTTCCAGAGGACAGAATTGTAGGTGCAGAAGGTCAGCAGCACAAGTTCTCAGGCACTCTGTAGCATCATGCTCTTGAAAAAGAGTTTGTTTTTTGGGTTTTGGTTTGTTTTTTTTTTTTTTAAACAGCTGGGACAGTTTTAGCATCAGTGTGGTATGAACTGCCTCTTCCTCACTGCATGCGTGTTCCTTTTGTACAATTCTATTTATATGAACAATAAGAAATAATTTTTGTAAAACCGAAGTAAGAAGGAGAAAAACAGTCTATAAGTGTTACAGTGTAATGTAAAATTTGTGCAGTTACAAGAAAGCCAAGTTTTCCATAAATTATTCTTGGTGGTTTTAGAGTCTTCTCACATTGCTTTCTTCTCCTCTTTTTGTAGCTGTTGTTTTGGGTTTTTTTGGACATATTAATTTTAAGAGGTATCACTGAAATTATTTAAAAGACATGTAGGTGTGGTGCTTAGGGACATGATTTAGTGGTGAACCTGGCAGTTCTGGGCTGATGGTTTGACTTGATGATTTTAAAGGTCTTTTCCAGCTTAAACTATTATATGATTCTGTCATTCTCTACTCCTCTTGACGGCAGTAAAACTGCCTGTCATGGCACATGCCCAGGGCTTAGAAAGGGAGGTACCTTCCACTCCTGTTTCATCACTGTGCATATTTCTAGCAGCTTGTAATTATCAGATATTTGGGTTCCTTTTGCAGTGCTGTGTTATCCTATTATCTAGAAATTTATTTTTTCCATTATTTTACTGTGACTTTAAGGAAAATTAGAAGTCTTCAGAAAAGCTATTAAGAACAGCTTTTCAATAGTTCTACTTCTAGGAAAAAAAGTTTCTGTTTCATTTTCACTTCGAGGGAGCACCTTATTTATTTCTAAGGAGCTGAGGGCTGTCCCAGGAGTGATGGAGTTGGTTGGAAGCTTCCAGCATAGTCCTGAGTCCACAGGCACTCAGGCAGCTGGGTGCCAGCCAAAATCCCTTGAGAAACTGTGCTGGAGGGGGGGAGGTCAGTTTCCATAAGCCACTTTTCTTTTAATTCAATGGACTCTACCCCTTGGAAAATTAAAAAAAGGGCCCCTAAGCCTTGTTCTGTTCTCTACCCTGCACCCTGGGCCCTGTGCTGTCCATTTGCAGTAAAGTCCCAGTGCAGGTTCTGCACACCACCAATCCCAAAATTAGTTTCAGTTCCTTGGAGGACAGCTGTTACAAAACTTACGCAGCTCTTAAATTTACAATTGTGTCCAAGATAAATGCATTAAAATAATAAAAACATTAAACAGATGGGAAACACCAAAATTTAGGCTGCATTAGCCACTTTAGTTCAATTTTTTTTGTGTGAATTGAGATATGTGGTAATTGCATGGTGTTATTTAATAGAATTCTTCATCTTATTTAGTATGGCAAACACCCAGTACATAAGTTTTATGATAAATGGTTAAAGATTTACAAAATCTTTAAGTAATTAAAGATTATTTTAAAATAGGATGCATTAGCCATCTTAAGTCATTAGTAACTGTGCTTTGTGCTATCATCTGCCCCCTTCTCTACCCATAGTCTTCCTTTAAATTCAAGTTCTGCTAGCTTAACCTGATTACTGAAATTGAGATTTAGCATGTTAAATAACACTAACAAACAAATATGTACATCCTTGTGTGCGTGTTTCAGCATGCCGATGTTCTTAGAAAGAAAATGAAGTTTCTAATAACATTTCCTCTTAAGTGGGAAAAAGTTTCACTGATTTTAAAGACAAGGAAAAATTCTCATTGTGCAATGACTAAATATTGCAAGGTATTTTGAAAGGAAGATCCTAGACTTTGAGTTAATTGTCAACTGAGTTATAGTCAAAGTAAAGTAGCTTTTCTATAGCATTTAACAAGACTTGCACAGCTGCAATTCTGTTGAAAGATAATATTAAATTCTTTAAACTTCTACTTAGAGATTCAAAGCACTAACTAAAATGGTGTTCTAGCAGTTGAGGAGCATTTTCTCAGGTCCTGTGTGTCCCACCTCTTTCTGATGCCACTGGGAGGTGCAATATTTTTCAGAACACTTAATAGCAGTTTGTCTCAGAGCTGAGGTACCTTTACTGGAATTTTGTCTTCATATGACAGTTGCTTCCATTTTTAGTCTTGCACAGAAAGAAATGGTAATATAAGGAAGTAAATTAAATATCCTAGATGAAAATGTCTTTTGCAAGTGTTTAAAACAAAAACTTAATATGTAAATTTTTAAATACTAAATAAAATCAATTTTAGTTGTTTTTTTTTTTTTTTTTTAATTCCTTTTGGAGTCAGTGTCAGTTTCAAAACTGCAAGAGAAGAAGAATCATCAGCTAGTGTTTGGTCCTTAATCTTCAGGTTTTACTCTTCCAGGCTGTCATTACTCATTGATAGTCTGACTGATGTGAGCTGGACAACTTTCATGTTGTTCTGAAGTACTGATTTTGACAAGGCAAAATTAGTAACATTTGCAGAGTGCATAGCAAATCTCAGTTATAGTGGCAGGCAACATTTATTTCTTCAGCCTGGAAGCTCTAGAATTGAGAGGATGCAGGATCCCAAGAGGGTTAATTCCCTTCAGAGAAATGTCCATGTCAGCTTTCCCTTCTGAGAGGTGGATGAATTTTAATTGGGTGCATCTGGGACTTCCCTTATCTCCCAAGTTTCCCTGCTGCCTTCCAGCTCTAGCAGGGTCAGGTCTCCCCCACTGCTGAGTTGCATTTGATCGTTTGAGAAAGTCCCAGTTGAGATTTCATAACTATAGCTTGAGAAAGTGTGCCTCCATCTCCATATTTACAGCATTAACAAAGCCACATCAGAAAGCTCTAAGATAAAACACATCAGATACTGAAATGGAGAAGGGAGCAAGTTATGCAATCCTTTATCTATTGAGGTTAGATAGCCAAAAAAAAGTCACCACTGTGAAACTTCCAAAATGACAGCCAAACTTATTTGATCCTTTTGTGTGTGTGCGTGTGTGTTGCTATACATATGCAGAAAGGGTTGCAAGAAGGTTTATGAGAATCAGATCCCTTGGACTATCCCCTCTATCACACACTATCCCCCTCTCCCAATCCCTCAGTAACCTCTATCCCATGGTTTCCAAGCTCATCAATTAGACTCTTCCTGATTAAATGTATTTACACCTGTATTAGTGAATCCAACGTAACTGGAAGCTATTTCTCTATCACATATTTTGTATTCCAGATTTGGAATTGTGTATTAATTAGCTATGGTCCCTAGTCCTTCCCATGGAGCTGTTAGATTTCAAGGAATGTTACATTAATGCTCTAAAGATTGTAGATTTGTCTTACTTTATAACAAAAGTAAGAGACTGGTTTTCTTTGAAAGTAATGCTAGTGAGTGTATGGTTCTGGTTATCCCTGAAAAGGAAAAACTCTTCCAAAACCTATGATCTTTTAAAGCAGTAAAATTTGATCTCACCTCTTTGTCCTTCAGACAGCCTCACATCACTCCCCTAATACATTAGTAACCTTCCCCACCCAGATCTCAGTGAAACATCAATAATTATCTCCATCCAGAAACCCAGTACCCTGCAGGAGGCTCGTGTCACCTCTGAGAGTGTGTCTGAGTGAGGAAGGGAAGCAGAATCATGTCTGACTGTTTGCCAAGAATGCAGAGGAAAGTGATACTGCCAGCAAGAGCAGTGTGCTCAGTGGAGCAAGGCCAGAGGGCATGGAGCGGCCAGAGAATTTGGGTACCTTGCACTGCAGTCAAGGTCAAGCTGAAGGCAAGATCAGAATTAGTTCTTTTGAAATGCTGAGGTTTTATTATTCTTCCAGTTCATAATATTTTTTAAGAGAAATATGTCAGTTGATGGGAAATACCGAGACACAGAACAGAGTTGGCTGCTACCTTAAAATACATATTTTAAAATATATCATCCAAATTCTCTGTCTCTGATCTGATGTCTTCCTTACTGACTAGCTGGAAAGACATTTGGGAAAAATCACCATGCTTGAAAGTTAGAGATAACATCAAAAGAATGCAAGCGAAAAGGAAGATGATGAAGATGATGCTAGAAATGCAATTTGACATGTACAGTATTGAAGTTCAGCCTATATAAGGCTGCAAAACGCTGAAATTTCATTATGGACACCTAATTAATATTTGTTGTTCTTGATGTTCATAATGTCTATCTTGGCACTGGATGCTCATGATATTTCTCTGACTAGTTTCATCAGATCTCTGTCTCTGATCAGATCTCTACTGAGACAGACTTTGATAGAAACCCGATAAAGTTATTCCATCACATGAAAGTCTGTGTCTTGGTAATATACATTTTTAATTGGTCAGAACTGTTGTTTATGCTATAGCACACAGTTCCTTTACAATCTCATGTTTATCATTTAATAGACTATCAGGAAGTAATTATCGGGTTTGTTTCAGTTTGTCAGATTGGCTGCAATATTCTTCAATAAAGGATTCAGATATATTTTAAGTGTTGAATTGTGTGTCCTGTCTGGTTTTCAACTGGGTGAAGAACACACTAATATACCATTGGGAAAAGGAGTATCTGTTTGCTAAAGATGAGTAGCATAATTCTTAGATGATTCCTTATTTCTTTTCTTTTCATACATGAACACGAAATAACTCATATACCTAAGCATTGTGGTATGCCATTAATTCTGTATAGAGTCTGTAACTAATGTGAAGTTCAAATTTATAATTTAAATGAGGCTTTGTACTCAATCTAAATGAACACAGGAGACAGGTGCTGTAATAGCTTGCAATAATTGACCTGGTGGAGCCATTTTGAAATCATTTGAGAGTAATATACTTGATCCTGCAACCTTTCCTCCCACAGACTGTCTGATTTCGATCTTACAGTTCCAACAGAGGCTATTAGCCCAGCATCATCTCTGATTCATGGGGATGTGAAGAATGAATGCATTATATATGGAAAGTAACATTTTGATCTCTTGGCCATAGTAGGATGTTGGAATTGAGAGGGATCAAAACACATTGTTTGAGTCTTGTACCTGAGATGATTCTGAGGTGATCAACACAGGTGCATAGGGGGGATGAATGCCAACAAGCTTCCCTGTTGCAAGATGGAAAATTTATATGTCTTGCCATTGAGTTGGTCTGTCAACTTTTCCTTTCTGCGAAGGGGGAAATTCCTCTCTGACTGACAAGTGTAGTCCTTTCCTCTTCTTTACTCATTTGGAAGGTGCAGTTTCAGGTAAGACCCCCATTCTCAGAGGACGCCAAGATTGTGACTTGTTGCATTTTTTGTCCTCTTCTGCAAGAATTTTTTGAGTAGCAGGAGAAGCAGAGCTGGGATCAGAGATTTGAACAACCTTGGGATAGATTTGGTGGGGTACTTAAAGAGCAAAATACATTTGGTGACATTATGATTCTGCTCTTTTTCAGCAAAATAACCTAAACTGACTAGAAGAGTAACTGGAAAGGAGAGGGGAGTGGGCAGAGAGGCTTTGGACCTCTCAGCCTCTGATTAAGTGATGTTCCCTTAAGAACACTGGAGTGGGAGGAATAAGCCCCCACAGATAATATCTGAGCTTCAAACTGTCTTGCTTTCACTTGTCAGAGGAAAAAAAAAGCCTGCTCCTGCAGGAAAGGCATTAGTGTCTCAGGCTTGTGGGGCATGGCAGGGCAGGTACTTCTTTGAGGACTCTTGTGCTTTTAAGTGGCTCCAATTATTTTTGAACAACTAAGTAGAGTGCTCATTAAGCATTTTCTTAAATCAAAATGATGACCTACAAGGTCATGTTAATTAAGAAGCACAGTAAGTCACTGTGAAGAGGTTCAGTTATTACAAACAGTGGGTTCAATCCTGCATAACACTGTGCCCACAACTGATCTGGGTTTGTGTTCATCCTTGTAATATTAAGAATTTGTAGGACAGGATCATTGCATAAATAAAAGTTGCTGCAGATCAGTCCAATCTGACAGCAGCCACAGGCTCATTAAGTGGTTGTGAGCAGTATCTGCTTTTAAATAATACTGACCAGAGCACTCTGGCTTACTGTGACCAGGAGCAATGCCAATTTACCCTGCTGAGAAGAAAAGTTGACATATTCCAAGACTTTTACTAGCTTTCCAGAGTTTGTTATTTGGACTCGTGTGCTGCAAGATCATACTTAGTGATGAAATGTTACAGTTGAATCATCATATTTCAGCTACAAGTCCCATTAGCTGCAGGAGGCTCTGGCTGTCAGTCACCCTCTGACTCCAGTTAGCATAGCACAGCCTGGGTTGGCCATGGATTTCTCCTCTGCGAATGACTTTAGATATGCTGAGTCTCACATGTTCTTGAAACACATTTCCTAGCCCTCACCTCCCATTGCCCCAAGGCTTCTCCCTCATTGGATTTGGGATGCACAAGATCCCAGCAGAGGGAAAGGCTGAGGAGAGGCACTGAAGCCAGGGCTTCATAGTCTCACACAGCCCTGTGCTGCCAAAAGTCCTCTGGGGCAATATCTTGTTGATGAGCTACAACTGTATCCCTTTTGCTTGACACAACGTCCCCCTCACAGGCCCAGTACTTGTGTATGCATATGCCCCCTTATTTAATGTCAGAAGCCTGGGAAATGCACAGGATTTAGCATTTGGCATCCCAAATGTTTGGACTTTGGGAAGATGAAGTATGTATCCTCTTACCAGGATTACAGAAGTTTAAAATCAGTAGTCCTCTCAGAGGGTATGTGGGATTGTTATACCCGACAGACCTCCATGGAAATGAAGGAAAATCCTCTGAAACATATTTGGCTCTAAAACTGCAGGAAGTTAGCTTTTGAATTTAGGGGTTACTTTTGTAAAGGAGTTAAAAGACCTGTTTTGTAAATGCCTGCACGCAACCATACACCCCACTGAATCCGTGCTTAGAAAACACAAGTTTTCTTTTGATTATTAATAAAATTTTGTAATAGCAGAGGATTTGGACTGTTTTCAATGCATTTATATCCTAATGTCTTTACTTTTTCCATCCAAACAAGGAGCTGATAATTAAAATCTACACATAAAATAAAGTAAAAAAAAGTATTAAAATGTATAAAAAAAAAAGAAAAATGCAGAAATTAAAAGGAAGTCAGCAATTTGAGTTAGCATTTTACCTCACGAAATATTAAGATGGTAAGGTGGAATTTTGTGCCTCATGTTACAGTATTGTAGCTCTTACCATTGCTTCTAAGTCACATACATGGATGGCTATCTGCTTTTTTTGTGTTCAGTATTCAAGGGCGTATCTGTGCTCATGTGAACTGTGACAGCTCTGTTGAAGCCAGCAGAGCTCGGACAATATACACCAGCGAAGATCTGCCCCTTAGTATTCACCCCCATCTGCTGTGTGACTCAGTCATACCAGAACTGCAGAGCACCTGCCTGCCTGATGTTTTTTTAATGAGTTGAACTCTTCATGTTGGGTTTGTGTCTCTGCCAGGTTCCAGTTTAATCACATATAATTTTTAGTGTGAAGTTTCACCTTGGGCTTTGAACTTGTAGGCACAGAACAGAAAGTCCTCCTTCTAGAGGAAGTTGCATAAGTAGTAATAATAATAAAAGCTAGAATACAAGGCAAGTATTTTAATTCATAGGTTATGACATTCAGTTTTTATGAACAGGAAGAGGAATTATCCTCAGTAGACAGGAAATAATGAGGTTGACCCATATTCCGTAATAGTGTATGAAAATTAACTAAAGATTTGTGTAGCTAAGATAATGAGCACTTGTATTTAAATTTATAGCCTGGCCTAATTGCGTAAAAGTTTGTGGGAGAAGATGTGTGTGTACACTAATAGATTAGTGGCTGTCTCTGGAGTTTCTACCCAGCTCCTGAATAGCAGATCAGCATGTAATAAATCAAACTTGAATGTCTCGCTCGTAGAATCCTTGACTAAAAGTATCCTTGGATGCATGAGACCTGCCTTCCCAAGAATAGGATATTCTTTTTTAACTTTCAGATTAGAGTCAATATGTAATTTTTGTTTTGCAATAGACTGAAATGCATTTATTGAAGTAATAAAATGTATTTATCAGAAATTAAAACTGTCACTAAGGAAAAAAAAATTTAGCAGTGAAATCCTGGAACCATGAATATCAGCTTCTAGCAAGCTGTTTCAAAAACATAAATGCCAACTTATATTGACGTTCCCTAAATTCTTAATTTATCCTTAGGAGAAATTATTTTAATCTTTAAAATTCTGTGTTTGGAAAAGCATTGTAAAGGAGAAAATAAACAGATGCACACAAAACTTCTGGTGGTGTGTGAATTTGTTAGTTACCATAACAATAAAGTGGCTTTGGAAGTATCTGATGGGTACTAATAATATTATTTTTATAGGTTTTTTCTACCATTTTTCTGGGAATTTGAGCATTTAATATATTTTCCCAGCAATTAACAAAATAGGATAGATTTTCAATCTGTTCTAATATTGAAAGGGGAAGTTCCCCTAGTGGTACATTAGAACATTTTAGTGAACTAAAATGTCAATAAAGAAATGTTTTAGAACAGGAAGTAAAAAGAATATTGCTAATCTACTGAAATTGTAGGAGAAATTCGGGGTTACAGTGAGCCATCCCTTCATGAAGGTAGTAGTTTCACTGAATAACCCGCACTCACATTGTCATAAGCCAAGCTCTACTGGTTGAAATATTATATGCAAGCTTTGTTTGAAGAAAAGGATTCTGGAATATCATTTCTGTCACTCACAAAGGACAGCCATCAGGGAGCAACTTCAATGTGATTATTTAAAAATGGAATATGCAACAAATACTCATAACCCTTTAAACTGGTTTGTTTGTAATTTATTCTAAAAATGAAAGGATGTTTTTCATTGCATTGTTGCTGTTAAAGACAATCATTTGGGACAATTTGACAATAGCATATCAAAGAAACTCAGGCCCACAATTCTGTCTTTATTTGCAGGGATCCATCCTACATCACTTCATTCTGCCTTTCTGTGTTTCACATTTTGCTGTGACCTGTAGAGTGTTACTGGTGAATATTCTTTTTAGAGCCTGGAAGGAGAATCCATCACAAAAGACCCATATAGTCAATCCACAACATTCCACCAAATCACAAAGTTAACAAAAGCACACACACGATTTTCTTAGAGGCTATTTCTTGCAATAGAAATTACAACATTTTTACAGAAATCTGTGGGGGCTTAGGTTATTGGTCTTGTTTTGCAGAATGTTATACTATGAGCATGGGCTCTCCTGTTGCTGATCAACACTAACAATGTCAGATGCTTCAGAGAAAAGTACAGGAAACCCAGGAGTGGCAATTAAAGTTTAATTTGAATTAGAGGAAATTTCCTCTTAACCTTCATTAGCTTGCGATATGACCTCAATCTGAAGGACGTTTTTCTTTCAGTTATCATCACAAATATTCATTATACTTATAAATTGCTAAAGCTGTTTTAAATCCTGTTAAGTCTCTGTGATACTTCATGGTGCTGAGTTCTCCAGGTCTTACAGAAAGAATTAATTTCTGTCACTTAGATTCACTGCCTTTAGGTTTCCTATTAAAATGAGCAGAAGGAAGATAACCATATTCAATTTATTTTCTGTAAACCAGTTTGTAAAACAACCACCATTTAAAAGAGTTCTGATCTTTTCAGCCTCCCTTTGTATAGAATTAATTTGCCTCTACCTTTTTATTTCATGCTAATTAAATTCCCTAGCATGAGAAACAATGGCTTTGTCTCCACCTGGCCTGCATTACTGCCCTGGACCACAGGCAGTCTTTCAAACTATTTCTACACCCATTGCTTTGTGCAGACAGAAGTATTTGCTCATTCAATCTCCTTCAGCACATGGAAGTTGGAAGAGGAAGCTATGAAAGCTTTTTCTCTCCTCTACCTGTGGCCACCTGGGTTTTGCAGTGGCTCTGTCCCTTGTTGATGGGCTTGGGAGTTTCCCAAGAGTGGCTCCCAGTCCAGCTTCTCAGGACATTTCTGGAAATATTTCCAATGCTCGTAGGAGGAGATGGGAGGCAATGGTGCTAATGGGAGAAAGGTTGGAAGTGAGTGTCTGAACAGCAGCCCACTGGCAGTGAGTGGTTCCCAGGAGAGCTTATTCCCAGATAAAATGTTATAGTGGATGATGTGGTGCTGTGACCCCGTTTCACAGAGAAGAGAGGCAGGATTAATGCAATGAAAGGAGAAAAACTTTACTGTATGCATCCTTGTAATAGGTAATGCCAGCATTTTCCCAGGATAGATGGTATGCAGTGTAACTCCCCAGACTGGCTTGTTTTGCAGTGGCATGGCTGGAGGCTACTGAACAACTGGAGATTTCCTAAACCTATTCTTAAGTCTTGTTCACAAGGATTATAACATCAGCAATACTCAAAAGCACAAGGTGCATCTAAAGCTCCCACTTAGAGCAGTAACACTCTAGCTGCCTCAGAGCAGTCATTTAGGGCATTTCTGAAGGCAAAAAAGATGGATGGCTGATGACTTCAGTCTCAGACCTTGCCTCAAGCATGCTCTTACACTACAATGTAAGTACAACTGGTGTGGGTTTGGGAATATTAAATTTTGTGTAGGACAGATATCCTAATAGTTTTTGTTACAGAAAAATCCTGTGAAGCTTCCAGTAAAATTCTGATCAACTTCCAAGTCAAGCAAATATTCCAGTAACCATGAGTTCTGCTGCACTGGGCGTAGCTCTTTTCCATGAGCCTAGATAAGATGGCAAGGAAAAACATTTTGTTGTTCAAAGTATTTGGTATAGGATTTTCTTCATAGTGACTTTCCTAACCTTTGCAAAAATATAAACCAAAACTATTGCTATAGAATTCTAAAACCAAATTAACCACAAATACTACTCCTGCAGCTCAAGAGAAACTGTGTCATTAATGCTATGGAGACTGCTGTAACAACTGTATACTTGTATACCTATTCAGCTGAGTAGATCCAATATCAACAACACAATTTTATTGGCTAATGAACAGTGAAATCACTATTCCAATCTATACATTTCTTCAGTATCAGAAAAGAAGTTGGAATAGTATTAAGCATTAAAATAATTAATGACTGAACCTACTTAAATACTAAATTTTCTAACTCTATTGTTGGATGCCAAGTGCTATGTAACTGCTAAATATATTGCTGAATGAGATTAATAATATTTCTATTTGGAGGTCAGATCACCTTTTGTGGATCTCAAGTAATAGAATCAGTAAACCATTATTTAGCTGTTTGGTTTGTTTTCTGATGGAGTCTGTAGAGTTATAATCCACTGTCTGCTTTTTCATTTTACTTACCTGTTTCAACTACTCTGTAGTAGTATGGTGTTTTAAATTTGTTTAAGTCTGTTTGAAACCCAATTGCTCATTTTAATATACAAGTGATGGACAAGTGATCTGTCACTGTGCATAGAAATATACAATTGATTTGATTTTGTGACTAGGAATTCAGACACCCTTCAGGTCTCCTAGATAGTTTGAAAACTTGTGACCTTGCTCGGAGTGACATTATTTGCCTGATGCTGTGTATCTATTAATTTATTTACAATAGTATCTTTATGCCACCAAGTAATCAAAACCAGAAACTAAAATTTAATCTCACTCTGCATTCCATTTGAGCTTTGAGGAAACTAAGATTTGTATAAGTAGGTTGGCTTTCCTGTGAGCACAGCAGTGTGAAATGTGTATTGAAATACTCGGGTCTGAAGAAATTGCCATGTGATAATTGTCTGCCTGAATCTTATTATACACATGGAGATGGAACAAAACTTTGGTCCAGACAATATATTTCAACACATGAACATACAAAGAAAAAGACACTGTTAAGTAGTGCTGTTATGATGACAGAAACATACTGCTGAAAATCCAACCGCATTAAAATTCAGTCTTCTTGTGCAATCTCAGTTTGTATCTTGTTCATATAGACTGTGATATTGTCTTTTTTTACATGCTTTTGAGTATTTTCCACTAGGCTCTCACTTCCTTGAATACAGAGGACTGGCCTTTGCATTGTCTGGCATGGCTCAGAGCTCTGTAGAAGATCAGACTTGTGGCTGTGTGGTGGTTTTGCTTCTTTTGTGAAGTGGTGGATGCAAGGAATTGCAGGAAGAAATGCCCAAGTGGGGCAGTTTGAACACTAATTTATCTTGCTCTTGTTGAATGTAGCTCTGAAGACCTGCACTCTTACACTGCAGTTTGTCGTTGTTCATTGTTTGGCTGCTGAGTTCAAGACTCTGAAACCCCTTCTTAAATGTTCAGCTTTAATTATGAAATTTTAATTATATGATTTGTGCACACTCAGAAAGGACAGAATCTACAGAAATTTTACCTGGTCAGGACATCAGCCATGTGCAAATTGCAGGTTTTGAAAAGTTTGGTGATTTTTTTGAGTCTACAAAAGGCCACACTTGACATAAAAACAGTCTTTTTTGTAGGTTTAAGTTCTGTTCCTAAGTAGAAACTTTCCTAAAGCATTTTAGAGTCAAGATCTATTGATTTTTTTATCATTGTCCCAAATACATTTTTCTGACCTTTTTCTAGGAAATAGCTGGACCACTTTATTTTCAATTTTCTATCAGAATTTCAAAGAAAGTAGAAGGAAGGTTATGAGGGAGTTTTCCAGGAGCTTCGTGACAGACACTTATAGTGACCAACACTGCCTACAGCATAAGGTTCCTGCTCCAAAACCATTATAAAGCCATTCTGTGGACAACTTGCCTTACAGGCTGATGTCCTACCCAGGCATGTTCTCCTGTTTGCCTGCAACACAGCCAGAAGAAACACCTAGGTTCTCAGCACATATCTGAATCATCACATTTGTTGCTGGAATCATGGGCTAGTTGCTTTGAAACACAGTTGCCATATTTGAGGGTGAATGTGGCCATGGTAAAATGGACATGCTTCTTTGTATGACAAGTTTCCTGGGCAGTTTCTCTCTTCTGTTGCTTGATCAGAGAGTGACGCCACAGGAACTGGTTAGATCTGTTGAGACCTGTGGATTCTGGCTGTAAGGCACCATCCCTGCTTTCATTCACGTAATACTTATCTGACCTCTGCTCCAGAAAATCATGGGCTGAAACTCCCACTTTATGACTGCTGATTTTCTGCATTGCAGTTTCTTTTTTCCCCAAGACCAATTATTTCTTCTTTCTCTCTAGATCCTAAATTGACGTGAGTCACACCTCAGGCTCTAAATGTATTTGAGGAAATCCTGATGAATTTAGTTTAAAGAGTCAAATCATGTAGATTTCTGTCTTCTGAGAGACTGTATTATGAAGGTGTTAGCATCAAATATCCAGACAGGGTTTTATTTCTTTTGTTGGATTTTTTTATGTTCTTTTATAAAAGAAGTTTAAAACTGTTGAGTTAAAACTCTTTAAATAAGGTTGTTTTCCAGCATGGTTTTACATTTTAAAAAGACTGCAAAAACTGAAGTACTGTTAAAGATGGCAATGTAATGTTGTAGCTTTAACTTCAACATATTCTACAGTATGATAGTACAGACTCTGGTCACTGCTTTACTAAGATTTTTTTTTTTCCTTTTGGTTTGGTTTTCCATTTATTTTAGAGCCATTCTCTGCTAGCTTGGTATTTTGCAAGAGGAGAAAGCAGAGTCAGTGTTAAAAAGATAATACTGTGAAGACATCCACTGAATTATAAAATCAGGCCTCATATGTCTAAAGATTCAAGAGTGAGATCGATGAAGCACTGTGTGCCTACAGATGCACAGAATTGGATGCATGCATATTTGGGTGCCTGCTCTGCTCATACTCCAGTCTGGCTGCTCTTCAGTCTGCTCCTGGAGCTGTGCAACAGCATTACTGAGGCAGTGAGCCCAGCTTAATACACCATAACTTTGGTCTGAAAATGTATAATTTTTTCCCCATATTTTACATGCTATACTAACAATGCAAGTGCCTGTATAGTTTCTGAAGCCTTTCAAGAGATGAATTTATTATAATACTGTTGTCATAGTTTCCTTGGTCACCTGCCGTTCTCCAAGATCTCTGCTGTTTGTTAACTGGTACTTCATTACGGCAGCCTGATACTGAAAAGAAGTGAAATACCATATTTGTACTATACTTTCAAAGCATCCACCAGGATTGCTGGTTTGAAGCATTCTGTGACACTGTATGGTGATGGTGCCTGTGTAACAGGAATAGAACACTTCAGTAGTCCAGGATTCCAGATGGACTAAAAAAATTTACCACACAGGCATTGCTGTCTGTTGCATCATTCAGTGTTTTCAGATGTTGATGTGCAAGAGGTTATTAAACATGCTGATTAACCTTGCCCAAATTTACAGTTTTTTTATCCAGCGTACATGTAATATTTTGTATTTCCGCCAAGCATTCTAGTAGAGCTTCAAGTACATCTATAAGAGCATCAATAAAAGACCTATGTGCAAGTCACTATTTCACTGCAAATTATAAAATGTGAATCATATTATATTTTACAAGGACTTCAGAAAGTAACATAATTGCCATAATAATGGGGAAAAGATGAAGACAGAAAGTCAAATTTGAGAAGGTATAAAGCTTGGTTGTAACATTTCCACAGTAATGATTTTATCTAGAGTTTTCTGCTTCAAATTGGGAGAATGAAATTGCAGATCAGAATTTAGCTTTTTGAAGCATCTGTTCTAAGCATTGAAAATTTTCAGCTATTTTAGCACCAGAATCAGCACGGTATATCAATTTGTGTTTGAAAGGTCTATTATAAGGTATATAATTGTGGTCGCTTCTGACTTCATCATTTGCTTTTAGTTTTCACTTGGACAAACAGATTCCAGTGTAATAAATTTAAATAATATACAGTAACTAGGGCTGAGTAATTATTACCCTATAGTCAGCAAATATCTAATGATACTAGAGAAAATAATTAAACACCTAATTTAGAAGTTACATTTTGCTGCTTGCGTAATGGCTGTAAGCAGTTTATAATTTTTCATTAAACTAAGCATGAAAAAATTACTTTTTAAAATACTGTGATTCAGCACTTAGAAACTCACACTTTTTGTAAGTTTAATTCTGTGAGGGTAATTTTGAAATTTTAACATAGCATAGAAATTTGCCCAATTTCCAAATTTTTTTTCTGTGATTGGAAAGAATAGTTTTCAGAAACAGTGCAGTGAAACACTAAATTTTCATAATTACCTTTCTTCATATATTCTAACTCAACCTTATGATACGTAAAAATTTTCTTGACTACAGTGGGAAAAGTAAAGAAAAAGCTGATGTGAATATAAAAATGACATATATTTATTTATCTACCTGTTCCAGTAAATCCTGAATGCTGTAGTGTGAGACACTGCACATAAAATGGATGTTTTGTTAATCATGTCCATCATAATCTTAAAAGTCTTGGTGTGGGCAGAGGTTTATCCAGTGGCACATTTAAACACCAGGTACCTCATTGCTTTCTTAATTCCTCCTGTGCTTAATCCCTGCCATTTTGTGCAGAGTCAAGCAGTAAAAAATACAGAGTATGTGTAATTTTTTTAGTCTGGTTAGAAGAATGCTCCCATTATAGGAAAATATGTGAACTCTAGGTTCTACCCTCTTGAATAAATATTCATAAGAATTGAAAAAGCAAAAGTAAATGAAAATGGTTGCTTTTTGACTGAGCACACCAGTAAGACTGTACTTCTGTGAAGTGATGAATTTCCTTCAAATCTCCTCTTAACATGAAGGTCTTATCTTGATGGGGGTACTTGTGTTTAAATTAAAGTAATTTAGAAAAAATAGCAGCAGCCAAACCTTATTCCCAGTTTCTGAGTAGTTATGGAGTGACCAACTTATGCTCTCTAGGCAAATTTGCTTATCATCCAACTCTATTCAAAATAAATATTGTTAAGCTTCATTTCTGCCTTTATCATATTTTGGTCTCTAGTTATGGATTTTGTGTTCTTATTGCATCATTCCAACTTTCAGTGAAAAAATTAATCCCATACTAATTTCTCAAATTACAATACTATTGTCCACATTATTAATTGTAATTAGCATTATCTGATCCATAATCCATGTTTGGCTTAAACTCAAGGCTCTCAGGAGTTAATCCCAAAACATATTGCGAAGTCAAAAACCTGGGAAATAGGATGAGTGGAAAAAATTGGAATTACAACTACTGAATGTGAAATCCAGCTGAGAATCTTTTGCAGAATTGTATTTTACAAAGCTGTCTTCTGAGACTGAAGGTGTCTCTTTAAATCATGCTGGGAATAGTGTAGTCTAGTGGTTCACAGTCAGGAGTCCTGGACTCTGTCCCGTGCATTGCTAGGGATTTAATGTGTGACTATAGATTGTGTTTCAATATCACCATCTGCAAAAATGAGCATAATAGTATTTGCTTAATTTATTTGAGATTTAAAAACGTTGGTGTGTTCTGAAGATGAGACATTAGAAAGCTAATACTTTTTCTGTGAAATAAAATGGGGAAAAAATCCATTTTTTTTCACTTGATTATTGCTACCCACCTACATGAACAAAACATGTTATTAAAGGGAATATTTAGAGATAATTTTAATAGGAGCAAATGACATAACTGCCCTTTGTGCCTTTGAAAGCATCCCTATTTCTGCAGTTCTTAAGAAAACCATTGCTTCTGTAGGTAAAACATCTATGCTTCTAGGAAACTAAGTAGACCGTACATACAATTATGGTACCTCTAAATGTCAGGAGTTCATTTCTGATTACTTTCAGTGCAAGCAAATCTCCTTTCTATTGACTTTAATGCGAATTGGCCCAGGTCCAAGGAATTCAGTACAAGCTGTAGCTACCAATCTCAAAGCAACTTCATGCCACCAGTAATAACAACTCCACATTCAGAAGCAGGTGCTGTTATTTTGTTAGGTTTAATCAGTTAATCTCTTGTTTTAAATACCATGAATCAAAAGCACAGTTTAGGCTATCATATCTAAATGCTCCTTAACAAAATGTTATTGTATTTTGTAGGTATTTTGGAGTAGTCTGTAATCACATGTCAGTAGTCTTGTGAAAAAGGGAAGCTGAGCATAGAAACCAGATTTGGCATTTCATATGAGAAACATTCTGCAAATTCTTGAAGAAATTAGTTATTCAACTACACATTTGGAAAACAAGTATTGCTTTAAGCAAGTAATTTAAAAAACAAACATAAAATACCTCAGTAGTGAGGATGATGCTGCAGAGAACCATGATTTACCTGTAGTCAGCACATAAACTCTGGAATATAAGGATTCTTGCAATTCAATAAATGCTGAGTTGTAACTAGAGGGAAATTCAGGCTTAATTGAATAGAAACATATCTGCATGTTCTGGAAATCTCAGAAAAGCAAAAATGTTCAGCAGTATGGCTCAGAAGATAAAATGCCATCTATCCCATTTTATCAGTTTCTCCATCTGCTTCCATCTCAGCCTGCTCATAAGAATATAGAATTCTCTGTTTTTGCTGTTTATCATAGATAAAGCTCTTTTCATTATATATCTCAGATAAAAACTTGTTCATCAGTCCTATGTGTCTTTATTGTGTTTGCTTAGAAGTTTTACAGAATAAATAATTTTTTATTACTGTGTTTTTTAGCAAACACTGCTTAACATGTTGATACTATAACTTTATGATTATTAGTATTTACCGTCACAGAGCTTAAAAGACAGTCTTTTTTTGAGGTTACCGAACAAACAAGTATTAGCTGATCTCAGCCTAGAAGAATTTATAATCTAAGAAATCTCTTGACAATTCCAGTGCAGCCAACGTAAAAAAAATCAGCTTTCAAAACGTGTTGAGGGGATGCATGACTAGCTCTTAGGGTCTTACTCTGCATGAGATGTAGCAGGATAAATTTAGTTTGCATGCAGCTTTATGCTGCCAAGTCTATTGCTAGACTGTTTCTGAGACCTAAGATCTCCTTCACATCAAAATGTGCTGCAGTGGGGGCTTACACACTACAGACTGAGGGCAATATATAGTACCTTTTGTTCAGTGGGAACTCTGCTTGTATACCTCAGTGCATTGCGAAAAGAAACAGGACCTGGGTGGACCTGAGAAGAGAATTTAGATTAGAGAATTTAAATTGGTCATTTTGATTTCCTTAATTTTACATTTTTACATTTAACTGGGGGGGAGGGGTGTTATTTGTTTCTTTGGTTGTTTACTTTCTGCTCTTAAGCATCAGAACATCTGTGTTTAATGACCCGGAACTGAAATGGGTTAGTAAAATGTTACCTGCTTGATTAGAGGGAGCCTACTGGATATCTGAATGTGATTGAGAGTTCTCCATCTTAGATTTGAATGAGATAGCATGTACAATTAAGGATTAAGGGAATGTTTTTGAAACAAAGAAGCATATTTGTCTTTAATATGCAATTAATTTCAGTTAAAATGATTTAGAATCAAAGGCTGAAGCTGAAATGGACAAAAGGAGGAATAAATATAGAGGATAAATTTATTTCACCCATTATAAATTATTGTAAATTCTGCTTTCTTTGTACACTTACTTACATTGTCTTTCTTGTGACTGTTTCTATGCAGTTCTTTAAGCACTTTTTTTTATACTTCTGGCAAATCAACATCCAAATATCTAGACTACCTCAGACCGTGTAGATGCTGCCAGTATCTTCTGCCCTATCAGAATCACAGAATTCTTGATGTTGGAAGGGACCTCTGAACTCCACCATCTCATGGTCACTGCAGCCAAGGCTGCCTTTGACCTTCACATCCCCAACAAGTCCCACATTGTTGGTGAGTATGGCATCCAGCAAACTACTTTTCCTCTTTGGCTTCACTTGGATGAGAAAGTTGCTGACGTATTCCAGGAGCCTCTGCTGTGTTATCCCTCCAGTAGATACTGGGGTGGTTGAAGTACCCCATGAGGACCAGGGCTTGCAAATGGGAGGTCGCTCCCATCTCTCTATCGAAGGTCTAATCTACTTCACAGAATCACAGAATCAACTAGGCTGGAAAAGACCTCTGAGATTAGGTCCAACCTTTGACCTAACACCACCTTGTCTAGTAGATCATGGCACTAAGTGGCCACATCCAGTCTCTTCCTGAATACCTCTAGGGATGGTGAATCCATCATCTCCCTGGGCAGCCCATTCCAATGTCTGGTCACTCTTTCTGTAAAAAATTTCTTTCTAATGTCTAATCTAAACCTCCCCAGGCACAGCTTAAGACTGCGCCCTCTTGCCCTACTGCTGATTTCCTGGAAAAAGAGACTGCCCCCCACCTGGCTACAACCTCCTCTCAGGTAGTTGTAGAGAGTGATGAGGTCACCCCTGATCCTCCTCTTCTCCAGGCTAAACAACCTCAGCTCCCTCAGCCTCTCCTCACAGGACTTATCCTTGAGTCCCTTCACCAGCCTCATTGCCCTTCTTTGGACATGTTCCAGCACCTCAATGTCCTTCCTAAATTGAGGGGCCCAGAACCAGACACAATACTCAAGGTGTGGCCTCACCAGTGCCGAGTACAGGGGAAGAATCATTTCCCCAGTCCTGCTGGGCACACTACTTGTTCTTCTGTCAAGGGTCTAATCCACTTTTTCTTCCTAGTCATGCAGCCTATAGCAGACACAGACCAACCCTTACCTCTCTAAAGAGATAAGCTGCCAGTTGGCTCTTCATCCATCCCCAGGCAGAGTTCCGTGCATTCCAGCTGGTCTGTCACTTAGAGGGCAACTCTACCTCCTTGTCTTCCCAGCCTGTCTTTCCTAAGGAGTCTATAAGGAGTCTTCTTTCTTTGAATAGATAGTTGGTTGTTGTCAGTCCAGTCAGGTTTTGCACACTGCACTGCACCAGTTTAGAGACCTTCAGGTGCTCTAACATTATTATTTTGTGGGAGGAATGACGTATAAATGGCCAATGTATTATTTGTCTTACGTCTGCTTCAACTAAGTAGTGGCAATGACACCTTGCTAGACTGAGAAGCACACCTACACCATAATCAAGAACCAGCAGTCCTGAGAAAAGCCTCTTTTTGACAAATTTCACAAAAATTTTAAAGAATTTTGATAGATCAGCATATAAAACACTACTGTTTGATGCTGTGAGGACCACTAATTTTTTCGAATATCAGACATAAGAAGCTTACATATTCTTAGGCTATTGAAACTATAGCTCCTGGAATATTTAATTGTAAGAAAAAATAAATGTGAAGCTACTGGTCAAAGATTACATCAAGATCTCTAATGATAGTAAGAAGAAATAATGAAAGAACCTGGAACAATAGTAATAGTGGGAAGAAAGAGTGGAAAAAAAAGGAGAGGAATGGTGAAGGAAAAAAGGGAGGAAAATTGGTTTATTTAATTTAAAACTATTACCTTACCCATCTCTTAATTCTTTAGTAGATTTTTTTTGCTGCCTTTTTATACGATAGTGATTGGGTGTTAGTGTGCTATAATTTGCTTCTGTACTGGAACATATGGCAACACTGTCTGGTTTTGTTATTTTGGTCTTTTTCGTCTTGCATCAACTGCATACAAATGGTGTTGCAAGGTATTTTCTTTGGCAAATGTGAAAAATATTCTGTGGCTGTTGTCAGTCTACTATACAGTTTGGAATGGACATCAGAAAAGAGACTATCCTAACTGAAGATTACACTTTGATATTTTCAAAGTCTACTTCTCCACATTTGTTTTATTTCTATTGTTCATTTTATCATCTTATATCTCTTGGAAAGGGAATGTGAAATGCTACAAGCAGAATCTTTAGCAGAGATTTCCATTTTCTATCTCTAGGTAGCACAAAGGTTATCAAAAATATCCATTAAAATTAAAAAAAAAAAAAAAAGGCAATACAGAGGCAAAATCTGATCTAGGGAAAACATTAAGGGCCTTCGTATGATATCTTAAGAGATCAAGGTATTATTTTGGGAGAGAAAGGAGAAGGTTATGCATTTTATTCTACTCTCTTTTCTTTCTTCTAAACATTTTCTTCTGGTTAATAAGATTTGCATTAGACATGAGCTTAAATCAAAGATTGAAGACATACACTTTTAGATAGATTAAAAATTGAATTCTATATTCAGATTTGGCATCTCAAGACCATTCATACTGCAGTAATTGAATGAATTTTCCCTTCCTTTAATCCAATATTTTGTTCTCACAAGACTGAGTGCTGATGTCCTTGCTTTTGGATTTTATTGTATTTTTTTTCCTTTTAGAGTCGCAGTCTTTAATTTTCCTTAATATCAGAAATGTTTATCAATTTATCAGAATATAAATGGGCAAGCCTACTTATGAGGCAATAGTTTTTCTCAAGTACTGATTTCCCCTTCTAACCATTAGATTAGCTAAAATACAACAGAAAAAAACCTCAATCAAGAGTTCCTGTTTTCTAAGATAAGACAGTGGGTAATGGGCAGTTATCAGGGGTTAAACTCTGCTGCTCCCATCAGCAGTAACAGTGATGCAGGTTCTTTGGGAGTGAAGCCCACTGTGCTGCAGGGCAGAGTCTGTGCAGAGCTGGATCCCACCAGGGCTGGGCAGCAGGTGGGTGCAAGGATGACCCAGGGCTGGAAAGCTATTGCCAGTGGGAGATGCAAATTCATGTGTCCATGCACAGAAGTGTTCCTGCTGCAGCAGTTTCCACATTGTGTCTCTATTTCTTCAGTCTTTCTGCCCTGCTAAATATTTCTCCTTTCTCATTCCTGTAGAATTACACAGATTATCTCAGGTTTACACAGTGTTGTGAAAGAAAGGCTTTGCCTTATTTGTGTAACCTTGACTTGTAGAAAACTTAACAAAAAATATGTGTACTGGAGTTGTGTGCTCTGCATCACAATTTGAGTCCTTTATTGAGAGATCTTCCTCATCAAAGACAAATGTGATTACACAGAATAATATAGTCATCCATAGACCCACAGGAAAATTTCCAGTTCTTTGAAGATTTTTTTTAATGTTTTCTCTTGGAACAGAAATAAATAAACCTATTACTTTTAACAGTTAAGAAAAAGATCTCAAAAGGAGATGGCAAAGCTTTCATAAGAGGACAATGCAGATTCATGAGAGGGCTCCTATCATTCAAGGATTATTGAATCTGTGAAATCGTTTAATTGTTGTCTGGTTGCAGGGAATTATTTCTGCTACAGCAAAGAAGGTGCTGTTGCCTGTTATTTCTAGGTCAAAACAGCCTCCAGACTCCAGATTTTGCTGTGTGAACGCACAGAATTGAGAATTGATGATTACCGGGACCTTGATACTAATACAGCATTTTTTATTATTTCATTGGCTATATTGTAACAAAGTGGGGATGAGAATGCTTTTAATTGATTGCTATGAATAGCTGGTGTCTCAGTTCACTTTATTAAATTATTTCAGAACATTGAATGAATGGCTGAAGGTTGACCTGCAAATCAACCAGTGGGCAGAGGGCAGAGTTTAGCGCAGAGATACTGACACCAGTTGCTTTTAACTGCCCTGTTCTGAAGGGACACAAAAATGATCTTGCTGTTTGTAGTATTGCAGTTGCTCGTGAGGTGCCCATTTTTTTTTCAGGTATTTTTTTTTTAGATATTGTCATACCTAACACAAGAGTGCAGCATACTGGAAATCTGAGCAGTGTGTATTGGGTTTGCATGACAAGGTTTTGGTGGTGAGTGGCTTCGGTGAGAAGCTGCCAGAAGCTTCCCCCTAGTCCAATAGAGCCAATGCCAGTTGGCTCCAAGATGGACCTACTGCTGGCCAAGGTCAAGCCCAGTGATGATAGCAGGACCTCTGGAAAAACATAGTTAAGAAAGGGGAGAAAGAAAAAAAAAACAACAGCAGCCAGAGAGAGTAGTGAAAATATGTGAGAGAAACAACCCTGTAGACATCAAGATCAGTGGAGAAGGAGGGGGAGGAGGTGCTCCAAGTGCTAGAGAAGAGATTCTCTTGCCCTTGCAGCTCTTGGGGGAGCCTATGGTGAGACAGCTGTGCCCCTGCAGCCAGTGGAGGGCCACGGGAGTGCAGAGATCCACCTGCAGCCCTTGGAGGACCCCACTCTTGAGCAGAAGAGTGTGAGGAGTCCTCCCTCTGGGAGGAAGGACCATCAGAGAAAACATTTGGTAAACTGACTACAACCCCTGTCCCCATGTGCCACTGCAGGGGAGGAGGTAGAGAATTTGATTGGTAATAAATTAATTTCCCCAAGTCTATTTTACCCATGACAGTAACTGGTGAGTGATCTCTCCCCATCCTTATTTCAACCCACAAACCTTTCATTATATTTTCTCTGTCCTGTCCAGCTGAGGAGAGGAGTGATAGACTGGCTTTGGTGGGCACCTGGCATCCAGTCAGTGTCATCCCACCACATAACAATTCAGTGTTGTGAGCGTCAGAGTCTTTAGGACAGTGTAAAATTGACAGATCTGATACAGCCCATACTTACACTGTTTACAATTGTGGTCCTAGAACAACAGTGGCATTAATTAATTTTATTAAAGGAAGACAAAGAAATGCAAATATTCTCAGGAGAACCTTGGACTGACATCTAAATGAGTTTCAGTTTTATAAAATCCTTGCGATGCTAAGCACTCACTGGTGAGTTACATATTCATATCACTGGGGTTTTTGTGTTTTAAAAGAGCAGTCAGCACATGATCTGAAAACCATATTATACAAGCCTCATTATGTTTAGACTTTGTCCAGGTATACACAGATTCAGCTTCTGCAAACTCAGAATTAATAAACACAAACATTCTCCCTTCTTTAGGCTTTACGATACAAACACATGAACACTTGTTCTTTTTTTAACTTTCAGAAAATATTATTTTCTTCCATCAGTTTTAGGAAACCAAAGGGTATCCAGTTTATTACTGACTCAAACAATTTCAAAAAAATTTAAAGGGGGGAAAAAAGCTAAACATAAAATTAAAAAAAAAAAAAAAAAGGAGAGAAAAATGGAGGAAATAGAACTGACAAATGAGAAGAAACTGACAAATCAAGGGGAAAGATAATAGGGAAATGAGAAATTCAGAGCCAGTCAAGCAAGTCTTGCCCAGCCATCATGCCAATTGTTGCATCACATCTTCCTCACCTCACTGGCACACCGATGCTTTCTCTCATTCCACACATTTTTTATACTCTTCTTGTTCCTTTGCCCTTTCCCATCACCTACTCATTTTTAAATGGTGAAAGGAAAAAAAGAGATTAGAGACAAAAAAAAACCAGTTGTGAAGCAACAATATCTTCAGTTCTTCCACTTAAATTCCTTTACTTTTAAACAGTACAGATTTTCCTGCAGCACCAGCTGCCTTGTGTAATTAGCACTGCAACTGCAAAGTGGAAAGCTAATACATTTTTATCATTTTATTGTGTACTAAAAGGCTGGCAGAGCCTGCCTCTGCCACAGGTGTTTGAAGTGCTCCGACTGAACCCGTTTACAAACATGGCACTTGCACAACTTTGTCTTTGTCAGTGGAGCACAGAAAAATATGCACCTAAAACGCATGTAGCATTCAGTTCTCTGTATTTGTAAGATCTCTTATAAAAAAATTGGAGGCTTATTTTTCCCATGATACAGAAACATTCTTTCTCTGTGAGCACAGACCAGTGAACCAGGTGTTAACCAAGCCTGTGAAATGCAAGCAAGCTAATTAAATATCAAGGAAGAAAAGCAATACTAGTTTAAATCCACAAGTCCTGAGTGTAGTTCAGCACAAGAGGCAAACTTAGGAACTGAGCACACATGTGAAGTAACATTTTCCTCAAAATAATTAAAGTTCACCAAGGAAAAACATAAATAGCTCTTGATAAGTGCACACGGTAAATATATCATAAATTACAAATAAACGTAGTTTAGGCCATTTTGCTGCAACTGAAGGCTGTGGATAATAATCCCAGCATAACTTTTTATAGCAGTAGAGTGCCTATCAAGAGAGATGTAAAATCAAGTCTCTTCCAGATTTGCTTGACTTTAAGATAATCGTGTCTACACCTGTCCAATATAGAAGCCTCAATAAAATTTTCATCCTCTGAGCTCTGTCTGCAGATGACCAGTACAGTTTATTAAGTTTTATGGAGACTGCAAATGAGTGAAAAGAAATATAGCCAGCCACTAAAACTTTTTATATTCTATGCTTATTTGCTTTTCCCTGATTATAATACAACTATGCATAGTTACAAACAACAAAAGCAATCTTAAAAAGCATTTCTCCTTCTTGCAATTTCTGCAGTTTATTTATCTGATACACACTGCTGATTTAGGAACAGCTTCAGTTGAACAGTAGTTTTTATATTTTCTTTTAGGCACTCATACATGTATTTTTAAAAATAACTGAGGTTCTAGTCAGTAAGGTCATGCTGCTGCCCTTCTTACTGATCTTTCTGAGCAGGGTGTGCTGACACTGAGGTAACCCCGACTAATCACTCTGTCTGAATTGTTCTCATGGGCTATAGGGAGAAATCCTCAAAAAATTTCAATCAAGTATCACAAGGTCAGTCAGTAAAAGGCATGTCTTTCTATGCTTCTGTCTGATTATTCCTAAGCTGGTTTACAGAACAATTAGAAAGACATAAAATAGAATCAGGCAAAGCTAGGCTGAAATGAGATACTGCAGTGAGAGATCTGTTTAGCTGTTATGTTTGGTGTTCCTATAGGGTCTAATCTGTAGCAAAATTATGGTAGACCATACACCTTCTGTGATAACAGGCAGAGGAAGCAGTTTGGAGAGTCTCTTGTTTAAAGGACTTGTAGTGACCTTGATATTTAAGGAGCTGAAGAGACTGGAGTACAGTAAGGAGCAGAAATTAAAAGACTGACAGAAGAAGAGGCATTCAAATTGAAATTCATTTATTATGCCACTGAGTTGGTACAGCTCCAATTTGGAGACTTACCTTCAACTATTAACCACAAATGCAATCAAAATTAATTGATTTAATTTAAATAATTAATTTATATAATACTTGTGCAAAGGCATACACTGAGGAAAAGGTCACTTTCCGTTGGAATTAAGTAGATCAGTTGCTGATTCCAAAGTTGCAAATATCAGTATTGTGAAAGTGAGATGCCCCATCTCTCTAGGTTGATGCTTACGATAACGGAAGCTATGTGACATGTAAATAATCTATTGCAGTGAACAGACATTCTCTTCTTCAATTAACTGTTCTTTTCCATCTATCTGTCCTGTTTTCATCTCCATCCCTCTAACAGAGTTCCCTCTCAGTCCACTCTTTAGTGTTTGGATTGATATTTTTTTCACTCTTATGAAGTTTTTACACTGAGAAGGAAGAGAGGAGGGTAAAGGCAGTTCAAAATACGTGTATTGTCACTTTTTATGACATTGCAGCAAATAAACTCCTGAAGGAAAAGTGACTTAGAAACCTGATTAGTTTGTCATTGTCCCAAATCAGTGTATTAATTGAACACAATTCCAAAGTGCCCTTATGAATGCAAACACAGTATGTCTGGTAGATTAACAAAGGACCATATACCTGTTTCTCATGCAAAGTTCCTTTCTAATATTGTCACAGAACCAAACTGAGAGTGTTGGCAGATGGCATTAAAATTCAAATAAAGAAAAATAAGCTTCTGAATTCATACATATTTCCTTGTCATTCAAATGACAAGGGATTTTTTAACATAATGTTTAAAGTATGGAGTGTCCTCATAAATATAACTTATGCACAATGATGAATAAGTTATGACAAGAATTTTCAGAAAGCAGTTACATGCAACCAAAGCAGCTTTTTATCTACTGTGCAACAAAGCAAAAAATAATAAAAGATGAGACTTTTAAAGTTCTCACCCTTGACAAGGCAATGAAGCCACTGTGGACAAAACTAGACACAAATCTTATTTCACTAGTATCAGTTAAAAAATTCTGCTTCAGCAGAATGTGTTAACAGTGTTAACATGAATTTTCCAAAGTGCAATGTAATCTCTCTCATCAATTGTATTAATTTATCTATTTCATCAAATACTATTTAAACAACTACTGTATCTGCATTACATATATCCAGCTGAGTTCAGAACTGTGAAAACATATTATTAAAAAGCATGGTAGTCATGGAAACAGATCAGATAGAAAGTACCTTGAGGAGGATTCTTCTATCTGATTGTATACAATTTCATTGGCCACTTGGAAATAAAATGTAGAAATGTAAGATGCATTGTACTTGATCAGAGCACTAGTGAATTTAATCTGCTCTCAGATTTCCATCCAAGGTCAGTATCTGATGATTCTGAGGCATTTGCAGTGCATCACAAATAAGTACCTTTGCAATTTTACAGTCTGGGCAGGATAGCTTTTTATTTGTGGACCACCCACAGATAATCAGTTCATTGTAAGCATACAAAGTAGTTCTTGGTTATTTTTTTTTCCATTATCACTACAGATGCTACATATTTCTATCTCTTTTTATAATATGTCTATCCATTTGCCTCACTGGCCTGTCAACTAAAATCAAGTAATTGCCATTTGGTGTAATAACAAGGAAGGAAAAAAAAAATAAAGAAAAACAGAAATCATTATTCTATGTGCTTTATTTTGAAACACTGACTTAGAGACTCTCAAGCCCCAGTGAGAAAAAGGCAGTGATGAAAAAAATGTTTTCTAATGTTGATTGAAATTTTAATTAAAGTTCAGTGTTGTTATTTAAAAAATCATTCCGAAACAAGGCAAAGTAACCTGTTTGACCAGGAAAGGTGGTTAGAGGAGATGAGGAATTAGGAATTTTCCTCTGTGCAGAGGAACAGCTTGGCTGTATGGAGCTCTCCAGTGGGATGGACAGCTGGCTGATGGGAGAGTCTGTGGGGCAGGATCAGAGGAGAGGACAGTAAAGGAGACCATGGTGGGTTGTTGTTACAGATCCCCTGATCAGGGTGAAGGATCCTTCTTTAAACAACTCAGGAAGTCTCTGGTCACAGATTTGGGCTTTCATGGGAGACTTTAACCTCTCTGACATCTGCTAGATGGGCAGCAAGGCAGAAGACAAGCAGGCAACAAGATTTCTAACAGTTTTGGGGAATAAGCTCTTTGGGGAATAAGTGCCAGATGAGCCAATGAGGAGTGATGTGCAGCTGGATCTCTTATGAACTAACAGCAAGAAATAGCAGGAGATATGATAATTAACGGCAGCTTTGGTTATAGTGACCATGAAATAGTGAAGTTCAAGATGCTGTGACAGAGGAGCTCAGAACACTGGCAGGCATTAGACCCCGACAATGTCCTTGATGATACCTGGAGTCCTCTGAGAACACATTCCTGGACACCTCAAGGAGATGGTGGCAACTGAGTGTGGTGGGTTGCCCTTCGCTGGATACTAGGTGCCCACCAAGCTGTTCTACCACTTCCACTTCTCAACTGGATTGACGGGGAGACAATAAGATGTGGAAAAAAATTGTAGGTAAAGATAGAGGCAAAAGCAATGGTCATGTGTGGAAGCAAAGGAAAAGACTTTTTCTCTTCCTCTCACCAGCAAGTGATATCCAGCTACTTTCCAGAAAGCAGGGCTTCAATAAATACAGCAATTGCTCTGGAAGACAAATGTCACAAATAATGAACACTCTTCTCCTCCTCTTTTTCTTAGCTTTTATTGCTGAGCAGACATCATATGGTATGGAATATCCCTTTGGTCAGTTTGGATGAGGTGTCCTGGTTATGCCTCTTCCCCAGATCTTGCCCAAACCCAGTCAACTGGTGAGATGGGAATATTGGGATGCCAACACAGCTCAGCAGTTATCAGCACAGCTCCATGTGCTATGAACACCTTTCTAGCTCCTAATGCAAAACACAGCACTACAACCAGTGCTGTGGGAAAAGGGAACTCCATCCCAGCCATATCCAATGCACTAAGAACAGATAGTGTGGATTTACCCAGTGCAAATCATGCTGGACCAGCTTGTTTGCTATGCTATAATGACTGGATTTGTGGATGAAGTAAAAAAAGTGGATGTCACTTTCCTTGACTTACTCAAGATAAGTCAAGGTCATAATATTTTGTGTATCACATTTAAGACATAAAAAATCCAGATGGATGGAAAAGTGTGCAGGTAAAGCCTGGTTGGGTGTTGAGGCTCAGAGAGTGGTGGCTAATGGGCCATGCTACACTTGATTAGCTATGGAAGAGAAGTATTGAAGTGGTTTATAGATAAATATGTCTTGTTTGACATCTCTGTACACAGAAGGAGGCAACAAAGTCAGCTTTGCAGATAACCCCACAGGGACCAGTTAACATGGTCAAGGGCAGAGCTGCCCCTTGGAGCTCACTAGGCTGGAGGACTGGGCCAGCAGAAACCCTGGGAAATTCAACAAGGACAAATGCAGAGTTCTACACGTGGGCAGGAAACAAATCTTGCAACAGTACAAGCTGGGAACTGACTTCTTAGACTGCACCTGTAATATTCAGACCCCAATGATACACAGGAGTGAGTCCAGCAGAGGGCCATTGAGATGGGCAGGGGCAGAGGCACTTGCCCTGTGAGGAAAGGCTGAGGGTATTTCTGTTTCCCTCTTAGTAAAGTGTGACACTGAAAATAATATTGAAAGGTATCATTTGGGTTTGTTACAGGGTAATGGACTTTTTTTATTGTTTATACAAGAAGTTAAGAGGTGAAGAGGTAACTAAAGTTGTTGAAGCAAATATATGAATTTGAGATACTGGTAACAGGATACCTAGCAGCCTCCCATAAGGTCTAGCCTAGCCTATTAACAGCTACATACTTTTATACAGGTCTTTTTAGGTCAGTAGCTAAACTGAAGGTTTTAGATTTTATAACAAAAAATTCAGTAACTCCATAAATTCACAGGGTATGCTGTTAGACATTTAACAGCAAAGGAAATAATATAAATAAATGAAGAGACTGAAAAGTAAATAGAAGAAAAGCCTAACATCATGAGATCAGGCATTTATTGATAGAAAACACTGGTTTGTAACACGGTTGAATTGATACAGTCAGTAATGAGATACAAGCATTGAAAGATTTGAACATACAAAACATCAAAACGAGTGGTTCTTTTCAGTCTGCTTTTTTTTTTAAAGTCTAAAGAATATAACATAAAACAGCTGTGTTGATAAAATCAGTTTCAAAGGCAGAATCTTCCATGGTGGAGCCATACGTGGCATGAAGCAAATCTGTTGAACTTCAAGAAAACAAATTGATAATACAGGATGCAGTTGATGTACACAGGGCTCCTTTTCTGCTGCTGAAATGGGTGTGCTGGTGATGGTACCTTTTCTGTGCATGGATGAACTTTGAACCAGCCAGCAGTGCTGTCACGGCTCCTCAGCACGTGGGTGTGCAGCCACCAGGGCATGTGTTGGGCTTCTACGTAAAGTTCACATTCTGCACAAAGCCTCATCCTGAAGTGACTTAATTCCTAGCAGTGCCCACATTAGGTAGTTTAAAGTTATGAGTTGTGAGGATAAGAGTTGCAGTGACTGTGTTTATATGTACCTTTTGTTATATTAAAAATGAGATAATGTGTAATTTAACCCAGAATTCAGAAATTATCCCAAGCTATTTTTGGAAGCTAAGGCACACTGCTGTTTTACAGGCTGCATTCATATCCAGTCTCCTGAGCAAGAACTTGTATCTAAAAGGTGAGATTTTTCAGCCTTTCCTAGTGGTCTGTCCTTCCCCAGCAAAACACTGGTCTCTTTAGTGGGAACTGGGAAATCAACAAGAAGCTGGTTTAAGCTTCTCTCTCCCCAAAAGTTCTGTAGTACAAACCTAGTACCCAGCACAAATAGTGAAGGAGCAAGGAAAGAGAGCAAAACAAAAGAGTAACAGGATTTATTGAAAAAAAAAAAAAGTTGTAATAATATTTTTTCAGTATTTTTGCTTTCCTTAAATCTATTCTTCACAAATATGTGAAAAAAAGGATTTTGTATTTTGTTAGGAATCTCTTAACAGAAACTCTTATTTTTCTCTTGAAAAGGTTCATGGATAGTACTCTTGACCAGCTTCAGCTATTGCCCTCTAAACTGTTGAGTATTAAGTTCCTTATTAAGTCTTTATTAAGGAAAACATCTCAGGCACTGCCTACAGTAATCTAGATAAGTTATTATATAAGTTATTGTATAAGTTATTTTCCCTCATATTATTGTTAGTATTTTTTTATTTTTACTTTAAGTAACAGCTAACAAGCCCTTTATGAACTCTTTTTTGATAGTTAAAACCCAGTAATTCAGTCGATACTTTTTCACTGTATTAATGCAAATCTTGATTAGAAGTTACACTGTTCTACATGTCAGAGGGATCAAGTACACCTAATGTTAAAAAATATCCCTAATGTTGGCAATATTTCGCTTGGTAACAATGCCTAGAAAAAATTCTATTGAATTGATAGTAATATTTAGTAATCTACATTCTACACAATTAAGGATGTAGCATGTCGCAATAAGCTGCACAGAAGGAAGAATATGCATTTATCAGATGTGAGTGTTACTTAGACATTTGTTTCCATTGTGTAAGTAGAAATTTTGCATAATGACATTTTATTTGTGGGAATAAATTGTGCATGAATGCTCTGTGATTACAAACAAAACATAAACAGTCATGACTCTAAAATTTGTTGGTATGAGAATGGCAGTTGGAGAACATGAGTTTAATTGAAATAGAGCTTATATGGCTTGATTGGAGGTTGTACATTCCCTAAGTTTTCCAGTTCCTCTCTGATAGAAGTGAATTTGTTTCTTGGTGTTGAGGCGGCATTGTCCATCCTGCCTGTTTTTTTTTTTATTTTCACTGAACAATTAAACTTCTAATTTTTTTATCTAATTTTTTTCTTCCACACCTTTGGATTTGTATGCTGCTGTAGAGAAGTCCATGTTAGTAACTGCATTTTCCAGCTCAGGCAGTGACATTTGAAATAGGGCTAAGTTGAGGAACCTGTTAAGGTAGTATAAAGAATGTTACCATAGTATATACCTGTCGCTTTTTGTACTGTTTTTGGAGCTCCCAGGTGGTATGCAGATAGGTGACCGAATGGAATTCACGCAGGTATGTGGGTAGTAGGTTAAATCCTGATTTTCAGTGAGCAGTGTTATCCTCTTTTTGCTGTATGACAGTATTCAGCAGCAGCAGCACAACTACAATATGCTTCATGGATCAGCTGGGCAATGTGGCTGTGCACTAATAGAAGTATTCAAACCAGGCATCTCCAACCCTCAGCTCCTGAGGGAGCAGCGCAGCACGCCAGGAGCAGCAGCCGCTCCCTGAGAGTCTGTGTGCTGTGCCTCAGGCTATTACAAGCAATGGGGTGGGTTTTTTTGTGTAAGCTATGTAGTGAGGAACATCGGTTTAGACCTACAGATAAATATTCACAAAGACTATCTCCTAAAGAAACTGGAAGAGTGTGACACTGCATTGTACTGTGGAGCTGCACAGTGTTTTGTAACTTTTAACCCAGCTCTTTTGGTACCCTCTGTAGTAGGTAGCTGACTTGAAAAGGCAAAGCTGGATTTGAAACAGGGAGAAAGAAGAGATAAGGGGGAAAGCAAGAGATAAAACAAACACAGGCTGTTGAGTGAGAAGATAGTATTTTTCTGAAAAGTCTCATATATAGGTTAGAAAAGAATTTCTGGCCTGTGCCTGGGTGTTAACAAGGCAGGTGAACCAAACTCATGCTGACTTCCACAGCTTCCACATCCTTATTGACAGCATTTTCAGTAACAGTAGGCATTATACTTTTTTTTCTCTCTCATGCTATAGTCTTTTGTACTATACAAATATTTTGATTGCAGCTGAGTCAAAAAATATGCTCTAATCTTTCTTTCCAGCCTGTCTGTAAGGTAGTGACACAATGCTGGCTGTTGTTCTGAAACCTTGAGAGGTTTTTATGATTCCCTTTAACACAGTTAGTACACGATAAACTTCAGAAAAATTAATCTTTGGGCTTGATAATGTGCTTTTTCATTTTGGCACATTGAGATCCAAAATATACTTCTTCCTCCGTCCCCAGAGAATGTTAAATGGCACCATCAAAAATCATTCTGAAATGCAACAGCTTTCAGAAAGCAGAATAAGAGCATCTGGGCCATTAGCATAAGCAGTCTGTGATGAGAAGGCACTACAACTGATTATTAAAGTGACCTCATATTAGTCTTTCCTTTTCTTTCTTTCTCTTTCTTTCTTTCTCTTTCTTTCTTTCTTTCTTTCTTTCTTTCTTTCTTTCTTTCTTTCTTTCTTTCTTTCTTTCTTTCTTTCTTTCTTTCTTTCTTTCTTTCTTTCTTTCTTTCTTTCTTTCTTTCTTTCTTTCTTTCTTTCTTTCTTTCTTTCTTTCTTTCTTTCTTTCTTTCTTTCTTTCTTTCTTTCTTTCTTTCTTTCTTTCTTTCTTTCTTTCTTTCTTTCTTTCTTTCTTTCTTTCAAAATACGAAGGCTTTCATTACCATTGGGCATTAAACTTTTAGAAGTGCTGGTCCTTCTGTACCTTTTTTTTTTTTTTTTTTTTGATTACTGCTTGATGTTGGCTAGATGCTGCTTTTCTACTAAGGAGTAAAGCATGAAATGTGAAAACTGGAGGATATAAACACTCTATACAGAATATCCAGCACCTTTACATCCAGTCATGATGTCAGCATTGCAACCACTGTAAAAACTATTATTGATTTTTAAATTGTGATTTTATAAATATTACTGAACAGGCCCAGCAATAGATGATAGGAGGATGTTAGTTATTCAAGACTGGGGCAGGGGAGACGTAGAAGCTTTTTTCTTCTATATAGAGAAAGCCTCTAGGAGTCAATAGACTTGAAATACATGAATGGTAGAAGTGTTGAGCTCGTGAAGACTTGATATTATAACACAGTATTCATGAAACCAGTACTTGCAAAAATTGTACATGAACGAGCATAGTAATGCTACAAAATGAGTATCAGCTGTAAAATATAGCTCTCTTCCCAATTTAAATTGTGGTGGCTATCAGTAATCTCCTTCACTAGTGTTTTATAACAATTCTCTTTTACAAATGTTTACTATTCACTTGCATCCCTAATGATCATCCCTGGGCACAGTGAAATCAAAAAGAAAAACTGTAATGCCCTCACCCCTAATTTGGCAAACGCTTAGCTTCCTGTTTTATGAACCACTAAAGTGTTTTTGTCCTGTAATCTTTTATTTCAATAGTGAAAAATGGAATAGATGCCACTATTTAATGTAATGAAAAATAATCACAGTGCTCCTGAAAGCTAATGTAGCAGAATATTCTTCTTATAGAATCTCTGTAGTAAACTACACTCCACTAACCTTATCTTCCGTACTTGACGGGCAGCAGCCTGGGGTTTGTGCTCTAGCAATTCTGTTTTACTGGTCAACACAGAATTTTAATTAAACATAGTTTATAGGCTGCATCATAAATGGAAAAATAAAATTAGAGCATAGCCTTACATGGAGTTTATTATGGTACATGAAGGTAATCTTATTTTTCCTCTAAACCCTTGACTGTCTTATGGTGTTAGATAATCAATGGTTCAATCACAGAGTCACAGAAGCGGGTCCTCTGTAATATGTCCAATTCATTAAATTTTTACAGGCTTTTACACTAGAAAATGGGATTTTTCTTTTGCCTTCTCAATAGTTGTGCCAGTTTATAAATATATTTAGATATTACTTTAGGAAAAAATAGGTCAATAGGTTAAGAGTGAATTCTCAAGTTATTTCAGATTTTCATAAATGCGTAAAATAAAATATATCATTTGCATCTATATACTTTAAAGTGCATATATTTACAGAAAAATACCTACTTATAAATTTGGGCAAAACATCTACCTTTTTTTTTTATTTCATAATTGGAAAAATATCTACTAATACACTTTGAGAGAGAGGCCTATGTACATATATGGGGGGGTGGGTACGTGTTTGTGTGTATTTTTTTGTACAGGTTATACTGATACCTTCCTCACTTCTCTCTTCTTCTTCTCATATTAGATGGGCACATATGAAAGCAACATTAAGTTAATTAAGAGAAGAAAACTTTGCAAGGTTACATGAAAATAAAATGTACTAATAATATTTAAACTTACTTTGTATTCATCCTATATTACAGGATTTGGTTAAAGCATCATTTTTCATAGCAGATTTTTGCCTTATTTATTGTGCACTCATTGGCAATGAAACTTACTGCAGGGGCAGTACAGGATTTGTGCATCAGCTGCTTTATTTTTGAATATTTATGGATTATATTGCAAAGTCTTGTCCCAAGATATACAGGACTTTGTGGGAACCTTTGTAGGGTCAATCACCCACAGTTTTTATTCAAGTTCTGAGCAGATCTGGAAAGAGTATCACTAGGGTTTTGTAATGCTTAGTGTCTTGACAATGAGTCAGTGACATGCCCCTGCAACAAAGCAGGACTGCAGCCTCCTTGGCTGCAATCACCAACAGATCAAGTGAAATGATCCTCTACTCAGAACTGGGGAGACACAGTTGGAGTGCTGGCTCCCAGGGCTCCCAGTACAGGAGAGTCGTGGACATAGAGATGTGGAGTTCCTCATCTGCCAGTCTCTGGCAGGAGGTTATATCCTTCACTGCAGGGTTGGAATAGGGCGAGCAGGAACATCCTCTGAGGGCGATGTGACATGAATACCACAGCAGTCCAAGCAGGTTCACTCAAGAAAGGATCAACTATTACAGATGCATTTAAGGAAGAAGTAACAAGCAAAGATTAACATTGCCTTTTAACTCTTTAATCTCCCTTTTGCCAGTCAGGCTTTACTTTCCTATTTGCATGTCAGTAATTGTCTATTCACATTGTCAGTGTAAAAAAAAAATGCTCAGGTCATCCAGAAGTAATTCTTTATAACCAGTTTAATGATTGTTCGGAATGATCTACATCAGTTCTGTTCTGTCTAGTTCAGTACTCAATGTCCCCAAAAAGTTACTTTAAAAGTGCAACTGATTTTAAAAAGAAAGAAAAAAAAATCTGAGATACGGAATTCCAGAATCAAGTTTCCTTATAGAATCTCCATACCACTCCCCATACAATGTGCCATAGTCTTCAACTGCACAGAAATCAATACCTGTGCGTGGTGGGAATGCACATCCTTTTGTGAGTGTCCTCCATCAAAGTCATCACAACTGGCACTGAGGTTTTTATTCTGTTTGTGTCAATTTTTTTGTCTGATACTGGTCACATCTGTCTGGTGCCTTTTAAACACAAGAGGAAGTTCTGTTGGCAGTATAATAATGTTTTAAGCATTCAGCGTGAGTTATAATATAATATGTATGGATGTACATAAATAAATATGTGACAGTTTGCTTATCCATGAACACAGATTAATTTTCAAGATCATTACATTAATGCTGAAGTGTTTTAGTTTTTAATAACAGAATGTTTTAGGGATCTCTGTTTCTGAAAAATTTAGTTAGCTTTATATACAGAGGAAACTTTAATATCTTGTTTTGGTTTGTACTTCCATATACTGCTGCATACTCCTATGTCCCTGATTTATAACTAAGCTTTGGAACAGGATGTCTTTGGAGGCTGTGGAATTGCCACCACAGTAACATGGGAACAAACTTCTTGGGAACATTTCAGTATAGTCAGTGTACTTACATGGCAGGAGGCAAACTCTTTTCATTCCTTCTAGACCAACTTTTCCAATTTTCCTGGGAAAAAAAAGCTCAAAAACCATAGTATTGTTTTTGTATGTAGCTATTTGGGAAACCTGAATGCCCTCACTTCCTCTAGCAGTGATGTCACATAAGATGTGCTAGAGTTGTTGGCTGGCATAACTGTTTTAACAATAAAGGAGCTCAACTAAAATGTGCTGTTCTAGAGACTTATATCTGTGTTTGAATACCAATTTTCAAGTTACTACTACTTGTGGCTGCCATGGGGTGTGTTCAAGGTTTGGCATTTGCTTTGATCACTGTATCTAATTTCTCTATCAAGCTATTTCCTCAACACTCAGCAAAGATCCACAGTTTTGTTATTAGAAATCTTAGCTTTCTGTACTGTATTTACTGAGAGAGATAACTCTTTGTTTTTCAGAGCTTCCATATGGCTGGGAGAAAATTGATGATCCCATTTATGGCACTTATTATGTTGAGTAAGTTCCCAAGTTCAATATTAAGTTGCTATTAATATGTCATAACCTAATAGTAGTATCCTCTGCAATGCTTAATCTGGCAAGGAATGGGTACAATTACTTGACATATTAAACTAAGGTTATACCAGGAATTCTCAGTCATCAATGCAGCTAATGTGTCCAAATACATTCAATGTGTCTCAAATCAGTGACTCAAGCATTCAGTCATTCTCTTTCTCCAGGATCTGGTTTCATGGTACTATTCCAGCTGATACTTGTACAAAAATCATATTCATTAAAGAAATGTTGTATTTTCTATGTGAGCTTTGAATATCCAGTGAAGTAGAAACCTTGTTAATCAATGAACAAAGCAAATCCTAATCATTTTAGCTTAGTTAAGATCCATTTCTGGGAAGTCCTTCATTGCTGCAAATCAGGTGTTTATACTGTTTGTACCAGTAGGTGGGTTATTTATATGATGCATATAAAATTTTAGGGATATTGTGGTTTATTTTGTATTTAAAAGTGCAGCTGAAACAAAGACAGTATAAATTCTAATTTCATAGCATAATCCCTGCATTCATTTTTTCAGATTTTGTTTTAGTCATGAAACAAGAAAAAAAACTTATTCCTCTGTGCAAAGGGTAACAGAAGGCTTTTGTTCAAGGTAATGGTAGAACCTGGCCAGTTCATGCATAAAATAAGTAAATCTGAGAGGTGAATTTCTCTGCTTTTTACCTTAACACAGTGAATGAGTCTCATGCAAAGTGACTCTAGAATCAGAATTGTGATAGCTGTTCCAACTAGTCAGCCCAAGCCATCTTAGTCAGCCCAGATTCAAGCAAAAAGATAAGTAAGTTTTGAAGCCCCTACGTAATACCATTAAATTACTCCCTCTCATTCTGCCCAAGTTCTTTTATGATGTCCCCAAGTGGGTAAGGGCTGGAGTTCTTGTATCTTTTTGTACTTAATCTCCCTGAAGATTTCTGCATATGCAATTATGCAGCTGCTGAGTGTAAGTAAGTCTTCTGTCCCAGTGGGTTTAGTGTATTTTGGTGAGTAACAGGTGTTGTGTGATTTCTGTGCATTAATCACTTGCCGAGACCCCACTTGGTTGTTAGCATGGCCCAAGGCATTCTGGCACTGGGGAGGCTCACACTTCACTGCAGAGTCAGAAAAGGAACAAGTATTTATCTCCATTTCATGTCCAACCACAGGTAAACAGACATAAGGCACCAGGCCCAGATGTTATCATGCAATTACATAATTTAGAGCTGTTAGTGCCAAATTTATTAATCCTACCACAGATAAGATTTGTGTACAGATACATCAAACCTACTGCAGTCTCAGAGGTTTTTAGAAGTGGAATAGATGTTCATTGGGATGGTATTAAAACTGCAGCTGCACTAAATTCATATGGAGTTTTATAGACAGTAAAACGTAGCCGCACTTTAACTTGCTGTCTGAGCTCAATAAGTTTGAAACAGAGATTGCTTTCCATTTTTCCTGCTAAAATGTAACAGTCACACCTTTTTTATTAACAGTATTCAACAGATGAGTTCATTTTACACTAGATAAAATCAGATTACAATAAACCCTCTTAATTATGTCATAAAACAGGGTAAACCATGAAAAGCAAGATTATGAACTTCCACACATTCAGGTCCAGTCCAAGTTTACATGCAGACCTACAAAACTGTCAGTGAAGGAAGGACTTGTACTCTACTCACTGTTTCTTGTTTGTAAGGATGAGCAATGATGAGCAATTTCACCTTTCAAGACGCAGCCATGCTCAGCTCAAATATTCTGAGATCAGAGGCAAAGCTAAAAAAAAAACCCCAAACAAAATTAAGAAAGAAAAACATCTTGCTAGTAAAGCTAATAAAGACTATTCACAATGTATTTGCAAATTCTATTAAGAAAAAAGGTCTCTAATATAACTTCCTCTCTTAATTATGCATGAATGTAGATGTGAGATCCTATTATAATTTTGATTTGCCTTGATATGCAGGTCCAGGTGTAGTATGTAAGGTGTAGACATTTGACATAAATGAGAAGTGTTTGCTGTATGTTTGTTCACTTTCATGCAATCTGGTTCTAATTTATAAACTAAGAACTAGCAGCACTTAGCTGTGCAGAGCTATGGAGAGAAAGTAGTTATTAGAGTGCACTGGGTCTTTCAGTATTCTAATTGCCAAAAGATTGTTTCTCTCTTTAAGGATGATTAACTACAACACAGAGCTCAATTTCCAGACATGGTCTGCTTAATTGAACAGCTAAATTAGCCATACAGGTAGTTATTCTGGAAAAATATACCTCCATGACTTACAATTTCTGAAAATGCTCTGTTACTACTCAAATAGAAAAGGTTATTTAAGGGGTTTTTGTCATTATAAAGTATTATTAACTGCAAAATTTGAATGTAAAGAGGAGCTAGACACTAACAAGTTATGCCATCTTTTAGGCATCCTGATCCTTGGAATTACTTTGTTGGGTTATAGGCAACAATTCCAAAAGCTATAGTCACAAACTATCGAAAAAAAACATACATTAAAGCAGGTAAGAAAAGGAGATAGGTTAAACTCCTGCTGGTGCACATGCTTAGACCTGCTCCCATTTTGTCAGAGCTCAGCACCTTGGCCATCAATTAAAGTCTGCAAACTAGGGACTATTGCCCATAAATCTCCTGAGGATGTGTTTCAGTAGTCTTAAGCACATTTAATGTGAACCTCCATCACAAAACCAACTTAGTCTGGCCTCAGTGAGATGTCTTATAGGCTGGCTGGTGCTAACAGTACCTCCTGATAACACAGGGATAGTATTTTGACCTGACAAGTAAATGCAGCCCAAAAGTAAATCCTAACTCTGAGGGTTTGTCGCCAGTTAAGATACGGTGAGCTAACAGAGGACAGCAGTACCAGCTACCCCTTCTTGTCTGCAGAGGGAAATTCAGGGTTGAGAGGACTAGAAAGCAAACAAAAGGCTGCGTGATTCTTCTGTACAGCCACAATGGCACTAGGAGAAATTAGCTGAATTAGGCTTTGGATTAGGCATTCAGATTTAATATACATTATATAAAGTAAGGGAAGAAAATTGAGGTTAGAATTGTTCACTGAATTAGATACTATGAGAAATGAGCAATACATTTTTGGCTACTATCCAAAATCAGTTTTAACCTCAAAAGCACTTATTTGTAACCATCTCTAAAACTCACATTTGGCTTGTCTTACTAAGGCCTAGGTTAGTAATATCTATTTTGTATGATGTTGAAGTAGCTAGATGAAAGGCTAGAAGTCCTTTCAAGAGAACTACTTAGCTTAATAACTTCTTTCTCAGGTAAACTCATCAGGAGCTATTTTTCTGATTTAGCCATGAAGCTTTATAGAACTTAAAATTGCATAAAAGGGACATGTTTTATGTATCATCAGTCTGGGAGCATAATCCATTATTACTGACTGATAAAAATGACTGATCATCAGAATAATGTTCTTTTCTTTGGATTCTCTTTGACAAAATATTTAATGAAGTTTTTTGAATTTCACATTGTTCTTTTGAAACTGCACACTACCACAAAACAGTCAAAATATGGGAATAAACTGAAGCTAAAAATTATTAAGATTGCACCAACAACTTGAGGTGTTTCAAGTAACTCTGTTAGTCTTCCTATCTGATCTGATAGGACAAAGTGTCATTTTCAAGATAGCTGTTATCAAAGACATTTCTGTGTAAGCGGACCAAACCACAACTTAAACTCTACCTAGCAACTGTAGATAGGCAGTAGAAAACAGATTCTAGCTGTGATATCAGTGCCACAGTAACTATTGTTCCTTGACCGATGGGCACATCGTATATTAGTTAAAATCCCATCTTTTTTTCTATCACAGAACCACATATAAATTGGAACTTAGGTCTATGAGAGCCCTCCTGCAGCACTGAGATGTGCCCTGCAATTATAACATGGCACTAAACATAGTTCAAGGTCCTAAATGAAGATCTGGACTGTCATCTTGGATATCCATTACATCTGCAGAATATGGCACAAAAGCCACGGGAAACCCATGCTCTTTTGGGTGGCCAGTGAAGAACAGGGCAGAATACTTTACAGCCTCTAAATAAGATATGATCCCTATGCTGTAGCAATCCTGGTTTTAACCTTATCAAATGCTAACATAAAACAAGCTAAATATTGTAGCCTGTATCTCCGACTGGAAGCTGTTTTGCAACTTCCCATTCTCCTTGTAAGAAGACAGATTTCAAGTCTGAAATCCTGACATCTTTAATACATTCTAGTATTTACTTCCAAATGTATTCATAGAATGCATTTATATATCAGAATTAATTCTGCTTGAATAAAAAGCTAAAACTTCTTTGATCTTCTGTCACAGAAGACTCTCTTTCACTGATCTTCCTGTAAAACCTTTCCTATACATTCATTTTATTTGATCATGGGTGGTTATAACTTTATGTAGTATTTCACGTGATAGTTATCATTGTCTTGTGTAATGGCAAAAGTAGTATTTCCTTTACAATATGGAAATACATCACATGATAGGTGGCAGCATGAAACGTACTTTTTTCATGCTTATGTTATTAGTTCATGATTGCCTATTTTAATGCATGTAAGTCTTGTCTTTCTCTATTTTTAACTAGGAAAGTTTGTCTCCCTTCCATCATAAGTTTCCAAGTTTGCAATAGACTAAGGTGCTGAAGACCCTGACAATTATTAAAAATGACAAGCAAAAATCTAGGAAAGGAAAGCCTACCATCTTAAACATCGTGTTTGAAGAAGGAAAGAAATGAAAGGGACTTTGTCTGTAGCGTAGATTAAAATTTACAAGAAAACTATTAATCAAAATTTTAGAGTACAAAAGTAAGTTATCAGCCACTTGAATGACTTACAGCCATTAAAGTAGCAACTTTAGGAATTATCACATTTGTCTCATTAAATCAAATATTCTTTTACATGACTGGAAGTCTTTTCATTGCATTAACCCTGGCCACTAAATCCTATTTAGCAAGTGTATTGCACTCCCATAGGACTTGCTGCCTTTCCTCTACCTCACTTCTTAATGACAATTCCACTTACTTTCTTTGAAGCACTGGTAGGATCAGAATCCCAAGGAACCTGAAAAGTGCTTAATGTGGCACAAAAGGTCATTTCAATGAAAATTGAAGGTATTCAACCCTTTTAGAATCTTAGCATTTCAAAAGTTCCCAGGTCACCTTTCCAAGTGCTTAAAGCCCATGATTGGGATTGGATTTTCAGAACTCTAAATAGACAGTAGCCCACTGAGAACAAATAAGCACGTTTGAAAGCCTGCCCTTCTGTACAAATGTATTTACTTCCCTATAAGTGTTTAAAGCACAAGCCCCTTTTCTTAGCTGTGATCCTATTGTGATCCTATCTTTCAGGTTTGTTCCATGCAACCTACTAAATTGTTTTGCCTTCAGAAAATATGTGAAGCATATCCCAGGACAGGATTGTAGGATTGCTCAGTGGTTGATAAAATGTGTGCTTTAAAGAATTAAAATCAAGGATATTATAAGATGTATGTAGTTAAGATAGTAGTTCTAAACAAAATACAGAAAAATAGTGGTGTAATGACAGGGATGTACTTAATGACCTATAGCAGGAAATGCAAAACTTCAAGAAAAAATGTGTACCTTAACTTTTTTTATATTTCATATACTGATCTATATAGTTCTAATCTACCATCTGATTTAGTTTCTGCATTCAATTTTTTCTGTACAACTGAGCAAACATACACCACAGTATTAGAAAGGAATAATCTTCAGTTTATTTTCTATGCCAGATTTATTTCTAAGTTGCTATCATAGGAGCAGCCTGTGTTCTAGGCTTTTCCTTTGCTGTAAGTGATGGAGTAATTTCACTTACAGCTAATCAATAATAATGCACAAAACTGGTTCAGAGCCTTTGAATCATGCACAGAACAGTGCTCATGCTGAAGACATGAAAAACTGTTGCTGTAGCATGCTTCAGCAGTCTGCTGTTTAATATGTTGTCCCACTGATCAAAACCATTTGTTTGTAGCAGAATTGGGCATGTTGAAATGATAGAACGCTGCTCAGTGCTGTTCATTATGCGGCGCAGATTGTCCCCAGCAAAACTGTGTGGAGTAGAAGGGACGTGCTCAGGCCCGTTGGGGGGTCATAACGGTTCGCTGTCTGACCGCACACACCTTAGTCACACACATTATTTCCTCCCTTTCCCCAAGTGAACCCATTTTTTAATCAAAACCGAATTTTTTCCAGCCACATAAATAGAAGAACTCAATTTGAAAACCCTGTCCTAGAAGCAAAAAGGAAGCTACAGCAGCATAACATGCCCAACGCAGAACTTGGAACAAAGCCTATGCAGGCCCAAGGTTTCCGAGGTACAGTACCGTGTCAACTGTCTTAGTTAAGATGAAAGTTGGTCACATGGGTATTACTCTCCTGGGTATGTGACAATGGTTTTGTCATAGTCTGATTAGAAGAGTAGTGTTGCCAATTCTCACAATGTTATCACCTATATCCTAACAATTTTCTCCCTTTAAATGTCTGAGTTCAACAGTTGCAGGACTCATGAGCCACCTAAAATGCCTAAGCTTCAGAGGTGCAGAGAAAAGTCAGAAAAGTTGAATCTAGTGTTTCCTAAAGGCTGAGAAACTGAAAGCACAATAAGAGCCCTAAAGTAATTTTCTAAATAAAATCATGAATTCTGTCCCTGGGAATGTACTCTCTCTTGAGCTCTTGTTGAGGTTGGCAACACTGAAATAATTAATTGTACTTTCTGTAAATTACTCTTAATTGATGTTTGGTATGTTTCTATGCTAGCTCATCTAGCAAGCATCAATTAAGTTAAAAGCCTCAAGCACGGTGTTATAGGAGTTTACAAGAATACAACCACTTAGTAACGTAAAAATTAATGTGCTTAAAATGAGCTGTGTAAGCGGCAAACAGTATTGGTAGAGACAAATGAGCTTTAATGTGAGGCTATAGCCAGAGAATGAGGCTTGTTCTCCTTTGCAACAGTAGAAAGCTCCTCATCAACCTTACCTAGACCCAAATTTGCCCGCCTGCGCCTCGCCCCCAGGAGGTCCCGCAGCGTGAATGACCTGTCCCAGTGGCGGCGCGACCCTGCCGGGACGTGCAGGCTGTACGGTACGTGCTCTGCTGCCACCAGCCCAGCCCCACCGCTGCGGCCGCAGCCAGAGCAGCTCAAGTCACAACCTTCGCACCTTCCTCCCACCCTTCCTCACCACGTGCAGCATGGGAGAGGAGCACGGGGAGCCCCCCACCACCCACACTACACCGAGGCACGCGGAGAGGGGACACGAAGGTTGCACAGCAGTTGTGTGTGTCACTTGTTGGATGCTAGAACCCCTGTGTGTCTGCAGAGAAAAGCTCACCTAATGTTTAGCTCTTCTTGGTAACAAATGGAATGAGATGTTCACGGGGGATATTTTCCTCGTTGTGGTTGGAAGGGAAATTGTGGAGAATGTATTACTTTGTAGACAAAGCAGAATTTATGGGTTAGGAAAGAGGTTTTTAAATTACCTCACAGATCATTTTTATTGTTGTAATTATTTTAGTGACACAATATCCACTTCTAAATGTATTTCTAATATGAAAGAATATTTATAACTCCCCATTTATGGCTGATCTGCCATAGATAAGAAATATGTTTTAAGTTTTGTATTAATACAAGAACTCACAAGTATTTTTCCTGGAATGCCTGCACCCTTTGTTTTCTTGCTTTTCATACACTGTCACTTTCTGTCAGCCAATATTATTGCCTGCTGTCCTTTCTGTGCTGTGATTAGATCAGAACTTTTGTCTTTCTTGTGTTGACTGATGTAGAAAAACCACTCTTCACCCGTGATGCATCACAGCTGAAAGGGACTTTCCTCAGCACAACTCTTAAGAAAAGCAACATGGGTTTTGGATTTACCATCATTGGTGGGGACGAGCCGGATGAGTTTCTCCAGGTGAAGAGTGTTATTCCTGATGGGCCTGCAGCACAAGATGGGAAAATGGAAACAGGTAATTAAGAAGGTTCCTCTGTTCTTTTATATGAGAAGTAGAATGAGAAATATATTTCTGAATCTCACTGTTTCCATGAATGCATTTTCTATATGACTTTCTGTGTTAATATGTAGAAAAGGTAGGTTTCTCAGTAAAACTTCCTTGTAATTGTCCTTTCCAATAAATGCCAAGTAATTTATTTTTCTCAGTTCATGGTATTTTAAGGGAGAAAAGATGTCTGCATTCTCCTATATAAAAATGGCATATGATGTTCTTTGGTTGACTGTTTACTTAAGGGGAGTCTGGAAAGAAAAAACACAGGCAAAGAGAGTACAGACTACTAAGTGCAAATTTATTTCTTCAGAGAGGATATTGTTGCACAATAATCTGTTGAGTCTGATCAAAAATTGTTGTCTTTATAACCATAAAAATAAGAGTTTTCAATGTGGCATGTTGACACATAGGCATTTGTGTCCTATTAATAAAGAATCTGTGAGAACTAACAAATGAAAAGAAACCTCCTCTGAAGAGATATAATGCTACTTGGAAGATCTGGACCACCACTGGGAACATTTTCATGTCCACATATTAATAAAGATTGCAAACCACTGTCTGAAAGGTTTGTAGGGTCATGTCAGGTCTGTGTATGAATTAAACTCTTTTGGAGGAAGATGAAGTCAGTTTCCAAGCGAGCTGACATCTTCTGAGGGAGAAGACAATCAGAGAATAATAGAATAATTTCAGTTGGAAGGGACTTCCAGTCACTAACCTTCTTCTTAAAACAGGGCTAACTTTGTGGTTGGCTCAGGGCTTCATTCACGAGACTTGAGAAAATGTTATAGGACCTAGATTCCACAGCCTCTGTGGGCTCCTGTCCCAATACTTTACCACTCTCATGGTGAAGATTTTTTTCCCAGAGAACTTGTGGATGCCCTGTCCCTGGAAGTGTTCAAGGCCAGGTTGGATGAGGCCCTGAGCAATCTGGTCTAGTGGGTGACATCCTTGCCCATGGTGATGTGCTAGGAACTAGATGATCTAGAAAGTCCCTCTCAACCCAAGCCATTCTATGGTTCTATGATTTTTGTTCTTTAGATCCAGTTGGGCTTTCAACTGGATGAGCTGGTTACTAGTGACTGAAATCCTGTGTTTGTGCAGTTCTGTCACTCTGTACCATTTCTGGAAATTTCCTTTCATCCTTCTTTTATCATAGTAAGTGGATGTTCTGGACTATCATATGTTAGAATAAATCACTCTGAACTCTAGTTTTTTCTGTAGGACTTTCCAGGACCTGACAAGTAGGAAGTGTGAAGGTTGTGAAAGCGATTATTTAAAAAATATATATATATATACTTCAAGTGTTATTTTATAGCTGGCATTATGTTTCTAATGCCAAAAAGATAAACAAAAAATTTAGATGAAGAAGTAAAATGTGAGAAAGAAGTAGAATATGGGTTCTTTGCATTGGTTTTGTGAAAAACAGTTTTTTTAATTCTCATTTCTTGTTGCCATTTTAACTTAATGCAGTTTGGTTCCCAAAGACAAAATTTATTAAATTAGCTGATTAAGATTAAAAAAAAAAATAAATTCCTGAAGTTCAGAAGATTTCAGTTCTGTGAAATTCATTTTTCCCTGATATTTTCATGTTACCTAATACATGGCATGAGTGCTTTTCCTTGTTTGTCGTGGTTTAGCATTCTCAGGTGCAGCACTCAAATATACTTACTTGTTAATCCTTCTGAAGTGAGGGCTAGTTATTGGTGAACTTGTTCATATGGAGTTCTTTTCTCTGGAAAGCAGGTATCCTTGCAAAATGCTTAATTTTTATCTTGAAATTGGATATAGATTTCATAATACTATTGATGATGATTATTGTAGACATGAATGAGAATAAATAGGAAAAGGGTGCTTTAAAATGTATAGAAATAACATTGATTTTTTTTTCCTGAGGTAACTAATTCAACTCTATTAAGAATGCAAAACAGAAATGTAAATTCAAATACATAATCAGTCTATAATTATGTAATACCCAAACATACAAAATTACATCTCAGAACAAATTTTGGTCTCAAATGTCTTCATTGTTAGGACTGAGAGAGTTCTGATGTAAAGTAATTGGAGAATCTCAGACTAATGATTGTGGTATCTAAAACTGATATCAACACTTGAAGTAATTTCTAAATATGATAATGGTAAACTGAAACAATACGTTTAAGGTCAGAATGTTTATAAAGGCACTACTGTTCAGTAAAGTGCTTGTATTTCCTGATATCCAATCCTTTTCACACTTCCTGAAGTAGGATTTCGCTTCCTATTCAGCCATTTTACAATATAATCAACCGATGGTATGAAAACCTCCCAGGTTCCATCAATTGCTTTTTGTTCATAAAGCTGTTAAGATATAACTTTGAAAACTATTTGAAATTACATATGTTCCTTTTTGTTTGTTAGGTAGGTATCACTGGATGATGAGTAGTGCTTTTAAAATAGATTTTTATTTATTCTTTTGACACAAACTGTGTGCTGTTCTTTAATGTATGTGCACTCCAGCTATGATCAGAGTCATAGAAAGCTTTGATTAATGATCAAAACATCATATTGTGGCAGTAGGGCATCACAGTTGAAATTCTGAGGACAGTGACAATGATCTGTGAAGCAACCTGAGTAAGGGATAACCACAGGTGCTGGTGCACCCAGCTCTAATATGATTTTGGACCCTGTCCCTTGCAAGGCTGATATTATTCTTTGACCAACTGTTTATAAAAATCTTCATGCTTCAGACCTGCATCAGATTTTGGAAAAAAAACAAGAAAGAAAAGGCACCATCTCTTTCATCTTACCTGATCTTGGCCATAGGCTGAAGACATCATTACTGTACTTCAAGCTAATTGTTAAAAAACAAGCTCATAGGAAACTACCATTGTAACTTTGGTTTACTTCTCCACCCAAAATCTAATGTAGGAGTCTGATACAAATGCTATTCAAAGAGTGAGTCTGTGTAAGAAACATCCTCTAATGTGATCATAACAAAGTGAGTTGACCTGCAGGTTTCAAAACAAAACAATTCTGGTCTTCATCCTTTGGAACATAGAATCATAGAGTCACAGAATGGTTTGGGTTTGGAAGGGCCTTCAAAACCATCCAGTTCCACTCCCTGTACCGTGAACAGGTAGACCTTCCACTAGACCAAGTGGAACTCCGGCATGCTGACGACACCACACAACTTGGTGTCATCAGAAACTTGTTGAAGGAGCACTCGATCCCAGGATGCAAGTCACCAACAACGATCTTAAATGGTCCTATCCCAATACTGACCCCTGAGGAACACCACTGAAAGCTTGGAAGCCGCTGGGAACATGGAAGCAGCTGCCTGACAGTGACTTGGCATTTCTGTGATGCTATGAAACAATAATGCAATGAGTGCACAGGAGATATCTGAGGTCCTGATGATCTCTCAGCACCACTTGATGCCCACTGCTGGGCACTAAGAGATATTTATATTTGTCCTAGCCCCGCAATAAACCTCACAAGCAGACTTAGAGGAACCACATCTCAGTGGATAAGTCAAAACCAAAGAAAATTGCATTCCTGATCCCATTTGCCAGATGTTTCAGAATTTGCAAGGGCTCTTATGCCCTCATGTAAATCTGGCATCTGTGAGCTAATGGCTGTTAATAATACTGCAAATGCCTTTCTAGGACATGTTTTAGTATTTGGAGCTCAATCAAGCTGCTGGATATGAACATTACACTCCACAGCATCTACATCTACCTCAGGACAGCCTAGGAGCTGATACCACAGTCTTTTCTGGGAAGTTACGTTGCTTTGTCTTGTCTGAAGCTTCACGTAGCTGATAGAAATACTGTCTGTATTTAAGAGGCCCCTGCATCCCATTAAAATGCTGAGTGAACATCACTGGTAAAAGACTGCATCTACATGAGAAGATTTTTATACAGTGAGTGATTTTGAATGACTGCTGTTCTAAGGAAAACAAAGATTTAGGCCTATGGCTGAATCAGATAAAAGCTCAAGCTGCAAAGGCAAAAACTTTTCTACAATTCTCAAGATTATTCAGTGGAACTGGATAAACTGAAACACTCCCATATAATCAAGCTCGGGGAAAGATTCTCACTCTGCATTTCAGCAAAGTCCATTTCCTTTGGTTAAAATTTCCAGGAAACAGCTCAAAGACATGATGCACAAGTGGTTAAATAATGGAGTCTGGTGATGACCCTTCTGACTGATGAATAGCTGTGGTGATTGCATGATGAACTTTCCAGAAACATATATATATTTATATAGATAAATAGATAGATAGATATCTGTGATGAAATGTCATAGCTCAACAGTGTGAATCAATAGTGTGAAACAAGAAAGGGAAAACGTTCTTTCAGTTCTTCTGCCAGGCATACACTTGGCCAGCTTTAAGATGCTAAATCATCTGTAAACAATGCAGACTTTGGCTTTTTTAGATGTTATTCTTGCAGGAATGGTGGTTTTACTATGTTAGTTATCTATTCTAGAGATAGAAATTCATAAATTAAAGATAAAGTTCAGCTAACAGATACAGATGTCTACAAGGCAGATGTCTACACCTACCATATAAGTAGACCTCTACCACTTTTGCATGACTGTAACAGGATGAAGCCTAGAGACTAGAAATCTGGAGTCTAGAGACTGGTCCCACATCTACAACTGAGAATTTCTAATACACCTTAGAAATCTCCAAAGGGAATGAGCCAGCTGTTAAAAATGCCTGAAGGAATGATCTATGGCCTAGCTGCTATCCTTGGACCTACTGTCAGGACCCATAATGTATGATGAATTTTTCAAGAAGCTGAGGTTACTTTAAATGTAAGCAAATTGGAGAAGCCACATTTTTTGATGTATGAAGTCATAAATGTTGCTATTTAGCTGAATAAGAGGAAAACCAAAGCCATTATCAGGTAGTTGACCCTACAATGTTACTTAGCTTAGGGAATAATTATCTAGTTTCATTAATGCGTGTTTTTCATAGTGAGGCTAATATCTCACAACCTCTATAAGGAGTACTCAAGACAGACGGAATTGGGGACATCTGCAAAAGGAGATGATTTTACAAGTTCAAACAGATCCTTAATCCTCTTCCCTGTTTATCCATCGCCAGTTCGTATGAACAAACCATCATCTCACCTAATGTCAGATCAGATACGAAGCAAGCAGTACAGCTCCAGCAATAGAAATGATGAACTATGTATGCATAAAGAATGCCTTCAATCTGAAAAAGGAAATATATTGCAATAAAATCTGTGTTTTGGTAGTCATCTGGGAATGTGAATACTATCAGAATATCACTAAAGGACTCAGTGTATCATGACCACTCATAACTGTACCTATCTTCTTTTTCAAACAGATCATGTGTCTCTCACATGCTATCAGTCAAAATCCATCTCATAATAATCTTTTACAACGTTCCATTCCCTTGGTAGCCAGCTGTTTACCACAGCTGCCACCCCAAGAGGTTCACTGATCAGGAGCTTGATGAAGAACTAGTCACACATGTATGTAGGGCTTCATTGCCACAGTACCAGAAGCTGGCTGAAATTTAATTATTTCACCTCATCCAGTGGCTCCAGGAAGACTGGCCTCAGAAAATCAAGGCATGGTGTTGGAACATGACAGATTGTGCTCCTAGTTAGACTGCTGAGGAAGGAATCTTTTCATTACACATATGCGTCTCCAGGCTAAAACACTCTTTTAATATACACCAAGGCCTCATCAAGTGTCAGTCTTGCAGCTGTGAGCTGATGCCCAGTGATGGGTCTGTGAGGGCAGAGCAGCAGACATAAAACCAGCTTGTGTTACCAGCCTCCCTTAATACCCTTGCTTTCTTTGGAAACTAGGATGTTTCATCTGAACTGTTGCAGTCTAGCTAAGATTGAGCATCTGTCTCTGTCTCCATATGTTGCTGTTAATCCCATGAGGTTAAGAGAAGGGAAATTAACTGTTTGGAAAGTAACTATCAGCAATAACAAAAATTACTTCAGACATCAGGGAGAGTGGTTTCTCCCATCCATGTTAGGCCACTTGGTGTAGATTTGTGTTGTATTTACTGCTTGCATTCCAACATCCTTCAGGAAGATGATGAAATGGTGCAAAACATGGCAGAAACATTATATTTGCAACAGGTTCAACCAAATCCTACTCTTACTTTCACCAGTGGTCCTGGTTACATTTTCTTTTTGTGAGCCAAACCAGAGGTAACTATTTCCTAAAACCTCAGCCTGGTTTTCCAGCATGAGTCTTCTTTCATTTCATAATTTATTTTGGCTTTTCAAGGAGTACACAGCATCCCACTTCATTTAATCAATCCACTCTATGTCTCTCACCATAAAACTGTCACATATCATATAACTAATGCCAAAACTGTTCAAGAGGTGTACAGTTAAGATCAACCCTGTTTTAAGAATCTGTCAGTGTTGCTAGTCCTCACAGTTTTATCCTGAATCTCTGTGTAACCAGAATTCTTTAAAGGACAATTCTTAATTATTTTTTGTTGTTGTTTAAAAGGGACTAAATGTAAATCTTAGCTTCAATTTCATAGGCTAAAAGTTTATATTCCTCTTTCGCAGAGGAAAGTGCTGAAGTATGACCACACTATATTTAAGAGGTTTCAAGTATAAAATAAAATTAAAAATTCCAGTTTTACTATTTATTTGATATCAAGTATTAAGACATTTTAGCTAGGGAAAGCGATATGACTAGTGGTTTTAAATGTTTGATGATGACAGTAAAACTAAGACTTGCATCTTAGAAGTATTAATAGCAGTTAAAAATTTGTTGACAGAAAAAGATTATTTTTCAATAATCTTATTGAAATTATTATCAATATTTTGAAATTATTATCAATATTTTTCAATAATTCAAAATATTATCAATATTTTTCAATAATTCTTTCATATTTTAAAGTAGGCAATTCATTGAACTCTGCATGTAAATAGAAAAGCCAAGAGATAGCACTTAAGCTGCCAGAAATTTTTAGTGCTGGTATTACTTTTTCTAAGATTAATTAGCCATTATTTTTTTTGTGTTTCTATGGCTTTCAGATAAAATGAACTAGTTACACAGTAATATCTGTAAATTTCTCTTTGTGTTAACCAAAGGACTGGAAAAGGTGCTTACTTTTGTCACAAAGTTACTGAATTCTAATCTCCATGAGGTTCCTATTTTAGTGTTTTCTTCATATTTTAGTACTTTTGATATGTTGTTAGGTATTCACCAAATGATAACCAGGATAGAGATAAGCCTAGGCTAAGAAAAAGGTACCTGTATTTTGTATACCACACACTTACTGTCTACATCTGAGGTCTTTATGTGCACCTTGTCAGACTTTTTGGTTGACTGGTGTGATATTCAGTATCCTTGTGTTCTCCCTGAGTTGCAGAAAATCCATGTGTCACTATCTGTTCTGCCTGATATGAAGTTAGAGGTTGAGTTTGTGTCACCCATCTGAGCTACAGAGCATTCATTAAGCACTGCATACAAATAGACTTTCCTCAAGGTACAAAGACAGTTACTGATTGATTTTAGCCCTGTCATTTGTCTATACCCTTGAAGTCTTCAATTAAAATTATTTATACAAACAGAAAACAACAATTACAGTAGAGCATCTAAGTTGGATCTCAAAATGCTTCTGAAAATAGTGTGTTCATTAAGCCATGGGAACAATTACAAAAAAATTCTTAGGAACTTCTTGTCTTCACATCATATGTCTCGCTTCATGAGATGATTCTGTTAGTACTGTTAGTACTAAGGTAATTAGTGGTCTCTGACTCTATATTTTGGGGTTTAGCCCTAAAGTTTGTCATAATATAGAAACTTTGTGAATCTTCTATCTCAAGTTTTAGGCTTAGTGTCTTAATTCAAGGCAGTTCAAAGCAGAACATTAAAGAAGATAGATACCCACGTAGGGTGACAATAGGGAGGAAAAGGTTGCCTCCAGCAGGTAACTGTGACTACCAATACTTGGGTCCAATTCAGTTGCATAAATATGGGTGTTCAGAGCCATTGAAAATTCCAGGGATCCTACCCAGCCTCCTCCTGCCCTTCCAGGCAGCAGTCTCTTGTAAGTCCTGTGGGGTGCCTGAAAGTTGCATATGAATATCTGAAATGCCCAAGGCTGTTGTAAATTACATTAGACACCTGCTTAAACAACCTCTTTCTTCCTTCAACAAGGAGTGCATTAATAGACTCCTTTGTTTTTCCTTATCATCTGTTGCAGCAAACAGTGATTGATTAATTACTATAATAATAGCACTTTTCTTTTTTGACAATTTTAAGGATATTTGTTTCCCCTAGCCTAATTCAAAGCTCACATTTGTTGTTTTATGAATACTTAAAGAAACTACAAAACCCCTTTTAAACTTAATAGGCTTAATTTTCTCTCATTTAACTATTCCAACAATAGTATTATAAGAAGTCTGATGGTTGACTTCAGCTACGTACTGGGGATTATGAAGTCATTTTCATCTCCAGCACTTACAATATTTTGCTTCCATATATTATTGGCACCCATAAAGAATATACCAATATTAGAAGTGAATAATATGTTTAACTTGTTTTCTTTCCTATAGTGACTTTTCTTCAGAAGACTCATTTTCCAGATAATACACAGAAATGCAGGAGGAATTTGAAAAGAACAGCAATCTTTTATTTTACTTTGATAAAATCCATATTGATACATAGGAGGCAAATCATAGTATGCATGGTTTGTGGCACTTATTTAATTTTGAAAGAAATTTACATTTTTTGACACTGTATTTTGATCTATGTTTATCAATCCCAAGAATGATAATGTGTTCTTGTTTCTTGAAATAGTAAAATACTGGACACGTAAGGAGTTGAAGTTCTGGGTTATGTAAGTGTGTTGCATTAGTCTCCTGCAGGAGAGAGTGTATGAGCAGGTCTACCTATATGTGGTAAGTTTTTTTCTAATGTTTAAGCCAAGAGAAACTCTTCTAGCACCAACTACAGGAAGCTGAACATTTTTGATTAGTGATGGCTGAGGTCTGGGCCTTTCAGTTCAGGAAGGACATTGAGGAGCTGGAGCAGGTCCAGAGAAGAGCAACGAGGCTGGTGAAGGGACTTGAGCACAAGTCCTATGAGGAGAGGCTGAGGGAGCTGGGGTTGTTTAGTCTGGAGAAGAGAAGGCTTAGAAGTGACCTCATCACTCTCTTCAACTACCTGAAGGGAGGTTATAGTCAGGTGGGGGTTGGTCTCTTCTCCCAGGCAGCCAACAATAGGAACAAGGGGACATGGGCTCAAGCTCTGCCAGGGGACGTTTAGATTAGATGTTAAGAAGAAGTTCTTTACAGAGAGGGTAATCAGGCACTGGAACGGCCTGCCCAGAGAGGTGGTGGATTCACCATCCCTGGAGGTTTTTAAACAGAGATTGGACGTGGCCCTTAGTGCCATGATATAGTAATTGGAGTTGGATCAGGGGTTGGACTCGATGATCTTGGAGGTCTTTTCCAACCCAATCTATTTTATGATTCTATGATTCTATGACTCTATGTCCAGCCATGCCAGTACAGCACTTACTGCTGGTTTTTTATCCAACTGTTTCACCTTTGACCAGATTCTCACTGCGTTTATGTTTTTATTTAATGCAGAAAGCAGAGGTGAAGTAATTTGATGAGCAGAGAGGGCATAATGGAGATACGACCTATGCTAATATAAAATTTCTGTCTCTTATGGACAAATGCAACACAAATCATATACACAAGACATACACACTGTGTTTAACCTGAGCTACCAGTCTCAGTCTCTGTAATATGAGTAAATGGAGGTCTTCTGGTGCTCGAAAGTGCCATATCTTTAGCAGAAAATGAGATCATACAGAAATCAAGAAATACTGTGAAGTAAAATGTGAAAGAGCAAAGGTGAAAAAGCAGAGAGAAAATTGGACACAAACTATCCAAGTGCATGTAGTCTCACATTCCTATTAAGTCAAGGCCTGACTGCATGGGAAAAAATGGCCACAAAAGCCAAAATCATAGACAAGAATACTAAAACTATGTCATACATATTGCAATATGCAACATACAAAGGCAGAAGAAATGTTGAATGATTTATTCTGTCTACTCTCCCATACCAATGCACCTTTATCCAATTTTAGTGTTCATATTGTCATACAAACTTGCTTTGTGTGTGACAAGTCTAAGGAGCCCATAAAATTTTTCTTTGATCTGAACTCCATCATAAGAAATCTGCAGATTCTGCTATTAGCATATTTAACATTGGCCAGGAGATGATAAATATATTGCCATAATCCTCACATTTATTAGGACAGTTTTTGTAAGTTTTCAAGTTGCCCCTTTAGTCAGCCCTGTGCAGTGAACTCAGTGGCTGCCAAAAATGCTGCAGTTGCAGAAATAACTTTTCTTCTATCACATGTAATTAAAATCCGTCTCTCGTGATTTGGCTATTTGTATGAACAGACAAAAAACGTACATTGAAAATAAGTCATCATCTCATGTACTATTTCATAGTTATAAATAACGTCATGTTGTTTCTTAACAAGCATAATGATCTGTGAGGTCAGACAGAGTTTCTTACTATATAAAGAGCTGACAGAGAAAGTGAGAATTTCATATTGCATAATGGAATTAATCAAGAACTGTCCCTTTCAATATCATTAGCCTTGCCACCTTTGGCTTTCTTTTGTTTTGGCATATAGGGCTTTATTATACTATTCATTATCCAAAAAGTAAACATTTAGCTGAGTTTCAGAATTTTATTTTCATTTTGTATTAAAAAATATATAGATAAAGAGTGGTTATTTGCCTCTGCCTCCACTTTTGTACAACCGAATACAATCTGTATCTATATTAAAATCTAATACTTCAGAAATTCAGCTTTTTGTTTGCCTTTTACTATTTTTGAGAACAAATTTTACAGGTGAAATTCATAGTAAATTTTAAATCTTTCAAAAATTAAGAATAAATTAATTAGGGACTTCTAAGATACAATTTCTGCTCTATAATTAGAATGGGAAATATCTCTCTTGACAGTTAGCAAGTGTTTTACTTGAATAAATTTGTCAACATCCCTGTATCTGAATTTCTCCATTGAAAATAGTAATTTTAGAAATTTTTAAATTTTATTGCAGGTAGCACCTTCCATCTTAACTGCTAAAAATGTTAGCTCAATAATGTTAATTAATTAGTTAAGTAATGGAGATCAGTTTAAGATATTAAGGCCAAATAGTGTGAACGTTCAGTTGTGCAGTATACATTAAAACAAAAATCTGTGTTTAACTGTATGTGGATAAGGTTTTTTTGTCACTGGTCTGAGTTTATCATTTGATGTGTGGCACAATGTAAAATTATCCAGAGTTGCATTAGAGATGAGGAAACATTTTCAGGCATATAAATCATATTCCACTCGCTTTATGAACCTTTAACTAATGGGGGCTACAGAGACATTTCAGGCAATTTTGTTGTAAGTTCACTTCTAAAGCATCTTTCACTGTCTCTTGCTGTAATCAGGATATTAGCACAGATGCACCTCTTATCTGACCCTGTTTAGTTGCTCATATAGCCTTTGTAAGAAGAGCAAAGTTTATCCCAGCACTTATGCAACTGCCTCTTTGTAACTGATGACTCTGACATTTTAAAAAATGGCTTGCTTGCTTAAAGACCTGTAATGAAAATTTCTCAATGACATAAGGAGCGCTTTTGGAACCAGGAGGCAGGCGTGGAGTGAATCCTGATGAAAAGTGAGAAGCACATGGAGAAATTCTTCCAGCCTTTTCTCTCTCTGCCCCACAAAAGTCTTCTCCCCTCCGACAATCACACAAGTGCGATATTGACTATGAGTCAGTGGATGTGGGTGGAGCTGGAGATGCTCTGCTGCTCCCATATGCTCTGTGCACGCAGCAGCGGGAGATGCCTGGGCAGCACTCACTTCTCCTCATCCCCTCCTTCAGTAGGCACCAGAGGGAAGTGGTGCCATGGTGGTGGAGTCAGGGTCCCCTAAATGCTACTCTGCCACCATGCCAAGATAAGTTGTGCACAGGAGGTGGGCAATTCTTGGTGTGTGGAGCTTGGATGTTTTGCCAGGTCTCAGCTATCCACCTCAGAAGGTGACTTATGGTTGGAGGGAGAAGAGGGTCTCATCTCCAGAGACTGGGTGCAGAACTGGGAGAAAACAGACTAGGATATGCTGGAGCTGAAGATGAGATAATTTGTTTTTGTTCTACAGGCAGGCAGGGAGAAAAGGCAGTAATTTTATGCTCAGAGATGGCTGGAGAGTGGGTGTTTCTGTGCATGTGTGAGCGTGTAGGAGGCGGGAGGGGGAGGGCAAGGTACTAGAGGAAAGAAGAAAGGAGCTCTGCAAGAGAGGTCTGAGAGCAGTGATGTGAGTACAGATCTTTTAAACACTGGCAGTTTCATTCCTTTTGATGTATTGCTTTCTTCTTCAGCTCCAAATGGAAGAAAATTAAAATTCTTTGTATTAACCTAGTCTCTTCTGTTTTAAAATCAACATCAATGTATGCAGTATTTACTGAAACTTTCTTTGCCATGCTGAGCATCACCTGTAGTAGTGCTGCGGAAAAGTCTGATAATATTGGACACCTTTTCTTGATAGGTTTGTTCCTTGAGAATTTATTCATAGGCTAATAGTGAGTCATGAAACATGCTGGATTATGCTGCTCTCTGTTATTTGTGATCTCTTCTGTTTCACTTTTATGTATGCAAAATAACAAATCTCAATAAGCAGTTTATGATTACGGGCCTGAAATCACGTCTTTTAATCCTGTGAACCCCTCAGCTCTGAAGAAGCTGTCAGGGCTGGTGGGTGGGGGGGGGGGGGGTGGTGTGGTGCCTGTAACATGGTGAAGAACTGAAAGAGCATAGAAAAAAAATTGGGTTTTCTGCACTGGGGTAATTCCAAAAAACCAGGCAGCAGAAAGAGGTGAGAAACTGGAAAATTAGGAATTTGAGGTAGTGATGACAGTGCTTTCATGTCTTGTAAGGGAGAAGTTCAGGTCATGGTTTAAAAAAAACCATCATTGTATGGAAATATGTGGGGCTGCATTAATTATACTCCCATCACTATTGTGTTCTTGTTACTAGGATTATTCTCCTGACATTGGGCAGAGCCTCAGCCAGTGCTCTCTGTATCCATCTTGTTTGATGGGGTCTGGTTGACTTTCTTCCACCAAAACCTCCAGAAAAGTCCACAAGGTAGACTGGTGGGGTCAGGCAGGTTGTCCTCAAGCATTCAGCCATGGCACAGACACTGCCTCCTATCACTGGCATCAGAAACCACATATGTATTTAACTTTGTTTAATAAGTGGGTTTGAGTGTAGATTCCTCTGTCAAATTTATTTATCAAGCACAAAATTCATGCTATACTGTAGTGATACACATGGTACCGAAATACCAGTCACATTTATGTGTTTATACTTTTAATGTCATTTCAGAAAGGAGCTTTATTTTAGTGGGAAAGAGTTGTTCTAACAAAAATTAGAGAAGTCAAAAATACTATTGTCTTATCTCTGGTCATTTTCCAGGCAGGTCACGATGGCAGCATCATCACTCAGAGTTCAAAAAAGCTTCCTTTTTTTGGCAGATTGCTTTTGACAATCTGTTTAGTCTGTCTTACTCCTATTATTTCCTGCATATAAGACAAGAGTATATTTTTTTTAGGCCAAACTTCACTGCATCAAAAGGAAAAGTCGTTGACTATTATATAAGAGATTCAAGTGTTTCTAGTGCAGTTCCTATTTATTGAAAATAGTCCTGAATTGTTTTGGGAAATAGGGATAATATTAAGAACTGTACTTGAGCAATTGTTCATGTCAAAAATTCTACTCCAGCCAAGGTACCAAGCCGATGGATTTTTATTTTAAACTGTACAGTATTGTAAATACTATCCTTCAGTAATCTTTTCAGTTCTGAATGATGGATAATGAAAAAGAGCACCATGAAGCCCCTCAGTGATATATCTGTAAAAATGTTGGTTATAATACAGATGTTATAATAGCAGATGTTAGCTATTATATATTAGCTATTATTGGTTATAATAGCAGATACTGAATGTGTGTGATGAAGCATTTTTAGCTGTGTATGTCTGTGGGTAGGAGTGCTGAAGGTGTATCTCTCTGTAAAAATATACATTTATATATGTGAATTTATATATAAAAAATAAACATGCAATTTAGTCCATTTCAGGAAAAAAAAAAAAAAAAAAAAGAGAGAGTTCTTTCTAGGAGCTAGGAGATGTAGATGAACTATAATATTAATTCATTAAATCAAGTATTTTTACAGATGTATCATCAAGGGGCTCCATGGTGTTCTTGTACAGTGATCAACCTGGTCTCAGGGGTATGGGATTTGGACTTTCCCATGTAGAAATATATCCACATTTGGATGTTAGTCTGATTTTGCATGTGTGTCAGAATCAGGAGATAATTTTCTTCCAGTAAGGATTCCATGTTGGACATGCTTTATCTTGGGTTGACAGAAAAAGCCAGGCTTTTCCTGATTTGGATCTTCCACCAGTTAAGTTGTGCAGGAGCTGCAGTGGCTATAGCAAGCAACATCAGGTTTTCTCTCTATCATTCCAACTCTCTGTCTCTTTCTTTTTTTCTAATACCTGGAATGCAGCTGAGGGGAGCAGCCAGATCAAGTATGAGAAAAAGGAGGGACTAGAACAAAGACCCTAAAGCAAAGGATAAAATATGAAGTGTAAGGTTGATAAAAACTGTATCAAAATCTATTTGCCTTTCTGTGGCTATGCAAGCAGCCCTGTGCAGTTGACAAGCAGAGTGATGCATATTACCTGTACAGTATACTTGCATCAGCTTCAACAGACTGCAACAAGATTTTTACGCTTTCTTGCAGTGACAGCAAGTTCTTCTCTCAAATATTAAAAATTACATGAGATTTAACTTTTTTGTGACCTCTGTTGCATCCTACAATAGCAGTTTTTAGGGACAGGCTGAATATCAAACCTACCCCTCAGAGTAATTTAACTGTCTTGTGCACTACAGCCTTACTATTTGATTGCTATCAATAATGGAATTAAATATTCTTTTATATTCTGTTCTAGCTGTAAAAGAGAGAAGTCACATTAAGCTCATATAATTTTTATTCCTTTTTTCCGTCACCTCTTTGCATTTCAGTCAATTTGATGCAACTGTTATTTTGCCATTAGATCAAGGCACACCTCGTATTTTTCTGTTTGAATTAGGCAGTGTGTCTGTCTTTTAATTTGGAGAGAGAGATTTGAGAAAATTGCAGAGTGCTCATGTAACTAATTTCTCTTTTAATGGCAACCATTTTTAATCTCTTTCACTTCTTGTTGGTATCTGAGCACATCTGGGTCTTACTTAGGTATTCAAAATCCTTGTTATGCCTCGAGAGCATCCTTCCCAAATGGATTCTATTTGTGCAAGTGAAAAAGAAGAATATATTATCAGTCATCTTAAACAGTCTTGCAAAAGCACGTTCCCTTTAACTACACAGAAATAACTATGCAGACAAGAACTCGTTCTACTTATCAGTTTCTTTAGGAGGAGGGGGAGAGTCTTTCAGTAGAAGAAACGTAGGGTGGATAAGAACCGAGTTGGGAAAATACTTAATTCTAATCAAAAATTGAACCTGAGTAGACTCCAGTGGAGCAGAAGCACATCTGTTGTGTGCAAACAGTTCTTCCCTGTGTGTGCAGACAGCTTGCAATCGGTTCTAGACCTCATTTTTTATATTACTTGTTTTAATGTTGGTATAATTTTTTGAATACCAGGACAGAGCCTGTAATATGTTTGGATAACATGTTCTTTGTACAATTACGTACTGACTGGCAAGGACTGTGCAAATACAGAAATGCTTTTCAGCTTCCTTGGCCAGCGTGTGGGACAGTGGATGAGGGGAAGTTGTGTATATGTCTATCTGGCATTCAGCAAAGCCTTTGACACCGTCTCCCTCAATATCCTCCTGGAGAAGCTGGCAGCCCAAGGCTTGGAAAGGTGCACTCTCTGCTGAGTTAAGAACTGGCTGGAGGGCCAGGCCCAGAGAGTGGTGGTGAATGGTACTGCATCCAGTTGGCAGCTGGTCATTAGTGGTGTCCCCCAGGGATCAGTGTTGGGCCCAGTTCTGTCTAATATCTTTACTGATGATTTAAATGAGGGGATTGAGTCCACCATTTGTAAATTTGCAGATGACACCAAGTTGGGAGGGAGTGTCGACCTGCTGGAAGGCAGGAGGGCTCTGCAGGGGTACCTGGACAGACTCAAGAGTTGGGATGATTCCAACAGGATGAAGTTCAACAAGGCCAAGTGCAGGGTCCTGCATTTTGGCCACAACAACCCCCTGCAGCGCTACAGGCTGGGCACAGAGTGGCTGGAGAGCAGCCAGGTTGAAAGGGATCTGGGAGTTTGGATCGACAGGAAGCTGAACATGAGCCAGCAGTGTGCCCAGGTGGCCAAGAAGGCCAATGGCATCCTGGCCTGCATCAGGAACAGTGTGGCCAGCAGGACGAGGGGAGTGATCCTTCCCCTGTACTCAGTGCCGGTGAGGCCACACCTGGAGTATTGTGTTCAGTCCTGGGTCCCTCAGTTCAGGAAAGACATTGAGGTACTGGAACAGGTCTAGAGAAGAGCAACCAGGCTGGTGAGGGGACTTGAGCATAAGTCCTGTGAGGAGAGGCTGAGGGAGATGGGGTTGTTTAGTCTGGAGAAGAGAAGGCTCAGGGGAGACCTCATCACTCTCTACAACTACCTGAAAGGAGGTTGTAGCCAGGTGAGGGTTGGTCTCTTTTCCCAGGCAGCTATCAATAAGACAAGACACAGTCTTAAGCTTTGCCAGGGGAAGTTTAGGTTGGATATTAGGAAGAAATTTTTTACAGAGAGAGTAATCAGGCACTGGAATGGGCTGCCCTGGGAAGTGGTGGATTCTTCATCCCTGGAGATTTTTAAGATGAGACTGGATGTGGCACTTAGTGCCATGGTCTAATAACCATGGTGGTAGTGGATCAAGGGTTGGACTTCATGATCTCAGAGGTCCTTTCCAACCTGGCTGATTCTATGATTCTATGGTATCAGAGGGATTTGTGTTATATTTTCTCTACACCATTATAGTTCTCCTTCCATTGCTGCTAGTATTTGATCTATTTCCATGTCATTGAAATGACATTATCAGTTCCACTATTCCCAGCCCTCTTGTGCTAGTCTGGCTTCAAGGGATCTTTGGTCTTACAGAATCCTTTTTGAGAGCAGCAGCCTCAAACTGGACACAGAGGCAGATGCTCTCCTCTCTGTCAGGGTAAAGGTTTTCCTGTGCCTTCAAGCCCAAGTGAACACAGGTGGAAGAAAATGTGCCACCTCTGCTTATCAGAACCTCTGCACCAGAGAAACATCTGTGCTTGCAGTTCTATAAATTCTGAATTGCCTCAGAATCCAAAACATGCTCTCACAGTTTTTAGATTAGGTGGACCACTTATTCTCCTTTTAAATCAGTACTGTTTTAGAAACTAGCTGAAGATATATGAATAAGTGTGAAAATATGTATATTTCTGTTTTCTAAAAGTGCCTTTTAGATGAGTTCTACTAGGTGGAACTGTGATATTCAGCACTTAGTTTGCAGCTCACTGCAATAAATTTGGGAGGAAAGTGAAGTCAGAGAATGAAAATGTGGTCACCACAAATACCAAAGTTACCCTCCTTTCTTTTTATGGTCTCTAACAAATAAGCACATCGAGAAACATTCATACCAGTTATCCCTATCATATTAAATCATTTGTAGAAGTAGTGCTAGTAATTGTACTGTAGTGAAATGAACACCATGGTATCAGATTTTTCATTTCATAAACCTCCTCCACTGTCCCAGTTAATCCGAGTACTCCTTGCCATGAGACTCCTAGCAATGCTTTTACAATAGTTCTGTCATAAGAGATAATAATACACATATTTCTGGAGCAATAGTGAAAAGATTGGATAGTTTAATTCTTAATAAAATCATAGAACTTTTCAGAACTTGTTTCTTCACAGTGTTTAGCTGTAATTCCATTTACTTATTAATTCCGCAAATCCAGTGTTGACAATGTTTCAGTAACAGTTTACAGTATTCCAGGCTTACTAGATATTAAATACATTGACTGGTTCATCTTTATGTATGTAAAATTTGTCAAGGCTAAACAATTTTGGCATTCCTTGGTGAGTACAGCTAAAGGACTGCCAGTTTGAAAATTATGTGATTCATTCTTCTAAATATTAATTGGAAACATAATTTATCAACTATAAATAATATAAAATTAGGGAAAATAATTATATTTTGTAATTATAACATTTAGTACATTGATATCAATTATTGTAAATGCTTATTCTATTTTATGAATTGGTTTATTGTCCTATGAACAGGTATAAAATCTTGCTTCCATATCATCATAAAATCCATGAAATCCAAATGCACTAGGTCAAACAAGTACTGAATTCATTCATCCAGTCATGCTTAAGTTCACTGGTAGGACAATATTATTTATGGTGATATCCCTCTTTTGTTAGTGTCAGCAGCCCCAATTTAGTTTTGAGTGATTTGCAAAGACATTTTGGGTTTCTTTTCATGAACTTGTATTTTCTAGTTTATAGTAAATGCAGAGAGAGCTAAATTAGACAAGAAGCCCTACTTTCATTTTTATACCCAGGGTTGTTTAGGTATTTTTTTAGTTTGACCTTAGTTTCCCCAATTATAACCCCTATTGGAAATAATGACTGTGTCATTTCACTGTATTTCTAAAAATTCCAGTTGACATATAAGCAGTTGACACCTGACTGTGTTTTTTCTCTGGAAATCACTTTCTGGTTGGGCAGATATATATTAGCATTGCTTGCATAGATGTCTGAAAAGTTAATAATTGCATACCTGAAATGCCATAAGAAGCAGAAAGAACAAAATTTGCTTTAATGCAAATTGCTCTCCATTATAAAACCATTAATTTTTGGAGCAGGATTCACTAATATACTCTAGTCTGTTTGTGCCTTCCTGAAGCAGGACAGGGCTCTTAGACATACAGCCAGTTAGGGTGTTTTTAAAGATAGGGGAGAATAAAGCATGGAGCACACACACTTCAGTTTCTGCTTTCTCTGTCACTCTGCTGCTGGCATTCACATCCCACATTCTACCTGCTCCCTCCATTCCTGTACCCCACAGCACACACACTCATCCATTCCACACCCCTAGTTACCTCCTCTCTCTAATGTCCTGCATCCATTCACACATCATACTTTTGCCCTTCTTCATGCACTTCTCATGCAGCAGTTCTTAGAAGGGAGTTTGTGGAATGGCTATCCCACTTTTCCATTAATCTCCTTCTATTGCTATGGCTACCATCTCCAATGGGATGGGAGACTACAACTTGCTCTCAGGTTTTGATGGACATAGAAGCAATACACTCTCAGGACAGATGGTGCCACCTCCTTTGTCGGGAGCAGGGTAGAAATATTGTAAGGAAGCAAATGACAGTAAGTGGTAGCCTTTTAAGGAAAAATTAGATACAGTGATAATTTTGGGAAGGGCCTTTTAATTACAGGCCACCCATGGGATGATTCACAGTGAGAACATTAGGCATACTGTGAGACAGCTTTTTCAGTCGGAACAAATAGACTGATAGAGCATCACAGTCATTCATAATAAGTCATTTTAATTTACTTTTATTCATCAACTAATTAACAAATTAATAAATTTAGACATCCAGAAAATTAATTATTTTCTAAAGCAGAAGATATGGCATGTTCCTAAACACAACAGACCATTAATACCACTTCATATATGAAATCTGAGATTTGACTACTGAACTGAAGGTGATGTATCCATAATGCATCTTAGTTTGTGGCAAGTGTTAGAATCCAATCTGAAACCCCTACATTGAACTGGGAAACGACAGAGTATCTACCCTGAAATGGTCTTATTATTGGTCAGATATTTACTGCAGTGGAAATGAAGTCACAACAGAACTGTGACACTTCAGTGCTACAAACCATAGAAGAGTACTGAAAATTCTCCTCTCTCTCAGAAAGCTTACAAACTAAAACAGAAAATAGAGAGGTTGGATGAGACATACAAGGAGGAAAAATAGCTAGTGGGATATTGGATAATCCTCATAAAAGGAGAAGGGATTCTTACCCATAAAGCTGTTAGGATGGAAAGTGACCTTTTCCTAACTACTAAAAGGCTTAAGTTTTCTGTGTGTTATAAAGCAGTTTTAAAGAGAGAGCTTGGTGGGATTTTGTTAATGGTTTTGCCTCCTTCATCTCACAAAAAAAATACTATGCAAGCTGAATTTTGTAGTTTATACTCAGTACTCAGAAATGAGCTGAAATATCCAGTAGTGAAGGTGTTAAATTGTTTTGCAAAGAATAAAAATATATTGTCCTTGAAAATGAGTACTTGGCAGTAAAAGAGGCTCTAGAGATATTAAGGCAACATTTGCTTGGAAGGAAGGTCAGTTTGATCATACATTATCCTCTATTAACCTGGAAAAATACAGTAAAGCCTGGGAGAACCAAATGGAACTCCACTATTTCACTTTGCCATACTATTTTAAAGCAATATATTTATACATACCTGAAAAACTATTGAGTAGATCTTTTGCTATAGAAATTATGTGAGAAGCTCTTTGAAGTAGAGGTAATTTTTTTTGCCATACATTTGTATGAGATGAGTTAATTAATTATTAATCCAAAATGGCTCCGTTTCAAATGTACTGAGGTATTTATATGTAGTAGACTATTAGTAAAAATCCACTTATTTAGCTGGAAATTATTTCACTGTTTTGATATATTTAATTTCTTACTGATACAATGATTCCAGTCTTTCATTTTGCATAAAAGCATTGATCTGTAGCAATCCAGTCTCCTTTTAAAGTATCTGTCTCCAGAGGGTGCTGACGTTGTAAAACCAGTTGACTACTTTCAAGGTACAGCAAGATTTGAGGTTTTATATATATGTACAACTATGAGTGCACATATAGAATTTCTGGTTTGGCGTGACAGTATAAGCTCCAGTAACTAGGATGAAGCAGTGAATGAGCACACATTTCGTTATAACAAGGAGACAAGATGTTTAATCAGAGTCAGATTCTTCAGCGTAAAGTTTGGGAGTGAATTTATAGCATTAACAACAGCATCTGGGACAATAGAAATTGTAAACATTTCTCTTGGGAAGTATGTGGATGCATATTATTATTATAAATCGAACTTGCTAAACAATACATCATAGCAACACCTTCAGATTTGGTGCCTGGTGTTCAGCACCACATCCATGGTTTGGCTCTAAAATAAGGTGCTGAGTGCTAGCAGCTCACATTGATCTCAGAATGTGGACCTGGGCAATGAATACACAAGAAGTCCACAAATCAAAGCTATAAGTCTTAGCTCTAAATTAAGTTAATAACCTGACTGATAGTCAAATCAGATTTACACCAGTCTCAGAGAGACAGGTGGTGAAGTTAGGCACCTGAATGAGCACTTTTTGCAAGTGTAGCAAGAACAATAGATTATTGATCCAACAGTGATGAAAATCACAGTCTTAGTAAATAGATAACACAGTTATAAAACTGACCCATTTCTGGCAGCAATGCCTACTTCAGTTACAGGGAATCTCCTTGGAAACCATCATATCTCTAAAACACAAATGAACTTTCAAGTTATACCTCTATAGATTTTAAATTGAGACTAATCCTACTCATCTATCTTTGCACATGTTTTTTAAGTGTCCAACAAAGTTCTGTTGCTTTCGCAAAGTACTAAATTAGTGTGTGACTAGTTATTCTTGTCCTCATTGTGCTAGCATTACTCAAAGAAAGAAAAAAGCTCCTTAAAAAACTCCTTTAACCACCTCAGTTCACAAGTACAACATGACTGCCTATTGCTAAAAACTCCCAGTAGCATATATATATATATTTTTTTTTTTCCAATCTATAAAGGCATTTGTCACTGTGCTGCAGCATCTTTGTAAGTGCTCCATCTAGTTCCTCACCTCATCCTTCTCCCTCTTTCCTTCCTGACAGTTTATATCAAGAATTAGCAGTGGCAGTGGTGTGCAGTTAACAATGCTGCCGAAAATGTCTTCCACCAGGGACAGGTGGCACGTTGCCAAGATTCTCAGGCAGGCACAGGGGCTGCTTGGTATTTAGATCATGCTTTGCTATACCCTTATGCCTTTAGGCTGCTGGGAGGCTGGCTGGGCTACTTTCGTCCCCTGGGAGCCATTACCTAGATAAATGTGATGCGCTGCATACAGAAATAAAATGTGCGTACAAAAGCAAATGTGTTGTAAATTTTGACCTCCTTTTTCTAAAGAAAAAAAAAAGTTTCATTTCTGTATGAGCCTCTGCACACACTGACACCTTTCAAAGTGATCCAAAATAGCTATACAAACATGGCATACATTTTTTATCTCGCTCTTCAGATCCACTGATGTTCTGTCACGCAGTTCATTCACACCAAGCATTTCAGGATGCACAAGTAGTTCCTGCAAGCAAAACTTAGACAGAACAGGCTTACATAATTTGTAAATAAATGGCTGCCTTGAAATTTAGATCTTTTTCTTTTTATGTGGTCTTGCCTTCAAAATACTTACCATCTTTTAAATAATTACATTTTTGTAAAGTGGCAGTTTTAACATCCATGTTATGCTCTTGGATGCTTGAAGAAGTGAAAAACTGTCTATCTAGGAAGAGAATTTGCCTACTCTTTGCCACTTTATGAGTAGCATTCATTTAAGTATGCTTTTGCTATTGCTTTACTTACTTTTTTTTATTCTACAGTGTTTCATGTTTACTGGATCAGCAAATAATCAGGGCTTTAGATTTTTCCCAAATGGATTTTATTTCTCTCCCCAAAAAAGTTAAATGCCTCTATTTAAACAGCTTCTACCACTATATGCAAAATACAAATAAAATGGAAGTCTTTTTTTCTACAAATCCACATCTGCCTGGGTGTAATTACATGATACATGCTGGTTAAGCAGAATAATTTTGAATAGACGGCTTTTTAATTAAGCATATGCATTGGGTCACAGTAGAATTAAAATGGGGTTTAAAAAATTGATTGTACAAAAATGGCACCTGCTTACTCAACAGATCTGATTCTTGGGTAAAGTCGCAGATATGTGTCTGTGTCACATCTTTCTGTTGGCCCCTGAAGCCAAGATTGGAGCCAGTCTGCAGAGTCCTTCCAATGATGGGAACTGATTTTAGCCCAAGTTAACCACTTGTACAGTGATGCTTTGTACAATTACTGACTCAAATGTGACAATGTGCATCTGTGGTTCAGGTTTCAGTAAAAAGATAATCTAGGCCTATCTAATGCCAATTTGAGTGCCTGAATGCCTGGGGATACATTTTGGCTTCACTTTTTGTCTGATTTAAATAATACTTCTTGTTAACCTCATTTTTTCCCTTGAACCTCAGAGTCCAGTGAGTGAAAGGAGGATCTGCATATAGTGGTTACCTGTCAGCTTTGCTGAGTTTTTCCTACATGAGCAAAACTTTCTGTATGTGGTGAAGACTGGGAAATGGTTCTTCCATGCCAGTATGAGCACTGATATTTCAATGGACTATTCAGTGTTCTCACATATCACCAAGTGGTCCTGAAACTATTTCTAAGTGCAGAAGCAACTGAGCATTATGTCTCCCAGCAGCTCTTTCCATCTCACTGTGGCTGCTGCAGTACTGTCTATCAGAGAAAGTTATTATAAAGTTAATAATAAAGTGGTCAGTTTTGAATTTAGTTCTTCCAATCACTAGCTGTGGTTATTGTATTAATGTTCTTCTCCCCAGGTTACATTCTTGATACACTTTGGCAGTTAATTTAATGTTCTTTTTTGGAGGAAATAAGTAAGAATTTTCTTGGTAGGTGTTTTAAGTATTCCAGTATTAATATGCAATAGTCATCTTACACTGCAATCTCCTTTGAGAAGTTGTTATAATTCAGAAATTTTTATTTTAAAATAAGGGTAATTTTGTAATGAGTATTTAGGGGCTTAAAAAAAAAAAAAAAAAAAAAAAAAAGACTAATCAGGCTGCCATGAGCTGCAAGATCTTAGGCTTTATCTTTTGTCTGTAAAAGTTATGCCATCAGATCTTAGCAGCTACAGCCAAATAGGTTTTACAAGGTTCTGTGGCAGTTCAGAGTACAAGAAAAAAGAGAATTTCTGTTTATGCAGAAATCTTTTACATCCAAACAAATGCCTCTACCCATTTGTAAGAGAAATTATTTATTCACACACGTGGATTGACACGTATGGCAAGTGGAAGGAAGTTGGGTTTCCAAGTTTCAGAATATAATTTGGCTGCTACTGTTTAACTAAAAGATCCCTCACACTAGTTTTCTGCCCTGCTACTAGTAATTGTATGAATGTAGTAGTAATTGTATGAATGTGTGAGTGTAAAAATGGCTCATTTCTAACAAATCTTTGCCTCTTTCCTGACCATCAATCGCGTGCTGTTGTTATTAAAATTACCCCCATGTTTTATATCTTGGTACTGGAAATGTGTTAACACCTCTGAATTTATTATTAATAAGCTCTAGTGCCGGCAATCTTGCAGCACTTTGCAGAAAGAGAAGACAAGGTCACTGCTGAAAACTGACAGAAACATGTGGTAATGACAGCAGAGAGTGTGGGTGGGCAGGTGAAGGGAAAGCTTCAGCAATGAAGTAATCACATACTGCTGGTTCTGAAACTCATGCAAAGCATGCATATGCAGAGTTTAGAGTATATGGTTGAGAAATGCCAATGGGAATAAGTAGTGCAGGAGAAATCAGTCTAGTTTACATGGGCTATAAATGCAGCAGAAAAATATGCAGCCTGAGTCCTGCAGAGCTGGTGCTTCCTGTGCTGACTTGCCAAAACATGGGCTGGTTTGAGCTCGGTTGCTATTGGCTTGTGCTGGCTGCAGAGAGGTAGCAGAGCTGTCTCTGACGCCCACCAAATCACAGCATTCTGTCATACTCTAGGCACATAAACCTGGTACTAAGAGCATGATCAAATGTGCCTCAGAAGCAAACGAGACAGTTCTACTAATCTTCAAATGGGATAATAAATTAACAGTGAAGATCTAATCTGTATTTTTTGCTCTGCATTCAGACTTCACAGTTTAGTGAATTCTAAGTAATAATAAGAAGGGCAGTCCAGACACTTCAGCTCACTGAAGTACAGACAGGAATCCAAGTGCACAAGAAACAAAAAGAAGAAATAAGCAAGCTGTTTGTATACAGATAGTGGGAACATGGGTAAGAAAATGAAGGAACCTTACCTACTTGTGCAAGATGTCTATACAGAAAATCTAAGGGTAATAAAAACTTAGCAGAAACAATAACTGGAATCACTGAGTAGTATAGGTTCTTCAGAAAGGAGGGAAATATAGCTGGTAACATTACATGAAACTTTAGGATAATGTGTAATAAAATCAGTTATGTCAACAAAACAAATTCTGTTTGGATCAAACACTTCAGGCATGAAAAAAAAGTATTTTTTTCCAGACTTAATGCTTGAGGAAAATATCCAGGGTATCAGGTTTAATTCTGCAACATTATCACAGAGAGGAATGTAAAAAAGAAACTGTTAATAAGAGATGTTGAAGCTCACAAATTGCTTCACCAGTCACTAAACCAGCAAAAGATAGTGATAGTACAGTTCTGGTTTTTGCTTTGAAATATGTAGATAAAAAACATAACCTTTAATCAAACATTCAGGCACTGAGTCCATTAACATTACATGACAAAATAAGTAATGGTCAGCAAACTTTAATAAGCAAGACAAACTAGTTAAATAAGTGAAATATTATGGGGCTTTGTGGTTCTTTCTATGAAGAAGACATCAAATATCATCAAGTCTGACATATTGTGTTGAATCTGACAGCAGGGGACCAGGTTCAGCCATCCAGGAAGTCCCTCCAGACCCATGTTCCTAATTTTGTCAGTTAAATGCAAGAGCCTTAAGTAAAGCAGAGGTAACTTTGAGATGGTTTGGCAACTTTTTTTGCTGTCAGTATTTTTTAACGTTCTTCAACTCAGTGGTGAATTTGGACATTGGCTGCCAGACAGAAGAATCTTTTCTTGTGACAGTGTAGATGTTTGAGATGATGGCCAGGTTACCTGTTGTCTGCTCTACTGGGTGTCTGTCAAACCTGACACTTACATCTAGGGAGTCCAAGTCAGATGGCTTCTCCATAGATCAACCCTCCTGGTCTCCCTTATCTCTGGACAGTAAGATAAGGTTGGTATGGGGTGTGTGCAGTTTGTGCAGGGTAGTGAGGAAGATTAAATTGGGGAGAACACCTGATAGTAAGGACGCTGAAGTGGAAAAGAGAAGGCTAAGGGAGATTTTACCAATCTATGTAAATACCTGTGCAAAGAAGACGGAGCCAAGCTCTTTCTAGCAATGCTCAGTGACAAGAAAGGAGGCAATAAGCACATCTTCAGGCACAGGGGGTTCCCTTTGAACATCAGAAAACACTTTTCTCCTGTGAGGATGACCAAGCAGTGGCACAAGCTGCCCAGAGAGGCTGTGGTGTCTACCTCCTTGGAGATTTTCCAGTGCCACCTGGACATGATCCTCAGCAACTCATTCTAGGGGATCCTGTTTGAGTAGGGTTTGGATAAGATGACCTCCAGAGATCCCTGCTAACCTCAGTCCTTCTGTAAGCAAACTCGAGTCATTTTAGTAAGTTTAATTCTAAAAGTCAGGCAAAGTTTGTTGCTGAATATAAATGTTCTGCATAACTTCAAAGATACCCACTCACTGTGAAACTGTGATTTCTGGAGGCAGACCATGGCTTGCTTAGAAAATCAAACAGGAATTATGAAGTGGAATGCTATTATGCTTGTCCATATGCACCCATTATTATTAGAAGCAGCAGTAGAGAACAGGCAGAAAAGATGCTACAGGAACCTTTAAGAGAGTTTTCCTAAAGAAGAGAGGTTTTGAACTTTGCATTAGCATGACACTGGCTCTGTAATGCTCTTAACTTATCTCTCCCTTCCTACCAAATGCTAGGTACTTCTCTCTATGTCAGCAATGAGGAACTCTCAGCCTGGAAAAACGAGTCAGCTTTGGAGAAACTATAGTCAAGAGATTAATTTGAAGGATTTCTGAAATTAACCCCTTTTATTTCTCCTTCCTGTCTCATGATCTGAAACTATCTTTCTTCCCAGTGTAACACCACTGTAGCACCTTCCTTTGAGGTGAATTCATGCCATTGTGCTCATCACAATTTAACCTTTGGCTGTGCATTCTCCATATGACGGTACAGCACATGGGTCCCAAATGGTTCAACTGTGAGTTACAGCTTCAGAGTGTGCCCAGACATGCTATTCATGTTATACCTCAGAAACCACAAAGAGCTTTAAAAATATTGATTCAGGAAATGCTGAGGAATTTTCTGCAGTCTTGTGAGGGATAATTCAAGGTTGTTATTTGAAGAAGTTCTTACCCAAGACCTTCTAATGCTCAGCTTTGTCTGTTCAGTGACTGGAGAAAAGGGCTACTTGGCCTGTACATTTCCTGACTGCATTCCTTTTGCAAAAGCTAATTTCTTTTCACCAGAGACCTATGTAATGTCAACTAGCTTGTGTGATTTTCTGATATATGAAAACCATACTGGCTTAAGTTTTATATCATATCTAAGCTTGTCCAAATACATAAAGTGAAAAGGTGAAAACAGGCAATGCTTTACTTGCCCAACACAAAAAATTCATTTTTCCTTTTGCACTCTGCTTATGTATTGTAAGAGAGGATGAACAAACAGATTGGTCTCCTCCCACCACATAGCTGCGTTGCCAGCACTCAGGAAAATAAAGACTGCATGGATTAAAAAGTCGCAAGGTTACTGTTAAGGCATAAGCTACTGAAATAGGAGCATGCATTGAGGAGTTCTCAGTTCATCAGAATCAGTCCTATTGTGAACAATGTCAGCCTTACTGCTAATGTGGAAGCCAGGGATGAGAATGCAGGTAAGATCTTTCTATACCAGGGCATGAACTAATCACAATGAATTGCAGCAATTGCCACAATAATTTGTACAATGCATTTTTAATTTCTATTAAATTTTGCCTTTTGAAAACTGCTTTACTTTCAGCTGCTTGAGAGAAAAGCACTGGAGTTCTTTCAGCACTGCCTGTGAAGTGACCTTACTGCTTTCGCTTATGTTTTGAAATCTATTTATGATGCACATTTAAGAAAGCATTTGCAGCTCCTAAGGCTTATGTGAATAATATTCACAGTCATTTAAACAAGCTCCGTTACCTTTTTTTCCCAAGACATCCTCTGAAGAAATTTTTCTCTGAATCACAATTTGTGCATATGCGATTAATTATTGTCAGGCTGTTAGACGGTCTGATCGTGTGGGAATTGACCATTTCGTTTTCACATAGAAACAGCCTTTGCCTTTTGTTGTCTCATAGAAACAGCCCTTGCACTGGCATCCTGATGATGCTCTTTTCCTCAGTTTGCTTGATTAGATCTTTTGATTGAAGTACTTGAAAGACATAATTTCATAAATACACTTGAAGCAATTCCATGAAAACCACCTCATCCTCCCTAAATCATTCTCATTTTATTGATGATTTTTCAAATACCTTTTAAAAGGATTGTGTTGTGATGTGTCAATTATTGAACTGTATGCTTAGCAAATATCTCACAGTGGTAGAATAATGGCAGGTTAATAAGAAAATCTTCACTTAGAAAAATATTTTAACTTCTAGAATTTTCTAACCAAACATCCTTCTCCTTTTCTATAAAGATGCAAACTCTTTCATGACAGTGAAAACTGATTGTGGGTTATCAAACTATTCTGAATATTGTTTGTACTGATCCCTCATTTTCATTTTAATATGCACCTTAACGGTAGCTAAAAATATTTATGATTATAAATATATAGATCTATTCTCACAACAAGAAGGAACTTGAACTTATTTCTGAACTTTTCAGTAACAGTAGCTGGTTGGTGCATTCATATATTATCTGACTGGTAGCTCTGCTATATATGTGACGAGATTTGGAGGTAAAGGAATTATTTTGTTTTTATTTGACCAGATGATTAGGTGGAAATACTAAACTGATTTTCAAATACTTAACTGGATTTTTCTAATAGAAAACTATTATAGCTACCTAAAAAATTTGTCCTGTCATTGTCTAGAACCATCATGGCTACAACAAAAGGCACTAAACATCTCAATGTTATGCAAGATAGATAGTTCATGCCTAGAATTGGAAATTATGGTATTAGTTCTGAATGTCTGATGGCAAGTAATGGCATTTAGCAGAAAAATGTCAATATCATGATCAATGCAAAAAGTATTTCTTTATGCTCATGCAGGCACAGTCTTGCATTTGAGTTCCTTATTCCTTGATTCTCAAGTCCACAAATACTTACTATTATTTTTTTTTTTAGTCTTCACCAAACAATGGTATTTCTTGACAGCACACCCTCCAAATAATCTTCCATCATGTCTTATAAAAACAGTAATCTGTGGCCTAGACTGAAAGGAGTTGGAAAAATAAGGAAGAAATGTTAAGAAAAGGTGCACATCTCTATCCAAGTTAATTTTCCAGCTGTGAGATTCCATAGAAAATAACTTGTACTGTCATTGTCTCTTTGTATTACATTTGCTGACAGACAAGCTTCACCTTTTTGTCTCTATTATTTGAGTCAGTATGTTGATTGAATTTACTGTATTTTTTTGGTAGACTTCTATCTCATTTCAAAAAAAATTGCACTGCATATCCGGTAACTGAAGTTGTCTCATGTTGTCACTGTTTGTTCTTCTCGTTCTAGGTGATGTGATTGTCTATATTAATGAAGTTTGTGTCCTTGGACATACTCACGCAGATGTAGTCAAACTCTTCCAGTCTGTTCCTATTGGTCAGAGTGTCAACTTGGTGCTATGTCGTGGATACCCTTTGCCCTTTGATCCTGAAGATCCTGCCAACAGCATGGTGCCACCCCTTGCAGTAATGGAGAGGCCTCCGGTAGTGGTAAATGGAAGACATAACTATGAAACTTATTTGGAATACATTTCTAGGACTTCTCAGTCTGTTCCAGACGTAACAGATCGACCACCACACTCCTTGCACTCCATTCCAGCAGATAGTCAGCTTGATAGCACATTCCCACCACCTGCCCATGATGATAATGTATCAATGGCTTCTTCTGGGGCCACCCAAGCTGAACTCATGACCTTAACCATTGTGAAAGGGGCCCAGGGCTTTGGCTTCACTATAGCAGACAGTCCTACAGGACAGAGGGTGAAGCAAATTCTAGACATTCAGGGATGTCCTGGTTTGTGTGAAGGTGACCTCATTGTTGAGATCAACCAGCAGAATGTACAGAACCTGAGCCATGCAGAAGTAGTGGATATACTTAAAGAATGTCCTGTTGGAAGTGAAACTTCTTTGATTATCCATAGAGGAGGTAAGTTTGGAAAGTCTGTACAATTACAAAAATGTGTGTAAAAGGTTCTAAACCATAAGACATACATATAATCAATACGTCCTTGTTTGCTAGGTTGGAAATTATTTTCCATGTTGCGGGAGGTAACACCATTGGTTCTGGAAAAATGTGTCTTCAATTAAGTATGCTAGGGAAAATCTTACAGTTTGTTGTACATTCCTTTTTGTGTTTTGAGTGTCAATGGTCTCATCTCTGTATAAGGGTAAAACTAGGGCAGTTCCTTTCACCCCATAATAGTTTGTGTGGTGTCTGCAGCAAACTCTTGTAGTCCCAAAGCAGTGCTGCAAGCTTTAGATATACTTGGATAGATTGACTCATTAATGTAGATCAAAATCAGAGCAATCTATTAGCCCCTTACAAGGATACTGGTTTTCATAAACCATTTTGCCTCCCTTTCCTTCATTATAAAAGTTCTGTACAACAGTTGTTTGGTTTTTTCTTTCTTAACAACAGAGATCCATGGTGTTTGTTTTTCTAATTTAAAAAAATAGTTTCTATCAACTTAGTTTTTCTGACCAGCCTGACACATAAGTTTGAATATTCACCACTGGAAGGGGAGAGTCAAGATTTACCTGTAAACAAGCAATAACAACAGAAGAAGTTTTAAAAACTTGGCAGTGATAAGTTATTTCAAAAGCTTTTAATATTTTAGCCAAACAAAATTTCTTTGATGGTTTGAGATGAGCATCCATCATAATTTATTATTACCCGACGTGAATAATGATTGGATTTTTTTAATTAAACATCTTTGTTTCTCTAAAAGCATTCATATGTCGCTTAATGTGCATGACTGTGCTTCAAAAGAAAGGATTCGATGTACGAACTACTTTCCTTCTGAAGAGTAGAAGTTGGGAAGTAAAGCCTTAATGTTTGTGTATGCCAAATATTTTTCCTTATGAAACCTACAAATCCTTAAGAAAAGGAATATAGTAACATTTTTATCACATACAGAAGTAATAAACATGAGGTGATTAAAATATCTATAGATGCGCATTGTTAATAAAGTATTTTTCATATATATATATATATAAAAGAATGCTTTATAAGAGACAAAATCTGACATTTCTTTGGAATGAAACCAAATTAAGAGTGATAAGTAAATTGGAGTCATTGTAGTATATAAACTTGGAGAAAGTTAATTCTTGCAGAGGTGCTGTATTTGTTGGTATTAAATCTGTTTTTACGTAACATCCATTAAGAATCTGGAACAGTGGAGTAAGCAACTTTTTTTTTTTTCTGAAGAAGCTAACAAATTAGGGAGAATAGCATAGTCAAAAAGAATATAAAGGGGATTAGAAGGGTTAGTGTAACCCCAAAAGGTTGAATTTTATTTAGAAAATGGCACACTAATCCCCCTCTAGAGGAAAATAATTTAGAACACCAGTCTTCAGAGAGAAGTGGAGTGTGAAATCCAGTATGCTGAACAAGCCTGAGCAATAATAGACAGCGAAATAGATATTTCAGCAATTGGTGCAGGACAGTAGCAAAAAACAGTAGCAAAAAAACCCCTGTAGCAGCAACATACTCAAGCCCATGAGGATAATTGCTCTCTCTCAAGAGAATTTCTTCTTAGAGCATTGATTCATGATCAAAACAACTTGATCAACATGACAGTTTAACAAGTTCTGGTACATTAACTGAGCTGTGGTTATTTTCTACACATCACTGTTGCAGGTAGGAGATACTACACTGAGCTCAACACTCAATAAAAGCAGTGTAAATCTACACCATCTGGTCTTTTCTCAGGCCAAACACTGAGGTACAGCTGACACAAATGTTAGGTCCAAATGCAGTAACATTTAACCCTCTGTTCCTGGGGCAGGAGGTGGTTGGTTGCTTTAGAGAATGCAAGGAAGAGAAAAGAGCATGTTTAGTTCATGGTAAAACAATGACCAAGACTAAAGCAACTGTTTGGAAGTACTACAGCATAATTTAACTTAATGGGATGATGCAGAACAAATGCAAGTTTGCTCTCAGAAATTTTTGTATATCAGAAATAATGACTATACCTTAATAGAAGGTTGTGAGACTCTGAAATTAAAAGAAAAAAAAAACTCACTTGAGTGATTCAAAAGAAGTGAAAAAATAGAGTGTATGAGTCAAACATACTCTACCTAAGAGATGGCTAAATCATAGCTTAACACAAATATGAGAACAGTTTTTAAGATTACAACCTGGGTTTGGTTTTTTGGTGATTTTTTGGTTTTTTGTTTTTTTAGTAAATTCATAGGAAAAGGGAATTTATGGGACTAAATATACACCTATAATTCAGGTTACTATACCTCTGCTAGTGGTCATGTCTCCTTTTATAGTATCTGGGCAGAAATAAGCTTTCCCTATGGTGTAATTAATGTAATTCCACTGTAGATATTTCAAATAAGTCAGGTATACCTGGGTATATCCTTAAAGTATATATTCTGAATGACAGACTGTAGAGGGAATTGAGGATGACTGTTTCAAATACATGTGTCTATCTCACGTGTTACAAATAAGAAACAGATGATAGGATTAGGTCATGTGAAATAATCTGAACACAAAACAAAATTCAAGTACTTAGAGAAACCTGCTTTGATTCTAAATATTTAATCTGTGACACCAGTAAAGCAAGGCATACTTTCTCATTACTCATGGATCCAATTTTTATTTTATTATTTCTGATGTGTAATGACACTTGAATAATGCCATCCTTTTCCATCATTACCCTGTGCATCCTGTCTTTAACGTCTCATTTTTAAGATTAAGACAGAAGAGCTGTTCCTGCTTGTGGATGAGGAAGGCTGTGTTTTGCATAAGGTTGTGTGTTGCCTTGTAATGTGTTCTGTCTCTGATATGAATATGGCCTGACTGCATAGTTCACAGTGGCAAACTCATTTCTGTAAGTGACTTAATTTCTCTCTCATCCAGCAGTCTTATCTACATTGCAGACAAGAAACAGATCGACATTGACTGAGATATATTCTCACAGCATCTCATACTGGAAAAAAATACTCCCTTGGATGGACATAGTTTGCATGCTACAGCATTTTAAAAAAACATTGTCCCTCAATCTTAGTAGGTCAACAGCCAGAGTATGCAGGGGAAGGAAAGGTCTGCATGTTTCAAAAAGATGAAGGGAATAGCAATACTCAAATTTAAAGATGCCACTAAAAAAACCTCTCTGAACCAACACCAAACAGAGACTTGTCATAGGTTACAACCAACTGGAGGAAGTCCAACTGAATTCATAGTCTACTCATTTTATAATTTCTAAAGCAGAAATAGCAATTTATCTGCTTGTTACAAAAAAAAAAATGGAAAAATATTATTTTTTTATAAAAAAAACCAGAAAGCAGCTCTCTAGCACTGGTTAAAAAGCTTCCTACCTTCTTTCTGTTTATTAGACAGGATCTTTGGTAAACACAGATGCACCAAAATAGTTCTGTTTCTTTATATCTGTTTTTGCTGAACAGACTTAATGTCTCTATTGATTACTATAAGCTGTCAGATGTGTTTGTTCGGGGGAAAGAAAAAAAAAAGAAAGGAAAAGGTAGTAGAAAAGCATTTCCTAAAAAAATGAAAAAAATAATAGGGAAATAAAATAAAGTAAAAGAATACCCAAAGAGATTTATTCCTTTCCAGCTTTACTTCAGCCTTCACACTTCATCCTCCGTTTCTGCAGCAGCCTTCATTGAGTATAGGCTGCTGAAATAGTGTGGAAGAGCTCTCAAAAATCAGTCTTTCTGAAAGTAGATAAAGAATAATTTCTACATTAGTCCAGTACTAATGAAAAACAGCACTTAGTGGTTGAAGTGGTATGTACCAAATTTATGTAGAGCAAAATAGTCACTAATGAGGACATCAAAAACTGGTTTTGGCATATTCTACTAAATGAGCTATCCATGTACCTGGCATATGCCATCTCTTTTGGGAAGTACTTTTGAAATATATGAACCTATAGACAGTAGCCCAGTTCCAGAAGTTTTCCTGTCTAAAAAAGAACTGACAGATTCAAATGCAGATCCATCAAGACTATATAAAAAATACTGTTGTTAAGGAAACCTGCAGACAACCCCGGACTGACAACTCATAGCAGGTGTTGTAAGTGAAACATGAAAACTAAATGCAAAAAGTGGGAGCCTGACAAAGTTCCTACGTCAGATAGCTATTTTATAATCAAGCAATCAGAGAATGGTATAATCCTAACTGGCTCTGACAAACTGGGGCTGTTAGTATAAAATGGAATCAGAGAAGTGATGCACTGTCCACACTGTTTAGTTGTCCTGGGACTGCACTAAGTCAGCTGCCAGTTTCATCATGATACTCTATGGGAGATAGTGTGGGCCACATGGAATGCTCAAAGTCAAGATGAGGAGGGAGAATTTAACTATGAAGTTGTAAACTGTGTAAATAAAAGAAAGACCAAATATCTTTCTCATATTTTGTATAAACCCCAGTAGAAGCGTGTAATTCCTTAAAACCACTAAGATATACCAGTACATCACACAAAGCATCAGCAATTTTCAAAACAGATAGAAATTTCACCAAAAAAAAATCTCTGAATATTCTAGTTGATAAATCCAGCCACTCAAAATGAGCAGATTTCAATAGATGAAATCCTACATCCTTAGTGCAATTTCCATGGACTTATCTCAGATTTGCCTTTCTACCACAGAGACGATTTTTTTTTGTCCAGGCTTACTATAAGATGTGTTTCAATTCTTCCTCAGCTAAATCTTCTTTTTCTCCAAGTTTTGTTGTCTCTCGGGCAGGCTGCTCAAGGTAAAGCTGCAGGCAGCATCACTGCCCTGATATCCTCCTAGTCTGGCCCAGGAATTTCGGATCTCCTGATTCCATGACCTCAGCCCACCACTGATGTCTCTACAGCTTTTATTCTGATTCTGCAGTTCTTCATTCAAAATATTAACAGAGTACCTGGTGCAAACTGGAGAGCCTCTATCTGATGGCTTGCTCATCCCTAGTTCAGACCTTTCTAGTCAACAGTCCTGAGGGTTTAAAGAAATTAAGTTCTTGGGAGCAAGTTGTACTTTTTTGATTTGGGACTTATGGAGGTTTTCTATCATACTTTTGTGTCTACTCTTTTATATCCCTGAGTCATTAGCAATTCTTTTTATTCCAGTTGCTTCTAAGGAACCCTGTTGCTTCCTGTGGGTACTCTAAGTTAACAGCAGTCTGTTCATGCTTGTCTTGTTCATGAAGGTATGCTTCTTTCATTGCCTCTGAGAAGATATTGGGAGATACAAGATCTGGTCTCTCTCATGCTTGCTCATATCCTTTCTCCTCTCCAGACATTTACTTCAACTGATTCCATTTCTTCCATTTCTTGAAAGTATTCTAGTGTTGAGAGAAATATTTAGCAACCTTTGCATTTTTTAGCCCTGTTGTAATCTTAAATTGCACGTATATCTCTTGTTTGTGAGTTTAAGGGGCATTTGCATATGAACCTGGTAGTGAACCACTGACATGTTTGAAGTGAACCATGTGATCCACTGATACCCAGAAGTTGAAATCATAAATGTCTTCTGTCGAACATGCTGCTGACAGCATCCTCTTTCAATTTTCTCTTTCCAATTTGCCACAACATTTTGCCTTGCCATCCCTCTGAGAAGTGCTCTGTTATTCCTGGATCCATCTGCTTTAAAACTGATGGAAAACAAAGGTTCATAGCTGACCTTTTTCCTTTCCATCTCAAAATTATAAGCTTTTTTTATTACATCATAAATTCAACAGTTTCCTCAGCATGAGTTCCCTGTACACATATCCTTCTCATGCTGGCTTTTGAGTTGTTTCCCTTTTTTTGTGCTCACTTGTGTTGCTATTCTTAGCTAGTAATGCCAAAAATATTTAGTGATCGAAAATATTGTGAGTCCTGCTACATTGTCCACTTCACTGACTTTGCTGTTAGATGTCATGTTGCCCTTTTCTCTACCCTCAGCCATGGACACTTGTGTCTTCCTACCTTCCCTACACAGAAATCAGTATTTTTTGCAAAATAGTTTCCTAACAGCCTTGTGAGTGGTACAGTTGTCTTTCCTATATTAATTCCAGAAATAAAATCTCTGAAAGATTTTTAGAAAATACTGTTATCATGCAAGAAAAGATGCTGTTATATTAACATACCTCCTGAAGCACTGCTTTCCCAACTCATTTTACTAGGTATGTCTCACCTTAGAGAGTATCATATTTTTAGCTGTGAGGTATGTACTGTCCTAATAACCTTCAAATTATTTACATCCTTTTTGCCCTACACATTGAGACTGTGTTATACATTGGATAAACTTGAAAAACTTTTTAAGCATCTTGTTGCAAATATCTGGCATAAAATCTATTCTAATAAATATTAAACATGTTATAGCAGGTAAATTAAAAAATAAGGCACATATCTAGCCTCATTTATGAAGGGATTCAGTCTAAAGCTCCTTAGTGAGAGAAATGGTAACTTTTCAGTAGCACAGGGAATGACAAATTTGAACAGAAAGAGTTAGGGCAGGAAATCAGTTATCCTAAAATTTGCACTAATGAAACTTTCATATCTTTTTTTGTATAGCTCTGAGTAGCAGTGAAACAGTGTGCAATTGCTTCCATATTTCTGAATAAAAGAAAAAGAAACCATAGACCTCCTTGATGAATATGGATTCTTTAAAAAAATAGACATCAATAATAGTTAGTAGCTATTATACTGTATTACTGGAAGTAATAATAATTGCATCATGTTTCTAAGTGGTAGTGCTATGGTTTTGTTGCTTCTTTCTTATTAATGTTTGTGCACTGTGTGGTACATTTGTGGATAATTTTGCAAAGCATTAGATAAATCTTTTTTACATATATTGCGTAGAAGGTTTTTAATGACTATTAGGAAGTGTTTTATTATTGGTGAAACTGTTTTCTAATGTAGGCTTATATGGTCTGTGTGAAATTTGAACAGTGCTTCTCTTAAAACTTTTGGGGACACTTCTCCTAGTGATGTGTGTGCCTAACTCTTGTTGACATTAAGAGGCCTTAGTTTGCTCACTGGAGAAGTAGGTCCCTTTAGAAGACCTTTTAGCAAAAGAAATACAAGCATATAGACATATATTCTCATCATTGCATGTCATAAAGAGGTAACTACCATTGCTCCTATGGCTATTTTGCCATTAAATTCTTATACCCCAAGGTAAGGCTACAAACAGTGAGCAGTCAGACCTTACCATTATTGGGTCTACAAAGAGATTTGCCATGCACCTAGGATTTGTGCAGAGCTGCAGGAACTCTGCCTTCAGGACAGGCAACTACAAGTCTCTGTTGAGGAGTGAAGGGCACATTTTTGACTGATAACTGCAGCCCACATCACTGCTAGAACCCGAGAGCTCTCTTGGCAGCACTGCAGACTGGTTTCAGTCTCACCTATATTAGTGAATGAATTAATACTAATTGAAGAACAGTTTGTTTGAGAAAACAGACTTTTTGGCTTGCCTACATTGGAATCTGGCTAGGCCAGAGAAGTTTCTCCTCTGTTCTTGCAAGCAGTATTATCACAAAACTAATATTACCTTGGACTGTGTATCTCAGTGAAAGATGACATCTTTTGAAGCCAAACACCTCCCAAGCATGGTATGTGGGAGAACCTACTGCAGTACTGAGGCATGAAGAAACTTGGGATTTTTTCCCAGTTGCCCATAGTCTAGTCTCTGAGTGAATCTAGCCTTCCTTAGAGGAAAACTCAGCCTAAAAATGGAGAACTACAGAGCTGGACTCTAAAAAAGTACCATACAACCTCTGCTTATGTACCAAGGCATGTCTAAAGTTTAGTCTAAATGTGTTGAACAATGTTTTTGCTGGTTCAGTATATAATGTAATGTCCTATTAAACAACATTTGTTGGGCTTCCAAATCTGTTGTCAAAGTACACTGTGTAGACGTTGTGATGTGGTGATTTGTAATATAGTGCAATATTTTATAGTAATAAAGTAAGCTAATACACTATGAAACAAGTGAGTACATTATCTATTGTGCTACAGACTTGAGACACAGCACTGGGGAAATGGGAAGGTGTACTTCCAGGCACTTCCTAAGCCACTTACAAGAGCCACAAAACTCTTTTGGCCCCTGTGTTCTACCTATCCTGTTAAATGCAGAAACTAAATTACTCTTTTAAATGAGGTATTAATCCCTGTACGATTCTTTAAGCAACTTTCATTTACACTCTTAAAAAGGGAAGGAAGGCTTTAGCAATGGCTACGCTTGCCCTCTATGATTAATATTCAACTTTTTTATTTTTTTATAAACCAAGAATTTAACATTTATTAAATACAACACTGCCCTTCTCAGGAAGCCTCTGGGTGACTCATAATTCAAGCACAATCAAAACCAGTACAAGGATACATACACCTTTGCTGTGTCACCTTCAGATTACAGTATAAAAAGGACATGCAAGCCAAAGCTGTCAGGTACAAACTCTGAAAGCTGACTCCCAAGTGTGTCCAAACAGACTTCTAAAGGAAATAAATTGCTTTCCAAAGCCAGATTTGTCATAACTTAGAACAGTATTTCAGCATGTAAGAAACATACTGAGCAGTGTTCCTGTTTGGTAAATGAGAGAAATTTTGACTTTTATTTATTTTGTACCTTTTATAACCGTAAGCAAAAAGAAGACAAGCTTTCAGTACACACATTCCCAGGGTCACCTTGTTTTTAGTGTATATTTCAGTTGGGTGAAAATTATATTTAATGGACTTTTTAGAATGTTTTTTTCTAGAATGAAAGCATTTTTAATTTCATTTCATCTGTTCTAGACTTCTAAAGATCCTGTGATAATTAGAAAAATACTCCGTATGCATGAATAAAAGCACAGATGCAAAACCTTTAAATGAGAAAATGTTTTAATGATCTTTACATCCATTTTATCAATTAATTTCCATTTCTACAATTAGCTTTTTCCTCTAGCAGAAAGTTTGCTAATATTTTAAAGGGATAAATGATGAAGAAGATAGTAATAGTAATAATAATAATAATAATACCATTTTTCTTAAAGAATTAAAAAAAATCATTACATAATACTTTAGAGATTAGTTGACATCATAGGAAAGGTTTGCTGATTATGGGAAATGCCACAGTATTATTTGCATATATTGTTATAGTTTAACTAAATTCATTTGTCAATACAAAGTCAACATCTTTTTCTTACTATCCATGAGAAAGAATTTCTGTATGTTAACTTGTTCTTAATAAATGTGAGGCATCTGGAGCCAAGCAATGTCTCTCTACTGCAGTGTAAACACTGTCATATCTCTGAAGTAGAGCAAAAAACACCTTAGTCTGTTCCTTAGGGGTAAAAAAAGAATGACCACTGGAGAAATACTGTAAATAGGATCCTAGGGGGATAGTGTATCAGAAGACCTGGCTTCTCTTTTACATCGCTCTTAAGCCTCGTATTATTTAACATGTGATGTTCTCAGGAATAAGTACTCAGGAAGTACTTAGTAATGGTGGAAATATTATGGCAGAGCGATTCAGCCCTGTTACCAAAACCCAGAATGAAATCAATGGAAGGTCCTAGAGCAGCCCAGAGAGAAGTTTGGGAAAAGTCCACAGGGCTTTGATCTGTGGCCAGTGAGAGCCAGCAAATGTGATAAAGACTCCATCCAAATTCTGCCCTTCTTCACTAGCTCTTTCCATGTTTTGCTCAGTCCTTCCTCAGTCTGCCTGTTTATTGCTTGTCATTCTGGCTCCATTTTCCCTCATTTGATCAATTCAGAGAAGCTGCCATTCTTGAATGTCAGCCCAGGCTTTGAACTTAGCCTTGCTTTGAGCAAGAGTTTGTCCTAGCTGAACTCCAACTGTCCCTTTCAAGCTAAATACTTATAATATTCTATTTCTCATCTTTGGGGGCTCAAGGTGCTAAAAGAGAGGGTCTCTGATTGAACAGATCATCATCTGGATAATTTTAAACTTCTTCCACAGCATTTCTCAGAGAGAAAGAGAAGCTATTTAATCTTGTCTCCTTATTACACCGTACTGAATAGATATTTCTTAAATATGAAAGTTCGTTAAATCTGATGCAGTCAGAGAGAATGATGACATGCTTTTTGATTTAAGCTTGCCAGATGTGGTCACATAGATTGTAAATACAACAAATGATTGAAAAATAATGCAGTGTTTATTTACTTATTGTGTTGCATTCCTGGGAGATCTCAGTGGTTTGTGGGGTTGGCCTTAAAATAAAAACAGCTAGGTAGTCTGATCCAGCTAACATTCACTAAATGAACACAAACCACAATGATTATTTCTACTAAGGTTCATCTTAAATATGAAAGAGGTTTATCTTGTAACTTGATCATTGCATATCAGACTTTTAACTTTATCAAGGTCTTTATCCTAACAGCAGCACATTAAGATGCATTGTATTAAAGGAAGAACCATCTATATACAGTTTCATTAAAAATAGTCTTTTTTAAGCATTCATCTCACAGAAATTAATTGTGATTCTACTTTTTTTTTTTTTTTAATGTCCCAGAAGTAAATAAGCTGAAAATCTGGGCAGCAAGCAGGTATCCCTGCATGATGAGGGAAACAAGCACCTCTAAGGTGCCATTCAGCTACTGTAAATACCTAAAGTAGCTAAATTTAGTATTCTAAAAGAACCTATTCTTCCCTGTTCATTATTAAAATTTTTTAAAACTCCTCTACCAACATTTCATATTTAAATTTCTACTCACATTTGGTCAGATGAATTCCAAATTAACTGTAAAAAAAAATTAGATTTCTAGTCTACACTAGTCACAATAGTTACCCCTATAGCCAGTGGTGGAAAATAGGCACCTGAAGAGGATTATTTACATCATTTTATTTAGTTATTTCCTGGGGCAGCTTGTTCTCTGGGTTTGACCATCAAGCTCAATGGATTACAGAGAAGTCTGGCTGAGGACCTTGGTTTAACTGACCAGCCAGATGGACAAGGGTGCGTGAGATGAGTCCTAACCACACACCAGAGGCAAGCATAGAGTATCAGTTATTTGAAAAACCCTGCATAATCACAAAAGCTGAAATCTGTCTCATTCACTATGGCTAAATCTGGAATCCCATTTATGCTACTGTAGAAAACAGTCTCAATTTTGTTATTAAAGTGAAGTTACAAATGTAGACTTGCAGAAAATACTTCATATTAAAAATATATTAATATTTTTATTAATGTTACAATTTTTCTTGAAAATTTTAATTGTTTTTATATAATGGACTTCTGTCTTTACATGGAACAACCCCACTCCCTATTTAAAAATGGAGACACATAGAATTAGTATTGCTTACATTCAATTGGAAAATTGCTTCACTGATCAATTTTTTTAACATAATTATAGGTAGGAAATCAGGGAGGGAATTTATTTTTAATGACCTTCCTCTAGGAAATGTTCTTGTATTTTGACTGTGTTACACTTTCTATAAAAATCCTGTAGGAAACAAAATCAGTACTCATGAAGTTTGCAGTTGGCAGAGAGATTGGTCCATGTCATTGGATAGATGAGTATTACTGATAAAGAGCAATGTGGAATACTTAATAAATTAAGCATCACCAGCAGGAAACATTTTTGTCCAGTCATTGCAAATTAATTCCTGAAAGAGAGCAAGGAATACAGCCCAAACTTGAAACTTGGCAAAATGCTTTTGAATCATCGTGAATAATCAGCTGAGCAGAACATCCAAATGAAAAAGGCAAATTCATCACAATTTTTTAAAACTTTATATTTTTCTTAGTAAGACGCCATTGGTAAACTTATTGCACTTAATGTTAACAAAATTAATGAGGTACTGATCCAGATCATCTTTCCTTGCTCCTTAAGTTCATATTTGTCCTTCCATTTTATTTTTCCATTTTTTCCCATTTACTTCAGAGTTAGTGTGTGACACTTCCATATAGTATGCAGAGATGATCAAGCATCTTGCAGAAGTCCTATCTTTAATTAAAGTTTCAAATATTTTAGACCTGAAATACAGGATATCTATGGGATTTTCCATGCACTTCTTCATTAGCAAAAGTAATGGCTGGTTCAGCTGTCCGTGTGCAAGGTAGATGTTTCCTTAGTACCCATCTCCTGTATTATCTCTCATTTCTTTTACGAACAACTAGGTATATAATTTCAGAATTTATTTCTTGTGAGGAATCTTACAAGTTCATTGAAAGCTTGTAGAAATTAAAGAAAAGGACCTTGCTTGGGAAAAGTGGTCTAAAACAGAGAAGAAAGGATAGAAACCAGGCAGTGAAAAATTAGACATTCAGAAAAGATGTTTTGGGTCATATAAACAGTACTCAAAGGAGTCATGGTGTAGGATGATCCTTTTTTCAGCAGATAGGAGGCACAGTCCCTGACCTACAATACTCAGTGTATCAGAATCTATTAGATATAAAACTGCTTGAAAGCCATTTATGGTTAACATGAGTATATATTTACTTAAAACAGCTACAGCCATCCTTTGTGTCAAGTAGATAATGGCAGTCTGATGGAGAGCATCTCCTTGGTTTCTTCCAAGCACGTAAGCTGCCTTCCCTCCTCTGAGAAGTGCCTGAGTCAGGTCCTCCTGCAGTGAAGACAAATCACTCCTTCCTGAGGTCCTCCTCATGGAGAGAGATTTCCAGTGCCTCTGGGTTCTGAGCAAGGGGAGGAAGAGTCAGGGCAGAGACCTGGAGATCTGCAGCCTAATTCAGCAACCTGCTGAGAGGAGCAAACAGCAGACACATAGGTTGCAAAGAGAATGGGATGAAAATCTTCTGGGGACTGGGAGGGAGTATACAGAGCTTTTTATAACTCAGGAATTCATTGATTTCACTGGAAACAAGGACCTGTAATGTAGGGACATCGCAAGCAAGGCAAGCTGTTCAGAAGCCCCTTTGATTTCCATATCTTCCAGTTACGACTTTACATTTTCTCTATCTGAAAGTACATGTATTTTAGTTATGTGATGATAAAGCTTGGTGGTTTGGAATTTTGTTTGGTTATATATAAAAGCGAATCTTTGGAGCTGTCTATAAGAAGGAGTCTGGGCAGATCTAGATAAAATCTTTTGCCAAACCGGGATCCAGCTCAGGTGGGAAGAAAACACAAAATCAAAACCACTATCTATATATATTGCCACGAAATACAAAGTAATTTCTTCACCAGTTTGGCTTATTCTACACACTGCAGATTAAAGGCTTGAATGCTGGAAGTAAGGACTGATGATGCTTTTCCTTCTGAACTGATGTAATTTCTGAGGCTATTTAAATGTGAGTTAGCAATGAAGAAAAAGAAACCACTCAGATTTTCTAGAGATTTCAGAGATTTTTACAAAAGGGGGAAGTTCTATTTACAATTTGGAATTACAAAGACAAAAATTACATGCATTATTGAAGTCAGAAAAAGGAGGCACAAATTGGAATGAATTGCTATGACTTTACCTTTTGCTATTTAAAACTAATATATTTGGAAAAATACACCAACCTCAAAGAAATAAAAAAAAATAATAGTGGTTTAGAGTGCAATAAATTAAGAAAATAAGTATTTTCTGTATTGAAAATAATGTTGCAAATTAAAACAAACAAATTGAAGTAAGAAAAATGGATACCTCTGAACTTTTGCAGGTGGAGGATCAAATCTAGTCTCTAGAGAGTGAGCACTGATTCTTAAGTACTCACGAGCTTTTTTATTTTTTTTGCTCACCTCTGTTGTCTGAAAGATAAAGAACTGCAGTGTAATAATATATAAACTTTTGTCATTAAATATAAATGCATCTATTGCAGAGTGCTGATATAGAATTTGCAATTCAGTTACATTGCTAACTTGCTCCTACAAGGAAAGGGAGGAATAAAAATTCATGACTTTTGTGTTTGTACACAGAGTTATCCACTTTTATTCATTAATATGTGATAGCTACTTGCACACTGTTTTATTTTTTTTAGTTTGCCTTTACAGTCCCCAAAAAACCAAAAGTACTTAACTTTACCAGATTAAGGAGAATTATAGATATTCCCCATGTCTCGCATTTAAGGTCTCTTCTTATGGCAGAACACACAACTTTCAGAACATTCTTCCAGGAAAAAATTGTTCAGTGGAGGATCTGATGATAATTTTGTTTGTTTTCTGTTGTACACTGTTAATACTTTCAAATTGCAGCAATAATTTCAGAATTACTAAATTCTGAGTAGATGGACATACAATTTCTTTTAAGCTAAAATGGGGTTGTAATTGGTTTCCTCTATCCTATGAAATATTTTAAGCTTAAAACACCTCCTACAAGGTTGAGTCCTAGACCTTTTAAAAATTTCACCAAGAGAATATCCACTGAGAAATAGAACAGCTCAGTCTAGAACTGTCAGTTGCCTGCTAGATGAAAAATTTATTTATGGTATGAGAAGCAAAGGCCTGCTTATTATAGAATGAATAACTTCAGGCTCCATGTTATCAGGAACGTCTAATATTTAGTGCTTGATAAATATTAGATGATCCTGCTAAATGTTAGATGATCAGTAGGTATTTCATCTAGAACTTCACTATAAATTTCATGAGATCTGATTTTTTCTTTTTTCTACCAGTTAAATGTTCAATACATTCTGGAAATGCAACTGCTTTTCCCAAAAATGGCTTTAAAGAATCACAATTCACCAATGAAGACTCCCTTTGTCAGAAGAGCACTAACAAGCTTTAATTTGAATTAACCTTTTGCCTTTCTCTTCCCCTGAAGAAGATCTTTTCTTGTTGACCCCTCTGACACGAATTATTCTTCTTAATTAGCTCGTAAGAGTTAAAACCAGGAATTTAAAAAAAAAAAAGAACAACACTGGAGAAATTTCCTCTACAAACTATTTCCTAACTTATCTGATTGGGATCATCAGATAATAAACCTGTACTGTGGCTGGGTAAAAACCATACAGATCTACCCGTAGGGTCTTTCAACTTATCTGTTCTTTAGAAAAACCCAAGGAGAAAGTATTATAACCCTAATGGTTTAATTGTACTGTTCATCCAGATTCCTTCAGCCAGCTTTGGTCTTCAGGCATAAATGCACAATTTTTGTCTTGTGATCATATGGGAATACTGAGGTATAAGGGTAAACTGAGGAAGAAGATATTTTACGGATCCAAAGGCTACATCCAAATTTGCTTTCTTACAAAAAGTTCTGAATAAGGAGGGACATGCATGCTGGGTACCCTAGCAAGTTTTTCTAAAAATACTAATTTTTAAGGTCCACAAGGTGCTTCACAGTTGTCAGCACTATAATCTCCTCTGCTTAACTTGTCGTGTTTATGTACTGTTCCAATTTTCTCGGTGTTGAGGGGTTTATTTCCATTGCATTAGACATGTCATCTAAATCTCAAGTCGGAAACCAATTTATGTTCCTCTAAGAGACAGAACACTGTCACAGGGAAAAAAATTCACCTATTCACAGTTTTTCTTCCTTTTCCTTGTAATACATTCATTTAATACTTATCACTTCCCAACTATCTTGTCAGGATCCTTTATCAGCATCCTTTTTTTAGTGTTCTGTTCATTAACTTTTTGAAGTACTGCACAGGACTACATGTGACCAGCACACAACCTAAACATCATAAAATTCACATCAATTCTGTTCCTCTCTCATTAGATTTTAGGACACAGACATTCTTTATGTTAATTGCTCATCTCCAAACCTTCAGAAATTCACAAAAATGTGACATATTCTCAATGGTTTTTTTGCAAGCCAGCTCATCTTGATCAATTTATCATGCTTTATACTCTTCAGTGTTCTGTACTGCAATAGCATTATGCCAATCGATCATTATTACTCTCTCATTTTTTTTTTCTTTCAGGCTCCTATCATCTTATGCTAAACCTTCTGAACTTCATGTCATTTTAATCCTTATAATTTAGATCTCTGTAAAGCTTTTACTAATTCAGTTTTGTTCTCCTGGATAAGTTGAATACTGAGAATTACCTCCTGCCTGGCAATGTGAAAGCAAAGACATTTATCTCTGCTAGGTATGTGTCAGTGTGGACAGTATCAAATCTTCAGCAGCCCAAAGCAAAGTAACTTACCTGGAGGTTCAACCAGGGAACTGTGAGTTTAGAACTTCACTGTTTTCTCCACAGTTTTATTACTCCTTGTACATGGGCCTTCTACTAACATCCCTTGCCAAATATTCTGCTTTTCAACACTAAATGTTATACTTTCACAGCTACGACTCAACCATGTAAACCTTGGCTCTTGTGATAAGTTTGATTTCTCCACTTAGTCTTGCCTTTCACAGTCTCTCACTGTTTGTCAATATTTCTGTTCTACCTGAGATCCCTACAACCAGAAATAAACTTGTCTGTCAAGCTGGTGTGAAGGAGCAGGAAATTGGAAGTAAATTATTACTTTGAATAACATCTGAATCCAAAGCATCAAATAAACACGCTATTGCTTATTCCAGCTTTCACCACTGTGGCCAAGTGGCATGATTACTTCTTTATTATGTTGCCATTGAGTGTTTGTCATTCCACTCTGTGGTATGAAAATGAGCCAATTATGCTTAGCACACCCTATCTCCTGACCATTCCCATTGTCACAGAAGAGATTTTAAAGGCAAATCAATAAAGTTCAGAACCATGCAGACAGCTTGATGCATATTAAACAAAAAATTCTGAAGTTAGGACAGTGTAATTTAATAATGACAGAAAGGAGGTCAGAGGAAGCCAGCAAGGTCTCTAACTTAACTTATTTGTTTCTTTATGATGAACTTTTGTCCAGTGCTCCCAAATCTCAGAGAAATCAGGAGGAGTGAGACTCTGAGCTCACTAACAGCATACAGGACCATCTGAGATGCACTAGAGTATCAAGAAATCTTCACTGGAATGGCAGAGTAAGGACAACAACTGAAGCTCTGAAGTTTTCCACAGATTCTGTCATATCTGCCAATCTAGCATAGATTTCTGAGTAACATAAAGTATGGCACCCTTGGAACTAGACCTGTGGTTGTGCATCTGTGTTCAGTTCCTAAATCACAGACTATGACATGAAAATTTAATTGTCTGAATACCAGTATCTAAATGTGTCCATTATAACTGATAGGGGCTTCAATAAACTGCTTAAATGTTGGCATCCTATTCTAACTGAGATGCCCTTGGATATTTCACCTTACTTCCCACCTACATGTGGTTTGTCACAGATGGCAATGCCAGGGGGGTACACATCCTGGGTGGATAAGGCTGAGCAACCTGGTGTAGTGGAAGATGTTCCTGCCATGGCAGGGGGGTTGGAACTAGTTGATCTTTAAGGTCCCTTCCAACCCAAACCGTTCTAGGATTCTATGATATTCAAAGCCAAAGTTCAGTAGACAGTCCATATAGCAACTAGCTTGATATCTCGAAAATTATTCAGTACAAACAACAGAGTCCAGAGGGTTTAAAACTATTCAGTACAAACAACAGAGTCCAGAGGGTTTTTCAGGTCACTGTGATCTTGCCATATCTGTTTGATTAGCTGAAATCTTTCTAAATTCAGTTCTTTGCTGTTCTACCTCAGTTGCATGGTTCACCACTACTTCCAGTGTGCTGTTTTTCAGTCTCTTATTAGAGGGGGCCACTGCATTGCAAGGTCTACCATTTAGAAATATTTATGAACACCAAGCGCGTTTCCTTAAGTGTAACTATTTTTATTCTTTTTTTTAGGGATTTTTGTGATTACTGTTTCAGTGATAGGATTAGCTGGTTTTCAAATGATCAGGACACAGAGAGGGAAATCCTTGGAAGGAGAAGACTGTGAAAGTTTGAGTAGGCATCTGAAGAAGGGAGTAGCTGAGAGAAAATAAGGTGGATATGAAGGAATTTAGAGGAGAAACTGACACCATAGTTTTCAACAATAAATATAAGGTGTTTCCTTTTCATCTTGATATAAAGTTTACATACAAGAAAATTAATGGATTTATTTTGTAATATTCTCCCCACACACTTGCTGAAGACTTTCTCTGAACATACTTTCATGGGACACTGCATTTAAACAACTTGTGCTCTATCTACCTTTTAACAGAAAATATTGGGAACGTGTCTTGATATTCAGCAGTGAGATACCATAAAGTAAACTGAGATTTCTTTATTGTGCTTAGGAAGTGTTAAAGCTTAAATGGGAGCAGAGTCTAAAACATGAAAGAGCAGAGACACTGGCATAATTAGAATTTCTGACTGTCAGAGGGCTCTGAAAATACAATGCAGTATTCCTGAAAAGTTTCTGAAGCTTAAATTATCTTTCAGTAGAGCCAGGTTGAGTTGTCAGACATGTTCTTAGCAAGCACAGAAAGTCTTTGTAGGTATGGCAGCACTTGCAGGTCCTTTTAGAAGCCACAGTCACAAGCTGTCAGGGTTCTGAAGTCTCAATTTACATTCTTAATTATGTTGCTGGTTCAGTGTGTGTGACATACACCAGGCTTTTCCCCTTGCTGTGTCTGCTCTGCTCAGGGGGAGTTGCATGGAATGATATGTTTGCCCAAGACAGAGCATTGCTTTCATTACCAGCTCTCACCGTATTAGAGCAGTACAGTTAAGAGTGTAATTGCTGGTGTGGGCACGTGAGCTAGTGACACTGAACTTAGCAGCAGTCTTTGGACAACACACATGAGCAAAACTGGAGAGTCTTCAGGGAAATTTTCCTTAAGCCAGACATAATTTTTCTCATCTGTACAGAAAAATATCCTTCACCTTTTCAAAGTTTTGGTAGAGTCTGCAGCCTGTGAGCAAACATCTGAGATCTCTTGCTCATCATGTATTAGTATCTATGCACTGCTAATTGGGTTTGTATTTAAATAAAAATACATATTTTATAGATATCACTGAGAAAAACAACAGTTCAACCAGTACTACCTACAGCTGCAAATCATAAACTAGGATACAAGCCTGATTTGAACCTTTAGTAGAAACTTCTCTCATAAAAGGCAAGAGGCAAGGGTCTACCTCAATTCCATTAAATATCTTTTTTTACTCCAAGTCAGGTTGTCCCAGTAAAATCTGTACTGAGTCATACTGTAGCAGCATTTTCTCTCTTCCAAGACTTCACTGTCCTTCAGATAATATGGTTTGCTATCAACAAGGAAATAAATCTGTAACAGAGTAACACTGATCTGGTAACAGGTGCCAGAAAAGAGAAGACAGTTCCTGTAAAAGTGAGACGTTCCATAGGTGTTTAGTATCAGACTTTGTCTTTGGAAAATAATTTACTCTTGCTGACCACATACAAAGGTACTTGTTCCAAAAATGTGTTTTTCGTTTCCACAAATGGATTTTTTTTTTCAACCTCTAGTATATTTAAGCATCAAAAGCTGTCACTGACACTGTTGTATTTGCCTCTGCACTATTTTAGCTATGATCCAGAAATTCTCTGCTTCACATCCAGATTAATCAGAAGGAGGTGGTATTTATGGATTTTTTCCTAGTTTCATAAATTATTTTAAATCTCCAACTGATAAGCAATTCACAAGAGTTGTAGCAGCCAAGCAAAATAAATACCTCTATGTCCATTAGAATTTAAATGAACTCATTACTATACCAGCTTCTGACCTTTTCTCTTGGTTGTATTCTTGCTAGAAAGACTCTTTGCTATTCATGAAAGTGAAATTTAATGGTAGCTTGAGATTCTCTAGTGTATTTTAGATTATATTCTCATAGACTCAGATGACTGATGAGGGTCCCAGCTTGAACAGCAAGTACTTCTGTCATTTATGACTTTGAATAGCTATCCTTTTTCTAATTATTTGTGAAGATCGGAATACTGTTGAAAATTTGTTGCTTAAGCAGACTAGGACAGTGAAACTTCATGAACGGCACAAAAAGTGCTCCTATGTATAAAAAGCTGAACATTGATTTCATACCTCATCTCACAGTCTTTAAAGGTTTTGTTTAAATTTTATAGACTAAGAATTAGATTCATAAAAAGGTTTAGGTTGGCAAATGCTTTAAGATCATTGAGCCCAACCATTTACCCAGCAGTGTGAAGTCCACCACTAAACCATGTCCCTAAATACCACATCTACACATCTTTTAAATACCTCCAAGGATGGTGACTCAACCAGTTCCCTGGGCAGCCTATTTTTTCCCAATATCCAATCCAAACCTCCCTTGTGCAACTTGAGGCAATTTTCTCTTGTCCTATCTCTTTTTTACTTCGTTTCTCTTGTCCTGCCTCTTTTTACTTGGGAGAAGAGACCAAACCTTACCACAACCTCCTACCTGAAAGGTGTAGAGTCATAAGGTCCCCTCTGAGTCTTCATTTATCCAGGCTAAACAAACCCAGCTTCCTCAACTGCTCCTTATAAGACTTGAGCTCTAGACCCTTCTCTAGCTCTGTTGGCCTTCTCTGGGCATGCTCCAGCACTTCATGTCTTTCTTGTAGTGAGGGGCCCAAAACTGAATACAGGATTCAAGGTGTGGCCTCCATTGCAGCACTCCAGTCATGTGAGTCATCCCACCACGTTTCTGTGATGGTAACTATATCATAGATTTCCTGCTGTGCTGTGGCTTCCAGCTCCTCTTGTTTGTTGCCCATGCTGTGTGCATTGGTGTAGACACACTTTAGTTGGGCTATTGTTCCTGCCACCTTTCTTGAGGAAAAAGCCCTAATTTCTATGTGACTGTTGTCAGCTGCTTTCATGGTTCCTAGCATATCGATAACCCTCATGCCTTTGCTTCTGCATGGATCTCCATCCCCTACCTCTGCTGAGACAGCAGACCAAAGGACCTTGCTAGCACACCATCCCTCAAACGTTGATGTGCAGCAAGCCTGTTTTTATCCCTTACTGCCCACAAATCCAGTTTAAATATCTTTTTCATGAGTCCTGCTAACTCCTGTGCATAGATCTCCTGATACTCCTAAGCTGACTCACATCTTCCCACAGCTGTCACTGAGCACAGGTGTTCCTCTATTTGGGAGGTGCACCTACTTACCAAGGAGCCTGAAACTCTGAAGAGAAGAAATACAGATTTAGACTCATGATACCCCCAAATGATCTGGTGTAGAGATAAGCCATAGAACGTGATACCCCAGTGTGGTCTAAAGATGGAGCTGAACTTCCCATGAACTGTGCCTGCTTTTTGCCTTGCACCTTCACAGACTGATTATCTGTGGGCAGGAATGAATTCATTCTTCAGGATCACTTTTCACAGGTTAGTAGGCCACAGGGAGTGAAAAACAATGCTGTTTTAAACTGGAGCACTACTTCTGTTGCAGTTTCACTTGGGTTGAGATCAGGAGCAGTGGAGTAGTAGAACATAAAGCAAAATGCCACTACAAGCTGCTATTGAGGATCAGTTTGTACCGTGGTGAGTCTTTTTTTTTTTTTTTGGAAAAAACTGGTTTTAGTAACTTCTGAGTATCTGTATATTGCCATACAGATGTATTACCAGACAGACATATTTCACAGTTTTATTAATCTGAACCTGCATTTGATGTAACAGCTGATGACTGTAACCAGCCTTCATCTCAGCACAGCACAGTGCTATACCAGTTACTTGCCGTGCCACTAGTGTGTAGCATCCTGCAAGGAAAAAGGCACTGTGTCTAACCATACGGATTGTTGTGGGCCTGATCAAAGATGATGGGTCATTCATCTCACTCTGATGTGGGATGTGTTGATTTTTGACCCATTGCATCAGGTGCCATCCCAGCTAAAGACCAAATGGATCCTCCACAGCATGGCACCGCCACTCTGAAGGACACCTGACAGCAGGACTAGCTAACTATGCTTGAAGAGCTAGAGCTCCCAGTCTTCTTACATCTACTCTTTATTTCAAGGTAAATCAACTTTTTGTTGTTGCTAGAGTAAGAGCTCAATACTTAGAGCTGTTTGAAAAAGATAGACCTCTAAAAAAATATTGTATGATAATGATTGATTTTATTAGAAATTGAACTATTAATTGCTATTCCCTATACATCATCTGATATTTTAAATATGACATGATCAATTGAAACTTTTTATCACCTGCTGTTTTCATAAGTATTATTTCCATTTATTTTAATTCATTGTTTCCTTTTAGATTTTGTTTACTGCAGTATATAAATTAATTGAATTTACTCATTCTCGTTGATCATGTTTCTTTTCCATAAGAGAGGAAAATATTAGAAGAATAATTGAATTAAGGTTGTATATTTGTTCTATGTACATTAAAAAAAATAACCTGTCCTGCAAGTATTTTTGGAATTTTACTGAGTTAGCCCAGTTAGCTTTAATTCTGTGCACCCAAGCTGACCACACTTAGCATAGCTCAACAAAACATGCAGAGGGAGAAGCCAGGTGAATGGTAAGAAACAGTTCTCTGCATCCTGCTAGTGAAGTACACCTGAGTCTGAACTCTCACAGAAGTTCTCCCCTGTTACATTCATTTGAAATTAATGAGTATTTGACACCTTTGGAACTGAGGCCCCAGTGTAGAAAACTGATAGATATCTCAGAGATGATCCCAGTAGGAGAAAATAAAAAGCACAGGAAAAGAAAAATCAACTGTTAAATTTATACAGTAACTTTTCTAGAAAGGCAAACTTTTGCTGAAGTGTTGTCACATGGATTTTGATAAGGTGCCCGTGGAGTCAGTTAATGCTCTGAGAGTGCTCATCAACCATCTGTTCAGTGACTTCCAAGCGTCTAGGAAGGAGAAGGGTCTGTGCAGTGCTTAGGACAGCTTTGCTCAGGAAGCCATATGCAACAAGGATACTAAAGCACAAAAATAAAAAAATATAAAAGAAAAAAAACAAGAAGCCAAGCGAAAGCTAATGGGCTTTCACCCATTAAAAGTAAAAGTGCAACAAGTGATGTGGAGGGATGTTGACTCGCCCTGAACATTGCTTTAGATTAAAAGGCTTTATCTTTGATGCTGTTGAGTTTCTCCCCGCAGCACTACCACACGCCATCACTGCAGAAATCAAACTGTTCCCAGGCTTCAGTTTAATTATACATACACATCTGCCACAGAGGTGAACATCATTAAAAGTTCTAAGACTTAGCAATAGCTACATAAGTTGCTTATGATTTTTCAAAGTGTGAAGAACTTTTCCAGGAATCTGTACAAAATAGTGAGAATAATGAAGATGGAACTGTAGCCAAAAGCATCCACGTGGCAGCAGACTAATAATCAAAGGCTGGTTTTGTATTCCTAACATTATGGAATATGCCAAATTCAGGATTTTTATTCGAAAAAAAAAAGGGGGGGGGGAAACAAATCAAGACTGTCTTGCAAATGCTCTAAGTCCTGTTTGATAAGTTACTTTTAGAAAACTGAACTTTTCAACAACAAATCCTGGCTAAAGTATAAAGCACAGGATACCTGTAAGCATATTTTACAACAAAAGCATATTTAAATTTGGATATAAGAAGGAATAGATACAATGACTGTGATGTGATTTGTCTTTTATTACAGGATATCTTCATCAAAAAGGAGAAGTACAATAAAGTGAAGCTGGAATTTGCCTTGATCTGGGGGAAAAAAGTGTTTTTTCACTCTAATATATTTGAATCCAAAATCTTTTTTTCAGTTCTCAGTGATTTTTTGTAAAGTCATGCCATAGAAACTATCACAGCTCTAATTTCCAGGGAGGCTCATTTTGGAAGGTGGTAAATACAACTTACAATGCAATGTAAAAAATGAGTTTTCTAACACTGCTTTATGAGGAAATGTAATTCTGATTTTTTAAAAACATATAGTTGCTACTGTACCTCAGCTTACCTATTTAAAATTAAACAATTAAAATTTCAGTATATGTTGGCTGTATGTTATTACAATGTAAATAGCCAACATTGAATAAGAAGTAATTATACTGGGGAAACACTAATTTTGCAGAAGTAGATGAGGTTATGTATTTTATCTCACATGTTTACATGTTACCACAGTGTTTTCCTGCCAACATGTGGCTGAATGGTGGCGGTTGCTCTTTAATACAAGCCAGTAACCCTGCCCTCCTTTCCAAAACTAATGCAGGCCTGTACTGGCTGTCTTTACAAGGAGTGTTGATAAAGGATTATTTAAAACTAGTAGGAAGATACAGGAGTCTTCAGAAAGTGGGCTACAGCCTATGTGGTGAAGCTACTACAAGAAGGGATGGCTGTCAGGCACATGGGTGAGCCGAAAGCCACTTGTGGTAAGAACAGGCTGCATGAAGGATTTATAGGTGGATCTAAGCTGACTTTTATTATTTCAGACTTTAAAAGTGTATGTGGATATGGAGGTGAGGAGTGTTTATATGTATATAATATTTTCAGATACTTAGGTAGAGTCTCTGAAAGATATTCTATAAATACTCTATACTGTTCTATAGAAGGCATAGGAAGTTGGACGGTAGGGGTTTGGGAGTTAGGGGAGGGAGAAGTAGAAATGTGGAAGTGGGATGAGGTTGTCAGACCTTATCCAGTATATGTGCCTAATTAGATGTGAGTTGATTAGAAGGCTGAGCAGCATTAGTATTATTTTAGTACTCAACAGTTGAAAGCTGCACTCTTTGCAGAACAAAATGATTTATCCTGTTGATAAATCAGTATCAGTATATGGACTGATGCCAGTCTGGTGATAGCTGTCATTCAGGGGGAATCCCACTGTCTCTGGTGGAGAATACTCACAGCGTGTAAGGAGCACCAGGAAGTCAAGGGAACATGGGCTGTTGTGAAGTGAGGCCAAACTAAGTGAAAGTCCACTGCTTCTCACTGCCAGCTGTAGAAGTGGCTGCAGAAGGCTAGCACTGTTGAATATGCACTGAATACACATTATTACTATATATTCTTTGGGTGAGATCTTAAGCCTCAATTTTCTACATGTAGAGGATTTGGTCCCATACTTATGCAGAGCAGTATTTAAGAGTGAAAGTTAGAAGGGTGTGTGCAGTTTACGCAGGGAAGTGCATTTTGTTTTTATGCCTCTTCATGTGGAGTTTCTGTTACACTTAGAGTGTGCTAAAGATGCATTATACTCTTGAATTCACGAATTTGTAGCAATGGTTGCATGTGCTTAAATACCAGTGATAATTCTGGATGTTTGAAATACAACAATTATTCATAATCAGTCTCATATTGAATAACTGATAATGCCATATATTCTGTAAAAGTCAGTTTTGTTTAGATCGGGGAAAAGGATGTTTATTTCAGCTGAGAATGCAGATCTTATGTGAAGCAATATTAAAATCTCCAAGAAATACATGAAAAATATAACATATAGTTTGCTATATGGAACTAGGCCTTCACCTGTTTAGCCTAACACCTGGTCTTTGACAGAGGTGATAGACTGTCTCATCTTACATGAGGTCCAGGTGCAACAGCTGAATTTAAACCTGAAGAACGGATTTTAATATTAGTATTAAGGTTTGTTACCTGTAGAGATTTCTGCTGCTGTAACATGCTTTTGTACACATATGGATCTCCAGTTTTTTTTTAAATCTTTCTTTGGGTCTTTTACTTCTCTGGCATCCTATATATGTTAGTTTTTTTCAACATAATTTCATGCTGTGTGAATAAATATTGCCTTTTATTTGTTTTGAGTGTAGATGTTGTCATTTGTATGTTGCAGTCTGCGCCCATAACCTCCAAGCTAAATATAAGTCCACATTCTCTCTTAGTTTAGGGGAATAATTGAATTCTTTGCAACTGAGGATTTAAAAAAAAAAAAAATCTTTCCTTGATGCATATGTCATTATTTATTTGATTTATAAATACTTATTGTATTTTTAATTGATAGTAAATTTTTCCTGATAACTCCAGCATAACTTTTTGTTCGATGGAGACAGTAAATAAATAGGTTAAAAAAATGACCTTTCAGTTTAACTGGGAGTAATTTTTTTTTGACGAGAAGTTATGGGCAGTGCACCAGTACCAGTGGTAGAGAGTGCTGGCTCTACCAATATTTTCTGAACAACAAATCAGGGTAGTAAGTTGATTTGGGCAAGTCTCAAGTCTTGTATTTAGCTTTGAAAGGAAAAGTACTTTTTAGATTTCACTCTTATTAGCTGTACAGAAATATAGCAGGTAATAAAAAGGTAGCCATCTGCCATACAATAAGTTATTAAATAAGTTTCAGCTGCGGAATCTTTAATACTGAAAGTTATGTAGCCACATCTATCAAGGATGGCTGTTACCTCAGCTTGAATTTGCAGATGGAAAGTAATCTGTGTATTTGTTAATATAGCAGTTTTTGCCCAGGCACCATAGAGTCAGTAAACATAAACTTTCCCAAGATTATTTTTTCCAATGTATTTTTTTTTCTTTTTGAAAGCACTATCAGCTTATAAATCAGCATTACTGAACAGCCAGTGTTTCACTACAAGTGGCTCGAGTACTTTTACACTGCAAGATATTTCAGTTGAAATGAATTCGGTATCGTGGCAGAAAAAATTACCTCATTATCACAGAATTCTAGGAACCTTTAATAATATATACAAATAAAATTCCTGTTGTGATTTGTCTGTAAAAAGATATTATCCTAGTGCTCTCATGATTTTAATTTTCTTTCTAGACTCACCTTGGAAAAATAAATTATGAAGTCAGTACTACTCCTCCAGCTGAATTCATTTTTTAAATGAAAGAGCAGCCTTCCTATTAGATATCTCAGTTTAAACCCCCTTTCTGTTTCTGACAAAACAAATGAATTCTTTGTTATTAGCTTTTAATCTTACCTAGGAAGGTCCACTGAGGGTTTTTTTAACCTGCTATTAAACTGAGAATGAGTTTTTTAATGAAAGACATGCTGGAAGCTGGTATTTTGAAAAGTGTGTCCCAATATCCTTTGAAATGTTTCTTTTTATTTCATACTTGGTAAGGTTTTTAACATTGTGCTGCATAAGATAAGAACAGTGTTTACAATGAGTGTTTCAAATTGTCTCATTTTATGAAAAAGACATATCCAGAGTTTTAAACGTTTAGAAGCTACAATAGTTAAAATTCAGGAAAGTCGCCAAAGCAAGTTATCAGTCAGTCAATAACTAAGGAAAAGGAGATAACTACTTGTGCAAAAGAGGTAGCCATGTTTCACCACTTGCTAACTATGACCAAAAACGAGGACAGTATCAAAACAAGCAATTCTCCCAAGACTTGGCCAATTTATCTAGACTGATGAAACAGTTATTTTTCTCCGGGCTTTTCTTCTAAAAAAATCTCTTGTATTATTAGGTTTTGTTGATGGGATGTTCTGAATGCTTCTTCCTAAAGGTGCGACTGCATTTGACACATCAATACCAGGTCATTTGGTGTCTTATCCAATGTCCAGCAAGACATTTGGAAGTCCTTTTGCTTAGTTCTTTTAATTTCAACCTAATCCCATGCTGTTTGTAACGTATGGCAATGATCTCAATAGCTCCACTTGCATATATATATATATATATATATGTATGTGTGTGTATATATATATATATTTCTATGTATTTTTTCTTAGAAATTATCCCTTGTGTTTTGTGTTTTTACCCCTTGTGTGTAGAGAACTTTCATATGTACCTATATTATCTGCAGACCTGAATGAGAATGGGAGCATAGACACCACTTAGCCTCCACTCTTTATGCATCAGAAAAAGCTGCTAACATGATTTTTTGTTTATTTCAGGTTTCTTTTCTCCATGGAAAACTCCAAAGCCTGTAAGTTTGCTTTCAAAATTATACGCATTGAGTTCATAAGATGACAGTCATCCAAAGCAAATTTCTGTAGACTTTCATCTAACCCTCCTGTTCCCAGCTCATGAGACTCTTCTCAGCAGTGCCCCTGGTGACACAGCATCAGGGGTGGCCTCTCTGGTAAGCTCTGAGGGTCTGTTGACTTGGAGTCTGCCAGCAGCAGTCTGGAGAAAGGAACACCTCAATGTTAATATGGGTGTCAAGAAACAGAAATGCAGTGGCTTAAGAATAAAGGGTCTGGAGGAGAAGGCAGCAGAAGTCAGCAAATTCTTTGAAATGAACAACATGCACTTCTTCTGGTTTAAAAGTGGCTTCAGTTTAACATCCTCAAAGTTATTGTTATTCTTTCTTGCACAGTAGATGTAGAGCTGCAAATAGTTATACTTCAAGTGAGAGTTTGGTCTAGACAACTTACTGAGGTGCCTTCTAATCAACTTTTCTGTATTTCTATGATTTTGACATTAAAACCCATGGTATAAATACTTTTCGTAGAGTAAGATTGCAAGCAGTGATTGTATATATTCTGTTAACACCACATTATACAATTTTTTGAAGTTGTGACAACATTCACAGCATAAAAAGAAATCATAGGCTACTATTTTTGGTTGTCTGGTTTGTTTTATTTTTATGGAGTTTTGTTTGGGTTTTTTGTTTGTTTGTGTTTGTTTTTTTTTTAATTTGGGTGGTTTTTTTGAGATTGTACAGACCTTAAAGAGGGCTTAACTCTTATAAGAGGTGTGTAGAGGGAAATAAAGACGTGACTATGCTTAAAGGCTTCTAAGAGCCATAGGAATAACAATAGCAATATCTTTTGAAGGAACTTACAGCTTTCTTATTGAGGGGCAGGCAGGGGAAGTATGTTGAACCTGAAGAACTTCACATACTCTCATACTGGATAATGGCATGCTTAAGGTATACCAAAATAATTTTTGTAGCCTGTCAAATAGAAATAACATTTAATTAATCAGCTGACATAACTCCATCAGACTACTTCAGCTTGTAGTGCTTTTGCTGTAAAAGCCTAGGGGATGTATGCAATACACTGGAATAAGTATTGCATAAGCTGCTTTATTCATCTATGTAGCAGGACATTTGTGAAAATAAATCAGACTATTGAGGGCTAGCTTGTTCACAGTTGACCCGTTCACAGTTCCTGTCTGACTGGGGCTTTCAACTTTTAATCTCAAGCACAAAGTGAGGAAATAGAGAACTTGGAGCTTACTTGTTAAAGAACCACTTTCAAAGACCTCCTATTGTCCATACTTAGCTTCTTTATGTACACGTCACATATATAAATATCAGCATATTGATGATGATTTTCTGCACAGGTTTGTAATATAAACTTCATGCTTGAGTACTACTTGCCAATAATCAGAATCTAGGCAAACAACCTGAGTGATGTATTTTTTCATGCAGTGGTCTGAGGAAACCAGGGATCATGGAATAATATAATACCATTGTGTGCAGGTACTGTACACGAATGCAGGCTAGCTGTCTGCAGTTTTAGGGTACAAATGATTGACCAGGTCAAGGTCATGTACATTCTTCTGTCTGTCACCACTTTTAACTAGAGAAATAGTCTGACATGAATTTCTAGTGTCCAAGACATGAAGATAAGATTGCAACCAAGTGCCCCTGCAGCACTGAGTGTCTGCAGACAGTCTGCAGTAAGGTCAGCATAGGAGGTTTAGAAATCCTCCCCAGCACCACAGCACAGTCACCTGGGCTGACAGATACTTCCTGTGGTTCCTATGTACAGAGTCCATATATTATGTATGTATATATTATATATAATGATTAGTGCAAAATGACCAAAAGCAATGTCACAAAGCCATTACCCAAACTTTATTTGATGCCCTGTACTCAATACCATGCCTATTCTCTTCCATGAGTGTCTTCATCTGTGAGCTGGCATTATGATAACTCACGGAACACTATGAGACTATTTAACTAGTTGATATGGGTCTGGGAGATACAATCCCCCTTCTGTTTATCTGCTTATGTAGCTGATTATGTTAGCAGTATTACCTGCAAGTAAGAATGTTTTGCTCAGTTTTTATCTTCACACTCGAAGATATAGAACTAACCAGCAAACAAGAATTAGGCATATGGGACCTAGTGGGGCTTTGCCAACTGATCTGCAGTTTCCTGTCCTTTCTCCAGGGAAAAGTTTGCTCATCAAAGATAATTATATTTTTCTTTCTCATTTTAAATCTTTCTTAAATATTTTAATTTTATTAGGTTTCACATTTTGAAAGAGGGGATCTATTTCGCCAACACTGTCCAAGAAATCAGGAAACTTTTACTTCTATATAGACAGGACCCCACATGTCTTTCTGCTTTATAGCAATAAGATAGGTAGTTTGGTTTCACTGACTTGTACTGGGGATTTTTTTGATTCCTAAGTGAAGGTAAACCCCAAACAAATTTCTCCAGTAATTTCTCTGATCATAAGGAACTTGAATTGAGCTCAGTTCTCCTTTCCTGTTTAGACATAGGAGTCATAATCAGTTTTGTTTCTGGAGACCTTTGAATTTACACTTCCTTAATGTAATTATATACTGAATATATGCCTATACATACCAGACATACTTTGTTCAGAGCTATCAGAAGTAGTACTGGGACAGTCATGTGACTTACCACATAGTCTAATTTACACAAAATAGAGGATAAATTTATCTTGGTATAAAGGGTATCCAAAGGTACATGAGGTACTTTCCTGTACCTAAGCTATTTCAGTGGCAGCTCAGGTATTTCCATATGTCACTGTGTTGCACAAGATCTACATACCTATAGTACCCTGTTATATCAAATCCTAGTTGCCATCTTTTGTACCTCGCTGAAAATAAACGTGTCTTCCTTGAACAACATTGCAAATATTGACTACAGTGTTCCATATCTTCATCATTAGTTCTTAACAGACTAATACTTTCATTTCTCAACTTAAATATCACATCCAAGACTTACTGGTGTGTGAGAGTCATCCTGTGATTGACTGAGGTACCTGGATATTTCTTTTCCTGATTGTTCCAAATGAACCATCCCTACTTAGTCCTGAAATTCTGACAGAAGCACAGCTGTAATTATAACACTGCTCTGTAAAAGAATGAGATCCTCAGCAACTTAAAATGGCCAATATTCATAATGTGTTTATTCTTAAGTATGAACCTGAGAAGGTCAGTTCTCCTGGGATATGCAGCATTGTACTTACTCAGCATGTTAAACATCTGTAGTCCACACATGAACTATTGTGATGCTGTTAATCATCAGAATAGAGAGCAAAGCCTACCTGCTGAGCCAAACAGCTTCTGAAACCAAGGAGGTAAAGACTAATGATAATCACAGAATTTGTAGACCAAGCTTGCAATAAACCTGCAATCATCTTTGATAAGGCTCTGCTGATACAACAATAGAAGTCAGTGGAATTTAGTTACAATTCAGTTTGTTTCCAAGATGCATTTTTTGTGTAATTAACATTGTTGGGTTACATGTGAGAACACACTGTTCAGGATGCTTTACCATCCTTGTCCTCAGGAGAAGTCAAATACTCATTCCCTGGGATAAAAATTTGTGTTTTATTTAACTTAGCCTCTTCTAATAAGTTTGCTAATGCATTTTAATTAGTAGCCAACTTCTTAAAAAATAAAAATGCAGATCCTCAAGCCTTCTTTTGCACAGCCTGTCATATCTTCAAGCTTGATGTACTTGTGAGACTGCTGAAGTCTTGCAAAAAGCATGGATTGAGGTGTCTTTCATGCACAGACAATACACTGCTGTGTACTTCTTTATTGTAAATGGTCTGGAAGAGTTGAAAGCTTTATCCTGTGCTTGGGAACTTGGTTGGATGATGCCAATTTAGTTTTTGATATAAGAAAGGCACAGTAAGAAACAGTAAGAAATTAAAAAGACTCTCTCAAACTAATGCTCACTTTTCTCTCACTGTGTTCTGTATTTTAGCATTGAATACTAGATGCTCAAGTACCTACTGTAATAATTTTCTGTTTGGTTTTTATTTTCTTTTTGGTTTAGTTTGGGCGTTTTTTTATTAAATTTCAGTTGAAGCTTTAAATTCTGCTCACAGTTGCAGTAATCTATTGTGCAGGTAGCTATTTTCATGCATTCTCAGGAGATACAGCATTAAGATCATTCAGTTGCAACCCAGTCCAGCCCTTCTTTGTTAAGCACTTTGTCTCACTGTGGAAGTCATAGTTTTTGCAAAACTTCATCTTTATTCTCCATATGTTTTTATTCCAGATGATGGAACGATGGGAGAATCAAGGCAGCCCTCAAACAAGTGTGTCTGCTCCAGCTATGCCACAGAATATTCCCTATCCACCCGCTCTTCACAGGAGTTCATTTCCTGATTCAACAGAGGCCTTTGATCCCCGAAAACCTGACCCATATGAGCTGTATGAGAAATCAAGAGCTATTTATGAAAGTAGGCGTAAGTGAAAATCCTGCTGATCATTTAGTATTTTAAGCTTTTACCTATGAATGTGTCACTGTTGACATAATTTTCTGTAATTATCTTTTGTAATTTAAAGAGCGAGCTATAAACCCAGTAAACAGAGGCCATTATAAATGATTGAAAAACTCTACACTTACTTATTTTCCCAGCTCTTGCCTAGATTCTGGTGTTTGCCCTTCATAAGTGCTTTTTTCTTACATTTTTGCTCTCCTTATTTTGACTGTTAAATCCTTAGTGAAGCACAGTATATGTGCCATAATGTTTTATTGTGCTATTTTTCATCATAGTTTACCAATATGAAGATGTGAATTTATCAAGGACAAAATAGTTTCATTTACTTTCTCTTGAAAGTGAAGTTTATTAAAGAAATTTCAAGTGTATTTGTTTTTATAATAATGTCTTTTTCAAGTTTTCACATTGTCCTTGGTGGTTTGAAAGTAACCCCTACCACCAAGTACTATTTGAAAACCTATACAAAAGAGTACTGAACCATCAAGATTTCCATCTTGATTTAATTTCTCATGCTTTTGAGGAATATATCATATATTTTTCACAACAAGGGCATTTATTCCTTTCTTAAAGAAAATTTTAACTAAAATTGTTGTTCTAACTTGTCTGGAGTTTTTGTACTTACTTATTAGGATCATTTCTTAAAAATAGTTTATTATTTTACTGAAAGCGTTTTCATCATAGTCATTACTTGCACATGCCACCTTCCAAATCATTTTATAAATTACTTGAGCTATAGATCAAGTTATGTTATAGATTACACATAAAATATTCCAGCTGATCCAGACTAGCCCATTAATATTATTTGAGCCCAGAGGTCTGGAATGTACAAATTTCTCCAGCATGCGAAGGGATAGTCTAAAGGAAATACATTATTGCCCCAAACACTGCTTTGATGCCGTTCCTACTTGCCTTGACCCTTATACTTTAGTTACAGCATCAACATCTCTTCTTTGGCTTTTGTATTTCCAATCCACAGCAGAATAGAGGAACACTATGGTTCATTTTACATCAGTTCTAAGGGAACTCTAATCTAGTGCCTAAATTGCATCTCGTATTCTCCACTTCTTTGCCACTATGGCCAGGGCCACCATCTTCTTCCACCATGATCCTGTTATGGGAACAATTTCAGTAGAGATTGTCACCCTAAAACTCACTTTGCAAAGTCCAAACTTTTTTTTCGGGGAGGGGGGGTGGGGAGGAGGCAGGGGACGTGTTTGTGGGTATTTATTTATTTATTTAATAGGTGCCTGAAATTAAGATCCAAAATTTAAATCTAAGTACTTAAATAAATTGCTGACTTTTTTGAGGAATACCAAGTGTCTTATTCTACATAAATATGGATTTGAGAACATACTTTGGACCCCTATAAAAAGGATTTAATCTTCAATTATAAACTTTTAGGCATAGGAACTAAGCTTTCCAGTGTATTTTCAAATACCATGTAGCCCATGCTGGCTGGTATTTTAATATAATAAATATTGTGTATTATCAGGATACTAATGTAGTAGATAATGAAAATACTTGTGTAGTATCTTCCTCTGCTCCAGATGTTATTCTTGATTGGACAGGACTCTCAAGACAGTGTACAAATAGAAACTTTAATTTTTGAAATTTTAGAACTCTTTGAAGTCTGGATGAGGATGCTGTGTGGAATGGGCCACATAGGTTTGAAAGAAGATCAACTCACTTTGAACAAAGTTTGGAAATAGTTTTCAGACATCTCTCGTCTTTCACTTTCTCTTGCGCATTAAGAGCTAGAGTAAAAAATAAAAAGATTGTCTGAGCTGAAATTCTGTTCCCCAAAGTGCAAGGATTTTGTATATGTTAAAGGGAAAATAAACCATTCCATAGTTTCTATTTGGTTCATACCTCTGCTGAAAATACACTTGGCTTCATATACTGCTTTAGGGAAAGGAAAACCCTTTGCAACTAATCACTTGCCATGTGGATATCTTCTGGAGGTGAATTGGTTTAGCAAAAATCTGTACTTCTCATTCAACATAGTCAGAGCCATCTTCTGTTGTTAAAGTCATCAAGCCAAGAGTACAGACTTGAAGCCCATTGGAATTGAAACTCCACTGAAACAAACATCTTTGTAAGACAATTAAGAAAAGGTCATCAGTGCCACATATGATAATGAGATACATATTTATACAGCATCTTCTTTTATTTCGATCTCCAATATGAAAAGTTCTATATTAACAGAATTGCCTAAATATTAATGAAAACAAATAGGCTCGATCCATGTTTGCCCTCCATAAAACCATGGGAATATAGATCAGATGTCAACTACGAAGATTGGCTTACACCCCACAAGGTTATATATTGCACCACAAGATATATTACACTATTCAATAAAGTAATGAAGTGATTCATTGTTATTCATGGGTCCCTTCTATGAGTTTTCTGAGCACCGCTTTGACCAATATGAACTCAAGTCTTTTACTTATATAATCTACTGTGTTCAGAAGCATATACTGCACCACAGGAAGAGCTTCTAACTTGTAGATTGGAGTTATGCTAAAGCCCGTGTTTGAATGGTATAATTGCATTCTAGTTCTCTCCAAGAGGTAACTGGAAATTGTACACCAGCCTTTTTCAGCCAGCTACCTAGAATAATTAAAAATCATGAGGCTGCTAGGCCCAAAATAAGAAAGTGAGGGATAGAAAGCAAGACTGCAGTAATCACTCCTCCCAGACTTCCATCAGTGTCCCATCTTCCAGCTAATCCTGAAAATTTAAACTTGTTCTCTTACAGCTCTATCCCTTCAGCATTTTCGCAAAGCCTTGATTCCCAACCAGATCTTGTGTGTAATCATTCATATCCTTTAGTCATAAATAGCTGCCTGCAAAGACCTCTTTTCTCCCTGACATTTTTCTTTCATGAATGCCATAAGCACACATCTTAGCAAATTCAATTTGTCAAGCCTTTGATTGCTTTTGTTCTCTACATAGTGCTACTGTTTTCTGAAAAAAGAAACAACAGGAAGGAAATCCATTAGTGAGTCAAGTATCTGTCATCTGAGTATATAGAAAGGAGAGTTTCAAGACAATAAAGTTTCCTACCATATGGCACTGTCAGGTTGGTTATCTTTGGTAAGAGCAAACCCTAAAAGTGCACAGGAAAAGTTTAGCTACTTCATTTTTTAAGTACTTCTTATCTCAAAGCAAGTTTGTCTTATCTCCTGGCAAGACCTTCTTTTCATCTTCATCTTCTAAAAATAGGGCAAAGAAGTGAGCAGTCGTGACCTGGAAAATACAAAAAGAAAGAGGATGCTAGATTTTTGTTTCTCTTACAGTTAATCTCTGTAACTAAGTGGTTCATTTTGTACTGCTGTAGCTCTGAATTTCCACAGATTCTTTAATTAGAGGGTCTCCCTGCAGTCATCACTCACCAGGACCTCATCAAAGCCTCCTGTTCCCCAGTCAGGGAGTTAAGCAAGTTATGCATCACAGTGTAGTTCTGTGAGGAGAACAAGAGACATGACTCAAAGCAGAGCAAGAGCTAGACCTGAGAAGCCTGATTTATAGGATTTTGCTCTAGCTCATCCCTACCTAACAAAAGCAGGAAAGAGGCTTCAAGCAGGAAGCCTCAATGGAGAAGATGTTTTTCCACCTAAGGAATGTGAAGAACCTGCAAGACCTGTGTGATAGGGAGATTTCAATTTTTAATGATTACATATGAATTATAAAGGACTACTGCTTCTGCATAGGAAACAGTTTTATAGAGACAATCAAATGATGCATTACTACAAAACCAGAGTGCAACTCAATTCTGTAAGTCATAGCACCTGGAAAAGTTGTTTGTCATGAGTTAGCTGTTACCTGTCAGCTCCTACCTCCCAGCTGTCACCTGCCTCTGCTGTCACCCATGAACTGTGCTCAAAGGCAAAAAAGTAGGTAAAAAAGGAGCATAAGGTGATTCCAAGGACTGAGGAAGATTACCACATTATCTAGAACAACTGCTTAAAAGCAAAAAGAGGGAAATTGTTTTCCACTTTCTTTCTTTTCCATGTCTCTGTCTCTGCTTTTTTTTTCTTGTTTTCTTGTTTTGTTTTTTTTCCTCTCTTCCTCCCTCTCCTCTTATTTCTTTTTTATGGTGAAGAGAAGCTATGTAAGTTTCTACTGTGACATTGTGTCACTAAACTCAGAAACAAAGGAGAAAACCTGCTCAAATAATTGGATACTTTTTCCTTTTTTCCATCCAAATATTAATTCCAGGCAAATCCTTTAACTCCTTTCTCCTTAAGAAAACTATGAGATTGTAAGTGACAGTGTGACTCTGCTGATAACTATAGAAGTAAGGTACAGAAGCTAGAAAATGGAATAACAAACCAGGAATTTACTATTAATGAAAAAAATTATGACTTGATATGCAGCAGTTGTTACAGCTGTGACTGGAGCTCTGTAGTTATCTTTGGGACAATTCATTCTCCTGAATTTTACATTTTTGCCTTTATAAATTCTCCTTATCCTCTCTTATATTTTATATTGAACTCTGTTTATTGTAAATTCACAGTTTATAACAAACTTTGTTCAGAGGCCCCTGTAGGCAGACATTAGTCAGACAGGAGACACAAAGCTGTTGGGAATCATAATGCCATAATATTTCTCTAGTTATAAAATGTATAAAAGATATTTGATTTTATATTCCTCTAAGGAAAGCAGTAAAATAAAACATTTTTACAGTGATTTGTTACATTTGTCCTTCAGTTAGTATGGTAGCCAAGACTGGTGATGTGACACAGAAATGCCAGTAGGAAGAATGAGAAGCTAGTGATAAGCTCTCATTAAAAGTGAAATCTGAACAATTACAGTTTCACCTTTAACTGGAAGCACAAAGATTACTTTCTTCAAAATCTCCCTTGTTATTTTCTCCTCTGACCACAGTATTGAGAATTTCCCAAGTCCCTTTCAAATCTATCAGCTGTTCTATGCGCTGCAATTTTTTTTTTTTTTTTTGCTGCCAGAGATTTAGACAAACTGGAAAAGAACCAAAAAGCAAACATCACCAACAGCTGTGAAATATGTAAATAGCAAACGTATTATCATAATTAGCCTCCATAAAATACGATGGTTTCTTATGCAGACTTTTAAGTACCCTTCTCTAAGGGTTACAGACAAGCAGCCCAGTTGATATTCACAGGCTACCTTTCCCCTGGAGTATCACTGCAGGTATTCAGCACAGCTATGCTTTAAGGTAGGAAAGTTTTGTCAGACAGCATTATACTGACTCATAATGTGCAACTTTGAAAATACCAATCCTGCAGAAAAATACTAAGGCAATCAAGGTTTCCTAAATTTGATAAGCATGGAACATAAAAAAAAATATTATGTGTCTAGAACTGAATGCATTATCACCTCAGGGGTTCTATGGCATAGTCTACAGAATTTTCCTGCCAGTGCTTGTTGGCTGAAGAGCTACGCAGTTACAGTTAGTTCAGTTAAAAACGGAAGGAAAATTTTCCCAAAATTTTTACTACAATTTTTTTCAGACAGTATTTTCATGACAAAAAAAAAAAATTGCCTCTTAAAAATTGTTCCCATTTTTGCTAATTTCTGGTCTAAAAAAAATTTACATTTTATTTTTGGTACTTTAAAATATATATATATACACATATGTGTGCAGATGTATATGTACATTGAACTATGAAGACATTAAATGCATTAAATACATTCTGAAATATCCTATAAAGGGGGTTTTTGTATGGGTAAAGGGTTTGGGACTATAAATTAGAAAATCAGGTTCTAGTTTCAAATCCTCCTTGAGCTCAGTTTACAATATCTTTCAATATTTCTATTCACCACTTGGTGCCCTTTATGTCAGTAAGTCATGCCTGCCTTCACTTAGTAAATAAAATTATTGGGAAATTGCTAATTAAGACGTATTATCATCAAACTACTGCTTGACTAGTGTATGAGCAACTGCGTTATAAGAAGGTAATTTCTGAAAGCAATTGCCAAATAGCTCATGTTGGTGTTTTCTTTGTATCTATTGCTACCCTAAGCAACAGCATAGAAAAAGTCTAAGAACTTATATTCCTAAATGAATGCAATGCTTTCTTTTTAATAAGAGATCATACATAATGAAAGGGAAGGAAATTTATCAGTCCAATGTCAAATAGTTTTGTATTGTTCGTCACTGAAGAAAGAGTTACTCGCCATGATAAAATGGATTTGTTGCTTTCAAGTGCTGACAGTGAAACCAAAAGTATTTTCAAATAGAATTATAACATCATCACAGTACCAGGGACATAAAATGATTTGATTTTTGGATTGCAAAGTAGGTCCCAAATGACCTCTGTTAATATGAAGTGTCAGTTTTATAGATGATGACAGTATTAAAGATGCAGTATTCCTTTCTCTTGAACAATTTACACTTTACTAAAAGGTATACAAATAGATTTTGATCTGCAAAGTGGCAGTGTGTACTTAAGAAGTCAAAGTAATAATTTAAGAAAACTGACTTGCAGGCATTCAGGGATTGGCCACAGGTGCATGAGACAAATGGGTTCTACATTGCCTGTGTGCTGTGTCAAACTGCTGACTGCACAGCTCTGGAAAGGACATTGCAGCATGATCACATTCATTCTTCTCATTTGTGAAACTCTTGTTTACCTAAAAAGCATGGCTAGTACTAAGATGCTGAAACATAAATGTGCACTAGTGATAGTTTTGTTCCAATGTGTTTAGCATTCAACAAAGTCTGATCTAGAAAATAACAGAGTATGGAAAATAGATATTACCATCCCTACCTTTCATCAACATAATTCTCCTTCCAGAGAATACCAGTGGCTCCACTGGTGCAAATAAGAATATCCTTGTGTCATGTTGTGGGTGAATTGTGCTCCTATGGCTCTATCTTGACAGCAAAGAAACCTGCTATTTTCACCACTGATTTCATATAAATCAAAATTGTGTCCCAGCTTGTCTACTGCTTATCTCTTTTCACAAATATTTTGCAGTTTGCAATTTAAAACATATGAGTGTAATTTATTTTAGACTAAATGTGCAGATGTGCAAGCCTTTTACTATGCTATCTTCTAATAGCAGAACTAATCTTGGCTTTGCCTTCATCATAGAATGGTTATCATAGAATGGTTTGGGTTAGAAGGGACTGAAAGATCATCTGCTTCCTGTCCCCAAATGTTGATGTATAGCAAGATTCTTCAAAATGCACAGCTGCATCCTCGTTCTCCAGAGCACACGGAGTCCTCCCCATGGTGGAGATTTATTTTGGTTATAGTTATAAACAAGTAGCAATTAAGAAGAATAATTCTTAGTTTTACTTTCCTGATTCTTCTTTCTAGGACAGGTTAGCTGAAGTAAAAAAAAAAAAAAAAAAAAAAAAAAAAAAAAAAAAAAAAATTAAATAAGCAAATTCACTGAGTATTTTATTATTCTTTCAAGCTTACTTTATAACTATTTCATTGCTATTTCACATGAAAGGCTACAACTACTCATGGCAATGCAGCTGCAGAAGTTCAACCAGAACGGCTTTATATGGAGAATATAGAAAACTTATGTCATCATTTTAAAACTTTCTGCACTTTGAATGCCTGTTGATGATAGCAGTGTTGAGTAGTCTCCTCTCTTTATTCTGACCTCTCCAAAATTGCCTTCTGCTGCCTCATTTCATATGAGGTGGAGGCAGGATGTTTAACATATTAGCAACATTTCTATTAAAAGTTTAGAAAATGTCAAAATTAATTCAGTAATAAATAAATGGAAGGTTTCAAATTGCCTTGTACAAAGGTTAGTTTCCTATTAAAAAACTAATTGACAGATTTTTATAAAACAAAGCTTGCTAGAGTCTCTCAGTATTCTGGTAAAATTACCAGTTCAAACAGTTTGTTCTTAGTAGATAAAGACACAAGGACAGATGAGGAGCAGGATTCACTTGGAAGTTTCTTTTCTGTAGGGTCTTTGAGCCCAGAACTATGTGAGTTTTGAAAAAAATACTTATCTCTGCATTTGAAATGTGGAGACATTGCTAATTCATTCCCTTCTTATATGCTAAATGTTCTACACAGATCTTTCCTCTTTTGAGTTTTCTGCTAGTTGCCAACAGTTTGGCTTGTCACATGAGTTCAGCTCTCTAAAGTTTATATTCTGTTTTTTAAAGTGAAATAATTATGTCAGTGACATAATCACAATTATCCTATACTGCACAGACACCCATACTGCTGACAGCAGATTCTTCCTAAAATGAACATTGCTTTGTGTTTACCAAAAACACAAGTCTGCACTTAGGATTGTCTTTCTGGTGATCATACATTTAAAAGCTTTAAGACTTGATTCAATGTCTTCAGCATAGCACAGTTCCAAGTTTTGTGTGTGTGAAGTCCTACACTGCAATGAAAACACATGCTAGATGCTGAATGCTTGATAACAAGATGATAATTAACTCTCTTCATGATACTCTGCATGAAGCTCTGCAAGGAAGAGGAACAAAAGCTGTATCAGACTTCATCAGACTAGCTTGGAAGGAAACTACCTCATTTACATGCACTTTTGCTTGATCACAGACAATAGTTCACAAAAAAAGACACTGCTAACTTATTTAAAATACATGGCTGTACGTCTTGACAGAGCAAGTCATTCTCTGATTTGTTACAGTTTGAGCATGGTGGTGTTTCTTTCACTTTGCTGTTTGAGGCAAGTTCTGGGAGATATTAGGATGACTGCAAGCAGAAATGGAAACACAGAATGAACCAATCTCACAGCAGCTCCAAAGAGCAATTCAAGTTGAGTGACCAAGAGAAAAAACTTATGTCCTTTCAAACCTAAAAGCTTATGGAGACTATCAAGATAAAATTGCTTTCTGTACATTAAAATCATTATGTCTCTTTTAAGAATTCCATTAAAATCTTGAAAGGCTGTGAGTAAAAAAATCATTTCTCCAAGTTTGCAGTAGAATGGCATCAGTTCCAAAGGGTTAGGGGTTTTTTTCAGGAGTTGTTCTGGTGGAATACTTTACATTTACATAGCACCTCTCACCTGAAGGATCCCAAATCTCTGTGCAAAATCTGAAGTGTGTGAAGGAATTACCTCCTTTACCATCAAATTAAAGATGTGTAGCCATGTATAAACTAAAACAGCATAGCCCACATGGCACAACTCAACACAAAGGAGGAATACAAATACAACAGGAACACCAAATCCAAGGGGAAGTTCCCATCTAGTAAACCTGAATTTGGACAGGTCATGGCTGTTATATAAATATTCTTACCAAAAGAGTCGTAAGACTTTCAGTGGTTCCATTTTCATTTCTAGGAAAATGTCTTTGCTCTAGACCAACCGGTTCAGTATTGTCTCAAGTGAACTGTGAATTACTCAGCTGCTGCCATTTACAGCCCATGCTGCCTATAGGAAGCAATCCACCGGAAGGCAGGTAGCTTTAGTCCAAATTCTTTCCAAGTGGTACGGAGCTTCCACAGAAGCATCTCACCACATAGATTCACATATTTCCAGAAGACTTAGCAAAAATTGCTGGCCTACAGTGCTTTCTCTGGCTTCTTTCTGCCTGGAACTACCTACTTAGAATATTAAATCCACACGTGTCTTCCTTCTGTCTCAGAAAGATAATAGTTACTCATAGGTTGCATCACTGTTCTACAAATGCTGATCTGAAAGACCTTACCCTGTTTATACCATGAAATATGCATGGTATGATACTCTGGTTTAGAGTCACATGAATGCATTAGTTCTTTCTTTGCCCTTTTGTTGTGGGTAGACCAATGGATGGCCACCTCTGGTTTGGAATGTTTTTCAATTCACTCTGGATGCTGCCAAGACAATAAAAAAGAAATTCTTATTCAGAATGTTGTGAAATCAGCAAAAGAAGCATGACTGAAATCAGCTAGGGACTCATTCCTGATTCCTGTAATGCCAGCAGAGTAGTTTTATATGAAAACAAAACAGTTATTTGCTGTGTTTTGTCTAGTGAAATACAAATACTTTGAAATTACCTGCACGAAAAGTATGTTAAAGGGATTTGCCTGCATTTGCCTTCACATACAATCAGTTGTTATTATTGGCAGTGTACATCCCTCTGGCAAACTGTTGCTCTTCTTGATGATGATACATTTTTCAATTGTGTTGTATAAGGGCAGTGGTCAAGTAATCTAAACAGAGCCATTAAACTTTCCCTTTTATTGCTGTACTTAAATAAGGACAAATATTGTCACTAATTTTCACAGCTTAAACCACACTAACAATTTTATCTTCATCAGAACCTATGTTATGTTGAGGAAACATTACCATCTTACCATCTGTTTCACTTTGCATAGAAATGGACAGGGAGGTCTTCAGCTAGCAGGAATATTATATGTACCACCTAGAAAGTGAAGAAGGAAGGGAGAAGAAAAAAATTGCAAGAAAAAGTAGAAATTGCACTTTAGTAATTCGAAACACAGCAGAGAAGTTGATGATGCATCTTTAAATAACTTGAGAAATGTATTTCATCTTTAATTCCCCATTTTCCTATTCAGAACAAGTGCTGCCCAGGACTGGTTTTCGAGCGGATTCCTCTGGCAAGTATTCTTCAGCCTTTGTTGTTCTGTAAATTAGTTGTCCTTCATTTTATGTTTTAGTTATCCTTCTTTCTTTATCATTTCTCCAGATAATGGCCAGTCATGACTGCCTAGTCACCATTTTCTTTTGTATGATTCTGGTGGGGTTACAGAATGCTTACTCTAAGCCTTTTTATAATAGATTTGCATTTTGAGAAAGGAAAAACATTTCTTTTTCCTAAATCAATTTTTGTGTATGTTTTACTGTGTTTTATGTGCATTTTCATACATTACTGTTCAATCTTTAGCATAAAAATGTATCTCTATAACTCATGCCCAATCTAAACTTAAGCAACACATTTTGTAAAACTCAGTTTAATTCTCTCCCCTACATATGCCTTGGGCTGTAAAAATGTAAAAGCAAAAACTTTCAAAATCAAGAGATTTTTGGGGTGTTCGAATCAACACTGGTCTGGTAAAATGGCAGTGGACTTCTTTAAAAACCAGCAACATTTGGTTTCTCAGTGTGATCATGTTAAGTAAACAGTTAAAATAGGCATCCCTTACCAAAAAAAAAGGTTATCTTGACAATCCCAATAAAGTCTTTTCAAGTCCTGCACAGTTTGGACAGAGATCCTAAATGAAATATGATATTAGCCTAGTTTTGCATAGCCCAGTAGGGTTTATGCATGGAATAACTATGTTAGCACACCAATTTTTTTCTTTTTTTTGCTTTGAACACTTTCATACTGAAGTCTCTATTTGCCAGCTTTCCTCTCTATAGATATCAGGAGGAAATATGAATGTTTTTTTAAAAAGCTACTCTCACTGTAGACCAGCAGACCCATGATTGTTTTCAAGCTTTTCACATCCTTCAAGAGCATCTGAAACTCAGATGAAGTTTTTGTAGTTTTGTGTCAATCACAATTCACAATTTCTAATTGTTTATGTGAAAACAAAAATCTTCACCATCTTCAGCAAGGGAGTCCTAATTAGTTTTTCTTTTTAGCAGATGAGTTGAGTACACCCAGAAAGACTGTAAAATTATCACAGCAAAGCTCTTCATCTTTGCTTTAATTGCAATATGGAAGAGATTTCATAAAAAAAATTCTTTATCAACATTTACAGCATCATCCCAAATACCAGGTTTAACACTGTAAAATCACATAGCACTTACTCATCTTGACTCACAAAAAAATCAATTTATGACCTTCAGGGATATATTTTCTCAATATTAAAGAAACAGTTGCATGTACAATAATCAGTGTGTAATTCACCTACCTATTCAGGTGAATACACTACAGAAAGGTAGCTCAGAGTAGATAGTCACTCTTCACCTGTGAGATCTAATTATTGTTCAGTAACAATCTATTCTGGTACCATTACATTTAAAGTAAATTCCACGTCGTCCAGGAACCAGAAAGCAGAATTTCCCCATGCTCTTTACCATCCCCACAGTGCAGCAATGATCAGATCACAGCTTGCCCAATACCATTCTCAAAGTCATGGGGGAGCCAGCTGATTTTATAACCTAGCAAAGTGAATTGGTGTGGGTTTTTTTGTCTTCTAGGCTAAATGATCAGTTAAGAAAATTGTCTTTTTCACAAAAAGGAAGAAACTAAATTCTATAACTATAAAAAAAGAGAATGAAGTTACCAGCAGACAAAGCTAAAATTCTTATTCTAACATAAATGTGTAGGGAAGCAAGGAGGAACAGGGAAGCTTGTTATTCTGCACAGAATACCCTTTTATATGATCAAAAATATTGACTTAAGGTGAAACTCTCCTTTTGATGAAACTGGTAGGAGACAGGACATTAAGGTGTATTAAATTGGCAGGAAGAATAAGCTGTGTTAATTCAGTATTGGCTTGACTCCCATGTCTGCAACCTATTCATTTCTTCTTACTTGACACGAACCACAAGGTGCTAATCTAGGTTAGCAAGAGAAAACAAAAAGACACATTTTCCATGATGAAGTTATATTAACCAACAGTTTGTGGTACATTGCAAGGCACAGGAGCATAATTTGCTGTAAGTAGAGGTAATTTTCTCTGTATGATCAATTGAAAATCTGCTCGAGCAAGAAAACCCAAAATTTGTTCTATCTAACAATCCTTTGTGAGGAAAAAGAAAAGTACCAGAGTCCTGGAGAAGTGAACACTGGGGGAATATCAGATGAAATGTAATCATTTACGTGGGTAAGAACACTTGATCAGTGTGTGATACTTGTTCAATATTGAAGAATATTCAGGAATATTGAGCTGCTGCCACATAATAGTAGGGGCTTCCAATAAATCTACCAAGCATGAGCTCCTGTAGGAAAAGCACATACTAGTGAACACATTACCTGTCTTTCAGAATCAGGAAAAAAGGGATCTCAGTAGCAGGACTTTAGAACATATTTTCTATCAAAGATGAACTGCCGATACGGAGGTAAACTGAGAACCATGCGAAAGGAATTTACTAGAAATTGGTTGCTCAGATTAATCTGGTACCTGATTTTTTTACACCAAACAAGTTTAATCCCTTTATACTTCAACTAGAAATTTTACAAAATGCCAAATATAATTGAAACACTTTTACATCAGCCTGGAGAAGACAGTGCTTTTCACGAAATGTAAAGAGCAATGGCTAGAAAGCAGGTAAACAATTCTACTAAAAGAACAGTTTCTGGACCGAAAGACTAATATTTTTTGAGAGCCTTGCATTAAATCTTTTGTCTTATTTTCATTAATCAATTAAGCAAAAAAACCAAGGTCCACTTTCAGAGAAGGTAACCTGAGAAATCTATGGTTTAGCTGTCTCCAGACCAATGGAGAGGTGGTCAGTGCAGCCAGTAGAGTCATACCATACCAAGCATGAAAGCTGAAATAATCAATAGCAACAGTGGAGGAAGCAGTCTTGTGTACTAGCCAGTCACTGAAGATACTGTGAAATTACTACAAAAATAAATAAAATTATGGGATGCAATCCATCAGTGAAAACTCTGAATGAGGCAGGTGACCTGGCAACAAAGACCACAAACAAGTTCAGGTACCATTGCCTTCTTTGCCTGTGTCTTTACTAGTAAGGTCTGTGTGCTGTTTGCTTGCAGAGGTATGCGACAACAGGAAGCTGGATTAGATGGCCCAGGGATAATTTCCAGTCCTGTGTTTTGTTTCCTTAGTGGGACAGAAAAGAACATTATTTTTCAAAAGCAGTTTTCAGTAGCCTAGTCAGAGTTGGCAGAGAATGGTCTCCATGGATTTCCAGCTCTTTAGGAAGGAAGGCTGTTCTGAGCAAGCGTGGTGGCACAGTCGGTTAATCCAGAGGCTTCTGAACTGTGTTAGAGGTCATAAAAAACTATGCCCATACACAGTATTTTTTAGCCTAAACCTTTTCCTGGTCAACCTGGCTTATCTATTCAATTCTAAATGAGAAGAAAAACATCTTCTTTTAAAAGAAATAGTACCTCTTATTTTGGATTTTGGTGCCAAATTTAGTTTGGAAGAGCTTTGTCAATGTATCTGTTTGAGGGATGTTTTCATCTCAGTTTGCCAAAGCAAGTACTCTTCACAACCTGACATTCTCGTACTTTCTTAATGTATTCCCAACTGTGCATATTCATTCAGGTGTGTGCAAATAAAGGTAGTTCTTGGTTTGTGACAGACTGCTGGAAACAGTGCCTTTGAGTGTTAGACCTGGGTTACAAATGGTGATCATAACTGTGTCTATCTACAAAGCTCTCTCCTTGTGCTAAACTCCATCCTTTTGGGCACAGCAATTCAGTAAAGTATTGCTTTAATCTGAAAATTCCTTTGCCTCTCACAACTTGTAAACAATTTGCATTAAGTTAATATACTGTACATGCACAAACTTCATTTGTTCTTTAACATACTGTTGAGACACTTATAAATTTTAAAAGTCAGTATAATAAGCTGTTCAGCTCTCTTTGGGTTCTCAATATATGAGAAGCAAGTTGGTAGGGAAAGGTAATACTTTTATTTTACCAATTGAAATCTTTGTGGTTCAATCTCTTACCAATATAGATTGTTGAAATAATGCACTATGCTGCTATCTATAGAGGATTTTTAATTGCACATTCATAGTATAGAACCAGTGCATGTAGTTCTGTGTTTGTAAGCCTTAACTGAAACAGATTCAGCTTTAATCCCAGACTAAACCTGGGATCTGCTCAATTCCACAGTTTATGAGGTGTCCACTGATGTCTCTGAGAGGAGATCCATGAGAGATGCTGAAACACCATGTTTCAGCCATGTGTAGTCCCTCCCGTCCCAAGGAAACAAGGCACAACTGGTGACACTATGAGCAGTTTGCTGAAATAAACCTACCCATCCCTTTTTGTCTCTGAGGGTTGGCAACAAGCTGATCAAAGCCGTCACAAGGTGTAGACCAGAATGCAATTCGTAGGAAAGACCATTCCTGTTAATCACCGTCCTGCTTTAAGCGATGAACCTAAAACATCTCTGAGCATGCAGACAAAGCAATAATAATATACAAGTTCTTAGTCCCTTAAATGCTTACAGTTTCACTTTGTAATATTTGAAATTTTATTCTATTATTATTATTTTTGTCCCAGAACAATAGATTCTTTCAAGTGAATCTAAAGACATTTTTATAAGAAAATGTCTTTTAAAAGACACTTTGTTCCTGAATGGATATTTTCCAGGACAGAACATGTTTTTTACGGCCAGGTTACACAGGCTTATGGAGGCACAATCTTAAGGATTCAGAAAGCTGTTTAGACTTTAATTGGGTAGCATTAAGGAGTTCAAGTTAATGATGTTAGCTTTCAGTTTAAACCCTAAGACTTAGAGGCTTATAATGAGAGCTTTCGTCAAAACTCTTTATTGAGAGTATTGCCAGAAAGTGAATACTTAAAAGCTACATTACATAAAAAGACATAATGCTCTATATCTGTGTTTGGAAGTTAAATGACCTGTAATGATTTTCATCTTTTGTAACTTGGACTGATGTATCTCTATCTCCCATTTCAGTTTATTCTTTTTAGGGTTTAATGAACTGCAAGGAAAACACAAATTAAATACCAGAGGTGGATGAACAGCAGTCCATTATGCAGTCAGTTTTAGGAAGAAGACACCTTTATAGCCTCTATTTTGGACAGACTTTTCCAGTACTGTTCTTCTATGAATGTATTCTAGCTTGGTTTAGTCTATTCTACTGAACATAATCATCCTCCAAGAGATAACCTGCATTTTCAATTCTCCTCCTTGTCTGTGGCCCATTTGTTTCCACCAGCTCTAACCAGGATGCCATTAGTCATGTGCGATGAACACAAGGTGGGAGGGAAGATGGTACAAATTCTCAAGACAAAGCCAAAATGCTTTGCTCAGTGGGATTTCCCTTTAAACCAGGTCCCGATTACAAGGAGTTGGATGTTCACCTTCGGAGAATGGAGTCTGGGTTTGGCTTCAGGATCCTGGGAGGAGATGAGCCTGGACAGCCTGTGAGTTATTTCTTCCTGATTTTCCTTTTCCTTCCATACTCTAAAACCTGTGTAAAGGTCAGAGAAATATTACTATATAGCTGAACCCAAATGAACATTGTGTTAAGGCTATAAGTAAAATGGCTCTTATTCATCCATAGAAAAAGACAGATCTCTCAGGTTGTTCACATCTAAAAGATGTAACAATCAATTAGGTTGGACTCAGAAGGCATTAAGGTAGAAATAGTGCATAGTTCATTCCATTACTGCTGAGTGTGACGTGGCATCTCTTAATCTTCACTTTCCAAAACCAAGTTTAAGGAGAAGATTTTAAAAATCAAATTATGTAAGACTGTCTATAACCACATCCAGTGTAGGCAGACTGTATGCATAATATATGCATAAAGTTAAAAGATACTGTCAACAATGCTGTAACCAAATAACAGATAACAAAACCAACATAGATTCACTACATGTGAAATAAATATATTAAATGGAACATATACACAGTATTTAAAAGAAATTTTGTAGAAGCCCAGAAGATACAGGGCTGATGTGTGAGACATCACAAATATGTACACATTTTTTGTACACTATAATTTTGAGAGAACAGGCAGAATTAGTACTCCTTTGGAAAAAACTTCATGATGTAACCATATTTTGGTAGTGAGAACTAATCCCAAGTCAATAATAATAGTGGTTTATTATCACAACCTTATGCACAGTCTGAGTTCTGTGCTACCACATTTCTGACATAAGGTATAACTAATTAATGGATTTATATATTCCCTAATCATTAGATTTGTGTATTCTGTATTCATATTCACACAGAATAATACAGTTTTCATTCAAGCATTAACATTAAACAGCATATGGCTCTGAGAAACAAAGAAGCTCTTCTATTTTAAAATTTTCAACAAATACTGATAAATATTAATATTTTACTGATGTCTCCTGTAAAAAGAAAAAAATGCACTGTATTCTCAAAAAAGTGCTTCAAATGCTGATTGAAATGCAGAGGTTCTCATTTAGAATGAGTGTTTTGGAATGATTTTCAAATATAAGTTACTGCTTAAGGACTCCAAAACAACACTGCTTCATCATCTACACTTGTGATAGATTTGTGCCTGAAGCCCCCCGACATCAAACTTCCTTCTGTGGAGCACATCCCACTGCATATAAAATGAGGCACATTCTCCAACTAAGCATTTTTCCTGTCCTTTCTAGATGGCCCAGCCAGTATGGGTTCTCAAAGCTCACCTATTGGATGAAACCAAAAAGGAAATCTGTTAGGAGATAGTGTTAATGTGCCATTTTATCATTTTATACTGTAAAGAAATGGCACTAGTGGAAGGCACTACCTCCAAGATCAGATGGCTGGGGCTTTGAGCAGCCCAGTGTAATGGAAGGTGCCCTGCCAATGGATTTCCCTCCCCTATTGCAGGGAGGTTGGAAATAGATGATTTTTAATCCAACCCAAACCATTCTATGATTCTAGAGCATTTGGAAATCTCCCTCTACCTGCTTCAGACAATAGCATCTAATGGCATTTTTTCTCTCCCTGGGAAGTGTCCCTGGCTACAAAGCTGCTCAATATTCTGGGGAAGTCTCTCTTAGTGTATTCTTTAGTGTTTTTTTCATTAGAAGTGAATAATTAAGTAGTCACAGAGTGAGTGTCTGACTGTCTCTGCAGATTGGAGGTTTATAACTGTCTCATGGGGAAAAGTGCAGTTCAAATGCCTTATTTAAAATATGATTATTTATATAAAATTGAATAATTTCAACCTAAAGAACTGAGAAAAAACTCTTTTAGAATACCTAATATTCTGATAATTAAGAATACATGCCAGAGTTGTGAGAGACTCGAGTCTCTGCTCAGCAATCCAGTAGAAAAGGAATTTTGAAACAAGCTTTTTGCCTCGCAGCTACATGCATTATGCACTGAATTGTTACAGAGGAAAAAGGTCTTTCTAGTGTCTTTTCAGCAAAGGACTGACCTGACTTTGCTGTCTGAAGTCAAAGAGTCATAGCTGGATACCAAATGCAGAGATAAGCAACTTGCTGTTTTTGGAAAGCAGGACCAAAAATGCTGCCTTCTTTTAACCACCCTCTAAGACGCTTCTCTGTCCTGCTGAACAATTGCTGTGCTTAGCCTCAAGGCTGCTATCTCTATTTCAGTGCTTGCAAATACAAAAGCATTTTTTCCTAGGTTTACCAATCCAACAGGATTTATGTCTCCCCACAAACCATGTCTCAAAGTCCTCAAGAGTTAATAAGATCCTAACTTGATGCCAAGGATCCTAAGGTAAAAAGGCACCTCCTCAGAACTAAGTGTTGCAGTGCTGAATTTCTCAATTCTCACTCCCTCGTTGTTGCCCACCTACTTTTTTTCACTGATCAAATGCATCACCAAAAAAAAAACACAGATACACTCTTCTCCGTTTTTTAGTTTCCCTCTATTTTGTATTCAAAGTACAAGACTGCTTAACTGTTTTCTCCCCTCCACTGCTTCCCTGCTCCCCCATGGACAGCCCACCTGCAGCCTCCCATTTCTTTCACCTCCAGAAAAGGAGAGGCAGTCTCCAAACCCCTGCTTTTCCTGAACTGAGACACTTTGAAATTTTTGTTTCAGGTCTCCTGCTGTGTAGTCAGGTAATACAGAACAAAAGGAAGCTTTTGTCTTTTATTTCTAAAAAGGAATATGGGTTCTTCAGCATAAGGCAATAACTTTTTTAAAGAAGCAGAATCCAAATAAAGTTTTTTTAGAAAGATAATACTGACACTATAGAGGGACTGTAGCTTAGTTTCATTCTAGTTATATCAGCTACCTGGCTACTTAGAAGAATAAAGTGCTGTTGAAAGATGCTTTTGAAAGGAAATACTTAAATTGAGAAATTTCAAATATCAAGATTGTGAGTTATGCCATTTCCAATCACCTCTTAAATCTTCTAATATCATACCCCCACAGGTATTTATTATATCTCCTGGTAAGTTTAGGATTTAGAGATAGTCTGGCTCTGTTACAGTTAATTATAATATCACTGAAACATTGCAAATATACATAAATTGGAACTTTTCTGAAGTTGAAAGTTGCTGTCCCGAAAGGGAGATGTATTTTGGATAAATTTGTGCAGCTCAAACTCAAAATAACAGGAACATATACATAATTTCACTAAGAGTTTTACCTTTTCAACAAAGATGGACCACAGTTCTTCTCAAAAATGTCTGCAAGATGCATGTTTGTATTCTTTTTATTATCAGTGCCAAGATGCAGACACTTCTAACACATAACAGATGTCCATTGAGCAAAATGTTGGGATAATGCATGGGAAGTCCTATCTTAGCAGTGATTGGGCAGAGTTCAGATAAGGAGCTTGGATTTGGACATCATAGACACTTAAAATTAAGTGAATCACACCTTTTATGTGTATACGCTTAATTTTACTATGTGCCTGTGAAGCTACTGTGTTATATTCAGAGAAACTGAAACTGAAACACAAAATCAAATAATTACCAAGAATGACAAAGCCAGTATCAAAACAGATTAATAACATGTATGAGTTAATCAATTTCAGATTATGCTCTGCTGCAATCTTCCCAATCCCAGTATTTCTCATGTTTAATTTCAAGCAGTAGGAGAAACTTTCCTTTTTCTCTACAACAAACTCTTTATTGCTTACATGCCGTCATCCTTTTCCTCACAAATTCAAAGCAATCTCATGCCAGTATGAAACTGTATTACAGAGGTAATATAATCCTGATATATATTTTACCAATTTGTGTTTTGCATGTAGAATTGATAACTATTATGGCAACTACTCATCCATGAAATGAGAGCAGATGCTGGATAAAAAACAAGTTCAGACACAGAAAATGAAAAAGTAGAAATGTTAAGTTATTCTTGCTATTAAATATACCAAGTAACAGATATGGTGGCCATCATCTTGATAAACACATCTGAAGTGTTCAAAGTTGGACCCTGATGCTTATGTTAGGAGTCCACCACTGGGATGAGTAACACAATCCCATTCCCAGGTGGACATGTGAAATGTCAGCAATAATTAATTAGTCAAAAATAGAAGGAGTTTTTTCACTTTGCTGTGCATACTGGTGACCTACAGTGCTGTGATTTGCATTTGTGTTTCTCCAAAGGTTAAATAGGCACAAATTGTTCAATATTTTGGCTGACAATCATAAAAAAACTTAAAAGAGCTCAATAAATTCAAAGGAAGAAGATACTCCCTATAATCTTCCAAGCTGCAGAGAGTTATCACCCATCACTTCACAAAAGAACTAGGGAAAAATTCTTACTCATATGCCCAACTGGAAAGGTTTTGAGAATACTCTGTGTACATCTAGCTAAACTTAGCCTTTGGAGAGCTTTTTTGCTGACCAGTAAAGGAGCATAAATACGTATTTCATAGCTGGATTTTGCACAAAGTATTTGCCAGAGCTTTGAGGTATATTCTTCCACTATTTGAAGAACAGAATAGAGAATCTGAAACAGTCTCTGTGGCCACTCAGCCTGGCACTGCTTAACAGGATCCCAGGAACACCAGAAATCAGGAAAACACTGCATCATGTTCTCTCTTTGCTGAGTTTTAAAAGCAAAAGTAAGCCAAAGCGAGGCTAAACACTGGGGAAAATTCTCCAGGCTCCACACAGGGTTTTATTTAAATGCTCTGCTGGAATACTTGCAACTCTGCAGCTAAGACCACAAAAAAAACCCACAGGAGCACCTGTGTGAGTACCACATCTAGCCTTTGCAGTTCATCATGAAAAGCAGTTCTTGATAGCTTTTATCTTTTCTTATTTAAAATGGATTGTCACACGGTATGTCATATCCATCATTCTGTGCTCACTCTCACAGTGAAAAAGAGAAAGGAAAACTTGGAACACTTTCTGAATGCTTTAATATTCTTTCAAAGAAAGCAGGTTTTGTTTGAATCAAGCTCAGCTGTTCTACCAGTTATTCCACAGAGAAAATGTATATGTCTTCTTCTAATAAATTATATGAAATTATATGTATTTAAAGTGGAGAAAATTGTTTAAAGTTTTTGGACAGATTTTTACTAGTTTATATGTCCCATACAAATTATATTTAAATCTTGATTTGGGAAAACAGCATCTGCCCAGGGCAAGCTGACATTTTTCCCCTTTTTTCCATTTTGTTATCAGTTACTGCCTAAGGAATTATTGATTATGAGTAAAAACATTTTAATATAGCACTTCTTTTCTCCTAAAGAGTCTGAAAGCAACCTCTGTGTGGTGGGGTCACTTCCACTAATCATCTCAGGTGTATAATTCCAGGTGTTTAAATCACACAGCAGTGAAGAACCTTTGATAAGAAATATACAGACTCACTAATTTTAAGTCAAAAGGATCCTTACATGGAATTAATGTTTAGATCTTCTGTTTAATGTAGTCTTATAACTCTACGCTCCTCAGCGACAGGTTGTCTTGATTTGAAGGTATCAAGCAGATTTTCCTTAGATTAGGATTCTCAGGTGTGTCACTCCTATGCAGGTAGGAAACATCTTACCTTCTTACCAAAGGCAAGGAAGCACAGCTCTCAGACACACAGATCTCTTCACCTGTGCTAAATCTCTAGCCTAATTTTGGAATAAAGGGAAAATCACTGCAACATTCACGTAAGTTGGAGGCTCAGTGTATAAATGACAGGATTTTGTTTCTTTGCTGCCTAGATTCTCATCGGAGCAGTAATTGCCATGGGCTCAGCAGACCGAGATGGTCGTCTCCATCCTGGTGATGAGCTGGTGTATGTAGATGGGATTCCAGTGGCCGGCAAAACCCACCGATATGTGATTGATCTTATGCATAACGCTGCCCGAAACGGGCAAGTGAATCTTACTGTGAGGAGAAAGGTGCTACCCACGGGTGAGTGAAGGCTGCGAAAGGTGAAATGAAAAATAGACCCCAGTGCTAGCAGCACAAACAGGTGCTGTTCTTAAAAAATAGAGGAAATAAAAGTGAATGTTGGTGTCATTTTGGGAAAAGAATAATTGTAAATGTGTCCCTTGTTTCTGTGACAAAAATACTACAGCTGAGTGTTGTTTCCTTCAGAAGTGGAAACAAAATTGGCAACCCTGGTGTGGTGATCATGAGTGCTCTGGATTTGTTCCATGCTGTCTTGGTCTGTACTGTCTCCTCTTGTGCACTTTTGGGACTAATTGTTCACCCAAGTTAAAGCCGTTTGAGCTGACTGTGTCAACAGGCAATCAGAGAAAGGCTCAAAGACTGTTAACTGTTGAGGGAAGGAACTCATTTCACTCTTGTGTGTGTTAAAAGCCCATTTCTGGTCTCACTTATGTCATCTGAAATTTCCCCCCAAATTGCAACACAAGCTGGCTGAAAAGCTTCTGTAGGGCACAAGTGGCTCCTAGGAACAGGGCCAGATTCTCCCATCCAGGAGACACATTCAGAAAATGAACCTAAAACAATATGAAGTGTTTGTAGTAAATGATATGTTTAGACTAGCTTGGTCTCAAACATCAGAACGTGGAGGAGTGTGTGGCAGCATCTATTAAAGCTTTAATGGGAGAATTTAATGCAGTTCCATTGCAATCTTCACTTAGTCAAGGAGAGAAGTTTGTTTAAGAACTTTTTAAAACATTTGTGGTGAGTACACTTAACTGAGGCACCAGAAATGAGCAAACCCACGTTCCCAGCCTGTCCTGTCTTCTGCCTCCCCGCGCCCTAGATCCACTGTTGCTGCCTGCACCATTCCCCTTCGCTCCCCTGCCAAAAAACCGCCCTCCCACTCACCTTCGTGTTCTCAGTCCCCCTCCCACTGCGGCACCACAGCTCCCTGCCAGCGGGACTGACTGTCTTCTGTTACTGACTCCAGAGTCCTCCAGCCAGAAAGCTCCCCCTGCGCCCGGCGCGACGCCCCCTCGCAGCTCCCCCAGCGCGAGGAAAATGGCCAATAACCAAGGTAATCCGCCGAGTGCTTGCCTTTAGCGCCTTCCCCGGGTCAGCCTGCTGTACAGAACGCAGGCAAAATTAGCAAGAGGGTTAGCACGGAGTGGATGCCAGCCTTTGCTGCTGCTTGTTAAATATTAAAGGGTCTACTAGCCAGCCTAGTCTCCTGCCACAGAGGACGAGGCAAGCTGGTAAAACACCTGAAGTTGTTCTTGAGCCTTGAAAGGGCCACACCAGGGAATATAGTGTGTAACTCATTAAGATTTAAGCATTGCAGGAGCTGAACAAGATTTTAATGTGGTGTGTTACAACATAAGCTTTGTGGAAAAATTTTAAAATTATGTTGGGCGTGACTGCAAAACTCTGTACTAATACATCAAGCCAATTAATTTCACAGGAATTTCTCACTAGCATGAATGTATACAACCGAGGGGCCTGGGATTTTCCTTACCTATCTGGAGCTGATATGTTAGCCTTCACCTGGAATCACCAATTTCCACATACACTCACCCAAATCTGGAACAGAAAATCACAATTCCCAAGCTCTGGAAAACAATTTGATTAGGAAAATGTGGTATTCAGAACAATGTGGATTAAAATGCCATTTTTTCACAGCCAGAAGCAAAATGCAGTTTTTCTGATGACTCTCTATTTCACAGCTGATAGTCAAATAGCCATTTAAACTTTTCCTCCTTTATCTTTCTTTTCCTATATTTAATGGCATTCAGTTGCATTCCTTTATGGCCAAGCCAGACTTTGGTCATTCTACAGAGTAGGATAAGTTTTTTCTGTTGCAGCCATACTGACGTAAACAATATTCAGCTTTCTGAAATGTGGCAGCCAGAAAATGAGATCTCTCTTGTCACTGACTATGGCATTTAGTTGCAGATTTGGTTCAATAACTCTTGGAGATTTTCAGTTCTAAAGCAGGAGTATAATAATTGTTTGTTTTTCTTCCTCTTTATACTCTCTAATTACTTTATTTCATAGTTGCAGAAGAACTGCTAAAGGACACACCTGACTGAGAAAACAATAGCTTGTCCTTGGATGATGTTTATTTTATTAATATATACACACTGAAGGTCTAATTTGCAAACTCTCTACCTAGGATATGTGTGTGTATGCGTGAGCTCTTCACATGTTCAGTAAAATGACTCTGCCACTCTCGTTGCTCAGAACAGAAAACATATTACTTAAATTTATCTGAAAGTTCTGTATTAAAACTGTCAATAAATTCTGATTTGTGTAAACAACTTAGATCTGCAAGGAATATAAATATTTTTTCCCATCTGGAGAAGTAACTTTACTGTTTTCAGTCGCCAAAATGCTTGCACTAAAAAATGTGTAATCCCACAAGTTTTAACCTGTTCCCTGGTTTTGTTACTGTAAAGCAATACTGAGGTGTGGATGGACTCCATTTTCACTTCTGCCCTTCTGAACTTGCCAGACAAGAGTGTCTTCAAACTCTTTAGATGACCACTGCTTTTGCCATGACACCCACAGAAAAACTACTTGTGATCATTTTTCATTGTATAACTGCTCTGTTCCATGAACATCTTTTGAGCATGCTAATCAGCTTGTAAGAAGAACGTAATGCAGCTAATCCTAATTACTCTATGTTAGCTCCCTGCTTAAATTCCTGTAATCCAAACACAAATAATTTTATATTGGATTAGAGAGTCACATTTTCCTCTTGATGAAAAATCAAGCAGCAGATAAGGGAATAGTGCTTGCTAATGTTTTTGCAGTTCAGATAGACACTGTTTCTCACTTTCCCCTCTTCTGGCTAGTTTAGCAGTGAGGGTTCATGCTTGCTTTATCTGATTACCCTTGAAAGTTCTGCATAATTGTGTGGTTTCCTGTCTCTCTGCATCCATTACAGCTCCTAGTTTAATGCTTGCAGTAGTCTGGGCTGTAGACAGTCGACTGTATTCATTTTGCATTAGCAAATGCACTGTAAGTCACAGAGCCATTGAGCAAGTCAGCCTGTGACACTGGCGTGATTTATGTTGTAGGAGAACCCTGCCCAGAGAATGGCAGAAGCCCAGGCTCGGTGTCTACGCACCACAGTTCTCCAAGAAGTGATTACACCACTTATGCGAACAGTAATCACGCTGCCTCCAGTAGCAACGCTACTCCCCCCGAGGGCTTCGCGTCTCACAGCCTGCAAACCAGCGACGTGGTGATCCACCGCAAGGAGAATGAGGGCTTTGGCTTTGTTATCATCAGTTCCCTGAACAGGCCCGAATCTGGGTCCACAATAAGTAAGTAAATCATGTTGTTCAGTTTATGCTTTTCCAAGTTTGCCCCAAATAAAAAGAAGTAAATTAATTTTAACCTAACTTCTAATAATTTATCACTGCAGAGATTGAAAGGGAAGGTACTCTCAGTGTTGCTTCAGGGGCATTATTTGTTTGTTGTATTTTGGGCAAAACCAAAGGTTATTCTGGCCTCTCAGGCACTGTGCTTCACACACTCCTTTGGCGGACAGAGTAATATGGGATTCACCCACAAAGTAGATTTTGTCAGTTATTATGTCCCAAAGAGACTCTGCAGGTAACCAGTAGGGTTATATTAATAAATTATTCCCCCATGTGCAAGTGAATTTTGGAGGTTTTGTTGGTTTTTTTTACTAAATCGAGATGAAGTTCAGGAAGTTGAAATAAAATCTTAGATCACAGCAAACCCTATGACAGCAGTTGTCCAGTTAGGGGACTGCAGAAGTAACTGGAAAACAGGAAAACTGGTTAGATGTAGGTGCAGAGAGGCTGATTTTTTAACTGGCTGGAGCATAGAGTGCATAAAAATTACAACTGAGTACAGGGAGTTGATGTATCTCTCTCTACTCAATAGTAGCCAGATTGCAAGATCTTCCCTTAATAATTATAGCTTGCTTTCTGTTCAGAAAAATAATGTTTGCTGTGAGTCAGTTTTATTGATTTAATATAGGCATCTGGTGCCATTTGAGATGTCCTGGGTAGATCTAGGGAGAGGCCAGGCAGATGTGATATAGGACCTACAGAAGACTCAAACCCTTTGGTAGTGGTAGCTGCAGGCACAGAGGGGCCTTTGGGTCTTTCCAGTGACATTTAACCAACTGAGAGCTGAGCTCAATGGAAGAAGGAAGCAAAAAAGCTTCATATTGAGAGGCGTCTACATCCCCTACCAAATCCACCTGAAACTGCGAACGCTAACCACAGATGAAAAACCTAGAGAAGTGAGAACATTTATAATTTTGAAAGTTGCAGCCTAATGGGGTCCTTTCCCTGCATTCAAAACATGTTTGGAAGGAACTGTTCTTTAGCCCAAAGCTGGCACCTGACAAAATCAGTTTCAGCTGTTAGGGCCAAACTTCACTCTTCTAAATTCATAACTGAAAACCAGCTGAGAGAGTATGGGGAAAACCCTATCTCACAATAGCAAATAATCTCAGAAAACTTCTTTGCAGTATTTCATGATCACGCAGTTATTAAAAGAGTTGCTTTTCATGTTACCTCAACTGAATTTTAAAACTCCATGATTGCCAGAATTAATATTGTAACAAAACCATAGATAATTAGCCTTTTGGGACTCTGAGTTTTCACTTTATTGAATATAATGGCCAACTGAAAGTTTTCTGCAGAAGATCAGAAAGGAAAAAAAATCCATAGAGGACATTGAGATATATACATATTAATCAGTTAAATCAGTCAAGAATTTTTCAAGAAAATTATTTCATAGATAGAGTTTGTGGTTGGGGAGAAGGAGAAGGAATGAGGAGAGGAAGAGAAAGATAAAATTCTCAAGCAATCAAAAATTCTGTGACTGGAATATTCTCCTGAAGACTATAGATCCAGGTTCAAGATCCAGCTTTGCCTCTTACCCTCTAACATGTTCTTGCAGTACTTTTGTTTCTGCACAAGCAACTACATAGGTAGTCATTGTTGATGCTCGGTTGGACATCTCCAGTAGTAAAGGAAAATTACAGCTGCTATGGAAGTGACAAGTGAATTTATTCAAATAATAACTGCATTGAATTTCAATGATCTCAAAGAGCACCAAATCCTAAGTTTACAAGAACAGCAATGAACAAAAAAATTACATTTGCTGTAGACAGCGACAGAACAGAGAAGAAAATAACCTTTCTATGTGAACTCTGTTACAAAACTCTAGTAGAAAAAATATGCTGAAAATTACATGATCTTTCATCAGTCATAAAAACAGTCTAAAAATCATTGACTCTTTGTAAAGTAAGAGAGGTTCTTTTCTTTACTTATTTTGGGTGAAGTAATTTTGGCTTTATTAAGAGGAGCATAGCCAGTGTTCCTGGGTCTGGAGCCAGTGCATTTGTTGCCAGCTCCTGTGTCACCCTGTGGCACAGAATGATGCTGTGTAGGTATATGGAGTTAAATGTTAATGTTGCAATTGCAAAGCAATTCTGAAAGAATCAAAATGGGCAAAATAGGTCAGAAGAGGAAGTATCTTGTAATGACAGACACTATTAGGAATAGCATAGCCTAAAAAGTCGTCTCACTGGGAGCATCGTCAGGGCAAAGTGAGGAAGAGTTCCTTTGATTTAAGAATGTTTATTTTAATAACTTTATTCCCCTCTCTACCTTCTTGTAAAAGCAAAAGACTTCAGGTCTTGGAAGTATCATCATCACTTTTACTCAAGAAGGGACTTAATCATGCACTGGAAGTATTTTCCTTGTTCTTGAAATCACACTTACAAACTATGTTTTACAATCCAGCAAATTCCAACAGCTCTTGCTGAGTACAGGAGCGTGCTCTTTTTGTCATTAGGTGCTTGTGCTTCAAGGACTGTTAAAATTGAAGTAGTCATTACAACAGAGTTTCTACTAGCTGCAGAGCTGCAGGTTCATTGGTTTGCTGCTTTGCAGTTGACCTAAAGCTCAAGGCTTTACACAAAAGCTCACACTCCATTTGCCATGAAAGGCTCAGAAGCTCCCAGAATTGAAAGATGTCACTCTTGTTCCAAGAGGCTTAGGGTCTTGGTCAACATTTTTCTCGACATGCTGTTATGATCCAGTTCATTAAATTATTAAAGAGACATGCCTCTGCCCAAATTAAGTTGCAAATGAAACCATATGCCAAAGTCAACAGTACAGATTGTTATTTAACAGTAAATGTGTAGTAGAGAGAGATAGAAAGAAATAGGAAAAAAGAGAGAGGGGGGAGAGAAAGAGTGACAGACAGATAAGTAGATAAAAATCACCACTCCATGGATTCTAGTGGCATCCCATTGATCCTCTTCTTGTGGTCTTTTTGGTGATGAGAGTCCCAGTCTTGTTGAAGTGATGGTTGCAATCTGGATCCATTGAAGCCCTGGGTGGTGAGAGAAGAAGCCTGGGTGGGGAGGGAAGAAGCTCCAGAGTGTCTTGAGAGAGGAAGCCTGTGGTGGTAAAGTCCCCTGTGATATGGGAAGAAACCTGTGTGGTGAGCAAAGAAGTCCATGATGCTAAGGGAAGTCCCAGGGATTTTTATTATACTAGATAGAAACACCCCCCAACACCCCCCCCCCAACACCCCCCCATCCCCGGTACCTCCCATGGAGCTGGCAGTTTTACAATGAATGATGTAATACTGGATCACAGAACATGTCATGAGTCTTTTACACCTTTTAAGACAGCTTCCTGTTCCATCAGCACAGTTGAGTCCATTATGACCCATCAGCAGAGATTGATATCTTCAGGCTATGTGTTCCTTGTTCTGGTAGTTCCCTGGAGGAGAGGTATCGCAGCAGAGTCATTTGTTTAAGGATAGAGAAACATTGCCCTGCCTCAAAGGATTTGCCTCTTTCCTTACTTTGCACATCATCACCTTGCACCTTGATTATCTGAGCCATTAGCATTCCAGTTTCTGACATTTGTGGATACATTCTTCACTTGGGATAATTAGACAATAGTACCTTTATCTTATCTCAAGTTCCTGTCACAGCGCAAATTAGTAGGCATATTCAGGAAGGGCTGGGCTTCTGTAAGCAGTTGATTCTTTGCAAAATTTGCTGCAGTGGACAAAAGTCTTAAGTGATTTTAAGAATATTTAAGCCGGTAACTATTTCAGTCTCTCACACATGCTTTGCAAGGGGTTTGTTGTTACAATTGATTTACAGGCCTGCCTTTGCCTTGCAGAAATTTTCAAAATACTAGATACAATTTTTTTTCCTATTGATACACAGAGTGAGGACAGACTACAGCCATAATTAGAGAACAGACTATTTTTCCACATTTTGTGATAGGCAGCACTGTAGTAGCTGCCATTTTAGTAAACAAATCTTAAGTAGTTTGGAGCCAGCCGTTAGATCTGGATGTCAATTTAATTACTGGTACTTGCTTAAACATGCAATTCTTGTGGCACATTTATTTTCCTGTGTCAATAATGGAAGAAATTTTGTTTCCCCTTTGTCAAAGCTTTGCTTGGGATGTTCTCTAATCCAGCGCAGGAGATTATCGTGCACTGAACTGCAGTTCTGATGTAGGGCAGATCAGGAATGGAAAATAAATGACATGGAATGAATGAAGAGATTTCACAGGGCAAAGCAGGGGCATAGAAAAGGTCAGCCATGCTTCAAATTTTTATCAGTAAAAGAAGATAAAGTGGATAAATAAAGAACTGTTCTTGAGTGGTATATCCAGGAGCAAGTCATTTTGCCTACTGCAGAGGATCTTAGAGTGCTAAGCAATTAAGAAAAGAAAATACACCTGTCCAGGCTCCTGACCTATTTCTAGTGAAAGGATTGACTTCCACTGCCTCTAAAATATATTATTGTGCCTTTTCCCACATCACCTTCCAACATTAAAGAGTGCTGTGGCTCTCATCCCTTTTCTAGGTAGGAGAAATTACAGCTAAAATACTTAAAATTTAATAACTAATCTACACTTTGCATTACATTTAGGGAAATATTTTTAGAGTATCAAGATAAATTCACTATCTACATCCCATGGAAAAGCACTTGCATCCTGCTGGAAATGGCCAAAATGAGATTTCTCTATGAATTTGTTCCAGAGTTTTATGGAGTACATTTTTCCACGCCTACTTCATATCTTCCTGACACTTTCAATGTATGTGCTTGGGATGCAACTTCATCTCGGAAAAGAACTTGTGATCCTCTGTAAATCTTTTAACATCCTAGTCTCCACAGAAAGAAACCATGTGCTGTAAACAGATCTAGTTAACTTGCAACTTCCAGTGAAATTGGAAAATTGGCAATATTTCCAGGATTTTACTGTAGCAGGTACTGTCAATTAGCAGAGTTAGAAAGTGTAAATGAACTGAAAATGCAGGCATAATCAATAAACAATTTTCAAAAAATTAAAGGCAGATGACTGTTCATACTTTTTATGATCTTCCTTCTGCTTAGCAAAAGAGGAATTGTAGATTTAATTTGTCCCTACACTGCATATGCCAATGCTTGCTGGATTTTGAAAGCATGATAAAATAGAGCCTAATGAAAAAAATTTCTTTCATTTCTCAAAACATGCAGTCTTAACTACAAAACATAAATCCAAGCTAAGCCTCTGCTGACTGCAGAAAACAGCGTTCTGAAATAAGTCCCATTCAGCCTAGAGTTTCTTTGAACTATGAAAACCAGCTTATTGATCAGTGATAACTATGTGAACTGAGTTATTTGTGCAGCAATTTCTCCAATGCTTTTCCTGGGTAAGATGGTGCCTGGAGATGCAATTTTCTGTGACCAATCTACAAATTCTAAAGAAAACAGAGCTTTGGAAATAAGGATGTCTGTCTACCCCGACTAGGACATCTTTGGAGCATAAGCAGTGAAAACCCACCCACAGTGTGAGCCCCCCATGGAAGATATCTGCAACATTTGGGCAAGGAATCTGGATTCTCATTTCTATGTAGTTTTGATATTCAACTTTAAGCTGTTCTTCTGCCTCTTCAGTTATAAAAGCACACTTTCTAAGCATGATAAACTGATAGTGTAACTTGGTGCAGAAAGAAATTGCTACATGATTTAGTTTTTCAAATCAACATAAGCAATTAATCATAGTGAAGTAACCTTAAGGAATGAAAGAGATTTTTAATATCATCAAAATACATTTCTGCAGTTTGCAGGCATGAAATATGCCATTGCCTATTTGATATTTTGTGGACATAAAGCATGGAGGCTCTTAACTCTTCACTCCCTTCTCTAGATGATTTTTGTCCTTCAGAATATTCCTGAATAGGTCATTTGGACCTACAGCTGCTGCTCTTGTGTTTTCGAAGAACAAACACTGAAAGTTTTCTTAGCACAAACCCATCAAGGGAATCAAGGTTTTTCTAATGATTCCACAAGGCCCATTTTGCTTTTATGAGAAGCTTGAATTGAAGTACCTAAGTTCCATTAATTTTTTTCTTAGATCTTCAGCTTTCTAAGATATGGGCAATCCTTCCCTCCTAGCTCCTTATGCCTTTGCTATGCAAGCAAATATGCTCCATATTAGAGCACAATGGTAAGTTTCAATTCACAGATTCATTAACCTAATAAACAAAAGGGATTATTTTCATCTGTAACTATGCAGCATGCCCCAGAATTCTGTTTTCCAAATAGTGTCACATAAAATAGCCCATCGCTATCAGGAAAATATTTTTTAGCCCTGATAAAAGTCCACCACATTCAAGCTTTCCAAATTTTAGATTATTCAATAGCAGTGAAATTACAGATGTTTACATTTAATATGTTCTTCCTATTAAAACTTGATATTCTGGAACCTGCTGATTGAATGAAAACTCTTGCACGTTTAGAGAGTTGAAAATATAATAAATATTCATTTGATTAGCTATATAACATTGAAAAGGACAGCTGGCTCAGGAAGGCTCATTTGCTTGGTTTACTATCTGTATCTGTTAACATTAGAAAGGATTGAAAGAATTTATCTGCCAGAGGGTTTAATAAATAAAGCAGAGCTTCAATTTTTTTTCCTTAACTGATACTTCTTAATATTTAGATACTATATAGAGGGAAAAAATGGGAAGTTGCTTTTTACAAAATACAGACTCAACAGTTATGTCTGAAAGTACAGGATAGATGTAAAATAATAATTATTAATAAAAAAATATTGATGTAAATCAGAAAAGCATTACTTTTTTTGGTAACATCATCTTAGAATCAGCAACTTTTAGTGCTATCTCTCTTTTTTTTTGGGGTCTTTCAAATGAAAAGAGAAATCAGAAAAGCACTATTTGTTGGTAACATCATCTTAGAATCAGCAACTTTTAGTGCTATCTCTTTTTTTTTTTAGGTCTTTCAAATGAGAAATTATTTTCCTTTGCAAAAAGCAAGAAGCTGATAGATATATCAGTCTTGTTTAACCTATTTTTCAGTGGTCTGGGTGAAGAGACAGAGTGTACCCTCAGCAAGTTTGCTGATGTTACAAAACTGGGAGGAGTGGCTGAAGGGTGTGCTGCCATTCAGTCAGACTTGGACAGTCTGGAGAGCTGAGTGGAGAGGAACTTTGATGAAGTTCAGACAAACAAATGGAGGGTCCTGCATCTGGGGAGGAATAAGCCCAGGCACCAGTACAGACTGTGAAGCAGCTCTGCAGAGAAGGACCTGGGGGTCCTGGTGAACAACGAGCTGTCCTTGATCCAGCAGTGTGCCCTCGTGGGCAAGAAGGCCAATGGTATCCTGAGGTGTATTAGGAAGAGCATTGCCAGCAGGTAGAGGGAGGTGATCCTGCCCCTCCACTCAGCCCTAGTGAGGCCACATTTGCAGTGCTGTGTTATGTTCTGGGCTTCTCAATACAAGAAAGTCATGCAACTCCTGGAGGGGGTCCAGCAGAGGGCTGGGAGGATGATTAGGGAACTGGAGTATCTCTCTTACAAGGAAAGGCTGAGGGAGCTGAGCCTATTCAGCCTTGCGAAGAGGTGGCTGAGAGGAGATATTTGCATACAAATATCTAAAGGGTAGGTGTCAAGAGTGTGGAGCAGACAATTGGCAATTGACACAAAACTAAAACAAAGGAAGTTCATTCTGAAAATCTTCTTTCCTCTGAGGGTAACCATGCACTGGAAGAGGCTCCCCAGGGAGGCTGTGAAGTCTCCCTCCCTGGAGATATTCAAAACCCACCTGGATGCAATCCTGTGCAACCTGCTGTGGATGAACCTGCTTCAGCGGGAAGGTTGGAATAGGTGATCTCCAGAGGCCCCTTCCAACCCCAACCATTCTGTGATTCTGTGATACAAAGTGTTAGAAGCAGTATCTGTATTCAGCAGCTGCTCTGGGTTTGTGTACAGCTGACCCAAGCATATAGACCCTCAGGTGTAACGCCACAGAATTATTCTTTCTTTTCTGTGACATGAAGGTGTGGGAAAGATATTAATTTCACTCATGGAGAGCAAAACTGGGTGACTTTTATCAAGGAAAAAAATATGGAGAAAAATGTGAATTTGTAGTTATCAGTAAATTTCTGAAAGCAGATCTTATGCACTTTCTGAATGCAAAGATTACTTTTAAATCAAGTAACTCAGTGTTTTGAAATAAGTGGATCAAATTCTTTGCAAAGTCCAATCCAAGCATATGCTGCCACTGCTCAAATGTATTCGGAGAACAGCTTGTGGCAAATTCTTACAAGAGGTATGAATAGGTTTCTAAAAATTTTTAAGGACAAGTGGAATTATTTACCACCAATCAAGTGATCTGGGATTTCCTTTAATTATTACATTACATTATTAAATACTCTGCTTAGATAAAATGAAGCACCAAAGATGCAATACGATGTGCTAATAAAATCCTAATTAAATGCCAGGCACAGGAGGTTTCCTCCCAAGACCTGCCGTCCTGGGAGAGACCAAATAGCCACTCAGCTCCTCACTGTCCCTTGGCTGTGACCAGTGGCAGAGAGGACAGGGCCTACAGCAGCTTCCCCAGAGATCTCCTCAGCTTTCACAGCCATTAATTTCTGATTTAATCTGCAGTGGGTTCACCCCTCTGAATTGGTCTAATCCCTTTCTGAAGCCTTTCATTCTGGTCCTCCAGAACGTTGCCCCACCTTCTCCTTCCCAAGCTGTAGATAGTGAGTTCATGGACACAGCAGAGTCACTCCTTTAAGCAGAGGCTGTTTTCTGCTTCTTTCTCTGAATCTTTGTGAATTCATTGCTATGATTTTTGAGATGAGGATACTTTAGGTGCACGCTAATAACTAACAATAGTTTGCTTCATTTGTTAGTGTTTTTCTAACTCTTTAAGACCTATTGACTGTTTCACTGAGTTTATGTTTATAGAGAAATAGGAACACATTTCAAGGTCTCTTGAGTGATAATAGATAATTTAGGGCTCATCTCTGCTTAAGGTTAGGCAGGGTTATTTTTTTCCCTATGTGCATCATCTTTCATTTCTTTTCATGAGATCTTGTCTGCCACTTCACTGAACCCACTGACAGTTTTACAGCTCTTCCATGCTTGTAGAAGTGACCATTCTGAATGATAAATATTCTCCATTGTGAAAATTCACAGTTGATTTCTACCTTTGTTCCTTAGCTCTTACCTATTTAATCTCCTATGGAAGTAGTTCCTTCTTATCCCTTCAAAGTAAGTATTTCACCACCAAAGGCTCTTAAAAATTAAGTTTTGTAACATTCTAACATGGTCTTTTTTTTTTTTTTTTGAGCATCCTGCACATCAGATAATCTGCATCCCTTAGAAGCACTCATGCTTATAAATAAAGCCTTAAATAAATCCTCCCTTCCCAAGAAAGCAGCAGGGACCATGGCAGACAGATATTGTGGCTTAGGAGGGCTCTCAGGCAGAGTTCCACCGGGAAGAGAAGCAGGGACCAGAAACTCCTCAGGATATTACTGGGAGGGAACGAGCTTCTCCTCATATTATCTAGAAATGGACATAAACCTGTTTCTGCTGCATTGCTATAAGTTTCATTAGTAAGTCACTGGATTTGCCCATAAAACCCTGATACAACATAACAGCATCATCTTGAATCCGTTAGAGATTTAGAGATTCAGATTCCTTCTGCAAAAGCATTCCACACCCTTCTCTGCAGCAAGATCGTGTGACAACACATGGCACCAATACAGTCTGAGAAGAGGAGCATTAAATCCTCAAATACCAAAGTGCGGTAGGAAAGGTACCTTGACAGACACAAGCTTTGTTTTGATGGTCACCTGCTGTTGAATCTTTCATAACGTGAATACTTAGAGTAGGTACCTTTATCAGGAAGATAAAGACCGTTAGGCTTAAGGGGAAGAAGGAAAGAACATGAAGTTCCTTCTCTTTCTCCCTCCCTTCCCTTTTCTCAGGATTTGAATCAGAATTAGACTCTCATGGCTCTTCCACCTCCAGCTTTGATTTTAGCAGACATCTCAAACATGCAGACATCTGCTCTATTCACTTGTCAGGTACAAGAAGTCCAACAGAAATTGTTCTGGCAAATTAATAGGATTTCCCAGCCTCCACCCTCCCACGCCCCTCACTACTGAAATTATGTCTCTACTTAAATATTTTGCCTAACAAAAACTATGGCATCTCCGCCATATTTCATGTTCTTTCTTACTACTAAATTTCTTACTTTTTCACATGACAGTCTCATTTGCAGATCTCCACTGATATGTAGTAAAAACATGGCAATTTCAGACAGATCTTTTATTTCATATACCAGAAACAGGCACATTTTAGTGTGAGTTTAAATAAGTCTAGGTGCTGCTTTAAGAACTGATTCAATGCAAAAGGTTTTGTGTGGATATAAACTGTTTTAGTGTCAAGTTACTCTTTTACTTGTTTACTCACTCATGTACATGCATGGCAGTTATATGTCTGCATTGAGTGCAAAATAAACACAATTTTTGTAGAAAGTGGGTTTATTCATATTTAGTGTATTTTAAAACATAGAAAGATTTAGACATCGTGACGTAAGTTCAGTGCTTATTTCCTAAACAACAAGACTTTTCTGTAAAATAAAACATTTAAGTAAAATAATTGTGTCTGTATTACTAAAGCCATGATTTAATTCATATTCTTGTCTCAACTATAGTGCTAAAGAAGCGTGCAGTTTGATTATGGCTTGCACTTCAGAGTGCTCATTTATACTTCACTTATACTTGACTTCAGTTCCCAAAAAATTAATTTTTAACACTATAAAAACACTTGTATCCATACTAGAAACAAAGGTCACTTTGAGGTATGTGTATTGTGGCTTTATATGAGATGTGTGATCTGTCTTAGTCACCATCACCTTCAGAGAATGTTTGTCAGACGGCTGAGAAATTTGTTCTGCAGCAATGTATTCTGAACATGTCTCCTGTTAGAGATTTGGTTTGTAGGAGCATTATTTCCCCAAGAATGTTTCAACAGTCTTTTCTTTCACTTTTCCAAGTTCTCTGTAGATAATAAAATCTTAAAGATTTATTATTTTTGAAAAATGAAACACAACTGTTTTTAACCACCAGTTGCAGGTGGATAGTGGGGCTGAACTGCCTTGTGCTAAGTTTACCAAGGCTGAAGGGTGGGACTGGGGAGGGATGCTCAGACACCATTAGGATATTAATCGAATATATGGGTGTAATGAGCATATTTATGAAAGAAAAATAGCATGCTCTTTGGGGAGCCTAGAGAAAAGAGTCACCTATGGCATATGCATTCAGTTAAAAAAATAGAGGATAATAGGAAGAAACACTGAGTGAAAATTCAAGAAGAATGTTTAAAAAGTGCAATGGAAAATGAGGGACAAGACAGAACAAGAACATAGATGAAGTAAACAGATGGAGAACCACAGAGAAGAACAAAAGGAGAAGCAGAGTTGTTCTTTAATGTTTTGAGAAAGGGGCTGAGATGTGATGTAGTACATGTCTGTGTACTCATAGTTATCTATAAATTCAATTCTATGCATATATTATTTCTATCTAGTTAGAGCTGCACACCTCAAGAAATCTTCTGTATTATTTCTATTTATCAGTTAACATATTTGAATGGAGGTGAACAATGTCTTGAACCCTGGGCATTTTCAGTAGTGACATCTATCTGTATATAAAATAAATTAGCTTTGTAGTGCCTCTATTGCAACATACAAATAAAGAAAAATAAATAAAAAAATTCTGTAAACTAGGAGGTGGGAGGCAATTTATGACCACTACTTATTGAGCAAATTTATCCCCTTTTCCCTGTTTTAATGCCTTATTGTTCTCTTGATCTGTTTATTATCTTGTTACGTGCTGGGTTTGCAAAATAGCTGAACTATAAATTTATTTTGGACTTCATATAGATATATATATACATATATATATATATATGCCACATATATACACAGCTAGATTCTGAATTTTTAGTGAAAAAATGCAACGTTAATGCAAATGACATCGCATAAGAATTTATATCCTTGCACGTTTTTACACAAGCCGTTTTTCAATTCGTGTTGAACTTTCTTCCAAATGAACTCATTTCCTTTTGCCTGTGAACATCACCATTTTTTTTCAGCAAACGTTAACTGTGACTATTGTTTCTTGTCTAGCTGTGCCCCATAAAATAGGGCGGATAATTGATGGAAGTCCTGCGGATCGCTGTGCAAAACTTAAAGTTGGAGACCGGATCTTAGCTGTGAATGGCCAGTCTATTATTAACATGCCTCATGCAGATATTGTGAAGCTAATTAAAGATGCAGGTCTCAGTGTAACTCTTCGCATCATTCCTCAGGAGGGTAAGTCAATGGCTCTTAAAAACAGGAAGAAAATTTTAAGTAGCCTCCAATTAGCTTAAATTATGTCACTGCTTGAAAGAGCATCTTTTGTTCCGCTTCCTCAGCTGTAACGTGCAGCACACCAAAATTATGGGCTTAGAACTATCTCAAATAGGATCTGAATTCTTTAAGATTCCCAGTTATGAAAAGGGCATTTAAAGCAAACCTGGAGAAACCTGAGAGATAGAGAGAGATGATGTTAATGTGTTTTGGAAAAGCATTCTACAAGACAGCGAAATTTTGACTTTGTTCACTTATATCTTGCTATACGACAAGCCAAAGTTTGGCAAAGTGATTTACAAGAGACAGCAGTGGCATTTACCAAGCTACCAGCTACCTGTGACAAAGAGTGTGATGTGAAGGAAGAGTTCATATTTGGCAGTTTCCTCTATGAATATCTTGTAGTGATATATCACTGTAAATGCACAGGGCAAGAAAAAACTGAACCCTAAATTATCTCATTTGGAGGGTGAGGGTAAGGGGACAGACTCATTATTCTGATCATTACTCCACAGCTAATCAGTGAAGATCTTTTGATGTTGGTTCCATGGGGTTTGGGGCTGATTTCGGGGCTTTTTTTAGTTTAACAATGTGCTACACTGCTGCATGAATTGTACCATATTAATGAGACTGTGGCTTTACATCTCAGCAACGAATACCAGTACAGCTGGGAATGTCACACAGCAAGTAATGGAATTACTTAATGATCCATGGTCCAGTTAGACGACCTTCATCTTCTGCTGCTGCATCCAGACACAGAACAGGGAAATAGTCTGACATGGTCATGGACTGCAACTGAGGGAACTCATCTACTTTGTTAAATGAATTCAGTGAGGGGAAAAGCACAAACATACACAAATTCAGAATTCACATCAATTAGCATCTGTATAATTACGGAAGGTTAGCTTTGCAAGCATCTACAAATAAGTGTGATGCATCATACAGTACATGCAGTTTATTTAGGCCTCTCTGGTATCCATGTTAAATAACATAATTAATAGTTCAGTGTTAGAGATGGATACATTAAATTAGAAAGAAAGCAGAAGTGCATCTGAGTTGTAGCGCTACAGGATGTTCTCAGGTGCTGGTGGTGAGAAATGATCTGTGCCCAAGGCATGGCTTCCCTGTGTGACTGTTTGACACTGGACACCTCATTTGCCTTCTGATATTAGCTTCCCAGCTTATAAAAATTGGAAAAAAATCTAATACTTTCGTAATGTACTTTCAGGTGAAAAATACCATATAAATGCAAAGCAGTTTTAGAAGCAGCTCATGATTTGACTATTTCATCCATAGTTATGAGAGTAATGTAGAAACAAGGGACAACATTTCCAATCTTCCTCTCTGAAACTTGCAATACAAAAGAGACTCACAGATGTAAAATGGGCAATTACACCCTTAGGCATAGTAATTACACAGACAAGTATTGCTTATGCCTGCATGAGGGGTGTTTTAAGTGCAAATATACATGCTTTTTTGACAATTAATCCTAAACTGAAAATGCTTTTAACAAAGTAGCCAAAATTTTTAAAATAATTATGAGCATAAATTAGGTAAGTAGAGAGCCATTAGAAATGTGCAGTCCTAGGGAAAAACTCACATGGTAAAAAGTAAAAAAGAAAATAATTAAAATAGATTGAAATGTAAAACTAGGCAAGATCCACATCATGTGTAGCTATTGCCATTAGGGGGGCTCTGCCATACCATACAGAAGCCCATTTTGGATGCTTTGCACCACACCACGCTGGCCTCACTCATTCTGTTGCAAGCAGGAATGAAAAAAATGCAATGTGTGCTTTTGCTGTTGATAATGCAGAACTTCTGCAGTGCTCTGTCCTCTTGTGGCTGGAGTCTCTCTCATTAACACTTCTTAGTAGGTAAATGATGAACAACAGAACTGTGCCAGTGTATTGGAATAAATATATTTGATATGAGCTCAGTGTCAAATGTGTCTTCTCCCAAGTGCAACAGGAAGCCTAAAGGAAGATTGGCATACTTTATTTGTAACAAGGCCACAAGACCACATTCCCTACACTGTTCTCTCTCTCTTCTTGTATTTTATGATGTTTGGAAAGAAGGATTCTGTTTCTCTGCAGTGTTCCTGTGTGAAACCTTGGTCATTTGACACAGTACAGTGAAATAAAACATCACTTTAAATGGTTAGTCAGAATTTATTGAAATTGGTTTTACTGTTTTACTGTTCACAGTCCCTAAAAATTTAAAAAGACAGGAAACTCTTGATGAGCTCAAAGACAGCAGGAGCTAACATAAGGACACAATATTTATAACACAAAAGGTGTTTTGGCTTTTGTGACAAGTCTGTTATCCCAAACAGTGGTGAAAGCACTAAAATTGTTCATTCTCTCACAATGAAAAGTTTTTCTCTAAATGGAAAGCATTTCAAATGTCTAGTAGCTGTGCTAAAGCACATGGAGAACAGGAAGGTGATTCAGGACAGCCAGCACAGCTTCACCAAGGGTGAGTCCTGCCTGACCAACCTAGTGTCATTCTACAGTGTAGTGGCTACATCAGTAGACAACAGTGGACAAGGGATGAGCCATGGATCTCATCTATCTGGACTTCTATAAGGCCTTTGACATGGTACCCCACAACATCACTTTTTCTAAATTGGGGAGAGATGAATTTGGTGGGTGGACTGTTCGAGGGGTGAAGAATTGGGTGTATGGTCACATCCATAGGGTACTTGTCAACAGCTCAGTGTCCTGATGGAGATTGGTGGTGTCCCTCAGGGTTCCATATTGGGACCAACACTATTTAATATCTTCATCAGTGACATAAAGTGTAGAATAGAGTGCACTCTCAGCAAATCTGCACATGACACCAAGCTGAGTGGTTTGATACAGCTGAAGAGCAGGATACCATCCAGAGGGACCTGGACAAGCTTAAGTGGACTCAAGGGAATCTCATGCAGTTTAACAAGACCAAGTGTGAGGTCCTGCACCTGTGCTGGGGGCAGCCCCCAGTATCAGTACAGGCTGGGGGATGAAGGAATTGAGAGCAGTCCTGTGGGGAAGGACTCAGGGTACTGGTGGATGAAAAGCTGGACATGAGCTGGCAATGTGCACTTGCAGCCTGAGAACCAATTGTATTCTAGGCTGCATCACAGGAAGTGTTGCCAGAAGGTCGAGGGAGGTGACTGTGCCCCTCTGCTCCACTCTAGTGAGACCCCACTTGGAGTACTGCATCCAGCTCTGGGGTCCTCTGGACCTGTTGGAACAAGTCCAAAGGAGGGTCGTCACGATGGTCAAAGGGCTGGAGCATCCTTCCTATGGGGAAAGGCTGAGACAATTGGGATTGTTCAGCCTGGAGAATAGTAGGTTTCACAGAAACCTTATTGCGGCCTTTCAGTATTTAAAGGGGGCTTGTAAGAAAGGCAGGAACAGACTTTTTAGCAGGGTCTGTGACCTTAGGACAAGGGATAAGGTTTTGAACTAAAAGAGTGTATATTCAGACAGATATAAGAAAGAGATTTTTTTTATGATGAGGGTGATGAAACATTGAAACAGGTTTCTCAGAAAGGTTGTAGATGCCCCATCCTGGCATCCCTGGCAAAATTCAAGGCCAGGTTGGACAGAGCTCTGTGCAACCTGGTCTACTTGAAAATGTCCCTGTTCTTTGCAGGGGGTTTGGACTAGATGATCTTTAAGGATCCTTTCCAACCCAAACTGTTCTATGACTCTATGCTTCTAGGATTCCATGATCCGTATTTCTATACTTTAAAAGAAAATGTGAAATGTGGAAGTAATTTGCCTTGTTCAGGTGGGGTTTTAAATAATGAAGGGAACTGGAACTATAGAAGTGACCAAGATTTTAGATCCCACAGATTATGAAAAAGATACCATTAGGTTCTAATGTCTCAAAATCTAATTATGACCCAAGAGAGTAAAAGCAACAAAGCATAAATTTGCAGAGGTAGCATGTGAACAAAAATTATTACTGTCTACCCTTGCCCTTAATTAAATGCTGCACTGTGGCAGGTCTTTAATCTCCAGCTTCCCATTACGCAGAGCTGAACAGCCCAGCCTCGGCCCCCAGCTCGGAGAAGCAGAGCCCCATGGCCCAGCAGCACAGCCCCATGGCCCAGCAGAGTCCCCTGGCACAGCAGAGCCCCGTTGCCCAGCACAGCCCCGTCACCCAGCCACCGCCTCCACAGCCCCTCCAGCCACAGGGACACGAAAACAGGTTTGTTCATTTTCTTACATGTTTTTTTTGTTCCCCTCGTATATCAGAGTTTTGGAGTCAGGAAGATATTTTTATAACAGGTTTTATCTGTGGTGTATCATTTACCAGCCAATTCTCATATGTAATTTATGCATATGCATTAGGAAATTTGTCTGTAATGGAAATTAAATGGTAGGGGGATAGAAATTTTCTGACCAGCTGTCTATATAAAAAGCACATGCAGGCTGTGGGATGGTACAACTTTGTGTGACCTCCAATCAACGCTATTTAGTTTTTGGATTATTTTTTAGCATGTTAAATGAGGCTGATTACACTGACTGTCTTTATGCTAATCTTCAGTAACCAACACACATCATCAAGACCCTCTTCCCAAATGATGCTGGTTACAGGATTGTAACTTTTTGCTTCTGAAGATACTTGAGTTCAGTTGTGATTTAGACACTATGCCCTCTAATTCTCCTTGCTTAACAGATGTAGTACTTTCACTTGCCCAAAATTATCTTCTCTCAATTAGTCACACTAGGAAAATTACTTTGCCTGATATTTCATTGAGTACTTTTTCCAAAAGTGATCACCTCCTAGAAGACATATGTTTCTGACAATCTTCAACACAAAGCTTTCACAAATGTCTCTGCACAGTTGGAAGTCAGAATTAAATATCTGTTAAATTGGGATATTTTCAAATGGGACCAGAAAAATGATATTAATTAAAGTTCCACTGAAAAGTGTAAGCTATAATTGGTCATATCACCATTTACATATTCAGCAAAAGTTGCAATGGTTCCACTTGTGCATAAAAGGTTCATTTTCTAAGACACAGCTGTGGTCATATCTTAGGAACCTGCCTAAGGATGGCTCTTATTTCAGAAAAAGGTCCATTATTGCTAGGTAATATAGTATTATTTTTCACCAGATTTTATAAGTGAGATTACTGTTTGTTTCTATAGCCACATATATTGTTTCTGTACCAAAATACTATAAGATATTTAAAACTCCTAGGAATATTTACAAATATTTCTACTTCCAGTATTAATAAGGCTCAGTATCATGGTAAGCCTGTTTATTCTCTGTCTTCTTTTTACAGGATCATGATACTGAGTAAAGAAAGTAAGAGGATTGCCATGTACACATGCAGGTCTTATTATAGATGCCACGTACAGGTTTTAAAAGAGCACGTGGCAGCAGGCTATTTTAATCTTCCCAGAGAAGTCGAAGGGAAATAGTTCAGATATTTCTGTGTCTGGTTAGACATTCAGCTTATTAAAACTATTGTGTAAGACAGTTTGACATAATGTTACTGTAACTGTATTAATAATGACATTTTGAAACATATCTGAAACATTTTGAAACATTTAGATTCAGATTATCTTTTTATACGTAAATTAACATAATCAAAACAATGCTTTTTTTTCAGAATGCAGTTTCTTTTAATCAATAAGTAGTTTTCAAAATCCCTTCCACAGTCTCTATCTGTCTCTGTATCTTCATGTATCCATGTACATACATGGTCACTTGGTTGACTGAAAACTTCCAGTCCATTGTTAAAGCCGTGTTTGACATGTCTATTTTCTGTATAGCAGATAGGAAAGAATGTAAAAACATCCACTATGTGAACATTTTTGTTAAAATCTTAACCAAGCAACTATTACACAATTACCTTGTTATAAAGATTCCAGACTTTCTTTGTGCCTCTTAACCTTACCACATGGCTGAGGAATGGAGGTTTGCAATGAGAAATGTTTTTTACTTCACTGTGAAGTGTGAAATGCCATTATGCACTGATTTCCATGTGGCAAGGGAAATTGCTGAGTAAATTAAATAACTAGTCACTGTACCTCAGAAGGTCACGTTTTCTTTGAAATTTTAGGACCCAATTCCCTATAACCAGTTACCAGTTAAAGCAATATTTTACTTGTTATTAAATTCTTCACTAAACAAATTTATTTTCCTCTCACCCTTTGTTATTTCTGTGAATAAATACTGATAGGACTTACTACAGACTTTTAGCCAGATAGTATTATAGGGAGCGTAGAAAAATAATAATAATAATGCACATTATATTAACAGATGTTATATTAAAGAATACCCATCATTAAAAAGATAACAGCTAGGACAAAGAATGTATGATTTAAAAAAGAAAATCTTTTTTTAACCTTAAGAAGCTCACAATAATAATAGTTTTATGTCAGTGAAATGGGCGTAAACTGCACTGATGTTCCATTTATTCTATAAAAATGTTAATTCTGGGGAAAAAAGCATTTTATAAACGCAGTGAATTATTTTGTAGTGAGTGTAGTGGGTGTTTTCACATGCAGTTTCACCTTCCAAACAGGCAAGGTAAGTGGGAATCAAGATGTTTTACTGTTCCTGTCCCTTTGAGTCTAATCCTGATCTCACTGATACAAGATGGAAAATTGCACAGTATGACCTGAGGGAAAATTGCCTATGCCCATGTTTCAAAAGCGCTCACTGTTTTTGGATGCCTTGACTGTTTACCCCAGAGAGGTTTGCTTCTCTGTGAAAATTTGTTTTATGCAATTTTGCAGTTAGGCAGGTTGCTTTCCCTCCTCAATATTGCATGCACTGCATATTCCTAATGGTTTGCTACTTTCTGAAACCAAGCCATTTGGCCTTGCTCAGTTATAGGTCAGAAGTAAAAGCCAGACAGGATGTGAAACCCGACATCCGGCAACCTCCATTTACGGACTACAGGCAATCCTCGACAGACTACCGACAGCCTCCGCTGGACTACAGGCATCCTCCGGTGATGGATTACCAGCAGCCACCACCTCTGGACTACAGGCAGCCACCTCTGATGGATTACAGGCAGTCTCCTGACACCAGGCAGTACCCTCTGTCAGAGTACAGGCAGCCCCAGGTACAAACCCAAACACTTGGCACACTCCTGAACAGAAGGTATTAGGGTCTGTGGGGAGTGGTCATGTGTGATGGTAAGGAAGATGACATTAGAGAAGAAAAAGACACATTTGTTGGTTTTACTCCAAGTTACTATTCTTCTGTAAAAGAAGGTACTTCCAAACCATTAAAATTAATGAATAACAGTGTAATCTGTAAAATAACGCTACATTTATGATTGTGTGACTATAATGTTAAATAAACACTGTTTTTAAGGTACAGTAGAGTTAAAATAAAAATTCGAAAGTAAACTGCCTTTGCATAAGCAGAGGAATTTTTTCATTCCTAGGGACAAAACTCAGTCATCAAACAATGGGTGTACTTAGGTCAGACTGCATTTCTACAGTGGTCTTGAAAATTAGGATTTTATCTAATTGTAATAAATAACTAAATGAATGCAAATTCTGACTGATAAAATTACATTTCTGTTGGCAGTAGTCTGAATGAGTAGAAACTATCTTGTTCAACTAGGCACGTTCTGACAAATTCAAACAGATAAACCTTAGATCAAGAGTTATGGTACCTTGGACAAGACTCCACTGATGACAAATATTTATTTACTGAAGGCTGTGAAGGTTGAGGATTTAGCTCAGACTTTCAAACAAATCCTCCTTTCTCCTTACATAAAGGCAGGACAAACAGAGGTCAAAAAATATTAAACAAGAGAATGTAAACTTCTAGACACTATATGCTGGAACCAATGGTTTCTATGTCCATATTTTCAAAGCCAGACACATAAACCATATCAAGAAAAATAGTGAATTTTTTAAATGGTATCCAGAGAACCCTGTGAAAATGTTATGCATTTCAGTATGTGCATACCCTGTAAGATGCCTCTTAGCATCTCAAGAGATGCTTGGACTGGCTGTTTCTCACCATCTCCAGTTCTCTAACTCTAATCACTAGACTACACAACCCTAGCTTGCTCTTTTTTTTTCTCCTGCTCCCATGGCTCTTGCACTCTTGGCTGACAATGTATCAGAAGATATACAGGAATTTTCCCCCCCAGAACTCTGCACAGAGGTGGTAGTTTGGACCCATCAAGGGAAAACTGCAAAGGTGAATCTCAGTCTCTGAAGGCACAGAAAGGGCAAAGGGCAAAACTCAAATCTTCTTCCCACCTCCTCCTCAAGGGACACATTTAACCAAAGTGATGAGAGTTGCTGTATTTTGTGACTCCATGCAGTCAAACCTGTCGATCACATTAAGTTCGTCTTGGAATTTAGGAGACCTCTCCCACTAATTTCTACTTGTGATGATGCTTACACAGGAACTGCCTTCTACCTCTCTTGCCAAATAAGCACTTCTGCATAGACATAAACATTTATACCTGGGTGCCATGAAAGTATTGAGAGTGAATATGGAACCCTTCTCAAGAGCTTTTGTACCAGGCAACTGCTGTAAAATACTCTTCCAGGATGTTTTAGACTTATGCGTTGACAGATTTTGGCCATTTCTGAAAAGACACTTTAGCAAAATGTAAATGCCTAAGATCTCTTTGCTTTTATCAATTGGATCAATGCATTTTTGAAGAGTTGTGTTTTAAAGTTTTCTTGAATATATACCACAATGTTCATATAGTTAATTATCTTTCATTTTGTATTTGTCTGCACAGGACTTTGATTATTTCACCGTTGATTTGGAGAAAGGAGCCAAAGGGTTTGGGTTTAGTATTCGAGGAGGAAGGGAATATAAAATGGATTTGTATGTGTTGAGGTTAGCAGAAGATGGACCAGCAATAAGAAATGGAAGGATGAGGGTGAGTAAAATGCAGTGTAACATTTTTTTGCAGTATGTACAGATATGTTTATTGATGGGTTCAAAGAGAAAGCAATTTTTTAATCTCTGATCAGGTTTTAAAGAACTAATGCCAAATACCTTTTATAATATAAACTCATTTGGTAGGAGTTCAAGAAATTAGCTGATACATATGGTAGATCTGTGTAGTTTCCTTGCAGAAAAATGTATTATTTCTGTTTGCTAATAGCCTTTACTGTGTTATAAATTTTCTCATTCTATATTTTCCTTCTTATCTAAGCAACTGAAAAATTTCTGACAAAGTTTGATGTTTCTTGGATAGTAATAGCATAATTAATAGTTTTGTCTCTAATCTCAAAAGCAAATTGACAGCTATAAGACATATATTGGATAACTTGGAAACCTAAGACCTCATCTGTGTTACTTGTCTAATTTAAGCAAGTTGACTTTGTAGTGTTTGCTAGATTTGCTTATTGATATTACTCAATCTTGTTTGTAGGGATCATGAAAAAAAAAAGTAAACACATGTTCTATGTAGGAAAAATAACCTAATCAAAAATAGATGGGTTTAATCTGTCCAATTGTGATAAAGACAAGGTATAAACTCATCCAAGCTTGCTGATACTTTGCAGAGTAGTGAGTACACAAAAAGGAGAAGGACAGAACATAGGCAAGTCTACCAGGAGTCAGCATAAATAATTGTTTATGTATCTAATTAGTGCAGGCATGTTCAACCAGTATATAGTTATAAAGATGGGCAATAAAAATTGTGTTCTGTACAGCAGATTTTACAAACATCATGGTTTTTACACATATTCACTTTTACAGTTCTAACATTTTGATCAAACTGAGTGTCTTACTGAAAGACCACTGTGTTTCTGTGTATAAGTCAGGAGATTTACTGTGCTTTGAGTCAGTCTTAACTTGGCCACTTTGTAGAATTTTAAAATTCAGTTAGTCCTTAGTTGCATCATGGAATGCAAGCCCCTGGCACTGGGAGCTTGCACAAGGTAATGGTGGCATAAGCAACCATTGTTGAGAAAGCCAGTGGGGTAGGCAGGCAGGCAACTGGCAATTGAGAAATACTCCCACACAATTTTCTGTGTCAAATATAGGTAAATTTATGCTGCAGATAGAACTTTAACTTAAGAACATCTTCTCTGGTGAGTGCTTTCATTCTTTCCTTTACTGTAACATTATCATAGTCAGTTGTTCTTAATGAGAAACCATAAGCAAGGTGTGCAGTAGCAGCCATAATGTGATTAAAGATGGGGGGGAAATTGTGCTTTTAATAAGCTCTGGAATTGCATATTTGGAAACATATGGCTGAGAATACAGAACAATAGAAGAAGAATGCCATTGAAGAGAGTTCATTTCAAATAATAACCTGTATTAGGTAGAAAACTAACTTATTAAAATCCGTGCGTCATTTTAGCAAACTGGTACTAAGGGATAAAATTAGACTATCCACTCTGTAAATAGCCAAAATATAAAAAGTGTATAACACAAATAGGGTTGGTGCTTTTTTTTTCGATTACATTAGGAAAAATCTTGTATGTTTTAATGAAAATTGTTAACATACTTTTAAAAATAACTTAGTTTAAAGTTTTTTCATTGCTGTGGCTACAGTATATAGCCAAGTGTTATTCTGGCTGGATAGTTGTAACTGGGTTTTTTTCTCTCCTTTAAAAGCATTATTTTTTGGAACTAGTTTTACCCTGCAGCCTTGTCACCAAGTCTTGTCTTTTATTCTCCTGTTTAACAGACATTTTAACCTGACAAATGGGTTTGGAACTTGCAGGACTTTTATCTTCAGTGACCTGTAACTGATGGGCAGCAGAAGCTCAAGAAACAGCTTCTCCAAAACAAAAATAGAAAAACCCTAAAAATTAATAATTGCTGAAAGCAATAGAGTACACAGGAAGATGAGCAAAGGAAGCAGAGTTCTGAACCTGTATCTCCTTTCCTAATTTTACATCACCCATTAAAACGCAGGTTCATTCCCACGTCTTGACTGGGACCATCAGCCTGCTTGTTGCATCTTTGTATCTCTCTTTTCATAGGTGCATCTCCATAGCAAAACATGGAAAAATCTGTTCTGTTCTTCTTGCTTTATGTGCCATCATCATTAAAGATCAGATTCTCTGATCCTAGGCCTTCAGCACTGGGGATAGCAAACCATGCTTTTGTGGTAGGATCTTATCAGGACCACTTACCAGCTAATAGTTCTGGTGACCTACTTGTCTCCATTATTTTTTTTACTTCCTGTTTCCTCCTCCTTGAACAGCCTTCTTTAATTTAACTGAAGCCTTACAGAAAAAACATCGAAGCAGATAACACAAGGTGCAGATCATGCTTATAGAAAAATAATACACAGAACTCCACTGCCATTCCTACTCATGAAGCAAAGGGGGAAAAAATGCAAAACCAGCTAAGTTGTTGAAACGAAAATTTATATAATTGACATTACCTGTAGAGCATTTAGATGTAATAAGTAAACATATTTCACAAATAACATTTTGTTTTCAATATAGTTATGGCCAGCAAAAGTTCTGATAAAGACAAATTCACATTTATATAAAGCTCCCTTTTTTACAGAAATAAATAAAATAATATAAATTACCTTAAAATAATAGAGCTGTATCTATCCTAGTGGGTTTATAGAATGGTTTAATTGAAGCAATGTGATCTTTAACTGAAGACAGCTTCAGATAGGCAAGTCAAAGTCTGCATGTTTACTCTGTTAGTGGACACTGCAAAACTACAGCGATGGGATGAGTCCAACAACTCTATTCCAGTTGGACACATGTTAAAAAATCTGAAAGTCTATCAGCACACATTCAAAAGGTTCTGAGGTCTAAATACATGTAAATGTGTTGAGCGTTACAGATGCAGAGTAAAAATTTAAAGAAGTAAAAGCTGTATGATTATAGCTATTGCTATAGCTATGAAATATGTAAATAAAAACCAGAACGGAGCTATCTCTTGTAAAAGAAAATTGAGTAGATACATTACTGAGTAAGGTAAGCATGAAATAAGTACAATATACCAATAATAGGAGCAAAAAGAAATTGAACAAAAAGACGATGAAACAACATGAAGAAAGTGACATCAGAATTGGGGCATCCTTCTGAGAATTTGTTTGATCTTCAGGCTTTTATGAACTCCCGTGAGGCTTATGAGCAGCTTAGATAACAGATTCATGGAATAAGTCCTGGAAGTAATAGTCTTCCACTGACCCTGCCAAAACTGTCTGGATTTTTAAAAACTGATGAAAGGGGGAAAAGGTTTCATGAAGTTTGTTAGTGCATCACCATTTCCATCATAAGTTCTGGTCTCCCTTCCCATTGGGAATTGCATGCTAGGCACTTTGTGGGTTTTTTTGGAAACAAATCCACCAAGAACCATTCCATTTTAGGGTTACAAGATCTAAAATAGTCTTTAATTGCCCTTCATGACAGGTGGAGCTTTCTACTTTGATTTTCTGGGGAATTGTTCTGGGAACTAGAAAGGTAGAAGAGTAGTGAGGTGATGTCATACAGAGTTCATCAGTCTTACCAGCATACTGCTCTTCTACAAGGATCCCTTTTGTCAGACTACATAGACACTGCAGTTAAAGTTAACGAAGTTCAACAAATTATTCCCTTAAAAACAGTTTTAAAACGTTCTCAGGCTTATTACACTGTTCATAGTCATGGCACTTTCATGTGCACTGAGACTTTATTTGGGTCCATAGACTCTGCAGAAAGTCCAAGCATGCATCCTAGCTGAACCTGGATTCATCTATCATTAGATATGAAAAGGAAATGCCCATCAAAGGACACATAAATCTACAGGAAAAAGTGTTTCTTCACATATGTCCTCTGCCTGCATGACTGGTAAATTGTTCTCAAGCAGTGTTGGAGAGCCACAGCCATAACTGTGTAGCTTTGTATAAAATCATATGTCAGGTCATATACCACAATTAAATTTGGCAAGATTTTACTGCAATTCATGAATAAGACATATGGAGATTGCTCATAGAAGACTGCTGTAAGGGAGAACCTCATCACTACACTGGAAGTAAATAGAGACCCCTCTTAATTCTGACAGCAGAGCAGAAAGGAAGCTCCAATGCTGAATTCTGAAAAGCCTACCAATGTCTGTGCTCCATAAGACGAGAATGTATTAAAAGAACCACAAAAAACATTTGGAGAATCACTAGTGTCTTTGGTATCTTATCTGGAACTGGCAGAGGCCTGAGCACATCAGGATTTCATTTCTCAGGCAAGCCTAACATCAGGGGGAAAAAAATTGGAAATAGCTGGTGACATCAATATTAAAAAATGAACTTGCAAGGCCTAGTCTCAGAGTAGGGCAAGAATGTGCCTCACACACTCTCAGTCACAGTCATTCTGAGTTGCATCGGTCACCAGAGACAAGGGGCATAACACAGGCAACGTGGAGCACAGTCCCCACAGCCTTTGAAAATTTAGACACTACTGGCAACAGTTTTTTCAGGTCAATTTAGATAAGGCTCATGATAACTCTTTTTTTTTTTTTTTTTTTTTTTTTGCCTCATATTGAGGACAATGATTGGCAGAGCTCTGTTTGCAGATCTCTATCCCTTCCTGTCTTATAGATGGGGAACTACTGACTGCTCTCAGGAGAATTGTTAAGCATGGTCGTAGTGTTTGTTAGACGTAAGATTTAATCAACAGATCTCTTATTGCCTTGAATGATATCTCCTGCAACCAGCATGTTTATTGAAACCAATGTCAAACAAAGAGCCTGTGGCTGAGGGCTGCAAAGCTACTGAGTAACACGAAATTCTTGAAGAATAAGGGAGAAATGTGCTTTTTTTGTACACAGTGTGCATCTGTGTCATTTTGTCACTTTGTGAGTTACATCCTTTTTTTCACATCTTCCACAAAAGTCGTACATCTCATCTCTGACATTTCTGGTTTCACTGTCTTGTCAGCTCATTTTTCTCAATCCACATATACCAGTTAGCCCTATCTCAAATTTCTTCATATCTCCTTATGCTACATTATTTTTCTGTTGTAGATTTTTCTTGTATACCTGCAGAACAGTCATCTGAAATATAAGCACAGCAGAATTTTATATCTATCATAGTTTGTAGTCCTGCTTTGACTCTTCAATCCTTTTTCCTGTTTGTTGCTTTTCCTATGGTCTGGACCCCTCTTTTTGTTTCAGTTGTACACAGTTGGAGATAAAAACAGGCACAAGGGACAAGAAGCTCCTACAGTGTCAAGTATGAGCTTCTGTGTTGGTACATAGGAATCTGTGTGGCCTTGCTTGGTCTGTTCCATGTTGCCAAATAAACAGCACAGTGATGCTCACAACAGTAACCAACCTGTGTTCATGGCATTCTGCAAACTAGCAGAATGTATTTCATAATTTCCCTTAATAATAGAATTCACACCTACCTTATTTGTGGTTATTCAGAAACCTTCACCCACCTACACCAAGAATTATTCCTACCAAAAAGGGAGAAATCAGTACTTGAGAGCCGAGGCTAAAAAAATGCAGGCAGACAAGAGGGAGTATGTCTCTTATTTATGATGAAACAGAACTTAAGTTTCAAGTCATGGAGGATATAAGTATTGCATTTGAAAAACTGTTGTCAAAATCCGTGTATGAGCATTCAACAGCATTCAAAACTGACATTTTCCTCTTTGTATGTGTCCTAAATCAGGTTTGCAATGAGAGGGACAGAACACCTATGAAACTCATAATCTGATATTGAAGGCCTCTCGTGCCATAGGAGACATAATTTTAAGTCCCAGGCTTCTAAGCAGTAGGGTGCCATGTAGCAGCTAGCTGTTGCTAACTTATATCTTCTAGAATGAATTAATTAGCATTAAGACTCTTCAGGCTTCTCAACGGAGTAGGTAGTATGTGGGCATCCAGGCTCTGTAAATGCTGTATAACAGTGGAGTTTAACAAGGTAATATAAACCTGTCTCCCTGAAGCATGACACTCCCAAACATCTCAAGTCAGGCACAGAAATCACTTGAGTTTCTTCTGGGTTCAGTGGGCAGATAGTCAGAGATGAGTTATGTCCCTACAGTATTTGTAATATCTTTTATACAACACAAAACAGAATTCTCTCTCTTTTGTTTTCATCATGGAGTTCTTTTCCATTTCAGCTTTCTTGGTTACTTGTTGTTACACACATTTATTTTGGTGTTCATCTAGTCATTTTATCACTGTATCTGTTTTTAGCAGTCCTTAATTTCGAGGTTTTTAAATTATCTGTCTTCTGTTTCCACTAATTAAGGAATCATTTTGTGTCTGAACTGTCTAATACAGCTACCATAGACACTTCTTTAAAATCCATGTCAACATGTATGAAGTATCCCCACTGTTTTTTAAATGTTTTTTGGGGTATTTTGTAGATGTTGTCTTGCATCTCAGAGAAGACAAAATCCAAGCAGAAGTAGCTGGGATGCCACATACTGGTTTGTGATATTCCCATTGCATGGCCAAATTTTGTACCAGAAATCACATTCAGTTCCTGTAGTTTCACATGCCACATACCTTCTCTCCTCACATTATTGTTGTATTAACTCAATCCCTCCAAAATAGTCTTTGTTTTTTGCCCTATTGCTAAAGGAAATGGGTGAATATGAAAAAGCACTGATCATCAACAGGACTGATTGTTTCCTGTCAGTGACCATCACATAAAAGCTCAAAAGGAAGAAGAACGGTTTCTTACTCTACAGTAAACACAAATCTTTAAGAGCATGTTGCCATGCAGACCCCACAATTTGAACTGGCTTCTCACTGGTGCAGAGCCTCTCATAGATTTCTTGTTAATGAAGAACAGAACATCTGTTTGCGATGTAGGCTATTTCCTACAGTCTGAAGTGAAAAACAGCTAAGATGTCAGTAAGTACAGTTATCGGGAACTAGCTCATCTCAGCTTGACAGTGATTAGAGCAAAAAGCATTAAAAAAAAGGAGAGAAACAGTAGTCACACAGTAGAGAGAGTGGCTGACAGATACAGGCATTTCTATGTACAATTAAAGCTGCAGCAAGGAAATGGGAAGAATGCAAGAATAGCTTGATCAGTCATCACCTTTTTACAAACATTTAGGGCAGGCACAGTATCCAACAGTGAACTAAGGATTTACCAGTTTAATCCTTAATTCTTGCTACAGTAAACTTTAGAATCCTATTTTGAATTGGAAAGAAAGCATAAGACTGACATATGCTGCTGAGTGAATCTCCAGATTCTCCAGGTCCTAAAAGGCAGTGAAGGCTTATGTTCAGAATTGTGGAGAAAAGTGGTTATTTCTGTTGGAAAGCCTCTTGCAAGTTTACTCTAGTAACAGCAAAAATAAGGTGGAAGGAGCAGTGGGAGGTCCTAAGAGCCAGAAAGGTCTTCTCCAAGTGGTGTGCTGGGCGTAGTAGAGATTCAGCTGCTGAGTACTTGATGTGAGTGAGGGCTTGAGAAGGCTGACAGAAACCCCAGTGAAAAATCACTAATACTTGGATATGCCCACACATAAAGGACTGAAGTGTACTCCAGGAGCACTCCAGGAACATACAATTCTCCACGAGCCTTGATTTGACTAAGGTCTTGTGCACACATCTGGAAGACAAATGCCTACAGAGTGGCTCATGCCAGTTAATTAGCCAATCTTTTCTACATAAGCAGCTCTCATTCTTAAAACCTGCAGCATACCTGGCTTACTTCATGCACCAATATAAATCTTACCTTCATAGTAAGCGTTCAGTGAATGTCAACACTGTCATTACAATGGAACAAAAAAACCAAAGATATTCTTAGTCTCATCCACTTATTCTGTGATCTGTGATCCATCTGAGCAGTACAGGAAGATGTTAACTATGCTTTCCCACCAATTCTCATGTCCCTTTGGGGTAATCTCAGTCACACTTCAATTCCCTACTACATACATCACTGTCCAACCTCACTTGTAGTGAGGCTAGGTGTGATTGATCTGAACTCAGAGAATTCAACTGGGATACTCAAGCATATGAGCTGGATGCCATCCTGTGGCAAGAGAAGCTTGATACTGGCTTAGTGTAATTGGGAAAACTTGAGGAAGAATATACTGACATGCAAAGATAAAGCTGATCAACATTCTACTGTCTGCACAACAAAGAAATGCAAAATGAGGTCCTCAGGGATCCTGAATATATTTTGACAGTATAAAGTTTAATAAATCAAGAGTGAATTAACTGTAGGTGAACTATTATTCAGCATTTATATAAAAAGCTATGTGCATCTTTTAGAATTTGTTTGCAGAAAGGTAAGAAGTATTCTTCTCACACACATAATTAACATCATTCTTGAAAAAATGTATTCAGTTTGATACATTCAAAACATCTTTGTAACTCCATGCCTAGCAGCAAAATCTTTCAAGCCAGCTATGAAAAAGAACAAGTTAATAATCTTGATACAAATAATTTAGTATTAAATTTAAAGACTAAACTACTTAGTTGGCAGGCAAGCATCATATTTAAATCTGGAGTTTATGGACTATTTATAAAGGCTTTCAGATCTAAAAAGTTAATTAACCCTAACTTAAAAAATTAAGAATCAAGAGTATTAGAAAAAAATGAACACACCACATGATGCTGCTCTGATTACTGAAATGCTTTGTCTGGCAACAGGAACGACAGAGGCAGCTTCTCTTCTGTGTTTTCCCCAACCCACAACAAGTGGAAACTGGGAGAGGTCACCTCTGAAGGTAAAAGGGTTCAGATATGAGGCCCATTCCTATGGCCCACCATCCCAATATTCTCACCCCAACAAGGGCAAGTAGAGGAAGCTTAGGAAAGAAATGAAATGATTAGGACAAGTATGAAATGATTCTTCACTGTGTAAAACATCCAAGCCACTGGCAATCAGCAGTTTATAGAATTTCTGTGTTAGAACTCACAGTTAGTGTCTAGGACTATTTTTTAACCATTTATTTCAATTTACTCATGCTTTTGACATTCCTGTTATACTATGTCAATGGATTCCAAGTCTAAATGCCTGCATTTTTCAGAAAAAAAAAAAAACTCCTTTTTTCTTTTTGGTTTGTGTTTACAACGTAATAATTATATTTCATCGTTCCCCATATCATTCTTTATTCTATTGACTTATATCATATCCACCTTTTTCCCAGGGAAGTTTATCAGTCTGTTTCATCTTGCCTCATAAAAGAGCTCATAAGAGTTCTTTATGCCTGACCAGCCTCATTGGTCTCCTCCAAACCATTTCTCAATCATTCATTTGGAGGTGGAAGCATTGGAACAATCTGCAGTTTTCAAGATATTGGTGCTCCTAAATGACACAATGATGGCTTCTTCTTTATTCTCCATTCTCTATTCTAACAGTTAATATTCTGTTTGCTTTTTTGACTGTGCTAACATTTTCAGCAAGGTAATTACAAGGACTATGGGATCTGTCTCTTCAGGGGTAATGGCTGGCTTAGAGCAATGGTGTATGTGATTTTCCACATGTACTGTACTAAGTACTTAGCACTTGGCACCACTGAATTTCACATGCTGCTTTAGCACACAGGATTGTGCTAGCTTTTTAGAGCTTTTAAGTTTAAATTTTACAATCCTGCATGGTAATGTGTTGCCTGCAAATCTCCTCACCCCGATCTTGAACCTCTTCACACTTACAAGTATGCTGAACAGAATAATCACTATGGTAAAATCTTTTGATTGTGAAAATTGACCACTTATTTAAAGCATTTTTTTTTTGTCTGGAACTTAATCTCCTACCTAGGAGATCCTATTCTTTTTCATCCCACAGCAGAGCCTTTACTGAAAGCTTTACTATTAAAAGCTTTCTGAAAATGTCAGTATACTAACCAGATCACATTTATCTCTATAGTCATTGAGAGCTCCAGTGACCTGCAACAGATCTGTGAAGAATAGCTTCCCTCTACAATAGCCACTACACTGACCCTTCCCCACTATATCATCATTATCCATGTGCCAGCTAACCCTCACCATCCTTATTGCTTCCTTCCATCTGCTCAATTGAACATGAGACTCACTTGGTTACATTCCAAGACCGTTCTTAAAGACTGGTGTCACACTTGCCACTTCCCATTGCTCTGCAATTCAGAAATTTACTGATTTAAGCAGTAGATTATATTCTATATCCACTAGTTCAGAAGCTTCATATCCAAATTCCTTTACAATTGAGGAGAAAAGTCATCTGCTTCTGGAGGTCTCTTACTGTCCGTTTCATCAGTCTATTATAAAAATCTTTGCCCCTGCCATTGGAGTCAGTTCCTCATTCACCCCTGTGGTGAGCAGACCATGTGCAGCAGTTTTGCTGCCCTCCTCTTTAGTGAACATTGATGCAAGTTAATCTGTTTTCTGAGTCTTTTCTACCCTGTGCCCAAACTATGTTTTGAGATCTGACAGGCTCCATGCCTCTGGAATGCTTGAAAATACCTTCTTAGGTCTAACATTTCAGCATTTTTCCTCCTCAAAATCTTTTTGTGGTTTTAACTTCTCCGAGTTAACAGAGTTAACTTTTCTTTTCTGTTTTGCTGCTTGGATGCAACTTTGGATGATGCAATCTCCATGCCCAGGCTTCTATGTAGCATCTATAAAATCAGCTTTTCAAATCTTGAATTTGCTTTGCTTTTCCCCGACAGGACCTGCCCAACACCATCAAGAAAACACCAGAAATTTTTCTTCTTCCTTTTTCACAGTCTCTGCTGGTTCCCATCCATGACTGTAGTGGTGACCTACATGTTATTAATGTTAGATTATGTTACACTGAGGAATCCCATTTCTATTTTTAAAAAGTAATAGTATATCAATTAAATCCAGGGGGGTAATTTATTTTCCTTTTATCTTTCACACCTTTATTTCACATATACATGGATTATTTTGCAGCAATGCTGTGGAAGGTATCAAGTTTTTTGTAGTACCAGAAGTCCACTTTGCTGTCTTGTTAGCCACCCACAACAAACTCCATTTCTCTCTCTTGCACTCACTATTCTCTGCAGACAGTCATGCACATTTTCCACTTTCCAAGCTATCAAATAGCATACCTAATGTTTCTCCCTCTCTCAGGAAAAGGTGAAAAAGTGAAAAGAAAAACGCTGGGGCACCTGCTGAGGAGCAGTGCAAAGGCCATTTCTTGCTCTGCACCATGTCCTGTGGCCCCTCCTTCCCCTTCTTTTGGGCAGAAGGCAACAGCAGTTAGAAAGGGCTCAGCACTTCCAGGGATAAGAAGCCACAGCTGCTTAAATAGCTGGTTGGCCACAAAAAAAAAAAGAGTTTGTCACTCTAAACCTTCATGGATGGTTAGTTCAAAAGTGGCGTGGGACACATTATTGTAATTCCTCCAAAGAGAAATGCCATGTCTCCTACTGAGACATCCAAGCTCACATACCTAAAGTGCACTGGAGGGAGTCCAAGATTAACAATACCCCATAGCTTTGCTCAGGCTACATCTTACACTTGGGATTTCCAGGCAATACAGATTCTCTGCTGTGAGGAAATTTGCACAGCAGACATCCAGCCTGTGCCTAACTCCAGGCAACAATATTAGGGCTTGACAGTACTTCGAAATTCACCAAAATAGGTATTCTGAAGTTGCTATTTGGTCTCCAAGTACAGACAATTTTTCAGCCTTTTGGAGTCATTAACAATAACAGCAGCAACCAAATACTATGTAAAAAATGTTTATGTTATAAAAATAGAATGCCCATATAAAAAGAATTAAGTGTAATTAGTGTCTTTCCTGAGGTTTAATTATAAAATACATTAATAAATTGACAGCTAACAATGCCCTCCGTACAAATCATTTGAGGCTGCTTTTATCATTAGATTTAATATAGAATGAAAATGTGCATACACAATTAATTTAATTTCATGCAACTGGGAACTATACACCGGCTTAGAGACTGTTCCTCATGCACTGACGGAGACAAACATACACAAGGCTATCTTCTGTAGTTTAAAAGCACAGTCAAGCAAGGAAAAACCTCTTTACTACATTAAAGCTAAATGTATTTCTTTCTGGTTTACCCTGCTTCTAAAACTCTGTTTGTATGTATGGTTGCTTTTTTTTAACAAGGCCTGTAATAATTAGTATAAAATATGGTCAGAACAAAGGCTTTGCATAAAAACTCATGTGTACTAGGGGCAATTTATTCTAATGATTTGGAGAAGCTTTGCAATTTTCTTACTAATTAACCTATCAATAGCGATGTCACTTAAACATTCCTTAGGAATATTATCATCTCATTATTGCCAGAAAACATGCTGCCCAATTTTATAGCTCAGTTGTTCTTATGCATGGTTGGAGTGTCTGAATTAACTTGAAGTGAAACAGGTTTTTTTAAGAAATATTTCCCATACAAACAAACTACTTTCATAATTACATTTCAATCATTAATATTCAAATTTCAAAGCATTAAGGGGGTGAAGCATTCTGTGTTTACTTTGTGCTTGCACACTGTAAGAATCTTGTAGAGGAGAATTCTCTTTACCGAAGGGCATTGGGTCAGGAGGAGAACCAGTGGGTTTGGGTAGGCCAAAACAGCATGGAAGTTCAGCAAGGGTCATATTCTTTAGGAAGAAAGAAACACAATGCAAAATCAATGTGTGTAAAATTTCCAGATTCATAGCTGCTGCAAAAGAGCATGTTTCTTCAGCATAAATACAGCTCAGGCTGCAGCCATGCAAGCTTCCCAGCCTGTCTTGCCAATGTCTTTCAGCCTTAAGCTGGCGAGAACATCTGGAGGATGTGGAGGCTGATCACTCCTGTGTGGTAGTCTTTGCTGAATACTGCCAAGAAGGTTACAAATTAGAGCTGATGCTAGTTTGGGGAGTGTCCACAAATGCAGAGCCTGCCTGCTGGGAGCGGGAACAGGTCCATCCATCTGTTTTGCATGACCGGCCACCAAACAGCTGCCAGCCTTGCCAAGGGCTCATCTCAGCTCCACATGCGGATCCCATGCTATGACACCTTCAAATTAAATTTTATTCCAAAGAGCTGAAGGCAGTCAGTGGCTTTGTGAGATTAAAATACTCCAACTCCAGGGCAGTGCTCTCAAATGCTTTCCCTGCTGTTTGAGGGTGTAAGCCTTGCTGATTAGGGTGCATGTGTCCTCTCAGGCGGTTATGCAAAAGATGTACACAAATGGCATGGGAGCTGAAGGTATTATCGTAGGGATGGCTAACTCTCCAGATTTGGGGAATTTTTTTTTCTGTTAATTTCTTAACAAAAATGAAATCAAAAAGTGTAATCTGACCAAAGACCTAAATGCCCTGCAAAGCAATAATGTTGCTATGCTGAAGTTTATCTTTTAAAATGTTCTGATGTTTCAACTGAAAAGTGTTATATGTCCACTGAAAGCAGCTTGCTGAAATGCCTATTAAAAATAATGGTCTGATATTCAAGTGTGTCACTTTCCACAAAAGGAGATAATGCCATGGGGTCATACCCAATAATAAGATTTAGTCAAAGTTTGGTGCTGCAACACCTGTTATGTGGCTGCTGTCCCACTAGATGAAGAGTGAAGATTAAATGTGTCAGAACTATAGCCAAGCAGTCTGCAAAGAAAGTATAAAAGGGGACAAGAGAACATAAATATATTTAAAGAAACATGAAGAATTAGAAATAAAAAGGTCCATTGCTTTCTGAGAACATGCAGATGGCTAAAATACTGATTGCTTTATCAGTCTCCATTGAGATGTTCTGAAGAAACATAAACAAAGAGAGTTTGGTATAAATTGGAATAGGGAGAAAAACTGTTTAAAGCACACTTAGATTCAGGTTCTTAGAACTTGTTGATGTTTGTGTATGCTCAATAACTAAAGGAAAACAATTAATAGACTATTAGTAATTATGTCCAAAAATTCATGGAGGTTCAAGAAAGTTAGAAGCAGACTAAAGAAAGAGAAACATATTTCCTATTTTTAAAGTCGAATAATAGAGAAAAAATCCTTTAACTTTCATTCTCAGAAATAATCTGTGACAAACTTTCAAAAATGTTGGGAAAGTCCATCACGTGAATTGTGGAAAGCTAATCTTGTCAGACCTCTCTAATTTCCCTTTCTTATGTCTGATTTTCATTCTTATTTCTTTGTGAAGAAAGGGGGAGGAGAATGTACAGTCTTCTTTTCACTTTTCAGTGCCACCTCCTATGAAATTCACAGAAAAAGGATGAGGAAAAAGGTTTTAGGTGAAACCCCTGTAAAGTGATTACTGAAAATAATCCCTCTCAAAGGCTGCTTTGAATGGTCTGCTCCTGAATAGTAATTACAAGTGTAAAATTTCAAGTGTGGTTCTGAGGGTTTAGGGTGAAACCAACTCGGTTCAATATATCACTAATAATTGGAGACCCATTGATAAATAATAAAATAAAATTCGCTGATGCCAAGATATCACTATTCATAGAGAGCTTAAAAGGACTTAGTGGAACTGACTGACTTAGATTTCAAAATGAAAATTTCATGCTAAAGCAGTCAATCTGATAAAATTCACTGAGGTACACTGTGCTCAATTTAGGACAGAGAAATCAATGTAAAATAGGGGATAACTGCCTAGACCATACTGCTGGGGATAATCTCAGAATCCAAACTGACTGTGAGTTGCAAATCCGATGTTACAAAAAGGCAAAGGACTCATTTTAGGAACCTTATTAGTAAATGTTTCTTCCGCTTGGGAAGAATGTTATCATTTTGATCCATTATGCTTACCCCCCACCTTTGTAATATCTCCAGTTTAGAGTATGGGAAGGATCTGGAAGAGAACTACAGAGAAATCCCATGTGTGGTATAAACTGCAGGAATCAACTTTTGATCCTAAAAAGAGCAATGAGGATCCCATATAACAGGCACTGTTGGTTTTTGACCTGATTCTATGCTTGTCATTACCTCTGGCCTCATCTTGGTGGATCTTCAGTTTGGGGGTATAACTAAACTCCTCTTAAACAATCAATGCATTTAAAAAAGACAGAAATAGCCCAACAAATCTAAAAATTACTTCCACAATAGAAAATATGAGAGAGCAAGAACATTTGAATGCCTGGACAGAGAAAAAGCATACATTATGGTTTCCTCCCATATCAGCCATAAGAGAATCTACATCATGAAGGGAAAAGAAGGGGAGGTTATAAATGTTTAATTGAAGAAAAAAGAGAAAGAAAAAAACAAAACCAAAAACCAAACAAGAATAGGAATTTGTACCTTTGAACCACTCCTCAGTCAAGGTTTTCTCTTTTGTATGAATTTCCCAGATATGAGTGTAAAGTCTAATTGAAGCTTTTCTTGGGTAAGAGTGTTGGCAACTTTTCCTTGTTGTTTTCCTTATCTGATCAGAGCTGGGCTTGTGCTGCAAAGGCAGTACAATTGAGCTATACATGAGTCAGCCACCAGACACAAAATCATGGAATACTATTAGCCCACTGCCCTTACAGCTGTTCATTGTACCTCTGGTCTCACGCTTTCTGATGTGAATTTCAGAGCACCTAATATTTCCAAACTTGTTTCTCTCGCCTCCTTCAGTCATATAACCAAGATGCTGGACTTTTCTAAACTTTCTCAAGTTATTTGCACATAATATTTTATAATAAAAGGAAATACCAAAACAGCTACAATATTTTATAATAAAAGAAAATATCAAATCAGTTACATGCTGTCTACAGAGATAAAAATATTCTAATTCAAAAAATACAGAAAAGGTTACATTAATACAAGATGGTTGCTGCATAGTGACCAATAAAAACAAAAGAAAGGCAAAGAGCAAGGAAAAAAATGACATTAACTTAACCTTTTTACATATGAAACTGTATTAAAATCTTTCTGTCTTTTTGCTCTGGAGTGCAGAGAATTTTATTTGAAGGACTGTACATTTTCTAGGCAGCTTCCAGTACTCATTTTAAAAGCTATTTGTCAAGGAATGTTAAAAACACCTCTTTCATTTGCTCTAATCTGTCACTTATCTCAAAACATGATAGCAAGAATATTTTATATACCTTCTGCAAAATATGGTCTATTCAGGCAATGTGACACAAAAAAGAGACCTGTCTTTAAGCCTGTGAGTTTACAGGATTTCTACTGAGTTTAATTGTTTCATGACATTTAGAAATAGGTTTTCCCAGACTGGTTGTATTTTATCTGTCTTTGGCCTGACTAGTATCCTTGTGGGGATTTCTGTCTGTGTTGTGGAAGTGGTAACATAGATTTTCTATTTTTGCTCTGAGTTTGTGCACCAACTACATTCTATCAAACGCTCCAAAAGTCAGGATGATGCAGAGACCTGCATGGCCAGACCTAGGGGAGATCTCGCCATGATCCAGGGAGTACCTTTGCTGCACATCACTGTGGCCTGGAGGTTGTCAGGAATATTTCAAGTTGTGCACTGTGTGGTACAACCAAATGCATTTTTCCTAGCAGAGAAAATCCACTAAGGAAGAAATTTGCACTGCAAAAATAAGGCATTTCCGCACAACAATATCCTGATTTTTTCCTTCAGTGTTCATTCTGCAGTGTTTACAAAGTAATAACAAGGCTAAGATATTTTATTTGGATCAATGGCTTTTTGGTTAAGCAAGGTACCAGCATAGATTGCTTGCAGGATCCTGGGAGAGTTCCTAAATCAAATTGAAGTTTGTATTACCAAAGTATGAGCTCCTATTGAGAAACACTGCTTTTAGTAGCATTCTTTCTGTCTCTGAACAAAAGTAGGGACTAGATAACTTCTTGACATCCCTTTCAGTTATCTTTGATGCCAGGTGTCTTGCTGACATTTCATATAGTGCACATTTATTTGGTAAATACTGTATTTCAAACTCAGGAAGGAAGGCCTCTGAAGGACTATACTTTTAGCTGACAGAAGTACAATAGTGGCAAAGAAAACATACAAAACAGAAAACATTTCATCATCCAAGGCCGGCTAAGAGCTGGTTTTGTTAAGACAGTCTTATCAGAGGAAAAGGAAGTGCCCATCATCTTGAAGTCTGTATAATCTCCTTAAAACTATCTCTAGGATATGTAGGCACTGTTGTTTTAGTGTAGTGGAAACACACAGTGAGGACACCATAGGTGCACACTGAGGCAGGCATGGATCCTGCTGAACAGATGTGTTCCTCTGCCACTGATAAAGGAGTTAGCTAAACCCACTCAACTGAGACCTTCACGCACCCCCTCTTGGCTGCCCATCACCTGGACCAACACGTCTACCAGCACCAGGAGATCTTCCTTCTGGCCTTCACCAGGGTCACCCCTCCGGTGGGGCTGGGAGGCTTCTGCAAAACATGAGCTCCAAAGGCTGTGGTGCTGCTAACACGAGGCTCTCATGTCATCTCACCATGTTCCTTGTTTAACTTTCTCAAAGTGAGTGGGCAGCTGTGGCATCACAACACTGAACAAGCAGTAGAGCTGCTGCTCCCTACATGTGCTGACTGCTGGACTCACCAGGCACAGCAGAAAGCAACTGCTTCCCTGCGCAGGGAGAAGGTTTCTAGTGTCATAAGCCAGCCAAAACCAAAACATGCAGGTTGGCGGAAAAGTTAGGAGGGAAACTGTGGTGCATGGGAGGCACAGACATCAGTGCCACATTTTACTGCTGTAGAAATAGAGGCAGAAAAATAATAATAAAGCTAACTCTGACTAGAGATGAGTGGCAGAAATCCATAATCAGAGCCCTGGAGTTGGCTGCTCTAACTAGACAGCTCAGGCACAGGCTGTGCTTACTCTGTGCAAAATACATCTGTGGTTTAAATAGTTCAAAGCACGCTCTCTGAACTCCAGCAAATCTGCATTTCCTGTGCCATAGCACTAACTTTTCTTTGTTTACTAGTGTGCTTCATAACAACTCTTATTTTGGTGTGAAACTTTACTCGCAAGATTTGGATATTCAAATGATGGAAGTTTGTATTTGTGCTTTGAACCTCTCTTTTTTCAGCAAGTTAAGAGCAACAAAGTCCTTCTCAGGTTCACACAACACTGCAAGTTAAGGTGTAGCAAAGATAATGTTCCAGTGATTCCAACATATCAAGCAATTCAACAAAAACCTCTTACATGTAAAAGATGTGAGGCAAGTTACAAAGGCATTACACTGATTTCAGCAGAACACAAGCAGCATTTGATTTACCATATTCAGAATCCACTTTGGAGGTTATTTGATCTGCCAGTAATATCCCTCAGACAGACAGGAACAAATTTACCTTGATGTGTCTGTCTGTCATTCAGGTAACCTGTGATCCATCGAATATGTCTCTTTCTGAAATGCTCGTTTTACTGCAATTCTGTCTGACTCAATATTCTTCTTACCTGACAGGTAGGAGATCAAATAATTGAAATCAATGGTGAAAGCACAAGGGACATGACACATGCCAGAGCAATAGAGCTAATCAAGTCTGGTGGCAGGAGAGTGCGACTGTTGTTGAAACGTGGGACAGGCCAGGTCCCAGAATATGGTGGGTTTTTATCTTTACATTTTTCTATGTGCATGATTCTGTATAAATTAATTATATTGCTTTTGAGTTAAGTAGCAGCTGAAGATATTTATATAGTGTAATTTCCTGGGGCATATTAAGTATGGGCTTAAGTGTTTACCTGAGTAGAGGTGGACTTACTCACGTGTTTAAGTGTTTCCTTAGCCAAGGCCACATATGTGTGTACATCACTGCCTGCTGCCCTCCTGACCAGGCAAAGCCTTGTAAGATGTGCATTGGAGGAAGCACTTTGAACCTTTTAGGGAACATCTCTGAGTGTGCTGGGAGTTGCTGATTTGTCCATAAACTCTCCTTTTCTTCCTTTATTGGTACTTCTCTGTGCATTTTGAACCACAGCAGATGAGCTTATTGCCATGAAATTGAGGGGCTCAAGTCAAAATTCAAAATATTACAAGAATTTACTGCTTTCTTTGACAACTTTACCAATTATATTACCTCTGACTATATAAATGGATGATCAAGTAGAAGTCAATTCTGAATTAAAAAGGGGACTTAGCTCATTGTGGTGAGAAAACACTATCCATTCTTCTCATATTTTGCTTCAGAGGGAGTTTGGGGACTTTTTTGTGTATTTAAAAAAGTGTAAGTCATTTAGACTATATAGAAACATTATTTCATAACTGCAATGACAAGAAATAAAAATAAATTATCCAAAGGTAATGTCAAAGACAAAAATCTCTTTTTAAAAACTGAAATCAGGGTTTACTCTATAGTATGGTGTGACAATGTCATATATTTACATAAGTTCTATGATGTGCACCTCTGGGCCTTAAATCTCTCAGGAAAAGGTGATTTTTTTAATGAATAGTCCTTGACTTCTTTATGCTAGGAGGTCCAAAACTCTATTTAACTTTTCTAATGTTACTTTTGAAGTTCCAGCATCCTTTCCCATTAGAATCAGAAATTAGAGTAATATTTGAAAATTGAAAGTAATACTTAGGCTTAACTGTAGGTTCAGATCAATGTTTGTTGCCAGCATAAATTCATTATTTCTCTTCATTAAGTCAACTCCACAGAAGGTCAGTGCTTTCCTGGCTGTCAGTACACATGGTAATTGCACCATTTTCTTCTCTAAACTAGACCTAATTCTGTGGCTAAGCCAATACCAAGGACAGTGTAGGTATTTTTTCCAGCTTTCTGTTTATATAATCTTATAAATCTGTACGTTATTCCAGAATCATTGGAAAGTCTATATAGATGTAAAAAAATTTCAGTGTAAATAGCATTGCTTTGGGAAAACAAATCTTCCAAAAGGTGTTAATGTACACAAGCCTTCCTTTCCACAGAAGATCACAAGTAGAAAATGCATATAGAAATTCAGACACAGTTTTTAGTGCTAACAGAAAGAGAGAAGGTGACTTCACAGGATTGCTTAAAGCCAAGTCCACCATTTGAAAAGGCATTTGAAATACTTAGCATTAGTTGAGTAAAAATACAGAATAATAAAAATTGCTCCAAAGAAATGCTGTTTAATCAGACCATTTTCCTAGCTTACAGCTCTGAACAGGATAACTACCTAGCTGTGCTTGAAAGTTTTGTTGTCCTACTGCACTGAAAAAGTGTTCAGGAGTTACTTCAGATATCGAAGTCCTCCCTTGGCCATTTCCCAAAGCTATGAGAAATACTCTAAGAACAAGGTGCACCTAAAATACAATAGCAGTCTGCTTAAATTTTAAGTTAAAACCAGAAATTAACAAACAGAAATTATTAATACTGGAGAGGCCACATCTCAAGAAGGTCATATCTCAAGGGTAAGTCATTTTGCTGCAAAGAAAATCTGTCAGAGACCTCCAGAAAGATCATCTTTTCCAGACAGTGGAAAACCAAATGCAGAGAAGATTGCGACATGAACTGTCAAGTAAGCTTGAGGATAAAATGGTCCTGAGAACAGCACACAGACTAGTCAGTATTTAGTAGCTCTCTCTTCTTCCCATCAGAATTTCACAGTTGAGATGTAATATGACTAATTGGAGATCTTTTTACTGAAAAAATCAGCTTTTTTTTTTTTTTTTTTAAGCAAGAACATGACAGAAATATTTCTTATTCTCATTAGGGTCCAGCTCTGGAGAACATCAGTGGGAAATAATACTTAGTTGAGCATAAAAATGCAAGGCTGGAGGACTGAGCCAGTAGCAGGACTGCAATGGTGAACTGTAGCAAAAGCCTAGAGAGAAATGTAACAATAGTGCAAGTGTACCAGGGTCCTGTCCTGGATATTCTCTCTCAGTCTCTGACAAGCAAAATGGTCAGGGACTTCCCAAGTCAGTTGTAGTAACACTGTTTAAAGACCTTTCCAACAGCAGCAACATTGAGATGCACAGCACTGAAAAGAGGAAAGCTTGCTAGAGCTGCCTAAACCAACCTGCCCAAACCATCACATTATCATCTTTCAGTTTCCAACTTCTTGATTTTCCCCGTACAGTACAGTCAATACTTTTAAATTTCAGTGCCATGTTTCTGTTAGTAGCAAATATGGCGGTATACATTTAGGCGCAAGAAATGTCAGTGTTTGAAAGATGATGATTGACATCAGTAAATGCATTGTTAAGGGAAAATCATCAATGGTAAGAAAGTGATCTGTGAAAGAAAAGAATGCGTATTGAAAAGAAGAAAGCACACAGGGAAGAAACAAAGAACAAGCTCCTGGAAGGGTGTAAACCTCCTGAATGAGTTATGTCAGTTTATAATGCCTGGAAATCTGTCCCTACAAGTACATCTTGGAAAATTCTGCTTGAGCTGAACCACTATTCAAATCTACAGTAAGAAATAGTGTGCTGCAAATGCATAATTTTTGTCCACTACAACTGCTGATTTTACTTGAAAACAAATGCCAAAGATCCCAGAGCACTTCAGAGACAGAAATCCCCTTGCAGCATGGATGGTATCATCAATGTAAGGAAATGAGCACAGATACAATTAATGTTCCAAAACAATAGCTGACTTCACAGCGGGGTGCAACAAAAGAAGCTTAGAAAACAGCTGGTTCATCACCCAGCATCTCAGAACATGTTTGCTGAGGGTAGGGATAGCCTGAGGAACTGTGCTTCCACTGAAGATGAATTACTGCAGCTCACCCAAACCCCAAGAACATCAGCATCATGTTTCATAGCAAATAGTCTGCCAGCTGTGTTCTGCAGAGAACCAAGTCATAGTAAGAAATCATATTACTGTGCAAGAAAGACTAGGACTGCTGGGAATCTTGATCCTGAAACATACGTAATTCCTGAGAAGTCTGGCTGGAGAGAGTGTGGAGGTTTCATACATGTCACAGGACACAAAGCTCACAGTCATCAGTGTAGCACTGAGCACTTCTCAGAGGCACTAAAAAAGATTTGAATAAAGTGACAGACCAAGACTTTCCCTGCAATGGCTGCCTAATTCCCTGTGTATGCATCTACCTAAGAGCTTACTGACTTTCAGCAGGAGCTACTGGGTGTGCAATGCTTCCAAAAATCTGTCCACACTGTGGGAGCCTAATTACAGATGCTCTTTTATTTCAGGCTTTAGCTATAGCTGTATAAACACCATGAGAAGATCATGTACTTTGTATAGCCAAACACTGAGATGAAGTGCCATCCCTAAAAGCAAAATGTGAGAAAACTGTTTACAAAATCCCAAAATAGTAACATTAAAAAGGAAGTAAAACTGAAAAATCAGTCTATCTATCTAGCAATGAGTTCTGCAAAAGGCAAGTTACCTCTAATCAGTCCCAGAAAACTACAGTTTTGTCTCAGAACAGTTACTTTTTTCTCTAAATATCTTTGAAGGAAGGTACCTAGGAAAGCCTGGGAAGTTTCATTCTTGATCCCAGCAGTCCTGGCAGCTTGCTTCTTCTGGCTTACTGCTCCTGACCTTTCCTGAGTGGAGTTTTCATTACTCACTGCTACATTAAAATATATAAGTTCCTAGAAGTATCTGAAAGCAACGAGTCTATAATCAAAAGACTGCAAACAGGGTGTAAAGGTGAAGGCTGAGGCAGAGTTAGCACTTGTGGGTAGATTACATCCCTCCTCCTTGCCCTGGATGCTTCCTGTCTGGCACATGGAGGAAGCAAAAACACTGAAATTCACCTGTGAGGAGCATCTTCCTACTTTTGGGACTACAAAATCATCCTATCAGGTTTGATATCAGGTTTCTATTCAAGTTCCACTACATTTTACATTGCTTAAGATCTCATGCGGGATGCAGGATTTTAAAGACTCCAGACCATTCACACTGAGATTTTGAAAAACTTTTCCATTGTCCTGTGTTGAAGTCTGGATCTGGCCCTGAGTGTGTTAGCTCATGATGTGGTGCTAAAGCACACAGAACTGCAATAACTGGAATCATTGAAGTTTGGTAAATAAGGAATCTGTGTCGTGGTGATGGTTGGTGCTTTATGGATTCACACAACAGTGGTCCCTTTTCATCGCTCCCCCTGCTTTGTTTGGCTTCATTAAAAGGCATGTCCTGGGGTTCCATTGTGTATTTTTGGAGTCTCTGTTGCTTCACACAATGCTAAATTATGTACACACCTCACCCCATGGGTTCACAACACTCAGGTGATTTTACGAAACTAGAGTTTAGACTCAGTTTTCTCTATTTAAGGGAGGAAGAGTTTTGTATGTGAGAAGTAAAGTTTCAGTATACACAAATTATTGGTTAACAGATAAAAGCTATACAAGTTAATTAGCAGTAAGTCATTTCTGAAGGGCCTTGAAGAAACTCCTGTTTCAGCACTATCCCACCAACAAAACCAAAAAATGTCAGAGTTGATACCAATACAAGGATTTTTCATACAAATAAATTGGCACAGTGCTTAAATACATTAAACACTTTGCTTTTTGATTTGTTACGACTCCTGCAGGAAGCACCTCAAGATGTACTCTATATCCATAGTCCAGGTGAACTTTAGTCCTGAATATATATGTACAGTAGTTTCAGTAATCCACTAATATTTAGACTTACAGCATGCTTATTTGTCTTAGCTTTACAGAAATACTTCTTTCCAGTTACATATAAGCTTTTTACTCAGTCATTCTAAACTTACTAAGAATTCTCTGCTCTAACAATAGTAAAATGTCTGTATGTCACTGGTTCTGTTAATTCTAATGATTGGTCCTAGGCTGTTCCTCCCCTTCCTTTAGGAATGGTACCTTCCAGTCTCTCCATGTGCATGAAAAGTGACAAGCATGGGTCCCCATATTTCTACTTATTGGGCCACCCTAAAGACACGGTTTGTAAACTCTGCATGTATATTATCTTTCTAATAAGCTTTTGTTTCTCACAACTGTTACTTGAGTATTTTCCAACTTTTCCTGACATGCTAGCTCACTTAATAATTTCTACAGTATTCAACTTTTCTTTCATAACTGATTATCTTAGACATCAAAGCAGCTATGCATTCTACAAGTGTCTTTTAATATCCTAAATAATGAGTTCTTCATGTTAAGGTGCTGCTAGTGCAAGGAACACAGCCATAGGTCTGCTATATATTCACTTTTTCTCATGACAAAAATTTATCCTCTTAATATGACTTTTCAGGTAGAAAATCTTAACCTTTTGAGAATCAAAGCCATAATTTTCCCCATCTTTATGGCACTTGGCTTGCAAAAGTATTAGTAATATGGAGGTGGAAGTTATATGCTGATCTCAAACAATATTTATATGCAGCCTCTTGAAGAAATAGCTAATGTAAAAAATGAAGACTTTTTGGTACATGCTGTAAGGCAATAGTCATTTATTAAACCCCATGGTTATGCTGAATTTACACAAAGCACTTTGCTCTTGATTTCAAGCTATTTTCTTCATAGAATCAGATCCAACTGCACAGATTGTTCAGCTGCATCTAATTTGTAACACAGAGTCATGGCCCAGATATGATACCTGGAAAGCAAAGGAAAAGGAAAACCTATTTTTTTCTATTTTCTTATTGATTGCTATCATCACAGAAAACACAGAAGTGTTCAGATGCATTCAGCTCTGCGTGCTGCTGACTTTGCACAATGTAGTATATTTGCTACAATTATAAGGACAGTCTTACATGTTGAACTAGGCAGATTGGAAATAGAAAAGAAGTTTTACCCAAAGGCGTTCTTCCAGCCTTTGAGCTTCAAGCAGCTCCTCCAGTGTGATGGCCACAGAATTCCTGCCCCCAGAACCCAGGCGCTAAATTGTGCCTAAAGTTTTCAGTCTTATGCGTGCAAATGCAGGTAATGTAGTCAACTGCTTGCACGTGTTTCGACTTGGAGCTTAATTTGTGTCTATAAATAGGAATTTTTTGAACACAGACACATCCCTGTACTTTGTTGATGCAGAGCTGGGCACATCTAAGGCCATTTGGAAATGGATCCATGTAGTTCAAGTGTGTATGACACCATCAAGGACCTCCAAACCACAAAGGATAGAAGTGTGAATTGCACCTTTCCCTGTATTCTCACCTTACCTCTGCTTTGTTCTTCACTAAATGTAGCTCAGAGAGATCATTAGGTTGGATATCCAGGCTGACATTAAGGGCCATTTTGCAAATCCCAGTTGTCAGCTCAATGAACTGCATTTCCAGCACAAGTTCTATGTATTTATAACCACAACTTTCTGGGCATCATCTTTATTTGTCCTCCTGTAGCATAACGCACACAGGAAATAAGTCTTTTTATTAAAATAAGTAGAAGTAAAAATCCTGTATGAATACAGCTAAAGTTAGTTTTCTACAGTCACACGGCTGTGAATGGTTCTCATTCTTTATTTGGCTGAAAGTGTTACAACAGAAATTTTTTCTCAGTAAAACACACCTAGAAAGTCAAAAGCACTTTAGTTCTGGTCATCAAAAACAAACATCAAAACTGAAATACTTGATGGATAAAAAAACAATGTCAAGTCAAATGAATATATGTTTGTTATAAAATGTTTCCATTTCCTGTGTTTTTAATGAAAGAGTTTGGAGGGGAAGGATTTTCCTACAGAGCCTGTCTTGATGGGGCTTATCCCAACCAAAAATGTGTCTGATTCATTAGATCACTGAGCAAGGACTCAAATTTCCTGATGCAGAACAGATATATTGACCATTCTAGTATGCCTTAGGAGAGGCCCTACCAGAACATCACAGTGCAGTCCATTATGAGTCCACACTGGACCCGAAGGAATTGTCCCATTTTGTATAAATAATCACCTGTGTAAGTTGATCAGCAGGCTTACTTGAACTTACATATATCACAGGAGAGATGCAGGTAGTTTGGAAGGTACATGAAGATCAAGTGATACCTGCCTTGCACCATGGGTTTGGTAGCCCTTACTAGTGACCACTGCATTTATACTGGGGAAAAAAAAAATAGATTAAAAATTGGGATCTTATACTGCGGTTTTATTGTTTGAATATAGTTATATCCTTCAGAAATCTGCAGTCTGCAGTCTGATGCAAACTGCATTTTTCTGTTTCTTTAACTCCATTAGAATGTCTGAAGCTTTTACATTTGTCTAATAGATGGCTAAAGCATCTTGGCCTGTACTTTGAAGCCAGATATTCCTGCCTTTTCAGAGTACTGATCAGATAATCCCATTCATCCTATTTTTAATGCTCATTTTATAAATCTTTGGAGCTGAGATTGGGTGTTATTTGAAACTTGAACTACCCCATATATCATTCACCTGATGTCAGTGTAGAAATCAATAGTCATTTTGGAAAAGCGCCCTTTCTGTCTGTGACCACCTTGGTGGAACTGCAAACATTCATTCATATTCCTGCTGCATTTCCAATACCACCTTCTTACTTCTAGCAATACCAACTTAATTTCAGGAACCTGTGGGGTGTAAAAAAAAAAACAACCACTCTAACTAAATGAACCAATATACTGGTTAATAAAATTGGTCTAAAACCATCAGGCAATTTGAATATGGGCTCCCAAAGGTTCTACAATGTTTTATTGCTATGGGTAAAAACTATTCAAGGGCAAAATTGAATATTAAAACCTGCTTAACAAACACGTCTTTAGTATTTAATAAATATGTAGCAGCTGGCAGGAAAATAGAATATACTTCTGTTAAATAACAGTGAATGTGTATATATATATGTGGGTGCCTACAGTTATTTCTGTCTTATAGCAAATTTCTATTTTAAAAGATGTAGAACTTTTACATAGGTGTCTCTTGATATAGAAATAGAAAACAGTTTTGAAAGAAAGAGAGATGCTTGGGAAGACATTTTCAGTGTTGGGGTAATGTGTTTGAGCTTCAAGAAAGTCAGTACCTTTTCCATACTTTTTAAATGCAAAAATACTGTGTCCTTTCTATAGTTCTAAGTATTCTTTAGCAATTACCCTCCAAGTGGCTTTGGCCAGTCTATCTGAATACTCAGGCTTCCCCCATCTGTATAATAGGGATAGCAATATTTACCTACCCATCTCATGGAGGTGTTATGGAGATTAATTATTTAATGCTTGAGAAGCACTTTAAAGATTAAAATTCCTAGTCAACTACTCAGTATTATTATTAAAGCAGAACCTCACTAATCCACACTCATTATAATCCACACCAAAATTGGCAGTGTCCCCCCACATCTGAGCAAAGATTTAATAACAAGGCTGTTGAGCAAGTTCTCTTATTACTAAGGCTTAATTATTATAATATAATATTCTGGAGTAGATTTACTAATATGGTGTAAAGTGTAGATAATTACAGCTAAACTCCAGTGAATAAAACAGATGAATAAATATTATCCCTGGTTTTGTTCACATAAAGGGACAAACAGACTTACCAGCCAATGAAGGGGAGAGTCCCACCCACAAATCTTTTTCTAACATTTCTTTTCATGGCTTCCTGTATTTCCATCCAGCTGACAATACTAGAAGATAATACAGGACCTGAAAGAACACAGCCATCCCTCTATCTCTGCAGCATGTTTTTTCCTTTCTTCATGCAATCCAGATAAATAAGGAAAACAGGAATTCAGTAACACTTTCTGTGTCTTTGCAGCTTGCCATAGGATTAAGTCCAGTCTTCTGTTGCAGTGAAATATCCCAGAAAATCCCTCTCCTGCTGCTCATTTCACAGTCTCTTGCATTTGCCTCAAGCCCCCAGTTAATAGTAAGACTTCATCACTGGAACTTGCTCTTAAAAATAGTTTATATGTTTAAGAACAAGTTCCCTACATCTCTGGTGGCATCCTTGCCACAGAAAGCTACAAATGAAAGGGAACAACAAATGAAGGCACAAGCCATTATTCCCATATCAGCCAATACAGGAATATTTCTGTGTCATCCAATCAAGAGGTATCAGAAAAGCCTTGCCAGCAGCCTGATGCTGTGATGCCCAAGAACTCGATTAAACTAACAGAGCCTCTCATGACTTCTTGTCATTGGCATCAGAAATATGATGAGTCTAAATGATCACATAGAGAGTGTCACAAAAAAACTGTTATTCCAGCCACTGGTGGGGTAAAGGCAAGCTTTGTCCTTAGAGATTTGCAGTTGCTCCTGCCTCTGCCCTTCTCGCTCCACTATCCCAGAGTGCAGCTCCTGGATGATGCTTTGTGGCCCAGTGCAGGGAAAGGTTAGCAGAGGTCATGGCCTCTGTCAGATTTCTCATTGCTTGTTACTCCTAGCTTGGGAAAAAAACCTTAGAAAATGAAATACAATTTTTTCACTTCTTTGACATTATGAGGTAACTGTGACTCTCCAAGCAACCAATGCTTAACAAACATGACCACAGAGCATCTTGTATTTTGTTGAGCAACAGCAACACATATGCAACCCAGAATTTTGAACATCTGGGTTTTCTAACACCATGTAGTTTGTGTTTACTCGTTAGGAGCTGAATATTGCAATGTGACATTCATTTATTTGTGCACTTCCATCTCATTATTCAGTTCTCAAGATAAATTTGTCTCAGCGTCCCAGAGATATCAGATACCACAACAGCCCCGACAGCAAGTGTGGTCCCAGGGTCAGCTCTGCACCTTCACTGCCTAGAGGTCCCCAGTCTGTGAAAGAGTTTGCTAAAGAGAGATTAAACTACTTCCACAGCTTCTACCCTAAGCAGAACAGGACTACTGAGCTTTGTGACTGAGTTCAAACCAGGTTGTGTGTTTTGCTTAAGATCCTGCTGAGCTTATAAGTGAGAACCTCAGTGCCTGCCAGAAACAACTTTCAAGGGACATTTCATATATAATCAAAAGGCTCTGACTTCCCCACTTATTAAGTAAATTTTATATATTATCTACACACTTTTAGTAGTGACAGCTATTTATTGACCTGACAAAATGTGATGCCTACTGTTAACGCCCATTTTAACTGTGATAATTAATAATTTTAATATTTAAGCTTAATTATATGTGTAATATCCAACTCTTAAATTATTCAGTCTCTGCAGAATGTTTTTCATTAATACCACACATCCTATTAACATATTTATGAACACCTTTTATGACTTAATGTGTCTTAATTCTATTAATAAAAACTAATTTTAAAGTCATTATCTTTTTTAATTATGCACTAACTTCCCATGTAGATTTTCCAGCTCCAGCACAGTTCTGGAAGAGAACTGCTGAGGTTTCTGCAGTTCTACTCTACTGGCTGACCACACAGAAAAAAATAAAACCTTCTTTACTGAAGGGATGAGGTTTTTTTGCCTGAATAGCTCTGGTCTGATAAATATGTTAGATGCTCAGCATTTCAAAAAGGTTACCAAACCACCTGGTGGTCACAAGAACCTAGTGAATAATAATGTGTGGTTAGGGCAGCGTCACTCAAGACTTGCACTTAAGTTGTCCACAGACTTAATGTTGCTGCTGCAGTGAGAAGATTGCAGTGGGGGATAAAAGCACTGTACAGGCTGCAGCTCTTCATTTCAGCTTCTTCAGTGTTAGCGAATAATCCTGCAATATTTATGCAGATGGATTCACTTGATTCAAAGAAAAATCAAATTTACCAAATTCACTCAGATTAGTGATCATGATGATTTAAACATTTAAAGGACAGGACTGTTTGCTATATCCATATCTACTGAATAAACTAAAATGGGTCTTGGAATGAGAATGTGTACTCATAATCATCTGGCCTTAAGATTCACAGCCAGAAGACTATTACAGTAAATTAGTAAACTGATTTACTACATTAATTTGCCTGTTTCTGAAACACAACCTGTTTATAAGTGTGGCTCTTTATTTTGTTCTCCTCTCCCCTTCTGTGCTTTGGCCAACTTTTCTCTGCAAGACAAAATTTCTCTTTTCCATTCTTGTTATTGCAAGGGCAGTGTTAAATCTCAGCCCTGTTGTAAGGTGTAACTGATGCTGTTGGAGAGATCCAAATGATGTAGAACTTAGGTGCTATTACAAAATCACAGGAAATTGCTTATGGATGTGATTTATTTTTAAGGGGTGAACAATGGCAGAGTAACACAAGAAAGCTGTTATTCCAGCCATTAGTGAGGTGAAGGCAAGCTTTGTCCTTAGAGAGATTCACAGTTGGTCCTGCCTCTGCCCTTCTCACTCCACCATCCCAGAGTGCAACTCCTGGATGATGCTTTTTGGCCCAGCCTCAGGGAAAGGGCTAAAGCAACACCCCAAGTCCCAGAGACATCCAGTCTACTTGTCTCCAGGGCAGAAACTTTAAATGCTTCTGAATTCATTAGTTATCTCCTGTATTAGGCTGAAATGTCTCAGGCCACTTACTTGCAGTAGCCTCTGTTTGCTATAAAGGGCCTGATACGGGGTCATGGGTGTAGATCTCTGTGTTCATCCACTCAGCTTTGATCTACATCCTCCAAAAGGGCTTCCCATAATGAGCTCCCCAACAGTGGTTGTGTACATGTTCAACAGAAGAGCCAACATCTATTTCCAGAGGTCTTTAGAGACACCTCTCTCTTTCCGACTCTGTGAGGCAATTAAATTATTATCTCAAGTGGTAGGGACAGTAAAATACTGATGAAGCAATTCCATAATCTAACTCAGGGAAAGGAATTTACTGAGCGAATTTTACCTAAGATGAGATCATTCAAAGTCTCATCAGATGGCCCTTGCAAGGACTCTGTAAGGACCATATCTGCTGCAAAAATATTTAGGGCATCTTCCATTTAATAATTAGGTAAACTATACAATAAAAAATGGATATAATGAACCCAAAGGAACTAAATTGTTGCTCATCAGTAATGATCAGTAACATGAAAAGAAGTAGGGCAGCAGAGTAGCAATGGCACTGGGAACTGAGCCAAGCAGGATGTAGAGCTGTGCTTCTCAATGTTGGAATAGGTCAATGACTGAATTTTCTGGGTGTAAAATTAAACATTTCAAGTTTACAGAGGAGATAGAAGTACTCTTCATTTACAGTCACATCTCTTCAGGGCTTGTGGACATCTGCAGAAGCCATGCCACCAATAGTAGTTGTGGGGCCAATCTCTTCCAGTATTAGACCAGTGACAAAAATAAAAATGCATAATGACTTTGGTGACAGAAAGACTAGGTCTGGCATAGTTTCATAATCCAAATATCAGTCTTTCTTAATGAATCATTCTACTTTTGTGAAAATGCTGAGCACAAAATTTAAAAGTAAAAGATGTCAGGACTCAGATGCATGTCTGTTTTCCTTGTAATCTTTCATGGCTTTGTTAACTAACCCTGGTTACCCTGACCAACCATCCTTAAACCTTGCAAAAACAAATGTGAGAAGCCAAAAAAAAACCCAAAATGCTATAAAGCAGAAAGATTCCATTCTGGAGCAAAGCTACATTTAAAGTTACATTTATAAGCTTCTCTAAGCATCCAGAGTCACCATGAATCACCAGTCTACTGAGTACAAACAGGCAAGCAGTATAATGAATGTGGTTACATTAAGATGGCAAGGAATTAGATTAGATTTTCATTGCATCAGAAACAAGACTTCAAAATACTAAACTGATCACTTTACTGCATGTGTGGGAAAACAGTTCATATACTAAAAAAACTAACTATAACCTGAATTACTTTTGTAAATGTATTTGGAATGTGTGTCATTTCTGTACATAGAATTACCACTTTGCACCCTTAGCACACTACCATCATAGCAGTGCTAATGATGGAAAGGCTGTCCCACCTGGACGTGTCCACAGTGACTGACCAAACAAAAGACCATATCACAGCGGAAGGTGCCTAAATCCATTGATGTTTGCTTCCAGAGCTACTGGTGTTCAGGGATCTGAATGTGGATGAGTTCAGTGGAAGGGGAGACAAGTAAAGTGTAATTTTAAGCTAAGCAAAGTGCAATTTGTTTAAAAAAAAAAATTGCACAGCGTATTGGATAATTAATAAGAAGTGCAAGTTTATAGCCAGAAGTACAGGCAGCCTGTAATGTGGGGCCAGAGCCCATTGCCAACTCACTTTCTGGGAGAGGCTGGGGGAAAGGGTGGCATATAGTGACAGGTTTCTATAAAGCTGATAGCTTTATGTACCAAGAGCTTACCTAACCATCAAAACCTCATAGAATCATTTATTTCAGGAGACAAAGGGTGCTGCATGTCTAGGTTTTGGAAGTTCCAGGATAAAAGATTAAAGATCCTTTATATATTCTGAAATATCCCTCCTTAGAGAGTGTTAAAGAAAAGCTGCAGGAGACCAGTGCAATCAGGAACATCAAAGACATGTCAAGCTATAATGAGAAAGAGCCAAATGCATTCCTGGTGAACACTGCCAACATTAGTGGATACTCACCAGGGGACAATTTGTCCCATTTTTGTTATTAGCAGCATCTGTAAGAACTGTTTGCTACCTCCTGGCAATCCATAATTTCAGAGAAAGAGTGTGTGTGGGGGGCAAAATAAAGCACCATATTTTTTATTTAATCAAAATCTCTTTGATTCCCTAGGAAAATAATTCTGGGAAGATATGAGAACAGCTGCTTAGACATTGCAGAAAACATTTCATTCAGATTAATGAAAGCTTTCAAAGCTTTAATATATTGTATATTATTCACATAATTTGAAAATTAAAAAAGGCTTTGAGATTTTGTACATAAGTAATAAAATGTGATATAATTTTTACTCTTAGCATTACTATGAACTATTCAATAAATTAATATTAATACTTTATTGATAATTATGTACGATGAAAAATCTCACATTCTTGATAAACTACCAAGCAATTAATTTGAAATATTTTGATGTTAAGGGAGAACCTTTCTACAATTAGAGCTCCAGCCTCTTTTGACCTGAGAACCTGACAGAGCAGATAAGCACAGAAAGACTAGACTTGTCTTAGGATCTTAGAAAGGCAACCTGTAAGGAAAACATAAGTAATGCAAGAACTTAAATAAATGTATCAATAGGCTTAGCTCTTTTCTCTGACTTAGTGCCTGGGCAATGCTCAGAAATTAAGATGGGCAGAGCTCTCCATTAGCAGTAAAGCCAGGTTTCTTTTGCTAGCAGTTCAGACATAAGACATCAGTGAGCACTGAATCCAGGTAGAAGAGTGGGCTTTAGTTAAGAGAGTAGCAAATAGACACATGAGACTACTGCCCTCATTTCCACTCCATCGAATCTGTAAGCTGACTTAGCAAAACAAATAATTCATGTATGTGGCAGTTCTATCTCAAACAAAAAAACCTTTAGACAGAAAACTGCTGCTCCCGATGTTTTCCCCTTGTCACTCTTCCTCCAAAATAGTTGTGTTCATCTCCTACTTGTCCTCCCACACACTCAAGGTCTTGTGTCTGTGGTGTCTCTTACTCAGTTAGCAATTTACTCCTTGCCTGGGAGTTATGAAAACCAGGTCATAGGTGAGTCATTCTTACACATCCCATGGAAAAGTGTCGCCAACCTGCATGACAGTAGCTTGTGGAAAGTAAAAACCACCCAGCAAACACCTACTAAATTACACCAAATGAAATGCCATCACGATGACAGATCATAGGGCTGTTCCGAGCTCATTTGTCTTGTCTAAATTAGTAGGTCAAAGGAGATTTTCTCCCTTCAAAGAAGGGAGGAAGGCATCTATTAGCCTTCAGTGAGATGTATACCTTTGAAAAACAATTTCTCTCACAGTAAGGATGTTATCCATGGTGACAAAGTCAGAAACAAATTTAAAACTACATTGTCCCTAAATCTCCCCAGCAGTTTCAACTGAGTGTGATATCCTTCTCATATGTTTGCAAGTTCTTTGGGCATCAGTAGTTCATGCTCTATTAAACAGTTCCTCCCAGAGGTGAAAGGAGAAAAAAGTAAAATCGGTGCTCTTTCCCTGGTTTAGTATGTTTACAAAATGCTTTGAGATATATTGGAATAACAAACAGTAAAAGTAGGTTATGTTCACAATTAACACAAAGGTTTTATAAAAACCTTTAGATCAACAGAAAAAAAACCCTGAATTATTAATAGCCTGTCCAAAATGCAGCTAGAACCTGAGTATAAGCAAAAAGAGAAATTATTAGTTCAGCTGCTCTGCAGGATACCATTTTGCATTTTTCTCCTGTTTATATTTGTTATGGAAAAGCAATCATTTTAGTGATGGTTGAACAAGTCCAAATGAACCCTTATGGCTTGAACACAGCTCTTTAAAAGGTTTTTCTTTTGAGCAACAAATTACTTATATTACTGCACTTTGTGCTACTCTGGTAATTTTTATATTTTCCCATAATGTTCAAACATTAGAGGGAAGTTGCTTACAATACCCTCACATCAGTATTCTCCTCACTAGTGAGTGACACATTGCTACAATGGCTTATTGACATTAACTTCTTCTAAGGCTGAGGATGACTTTCTACATAATGTCATTTCATTTGAAAGAAAAAGCAGATTAGGTTGGGTTTGGCTGTGTCAGATTGATGGTACTTAAACTTTAAAGAAAGTAATTTGGTTTTTACTTGCAAGTGCTATATTGCCACAGAATATAAATTATAGTTTTATTTCAGGTTTTTTCCCCAATCACTGGAAATACAGACTATATTTGTCTCTTCCCAGAAAGTATTTTAAACGTACTGCAACCAGTGACCCACCTGGGATTCTCCTACAGCCAAACTTCCCTTAAAGCTGTGGCTACAAGTTTTCTTGTTTAGTTGGCCAAGATGTCCTTTTTTTAGGGTTTTCTGGGGGGGAGATAAGATCCAGTAATGCATATAATATGGCATGTCCTAGTTTATAGAGACTTATATTTATATATGACTACATGTAAGAGATACACTGGTTCACTTCTGTTGAAGCACACTGTAACCTGCTACGATTTCTCACTGCAACAGTTGGTTGTTTTTCTGCCGCCTTTAAAAAAGGAAAATATAAGAAAAAAAAAAAAAGAAACTTGTGTAGGGGGACAGCCCATTAATAAATCAGTTCTCTCGTCTGTAGGGAATAAAGCAGCAGGCCACTTACCCCCAGGTCTCTTCCCCTGAGCGTCCCACAAATAACTGGTACCATATTGTCCTTCATGCATCAGAGGAGCCACAAAAGGTGTTTTTTTCCACCATTCTTCTGAATGGTGGCCTCCTGGCTTGTCCTCCTTGAGGAGGAACAGCTGATTTGAGCATAGTGGCACATTTTCCACAGAGGTAATCTTGTTACTTGAAAGCATCTTGCTGCTCCAGGCCGTTTGGTGTTTTTACTGGGGTACAGCTGATACTACCCAAAGTAACGAGCTAGTGCTGTAATCAGAAGCTCTCAAAACCTAGCACAAGATTGGATAATGGCCCACTAATCCTCACTGCCACTCACTGAAAAATATCTCATGGACAACTGGGAAATAAGACTGTAGTTAAGACAAATATGTTGGTCAGGCCAACCCTCAGCACCACCCCTACCCTGTGGAGGAGTGTCAATGCCATGAAAAGTACAAACAATTTTCTAAAGCTCAAGGTGGCTTCTTCAGAGCTTGCTCAGGTACCTTGCTGGTGCACACAGCCTTATGCTGAGACCCAGGATAGTTTTAGTGACTTGAACCCCGTGCGTAGTCCCTGATTCAAGTGTTAAACAGAATGGGATCCTCTGGATTTTGAATTGAGAAAGAGACAGGGTGAGGTCTGTGCCTCCCCCATCAGGCACAGGCTGTGGTCCTGTACCAGGGTAGTGGTGCTGAAGAGCAGAAGTGAAGAACAAGCCCATCAAAGTCAATGCCTTTTGTAGGCAAACTGATCACTCTACATGCATGAGCCTGCCTTTTATCTTTTTCTTGCTCGAGTGCCAAGCAGGGAGCAGATGGTACATTACTCAGCCTTAACTGGAGGGTAAGAAAGTGTGATTTCTTTTTTTTTTTAAATTCAGTTGAGACCCTCAGCCCATTTAGATTCCCATCTCAGTGTTTATTTGTCTTACACAGAACTTGTACTTTCTACCCCTCTCAAATGCTAATCCTCTCCACACATATGCTCATTATGCAAAAGCATATGACAAACACCATCTGGGAAAATAAATAGCTCCTCAGCTAACAGTGCTGCTCCCTCCCTTTACGTCACCCACCTCACTATTGTCTCTCCTATTTTTATCTGCAAGACAGCAATTACTCAGTCCAACTATTAACTTAAAAGTGCCATTTTAGTCAAGAAAGCTGCAGATCCCAGGCTGGGCAGTAAAACCCATTCTATTTTTCAAGGTGTGAATCTTCATGATAATTTGAAAGCAGCTGTAGCACTGAGAAAAATACATGTTACCTTTCAAAGGGCAGTTGATAATCACTGAGAGATACTAGTCCTGACCTGCAGAGGTCCATGCTTGTTTTTTTAGCTAGAAGGTTACATTTTGTCCCACATGAAATATGCAGCTCTTACCAAAAGTTCCAACTCGTTTCCATGGATTCCTGAGATAGTCCTTCATCTCTGACAGATTATTGCTCATACTGTTCAAAGCCAGGCAATGGTGCTAAATAGAGAATGACATAAGCCAAGTTCAGTGATTTCTCTAACCTCTATGTAGATGGGTAAGAATAGGAGTCATGCCGTCATTAATCATGATGGATTCATTGTCTGCCAGAATGTTAATCAAAAGAAATTAGGATGCATATGCATTAGAAAGGCATCTCAGAATATTCTGGTTTGTACCAATGGATTAGGAAAATCATTGCGATTCAGCGAAGGAGGTGTCTATTTATTGAAATTAAACAGGATCCGCACAATCCAACCATATTGTGTTGAGGCTGAGTAACCAGGAGCCTCAGCGGCTGACACTGTGATATAAAGGCAGAGCTTTGTAAGTACCCTGTAAGAATTGTGGGGCCATAAACACTGCAATAATATATCTGTTTAGAAAAATATGAGACAGAATTCAATGATGACCTTATCTGAGCTACAAATTCTTGTCAATTATTATATGCTTGTAGGGACATGTTTAATAGATGGCAGAAAGTCTTTCTCATTTGTCCTCAGAGACAGCGCTGATATTGCCCAGCTAAGAAATCCATTATAGAGCTACAAAAGAGGCAATTTGGTTTCATGAGCATGTGCCTTTATTATTTTAAGAATAATTTAACATAGGAGAGGAAACTAGAACCTGTATGGAAAAGAATAAAAAGACAGGGATTTCCAGCATTTGTGGTTACAGGGTTCTTGCTTCTCCTGAACTTTTTTTTTTTGGAGAAGAGATTATTTTTGTTTTGCTCCCTATTGACTCCACTGGGAGTTTCACCTCAGCTGAAACAGAGGGGTTTAAGTCTGATATATGGTTTGGGTATCAGTGTTGCTCAGAATACATGTGTCTGTGCAATACACTGCGCTGCTGAACACGCCCTTAACTCTCTTCTCTTTGTTATTACAACAGACGAACCAAACTCCTGGAGTGCTCCCTCTGCCACCTCCCCAGGTCTGCCGGAAGTAGCTCTTTCCCTCGAAGACATAATCTCACCATTATCTTCATCACACATAGCCCCACCCTCTGACCCTTCTCACCAGATAAGCCCAGAGCCAACATGGGATATCAAGAGGGAACATGATGTAAGGAAACCAAAGGAGCTTTCGGTGAACGGTCACAAAAAGAAAAGGTTAGGAGAACAAAGAGAAAGGTCAGCAAGTCCTAAAAAGGTAGACAGGTCAAAGCATGAAGAGGCTTCTTGGAAAGGATATTCGGAAGGCAAAAATAAGACCTCTGATGGTGGCAGGCCCACCTCAGAAAGCAAAGCGGTGGGACACAGCGTTATGATCGAGGCTGGTGCGAGAGAGCACGTGTGTGCTGGAGCCAGCAGTGATGAACAGTTTGGGAGGCTGAGGAAGCCGGAAAGCAAGAGAGGAGGATCTCTTAGCAAAAAAGAAGATCACAGATCCACAAATATCAGTGAGAAGAAGTCAGCTGCAGCACCTGACCATGTCAAGATCGATACAGGTGCTACCAAGACATACAGTAGCAACCGCTGCAGCTCGCCTGGAAGTGATATGGACCACAGCCAGAGGGACCCTGACGGGAAACCCAGCGAGTTCCCCAGGAAGGGACATCTCCACTCCATTAGCACTCGCAGCACCAACACCACAGTTCGAAAGGCAACGGTGTCCCCAGGGCCATGGAAAATCCCTGGCTCAGATAAGCTACCTAGCGTCCTGAAGTCTGGTACTTCTGCCATGAGCAGATAAGCAAGGGACTGTTGCCCTCTAACTGTCTCAAACTGACGCAGAACATTCTTCTTAGTTTTTGTCTCACATTGGTTTGTTTTAATTTATTTTAACTATCACACATATACACAAAGCATTGAGGAATGAAAACATTAGTGTGTAATTCCATGACAATGTGCACAGTATCTAATAAGTTCAAAAGCATATAGTCAACACGGAGATTTAAAATCGACCCTAAAGTCCCAGTTCCATTTTAGGGACTTTGGCAGCTATGGAAGAAACCAAAACAATATGAAGGACAGTACATCAGAGAAGGATAGTGCAGTGTAGCTTTAGCATTTTTTTCCCACTGCATGAAGGACTTGGATTTCATTCAAACTTTATATCAAGAAACTGGAACAAGTTAGAGCAATCACAAACTGGAACATCGCCTTAAATAAAACTGCACGGAGCAAGCTGAAACCGAGAGAGATCTTTTCATGGAGCTAAAATGTTGTAAATAAATTGTTCTCGACATATCTAGACAGGGGTTAAAGGGTTTCTTTGAAGCATCGTTCGGGACTGTACACCCATGACACGTCTCCACTGTTAACGCTTCGGGATAGTCCACGTGGTACCCTGTAGCATAGTTCACTGGGCGCTACGGGAGGAGTGGGGAATCTGGTGGATTAGTTTCTGTGATACCATTTCTACTGCCATTTTTGTGAACAAACCATGTTTCTGTACATTGGAAAGGAGTTAGGGTGGAGTTGTATTTGCAAATTATTCTCAAAAGCGATTTATTACAGGTTCCCCAAGTCCTGTGAGGTAGCACACAAATCAATTGGTCAGGCTCAAACCCCAGATGTCTGCAAGGCCCTTGCAATGAAAGGAGGAGTGCTACAGAGAAAAAGCTGCAGTTTCCTTAAGGAAAGGCCTTTCCTTCCTGCAGAAGATGATAGCATCACTTATCAACAGTGCTTTGTTTCATACCCATCAGCATTTATTTAGGACACTCTCACCTTTCATCCCCTCAGTTTGGCAGAGCAGGTGCCTTTCAGGCACACGTAAACAATAATTAGACTGGTTTCTGAAATACAGTTGTTGGTGTCCTCATTCAGTAAATTTGATATATTTCCATTTTTAAAATGGTTTCCATTTTATCATTTTTCCCTTTCTCATTTTTTTTTTTCTTTTTGTCTTTTTGTTTTTATCTTTCTTGCTTGTCTGTTTTGAATTTCAAGCCTTAAGTGCCAGGTAAACATTCCAGTCTGCCTTCACAGGAAATAAGTCCGAGTTCAGTCAATCAGTCATTATCTTGTTTCAAAAAGATGTGTGTGTGTCTGTGTAAGTGTGCATATGCTTATTCGTCTGTCAAAATTAAAACAAAATCCTGGGCAATAATACATTGGTAATTTAAAAAAAAAATCATAAAGCTAAGTACTGTCAAAAATTCATATTTGAAAATTATTGTTCACTAGCAATCTTAGTTCCTCATATGCTCTGCTGAAAAACTAGATTGAGATTGGCTTTGTTCCAAGAAATTAGCACATTACTGTATGTCTCAAACATTGCACTGGACTGCGAAATTTATAGACATGTTTCTTCCTGTCCAATTATTTGAAAAGCCTCAAGTCAAGGATTTTGCAGCTTTCAAACTTTTTTTTTTTTAGAAAGAAAAATCCATTTATAATTTCTAAAAAAGCACAAGTCCATGTAGCTGTTTATAAAACTCTTATTTAATGGAAAAAAATAAATAAATCTTTATCCCCTGAACTAGAATCCAATATAATTTGCCATTAATTTATTGAATCTGATTTTGGACAGTGCTTCTGTAGTGTAGATGCATGTCCCAGTATCTTATTTTTATGTATACAGAAAGCAAACAATGAAATCTGAAAAACAGTTGAGATTATGCTTGCATAAACTCTAATTTGCACAGTTCACAGCTACTCCTTGTGCAGTAATTGCTTTATGCGGCTGTAATCGATAACCTGTGAAGACAGCACATCATCTAAACCCCATTCCAAATAATATTTCTGTGTAGTGTTAGCTGTGAATTTACCCTGTACAGCTCTATCTCTATAAATATAATTCCATGTATTAATAGTCACAGAAAGGCTGTAAGTGAGCAACTATTTTTATGAAACGCACCACTATGGATAAATTAACTTTTACAGAAATCTTGTTTACTGTATGATATTCTAAACCACTGTCAAATAAAATATATATCCAAAAATCTTTCTTTTTTCAATTGTATATAGTCTGTGTTAATTTTGAGTAACAAATGTTACCCTGAGAAACAATCATTTTCATGCATGTAAGCAGAGTTAATTAGCTGCTGCCTTATAAAAAAGGAAACGATCCATTTTGATTTCTTATTTCCAAAGAAGGGTACAATTTATGAATATACATGTAGGTGACCAAACAAATTCCATAATGGCAAGTTAAGGCCTATGAGCTACACAGTGACAGAGAAATGTATTCCTTGGTGGAGAAGCCTAAACTCTTATTCTCTTTCCAGTCCGAGGAAACATAGGACCAGGGTGGCCAGACTCCCAGCACTGAGAAACAACTTCTGAGCGTACACCTTATATAAAAAAATAATCTGAGCGTACACCATATTTACCACTGAAATCTGGCAGTTCTAACTAGCCCTAGAAAGGTTTAATTGACAAGCTGAGTGAAAGGGGCATAACTGCACTTTCAATTTACTTTGCAGAGATAATGTCTTTTAGAAAACACCATAAGGATATAAAAATACTGATAACCAGGCAATCTTCTGGGGCCAAATCCACTACTCATTGAACAGAGCAGAAAAATGCTCCTTACCTTTAGTTAGGCAAAACAAATCATCAGTTTACAGACTGTAGACACTCTCAGATTTGCTGCCTGGAAAACTGGCAGTATTTTTCACACAAATATGACATTTTAAAAAATAAATATTTCCTGTTTCCTTAAAGTATAATTTTCTTTAAAAATAATTGTTTGCCTTTATACAGCCTGAGTCAACTTCTGCAAAGCCTTGTTTTTCAAAAGATTAATGTTCCGCATAGAAAATTGCAACCAGCTGAACTAATAACATCATTTTGCATTACAATAAACACATAGCAATTATGAAACATCTCTGATACTCAAAGAAACATTTACTGCTCTTTAAATAGCCAATATTTCCATGGCTGGAAATCTGAGCGTGTGCCTAATTCAGACTCAAGTATTGCAGGCAAATGTGCTGAAGCCATATAGCCTCATCCAGTATAACTTTTTCTGTTAATATCTTTTCTCTTTTAAACATAGTAGTACAGCACTTGCATTGCAGTGCCATTTCTGTGACTCCTTTTAATCTCTCTTTTTCATATCTGTGCAATAATCCAAGGAAATAGATGCTTATTTTGATGCAGACTCTCTGCTCCAAACTTAAAATGCAACAGTGTAAGTAAGCTTATCAGCCTAAGATCAGCAATGCACATTTGGGGACGAATTTTGGTAAAACACCATAGACAGATGCTGGTACAACCCTTTTCTTAATCAGTGGCAAATATGGGCTCTGGGGCTCGTTTCTTCTCCAGGTGCAAGTGCAAATAATGTTTTATCTTCCTTGCTAAATGTCTGTACTTATAGCGATTCAAGCATTCAGGCTGGGTTTTGTGAATGCAACATGCCATGATCTCTACTGGAAGTCTCCAAATTTGTTTTACAAAGGCAAGAACAGGCAAAGCTGCAGGCACATTTGTGTCTTAGCCTTTTGTGCTCTTTTTGTACATCACTGCTGCCACAGAAACCCAGGGCCAGAACTGCAGAGGCATAAGTAAAAGAACACACCTCAGCAAATGAGGATGTTACCCTCCAGGTTTCTCCTTGCTTGGAGGGAAGCTTTTTTGTGAAGGGGAACCATTTTTTGGCACACTGCAATGGAGTTCAAAGCTAGAGAAGGCTTTGGACTTGCCTAGGGATGACTAATCCCATTAGGCATTGACTTCACATCTGTAAGTCTCCAAAAGAATCCTTTCCCTCTTTGTCCCCTTGAAGCCTAGAATATTTTCTGTAATTGCTGCTAAAAAGGCTACACAAGTATGGCACACTGTCTACTCTCATAACTAATAGAGGACTTGGAGAGAATTGCCATGGCTGTGTCATGTCACCTCTATCATACTCAAGGACTCCCAAGGCTCTTTTACCATCTATCCCTGTAGAAGCCCAGAAAAGCAGACTCTCAGAACCAAACAACACCTTTACCTTCACAACTGTCATCCATGATTTTAATTAGCCATCAGTCCCAAAAGGAAATCCAATGCACTACCTGGACAGAAACAGCTGTGCTTCAGCCAGGGCTCGCACATCACCAGTGTCCCAAGTCCCTCACAGGTTCCCTGCTCAGCACCCAGGACTGTCCTCTCCTTCAGAGCAACAGCCTCTCCCCACCACCCAAGTAAGTACCCATAGTCTCTGTGTTGCCACCACCCTCCTGGAGCCAGGGCACGCATGCTCAGTCCAGCCTTGAGGGTTCTGGAATATTTTTCTTGGTATTTCCAACAGCAGTTACATGATCACACATTTATCTCCATAGCTGGCACAATATCTTGTCAAGACACAGTAACATAAGCAATATCTCTGAATTACAGCCAATCTTAAAATTATGTTCTGCCCTTCCTGTCTTTAGTGCCTTCACAGCAGTAAGTCACTCTGCCTGTTCAATTAATCGATAAGAAGAATTTTGCTTACAAGGTAAAAATATATCTCTTTTAAACAGTTGTAGGAACACAAGTGCACAAATACCCAGTCACACACACAGGGGCCTGGAGCATCATCTTCTGCTCCCACTCAGGAACTGCCCAAATAACTGTGTCTGAGGTGGATGGCTGTCCCTCTCAGGAAAAAACCCACATATGGATGCAGACTAATCCAGAAAGCTATTGTTCATCCACAGATCAACTGCTGTAAATGTAGAAGACATTTAAACTGAAAAAAAAAATAAGCAAGAAATTTTGGGCGGAAAAAGGGGTGATGGTACTTTCTATGATGTGGCCGCATGCTGACCTGCTCTTCTTCATACTGACCTTTCAACTTCTTCAAGCTTAAAAAATTGAAAAGGATGATCTAATAAACATGACAAATATTGCAACAAAGCACTGTACATCTTGGGGACTGCAAGAAAGAGTATTTGGTGATTAAACTTCTGAAAGAATTAATTTATTTAAGTAAGAGTCCTGGGCTGGTGCCAAGGAGAGGAGAGCACACTGTCCTCTGCCCTCCAGGGGCAACAGCAGGGTGTTGATGGGCTCCTCAAACACAGACTAATCCCTCAGTTTATCCAGAGGTTGCAGTCGTATTGAGCAGCATCAGCAGTGGGCTTGAACTGCCATGATGGGCTGGCAGCAGCAATTACTTTCCTGGAATGTAGGAAGGTCAAGAATCCAATCCCTGGGATGCTTCTCTTTATCTTTGTGCCCTAGGACTGGTGCATAGCACCAAGGGACAGCCCTGTTGTCCACCCAAAGATGTTGTAGATATGGAAGCAGTGGAAGGAGTAATTATAATATAAAAGTGAACCCAGACCTATGGTGAGAGCCCCATTGCAGTTGTAAGCTGGAAGAAAGGTTCTGAGCAACCGCAGATCCCCAGCTACATCAGGAGTGAGACCAGGGCACTGGCATCCTTCTATCCTTCCTCTCTCAGTAAATTGAGGTCATTGCTGTCACTGAAGCCACCTGAATGATTTTCACTGCTTTTCTAACACTCTACAAGAAATGTAGATTTTGCTTCCTGGACTGCCCTTTGCTCAAAATCTGTCAACAACAGGCACCTCAACCAGTCCAAAACTCTTCTTCCACCACCAGGCAGCAGGGCTGCCCATGGCTCTGAAGTTTCTTTTCATACATATGTATGGAATTAATAAATTTTGGTGTTAGTACTTTCCAAAAGTGATTAAAAACTATGCCAAGAGCTTTAACTAAAGTACTTAAATAATTGCAGTCCATAAACCAGAAAATTGTTCAGCCTGTCGCTAAAACAGCAACTATAAAGAGCTAGAGTTAAGTACCTACTTAATTCAGGAAGAAAATCAGACCTTTCCCTGCATAGTCCAGAAAGCTCACCATGTACTAAACACTATTCCAATTAGCACTTCACTCACTCCAAAGTTACTAAAAAATAAGCCCAGCAGGCAACATGGAGCACTGCAATGTGTTAGTATAGAATATTTCAGAGTGCCTCTCAACCCTTGAACATCATAAACAATGCTAAATTGATTACTCTTTTATATAATCCCAGGAAAGATGAATGCCCCCTCCTGAATTACTCCCGTCCCCTATATCCCTGGTACTGCCCAGTTTTTCAGGTTGGTTGCTGGTAGAGAAGAGCCCAGATGTCACCGTGCCATGGCAGCTTCTGTGGACTACAAAGCCTTTTGGAGGCACCTTCCCATCTGACTTGTACACCCTGCACCCAGGAGCCTGAAGAACCATCCTGCATGGTTCCAGCTGAGAAGGGGTCATAACTCTGGGCTGCACAAACAGCTTTGCATCCCTGGGCATGTGTCACTAAGTCCTATGTTGTGACACCTCCCAAAAACTAGCACCAGCAGCACAAGCCTCCAAACTAGCCTGGTGTCAAGAGCAAAAGCTCTTTCCTTAAACAACGCAGTTGATCCTGAGACTCTGTTTTGAAGTGTACAGCCCCCTTAACCAGGCTATTTATTTCTTTGCCATATTAATTTATAGTGAGGCACTCTTTCTGCAAGAGGGCAGCTCCAGCAATGCTTCTGCCCTTTCTTCACATCCCAGTACAAGATCAGCTTCACATCAGCTTCAAAACTGGAAGAGCCTGGCCCCAGGCTCTGCTCATGGAGCATCTCTGAAGGATCAGTAACCTCACTCCCTGTGGAAAGACTCCTCAAGCAGCCTCTGCCCAGTTCCCCGTTCTTGTCTCTCATCCTGTTCTCTTTATATTGAACAGTTTTCATTCTGGCATAAAAATTGCAAGTGCAGCCCAATTGATCCCCTCCATACCTTCAGTCCCCTGAGGTTAACAAGTAGGTCTCTACCTTCCAGTTTTATAGGTCCATTATGGTTTCTGATTAGCAGCTCCTTCCCAGACTCAGTGGCTTTTGAATAAATTCAGAAGGCTTGATAGCTAGTGTTTTTAAAACTGATTGTTAAAGTGTTTTGCAAATTACATAAAAATTATTCATATTGCTGCTCCGTTTATAAGCACCACCATCCCTGGGTTTCATTAGCTGCAGCGAGCACCCCAGCAATGGGACTGGAGGTGATTCCACCAGAGTTCTTTGCCAGACTTTCCCACTCAGGCATCTGTGCTCTGCTCTGCAGGGCCCAGCAATCCTCATTGCTTTTGCAGCTGTTGAAGTCCAGGGAATAAATGATGGACCAATCTAATGACAACCCCTTCCCCTGCTGATTTTCCCATTCATTTCAGGCATTTCCCTCACACCAGGAGGACACAGTAAACAACGCGCACAGCAGTGTCCGACTCTGCCACCATGGGCTGGGGTGAACTACCCAGCGGAATCAGATGCTGATTTTCCCCATCCAGGTCTGGATTGCCTCCTGGTGACCCAGCCAGCATAGAAAAGTGATTGGGGACCCCTGATGCAGGACTGGCCATGTAAACATTGCAGGCTCAGGTGGAATAAATGGGCCCCATGAGTCAAAGTGTAGTAGTGTGAGCTGTCCCTATACAACAGTAGCAATTACTCTTACATCAAGCTACCAAGCACAGAAACCTCAGGCAGCATAGCCTGAGGGACAGTAAGAAACTATTATATGTTCTTTTATAAAGATTCTATTGAAGAAATAGATTAAAAAGCAAAAAGGCAGTTGTAGCATGTGAAATACAAAGTATGAATTAACCCGTTCATTTAATGACATCTCTTATTCCCTTTCAGTGGAGCCAGCCTTTGTGTGTTGGAAAGCTGTCCATGGCCAGCTTTTATAGGATATGGTAGTGGTGGGAGCTGCCCTGTGGAAAATGGTGGGGTAAAGTCAGACCAAGTGGGCAGCTGCTGCCGTTGCTCAGTGCCCTGGAACACAGCACATGCCTGCACATGGACAGACACGTGTCCAAGGCAGAGAGATGGGCAGCTCTGTCACTTGTACTGACTTTTCCTTGCAGCCTCGCTGCTGGGAAAGGACAACTTGGACCTGTGATCCCCATGGCTACTGCAGCCCCCAGCAGGCTTGCTGCCAGGCTGGTGGGACAATGCCACTGCTATGTAGGGTATGCCAGCCATGCAGGCTCTCCCTGTGAAAGGTCTTCGTGAAAGGTCTTCTGCTCTGTATACAGAGTTATTTATAGGCAGAGTTATTTTATCTATAAGTCAGGAAAAAATGCAAGCATCTTGTTTTCTAAGGTCTTTCTGTAGAAAAGTCATTCACGAGCATAATAAAAAAGAAAATACTTTAAAAGGAAACAATTTTGTCCTCTAAGTCATAAATAATATACATAATCATAGAAGTCTTATCATTAGCTAATATTGCACCATTTAAATTACTGTGTAAGTATGTGGCCCTAGGGAACTACCAGATATTTTATGATGTCTAATGGAATCAGGGCATGAAAATAAAGAACAAAACTGGCACAGGAGAAACTACCAAGTCAGAAGAACTCAAGTCACAGCGACACAGTTACATAGACTGACCTACAGCTTAGGTAACCTGATCAATATAATCCATAAAAAGTAAAGAAAACTAGAATTACATAAACTTATAAAAGTAGTATGAGAAAATCAATTAGTTTAAAAAACAGTCATTTTGGATTAAAGGCAAGCCCTCACTCCCTATAAACATTTATACAATACAGATAGAGAATGAGAATACCCAGTAGCCCAATGGTTAGAGAGATGAATGTTAGGGTCCCAAGTTCAGTCCCTGCTCCAAAGACTAATGGGATACGAATACAGAGCAGGATTCATCTCATCCAAGTTTAGCTATTTACATTACTGTTACTCATTCCAGGCTTTTTGCAAAGGAGACCAGTGGGTACTTTTAGAAAGAGATTTTGCCCTACACATTTAGGAATTAATTAATTGTTCTGCAGAAGCATCTAAACCTTTCCACTGACTGGAAAGAGTGTGCAGGGTCACAAGCTCTGAGTCATGTCCAACATCTCCATTTCTGCATTCAGGAGAGATAAATCCCTACTAAAATATTCCCAGATGCCCTAATTTCAGACATGTCCTGAGTGTATCTATAGGATCAGTCTGCATGAAGGAGCTAAGCAGGTAAACCCCGAGATTTCAGCTGGAGTTATTTGTTCTTTTATCTGTGTGTAACATCTCCACTCAGGTGCCCAGGCTGGGGCAGAGGCTCAGCCCCACAGGCACAGGAGGGAGCTGACCTGCAGATCTGCCAGTCTGGGACAACCTAGAGGATTGCCACCAGTACTAATGAGGCAGGAAGGTGACCAGGCCCTTCTGAGAATCAGGACCTTCCTACCCAGGGAGTTCTCCTGAGAACAAAACTCCCAGTGCCCATTATTGCCCTCCATGTGCTGCCTGCCCTGACTCAGCCCCAGAACACACGTGCAGTGCTCAGAAAGTAACACAGGAGTGAATAACTGTGGGTGTCACAGGTTTAAAAGCATGAATATTTTGCAGTGCATCTAACTAGCAGGTAATTAGCAATGTGTTAGCAAAGGTGTCATGTTGGTAACTTACAGTCTCTCTTTCCAAAGTTCACATTTGCATCACAGATCCTTTGTCCTCTTTCAAAGAGGTGACACTGTTTTTCATCATGATGTGCATTCAATTCCTAGAGACCACAGCTCAGGGTCAAAGAAATAGTAACAGGTCCTTACAGAATATGGAGGAAATTGATACCTGGGTACTCCCTTCTTCCTCTGGGGACACAGAAGCAGAATTTTTTTTTACCTCATTGCACATGTGGTAGAATTGATGAGGAACAGAAAAGGAAACAGAACTTCCCTGCCTAAAAAGGACACAGCAAAGAGGAGCATGGATACACACACACACTCACAAAACCACATCCCAAAAGTGGTACAAACAATTCTGTTCAGAGTTTCACCACTAAGGTCTGATGTTCTGTCATACCGGATGATTTTATCACGATACCTGAATTTTGCATTTTTTTTCTTAGAGTAATCATGACCTTGTATTTAGGTATATCAAATGGTTATTCTATTCTCAAGGAAATAAAAGGTGACTCATATGAAAACAATGAAGCGAGCATGTTTAGTGAGCATCACCTGTATCATGCTTGAATCCCAAAATACTCTTTAACTTCCTTGATTTTCTGAAAGATGATTAGAGGCTGATGTGGAAGCTCAGAAGATAAGGGGCTCATGTGTAGGTCTCTAACAGTCAGATGGCTGTGGACCCAACCAAGGATTGCTGATTATAACAGGCAAGGATTGTTGGTAATAACATGCTGTGGGACAGAACAAGATGTGTCTGGAGAAGGGGAACATATAGAGGTAGGGCAGCACCTTTCAGGGACTAACATCCTTTTTCTGGCTGCTGGAGATAAGCACAGCACAGTCCAGCACAAGTGCAGGGACGAGGCTATAAAGTGGGAATGGACCAGGGAGGTGGGGTTGGGGAGGGTGGATCAAGACCACCCAAGATCCCCAAAGCCCCTGACCCATTTCCAGAAAGATCTGAAAGAACAGACTTGTGTGATAACTAATTTGCATAAAAAGCAAGAAACTTCTTCAGGGTATAGAAAATTATCTACAAAAAGGTAGATATCAAGCCCAGGCAGTGGCCCAAGGACTCCGGACATCCCATCAGCTGCATTGATGCTGGAACCAGGATTGGTGATTCCTTCCTTCCTTCCCCTTTAATTCATCTCTTCCTTTCTTCTACTCCCTTTTACCCTACTGCTTCATCCAAAACCCACTCCCACATGCTTATATAGCAGATCAGGGACTAACATACCAGTTCCCATGCCAAGTGTGTAATTTACGAATAAAACTTTGTTCCTGCAGACACTCTGAGTTTTGTCATTCCTTTGACCATGAACATATATGAATTTTGGCTGCTCCCTTCCTCTTAAGGGTGGGACAACACAGCTCTTCTAACAGACAAAGTGATTATATCTGTTATCCCCCCTGCACCACAAAGTGACACCGGTAGAAGAGTAGGATATTATGGTCATGATAAGCATAGGTGAACTATGTTTGTCTATTCCAGAATTAGCCCATCCAGGATTTCTCATATCATAAGACAAAGGAGATTGCAGCACTACCTAACAATGACTGTACTTACAACCTACTTGCACCATTCACAGCTCACTTAAATGCTCCACTGCTACTTAGTAAGTGACATAAAGGGTGCAGTACAACCTGGGGCACACTGGAGGCAATTTTTTATTTCTCACCTAGGTGATACCTTAATCAGTTGGGTTTGTAGTGTAGGGATTTTGAAAATGGAAATTCAAAAGTAATTTTTTTTTCCTAATCCCTTTTACTGACTACAGCATTTTTGTTTCCTTCTAATATTTCCTCCAAGGAAGCAAAAAAGCCTTTGAATTAAAATACGTTAGTTGACTATTACTGAATAGTATAAAGAGAGACAGAAATTAAGGACTAACAATATTCTGAAGCTAGCATGACCTTAAATTACAGCAGGTTAATAAATCACTTCAAATGTAAATCTCTGTCTGCTCTCACCTTGAGATCTGAATACCTTTAATCAAGTAGCATAAGAGAAATTTTGATGATCAAAGGCAGCAACTGCAGGCAGAGTGAGACTACAAGTTAGAGAGGCAGCTGGGACTTAAAGTTTGGGCTGTTCAACAAAAATGCTTTGGAAATTCAGTCTCTCAGGAACCCATAAAACATAACAAAGTGCTGCAAAAGGTTTCAGTATTTAACCAAAGCCATTGTAAAGCTTGTAAAGCCCAGCATGAGTGATCCAGGTGGGAATTCAGAGGCATCAAGGAGATAGGAAGGAAACAAAGAGACTTTAGGACAAGTCACAAGATCGATCTTCACAAGCATTACTGCGGGATGAGCTGTGGCAACCTGCATCCAGCAGGGCTCTTCTGTGATGTCATTCCCCTGGGACAAGAACGTTTGACACCACCAGAGTTCAGAGACCTGCACCTTGCAAGGCAAGCACACAGGGTGCTCAGTAAAGCCAAGACTCACAAATCTGAGAGAAACAATGATTAATGTGAGGTTTCAGCCTAAGGAACTGGAGGGCAGCTGCAGCACCTGCATCCTGACACTGCTGTCCTGCAGCAGCTCTTTGTGGGAGCTGAGGCAAAGGTTCAATGTTGCTCATTCTGTGGTCTTTAATATCAATACCAAAAAATGTCTATATGCACCTCAATTTAATTTTTATTTAATTACCTATATACCAAAACTCTGCAAGTGTCAACAGGCATAAGCCTGTTGATATCAGTGTATCATAAACCTTCAGTCTGAAAATCTGGGAGAAGGAAGACATAAGGGTGAATTCAAGACAGAAGAAAACTCAGTGTGGCATTAACCCTCTTTGCATACTTCCTTTCCCACATGGACATTGTACTGGGCTGTTAAATTTGAGGAGTTCATGTTTTCCTGGGCATGTTCTTGTTCATGCATTTGCTCTCTAAGGTCTTTATAGTGGCGTGCAAGGCAGCATAGAGCTGTCATAGTTTTCTTCCTGTGTATCAGTGTTACTGCTTGCAGTCACAAAAACACCCTCACCTTAGGGTGTATCTGTCCCTCCCCATTTAGGAAGTTACTAAAAGGGGGGAAAAATGTATCCTTGCAAGAATAAGTTTCATAAAACTCCTAATCATATAAATCAGAGCAAACCTCCTGTGATATAAAAATGAAAACTTGGCTCCACTGAAACCAAATGTAAACCTTTTATTTCAAGGTGAACAGAATTTCACATAAACCTGGAAGAGAAATGGGCTGCAATGCCTGGTTTATTCTAGTGCAGGGGAAACATCCCCAGCAGAGTACCAGGCTACTTGAGCTCTTCAAGCTGAGGAGCATAAAAGCCAGAGATCTCGTGGCAAGTCCCCTGCTTGGCTCTCCTAAAAACGAGGAGCAATTCTTACATATCATGCGGTATTTCAACACGTTCTCGAAAGCAAATACCTAGATTTTCTCTATCCAAAGCAAAACAGTGGCTGCAGGTGTGTGGAGTCCTGCAGCTCCACTCTGCCCTGGTGTCTCCAAAACTGAGCTAGCTGGGAATAGGGATGCCCACAGGGTGCTACACCTCAGCTTAGAAGCATGATGCACAGCAGCCATTTCTGATTACCAGTGTAACAACTGCAGGCTGGATCATCTGCAGTACAAATAACCCCTTCACATGGAATCAAAAGCAGGCTTGCCAAGCTGCCCTTCCCTGCTGCTTTGTGCCCCAGAATAGGCAGCATTAAAGACACTTTGGCCGTGGTTTTGTTTATCTAGCATTTTCTCATTGATATATGAACCAGAGCATACTAAATGCATGTATGTGTGTGTGTATATGTATGCAGTCCCACACGTTTGAGCCAATTTCTTACAGCAGTCTGCATCAATAAATTTTACCCATCACTGGTCCTCAGGTTCCTTCAGTTTCTCAGCAGAGAATCTGGGAAGCCAGCTCAAGGGGAAGGACTGCTGCTCTTTAAACACTGTGTGCCCCTCTTTATGAAATGCTGGTCTCAGGAGGAGGCATAGCCTGGCTTGCAAAGGATGAGTAATTGCCTTCTGGAAGTGAGCTGCAGCACTCTGAGCATCTGTGCCTTCAAAATGTAGTTTTCAGTCCCCATCTGCAGGCAGGATGGAGCAGGGCAGCTCAGGACCCCAGCTGGGCTAAGAAGCACTGAGCTGAGCTGGGGTAAAGCCACGGCACTGCAGGGGAGGATGAAGAACAGCTGTTCCGTGCAAATCATGGCAGGGATCTGCAGATAAATTCTAGTCTACCCTTCATCACTTAATCACCAGCCAGAGCTTTAAGGGTCTGGTCTCCTCACAGGGATGTAAAGGGGCAGCTGTTGTGCAATTCTGACAGAGTCAAGCCCTGCAGAAACTTGGGGTGTGAATCAAGCACTGAGGCTGGTGCCTTGCTCTGGTGACCCAAAACACCCCTGAAACAACAGCAGTTTCCCAAGCTTCACACCGGACTGGGATTTCATGACAGCTGGAAAAAAGCGAACTACCTGCTCAGACAGCAACATATGGATCAATTACATGAGCAAATCCAGATCAATTCCCAGCTTTCCAGCTCAAGGAAATGACTAATGATGAATCTGGGGAGAGGGGTGTAAGCAGTTGAACCCAAGCTCCATGGCACCTGTATGATGGCTCGCTGTCCCCTTTAAATACCAATAACCTCCAAGCTCCTGCCTCTACCAAAGACTTTATCTGCTTGATAAATTGGTGCCCAAACCCTAAGACAGTAAAACCTTAAAGGCAAATTTTCCTTACTTCCTACACTGGAAAGCAGTGATTGAGACCAAGGTTTTGAGCTTCAGCCCAAGGCAAAAGAAAAGCACAACTCGATCAATAGTTTCAGGTAAGACACTCTTCCCTTTAGCTAAGGAAACCAGAGGTTTTGATTAAAGTCCACCTTCCAGCCCTTCCTCATTTTAGGAGGTTTCACCACTAAGTACTCTCCGTCACCTGCTCACAGACAGCTTGCTAATATAGGTAATATTACTCAAATTTGTCAAAAGCAATTTAAAATCCAATCAACATCAGCAAACTGAAAAGGATAATATTAAACCCTAAGTCCACCTAGTAAAGAACTGTACTTTCGCTAGTTTCTAATGAAAATTACTTTGTACTAAGTTTGTCTTCATTTTTTGTTGTGACACAGTCCTTTAATTAATACATTTTTACAGCCAAAGTAATGAGTTTTCTCTATCATATCTGTCTGATAATATATCTTCTAAGAAAAATGAGATTAATCATTATTTTAAAACATTGGTTTCATGGTTTTTTTATTTCATTTGTGATATCTGCATAGATAAATCAAAAAAACTCAGCAGTTTCCATCACCCTTCCAGAATGGGATTAATTTACCATAACGAAAATGGATGGGGGCATCAGAAGTGCTCGCTCCAAATATGCTCACAGTGACTAATACCATGAATATGAAAGGCTATCTTCACTGATTCTAAGTTGCAGATAGATCTTGGCAGAAAGGAAGACAGAGGAAATGAATGTAATCACTGCAAAATATGTAAAAATGACAGAGAGAGCAAAGTCTAGACAATATGAGATGATTGCCTTGCTCTCCAGCTTGGAATGCAAAGCTCGTCTTCTGATTGTTCTGAGGTTTAAGCTGCTGAACACACATCTCTCTTCAAACCCATATGGGCAAGTAATTTGCCATATGTTTTAGTACATGGCACAAGTACCCATAGATGTTCCACTGCTAATGCTGCACACAGAAAAAAAGCAAGAAATGCCACCCATGTCTCTCTGACACATTAACAAGAGGGTGGAACATTCCAGGGTTTTTTTTAGAAACAATACCAGCCCTCTGCATGGTATCTTCTCCCTCTCCATGCCATGTGAGCTCTCCCTGACTCCCAGAGTCCTAGCCCCAAAGAAAACAATCTGGGGCTTTGGGTTGATGGCAAGTTGAATATCAGTCACCAGTGTGCCTGGGCAGCCAAAAGGCTGTGTCAATGGGTAGCATCAGGCACAGCATCGCTGGCCAGTCGAGGGAGGTGATTGTTCTGCTCCACATTGCATTGGTTTGACCACACCTGGAACACTGTGTGCAGCTTTGGCAGCCTCAATATAAAAAGCAGGTAAAGCTATTGGAGTGCATCCAGAGAAAGTTGACCAACATGGGGAAATGTTTGGAGCACAAGGAGTGGCTGAGGTCACTTGGCTCGTTCAGTCTAGAGAATGGAAGGCTGAGGGGTGACCTCATGGCAGCCTAAAATGTCTTCAAAGACAGAGGGAGAGGTGGTGATCTCTGGTGACCTGTGACAGGACACAAGGAAATGGTCTTGTCCTAAGTCTTTCTTCTCCCCCTGTGAACCTAGCACACACTTCTCCTTCTCCCATGTCTCAGCAATACATTTGTCTGCTCCTCCCAGCCACATCATGATTCCTTTCTCTGCCAAGTTCATTCACACTAGAAGACATCACTCTATCATAAAGCCAACATCTCCTGCAAATATTAAAAGAAACTGTCAGCTGATGACATCTTATTCAAAGGAGGGTGTACAAAATTTCTAAATATAATGAAAAAAGTCTCTTATTATTGAGTGGAGTATCCTAAACAGCCTGTATGACCTCATGTACTTACCTTTGTTTTGCTGATACACCATTCACCTGAAGGGTTGTGAAACGTCAGAGCTCCTGGTTTAAATCATGCTGTGGACACTTGCACACAGGATATGTCTGGTCCTTTGGGTTTGGTTATATTGACGCTGGTTATAACTATTTACAAGACCATAGTTTTAGGATACTACCAGTGTTCGCCTGTAGTCAAACATTCAGTAATTTACTCCTGCTTAAATCTGACATCTTAAGCCAAAAAGGTAGGACTTCAATGTACCTTCAAGTAAAAATTTGCAACCTGATTGCAATACTAAGATTTTTGTCTCTACCACATCAACTAAAAATAGCAGAATAACAGGCATAACCAGATAATCCTGCTGCTGGCATTAAACAAAGTGCATTAGTACAGCACAGAAATATTGAGAATAGAAATATTCTTAGAAGAAAATATTCTTCTAAAGAATAATAAGAAATGGTGCTTCCAGCTGATAACTCTGTAGTGCCTGCACAGCCTGGGAATGCCCCCTGCACAGCCTGTGGCAGCCTCAGACAGAGAAGTGTGCTGTCTGTGCTTACCCTCACAACTCTATCCCAAAGGCTCTAGTAATGTTTTCTCAAATGACAACTGCATTTGAGGAGCATCACAGGCAATTAACAGTCCTGCAGTCTGCTTGTTGATCTTTGTTGCATTTTGTCTTTCGGTTTTGATGAAATGAAAGCCTTTGCATTTTTAGAGCATAGACCTGCATATGCAAGGAAATCTATGGCTGAATAGGCAATTAGTACCCACTGCCCCTTGACTTCTCCACACAGCTCCTTGTGAAGAAAAAGCCTCCATCCCTTTTATAGCAACCCCTTAAGTACTGTAATACTGTGATGAGGTCCTCCAGAGCCTTCTCTTCTCTGGGGAGGAGAGACCTAACTCCTTTAGTCTTTTCTCCTAGGGCAGGTGTAGATGGTGGGTTGATTGTCTCCTGGGTCCTCTTCTGCATCCTTTTCACCCTGTTTGCATCTGCATCTAAAGTCAGTAGATGGATTTTAATGTTAAATAGCACAACCACTACCCAAATTATCCAATCTACATAGTTTTCCTGTATTGCAGTGACAGCTATTAGTTTTATAGAGCTGGACTGGTATCTTGATGAGCAGAAGTCACAGGTGCTGTTAGAAGGAGCTGATTCAAAACATGAGATCTGGAAAAAAGAGCATTGTGGTTCTCAGTATATTCTCCACCTGTGAGCTCCAGGTGTTAAATCTGTATTATCAGTAGTAACTTCAACAAGCCATCAACCTAATCTCCAGTAAGGCCCTCCTTCCCTTCATGGGGTGTTTTAAATGTTATTTTCAAGCATTAGTAATCTATTTTGCCTTATATTTCAAGAAATGTTATTGGCCCAGTTAAGAGAATTTGAAAGAAACAAAATATAAAGGTAGTGGCAAAAGCTGCTATGCTAGTCCCAGTAGTGCACTCTTTGGCTCTGCATTATTAAGCCAACACAAAGAACATTTTCAGGAATACCATTATGCTGCTGCATAGAGAAAAATGTTTCTGATTAGCATGTACTCGATACGCTTGGAAAATTAGTTCTCCTTCAGAGAATTCCAGCAACAAGTGAAACATCTGTTGTTTCCTGCAAGTTATAACAATTATTTTGCAATTACTCTTTTGCATACTTTGAATTTCTAATTCTTGATTTTTATCTAGAAAGCCAGGATTTGTGGTGCAATTGAAATTCACAATGTGCACGCATGTGTGGGAAAGAAGAATGGGAAATTATGGCAGTCCCTAACTGCAGCATTATGTCACCTCAAGGCCAAAATTGTTGGCCATCTACATTATTTGCATTCACTGTATTAATTCCACTCTATACACAATGGGGATTAATCCCATTTCAATCATTTCAATGGCTCCTATTTATTTCAAGGTTGATGCCAATGATCCCTATTGTTTGTAGCTACACAATGTGCTTTCTGCAGCCAAAAATCCAGCTTCCACCCACTCACTGCGGCGCGTTGCTTGTGCAGCTGTAACAGTACCAATGCTCAGGGTATAAACAACACTGAAATAAACTGTGTTAAAAGAAAACCACAAGTGGGTTGGAGTAGCAAACAGCATGGCAGCAAACGTGCAGAGGCACTCAGGAGAGACAGGAATTGCTTGAGCCAGCTTCACAGGCAGTGAAAACAAGTCACAGCACAGGCTGGCAAGAGCTGTGAACAGTCAAACCCCTCGACAGCACAGGAGTCAAAAGACTGACCGGAGACCTTGTTCCATACATCCATATTCATATCAATAGGAATAGGTTTGTCTCCTTATATTCAATTCAGGTTATCTGCTATCAAGAGCTATTGCTTCGAAAGGTGATGAACAAAGAAGAGGTGAGAAATGCAGATTAAATATCATATTTCACTCTCCCTGCTGTGTTTGCCTGCACAGTAACAGCACGAGTGCTGGGGGCCACAGCCTGTTACAGAAACAGGGCTCCAGCATCAGCCTCAAGGGGTCATTATAAAATTATTTCTGCCATCCACATAAGCTGGATTAATAAATAACTCATCAAATACACACAGAAGCAGTCTAACTTAGCAAAGGTTTACAAAAGACTTGGAACTAGGATGCCTTGCTGAAGAAGTAAAATGTCAGTGGTTCCCTCCTCCTCAAGTTGGAGATTTTTTTCTGCTATTTTTATCTGCCCTGCAAACACTTTTAGACCAGCTAGCAAAGCCCTTCAAGGAGTGTCTTTGACTCAGCTGCAAATCTACAGCCCAAAGATAACACAGGAAACACATGGAAAGCCTTGTCTCTGTCACCCCTACTCCCTTTGAGCACGGGGTAACCTTGATTCCAGCTGCCAAAAGGACACACATCACAGTGACTGCTCTGTACAGAGATCCTGGCCAAGCAGGGAGGGCTCTGATTCTGGATGGTTTTTAGGGATCAATGGCTTCCCACCTTTACATCTGGCAGCAACGTTGCCATAAGGGATTTCCAATGTAACAGGCAAAGAGTGAAAGCAGCATTACCCCTACAATTCCTTGCCAAAACAGGAGCAGCATTTCCCCATGTGTGGAGTCAAGTTCAGAGCTGATCTTACACATCCTTTAAGTTACTCATTTTAGAAATAAAGACACAGATCTCTTCAGGTACTCAGGTACCAGCTGTGCCTGTTTTGGGTGCTGCCTTACAGAGCAGCAGCTGTACAGAGGTGGGCAACTCACCAGCTGCAGTTCCACAGTGCAGGGAGAGATCTGAGTGCTGCTGAAAGACTATAGAATTCACATTTGGAAAGCTTTCTAAGAGAAAACTAATAAAATAGAAAAAAAATAAAAGAGAGAGAGAGAAAAAAAATGTCTTCCTTTCCAGTGGCAGCTGAACTAATTACATAGCTGTCAACTCTGAAGGCTTCACTGTGGAACAATACAGGAAAGTCAGATTATCTGCCCTAATTTAGGTGGCTAAAATTTTGCACCCGATTCTAAATTATCCACATTCTTTTCCTTTTACATTCAAGGGAGAAATATCCCAGAGGATCATTAAAATTAGCGTCAAAGATCAGCCGAACAGATTTCCCTCCAAAGGTAAATGTGACTTTCCAGAGACTGCAAAAGAAGCCCTGGGTCAATTTGGCATCTTTTAGACAGCTCAGGCAAATGAGACCTACACAAAACACATGACCTTGGCCAATAGTGAGCAGGGCATGCAGAGTTGTTGGAAAGTGACCTTTCATCAGGGTCAAATCCTTCTCCCTAGGCTGGTTGTCTTTGATCCCAATGAGCACTATTGCAGAGATAGTTTAATGAAATAGTGGAGTGTTCCTTGACACAGCAAACAACTATTTCACCAAAATTCATTGTTTTAGTGCCAACTTCCACTTGGGTTGCATTTGTTTAACTGCATTTTTCAATTAGCCAAGTAATTCACTTCCCATTTATTCACATGCACAATACAGAGCAAAAGCAAAAGATTTCATTTGATTCATAACCACGTGTCTCAAGACTCAGGCTTGGACTGTAATATGGGCAGGAGGCAGCCACCTAATCCCTGAAAAATTTCATTACCAAAAAGGCTATGCTCAAGAGGCAGGAGCTGTTTGTAAGAGCAGGATTTGAAAAGCTGAGGGGTGTTTAAGAAGGCAAGCATGCCTAAACATAATGTACTGTCATTTTTAAACAGAGACTGAGGTAATAAATTTAACCAGTAAGAAATGGAATATTTTGGGGAGCTTGTCCCTAGAGTGCATATGATTTCTTTTGCTTTAATTGAATAATCAAACACAGAGTAAAAGAAAAAAAAGTAAAATGGACAAATCTTATCAGTGTTGTTTATTTTATCAGGCATGCTTATGTCCCTACTCAATTTTGTAGCTTCATCTCTCAAGATCTAGAAAGAAAAAGAAAACCTCTCTTCTCTCTCCAGAGAATTCCATTACTGATAGCAGGAGACATGGCATTGCTTATAGCCCAGAGAACTGACTTTTTATCACAAAACCAAATCTGTAGCAACTTCAAATTTCTGAAACTTTGTTTAAAGATGGCAAGTGTCAGCTCAAGTGTAAAACGATTAAAGAGGGGGAAAAATAGAGAAGAAAAAGGTAAAAATATAAATTAAAAAATAATTTTATATTATTTAATAACACTTTGGGAGAGTTATTTCTAATACACTGAGGTACATATAATAATAACAAAAAATAAATAAATAATCTGAACAGATATTTTACACTTGCATAACTCAGACATTCCATTAAGACCTACATGTACCAAACATAACTGGGGGAAACTCTCAAATGATGAGCTCATACTGGCAGATGGCATTAAACAAACAGGTTTCCTTGCCCTTTCATATTTATTCCTATTGCCATAGTGCAAACTTTCTGTGGTGAAACCAAGATGGGGCTCAGAATCTGGCCTGAGCTTTTACGTTAACATAGAATTAAGATCCATGGTCTTACATACCTGCTTATAGATAAAACTACATAGGTAGGACTCAATGTCTTTGGTATGAAAGCACTAAAGCAAGACCTTGATACCTTGTTGCCAGAAAGCTCCATCTGCCTTAAATGTGACACAGTATGAGGCAGGATGACTTGGGTAAGCGCAGTTATCTACAGCCATGGGTTGAGACAGCCTTCAGCCTGCAATTTGACCAGGATAAGGGAGGCTCACAGCTACAGCTTCCTCAGTGATTTCTGTAGTTTTTGTTATATCCCTGAAATGTCCATTGCAGCTTCTGCCCTGTCTCAGTCCCCCCTGTCAGGGGGACCAGTAGAACACTACAGGGAAGATCTTGGTGTCCCTTTTCTATTGAAAAGGCTTCATTTATAGGCCCTTCTCAATGCTGCATGTATATCTAGAGAACATGCACATGCCACACTCGAGGTTAGCAGTGACTGATTGCTTGAGACAGTAGGGAGGAAATCTTGTTTCCACCAAGCCCCAAGCAATGCTGGGTTCACGGGTTATATTTAATAATGCAGATATTCAACTCTGACAGTGGAACTGTCACCAGAAGTGGGTCAGTAGTTACAGATATCAGAGGTATCAGACTCCCTTTCCTTCCTGAGTTATCCCTCTCACAAACTGCCCATGGCAACCTTGGGCATTTCCCCCTTCCCAAGAAGGGTGTTTGGTTGCTGTCACCAGAGGGGTGTATCTGCTCAGTCAGGAAGGCAATAGACAGAAGGAGCAGATAAAATGAGCAGAGCTGACATAGACATCTCTATCAGCCCGGTCATGAACATATACAAGTACAGGTATCTTCCAAGTATTTTGCAGAATTATTTTTGACTCCAGGGCCAGAAACTCCCCAAGGTCCAGCAGGATTGCCAAAATCACCTCCCAGCTGAACTCACCTCATATAGGAACTTCAAAGGACATCTCCAGGCTTCATCCATCACCAATGACTAAACAATGGTGATTTTCAGGAAGTGTCAGCAAACAGGACCCTAAAAACCCAGCAGCAACTGATTTGCTTTCCTAAGACTGACAAGGTAAGAAGGCAGAAATTGTGAGGAAAGCCACAGTAAAAGTGAAGACTGTTGTGGTGCTTTGGGTTGGTTTGTTTGTTTTTGGTTTTTTAACAAAACAAACAACATGGGCACATTTTCAAAATTATTTCCTCTGCTGTCTTGCAAGATTACACCGGAAAAGATGACTACTTTCCCCATACAGTTTGCTGGCTGCTATTTATGACCAGAAGATTTGCTTCCCTATCTCCTGCACCAACACAGATATATTTTGTGCAGTCATGAAATAAAAATGAGATTGCTTTATGTGTTAAGAACAAAGAATCATGTATTCCTCCTTCAAAGACCTCTCTTACATTCCAACAAATTCACTGCTGAGAAACTGATAACAAAAATCTACCTAAGGAGGCAGCAATACCAACAGCCTCTTCCCTCCCTTTTCCCTCCAACAGACAAGTTGTATGCCTTGGGGTCTGAAGCATCCAGTAAAAAAAAACAGCTAGTATCACCATCTCTAAAAAAGATTATTCTCTCTACTGTATGCTGCTGGGTGCCAAGGATGGACCTTCAAAATTTGAACCAGTAATATCCTTAAGCATTACCTGGAATGAAATATGCTCGCAATAAAAGAAGGTAAGATCACAACTGCAAGAAAAGGGTTGTAAAATTATTCTTGCTCTTTACATGCAATCTGCATACTGGAAGGCTCACTGGAGCCTACCAGAGTCAGCAAACTTACAAATAGGTTTGCAATAGTATATTAAGCAAGCAGCACACAGATAAAACCTCCTAAAACTCACTTCTCTGGTTTCCTGAAAGATCTCGTGTCCCTTCAGATTCCAAATGTGGCACTCGGGAGGATACCTGTAAATTTAGCTCCATGCTATGAGCTGTAGAAAGACAGCTCTCTCTTTAGGAGGTATCTGGATTTCCTAATCATAACTACAGTGTAAGACAGAGAATGCACTCAGCATATGCTGAGTTTGTGCCTGAACACTGAAAGCTGCTTAGATTCCATGTAGGATTTTCTATTGGATGGGATAGTTTTGAGGTCAGAATTGATATGGTCTGAATTGACATGGTCTGAAGCAAGACAGTAATCAACAACGCATTGGTCCTATCATCTTCAGCTCTGTAACTAGTTTGGAAAGTACTTAGACACAAATGGGGTCAGGACTAAGGAAACCTGCACTAAGTGTAACATTTTCAGGCAGTACCTGAGAATCCTGGCACACTAGAGTGTCATCTAGAGATGATGCTAAAAAGAATGGCTCTCAGAAGTTAATTTCTCTATGCATGTAGTGTCTTTCATGACCACCAAAAGAAATTTTAAATTGTAAACAGCTTACATTTGAAATAAGCTTAGAAGGTGAGCAAAGGAACACGGTGTAACTTGCTGCTCAGTAATCAGGGGTCATGAGGATACAACTACCAGGATAGGTTTAAGGTCCAAAGACTACACCATTGAAAAGGTAAAATGAAGCTAATTAAAATGGGTGTTTGAGAGTTGTTAAATAAACCAGTTTTCTGTTAGAAAATACTTCACTAATCAGCAAACAAACAGATAAAAATACTCAAGTTATCACATATTATTTCTGTCCAAATACGCCATAATGTGTTATTGAAGCTTTTCACTTTGATTTCAGTATGTACTTTAGTTTGTATTTTGATTTTTACATGGAAGAATACCATGTGACATAATGACACAGTCAAAAAGGTGATTAAAACTGATACCTTAAATCCTGGTGAAATAGGACTGAATTTTGTTTTAATATTTTGAAAATAGAAACAGCTATTTGGAAGCTGCGTGTCCAGTAGTCTTAAAAAAAATTAACTCCTTTGCAAAATTAAAATTGTCTCAAGGTTTGTGTTCTTGCAATGAAGTGCAATTCTGACAACCACCACTTGCATTCTGTGGACCAGATTTCTCTCCCAAACACTCTTTTAATTCAAACAGAATATATGGATCTAAATCAAAACAGGCAGACTCAGAAATATGCTGGATGTTACCAAAAGATATAGCTCACCGCATTGCTTCTTTTCTTTTTTACCATCAACCATAGAAAGCTTTATTCCAAGCCTGATCACACTTTCAGTTACAAAACACGTGGCAAAAAATAACAGTTAACACGCAAGATCTGCCATATTTCTACTTGCCTCTATTCTTATACTGGACTTTCCACACTGAGGGATGGAGAATAAACCTCTCTCATTTTTTAACATAACGAATATACCTAAGGGTAGCAAATAAAGGTTTTTATTATTTTTAATTTAATTTCAAAAATCTTTTACTTTCCCCAAGCCGCCATTTGTTAGTGCAACAATCCAGCACAGTGCTAGTTGCTGAGGTATACATGGTTAAACTAATTTCACCTTCAACCAAAACTGCAGTTTTTTCTCCCTCCTTTTTTTTTTTTTCAAAGTAATGAAAGCCAGATATTCACTATTTCACATTTCTAAAAATAATTCCACTCTAAAGAATGGTTTTGTAATAATGACAGGCTGTGAAAAGCAACAGCCTTAGCTTTGATCACCCATAGAACTCCTGCTGTTCTTTTTTTTTTTTTTTTTAAATATATTTTGTGCAAAATTAAGTTCTGTGTAGGTCTGTACCATAATTTGGAAAAAACTGTGTATAAAATGTACTTAATTTTTAAAAACAATCCCAACATCAAACAACAGAGAAAGGAGAAACAGATCAGATACAGCTGAAGTTTTCACATGAGAAACTATATATAGTATGTTCTTAAAGCTCCAGTAATACATTCTTCCAAAATCCAGAATGCACTTTGGTCATTATTAAACATTAGTACAGAGGCAAATAAAATACAAAATGCTTGTTTATGTTGCTTTATATATAAAAATATTTTTATACCACATAAGTTTAAGACTCATTACTTCAAATCTTTCAAGATTCTGAAGATTAGCAAACATAGTGCAACATTCAGACTCTTGTCACATAATTACTTATAATTTTTCAACATGAAGCCACTATTTTAAAAACATAAAATGTAAGAATACTCGCACCTGGTGATACTAATCCTCCCAAAAGAATTTGTAGAAGGAAGGTTTGTTCGAAGTTAATTTGTAGAAGGAAAGTTTGTTCCAAGTAACTTAATTCTACAGGGATGAACACGTATTTTTGTCACACTGAAGAACCAGGAGTCTACATGACTGGTCCATGTGGGAGGCAGGAACAGAAGGCAGAGGGAGAGGTGTGACACCCACGGCTGTGAAACGCCAGTGGAAAGCACTAAGGAATGACACCTGCTGGGGAGGAATGGGAGGTTATCTGAAGACACAAATTTGCCCAATATTAGGCTTCATGAGCTCTGCTGCTCACCAGAGGAACTTGTTCTGTGTTTAACTCTTCTTAAACTTCAACGTGGTAAGAATGGCATATACTATAGTGTACAGGAGGAGAGCATCTATCTATCTTTTGCTAAGTCATTCATAGCATTCCTTTCACCAGTAAATAATTCTTGTTTAAATACTCAACTTCAACGTATAATACATACTGCTCCATAGTTCACCATAATATATTCCAATTAATATACATTTGTATGTATAAAGTTTCTCATTAAAAGTAACAATAAAAAGTGCACATGCACAGCAGAGCTGCACAGAACAGCTCAGTATTTCAAATAAATACAATATTTAATTTTTATCAAAATATCATACAGCATGGTAACCATTTACAATTATTGCTCTAATAAAAGTGTTTTCAAAGAACACTTGTTGACTTGTTAAATAATACCTTATTAATATCCCAGGATATTTAAACTGCAGCCTACATGAGTTTAGATCCTGGAATTACTCAATATTAGAAATTCCCACTTGTTTCTAATAGTAATATAAAATATTTCTGCTACCTATCATACTGTATTGTCAGAACTTCATGTTTTGTATATGTCTCGTTTTTCTATTGCAACTGAACATCTATTGATGTTATGTTGTCCTCATAAATGACTGGTACAAATGAAATATTCTAAGCGATTTTACCACACTATCAAAAATCAAATGACTTCCATATAGTGTTACTGTAACTAAAAATGTCCAGCATTGGCTTCAGCTGTAATTACAGAGTAATTTAGTGTAATCTATTTTCAGGATTTCAAGTTCTCAGACACACAGTTTTTGACCCTTCTCAAATCTGACCTTTTCCAAAACTAAACAAGTTTGAAAATAAAATATAAATGTCAACTAAAATGAACATAAACCAGGGAGAAGATGAAATAAATATAAAGATTGCACAAGACAGATGTAAACACTTCAGTTTTCCAAATGACATCCTTGAAGAGGTTGTAGCATCTGAAATACAGATTCAGTGGCTGCTTTGAGGCAGTTTTGTCCATCAATAAGCTTTTCTATAACACTGTGTTATTTCATCTTCTTTCTACACTGTCAAGATTTGATCTTCCAGAGCTGGAAAAATTAGAGCAGTACATCAAGGTTATTTCTCATCTCACATTTCTGTTTACCAGAATTGCAATAGCACCACAATTATTTTTTCCTCTTATTTCATTTACTGCATATTGTAGGATACACAAAATACATTTTCCATTCATTTACTTCTAAGAGAAAAAAAAAAAAGGCAGATATAAGCAAACTCAATGGCAAATCAAGGGCTCAGTGACAACTAAAAGCTTGTGGAAACTAACATGCCTCATAACCTGAATCTTTAAATAGTTTCCAGAGTTTGTAGTTCAGATGGGGCCAGAAAGAAGGACCTAACGAGACAGCCCTTGAGCCAGGACAAAATAACATGGTGTAGGATTGGTCACTGTAATACTGTGTAATACTTTACTGCAGTGCAAGGATAGCCTGTATCTTTCTGCATCCCTTAAAAACCTACAGAGTCAGTGCTGAGGAAGTAAAGAGAGAAATCCAATCTGGGCTACAAAGAAAAGTAAAAGAAGGTCTAGCATTCATGTGTACAAATATCTCCATATTTATGTCTAAGAATTCTTGTGTCCTAAATGAAGATACAAAGCCACGAAAACAAAAAAAAAAAAAAAATGTTAAAAGGGCTGCTCTGACAAATACATCATTATTCTTCTGATACAGCTTTAATTTAATAACCATTTCCAAACAATAAATATTATAGTTAATACAGCTAAGAATTAACTAGGCTACAATGTATGATTCTGATATTGTATCACAATATTCTAAATGCCATGGGGGGAAAAAGGGATGTTTCTCAAGTACTTACCTTTAGATTAAATCCAAGCAAGTCACTGATAACACCAGAAACTGCTGACAGGATGACAACTTGGGTGATGTTATAAAGCAGTGGATTCATTGTAAGCCCATATAACCTAAAGGGACTGTCCAGTTCCTGATAATGCAAAACGACAGAATCATGAAAAAGCAAAAATTACACCAAGAGGTGTTTTTTCACATATATATTTAGCAATATTAGACAGTTTAGGAAGTTTTCAGGTCCCAGTGGAGTAAAACATTCTATATTATTTGGGGTATAAAAAAACAATGTGCAGGAAAATATCCATCACGTTAACTGATGACTGACTGATGCTGTCTAAATAAACCTTCAAAAAATTGGGGGCTACTCATCCATAGCATCTATCAATATGCACATGGGCCAGGAAAATGGACAGCTAGGTACCATCATTTTAGAATTCCTTAGAATTTTCCAGAAATCACCTTTGTTGTTGAAAGAGTGACAGACAGGAGAACCACAAAAAATTAGAAAAGATTTTCCATAATGACAGAAGGCTACCTCACTACTATGAAAAATTAACAGTATCTTTCCTATTGCAATTCCCTTTATTTTCCACTAATTTTGAGACTAATTGCTGATCAGCATAACCAGAAAGGATGATAAAGGAAAAAAATACTAATACTGCCAATATTTTACTTTTTTTCTATTGGAAGAAAAAATTAGCCCAAATTAATCTGCACCAAAACTTGAACAAAGAGGCTATTTCATCAATTTTCAATTACTGGTGTGTGAACATAGTTACCCAAACTTTTCTGGCCTAGAAATATGTCAAATAAAGGAAGGAACAAAGTTTTAAGGTATAAGAGCGGATTATATAAAGTACAACAACTATCCACTGCTTTGGTCCTTTATATTTTCTAGCTTTAAATTAATCCTCATCCCTCTACTGCATTACATCCTGGGCCTTGAACAAGGCCTTATAAACCCTTTTTTAATAAAGAAGAATTTCAAAGCTCTGGCTCTTCTTTCAGAAGAGGTGAAATAAGAATGAACAACCTTTTCATTTAGATGTAATGTGGTATAAAACTCTGCTGCAAATACAAAAGATATAAAAGACATGATTCTGAGAAGGACAGCAGAGAAATTCTTTAAGGAAAAAGTTTTTAGATTTTGGATTCATCTTAACAATTTTGTGAGTAAGAAAACAGTAAGAATATTCAATACAATCTAGTCTTTAATGAAAGCTTAAAGATCAAAAACATCCAAAACCAAATTAAAACTCATGATTCCATTTAGCTACTGGGCCTGAAATGCATAATTGTGCTGTTCAGTAACTACCAAGAGTTTATTTAAAGCTCATAGTAGTTGGCATGAAAATATCACTTTTGGGCACATTCTCATGGTAACTGTGATGGCCTGAGTCTGGGATTTGTGCCACAAAAGCCAAGCCTCCTGTTGAAAAGGCCATGTCAGTTGATACACTTCTGGCAAGAGTAAAACATGAACACTTTTTCTGAAACACTGAGAAAAGTATGAAAGACAGAGCGAATCAGATCAAGGGTTGGTTGACCAAGATCAGCATCCTGCCACCAACTGCAGCCACTTCTCACCCTACCTACCCTCCTCACAGCATACAAACATTTCAGCTCATGACATGATTCCCTGAACCTGTTGTGCTTTGTCTAGTCTACTTGTCCAGTCTCTCCTTGAAACCAGATAATTTCCTGTATCCAGTGTCCTTTGACCAACAGTTGCACAAGTCTGCTACCTGATGCACAGAGAATACTTCCTTTAGTTTGCTCCAAAACCAGGTCCTAAAAGCTTTGCAGTCCCTTATACTTGTATCAGGAGATACAGTCAGTAACTGATTAACCAGGCTCTCCTTAATGCTGTTGCATAACTCTCAAGCTGTTGCTTTGTCAGCTTTGAGTCCTTTTTGACACCATCAGTCCTCTTGTGGAAAGTGAGAGCTGGCTAGGTTAAAAACCGAGTTTAAGCTTCGTTTTAAGCACTGCTCCTTGGCACACAGAAATCAGTGGGTTAAGTGATCAGAATTATTCAACAGGTGATAGAATGAGGCCACAAAGCCTCAAATCACCACTGTATCAACACTCAAAACGGACAACAAAATTGCAACACCATCCAAGGGTTCATCATCCTGTTTACCGTCAAGTACCTCCACTCAAACTGCTCACATGCTGTTAAAGACTAAAACTTACTCTATGTAATAACTGTGCAATCCACAACAATAGCAATGAAACAGTGTGTGAAGAAGTAGCATCACTGTGAAAGAGATACAGAGCAGATTTAAACCAAAGCAGACTGTACTGCCTGCAAAAGTAACCCAAGTGGTTTTTTAACCAATCTATTCTGCTTGTTACATATAACACAGGATTACTATTTTAATCTTACCTTCAATAACTTAGTAGCAAGTTTTAAAACATTGTTCACTAATGTCAGTTCCTCCTTCTTATTAGGCTTTTTCTCCATTTTCAAGTACAAGTTTATCTGATTTAAAAAAAAAAAAAAATAAAAAAATCCAAGTATCAACCCTTATTCAGAATTTAAAGAATTTGGAAATATTTAATATTACAATGAAGTGATTACTTAGCAGCCAAATGACAGAACTGTAATGACATTTCTGCAAGCAGCAAATTTGTTGGTTCCTTTTTAATATTTAAGAACAAGTACTGGCTCACCACAGGAAAATACAATGTTTTATGATGTAACAAAATACACTTGACACTATTATAGCAACAACTTCAAAGTTTAGTCCAATCCACAAATTAGGCAAGAAAAACCACCATGGATGTAAGGTTTATATAATTTCTTCTTCCTCCTTCAACAATTGCCTGAGGTTTGTCAATTCATTCCGAGGTTTTTATACTAGTAGGCAGACCTTACAAGGCCTAAAATCCTCAGAAGTTATTGAATAGACTAAAATGTTAAAACACAATTCTCCTAAAGTGTAATTTCTTTTAAAAGATTTTAGTATAATTTAGTACTTTGTGAGCACCTTGAGTGAAGAAAATCAATCTTTCCAGTGCCTTGCAATATTTGAAAAAAATTATTAAACTCTTCATTGCTATAGAAGAACAGTATTTTGAACATTTCAATATTTTTGTGATGCAGACATTTTCAGGTCACTGTTACTGAGAAAGTTAAGAGTATAAATTTGCTCTCTTTCGACCTTCTAGCAATTTTGAAAAATCATCTTTCTTTCTCAAACAACATATGTTTGATATTCTACACCAGACAAAGGCTAGTTTTTTCTTTTCTATTGCATACAAAAGCAAATCAAAAGAAAAAAAGTCTTGAAAAGCCATTAACTTCTTATTTTAGGATGACAACCTTCCACAAAATAAAAAATGAAAAATTTAGCAATGTGCTGAAATAGTTCTTCAGATGACATTTAGCAAGCTACAAAAGCAAAGTTGCAGAAAGGAAGTGATGCTATATGATGCTATGATATATTTAACCACCTTTTGTAAGGTGGTTATTGAAATAAGGGCCACAGAAATCTAGATAAAGTAACTGAATATGATCAGTTCTCCCTAAAAGGCCACTGTAAGATTCTTACAGATCATGAAAATAAATTTAAAAAATGCCTAATATATTCCAAAGTGTATTAAGCTCTTGAACTATCAATTTAATTTTAAAGTCAAATTATGCTTTGAGAGGCAAAGATATTCAGCCTTTAAATAAAAAAATACTGATTTCAACAATTCAAGATTTATAAACAGGACTAAACTAAAAATAAAGGCTCTAATTAGCAGACCTGAAAACCCTAGGAAGGTTCAAATCTCTTTCAACAGTTCATAGAATCACAGGTTGGAAAAGACCTCCAAGATCATAAAGTCCAATCCTTGATCCAACATCGCTGTGGTTACCAGATCATGGCACTAAGTGCCACATCCAGCTTCATTTTAAAACCCTTCAGGGATGGTGAATCCACCACCTCTTTGGGCAGCCCATTCCAATGTCTGATTACCCTCTCTGTAAAAAATATTTTCCTAATATTCAACCTAAACCTCCCCTGGCACAGCTTAAGATCGTGCCCTCTTGTCTTACTGAGAGCTGCCTGGGAAAAGAGACCGATGCTCACCTGGCTACAACCTCCTTTCATGTAATTGTAGAGTGATGAGGCCACTTCGAGCCTCCTCTTCTCCAGACTAAACAACCCCAGCTCCCTCAGCCTCTCCTCATAGGACTTGTGTTCAAATCCCTTCACCAGCCTGGTTGCTCTTCTCTGGACCTGCTCCAGCTCCTCAATGTCCTTCCTGAACTGAGGGGCCCAGAACTGAACATAACACTCAAGGTGTGGCCTCACCAGTGCTGAGTACAGGGGAAAGATCACTGCCCTGCTCCTGCTGGCCACACTGTTCCTGATCCAGGCCAGGATGCCATTGGCCTTCTTGGCCACCTGGGCACACTGCTGGCTCATGTTCAGCTTCTTCTCAATCCAAACTCCCAGATCCCTTTCCACCTGGCTGCTCTCCAGCCACTCTGTGCCCAGCCTGTAGCACTGCAGGGGGTTGTTGTGGCCAAAGTGCAGGACCCGGCACTTGGCCTTGTTGAACCTCATCCCACTGGAATCAGACCATCTCTCCAGCTTGCCCAGGTCCCTCTGAAGAGCCCTCCTGCCTTCCAGCAGATCAACACTCCCCCCCAACTTTGTGTCATCTGCAGATTTGCTAATGGTACACTCAATCCCCTCATCCAGATCATCAATAAATATATTAAATAGAACTGGGCCTTTGAATCAGGAGAGGAGTTTAAATGTGTATATGCAGAGACATCTACCACATCAATTTTGGGACTCAAAACTGCAAGATAACAACTTTGATCAGACCATACATTGTTTTTTGCTCAACAAATTTAAAAGATCGATTAAAAACACTTTCAGAAGGACTTGAAAAATTACGGGCACACATCACACAGTCAAGAAATGACTTTACGTAAACCAATTGATCTTTTAGTTTCCCATCATGACTCCTAATTATTAAATTCATAGGTTGAATTTAAAGCACACAGAAGTGCCTGGAACTTCACAGGTTGAAAGTAGAATTTGCAATTTCTTCTTATCCGTGATGCATTTAAATTGAATCTGGGAGTTGAGGCTTCTTTGTCTTTTTTTTTTCTTTTTGTTACTTTACTTTTCTGTTTGTTTGTTTTACAGCTTCACTCTCTTCTCAGTAATCCTAATAACTCTAGTGTGTGATTTTCAAGGACTCCAGATCAGATGTGCTTTTTTAGATAAAAGTGAGTGCCAGTAAATTGTTTGGGCTTGACCTCTCATGAAAAGCCAAAATGTCAGACTTTCATGAATCCATGTCAAGAACACTGTAGAGTAGTATCCAGCTTGCAAGTGAAACCAGTCTAAAATGAGTTCTATCTGGGATGAAGCATGTACTTTTCATTTTCTGAGAAACAATTGTGAATTCTATTTTGGTTTTCATTTCATAAGGCTCTCGGGCACTTCTGAGGAAAAATAACAAGATAAGCTGGATTCAATACAAAGATAAGTGTCTGATGACATAGCACTTCCTGAATTTTTATTTTTACTTCTTTTTTTTTTAAGTTATGAGGACATACAGAAAGTGCTTCTTTCAATGTCCATGCTAGATTAAAATGTTCAAACACTGACTCCCATGAAGAGCATAGTATAGAAAGCTATGAAAGCAAAATAAAGGGTTGACAGTCTCTCTCTTCCCTCGTTCTCTGCATTTTTTTCCCATTCCTTATCACAAACACTTCCCTCCACCTTCATTCCAGAAACAGCAGACATAAACTTCACTGGAACATTAGGCCATTTGTACTCTGAGGATCAAGAGAACAATGCAAAGCTCTCCAGGCTCGGGAACTGTGAGAAGTTTCAGACTGGTGCAAAATAGCACATTGAGGACACAGCAGACAAGCTGTGGCTTCTCAGTGTCCAGCCTCATCACCTCAGGCAAAGACAGAATGAATTCTCATTGAGCAAAACACTCACACAGTCATTTATACCATCTGTCATAGGTTTCACATCCTGACTTCAGGACACTCAGTTCGGAAGATTTAATATTCCAACTTTAACACATTTTCTGTAGAAAACCTGTGAAGGTTCAAGGAACCTATTTATCTTGCCCTGAATGCTGCTTTGTACCAGTGTGAAACTTCTCCAAGAAGGTTCTTCTTACCTAACACTAATTGAACATGCTTAGCTCAGAAAGCTATCAGCAATACCAGGCAGAGAAGAGAGAGAATTTTGCAGTACAAACACTGAGCAGAACATTCCTGAGAAGAAACACACACAGACCAAAAGCCAACCTTGACAGATGACTGAAAGACAATGTTTCCAAGGAGTTAAGAGGAGACTACACATAACCCATGAAACCTAGCAGTCAGAGTTACTGGACTGGAAACAGTGACTCACTTCATAGAGGATAACTTTGTTTTCAGATCTTTTACTTTCCCATCCGATACTTTAAGATTTCAGATTTCTTTTTCCTATTTAAAAACTGCTTTTTATATTTGTGTTCTGTTAGATCTTAAATTAGACCAAATGACTCATACTGGTACCTCTAAGCCCACTCACTTAAACAGAAATTTGGATATAGCCATCTTAATATATTCTTTAAAACTTTTGAACAAAGTCACACACTTATCTCAGAAACTGAGCTTCAGGTTGTAAAGGGTTGTTTCATCACACCATAATTAACTCCCTAATCCAAACTATTTTAATACATCTAAAATGTCTAACACCTACCAGATGGACTTGTTTAGGTATAAAAATATCGGTCTAGACAAATTCTCACCTGCTCTGTAAGTAATATTGAGGTATTGCTGTACTTTTTACTAGTTTCAGATCCAAGAGTGACAAATCTTAAGAGAAAAAGAGTTAGTGAAATGCACCAAATTACGAGTTCCCAGTTGTAGTGACAATCAAGGAAGATCTCATGCATATGAAGCAGCTGAAAACAAAAGAGTGGAAAAAAAATCAAAATTTAATTCAAAGTAATAATTACATTACAACAAAAGAAAATAGATATCTCATGGTCCTCTGAGAAACATTTCCCAGTAATAAATATACATCAGGATTTTAGGCATGTAACAGTTTTGATACAGTGTCAATTTAAAATTATGATTCAAAGATACAAGGTTTGAGACAACATATGTTCTGAAAGGCTTAATCAGAACTTAAGACTTTTTTTTTTTTATGTCCCTAAAGCAACAGAAAAAAAAACTGCTCTAAACCAATTTTAAATTCATGTTCAAAGTTACAAAAAAAAAAAAACACCCTCAAATGTACTTAATTTTATGAGAGTTATTGCTAAATTACATTCTTAATAAAATACCTATAGTTAGCTACCAAGCAAACACAATAGTGTTAACTAGGGGATAAACTGTAAAGAAAATATGACCAGAAGCCGTTCAGAAACCCCCTTGCATTTTGAAAAAGAAGCTCCAAGAAAAATCTTAAGCAGTAGAAATCTTCTTTAAACATAGATTTGCTTACTAAAAGATATTCCACTAGAGGGCAGGCAAATATAGCCAACAAGCTTGTTTCTCACAAAAATCATCAAGGTCAGTCTCAACTGTCTTTGCAAAAGTGTGTTTTAATGTAAAATGTTAGGGGGAAAAAGGTGTTCCAGAAACCACAATGAAAAATGAAAGAGGACAGATTTAAAAAAATAATAATGATTCATAGAATATACTGAGTTGGCAAGGACCCACAAGGATCATTAAGCCCAATTCCTGGTCCTGCACAGGACAACCCCAAGAATCACACTGTTCCAGGTACAGAATCCATCACTTGCCCTTGTTAAACTCCACACCACTGGTGATTGCCCAGCCTCTTAATTTGTCAAGGTCATGTTAGGAATTACGCTATAAATAAGTTTATTTAGCTATTATAAAAAAATAATCAAGTAAATGAAACGAACTATAGAAAATGAGCTCAATCTTCGAAAAGCTGTAACAGCTATTACTGGTTTTTCACTGTGGTCTTCTAGCTTACTAGAAATCACTACACAAAAGGCAGTCAAAATTGTTTTAAAAACTATTTAAGTCATGGCTCTGTCTATACAAGTAAATTTTCCTCACCTGTGCACAGCAGATAAACACAACTGAGATAGTCAGTAGGAAGGCAGACGAAACTATTACATCCACAGAGCGCTGAGGACCTCGACGCTGAAAATAAAGGATATGCAAATATGTGAATGAAAACCTACCCAATTAGCACTGATATATAGCATAACTAATTAGAATCACATCTTGGAGCCTGTGTTTCATCATGGCTCACAATGTGGCAATCTAAGTGGTAGGCAACATGCTAGATCTCAATAATATCACTACATTTGAATACCCCTGAAGGCACATGAGATGAATTCAGATGCAAGCATTGAAAGATAAGTGTGGGAAAAGAAATTATTCACCACTTGTTCAGTCAGCTCCTTCATGATGTGTAGTAACTTTTATTTAGGCAGCATTCCTTGACACAAATTTGACACAGTACTGGGCTTCAATAGCAAGTATCAAATCAGTGCTAACAAAAGGTTTCTGGACACCAGATCACAACAGGATATCAAGATGTGACTTCACATGGTTGAGATTTTTCATCACTTGCCTCTTTTTGACATACAAGAGCTGTTTCTACCCACTGAGCTTTTCCTCTTTTTTTTGTTTCTAGTTAAAGAATTAGACATCCAGTGCTGCACTGACACCTGCACAAGTTAACACAAACATTTATTTCTCAACTTTATTCTCCAAACATGCCACTGTATAAAAGTGAAGTGTATACATGCAAGGTACAGCCCTGGAACTTGGAGAAAGAGATAGAAAGATTAACTACTGAAAAAAATTGAAGTGCAAATTATTACTGTAGGAATGCACACAGTACTTCTTTAGTGAGCCAGAGTGTTTAGCCTGTGTGAGAGTTGACATAAGTCTATACCCCTGCTCACAACTTCACAGGTGGACACATACACAGACAGTTTAATTGCAGGTGTATTTTGGACAAATGCTCTGTCAGTTTGTGCCAGCAGTACCACTGCAAGAACACAGCCCTGCTCCTCAGCTGCTTGTCTCCATTCCTTGCACTGTGCTGGCACAGGCATTACAGAGCTGCCCAGTGAGCCAAGTAAAGCAACAGATGGAGGTCAAAATTACTGTTCTTCACTGGTTATGTCTCAGCTCCATTGCCTATGCATCTGCCTCTGAACACTGACTGCTTTTATGTTAGCCACACTATTATACAAACGTTCCTGGTGTCACAAGAAAAAGTGGAATATGTAGATGTGGTTGTGAGGAAAGAAGGCAAGACATTCTCCCATCAACAATGCTATCATATGCATGAAAACTACTTTCTATTACATAAGTGATGCTATCCTCCTTTCACCCCAACCAGCACCACAATACAGACTACAAAGAAAAAGATTTGTCTCTCAAATGTAAAGTTTGAAGGATATCTGTTTTTTACAATGTCCCTAATAGATACTTCATAACTCAACGGGGTGATATAAATTAATCACTTCAATCCCACTTAAAATGATGCATCTTTCAAATTTAAGATTTTGCTTTATATTAAAAATGTTGCTTGCTTATAGTTCATGCTTTCCACACTCTCCAGTCTCCACACTCCACTCCTTAATGTTTTCATAAACCTTTTCCTACTCCTAAAAGCTACTGATAGCAGATTTCAGGGATCAAAATGTCTTACAGATAACACATGGGCATAATTTGTAGCTTCACCTGGCGCATGTACACTCACAGCACAAATACATACATAAATGCTCTTGCTTTACAGATGAATAAAGATTAATAACACAATAAAACGTGTTAACAACACTATCTGGTGAGGTCCTTACAATAAGATATTGTATTATACTAAAAGTGGTCACTTTTTACCCAACATACTCAGCCAAGAGATTTTCTGCAATCATTAGTAACACATTCAGACCTAATTCCAAGGTGAAAACTAGGCATATACTTTCTCACAATCTGCAGACACTGCTGGTCCAGGGTCACTAAAATCAAACATATATGAGATGCACCAATAGCAAGTGCACAGGAGATATATACTCAGACTAGAAGACCAATCTTCCATCAGCAGCATAGGAGATATTTTATGTTACAGCATAAATACATCTTGGTTTAAAATTTTTAAAATGTATTAAATTTATTAAAATTTTATTAAAGCAAAAAGATACATTGTTTTACCTTTAGATAGGACCTGAGAGAAAGCCACATTTTTATATTCTGTACTTTCTTCAAGCGGAAGTGAGGAACCTCCGATTTTCTTGCCCTTCTGGCAGATGTTAGATGACCAAAAAGTTTGGCAAAGAGCAGCCTCTGCAGAGAAGAAAAAAGAATTAACTGTTAATTGATTTTCAGGGGCATTAAAAAAAATAAACAGAGAAAAGGCTTCACATATATGTCAAAGTAATGTACAGTGTACCAGTGTAAATTAAAATATGTTAATATAAAGCAGAAATAAGTGCAGTATATTATGAAAAAGAGGAAATACACTAAACATTTTAAAAGTCTCCATATTCTAATGATAAACAACATTTAGCTACACTTGGAGTTCCTTTCTTCAAATTTTAGACAACAGAATTGTTAAGCTTTTAACATTTTGGAAAAAAAACCCTCAAACCTGGCAATCATTTATATTAGAGAGCACCTGTATCATAGGAGTTACTTTCAACAGAAATTATAACTATTAGAAGCAGGCTAATTCTATTCTCCTGTATTACATCACATATTTTGACTACAGTCTAAGAACAGCAAATTTAAAAAATTTTCTTTTGCAGAACAATAAGCACCTATATTCTGCTGCTAGTAATGTTGCTCTCTTAAAAGTTTAAATTGCAGTAACAAGCAATAGAAGAACAGGTTAATTAGTTCAGACAGCAACTCTCATGATCTCCAGCCACAGAAACGACCTAAAAACAAAGCAGTCAGGGTTCTTGGACGGAGCTTGGACTGGAACCATTTTGGATGCCCCACCCCTGGAATTGTTCTCAGCCAGATTGGATAGAGCTTTGAGTAACCTGGCCTAGTGGAGGGTGTCCCTGCCCATGGCAGGGGGGTTGGAACAAGATGGTCTTTAAGGTCCCTTCCAACCTGAATGGTTCTATGATTCAATGAATTAAAGGTTTTGAATGAAACACACTGGTAGAACAAATGGCAAATTTATAGAGTTTTTTTTACTGAAGGTCCTTCTGCTTGTGGAAGCCTGAGACAAAGTGGAACACGACTATATATCTGCATATCTCTAAGCATTGGGTTAATGCATTCAGCCAGTTTTCTCTCAGAAATGCTCTCCAGGAAAAAATATGTTTAGCTACAGAGACTTCAGTCCATTGCAACTGAATCACCTAAACCGTTAAGCCCACTAAAGTATTTGTCATCACTGATCTATGAATCATAGGGTGCTGAAGAAAACAAGATTAAAATATCCAAAAAGTCAAAAAATGCCAATATCAAATTTTGTTTTGCTTCAGATGAAGCCTCTTGGTTTGCTGTTCATACCTGTTTATACGTCCTCTCTGCTACACATAGCAAGAAAAAGAAAATCCACACTAGAGACACACGGACCACGAAACTTATAATAACCATTGAGAGAACCAGAATGTCTCCATCTGATCCAAATGCAGTCATGCAAAGTTCAGTGGCAGAATGTGTAGCTAGTTGTTCTAAGTCTTTAGCTTGGGAAAGTCGAAAGACAAAGGGCATTAACCCCAAGATTAAAGAGATGACGTTTCCAAAAATCTGATAACCAATTCCTGGTATATAGCTGTTCACCTAAAAAAAAAAAAAAAAAAAAAAAAAGAGAAAACAAGGTATATTTTTAAGTTTGGAATGAATTTAGCACTAATTCAATAAATAAAATATTAATGTCTTATCACAAAGAACACTTTATAACCTGATAAGTTATATGAAAACTTCAACCAAGTATCTTCATACTTTACTATTAAAAAAAGAGAAGTCCTCAAAGAGCATTTACTGCACAAGAACTGAGTAAGATAAAGAATTTAAAAATGAAACAGCATAACATTGTAAACAAAATCTGGTGCATGTTCCTGGACTGAAAATTCATCGTACACTGAAATAGCAAAGTGCACCAATCAGGCCGTGCTGCTTAGATCCTGTGTGTTGCTCCTGAGTCAGGTATAGATCAGAACTCAGAATGTGAATATGCTGCTTTTTAACAAGTTGGAGATGGTAAGTATCAACTTGTCAGAACTAGGCAGAGTTAAACTCTGCAAGGATTTTATGTTTAATCCTACAATATACTGCCTATATCGAATAAGAGCATGACATCAATTTAAAGCTTTTCCAACTGTTTCCTGAAAAGGAGTTCTAGGAAAAAGAGGGAGGACTAGTGAGGTATCCCACTGATCCTCTTAGATGTTTGCTTCTTAGAGAGGAAAGCTTTCTTTTCCAGGCCTAACTTCAGCATCCAAATACTCAGATCTGTATATCTCTAACCCAACACATTATTTGTTCATCAGAATCAAGGAGAGGAATACAAATATTCACAGTGTTGCTTTGTAACAATAAGAGAGGTTGGCTGTCTTAGCAAGTATCTAACAATGTAAATACATTTTATTATCCCAACACTCAAGATTTGGTAATTCTTTAATCTGCAAGTTACAAGTAAATCAGTGATGTAAGCCATAGAACAATAATGTGAATAACAGAAACTTTAAACAAAAACCCAAACAAACAAATGAAAAAAACCACAACCATCCAAACCAAAACAACAACAAAAAAAGATAAAACACTAACCATAACACTAACCATAAAACAAGCTTATTTTTGGTAGTGCTTAGACCTCTAAATACAATATTTGCACAAAGTAAAATGAATACTCACTCTGTTCATTATCATACCACTGATTTCAAGCACAGACATATCTGCTTTCTTGCAGTCATTACCCTCCCATACAATTGCACTTATTTTTTCTAGTCCTGGATTCAAAGTGTGGATCCAAGGTAAATGACTCTGTGAAAGATAAGGAATATATTTAATCAGAGTGAAAAATCTATTGTCATGTCAATATGCCTTTGTCAGCAACACACAGACAAAAAACCACACTTTAGTCTGACAAATATTGCTGTACAGGATTTATTTCTGCTGTATATTAACATTATCCCTCAAAATCATCTACTTCTTTTCCAAGAAACAGATGGGAGTACAGGGGTCTCTCCTTCTCCAAATTCCATTTTCTATTACTGTGAGTAATGAAATGGATGAGTTACTGTGATTAAGGATTTTTTGGCATTTTTTTTCATTCAAATGTATCAAACAAGGGAGAAATATGAAAACAAAGATCTACTTATAAGTCATCCTTAATTCTGCCATGTTTAATGGACTTTTAAATTGTTATTTTTCCCGTAACATTCTGAAAAGTATTCTTCTCAGATTGAGCCCAAGGAAATCACTTTTTTTTTATTTACACTTGTTGATATCTGTGTACTTTACAATCCTTGTTAGGGATAAAGACACCCCCCCCCATATGCAAACTATATTTGGCAAGGCTCAGAGGTCTCAGAGAGGTAGGTGTCTGATCAATACACGCTGCTCCAAGAGCCAAGCAATCCCAGGCCAATCTACTGAATGCACTTAGAGCCGAGGGACCTTTTATTCTAACCACAGAGCCAAGTGAAAACTGAAGGATATGAAAAATGTTGAGGTGACAAGTTCTGCTGAGACCATTTCTTGACTTTCCTCAGCCCTGTCTCACTCCTCTCCCATTCAGGTGATTAAAATTGCTCTCAACTTTAGTCTCCTGGCACTACGTGCATCACACTTCTGAAAGTGGTGGTGCTGGTTGGGAAAAGGGCATGATAATATTTTTTAATTTTAACTTATCATTGATTAAAACTAAACCTTTATTTTACTGCTTGCTTTATCAGTATTTATGTGAAATTTTTGTATTTTGCTAAGTGCTTAATTATCTCCCTTTTTATTTCCATTGGATGAAAAAAAAATAATTATATTATTTAAACAATGCAAACACTTTTTGCAGGACTTTCTTAGCCACAGATTCCCAGGGTCTTCCTCTAGAGGGAGTATCAACACCAGGAGCTGAAACTCAAAAATTCAAAATCTGCAATCAAATAGAAAAACCCTCAACTGCAGAAAACCAGAGTCAATATACATACTGCAGTTCAATTCACTACTGCAAGGCTTACACTTTAGTGTTTTGTGCAATGCAGGCAAGAAGAACTAAAAATAAATCAAAAAAAGCAAAGACTGCATGAAATCCAAACTGATATCTCTTTTGGATTTGTAGGATTTTATCTGTTGTAGGTGGGGTGGGGAGAAGGCTCAGCTCTGAGGGGCCCAACTTTCTAAAATCAACAGATACATCATTTTTAATTCCAGCTGTGAGTGAAGAACCTGCCTTTTGAAATTCTTTTCCTCAGTAGCATTAACATCATCCCTTGCACGACATTCCTCAGTTCTGATGAGGCACTACCCATACATATGACTTGTTAACCCAGAAGAATATTTCACAATCTCTCCATCTCTTTACTTAAATGGTTTACATTAGCAATGTAATTAAAGACATGTACTACAAATAAAACTGGTACTGAATGGCACACATGAACAGTTTTCATCAAATGAAGACTAAACCTTGATTGATTGTTAATGACCAAGTATTAATAATGCATTCTGTCCAAAATTAGCCTAAGACAGGTAACAAATGTGCTGCCCAAAACACCACAAAATTTTCAGAAATGATTGTCCATATGCTGCTACAGAATACCATTAAAGAAGGGAAATAAAATTATTAGATTTCAGGCAAAAAAAATTATAAGTACATAGAAATAGGCATATATGATATGTGACATCATATATATTCATATATATAGCATTAGATACTGTGTATGTCATCTTTCTGTTTGATTTTTCTATATATATATTTATACATAAGCAAACAGAAAAATGTCTGATAAGTGCTTACAAAAAAGTAATTTCACTAGAGGAAAAAAAAAAAAAGGTGTAGGGGGAGAAGACCCCATCCAAAACCAAAGCAATAAAAAGCAAACAGAAAAACAAAGAAAAAACTGAAAGAAACAAAACAAACCCCCAAACCAGAAAAAACCAACAACCAAACAGAACCATTCATCAAAGCAAACTTCAGTCAATCAGAACTTGCCCTGAACTAGAACTAAGATTCAAACACTCAAATATTCTATAAGCTATTCAATTTTTGCATATTTTCATATCCTCTTCATTTGACAAATTAATGACTGAGTAGGAGAAATCCTATTCAGGATTAAAACCATAGTTTTAATTCTATCAAATCTCTTCGGCTTTGTTACTTTCTGTTATAGAGTTCTTTCTCCCAGGCCTCCTGTGACATGTGATAAAATGGAAAATTCTGTACTCCTGTGTAGTGTAAAAAAATCAAAATTGCCAGATACCAACCTGATGAAAGGGGTCATCTCTGTATTCTTTCTTCACACATGGATTCACTTGAGGGCTTTCCACATCTGTCTCACTGGTACAAGAGGAGTGACACTCTGCACAGTGTAACAGGTCCTCCCACAGCACATCTTCGGTTTCCGACTCCGGCCTCGCACTCTCAGAATCCTGCCTGGAGCTTGAACACCGAGAACTGCAGCTTGTACCAGATTTAGGTGTATCCTGAAATTGAAATTTGCATTGGAATTAATGCAGCTTTTTTTTTCTACACCGTTTCGTGGTAGAACAGCTATAAAGTTCAAATTAGTTAACCTGTGTTTATCTGGGGTTTTTTATGTTCCAATCCATTATCTTTCTCACCAGAAAGATTTAGATGTTTATTGAAGGTGTGCCTAACAGGTTGCACATGTTAAAACACTATACAAAAAAACAACCGTCCATGCATGACTCCTGCTTTGTTGAGGAGGGGATCACATAAAGAAGAATCAAATCATATTAATTACTAAAAGGAAAGAACAACTTTACGGATTTTTAGAACTCATCAGTTTACAATTTAACAGCAACTATCAAGCCTCCAGCTATGTCTCAAACTCCTCAAGAACTGACTCTCAAAGTCTCCTAAAATCACACTGTTACTACTTAACATACTTTCTCAAAGACAGAGAGAGCTTATTTGAAGACACTAATGCGTCAGGTATAAGGAAAGGGTACACATAGCCAATGTCAATTATATGAATAATTTGCACAGTCATATATATAATTTTGATTATTTTAAAGAACCTGCACTTGAGAAACAAGCATGCCTTTTTAAACTCAAATTTTACCCAGATGTTAGATAAACAAAAATATTAAGTATGGGACATTAAAATCTCCCAGTCTATATACATGAAATAACCTATTGTTGTCGTCAGGACAAAAATGTGGAGTTTTTAACTACTTTCCATAACAAGCAGAATCCATTTCCTACAACACAGAGATGAAGTATTAAAAGCAGTACCAGCCTACACATTACTATCCTCTGGCAATTTCCATTCCCTCTTAACACAAAATTTATTTCTTTCTACTAATTTCTCTTGAGAACATACACAATTTTTTACACTGAAAAAAAATTAAGCAATGTTTCGACAGACATACTAACTTATTATGATTTATAATGCATTACTATCTAAAGAAATGCTCTTCAGTCTTTCTGAAAACTATGTATTTTATGTAAACATTTTTGTAAATAAATATTCAGAAAAATTTGGTCTGATCTCTTTCTTGTTTTACAAAGTGAGGGATAACATCAATGCAGAAAAAGTCTGAACTATTTTTTTCTTAAAAATTAAAAATTAAGATATTAATAGAAAGCAGTCACTACTGGGTACCATTGAGGGCTGAAGTTAATAAAGTAAGAACATTAAAAAGAGCTTGCTCAAACAACAATTAGGTTAACAAGTAAACATGAAGGTAAAAAGAATATGTGGGACAGAATTGAGAGTATATGCACTGACTTCACTAATTTATTTTTTTTTTAAATACAAAGAAAGCTTTCACTGATTCTAAAACTATTGTTTCATTTCCTTTGTAATCGTGTGGGGGAGGCGAGTTGATAACAACAAAGAAAGGCTTCCTCTTTCGTGGCATCAGTCAAAGCAGTAAATGGGGAACAGGGGTGAAACTACTGCCAGAACTACACATGGAGTGAACTTTATTTCTAGAGTTTCTGAAGGTATCTACATAGCCTTTCCTACCTCTGAAGCACTTTATGCAAGAGAAAATATAGTTAAGTGAAGAAGAAAAGAAAAAAAAATCAACTGTAATAGTTTCTTTCTGCCTCCTCTTGTCAAGCACTGCAGCTGCACAAGGATACAGTCAAGAAACATCTTCTGTAACATGAAAAAAGTAGTTCCAAGTATTGACCTTTCAATTATCCCAAACCACACATGGAAAAGGCATGAAACACTCAAATCAATAACCCTTCTGGATCTTTTCAACCAAAGTCTGTGGGAAATAAATGAAAGAGTAGAAGATCATCTAGTGAAGTCTCCTATGAAAAGCATCAAGGCTTTGCAGTTGTGATCAGAGAAAGCAATATCTGAACCCTTCCAGGAGACATTTCTTATATCAACTAGAGAGTCTACTCATGAGGCTCTGCCTATCAAACCCACCTGGCACTGGACTTTTGTCAGAGCTGATTTTATTCTCTACACTCTTTTGGCATAGTCTTAATGAAAAAACAGCAAAACAGTCTTTAAAGTGTTCTGTACATCTGTTAAGTTGCATATCATTAGCAAAAAAGAGCACAATTTTTTAAATAAATAAACAAAACCACAATAGGATATCCCTTTCTCTTTCAATATCTGAGTCCTTACAATTAAGGACTCTGTTAATATGGAATCTATGAACTCCCCTCTTCATGATGTCATGAAGTCTCTTAAAATTTCAGTATCTTTATGCATTAACAATTTTGTTAAGACTTCATGACAACATTTTAAATTGTTTCAACAAATATGAGGAAAGGAAAACTCAGAGTCAATCAGACTTCTCCACAAGAAAGCTAGAGAATCCAAAATACAAACTAAATGGAGAGAAACAGGAGCAGGAGCATGATGAAAATTTGTATATTGCCAATTATTACTGTTTCTGTACAAAGCAAATTTCTAGAGGAGATAACTGGTGTCAAGAAACAGTAACAGAGTTGCCATAACCTGAGGCAAGATCTACAGAACATATTTTAGGCTCCTTATAACAAACTGAAAAATAGGATAAGCTCAAACAAACTAAATTAAAACCTCTTGATTTCAAAACACTGTCACTAAACTAAAACAAAAAAATCTCTGTCCCCCATCAACAAGACTTCCAGCTAACTGACTCCTAAAATCCAGTACGGGAGAAAAAAAAAAGTTTGAGGAAAACATATTTATTAATTAAGAAGTCAAGAAGTTTTAACAATTTACAGACAAGAAGCAATAGAAATGAACATACCTCCAGAGGATAATGTTTCTTGTAATGGTGAGATTTCCTGTTTCGAAGTGTACAATCACTAGAAGTGCGTTCCACATTGCGACGTAAAGAATATCCAGTTTCAGGCCCTTCCTCACTGGAAACTTCATCTGATAGATTTGTCACAGCCCTGTGAATATCCTAGTGCAAGAAATACAGTACCAGTAAGACTTACAGTCAAATACACTAAGTCCTGTTCTCAACTACTGAAATCCAATTTCTTTCTACAGCTTTAGTATCTATGCTCAGTTAAACCAGGTATTGGTGTATTTTCAAGTGTCAAAATTAATTGGTACCATTAGCATCATGAAACAGAAATTGTAATATCAAAATCAAAATTTTTGAAATAAAGGGGTAGTTTATATCATACCCAAGAAAAATTCCAACGTTCTTTTTTTAAATGTGATTTTGTCTCAATTGAACCAACCAAGAAAGGCTTGGACGCAATGTATTTACATTGGGGAAAAAATTGTAACAAAAAAACCCAAACAAAACACAAAAAAACCACACCAAGAACACATTAACAAAACTGTGATAGCAGACACTTTAATACTGAATTATCAACACACAGAGTACAAAACTAACATTTATCCCTTCTCCCAAGTATAAGGTGCTACAGACTGCATGTTGAGATCACTAATTTATTTCACTTTTCATTTCCCTGATTTTAAATTAAAGTTAAAGTAGCCCTTACAGTAACAGAAAGAAAAAAGGACAGCAAAAGGATCAACTACAAAAAGCTTTTTTCTATATTCTCATTTGTTATGAGATCACCAGAAAGGATCCTGTAAAGTTTCCTTAGGAAAGTCTTCCTGTCATCAATGAAACACAAAAAGGACAAAAATAGCAAAGCTGCTCTCTGTGAATATGACAAATCCTTCCTCTCCTTGAAACATCATTCTCTCTTCCATGACAAACTCCATTTTCTGAGATGCTTCAGGGGCAGGACATTTCCCCCTTTTGACAACTGAGTTGCAGACAGAAATAGGGACAGGCAGAACAGTCGGGGGTGTCTTCTCTGCTATGTTTTGCACTGGCACTGAAATGTTTTGATTTTCTTCAGAGGAAGAGATGAGAAGGAGAGAAGAGAGGACCCTGTTCTAGTCTCTGCCAATTTCTCTTTAATGTGGGTGTTCTCACAAAGCAAGTTCAACATAGACAACATCTCATCCATTCTATCAAAGAAATTCAAAACTGTTTAAAACTCCTTTTTTTAAAAAATCCTTGATTGGATGAATTTCATGAAGAATGTAAAATGCTTGGAACTGATAAGACAACTGAACCTTGCTATCACTGCTGAGAAAGCACCTCCTGCAGAGCAACAAAGTGAAATTTTTGCCCTGAGAGGAACCTTCCTCACTTTCATTCTGACTTTATCGTCATTTGATGAATTAATAATCCCCCTCTGAAAGGAACAAGCACACTTACTTTGTGATGGCTGTGATTGCTGAAGACCTCTCTCGCTGTCGAAGTGCTCCACCCTGTCTCTTCTGGCCTGATCACTTCACAGCGACGCTCGTGGGCCTGCACACATTCTTCACTGCCTTTACCTGTCTTTTTCCCATCAAGGGACACGTAGCCATTATCAGTCTCAGTGGATTTATCTATTGAGCTTTTTGCTTTTTTAGATCTATATTTAAAACAAATACATAAATTAATTATTCTCTCCATTGTTTCCCAGACTAAATCCTGCTTATGCCTCTCTGATCCTGTTTTAGTTCTACTATTAAACACATTCTACTACAAGCAACATTAACATTTGATGCATTATTTGTAACTATTTAATCTTCTAATAATACCCGTTATTTAACAATTTTAGGAAAGTATAAACTGTCAGAGTGTGTGAATGAAACGTGCACCATTATCTACTGAAAGAAGAGAAAAGGAAACATATGTTTTAAAACTAAAACTTTCACAGCAACTTTGGCAACAGAAGAACCACGAGCCTCAAATGTAAACGAGAAACTCCTCTATTCCACCTCTTAGAAAAGAGGTATGATAGAAGTTGCTGTAAGAATTATTAATTCAAAGCAAGCATGCGATTTCCTGAAGCTGCAAACATGCTTTTTATTACTCTATACATGGATATTTGTTAAATACACTCTGCTTATTGACAACTCTGCTAAACAGAAGAGGATTTACCCTTTTCTGTATTACCCCATAACACCCCAGTAACATTTTTAAATATATCTTACAAACACAATAATTATACCTTTTTTCAAAGCACAAAATCTTAAGATCACTTATAATGGTGAACAGTCTTCCATAACATCCTCTAGAACCAAGGCCCTTAACTAGTCAATACATGTAGCAGCAAGACTAATCTAAGAAAAAGGCTCTGTCAAAGCAGACATTTGGATAATTGCACTTCCAAACTAGAAAGTGCAGTGGATGAAGGAATGAAAGGGAATAACTGCTTGCTACTTTACTGACAGAGATTACTTTTAGTCTCCGATTAAGATTCTGTATTCTCAAAGTAAATTAGATTTTGCTTGTTAGATTCTCAGAATGCTTAGTGGGCAAGCGGAGAGGGGGGGAGGGAGCAAGAGGAGAGTGTTATAAATAAAGCTTCCAGAATTTTGTTTTTTATTACAAGCAGAACACTGGACAAAGATGACACAACTACCAAGAATCTGTTCAGTTGATCTTGTGCTCCTATGAGGGGAATATGCATTGCCTTTCTCTTTAAGGAACGAGGCATTCTGTGAGGGCTTGGATTACACAGCAGAAGATTAAATTCCTCTTTAGTATGTACATCAAACAAATGGGGAGAATTGGGATAGTCACTTTACATTCCTTCCAAGATAAGGTATCCCACACATAAAGGGGAGTGCTGAACACAAAAATTCATTAGGAAGAGTTGAATAAAAAGAGGGAAAAACAAACAAACAAACAAAATGAAGACAAAAAACCCCAAAAATAATGAAGAGAAAGGACAGTGTTACTCTAGTGTTACATCCTCCTTTCCCATCTTTAATCTCCTTTCCTCACCCCAACTAGAAAAAAGTTAACATTTATATTTCTCTCAAAGCAAAGAAACTTCTGCTCCACCTCTCTCGTATGAAGCTATGGAACTCACCTAGTATTCCCTGACCTACTTCCAAAATTAATGGCCAACTGAATTTCTAAAAGAATACAAAACCATCAGAAACACTTTCTGCAGCTACTATATATTTGCATGGATTAAGTTTTATTATAAGCTTACAAAAGTAAAGAGCCAGCACATGCTTTAGCATGTGTGGTGTGCTGGAGATCAGTCAGTGAGCCTCCTGTTTGCAGACTGCCAATGCGAGAGCTCACATAAGGAGCTTGAATTTTCTAGGTCCATTAAGATAATCTAAAACATTACTGAGGCTTTGGACAAAAAGGTCAAGCTATCACCAGTAAACACATTAGAACTTTATTTCTGTGCCATTCCTTAATGCCACTGTTTAGCCAAGGTAATGAAGATAGAGATAGTTCAGACTATTATTGGATGGAAAAAATTTGCTGTTCCATGTCTGGAATAAAGCAAGTACTGGCCTTTTAGTGGCAACTCACTGCAAAAGTTTCAATAAGGTCAGTTGTGAGTACTAAGGAAGTAGCACTAATATTAATTTATCTGCAATAAGGAGGAATCCAGAGCAGCCAATTTGTAATTCATTAAATATGCTTCCAGCACTATTAAAAAATTTCTTTTTTACAGTGCAAAAGCAAACACAGTTCACATCACATGCACACACACATGCAGTCAGAGATACTTTCCTCCACAGCAGGAGTGGATTAACAAGACAACTATTCCAAGTCTGAACTGAGAAGTTTTTAAACATTTTATATGAAATTTTAAAGCTACTAGGAAGAAGTAGCCTCAAACAGTTGAATAAGAACAGATAAGAGAAAGAACTTAGAAATGTATGTGCAGTTTGTTCAAACAGGATTTCACTACTCCAGCAACGTGTAAGTGCTAAAATCACAAGAGGAACACGACTCATCTGATATCAATTAAGGCTCATTCTGAAAAACAGGTAGCCTGCCTGAAGTCTTTATTTGCTTCTAACAAAAAAGCCAGTTATCTTTCGTAAGAATCCCTAAGTTTAAGTGTAAGCCTCAAACCAGAAATAACATATATTTGGGCTTCATATTAGGCTTTTGTGCACTATATCATGCTAAAAAACAAAACAAAACAACAAAACAAAAAACCCACAGTTTTGCCCTAGCTGACAGAAATGTATAGTTCCTAGAATTACTATATATATATACACATCATTAATCAACTTTTAGTTTTATGCTAGAACTAAAAGTATTTAGGGCAAGAAAGACAATGCCATGAGTAAATCCAAGGTCTTAAAAGGCTTGAACATGTGCAACATCTAAGTCAAGAATGACTTTTAGTCTTATTTATGCCTTAGCTATAAAAAATACTAAGGAAGACTTAAGTTTCTGGAACACTTTAGATTTTCACTGTCAAGTACTCTATTAAAATGTATTTCCATTGGGGTTGGTCACAAAAACTCTCCTCCTTGTTGTCACCGTGAAACTTTTAGAGAAGTTTTAAGATTTCCACTGGAGTAAGGACGCAAACCAAAGTCCCAAACCAGTACTATGTTCTGAATAAATCACCTGTTTGGATATTGCCTTCTTTTCCAGTGAAACTAAACAGAATTTTCCAAACTGCCACTGTGCTAGATTAAATTATAAAATTATATTTTATCAGTCAGACTGAGTTCTGCCATTCAAAAGCATTTTTACTGAATACAGAGTTCCAGATTACCAATGACCTGAGGGTAGGCAAATGGTCTAAGCACACAGGGTCCTGCTCTAAACCAGAGAACATAATTTCTGAGGTTAATTTTGAAATCATGTATTTATAACCTCTACTTAAAACTCCAGCAAATGTATGTCAAAGCTTAATATATGCGAAAAATATCTGTAAATAAACACTAATGAGACAGTCTAATGTGCTTATCCAAAGAGCTCCCAATAATGTCTTAGGAAACAGGAGAGACGTCACTGTGAAGCTTCCTTGCACTGAGGTTTCCTAAGATTTTCTTTAAGCAACATTACCAAGTAGTCAATGTACTCCACACTGTGCTCTTGCTTCCTCACTCCCAGCCCCACTCTGCCGTCCCACTGTGCTGACAAAGCTGTTTGCATTACCATGAAAAAAATTACATAAAGAAACTGAACCGCATAGTTGAAAAAAAAAAAAAAAAAAGGTTATTTTTGAACTGGACAAGTTCCTCATATGGTTTGTAATGGCTCCAGACATACTAACAACTGTGCCTCTGCAACTGAAGAGGTGACAAAGGACTAAGGGCTATTTACAACATTCTCAGTCACTCTGTGCTCTTTTATCCTTTGAAGACACTGTACATGCTAAGCAGTAATCATGGAGGCTTAACATCTATATATATATACACGCTACCTCTCATTAAATGGTTTAAACAAGTCTTTAGAGTAAGTTCCAGAGAGCCCTTCTCAACTGAAAACAGTCTGAGCCCAATAGGAGGAAAGGTAAGGAAAAAATTATTCTTCCAACACTCCTTATTGAAGATCAGTATCTTCAATGAATGGAAAAAAATTGACGAAACTACAATCAAAACATATAACGAAGCAATGCATTCAGACCAGAAAAACAGCCATGGTGCCCATTACTATGACCTACAGTTTATCAAGCCTAGATTAATCTACATAGGAAAAAGTCAAGTGAACTCTCCTCCTGCAATATTTTAAAACATTGTTAAAGCTTCTTCAAAGTTGGAAGTAGATATTCCCAGAATGTAACACAAGTTTTCCCAGCAGTTAAGAGCACATATCACAGGTATGACAGACATGTTAGTGTTGCCATATTTAAGATGCAGCATGCACAACAAAACATCAATGTAATAACTTGCAGTATCCCTTTTCTCAATTTCACACTATTTGATGAGCATATTTTCACTTGTTAATACATGCTGATACATAGCACTCAAAATACTGTGTGTATAGCATACTTTGAACATATACTGCTATAGAATGTTTTTTTCTAAAAATACTTTTTAATTGCCCAGAGCACTGCTTTAGCAGATTGATCCTTTCCAAGACAGATCTGGAATTTAACAGGTTTAGTGTTTCTTACAAAACATACCTTTGATGTTTATTTATAAACTGAACACTGTGCCTATTTGAATCCTGAAGGCTTTTCCTTCAGAAAAAGTGTGTGATTTGATGACAGTGACAGAGTTCAATAAGCATTTTTTCCAAGTAATAAGCAGTTAATCTAATAAAGTAAAACTGAAGAACTGAACTTTTCTCATTGGGTTAAATTGAGTTGGTTTGTTCCTAATAGCCCACACAGGGTATTCCTAATTAACTAAAAGTTAATTCTGTACCTTGCTGTCGTGAGATCCCACCTGGAGTACTGTGCTAAGCTCCAGGGCTCCCAAGAGCCTTAGATAAGAAGGACATCAACCTGTTGGAGCAGGTCCAGAGGAGAGACAAGAAGATGATCAGAGGGCTGGAGCCCCTGTCCTATGAAGACAGGCTGGGAGAGTTGGGGTTTGTTCAGCCCAGAGAAGAGAAGGTTCTGGGGAGATCTTAGAGCACCTTCCAGTGCCTAAAGGGGGCTACAAGAGAGTTGGAGAGAGACTTTTTACAAGGGCATGTAGAGACAGTACAAGGGGTAATGGCTTCAAACTGAAAGAGGGCTGGTTTAGCTTCAGACATAAGGAAGAAATTATTTACTGTGGGAGTGCTGAGGCACTGGAACAGGTTGCCCAGAGAAGCTGTGGATGCCCCATCCCTGGAAGTGTGTAAGGTCAGGTTGGATGAGGCTTTGAGTAACTTGGTCCAGTGGAAGGTGTCCCTGCCCATGGCTGGCTGGTTAGAACTAGATGATCTTTAAGGTTCTCTCAACACAAATTATTCTATAATAATTCCATATTTTTTCAAAATTATTGCATCAGCATTTGCAAAAGTCAAGAAAGAACACATTAGTACATTGTCAAATACTCAGGTAAGTTTGCTATTAAGAACAAAAAACTAGAACAGAAGTTTAATCATTACATCAATGTTTACTTATTTAGAAAAGGGATAGTGCATCTCTAACACATATGTAGCCTTAAATAAATACAAACCCTGATAAAAAGAAAGCAGCATGCCAGATATCTCTGAAGACAGCGCCAATACTGCAAGAGGTGCTTGTACCGTAGCTCTGCACTGTTCCCTCCTGTGTGTTATCTGTGGTACTAGAGCCATCTCCTTCCCTATGTACTTCCAAATGTGCTGCTTTCCTTAATTTCCTTCATCAGAAGAGATTAAAATTGGAAGGTAGCTTTGTAAGTGCAATTTGCTAGTTCTGTAATGTGTTCAGCAGTTTAAGCATGCAAAAACAAGCAAGATTTCAAAAGTATTTTGCTAAAGCTTTATCATATAAATCTTATAAATTCCATTTAATAAAACTGAGCATTGCACATTATCATAACACTTAAACACAAAATAAATTTCACTTCATCATCAGAGGCCTAGACTACAAAATACACTACTGCAGGGTTTCCCATTTTAATGGGACAACTCACACAGTGGCAAAGCACAGTCAGTGGAGTGCTTGGAAGACAAGTTTTACACTTCAGAGAGCATCTCCTTTAATGTATGCTTTCCACAGATCACTGGACAGTATTGAGCAGAGTTATAAAACTAAATTTGCAGTAATGTAAACATTGTCACTCTACCACTATTCAGATAGAAACTGTTTTGAGGCAAAAATTCAGATTCAATGCATTAAAATTCAAATAAAATTATGCATAAATTAGCCAATGCATAAAAGCTATAAGCACCCACTTTAAAGTTTCAAATAAAAACTGAGCACCAATTTCTCATCTCTTGCAAAGCAGAGACTGTAACCCCCTACATTTTTTTTCATGCACGTTCTTTACAGTAGTTTAACAATCCTAAATGATAAAGTACTTTAACACAGACTATACCTTCTTCTTTTACCCCCTGTGCTAGGAGGTGGCTTAGGAGTTCGTGTTGAAACAATCTGACAGTGCACAGTCCCAAGTAGCAACATTAGCCATATCGGCCCAATGACTTCAGTCAGAGGTATATTATGTGGGCTTTGGGCTGTATAGAATAGCACTACAGCAGCAACTGGAAAAGAAGGGAAATGAAGTTGAGTTCAATATTTGAAATGTCTGAAATGGCCAACTCGTTATGTGGCTTTTGTTAAAACCAAAACCAGTCAGTTAGCCCTTTCCCTGCATTTAAATCACCTCATGTAATTCTGAGACAGAGAAATCCTAATGGCTAAAAACCAGCAGCAAAAAAGGTTTAAACAGTTTCCTACTGTCTTAATATCTATCTTTAATTTCACACTACATTATAGGTATTGCAAAATGAAAAGGTGGCAGAATGAAGGCGGGGGAAAACATTTGGAAAGCTGTATCTGTCATGAAACAACTTTAAATTACAGTGAAACATCTGCAAGAGACATAACCAAAAAGCAGCTTAAACAAAGGTAGTTCCATATCATCTATAATGACACAGCACAATCCAACAAGTTAAGTGAGACTTGAGACTAGAAACTCTCTATAGCAGAATGCATTTTAAACTTCATATTCCAGTAAAGGGACAAAACTGCCCATCTGGATAGACAGCCAGTCATAAGTGCAACCGAGTATATATTTCATATATATTGTGTATACTTCTTAACAGTGAGGAAAGATCAGAGACAAAGCATATAAACTATGAGCTAGTTCAGCTGAAGTGACCAGGACTCTAATTGGGACTTGTGGTTGGAAAACGAGCAGCTTCCAATTCCGTCGCTAGCTAATAATTTTGTAACCCTATAACCACTTTCCACGTACAGCCAACACCCACACAGCTATTCTTGTTCCTGTACCCAGAGCCTGACCAGTCAGACACATTTTTACAGGCCCACGGTCAATCTGAACCCATTCACCAAGCATGGGGCAGGCAGGAGAGGCAACCCCTCTCTTTTACTGCTTATTCTGTGTCCTAGCCGCTCTGCCTCTCTGGCTTGGAGTGCTTTGTCTATAAATCAGCTGAGAGAAGCTATCAAAAAAAAACCCAAAACAAACAAACAAACAAAAAAACCACCACATAAACTCTAAGAAACAATTCAGAAACAGAACTGGGAAATAATTATATGTTCCTACCATCTGCATATACCAGGAGAACTCGGTTTTGTTCTTGTACTACTAAGAAATAAAAGTCCCATATCTTAGACCTACTGCCAGCAGAAGAAATAAGTGGTGTAAGTTCAACAGTTTTCACCAATTCTCCATTGAAATTAAATGAAAAAAATGCAGCCACATCCAAAGCTATGTGCCACATTCAAACACCTGAAATAAATCACATGAAGCCACACCTAACAGCAGATATCTGAATTTGATGTTCTCCACTAAAAGGAGATTCAATGTGTTTTTCATTAACTAACCTTTCACAAGGTAAACAATATTAAAAACATAAAGAACGTATGAAACAACTGAATTATTTTTGATTGTGGAAAAACTATTTCTAATTTCTCCTCAGTCTTTTCCCTAAATTAAAGCACAACAGTCTTGCATAGAGCAAAATGGATATCTTTTATTATTACGTGGGGGATAATTTTTTGCTGCATGAGGTTTTTTAGAAAGACTGTATGCATCTATGAGAAACTCAACTTATTAAGAAATAATAAAAAAAAGGTACAGATAGCAAAAGGTACAGATAATATTATCTATTTCTAAATGAGCTTATCTAGGTTATCACACATACAATTAGCTTAATGAGGTAAAAGTGTAAAGAAGTAGCCAATTTTGACTCCTACCATAAAATTTGGATAAACATATTCTTTTGAGAACACAGAGCTCCACAGATCCGTGTGAAATGATTTGCAGGAGTAGGTCTACACAAAATAATTTTACACTTCACTACTGCTACTTAATAGACATTTAGCAAAGCAGAGCTGTCTAGAAGAAATCATGTTCCAGAAGACAGAAATCTGTAGATTGGGGATTTCCAGCAAGACGTTTCACACAGATTTAGGAAAATGTTACCAATCTCCTGATCTTTTCAGTAGGAGGGGAGGGAAATCCAAGAATTTCTTTGCGCACAGTGTGTCAATATGATCTTCTTCAGGTTATCCAAGAATTGGTCCTACCAGTAGGTAGGTAGGAGTGGTCAGAACAGGATTTCTCACAGCATTTTTAATTATTTCTTTACATATTTATAGTATTTGGACTTCCACTTTCCTAAAACACAGTGGTTTATTTTGTGGAACAGACATAAATGAAATTATATCACACTGAGCAAAAAGCTGTCTCAAAGAGAGCAATCATACATTTCAAAGACCAACGAGCATTTATTTTTAGAGCATTTAAAGCTTTGAAATACTTGTAATAGCAAATGAAGGCATACATACTTATGTATCTCACCACCACAATAAACAACCATTACATCATTATTAAGGTTTCTTGCTTCATAGTTAAGAAATACATGATAAACATTGTTATTTCACTCTTGATTTTCCCATTAGAATATAAAGACATTTTTTAAGTAAAAATGAGGTAATATTATATACTAGATAGATAAGGAGTCACAAGAAAAAGGTTTTACTTCTACCTTAAGTCACTGGCCTGTTCCGTGACCTTGAACAAAAAGCATTTGTAGTTCTCTTATCAGACATTGTGCTAATCACTTTACACTAAAGGAAACCAATGCAAATAAAACCTGGAGTTTAAATCTACAGCCAAGGAAAGAGCTTTTTCTACAGACTTACATAAATACTAGCAAGTATCCTGATAAACCTAATCAATTTTAAAGCAGTAATGCAGTTCCTAAATCTATAGAAAACACTTTAAAATTGAAGAAAATAATTTAACAAAATATTTAACCAAAATAAAATCAGACCATTTTACAACAAGGTCAGTGAGAATCTGTCATGATGACAGAAAGTCCAAGCTGCAATACAAAATCCAGATTCAGAGTAGAACTATGGCCACTGGAATTTGAAATGTTTTGTTCTTATATTTCCATCAAAGATTCTTGATGTTTTGGTGCTGCCTTACCAATCTTGTAAAAAATTAATAACTGAGCACAGTGCTTGGCAGGGTGGGATGGGGTGTTTTAAATAGTTTCCAATAAGTAAATCTGTCAATTCAATTTCACTTTCATGTTCTTTTACTTTATTTCAAAAACTATCAAAAAGTCTGCAGCTAATTCAGCACAATTTAAATATCAAGTATTTAAAATAGTTGGACTATAGAGGAATATGGAATACTATTAATTATTTTCTGGTATGTTTAAATTCACAACCTCAGAAATATCAGATATACTTCATCATGTTACAAGTTATATGGATTAGGGAACTGATGCATTCCAACCATAACTTTGTAAATCACAGATCTCAAGAAACCTGAGGGGGGAAAGTGTTAATTATAAGATAGCTCTGTAATTAATGTCCTAAAAACTTGCTTGCATTCAGAATCTGCATTGTCTTACTATTTTGCTACTTTTAGAGTCTTATGAAGACGCCATGAATTAAGTGTGGATATATTTTTTAAATAAATTTACAAATAAGAATATAAAAAATTACTGTTTCTCAGAATAAGACACCTGTGAACATGGTAACAAACAACAACTTCTGTCTTTTATTACCTATATTACTATAAATGAGATTAAAATTATTAGCACCATGAGATCTCTTACTGTAGTACAGACAAATGCTAATGTATGCAACAATACTTATTAGGAAAATATCTCAGAAATGGGGATAAGAAGAACTTTTGAGAGGAGGTCACATAAATACTTGCCTATATTGCAGGTCTTGAGGCACTGGCACTATGAAAATAATTTTATAGCTGGTAACATCACCACATAAGAGGAACTATCATTTTCTCCCTATCTTTTTAAATTAAAATTTCCAAATGAAACAGTGATTCTCAACTGAAAGGACAGATGGGAAAATTAAAAATGTAATATTGTATTTTAATTGATTTCAGTGGAAAATCTATTAGTCATTTAGCTTCTCAGGGTACTTAAATTGCTCCCAACTTGCATTAACCTTCTGTTCCATTTCTGTTGTACATACTTCTGAAAGACTTATTCTTCACACTGTTAGACAGTGACTCACTCCATTACATTTCTCCCTTTCCAGTTTTCCTCTTATGAATTACATATATTTAAGAGAATCACAAAGTCAGATTGATGAACATCCAGAAAGTGGTGAACTCCTGTTAAGTTGTCCAATAGCCCTTCTATAACCTAGATAACATAAAATTAAGATGCACAGTCTCCCCAGTGCAGTAGAAAAAGCAACAGAAGCACAGAGGACAGAAAGTCCCTCATTTGCCACTCCTTCAGGAGCACAGCTGAGGTTGGACTGAAGTACAAGCTAGAAGGTCAGTGCCTCTGATGTAACAAAATAACACATGGAAGGACAACTGGAAACTGGTCCATGAGATCATCCTACCAGGCTGCACAAGGTGCACACACCTTGGCAGGCTTGGCCTTGCCTGTTTCTTGATCAGAGCTCTTGATCTGCACAGGTACCAGACGGACCAAAAACCCAAGGCAAGATACACTCCCTAAGCCAACGGTTTCTTCAATATTGCTCAGTCCTGAACTAAATTAGATAGTTCTGAAAACCTAAATTAAACCCAGAGGTGACAAACTTTTGTGTGCTAAATGCTGAAGACAGCCTGTGAGGAGATCCTTAAATTTTTCATTTTGTCCCTATTATACGTCTAAAAGAAATGTTAACAAAGGGACAGAAAACATTGGAATGAACCTTAACAGCATAACATGAACCAAGCAGCAGCTTCCATACAGTTAAAACAAGGCATTCAGTTGAAGCCAATGCTGTAATCCAACTCTACCTTGGAGAAGGTAAAGAACAAGCAGCCAGAAAAAAATGACCCGTGATGTCACTTGTAGCCACCACCTGTAGAAGAACGGAAAGAAAACAACTCTCACGATTCCTTTGCGGGTCAAAGATGTCCAAGGACTTTCAGGTTTTGCTTTAGCGAAAGCAGATCCTTAAAAAAAAAAAAAAAAAAAGAATTTAGATTTATTTCATTCTTACGGGCAATAAAAAACTCTAGTTGTTCAACAGCAGAGTAGTTAAGACAGTTATTTAAAGGAGCAATTATTAACCACAATTATTCGAATGAATCTTGTACTTCCACCATTTCACAATCTCCTCCATCCAAAATTGGCATAAATTGTTGGTGCCCTCTTGGCTGCCATTATCAGGAATTTCTACCAATAGCTGTATTTTGGAATGTTTGAATAAGAAAACATTGGCATTTCTTACTAGGTCAAAATTATTTTAAAATTAATTATTAAAAACTGTTGTTTCATAGAGGTATCAGAAACTTGATATAAAACAACAAGAAGTCATATGAAAACTGCATGCCCATGCACATACAGCAGAGCCCTTTCCAACACAGCAAAGGGATCTAAAATATCAACATCTGTAAATTGATCCAGGCACCTCATTTGGGAAAATGGAATAAGGTTGAGAAGCACTGAGGTGGTTTTGTCCAACTGAGGATTAGCCTCAGGAGCTGAGAAGCCACCCAAAGAATATTTTTGTCTCTCCTTCTACACTATTTTTAATCTCTCTCATTCAAATGTCCTTTTTCCCATTTCTTTTTCTTCCTGCAAATTCCCAGCTAGAAAAGTGAGTAGCATTTACTTCATGGGGATGTGACTTAAATTATGCCAAGTTATTGACTGGAAATGGCAACTACTGCAGGCTGCTATGCCATCTCCACCTCATTTACCAGCAGAACTGGCATTAGTGAACTCTGCTGCCACAGGTAAAACACTGCTAGCATTGAAATTACTTTAACACCAACTTAGATATCTGTGAAGGGCAGTCATTTAAATGCTATTCACATATATCATCATACTGAAGTGGTCTACCCCTGTTTCTTAGTTTCTTTACAGTTCAAATGTTATTTGATTTTGTTTCTTTCTCTCACATTCCAATTTTTAAAAGGTTATATTGTTATACTGCACACCCACAGATGTTAAAAGAGATAATGGCAGGAGGGGGAGCCCAAATAATACCCTTTTGGGGGTTTTCTGGACCCATCATTAGAACCATCAGCTCATCTCAGGCCCATCTCCCCAAGCCCAGACTAGGACAGAGGCAGAAAAAGCAGGTGGGAATCCAAACCATGGAATGAACACCATGACCAGGCCCCTCCCAGGGCTGTCCCAGAGGAGCCATCAACCCCACTGTCCCGGTGTGAAACACTCACAATGAGGCTTTGAGAACAGCTCTCCAAGTCACCTTTCAGAGGAGAAGGAGATGCTGCCTGGGCAGGTGGGACTCACTGAGGGATGCAGAGGAAGAGCAGCTCAGATTGCACAGACTTATTATAGGACAGTTAAGGAAAGAAACCAGGGGTGGGAGAAAGGAGGGGTTTAGGTGATTTGGAGAGGAACAAGAGTGGGGAAGTTGAGGGGTAAGGGGATAAAAAGGACTGGTCATGCATAAATAGCCACTGTCCAGAGCTACCTGGCTACCTGGAGTAGATGTAGGAGAGTGTGCTGGCTGCTGGGCTCATGGATAAAAATGCTAAATAATGTTTTCCCTAACCTTCAGGAGGCATGAGGGAAATGACATAAAGATAAAAGTAAATTAGACTAAATAAAGGCTTTTAGAAAAATGTTATATTATCTAACCTTCTATTGTTGTTTCGTTATTTAAAAAAGGCAAGAAACAGTCATGGCCTGTAAAATTTTTATTCTGCAGAAACTTCCGCATAACCTTTCCTCTAGATGTCAGAAGATTTGAAAGAGATGTGAATGCATGGCAATTGGAGATTTCTGAACTAATAACTTTGGGTTTTTGTTGTTTTTCTTTTCAAAATCTAACTATACATCAAAATTTAGATCGAATTCTAAAGCCTTCAATTTAATCTAGACTTCATAATTTACCAATATTTCCTATCCATCCACTTTAGAGAAGGGTTATATAGAGTTGCTGTGTTTTAGTTTGCTTGGGGTTATTTTAAACTTACTAATACACTCTTGTTATAAAAACATGGGATGGCTGTTATTTTTATACTGAGAAATTCAGCCTTTTCTAGCTCAGACCTACCTCTTACAAGATCAACATCTATGAGGTCTGGTTTCACGTGTCCTGTTTTCTTTGGTTTGTTTCTCAAACCCTGCATAAGACAAACACTATCAAAACATACTCATGGAGACGACACACATTACAAAATACAAAAACATCTATGTGGTCAGTAATTGTATTTAACCTATACTGCTACTGAAAATTCATACAAATATGTCAACTTCATAAAGTACTATAAATTAAACATTCCAAGGAACAATGCACAATAGATGCCTTTTACACACTTTACAATCTAAACAAAACCCAATCAATTACTGACCCATGAGGCAATTTTTCAAACACAGCTATGCACTGAGCACTCATCTCCCATGGCTTGGCATTATGCAGACAATGGATGCACACACTTGCAAGAATTAGTAATACATGTCTATTAGGTTTTCAGAACTTCTGCAACAAATTACATTCCTGAATCTCTTTTCTCATTAGATGCCTAACTAAACTTCACAAAATGCTTACACTGCAAATCCTTAATTCCAAACCTAGACAGCAAGTCACGTTGCAATGCAGGAGCCACTAATCAGCAAGCTCTCAGAAATCCAAATTCTAGACAAGTATTGAATTTTTTCTTCTTTGTGAATATAAATTAGCCAATTAAAAGGAGGAGGGAAATCCCACACAATAGGAAAGCAGCAGCAAGAAAAGCAAGCTTATTTTGTCTTTTAGAACAGCATCTTCCATCACTGAAGAGCCAAACTCTCTTGCAAAGCTTTCAAGTTCGCTCTTAATTCTAAAACGTGATGCTGCACTCCCAAGTCTCAGAGACAGTTATGAGTTTATTCTGCTCCCTTTAGACTAGACTCTTGGTCACATTAGCCAATAAGGAAACCACAGAGTACAATTCATACAGAGTAAAATAAAATATTTCAAAAAATATTTAGGATACAAATGGAAATGTTATGAAAGTCATTTAATTGTTTTCACTCAAAAAGCAGTTAAATTCACTGGTGAACTCTACATTTCTACCACTGCCCTATTTAATTCACATGTAAAAACACTTATTACTTAAATGTACTCATTAATTATAGATGAAAGCATAAAAATAAAATTATTATCAATGAGACACAGATCAGTGAAATCTGGTAATGGTAATCTTTATACAACCAATATCAAACAAAATGTTCAACTGCGTGCAGCTCAAAGTATTTCTCGCATCTAAATTCAGCTGGATTTATTTTCATGCTGAAATAAAGATAAAATTAAAAAATCAAACTGTTTACAATGAGCTAGATATGTATTCATTACCTGATGTGTCTATTAGCAAAATGGGAGTTTGCTTGAAACAAAACAGAATTAATAAAAAGAACTGAAATGTGGGTCAGACAAAATGCACTCTAAAAATGACCAATAAAGAAAATCAGTTTTATTGTAGACTTAGGCATTCCAAAGACCTTAGTATGCAAAATTTTTACAGAACAGCAGTCTCAAAACTGCAGTAACTTTATGGAGAATGAGAAAAGAAGCCCATAATTAGAACTGGAAATTATAATCCAGAATCAGCCACAGATTCTTGTGAAATTTTGCATAAGTGAGCCACTCCATCTCATAAAAAGATCTGAAGCTTAAAAAGAAAATGCTGAATGCTATAATAATTTTCAAATGTATTAGTGCTTATGGGCCACAAGATTTTCCTTGAAAGTCTAAATAAAGATGTGCCTCTTAGAAGAAATAATCTCCTGGAAAAATACACATAATCCTTGGAAAAATGTACCACTATGGCTAAAGTTGTGTTTTCATTTTAGAGAAAGAATTCTGAAAAAAGTGTGTCAAGTGTATAACTTGATGCAACATTCATGACTTGGATGACTCATTCCTTAAAAATTCCATTGGTCAAACTGAAAATGTTTTCAGTGTCCATGGACTACACTGAGTTGGTTCTTGTTCTTTTTGCCACATAGAGCGAAAGAATTCCATTTGTTCAGATGCAATTTCTCCACTCTCTTAATGCATCACAAATATCTGCAATATATGTGGAAAACAGCAGTGTTTCAAACTAAGGTTATTTTAAAAAAATATTCATAGTTTCATAACGCTCAGACCCATCCGGGTGGTTCATATAATTTCTATTCAGCACCAAACACATTTCAGCTAAGTAATAGGAAAAAAAAAGTGTCAATAAAAATGCTTAAAAGTAGATGCTATTATGGTAAAAGTCCTTTCACAAAAATTTTAAAATTAGTCTTAATAGATTCTATTATAGTTCTCACTAAATTATCAGTTTATAGTAAGAGAAACAGATTTTCTGCTAAAAATAAGAAGGTTTCAGATTTTTAGTAAAGTTAGTTTATAAATTATGATATGATTATATAATATACACATATATTAGATATATTCATAGATATCAAAGCCCTGTAGGACCTTTGAGATTAAAGCACTAATGTGCAATACCTAAACTTGGTCGTGTGCCTCGCTGTTATCTGTATTGCATGAAACTCAGGCAACACCAACTGATACAGACACCATCAGTAGTTTGTTAGTTATTGGACTCCTGAGCCAAATGAGATCCACTTAGAATAAGCACAGGGCACTATTGGCAATAATTATTTGAATAATGTGCTATTACACAGCAGTTAGAAGAACTCCTGTCAGAGCTGTGACTGGCTTTCACGGTCATGGGAAGGACCCTTCAGGCACCCCTGGGCTCAGCCACGGGGCTGAAATACCATTGGGTCTGACTAATGTGTGTATTTTTGTACAGAAACCAGGGAACTCTGCAGCTCAGGTCAGAAACAGCTTCCACAGAAGGCAAGCAAGTCCCCCTGCACGTTTTATTTAGCTATTTTAGGACTGGGGCAGGAAAAAACCCACCTCCAGGGAAACTGAAGCAATGCACATTTTACTGATGTCAAGTATTAGCAACATATTGAAATTTGTGCAGCAGTACCATACTTCTTGCATGCAGAGTTTGAGGAAAAAAAGGTTAATAGCGAGAAAACATTACCTGAATTAACAGCATGGAGTATGACATAATATACAACCCATACAACTATCTTATATAGGATCGATTTTCTCCAAAGCAATTTAGCAATGTGGCAGACACTGATGGCACTGTTAGTTAAACCAAAATGCACAGAACACTGTTAACTTGCTTGTTCAGTGAAACAAAGCCTGAGGTACTTACCAGTCTAATAAACTGTACAAAACAATGACAGCATCATAAAGGAGGAAAAGTAAACTGCAGGTATAAGGTAACTAACTGAAAGCAAAGAGAGCTCAGATAACTGACATTAGAATTCATCACAAAGAAAAGTGAAAAGACAGAGGTAATAAAACAACTAAGCCCTGGCTTAAGATAAGTGAAAAGAAAAAAAAATACCAAGATACAAAAATATGTATCACACTAAATGCTGCAGAGTTATTAATTATGTAAGATAAATAGAGCATAGTATACTGGTTACATTTGGTTACGCTCCAGAAGTCTAGTTTTACTTTACCACTATTAAATACCACCACATACAATGTAAATTACATGAGTGCACACAATCACTAAAAGAAATAAATGTTGAAACGCTGTATTATTACCTTTATTTCTCTTTGCTCTACTGACTTTTCCCATATTTGTTGATCATATGCTCCAATCTAAAAAGATTACAGAAAAAAATACCAACATTAGGATTGAAAAGACATTGATCAAACAAAATCAATCGATCTTCAATAACAGAAGCATGAAGGCAGCAGGGTATTTACTTGGGGAGACTTGTTTACAAAGAAACCTTTATCTTCTCTGCTCCATCTTGGCTGGACAGGATCTAGCTAAGCTGTACAAGAGTTGTGATATAGGGCAGAGGTGAGCCAGACAGCCCCAGCCTCATCCCAGGCATTGTGCAAGTCACACAACTGGGAAAACCACACTCCCTCCCATTTCAGGTCAGGATTCAAGTCCCTGTATCAACAGAGAGCAGAACTATGGCAGCAACACTGACAGTTAACTTTAGAGAAATACCATGCATAAGTAGCTGAACCATATCTTCAATCAATTTTTTATTTTTTTTAAACCATCTCCCTCTCTAATTCCCATTTCATTCCACTCACTTCTACAGCTACACGGTCTTTAGTGTTATCTCTTCAGAGCACACAGCAGCAAGATATATGGTCAAGCTGGTAATCAACTCGATTATAGGCCAGGGGAAACTCAAAGAATATCAGGAAACTGCCTTTTTCCCGCCAAAGAACCAATGTTCCTAGTAGACCTATTCCCAAATTTGTTCACTCTAATTTAGCTGCTAGTCTATTTCTTCATGAAACTCTTCCAAATAACTTAGTTTTATTAAACCTAAGCAAGTTTTTAGTTAAAAAATTGAAATAAAAAGGAAGTGTTTTCTCTCAGGCTCTAACCTCACCACAGCGTTGTAGAAAATTGTATTTGTGAGAGCAGAACCACAGATTGTTGAGTTTTAAACCCAGTCAGCCACTAGGTAGGTACCACACAGCAGCTCACACAGAGCCCCAGAGCAGCTACTGTGAAGAAAATTATCTCAGGCAAAACCAACACATGGTCCTGCAAGCACTAACTCCTAGCATTAAGACCAGTTTCAATGGGTTGTGTCATTTTAAATAACCATCAATATAGGTAGCTATACAGGTAACTATAGTTAATTTAAGAAATTACTGTGCACTTATTTATCGAACATACAGAACTACTCTATGACTGTCAGACATTTTGAAGAAGGGCAACCTTGAACTTCAGGAAATTCCCATGTACGATGGTGACAAGAACAACTCAATATAAGAGACAATATATCCAAGTTTTGTAAGAAGTTATCAAAGATCATCAGTGCTTTGAACTCTGCACATATATTTAGGTAATATTGAGTAATGATCTCTTCTACTCTGGCAATTTGAAAGCCTTGCCATCCCAGCAGTTCTACCTAGACATATAAATCTCAAGCACACACACTGCTGGTATCTGGGTTTGATCCAGATCACAGACTCTGAGCAGTTAAGTGCAGGATCACTTTTAGGTCTCAAGGGAGAGACAGGTGTGGTTCCTGAGATCTTTTACTAACATGCAGAGCTGATACAAGCAGCTCAGTCAGACACCTGAGAGAGGCAAGAGGAACAACTCCCATCATTTGAGCAAATCTGCCTAAATTCAGTCTTACTGCCAGGGTATGACTCGCATGACTCCTCCTTCCAGTTCACAACTGCAATAGACACAAAAGACCTGAGCACAAGTGCACACACCTTGTACCAGAAAACGTTATTCTGATTTCTCTTTTATTATTTCAGCCTTCATTAATTTAGATGTTACAAAAGGAAAAAAAAAAAAGTTCCTTTTAACCAAGGACCCAACATAAATGTAAAAACATACCCAGAGAAGCCAACAGGCATACACATCCATAGGCACCTTCTGTGCCTCTAAACCAGACCAATCAGTGAAAAAATACCAATAATAATTAAAAACATTCTAATTTAGAGTGGTAAACCCCAAAGCACATCTAAAATTCAAAGAGAGAACAGTAAACTGAATTACTGAATTGCCCTTTCTCAAATAAAAATAATATTTCCCATTCACAAGAGCTAAACAATTTCTATAGTTTGCTACTGGAAAACTTTGGGGAAAAAAATCTACTGGCTTTTTGGTAATAATAAATACTTCACACCTCTCACTTGGAAAAAATTATACTGTGGAAAATAACTAGGGAGTCAGGCACTGTACTGGGCAGAATTAAGCACTTACTACAATTAAAGTAATTAAACCAAAGGAAGTTTAAGAGCTAACTCCACCTGGATAACAGCCAGCAATTACAAAGTCAATATATTGAATAACCACTCCACCCAGGCATTTGTATCTAATTGTTCTGGCTTTTTCTCTAAATACATTTCAAATGAATTTTCTGGTTTTCATTAAATTTGCTAAGAAGAGCCCCAAGTGACATTTTTGTGCTGCATATTATTGTGTCCTTCCCTTCCCACTTCAAAAAAACCCCAAAATTCTTTCTCCAAGGACAGAGAAGGGGATGCAAGTCTGTGTCCCTCTCCATTATGCAAGAACCAAGTGCGGAAGGAAGCCTTTGTCCCAATAAAGCTGCAAAGCAAACTCTATTCCTAATTCCATTCATAGCTGAAACTGGTGTAGAGTTGAAAGTCTTTAAAGCAGTGTTCTTCTTTCAGACAAATAACAGACCATTTTTTGAAGGAATTCTGGGAAACACAGATCCCAGAAGACATCTAAGGCAAGGAAGTTGACTGATTAAAAATCCTACAAATATTTCTTTTCCCTCCCTAGGGAGCACAGCTTCGATCTCCACATAAAGATAAGAAGAAGGGATTTTGCCTTTCATGTTTTTCTTTCAATGTTGCCCCATAAAGCAACTCTTCCAGCAGCAGGTAAAATAAAAGAGCCAAAACTACTTTAAAGGACATGGTCTTTTACAGCTGTTTTATTGGAGGAGTGGATCTGTCCGATCACCTCTGAACAATTTCAGTTATTAAAATCTGAGCACAAGATTATTTGTGTTGTAACAAAGTTTTAGAAGCACTGCAGGGAGGAGGAATGCGTGTCCCTCAGCACTTCAAATTCAGAACTGATACTCAATTTCCCTTCTCGCCATCAGCATAGGCATCCCTCTTTACTTGTTTTAAAAGTGTGTCAGAAGAAAACATTTGAGAACAAAGACATCATTGTAAAGTAGCATACTGGATACTGGCACACTTCATTTCCCACATTAAACAAAAATAGGTAGAACCAGTGTTATTGAAACAAGACAAGTAAAAAAACACAGGCAATAATTTGTTTTCTCTCCCTTATGTCAGCAAAGCACATCTAGAGTTAGTGAAATTCTTGCAGAAATCATTGAGAGGTGTTTTTCATTTATAACAACGAAATTATAACATATAATGATTATCAGAAATGCTAGACACCTGTATGAATTAAATTCAAGAACATAACTTGTGAAAGAATTGAAGAATGTAAATTAATATTAGCAAACCTTACCAGGTTTAAATTATCAAGAGCACCAGTCAATTCCATCTTTGAGGAGTATTTGCTAAGTATTTGCATTTGAATTGTTTCATGTTAAATGTAATGTAAATCTAAATGAAATGTAGGCTCTGGCTCTTGGCTATCCGTGTAATTCTTTTCCATTGTACATACCTGCAGGACACTGAAAAGAAGCCTAGCATCTAGCAATGCCAAAGAAATTAAGCTCTAAAGGCAAAGAAAAGGAAGGAATAACCTTTCAGAGATAAGATCAGATTGGAACTTGAAGAATTTAAATATACACAAAGGTTGATCAAAGCAAGGTTTCCCCCAGTATGCAATTCTCCTCAGGGCTCCTCCACAGGCTTCAAGCTTCCTTGTCTGGAACTGTTCCAAAATTAATGCCCTGATCAACTCCAATACTTATACACCCCTGAACCCATCAGCTCTGCCTGGAGTCTCAACCATTATAGTTGCAAGTTCTGCAGTATCCTTCAGAGAAAATTTAAAGTATGAAACATGAGTCAAAAAAAATGTACCATTTTTACGTATACAACTATAAGAAAGGCTTTTAAAATCTCTTCAAGATACAATGCAAGACTGTTTGTCAGTGACACTTTCAATCTATCAGTCCAGTCTACAACTGGCAACAGACTTTTTTTTAAGCAAACTATACAACACAATATCCCAAATTTAATTTTATTTCACACAGAAATTTATTCTAATTCATTTCATGAAATATCTAAACCATAAGGATCTGAAAATTGTACTATATAGCATTTTTTTGTTTATTATGATTTGGTAGAAAATAAATTAACAGAAAGTTGGATAACAAGCCTATCTTATAATTTTTAAATATAACTTTTATCACCAAGCATCAACAGCAACACAACCTTGTTGTAGGAAAGTTGTCAATAATATGTTGCAGATATTAGAACTTGTGGAATAACCTGCCTGCAGCAGAAGTAGATACACTAGCAGATGCTATTTTACATACATTTAGTTTAAACTGTGCATCTCAGGCCTCCTCAGTGCCCAGATTCCATCCAGTCTATCCAAATCAGTTACCTCTAAAGAGTTCAGTTCTCAAGACCCGATGCCTCAACAAACACCAAGGAAAGAAGAGGAAAGGAATTCTGTTTCTTTATGTATTTGCAGAACTAACAACCCTTCTTCAAGCAGCTATAAAAAATTTTTGGCATATAAGAGATTACACACAAAGACTGAAAACTGCAGCCACTCTTTTGCAATGGAAAAGCAGGGGTTTAGCATCCTAAATTAACTAAGCATAATAAGCCTTCCAACAGGTTTTCTTGAAAAAAAAAAGTTTTCTCACAAGTAATTAATCGCAAAAAAATTGTTAAGTTGCCTGTGACTTGGCATGAGATATTAAGCTGCACAACTACACATTTGGTAAAACTAAACTCATCTGATAGAGCTAGCTCTGTAGTGAAATATTAAATAAATTTCAGACCCTTTAAAAGTGCAGACTCCTCATAATGTTTCCGGTTTTTAGGAGGTATGCGCACCTCTTGAAATTATCTAAAACAATTGCACTTATTCCTTCCCAATCAAATACATCAGAAAGCATTTGACAACATTTCTTTATACATCTAAAATTTGTTTGGCACCTGTGCAGTTTGGTTTTATAACATGAACAGCAATTAGCCTAAGTAAAGCAACTGAAATAAAAATTGCTGTGTTTTCAAACAAAGCCCAGTGCAAAGGGCTTTTGCACTGTGTAATATTTCTTCCCAAGGCCTTTCTCATAACAAACCACATGTGCATCAAGATTGAATTTGAGCTTTGTGAATGACACTGATATTCGTTTTAAGCTAATGTAGTGATGGTATCAACCTGTAGCCCAATACTCACAAGGCCTTCTGATTCTAATGGAATTGATCAATATTTCAGGAGACATTTATAATTTATGACCACGCAGACTAGCAAAGATTATAATCCTAAGAATACATAGTATTTCCTGTTGCATCTTAAAACTTTAATGTTTATCAATAATGAAACCTGCATGCTAAGCTTTGCTCTTTAAAACCTCTAAACACTTTTACAAGCCACATCACAATGGTATTACAAATCCAAAAGATAAAAGATACAAGATACAGAGTTTGGTAAATAAAAAACAAAGTTGCTTCTTTGGACTGTCTACCAATGCAATTAAGAGTTTGACACCTTATTCAAACATTTAGTGATAAAATATTAGCTAATATGCTTTATTAGCTTTTATAATCCAACATTACTAAAATAACTACATGATTTTATGTATCAAATCTAGTATTAAGATATCGATATATAAGTAATTTCTATACATGTAATATTATTAATTTAAAAAATATAGCTCATTTTCTCAAAAGCCAGAACAGGATTATTAAAAGTTATTTTAAACCCTTTTTTTTTTTAACATTAACTGATCCCCACTGCAGCAAAGGCAATACTCTCGTAGCTCAGTAGTATAATTATCTCTATTGAAGTAGACTTTTACGATGATTTTCTTTTTCAGGATGTTTTTCATTTTCAAGGGTGGTGGGTTTTTTTTGATTGAGAAGAATCACAGAATTTTTTTTAATCAGAAGTAACAATTCCACAGTTATAAATTCAAAACTCTGCCCCTAATATATACACATGTAATTCCTCCCTTATCCTTTTCCATTTGACTAAAAGTTACCGAACCCTTTGCTTTTACCAGATAGTGTGCAACTATTATATGGTGACTTCTGTCTGTGGTTTATTAGCTAAGTTTGATGTAGCTTAGCTTGTCTGGTCCACAAATCCACCATACACTCTGAGCTACTCAAAGTTGTCTCCTCCTGAAGGGAGGAGAATCATGGAATTTGGCCCCAGAAGGAGAGCTGAAACCAACTACTGTCAAGAGTAAAATTAAGCAATTCAAAACTTTTGAGTTATATATTCTTAACTATTTGAATTGCCAACTAATGACCCGCTTAAATTCTGGCAATAACTGCAGCAGCACTGTATTTACAGCCATTTCACTGAACAATAATTTTAATTTTAATCACAGACATTACACTGAACAAAAATCCAACAAAGGTTTACTTCAGAGACACTGTCCCTTTCAGAGTCTCATAAGAGGCAATTAAACATTTATCAACTATGTATTAATAGTTTTCCTGGTTTATTCTTTACAGATTAATTCTTGTTAACAGCTATCAGCTATGCTTATTTATTGCCCTAATTGTTTACAGATTTTAGTGTACCTACTAAAACCAAAAAACATCTTTTTTCATCACACAATTAAACAGAAAGAAAAACTATATATGTAAGAATAGTTAAAAACCGTTTGCAGGTTAAACCAAATGAGAGTACAGGAATAACCAACACCTACTCTAAGCTATGTCCTAACGACATGAATTGGACACAAGGGGTAACTTTGTATACCATTTCTTTGGTTCAAGTGGACTACAGAGCAAAATCTAAAAAGAGGCACAAACTGAATGAGATTTCATCTCCCTAATTAATGGCAATTAAGCACAATCTCATATGATAATGTTTACCTATCTTCAAATTTCAAACTGAAGTCTTCATGGAATGGCACAGATTGGAACCTCTGGGGGTCATGTAACCCAACCTCCTGCACAAAGCAGGTCCAGTTACACCAGGTCGCTCCAGGACTTAACCAGTAGAGTTCCAAACCTCTCCAAAGACTGGACATTTCATAGCCTCTCTGAGGTCCTGTCTCAATGCCTGGCAAACCTCAACTTATGGCTTTTTATCCTTATATCTAATCAGAATTTCCCACTTTTCAACTAGTGTTTATTGCCTCCCGTGCAATCCCTGTGTGTTCCGACAAGAGCTTGGTTCCATCCTCTCCACGGCCTCCAAAGCAGGAGATGCCATAGCAGTTAAGTGCTCCCTTTTGCCCTCTCTTATTCAGGCTGAGCAAACCAAGATCTCTCAAACTCTCTGCACATCGCACGACTCAGCCCTGTAACGACCTTGGTGTCTCTCCACTGGACCTGGCAAGGAATGTCAATACCCTTCTTGTACTGCTCAGCCCAAAGCTGGACACAGAATCCTAAATGCTGTCTCACATGAGCTGAACAGAGGGGAATAATCCTTTCCCTTGGTCCACTGGCTACACTATTGCTGACAACACCCAGTTACTCTCCAAGTGTTAAGGATTTAAGACCTCCCTAATTTTTTTTTTTTTTTTCATGATAATTTACTCACACAAAACAAAACAGCCTCAAGATGTAACTGGGAAGAGAAAACCATCGTGGCAGTCTCATTATTCAGTATAATTCCATGAAGACCACTGGAAATCCAACAATTTTACCAGTGTTGCAACTAGGATTTTAAAACAGCGATGCCCTTATGTCCCTGATCATTTCCACTTCCCACAGCACATTTTCCTTGTGCCACTGCATTCATCTGGGTGGCTGGAAGATCAATCAAATCAGACAGGAAGAGAAAAGAAAATGTTATATTACAGTTTGACCAGGCCTAATGACACAATTTAATAATCAGAGAATCCCTCTCAAGACAGAGAGATTTCATCTCACTGATCCCCCCCCTTAGAGAGGTTCAGCTCCTTATAGATTCACAGTCTTTGTTTTAACTGGATCAGTTCCCTGATCAAATTCACGGCATAAATGTACAGCAGTCTGTGGGAAGGCAAAGCAAGCATGGGATCCTTCAGGCAGGGGAAATGCAAGCCTGCTTAGTTCAGCCACAACACCGATTTGAGTGATCTTTTGCACAAGATTCAGAAACTGAAGCTTTGGCTCACCAAACAAGGCACTGAAGGTCCATTCACCATTAGGTCAGGTGAATACCTGAGTACTGAATCCCAGAAGTACGTGGAAGGAAACTTTTTAAATATATGTTTTCTTCCTCAGTGCTTTCATGAATGCCAGCTCCCACACTTGTCAGGTTTTAGGACTTGTTTCAGCATTCAAAGTTTTAGGTAAAATAGCCACACAGCCGGTCCATTTGCAAAACTGCCTTTGGTGCCAGGGTCACCAATACATAACATGAATTCAGTGACAAGAAGGAAATCAGGTGGTTTCACGGAAGGGCATAATTTCCGTTTTATTTCCTCCTTTATTAACTTAATACAGAGAGACTGTCCGTGCAGCCGGGGATCAGATTAGGAAAGCTAAAGCCCTGACAGAATTCAACTTGACCAGGGACATCAAGGGCAACAAAAAATAGCTGCTTCAGATTTGTTGACGATAAAGGGAATACTAGGAAAAATATGGACCCCCTCTGGAAGGAAACGGAAGACCTGGTTACCCAGGACATGGAGAAGGTCGATGTCCTCAACATTTTTGCCTCAGCCTTCACTACCAAGTGCTCCAAGTTGCAACCTGGTCTGGTGGGAGGTGAACTGCAAGGTCCTTTCCAGCCCAGGCTATTCTATGATTCTATGAATCTAAATTGGCATTACAGCTCTTGAAGCAGTGCCATTAGAACTCTCATTTTGCCCTTTAAAAATATGAGAGAGGAAACATCTCATTTGTTTTATGGTGCCCTTTAATAGCTGTACCCAAGGGACACCCAGAACGGCAGAAAGCTGCATTGGCAAAGTTAACTGATATGCAATCAGATGCAGGATTCAGCTTCAATTCATTAAGTTCCATTTTGTCCTCCCATACAATCATACCCAAGAGAAGGAACAACATAATTATACAAATTTGTTGACAATATTGCAGGAGAGAAAAGTCCCCATTTTAGCAGCAAGTTTTCTATAAGGATTCAAAATTGGAAGGCTGTTAAGGTAAATTTACATATAGCCTCCAAACTGGAAACAAGACCAACCATTTCATGTCTACTATTATCTGTAAAACTTGAAAGAATTATAAGAAATAAGTGCAAAAAGTTACAATAGATGCAATATTTTAAATTATTAAGAAAGTTATTAATATCCATTACTGTAACTGAGGCAATACTTCAAGTACACATAAAGTATCCATATCATACAAAAGATATGCCACCAGATACTGAAACTGTTTAAAATTTGTGGGAGTGTCAGATTTTTTCAGAGGAAACATTATGATGGTTTCTCTGTAAAATTAATCCATTACAAAGCTGAAGCAAATTCGGTATTCCGGTAAATACACTTAATCCTAAGGATATTAACTAACAAAATGCATCTATGTAAGTAGTAGCTTGGTAGCTGCCTGGAACCCTTCCAGAGAGCAGTGCAGACAACCCTGCCACTCCCTTTTATTGCAAGAACCAGGGCAGCTCCAAGGGCTGAAAACAAGCCAGACAAACCCTGCCTGACACAAGAGGATCTCAGCACTGTGCTCTGTAGTGCAACCAGAAACACAGCAGAGGTTTAATTTATCTTACCTACAGAGCAAACCAGTATCTAGCAGATTTCATGCCTTGCAAAACATTTGTACCAGCTGGGAAATGCAATCACTTGAAGCACTAAAGCTCTGTCCGTGCAATCTTGTATCTCAAATAAGAAGCTGCTGTAATACATTGAAATCTTAAAATCCAACTTTAAATAACTCAGAATTGATTACTGTATTTTTACAAGACAGTAATCAAGAGCTCCAGTGCACTAAAAGCAGAACAAGTCTATTGCCACAACAAAAAACAAGTTTACATAATAAAAGGTCTGACCTTTTAAACAATTAAGGGTATTACTAAATCATCCTCTGTGAGGAGCTCAATTTCAAACAATAGCATGAGTCATGAATAAACATGTTGTTTGCAAAACCTGCTAAAGTAGGGTTAGAAGAGCTTAATTGCCTAACTCTTTCCATTAAAGGAATATAAAAATGTCTCTTGTTTGAGAAACCAACAGATCTCTGAAACTCAGTAGAGACACAAATACATCCAAAAATATATTAAAATCGAAAACTAAGAAACACAAGGAGCAAGTCATCTGCTCTATATTTCTTACACAACCTCAACCTACTTAAATACTTCTTAGTCATGTATGACTAGAAATACCAGAAGTTCTTCATGTTCCTTTTTCCGGGCATTCATACACCAAATTTTATTGATCTGAAAATACCTCCCTAAAACAATTTATTTTTCTCGTTTCATCACACAAGCAAGTCATATCAATTTGATCAATATTGAATACAATCCCGGTTCTCTCTTGCCTCAGAAACAAACCTCTACTGCCAGAATGTGCTAAGTTTTAATCCCTCCTCACCTTCAATTCCAGTCACTGTTGCAATGAATCTGGAGATCTAAAAGACAAGGCAAGCGGGACAACTCTGACAACTAAAATAAAAACCGACATAAAAATTTTAAACTCTGTGCAACCACCAGTTCACAGAGTTCAGGAGTCTGCCATCATAAGCAATCATATAATAAAAAATGTTTTGGAAAGGGTTAAAAAAAAAAAAGTCTGCTATCAAGCAAACACTAGCACAGCTCTTTCTGCTGCCCAAATTGAAATCTTTGGTGCAAACAACAAAAAACAAATTAATAAATAAGTAAAAAGATCATGGGTAAAAGAGTCTAGATACTCCCAGGAACAGATCACACCACACTTATAAGTTAGGGAACCCCTTGGGGTTGTCAGCCTGAACCCTCAATACCTAAGAAATTATAATCTAATTAGCACGAGCATTTGCATGAGATACAACTTCTCTGCCATACAGATGTTTGCCTCATAACATTCCACCGCTTCGTACTGAAAGCAGCACAACTTGCTCATTTGGCAGACCCCAGTCCACGTGTGGATTACAATTAAATTTTGTTCGCACCAGGGAAAATTCTGGCATCTGGTTTATGCAAGATCTTATCCCTCTTGCAGATAGCTCAGTTTTTCACAAAGTAACAGAAATCACCTCATCACAACTCCTTGCCATAAAGGCACCATGAAATTTCTGGCCAAGCAGACCTCTGTAGAAGCCTACAGAGATTTGCAGCAGAAATACTGTTGTTGCTATGAACCTAAAAAATGGAAATGTGTGTGAAATCACTGGAAAACATGACAGAACAAGGGTTAAAAGAATTATCTGTACTGATAAGAAGTAATCCTGCTAGGAGCAGTGCTCTGGGAAAAGGAAAATTGAGGAATGTGTTGTTTATATCTAGACCAGAAGGCCTGCCCTCTGTAAGATCACAGCACAGTGACTCTTCAGCACAAGATCCTGCCTTCCCAACACCAGGAAGATGGAAATTTGGAGCATATCACGTATGGCATTCCTTTTCCTGTATGACCAACAGGAAAACAGACATATATTTAAAAACCAAACAAACAAACAAAAAAAAAAAAACAAAAACAAAAACCACCAGATAACAAGCATGAATCTCATTTAAGATTTACACAGTTGTAGGCTCTTTCTTGCATCAAAGGATCTTTTATATAGATAAAGCTGAACACCTTAAAAGATCTGTCCAAGGACTAGTGCATCAACACCAATGAAAACAACTTCAAAGACATGATGAGGACCTGACATCCAGCATCTCTTACAGTGCACAAAGGAGGTCCTGGCCAGACCAAATGCACACACAGCTTGGTGCTTGGGAGTACTGTCAGTATTCTGGTATCACCATATATGAGTGAATGAGTGCGAGTGGGTAAAGTCAGAATCATTCCTCCCTTCCATGAGATCCTGCACGGCATTTCATTAAATAAAATCTTTTACAAGTCACCTTCCAAGCCTTTAAAAAATGGGACTGGATCTGCAAGCAAGAAACTGTTCAAAACCACAGTATATTTCCACTATTTTTACAAAAATACTCTCTGTAAAGCTTAAATAAGAGAAAGAGTACGCAGTACAAAAAACCAAACAAAAAAATCCTCATTAAATTGTGAATTATTTTCAAAATTTTTTAATGTGTCATTGAATGATTGGTATAAATTAAGTCAGCAAAATTAATTTTTCTGCTTTTTCAACTGTACCTTTAATTCACAGTTGTAAAGACCTCAGCAAAGCATACCAGTATTGTCTTATTTCTAGAAATTAACTGTTGTTGTGTAGAAGTTAACCAGAATTTCTGTGTCGAAGACCATTGCCATCGTTCAGCCCAAGGAGAACAATAGCTCACAGAAACTTATTAAACCATTGACAGCCAAGAAAAGAAAATGATCATCACACCTTATTTATGTCCTTAGTAAAGATGCACCTCTCAAAGTTCAGTGAATTATTCAGCTTTTAAAAGCAATTTAACTGAATAAGCCAATTTGCATATAAATATTAAGGTTATGATAAATGTAAATTGTTAAAATAATAAATTAGAAAGTGATATCAACATTTCTGTGCAAATATGCATCAAAAGATACAGTATTCAGGCAATATTGCAATTATCTGTATCTCCAAATGAGAGCTTTTTCTCTCCCCTCCACTACTTTTTTTTCCTAACTACCTTCTAAAAATCCTTGGCTATCTCTGTTGGTTATGGATTACACTGGTTTTTGTTGCTGACAGAAAATACATTTCAATTCTTACTTTCTACTTAAATACAAGGATTCTTTTCTGAGCTATGGAAACCACATATTCCTGTACATTAATTAACACTCTACTAAGAATGAAAATTTTCTTTCCTTTTTTCCATAGCACAAGCAACCAAGAGAGTAAGGAGTTTTCAGCATAGACCAAAAGCTGTTCCATTTCATTAGATACAGTTACTAAATACTTGCTTACTTTTGGAAGTAGAGTTTCAAGCTACTTACTCTCATATAATGCTAACAAGCAATGCAGAAGTATTTTACATTTCTTATACTTTACAGATAAACACAATAAGCCACCATAAAAAACAAACTGGAATCTTACCTTCTTCTGGTACCAAACTATAGCATCAGTTACTTTGGACGCCATTTATTCCACTGAACTCACAGAGTCATTTTAGGCTGTTAACAGAAAGAGACAGAAATTTACTTCCACCTTCCCTGTGAGGGCCAAGACAGAGAATGTAGAAACACTCCCATTGCCTGCAAAGCACTGAACAGCTGTATTTGCTTTACACACTGGCTCACTACTATTTTAGTAAGAGTTTGGGTTTTCTCCTCTAAGCAAACGAAACACTACAAATCTGCTGCCACAGGACATCAGAAGCTTCGGTTTTGTCCTTCCTTTACAGTAGAGCACAGGTTGCACAGAGATGATTTGTTATTGTCTCACAAGAACCTCATGAGAATTACATTACATGCAGGTTTTTTTTTTTTTCTTCATAAATTAAGCAACCTGTAGTTATTAGCCCAGCACAGTATTCTGAAGTCCAGGAATAATTATGTTATAAAATGCAAGAAAAATTCATACAGACTATTAGAGATGTTTGGGGAAAAAAATCAGTGCTACAATTTTACTAATCATAAAATTAATATCCTCATGTAAACAATAGAACAAAACTAGTCAAAAGGAAAAAAGCAAGGAAGAGAACCATGTTTTGCTCTAATGGTAACAAATAACAACAGCATTAGTTAATTTTTGATGTCATTGTCATTAGCTTTCAATATGGAAAAAAAACCAAAAGTCAAACTTCCAGCCTACATAAAACATTTGCATCTTGAAAATGAAGTTTTCTTTCATGCAATAAATCAGCCAGAGTTAATTCAGGAAAAAAAAAAAAAAAAAAAAAATAAAAGGTTTCAGGTCACATCTCTCTCACACTGGAGAGTCCAGAACTGGACTCAGCACTCCAGGTTGGCCTTACTGATGGCAAGAAGAAGAAGGGGTAGCTTAGCCCCCAAACACCAAACTGTGCCTCTAGATCGACCTCTCAAAAAAGAAAAAGGAAATTAAAAAAAAAACCAAAACGACCAAACCACAAAAAAAATGCAATTCTGGGTTTATTTATGATAAAAATATCATACTTATAATGTTGTCAATAATGTTACTCCCTATATTTCTTCCCTGAATGGAAACAAGAATTATTAACCCATAGGCAGTTTTTATAGCGAAAGATTAAATGTGATCTTTATCTTTCTCTTTGATTTAAAGACATTTGTTTACAGCTTTTGCATAGATAAGGAAAGCAAAGAAAAATGCAAGATCCAAGAAATGGAATGGAAACCGAAACTGTGCAATAAATTAAAATAAGTGTCTTTATGAAAAGCCTAAGCATTAGAGCAGCTCATGACACTTTATTATATGTTGTTCATCACCAAAACTCCAGGTTTTTCCTCTTTTTAAAGTAGATATTAGTACCAGCTGTTAGTATGAAAATCGCAAATATTCCCTCTACAAAAGCCCTATCAACACAGCCATCTGCCAAGACATTTCTTGGAAAGAAAAATGGGCAAAATGTCCAGCACACAGCCGGATAAAAACACCATGCCATGGGCGAGCAATTGGCTCACAGGTTGGGCACAAAGAGTTATAGTGAATGGGTTCACATCAGACTGGCAACGGGTCACTAATGGGGTTCCACAGAGCTGCATCTTGGGCCCAGTTCTCAGCAATATCTTCATAAACAACCTGGACACAGGGCTGGAAGGAATACTAAGTAAGTTTGCCCATGATACTAAACTGGGAGTAGCTGTTGATTCCCTTGAAGGCAGGGAGGCCCTGCAGGGAGACCTTGACAAATTAGAGGGCTGGGGAATCACCTGCCATCTGAAGTTCAACAAGGGGAAGTGCTGGATTGTGCACCTGGGATGGGGCAACCCTGGATATTCCTGCAGACTGTGGAATGAGATGGTGGAAAGCACTGCCACAAAGAGAGACACAGGGGTCCTGGTTGATGGCAAGTTGAATAAGAGTCAGCAGTGCCCTGGCAGCCAGGAGGGCCAACCGTGTCCTGGGGGGCATCAGGCAAAGCATCACCAGCAGGGGAGGGAGGGGATTGTCCTGCTCTGCTCTGCACTGGGGCAGCTTCACCTTGAATATTGTGTGCAGTTTGGGGCATAGCAATATAAAAAAGACATTAAGCCACTAGAGAGCACCCAAAGGAGGGCCACAAAGATGGGGTTGTCCTGTGCAGGGCCAGGAGTTGGACTTGAGGATCCTTTGGGTCTAATTCAGTATGATCCTATTTATTTAAAAAATGATCCTCCAAAAGATTTGGTTCTGCACTGACATTCTTCTCTGACTTGTGTATGGATGTACTCATATTTTACACACAGTGTATTACTTAAAAGATACTGTCATTAGTTTGGATATGCACCATATACACTATAATACAAACCTGAAACAGCCTACATTTATGATTTCTAACAGTGCAACTCCAATATCTTTTACACAACTTCAGATAAAATTACAACCCAAGACAAAGAAATGTCTCAGAGAGCTTAGACAGTCATAGCAGATTTCAGAAATATCAGAACACTGACGATTGGTGCAACTGAGCAAACAAACACCGCAATTTTCCCACTGTTGATAATATCATCATGTAAGTCACATCAAGTCAGTTAAAGCTGGCAGCCATGACTGTGTCAACATCTGTAATTGTTTCTGTCTCATTTGTTTCTGATAATAGAGTTTGTTTTTCTAAAAGCAACTATCAATTACTAAGAATTCATTGGCACAATAAATATAAAAATATTTATATCACTTAAAGCAAGAAGTCCAACAGAGACTTTGATATAACCTGGCATATTACATAGACTGGTCACTTCTTTCTCGCACATACAAAGCTTACAAAAGGATTTCCTTTCTTGTTTGAAAACCTTTTCAATTAAACTTAAATTTAAAACCCTTTGCTATAATGGACTAGAGACTCAAAGTGACACAAAACCCTTTCCCACACACACAAAGCCTCCACATACATGACCTAAATCTGCTCAGTGCAGGAAGGGGCCACACAGACATTGATCCCACTTGAACCCTCACCTTCCCCTCCTTTGAGTCCCCATCTTGAAGGATCTGTAACTCCTCCTCATTTCTCTTAAACCAACATCCCCTCTCACACACAACATACCCTGCTTCCTACCACCATAGTCACAGGATGAGAAAGAGGTTGGAGCAACTCATTATCAGCAGTAAAAAACTGCTGAACCTGCACAGAAACCTTTCCCTCAACAGCTACATTAACTTGATCTCTCTCTCCAAGGTCAATGCTTTTTCAGGAAACCAAGGTTAACTCATGAATCCAAGACTTCAAACAGTGTCAACTATGGCTAAAATTGGATAAGTCATTTTAAAGGCAGTAACCTTTGTTTGCAGTAGTTTTCCAATTCACTCAAAAATCCTTTGCCTCAAGAAACAATTACATCACAAAACTATAAAACAAGTATAATGAAGTAGTTTTACTTGATTTCTATCAACAAATGTGCTATTTAGATTATCCATGGTTTTAATATTTTTAAGAAACTCTATACATTAAATCCTCCATAGAGTCTATTTTGGTGGCATTTAAAGCATATTTGCATACACATTTGCATAAACAAATGCAAATATGATGCTTACAAAAGTAAATATGACAAAATCATGGGATGGATGTCTCAAAACAGTGTGTGCTAAGTAAAAATACCTCTACAAGGAAATATCACATGCTTTCTTCAAGAGATACACAACCATTTCTGAGACGGCACTGTAATGAAAGGTGAAAAGGATTATTTAATTATTTCTGGGCACTGTTTCTGGCTCAAGGGCTTGCATTTGTCTGTGGTTTGATTTTTCGGTTTATCTTTTGGTTTTGGGGGGTTTAGTGAGGTGAAGCGAGACTTCATGAGTTTAATAGGTTCAGCCTGAAGCTAACTTAGATAATCTGAGTGAGAAATGGATGGTAACAATTCAAGGCCCTTAAGCTGCAGCCCGGGCTCTGACTCTGCATCTGCCCACAGCTCACTGCTCACTTCAGACTGGAGGCAACACATCGCAGCAATTTCAGAACTCTGCATATTTATTACAGGTTAATCTGTCATTTAGTTGATAGTTCATATTGATCCTGAAATCGGCCTGTACAAGCCACGCACATCAGTATTAACTGGGTAAAAGTGAACAAGTCAAAGCAGCTGAGAGACATCCACAAGCACACCAGAGCACTGCTTGTTCTTCTGCCTCATCCTCCTCCCATCCCCTCAGCCCCATCCATCTGTTCCACGTTCTCTGTTGAATATTCGCATCTGGGACAGGGACCAGCTTTAGCACTCAGTTGTAGAATGGCCTGTGCAGAGTAACTACCGCAAGATTAACTTAATCTTAACTAGCTTCAGACTTAATAGCAGCACAAAAAATACTCCCAACTTCAGAGATCAAATGTTAAAGCTTGATCACATCTCTGTAACACTCAACAGAACTGTTCATTACATTTCCATCAAACTCACAGTTAATGCCACAAATAATAAGCAATATTTTTTTAATCAAAACTTCATTACTTCCTTAAAGCTAAAAGCAGATTATCTGGTTTTGGTGATCCCTACTCAGAAGTGGGGTTTCTTAGTTATTTCCAGTTTCAGGGAATAATCATATTCCATTTTAAGCAAGTACACCCTACACCTCACAATCAGTTGAGCAGTTTCTCAAAGGCCACAGAAATCTATATTTAGATGTGTTCAGGTAGCTAAATGCATGCAGCACTGCAGTGCTTATCGTGTAAGAAAGGATTTAAATAAATTCAAAGTAAGTATATTTAGAAATTTTACTCATATCCTCAGAGTTTTGGCAAACCTAGTCAGACAAATGCATGTATTTCTAAATGACAGTCTACAGTAAGTGAAAGCAATCTGAATTCTGACACAAGTCCAAAATAAAATTGTGTTCCTCGTAGTGACAAAGAAAAAAAAAATGACAATTTTTTGAAGAATATACAAATTTAAGCAGTGTCAACTAGCAAAGGACATAATTAAAAATACAATACAAGCAAGGACACATAGGCAAATAGTTGCTTTCCTTGCCTGTAAATACTGTGAATCACTAAGTATTTCAAGGAACCTGTTTCCTCTATAACAATCCCAACCTGAATGGTCAGGATACCATCCAGCTGCTGAGTCAAGAACTTGAATGTCCTTCTCATTATGATCATGGAATGATGAAGTGATCAATTTGGCACGTTCCCTATACATCAACAGGAGTAAAATTGCAAAACTCTGGCATTTGTCTCAAATGTTTTTTAAAAACACCACTGATTTTTATTACCTTCAGAAGAACTAATGTTCACAGCAAATTAAAAAGGCAGTTTTAAAAAGGTTGCTACATAAAGCCATGAGAATACTAGAATCTGGTTTCAATTGCTTTCCATGATAGACCTGGTTTACCATTATTAGATCCTCCATATTCCAGTTTCACAATCACAGGCATAAGTTCACTGGTGTGTAGAGTAAGAAGAGACAACAAATCAGAATAGTAAAACCCACGGCCTAAACTACTAATTTTGTAGCAACATTCGTATCACACAACCTCTCTTAAAACATTACACCTGCTCACGCACAGCCAGAAAATAACTTTAATGACGAAAAAACCTTCATTTTCCAGGTTCAACGTCAAGAAACAAGTTAACATTATCGTCATATTGGCGACATTGTTTGATATTTTAAGTTAATTCTAAATGAGCCCAATAAACATCTTAGTCACATTAGGCATCCACTGTCGACTGAAGAGCTGCTTGTGCCATGATGTAACAAAACAAGCAGGTTATCAGTGAAAGGCAGATGCAGCACTAAACTTACCAGGAGTCATCCTTCCCACACTGAAATCCAGGGGAATTTTGCCACTGCCACAAAGAACAGGATTAAACCCTTGAAGCAATGTGCCAAAGGAAGCATTCTTTTTCATGTGCATTACAAGTAAACCATTAAACCTACATTTCCTATTTGAAAAGGAACATCAAATACTATGTGATGCACTCAGTGTTCTTTTTAAGTACTTTATCTATGCATCGCTGTTCTCAAAGGAGCATTTCAGAATTGCAAATTGTATACAACCAAATGAGAAACTTGTCACTCACAGGTTCGCACCTTTCAGTGGAAGTTTTACCATATTCCATTCAAGCTAGCCTCAAGAAAACTTGAAGCAGGTAAAGGGAAGGAAAAAAGTAAAGTTAAATTAAAAAAAAAAAAAAAAAAACAAACCAAACACTAAAAAACAGACACTGCTAACTTAAGGACCATATCCAGCAACTAGCATGAAAAGTACTCTTGCTGCCATGCCTGCCAAGCCCCCTCAGGTTGCTGTCTTGCAATCCAAGGTCATAATAGTTTGTAAATAAAGAGGAATTAACATACTTGCTATCCCCAAGGAACACCAACAACTTTGCTAAAGCTGGATACCAGCATTCCTAAGATGCTGCTCCTGAATGAGAGTCAATTTTCAACTTTGCTCTTCATGCTATCAAAAAGAAGAAATACCAACAAAACCACTGAAAACCCAAAATACAATCACCCCCAAACAACAGATTTAAAAAAAACCCAAAAAACAAACAAAAAAAAAACCTGAACATCTCTAGACCTATATTTGGGGAATTTTTTGTTTGTTGGAGGAGTTGATCAGGCCAACAGCATCAACAACAAAATATGAATCAGTGTCTGTGCTGGCTGCTGTGTAACAAGCCCTGTACTTCATGAACAGAGATGTACCAAACATGTCTCATGACACATCCAGAGACTTGGCAGCATGTCCATGCCTGCCTGTGCCTCCAGTAAGATGTCAGGTACCGAAAAACTGATACTTTCTCAGGCCTCTGTATTCTGCCCACAAACCACTACATCTGATCCCACTTCTGCCACTGCACATTTATTCTTCCTTATAAGCTCATGCCCTTTATCACTTACCAGCCCAAGCAGGAAGATCTCACAGATGTAGCACAGAGCTTGTGAGAAACAGTTTTCAAATTCTGACGGGAAGTAGGCTCAGCTTAGCCATCTTCACTTCCACAGCAAACACACCAACATGTGAAACAAGAAAGTACCACAAAAAATAACTGTCTCCCAAGCAAAACTTGATTTTCCAGGGAATTACACAACTGTCTGAAATAGCAACAAAATGTTGACTATCAGGATTTCTGAGATTTATTTCAGGTTCTGGTAAAAGAACATTGCGTGCAGTTGCTGCAACTGCTGCAGCCATTTCTGGAATCTATGCCCTCAGCCTTAAGGTCTGTGCAAGGTTCCTAATTTTGTTACATAACTGGTTCATGGCTCCATTTTAAGTGACATGACACAATCCCATAGATACCTCACTCATAAAAATAAGGGGGGAAGGACTCTTCTACAGAGAAATCTGGGATTCTACACCTCTCATAATTTACCCTTGAGCCGGCTGCAGTATAAATTAGCAAAAAGCTTCTACTATTTAAACATATTCTACCATTTAATAAAAGAGACAAAACCAGACCCTTAAAGGAAACTTTAATTTTGCTTATCTTCTATAAGAGATGTTAGTTTCAAAATTCCCATTAATCTAAATACAGTAATTGCTGCTAGCATAATAGATCCAAAAGCCATTTCTGAAAATGCTGTATCTTTTTAAAAATTAAATTAAACACAGTATGTGGTCAATCTCAAATTCTGTTCTACTTAATTCCTGGGTTTTTTTGTACTACATACTATACGCATACATATCCTTACATTTGCAAACTTGTACTGAGAAATCCCTGAAATACTGCATATGTATACCTGCTCTTACAACTGTAACAACTTTATTAAAGAATGGAATATCTATAAACACCACGTTTTTAATTTATATATACAGCCACCCTAATAAATCCTTGAAAAAAACAACAAAACAAATACAGTATCCACCTTGAAATAAAATGCTAGGCTCATTTTCTCCTTCATGGGGTTCTAAATGCAATAAATCTTGCTCACTGGAAATACTGACTTGTGTTTAAGAAGACTTGTTTATCTGTCACCAAGCACTGCACAGCAGAGTTGTGGCTTCTCAATGACTACAGTCAGGAAGCTGAAAACCACTCCTAAATCACCAAGTTTGCATCATGTTCTACAAATAGTTATCCAGCAAGTTTTTGAAGCAGCTGAGGCATGAAGTGGCTGAGCTGTCAGAAAAAGCTGCTGTCTCTTGTAACAGTCACTGTTCTGTAGGAACACAGTAGCAAATGCCGGGTCTCTGTTCTTTAAAAAGTCTCTGGAGTGATCCAAACAAGGAATTGCAGAGTAACAAGCCTTACATGTGTATCTGGCAAGATCCTCAAAACATTCATTAAAAATGGAACACCATTATACCCAAAAGACTATCTGATAGGGTCTAATCAGCAGTTTCTGCAAAGGAAGATCATATCTCAGTCTATCAGTATTTCTGAACATGTCAGACTAACTGATAAACACGACCAAGTGACAGAACAGATGTGGACTTTCAAAGACCCTTTGGAGAGATGTCAAAAACTTCTAAAGAGACTGATGTCTGTGAAAAGCAAACATTGTCACAGATCAAAAACCAGCAAGAACACTGAACAAAATTTGGAGTCAACATTCTTCACTGCCATGGGCTAACTGGATGACAAAGATTAACAGCAGCATCCAGACTGCACAAATTGGCCTAATGATCACCTGCTTCTGTGCCTAGGAGCTCCTTGGATCATCCACCATTGGCCTGTAGCTCTTCCATTCAGTGCCACTCCAAGGCAAAGCGCACACAAATCCCTGGAAGCATTAGCATGCTTCACGTATAAACATCCTAATCCCAAAACTAAACTCAGACTAAATCTTCCTAGTCTGGTCTCTTTATGTTCCACCAGCCTTCAGGTGCCCAAGCGCTCCGCAGTGACAGAGGCAGGCACTCGGGACCTCATCCAGCACACACATGCCCTGGTGGCTACCTCTTTCCCAAGGTCTCATGTTGAAGGATAAGAGCATCCAGGAATCACAACTTCCAGCCCTCTAAGTATGCCAGCCATCAGACTTTTACTAGAAACACAAACACAGACACTCATCACACAGCTGCTTCATCGGGCGCTGACAGCTAGGGGTGGCTTACAAATAAATTGAGATGCTCCACATTCCTTCTGGCTTCCAGAACTCTGAAGAGGGAACTTCCAGCAGAAGGAATCACTCCTTAAAGACATGTAAGGTCCACACAACTGATGGCAACGGTCAGGATGGCCTAGTAAGGCTTCACAAGGGTTTTAACCACTCACCACCACAGTCACTACCCGTCCTCAGTCACCAGCTCCCACTCCTCTTTCTACCAGCATTGGGAGCCCATCACACAGGAGACAACTATACCATTAACACTGTTAATCTGGACTAATTAAGACTATTTCCCCCCTCCTCCTCCTCCCCCTATTTGGACCATCAGACTAACATTTTTATGAAGTACTGCCCAAATTAAGTCCTGAAATGGAGTGAACTGAGTCCTGTCCTAGTATTCCAAATTTGAAGTTTCTGTAAATAGGTCCAGCAGCTCGCTGTATTTATCTTTTACTCTTCAGAGAAGAAAAGAAATCTAGAAATGTTACTATTTCAGGTTAACAATTAATCTTAAATTGTCAAAGCTTAAGAAACAGATCAAGTTTAACAATGAACAGGCAACATAAAATCAGCCATGTCAATGTTATCTATAAGTGTTATCTATGCACACTACTCAAAGCTTTAAAAACAGGTATCTCAAATCCAGAAAGGAACTTCGGCAGCTCAGGGAGCTCTTCCATCCAATATACTACAGTCAGAAGAACACAGAGACACCTGAATAAAAGAGGAATGACAAGGAAAACACTGTAATACAGCTCTGTTGACTGGTTGTGCAATCTGATTTGAAACACATATATTTTATTGGAAGAAGAATATTATAATAATAAGGGAGATGTTCTGAGAAGGGCTATGAATTACCAACCACTTAAAAGAATCTCCTGTTGAAACAGGCAAGCATGAACAGAAAAAAAAAAAAAAAAGGAATTATAATAAATTAAATGAGACTTTAGGAAATACACAGAAAATCCAGTCAAGAAAACAACAGCTTCCAATAATACAGGGAACTTCATTCATTAATTGAGCTGAGAGGATAGCAAAGCCAAATTTTTAACAGAGAAATATTATATTACAACACATAATTAGACTGTTAAAGTCAGTATCACAGGAAGTCACTGAAGCCAAGACTTAACTCCCATTCGAAAAGAAAGCAGCTATTTAAACACGCAGTACCAAGAAGGTAGGGGGGAGGGAAATCAACACACAGCTGAGGGAATCTCAAGCTTCATGATGCAGGATGCAAGAAAACATCCAAAGAGATCACTGGGCTGCATTTGGCCATACAAACACTCCCCCTAACTCGACCCCTCCAAGGCCAGGAGCCAATACCAAGGAGAGAGTGTGAGCAACACACAGAACAAACTGTCCCTCAGACAGATCAACATGAAGAGTGTTCAGCTGCCAAGACAGCATCTGCCAACCACCTAAACCCCAAAAGCATCTGGCACTGGCCAACTTCCAAAATGCAAGGCTTGCATGATTTCATATTTGATGCGATATTGCTTTAATTTCTTCTCCCACTTTGCAATTGCATTTTATTTTTTAAGAACAGAGCAACAAATTATTTGCAAATGGGAGTTCAATGCAATGCCTGGACTCACTCCAGGAAGCCATCTAGGCTCTCTGGAGTACAACTACCAAGACCACCTCAAAGGAGCAAAGAATTAAATGCTGAACATTACATGTTTCACTTAAAAAGTATTCCCAGTGGAAAACAAATTTGGAGAAAGAACCCCTCTACACATGTAAGTTAAGAAATAAGAGTATAGCTCTAGGAACTCTCTAATATCCTTCAACTGTAAAAAAAACCCCACACATCACATGCTCAAGCTGTATTTCCAAATTTCTTGACAATATAATGGTCATGTCTATCTATATGTACATGTTTGCTCTAACTTTGAGGCTGCTCTGACATGGGGTTGGACAAGACTGATGACTTCCAATGACCTCTTCCAACTAAATTATTCTATGATTACATGTAGAGCATACCCAAATATTACACAGCAATACATTATAGCCCTAATTACTATTTTTACCTATACAGGCAATTTATTAAGCTCTTTGTGTTCTCCTTACAAATTTGAATATAATTTCTTCAAGCAGTTAATCATTTCCTCTGCACTCAGAAAGGACTTCATGAACAACATTACAGTAAACTCAAGTGAGAAAACATGATTTTAAAGCTTTCAAAGTCTTATTTTTCACATCATCACCTATCACTGAGTAAGTGGTGGTCAACCATCCTTGAACAGTCAGAGGGAGCAGTGCCTCTGGCAGAGGTATCCCAAGAGTTTTGTTGTTTCCTTCAAAAAACAACAACAAAAAAATTACAGAAAAAACAGGCCTACCTTGCCCCGTGGGCAGAAGCAATTAAGTCTGTCTGTTTTTACCCGTGTCCCGTGGCTCCCTATTGTCCTGCTCCACCTCACCCATCATTTTTTCCCTGCCCCCCACCCATCTTAACAACCATCCCAACTATTTGGCTGGGCCAGTGGCAGCAGGCACCATGATGGCTCAGAGCTTAGTACATAGACTGCCCAGCAGATGCTCGTTTTTTGAAGCGGGAAGGGACTCAATTATAACTGCCTTTTTTTGGATGGGAATATTAATTTTGGTCACTACCAGTCAAAAGTTTTATAAAAATTTTATAAAAATTGTGTACTTAATGTCTTTTGGTTGCCATTAACTTTGGTTTCATCATCTCAAGTAGGAGAAGACAGACAAAGAAAGTAATTGTACAAGCTTTTTGCCCTAAGTAAGCCTTGCTAAAAATTCACATAAACTGTCCGGTGATGAGTCAGTAGACAATGCTGTTTATTACGAAAAGAACACCCTCCTAGACAGGAAAAAAAAAAAAAAAATAGAACCCAGTCTTTAACTGTCATTGCTCTCGCTCACAGAGGTCATGAGAAAAGAAGAAAATTTCTTCAACAAAATTTCTACTATAAATCAGTAAGAAGATATATTTAGAAAAAGTCTGGGAAGACAGCATATGTAGCTTTGGAGAATTAGGAAAGAAATTATGTCCACTGCTTTCCAGTGACCCCTGCCAGCTGTGACAGGAACAGCAGTGTTCAACTCCAAGAGCTGCTCCACTCTTCCCTGCCTTGTCAACTGCCCCAAACAACACTGATAGAATTCCTTAATACACCTCTGTCCCCCCCCAACACACAGCAATAATCAGAATTACCAATAATTGGAGTTTCCTATTTCAAAACCTACAGGATTTTGAGTTCTTCCAGAATTCACACTGATGCCCAGCAGATATGGATACAGCTAGGACCAACTTTTTGAGACAAGCTGAGCTAACTCTGATTTGGTAGAAATCCAGTTCTACTGGAATACCTGAAATGCTCTATGGAGTTCCCAACAATTACTGGCAATGTATTGGTATGTCACATTCTGCACAATACAAAAGGAAAAAATTCTAGTACAAGCATTGAATTAAACCAACTAGGCTTCCAAATTCTTTTTCAGGTGACTCAGGCTTGTGTTTTATCCTTTGTAATATTTATATCTGAAATAAAAACATACACTGGCAGTAAAACATAGCAACAGAACATTTAACTGCACAAACATTCCACTTCAAACATGGATCAGGATCTTAAACACACCAGTTCCAAGCACTGCTCTCAGCCCTCACCTTCAGAAATGAAAATTGCTCACAAATACTGTACAGTGGAGTCTGGGGGGGGGGGGGTGATGTGTGTACATACATCGGTTCATAAACACCTTACTGGAAAAGAAATAAGACTTCTGAGAAAAAGATTATCCTTTCCAGGGAGTCACAAATAAAGAGGCAAATCAAAGAAGATCACCAAAACCTTCAGAGTTACAGAAATAGCCAAAAACATACAGCTATTTATAACCCAGAGATTTATTCACAGAACACTTTTAGCCTCTTAACCCCAGGAAAACAAAGTCTCATGCCAAGTGCTAATGTATATAACAGAAATATATCCTTCTGCCACTTACTGACCACTCCAAGTGCAGCTAAAGATATTAGGATTCACTTACTAGGATTAACAGGTTATTTCAAGGGATGCACTTCTCCCTGATAAAACAGATACCACCATCTGTTTAACAGCATCAACAGGAAGATATAAGCAGACAAATTACTGATGACACACTGTATTTAGCTTCGTTCCTATTAGAGAACTCGTGTGTCCAAATTGTAAAACCAGCTGTATTTTCTGTAGGAACATTTCATCACAAAGAATTTCAGAATGTTAATTAAAGTTCTTTCAACAAGTTAGGTTTTTCAATTAATTACTTTTTCCCTGTTAATTATATGACAGATGGATAAGACACTGGCAAATTTGGAACATAATGCAAGACTCAGCAGTACTACATTTCAAGTGACCAGTAACATCTAAGAGCAACAAAAAGCAAAACACTAAGCACAGAGCTTGACACTAAGGACTAAAACTTACCCTGAATTTGATATACCTAAATCACACCCACTCGGAGACTATGTATGAAAACCAGAAGTAACAGAAACAAACACCTGGATAGTTCTACTGGAATGCAATAAAATGGAATAAATTTTCCTCAGCTCCTTTGTTTTCTCATAGAAAAAAAAACCCAGAAAATAAACCACCAGGGAAATGAATGTGACAGCAGAAACTTCAACTGATGGGAAGTTATCTAACATTTTGATTCCCAGCTTGGAAACCAAGGGCAAGCTGTAGTCAGGTTGCCACTGGTCTAGGATGGAAAATGAAAGAAAAGGGATAAGGAATGAGGAAAAAAACATTAAAAGAAGAGGAAGGCATGTAAAACTCAAGAGCACGGGAGACGAGGACAGAGGTGACTGTGAAGATGCTGAAATTCAGGACCTTTAAAGGGAAGGAGAAGAGAACTCCCATCACCTGACCCGGGCACTGGGGCAGCGCTCGGTGCGCCCGAGCAGCTCGGCAAGGAGAAGGAGCCTCACGGCAGGAGTCAGGGGCAGGGCCCCGGACCGTGACCGCGGCTCCGCCGCCCACGGCGAACCCAGCGGAGCGGGCACAGCGCCCAGGCACCGCCGGCCCCGGGACGGCGCGGCCGCAGCCCCGGCCGGACCCGGCGGGCAGACCCGCTCGCAGCCGCGCTCCGACCCCGCGCCCCGGCGGCGCCGGCACCGGCCCCGCGCCGGCCCCCGCCCGAGGGACCCGCGGCGCCGGGGAGGCCGCGGCCGCCCGCCCCTGCTCCGGCCGGGATCCCCCCGGGGGCGGCGTTCGGCGGGAGCCCCGCTCCCACCGCCCGCCCGGGGCAGCCCCGCCGGGGATGCGCGTCCCGCGCCGCCGCCGCGCTGTAGCCCCGCACCGAGCGGGCACCGCCGCCTGGCCACGGGCGGCCCCACGCCCCGGCCAGCCCCTTCCCCCGCGGTACGGGGCACTCAGGGGTCTCCGCGCCGCCCGTTCCCGCCGCGCTCCCCCGCGCTGAGGCCGGTGCCCCCCGGTGCCCCCCGCCCCTCCCCCCTCTCTCACCGTCGGCCGTGCCGCGGGCAGCGCGCGCCGCACGCAGCGGCGGCGGGAGCGCGAGGCGGCGGCGAGAAGGCGCGCGAGGCAACAGCTGGCGGGAGGGGGGCGGGGGGAGCGGCGCGCGCGCCCGGGCTGTGGCGGCGGCAGCAACAGCGCGCCACCGGCGCGCGCGCCGCCGGGGGGGGCGGGGCTGGGGGCGGGGCCGAGAGCGGGCCAGGGGCCAAACAGCGCCCCCTCCAGACCATCGGGGGTGGGGCCGAGATGTGACTGGCAGCGGCGCTGTCCAACGAGAGGGCGAGGGGGGCGGGGATACGAATTTGAGGGAGGGGTGGTGGAGAGGAGGCGGGGCCACTGTGACAGACAGTCCTCTGCGCCAATCGGCGACAGGGGGCGCGGCTCAGGGCGGGCCGGCCGCGAGGGTCGGTGCGAATTGGAGGGGTGTGCCTGAAGGGGCGGTGGGCGGGTATTGATTTGAGCGACGTGGCGATCGACCAATAACAACAGACAGTGGGAGCTGCCCAATGGCAGGCGCGGGGCGGGGCAGGGGGCGGGCGGTCCCTGAGGCGCAGCAGGCGGGGAGGGCCCGGCCGCCCCTCAGCCCCCTCAGCCCCCTGAGCCGAGCGCGGGCCCCGCCGACCGGGGATGCGCCGGGACCGGCGGTAGGTGACGGGGGTCGGGGGGAGCTTCCACCTCAGGGGGCCTCCGGCGCGGTCGGGTGAGCGGGGCCTGGCGGGACAAGGCCGCCCGGCTGAGGGAGGGGCCGAGGTTGTGAATAGCAAAACTGTGCTTGAACAGCGTTTTAAACCGGGCCTACCGCGGTATTTCTTTCTAGGTGTTAAATTACTCGTACCTATTAAATGGTTTCAAAATGCCAGCTAATCGAGTTGGGATTCTTTTTAACTTGGTTTCAGCATAATGTAAATTTTAGGACTTTTTTTTTTAGGCGATGTTCAAGGTTTAAATCTAAATGTACAGATCTGTGTTATCATTACCACTGAGCTGAATGTCATGTGTAAGTTTTCGGCCGCTTAATTTTTTCCTTCTAAATAGGACAGAATTAGCTTTCATAACATCCCGATTATGCAGATCGTCCCACCAAGGTCAGTGATGCTCCTTGATGTTTCTCATCACTGAGAATTCCCGCTTCCTAATTATGTGGGTCCTGTAAGGCGTTGAGAGCCTTTTTATTTTCACTCTCTGCCTTTGACATCTCTTAAGTTCTCACAGAAGAGCACAGTCAGGCCTGTACCACAGAAGCATCTTTTTCCCAGTGCTGCCCGTGGTGTTGGGATAGCTGGGCTGCAGCAGAGAGTCTGCCCATCATCTCATGAGATGCTTCAAGTAATCAAACCCTCCATCATATTGTCAGCTGCACACCCAGCTGTCAGCGTTCAAAATTTGGCACTTTTCTTTACTTGGACTTTAAGATCTCTCAAATGTGCACTTGGGTTTTCTTGATTTTTCATCAAAAAAAAGCATCTCAAATTGCCTGGGGCCTTGCAGTCCTACCCAGTCTTTTAAATCAGAGAAAGGTAGCAAAACATCCCATGCTGAGTTTTCTGCCTCTGCTTTTTACAGTTGTTACAAAGTGGTTCTGAACACTTGGGAAACTGAAAATATTTTCAAGTGAGCAACCTTAACATTGAGTAGCCCCATGTAATGCATCTTCAGTAGCTTCCTGTTTCCTCCAGAGACAGGTGATAGCACCTTCTCTGAGTATCTGATAACCTGATACTTCTAATAGTGTTGAATTTCTTTTTTCCTTTCGGGCCCGAGTTTCCAGTCTGTTTCTTTGGTTTCTGCTTTCTCCAGTTTGCTAACAAGAGAGCCTCCTTCTTGCAGTGTTTGTAGCATTGATTTCTAGAACTGTTTTTTCAAAAAACATTCTCATGAATGTTGAAACTTCATTTCAGATCACGACTCTTCACCTCAGCCACAGACTTGTAATTGAGAATATCGGAAGTGTTTTCAAAATACTGGAAAAGCTTCAGGCAGGGGAGTTCTGTAGTTGTTCTGTAATCCTCTGTACCTGCCAGCTGGTTTAGGTTTGTTTCTGTGACAAGGGCAGAACAAGGCTATCTAAACCTCCTATGAGTTTTTGTCCCCTTAGCAATTGACTCTTCAGTGCCACTGCTGAGCTTCACCCGTCCCTAAGGAAGGGGAGGGTGGGGGTCTTGGTTCCACCCTACCATTAACTGTCTTTCACCAGACCCTTTACTGTTCTCAGCAAAACTGAGACTGTGAAAAGCAAATTAAAAACCCTATTTTAAACTCTTTTTTTTTTGGGGTAGTTCAGCTGAAGGAACTGGCCTACCTTGGGTCACACAAGTGTCAGCAGCAGCACAAAATGGGGATGCACTCACAGCAACTCCAATTTTAGGACTATTTTAGGCAAAAGTGGATCATTTCCTTAAAATATATCCTACTACTATCACTAAATCAAATCCATTCAAACTTTAGACCCAGACTGAACAAAATAGTAGATCTGTTGAACCATGTACCAGGAGACACAGATGTAAATTGTAGGATAATCCTAGTGGCGTGCAACATGGTTATCCCCTTGCTCCTGGGCAGCAGGTCACCTCCTCACCAGCTGAGACAGGAACTTTTACTTCCCTCCTTCAGGTTCCAAAGCTTATCTGAGCACAGAATTTGTTGTGAGGGTTGGTAATAACACAGAGGAAGCAGCAGCTTGTGGGCAGGGGCACTGAGGGGACAGAGGGGAAGCAGCTCTTGTCCTTCCCTCAGCATCTGGTGCTGAGGATTAGATGCTTCACAACCTCTCACTTTCAGTATTTCAGATATTTTTGTAATCTGGAACAAATCAAAGCTCATGTTCTTATTTCAGGTGAAAGAGTGTCAGTGTTGTAAAGGGAATTATCAAATTTCTAAACTCTAATTTTTAAGAGGTGTTGTTACTTCTGCTCCTTAGTTGGTTTACATTTTACTGTGGTTATTTTGTTATGTTTGATGTCAAGTGTTAGCCGTGAGTGCCTCAGTACTGGTGGAAGATGGATCTAAACATATTCTTAGCATTCAGAAATTCTTAAATGAGTCTGACAGCTAGTTTAGGATTAAGGCCCAGTTTGTTTCACACACCCAATTTAGATTAAGGCAGTTCCATGGCTGCCTTAAGGCACTTAAGGGGAAGGAGGGACTGGAGCAAACAGTGTTTAGCTAACAAAAGAAGTGCCAGGAAACAGTGTGTGGGTGAGGTTGGAAGGCAGGGAAAGCAAGAACCAGAGATTGCTCTCCTCTAGGGAATATGCCTCATGGCAGTGTAGTGCCATCTTTTGATGCCTTCCCTCCCCCTTTTGTTTTGTCAGGTTGTTGCTGACAGCGAAGGCCTCCCTCTCAAAGCTGTTTAAATGAGAATGTCCCTGGCGCAAAGAGTACTGCTGACATGGCTTTTTACGTTACTCTTCCTCATCATGCTGGTGCTGAAGTTGGATGAGAAAGCCCCGTGGAACTGGTTCCTCATTTTCATTCCAGTGTGGATATTTGATACAATTCTCCTAGTGATGTTAATTGTAAAAATGGCTGGACGGTGCAAGTCTGGCTTTGACCCTCGGAACGGCTCCCAGAACATGAAGAAGAAAGCCTGGTACCTCATTGCAATGCTCCTGAAATTGGCCTTCTGCCTCGCCCTCTGCGCCAAACTGCAGCGATTCACCACCATCAAACTGGCCTACGTGTTCATCCCGCTGTGGGCCCTGCTGATTGGCGGGATGGTGGAACTGGGATACAATATCTTCTATGTACGGAGAGACTGAGCCCTGCCAGGTGGTTTTCAGCCCTGTGATTGGCACCAAATTACTAGAATATTACCATCTTGCCATGAATTTGATCTTCAAACTAGAAAGCCAAATAAGAAATGAGTCAAGCTGGAGACTTTATCTAGAGCAGGCTGAAGACTGGAAGTAGACTTGTTCCATTTTTTTTATTTTAAAACTGTCACATATGCCCTTGTAAATAAAAGTATTTGTTCAACATAAGCTGTTCTAGTATGATTACTGTTATTTGTTACATGGAATAAGATACATGCAGGTAGAAGATCTCAAAGTAACCACAAATGTTCTACCCAGGGTATTCAGCACATTGAATAATCCTTGGAAAGAGGACTGACATTTTCTGCTACTTATAAGTCAAGAAATAACCAGGTAACAGTAATTTCCATAAGGAGCTAAATTTGCTTTAACAATCACTAACAGTTGACAGCTGCCAAATAAGAGCAAAGAAAGGAATAAAGTGATTCAGTTTGGTTTTTCTTTTGACAGTGAGACTCCACTGCCAGTCTAAAAATAAGCACTATTTCCTAAGCTGCTGAAACAGCCAATAAGCAGTATGTTAACCCTGGGGAAAAAGGTTAGTAGCTGAACTGTGCAAGAAGTCCTACGATCCAGAACAGAGGGAGACAATGGTGATTCCTTTCCAAGTGAGAAATCCCCAGCGCTGCAAGAGACTGGAGCCGCAGGGAGAGTTCAGTGCTGCATTTGTACCTGCCCAAAGTGATACTTGAACAAGACAGTTTTTAATGCCTGAGGAGAGGAAATCTTTGGGGGTGAAGCCTTGGCTTTACGGAGCAATGGCAAACTCAGGTGTGAGTAAATGAACTGTTCTGGGTAACAAGTGAACAAGTGGGAAGAACTGGAACTGTAAGCATATTTTGTGGACTAAAGTGCTCTTCCAGCAGCTACAGTAACACCAAATTCAAATGGAGCAGTTGTCTAGGACATTATTAACATGCACACTGAAAGTACTGATCCATTTACAGTTCCTAGAGACAAAAGAATGTCAAGTGAATGAAAAGAGCCCAGGAAAAACCATCTAGGGTAACAGGACATGATGAGATCAAAGTGTCTCACTGATAAAATTTTAATTATGGACATTCAATGTACTTCTCTGTGGGAAAAAAATCCTTCCTGAAGTGTTTGGATTGACTCTTGCTGTTCAATCACACAGACAGGGGTAAAAATACAGGGGAACTATACTGGTGGACGCTGCTGAAAGAGCTTTATCTAAGAAAACAACATGTTCCATTCTAAGGCAATGGATCTCAATTCAGAACATCAGGTAACAAATGGTCTTTAGAAAGAATTTAAGTCATCTTTGCTTCAGAGTGGTTGGCCTTGCCGAAGGGGAAACAAAACAAAAGAAAAGACAGACAAAAAAATCTAAACCATAGCCATTGTCAAAAAAGTGCAAAATACTTATAACCCCTTTATTATAATAAAACTAAAAAATAACACAAACCCATGGACCCAGCCCTGGGTTAGGAGCATCAGGCAACACACTTACCTCGGGGATGGTATGGGACCAAGCATAAAACTGAGTACTCACAGTCCTTCCCCATCCGATGATTCTCACAGAATAAAAATCCAAAAAGCCCTGCTCACAGGATGTCAAACACCCCCACACTGCTCAGAAGAGCAGAGCAGCTTTCCTCAGCCGAGCTGGGGATGGGAACTGATTGTTATAACTTAAATGATGGAAGAATAAAAACTGCCCTCATTAGAACTTGGTGTATTATTAGCAAGATGGGCAATGAATGATGACTCTGCCCCCTTAATAAGCCCCTTCTCTTACACAGATGTAACAATTATCTGAAAGTTTGGCATCTCTAATTAACTAGAATCACACACAGTTATTACAAATCTCCTTTTAATTCCTGCCTCTAATTCAATAGGAAAAGATCAACAAGTTCAGTTTTGGTTGTGGGTTTGTGATTTTTTTAAGGTTTACAAACCTTGAAATAAGTGAGTTTTGAAAGCTGAAGCAGATGTTTCTTGCTGGTGTCATAGAGAAGTCACACCCAGCCAGTTGGAAATGCTCAACTTTCCACCTTCCTTGTCCTTACAGGTATACTTGGACAACAGGAATATCCCTTTTGACTTGAGTTTTTTAGCACGTGTAACTGACCCGCACTGTGCTACTTTTTGTGCACAGTGTTGCTTCTGTGTGACATCCGAACTTCATTCAAAAGGATTTATGAAACAAAGTACACTGCATCCCACAGTGACCTTTCTGGAAGCTGCTGTGGGAATTAATTGTACCTGCTTATTGTTACACTGTTCTAAAGGCACTGGTCACAGCTTGGGAGTGGAACCAATGCTCTTCACACATTTTCTTAAATTTACCAAACTGATCTTCAGTTAAGTTAAGAGGACAAAATAAGTGAAAAGCAGATTTGCTGGAGGAGAGGCTGATGCCGAGATAGCTCAGATTCCTCTTGAGAAAGGGGCACAAGGACATTGTCTCAGCTCCCTGCGGCAGCTGATGGGGGGCAGAGAACTTGGCCTTCAGCAGCTTTGTTTTAAACTGCAATTCAAAAGCTTGCTGAAATGAAACCGAAGTATTTATCTGTACTGATAATATCTATTGAACATGAAGAGATACATTCCACATAATTTATTTCTCTTCCAATCACTTACAGAAGTTTGAACACTTCAGCAACCATTGCAGGCAAGTATCTATTTTTATCTGATTAAATACTCAATGCACGTGTGTGAAAGGTCATGAAACTATAATTTTCAATTACCAATTCATACAGCTATTCCTGATTTGTCACCATTTAGAACAGTATCCAGTTTTCTGTTCATTTGATACTGGGAAAATGCAGTTATGTGACATAAACATCCCCTCACATAACACAGTTTAACCTGAATGCTCTAAGGACGTGTGTACACACACATAAAATGCTCTGCTAGGCATGGAGGACAACAACAGAGTAAGTGGGCACAGGACTGAGGGACACAACCAATTTAAATCATGTATTATCAGTATTATTTTCTGACATATCTGCATCTAGTACAGAAGAAAACCTTTGTGTACCTCTTGGAAATTTGCACATTTGCCCAGTTTAAAAGTTGGGTGACACAAACTGAAAGTGAGAATTATGAGACTCCCAGAAACTCAGAATTTTAATATCAGGTGTTCCCTGGTTTAACATCAATATTATTTTGGGAACAAATAACATGGCTTTTCAGCAATAAAGCTCCTGAATAACTGCATCCTCAGAAATAAGTTGTTTGAATTCACTAGCACAGAAAACATAGCATTATCCTGTAACACATCACTTTTAAGTAAGATTGAAGTAAAAATAACTATGCTGAGTTGGGAAAAGAATGTTTGTACCTTTTCACTGTACCTTTACCGTGTTAAGGTTTGGATGGAGTTCATCTCCCATAAGAGCCTTTTAGACCTGAACAGACCTTGCTGCTGAAAAGCATGAGGCTTTGAGAACTAAGGCAATTTAAGGAATCTCTGTAGCTGGATCACTACAACTGTTCAATATAAATTCTATATTTTCTCCTTGTATTTGTATTGAAGTTGGATAAAGACTAAAAAAATCTGCAATTCAGTAACGCCATTCCCGTCAATCTGCCTTTCCTAACAAAACCAACATCCCAAGCAGGCAAATGTAAGCGATGTGCCCATACAGTGAAGAACAACAGCTTAAGAGCAAGAAACAGGGAAGAAAGAAAAAACATGAACTTAACTCATCTGGGTTAAAAGATGCTAAAAGATGTTTCTTAGTCTAAACATTTCTTTTCTGCAATGAACTAAAACTCTCAACTGCATCAGTCAGATGGGCGAGTACCTGAATGTTGTCACTGCATGCTTAGGATAAAGCTTTAGCAGTCTTGACATTTGTCTCCCACACACAGACCTAATTCTCAAGATTTTCATCTTGAGACACACAGGGAATAACCTTCTCAGCTCCATTTTATCTCAGCACAACCAGATAAAAAGGCTTCCATAAAAAGCACAGGCCTGAGCTCCACCCAACACAGCACCATCATTCCAGTGGGCAGCAAATCAAATGGTAAAAAAAACACAGTATCAAAATAACTACTGAAAAACCAAACTGGATAAAAATAGAAGTTTTAACTGCTGCTTTAATCAATGTTTGTATCAGATAACTGTACACCAAATATTAAAGGACTATGTAGAACTAATGCCCCCATCAGTAGGCTCATCTATCAGCATGACTAGAGCAAGAGAAGACTGGTGTTTAGCTGGCACTCAAGTACAGCACGGCTCCAAAGCAGAGATAATATCAGCATCAAAGCACAGAGAAAAACAGTGGTTAGAATATAATACACTAAATTTGCAAAGTCAGTATCCCTGATGATTCTAACAGAAACAGCAGCCTAGATATTGTGAAGTTAATCACTGCTTCCGAACAGAACACAAAATAATTTGCATTTCTAAGAAAAATGAAATGAGTGACTGATGGGAATCGGTTCCCCAAATTTTCCCACATATGCTGCAAATTCAGTGGGATCTGCACAAAATATCAGTATCTTCTATTATACAGTTTTAAAGTGCATTTCATCTGCTTAAGAAAGTAATAAAGTATCAGCTGAACACAGTGACTCATAACCAAAGAAAACATACTCAACAGTCATTCACAGCAAAGCACAGAGCAGTGAAAATTTGTCCTTTCCATTTCCAGCTTGGATACATCCAGGGCAAGGTACAGGCGCTGGGCTGACTAAAGACAAGGCTCTCTACGTACCTGACCACTAGAAGGAAATAAGTAAAAATGACATGTGAGAAGCTTGAAGTTGAGAACAAGAGAGTTCAGAGTTCTTTGATCTCTTGATCAGAATGAGTACAGTTTTCAGCCTAGCAGAGTCACGTGGCAGTCTACTCTCAAAACAGTTTATTTTCCCAATGAACAAGGAAAAAAACCATGAATTTATTTCAGTCAATTCAGCATCCTTATTCATATGCAGATATCAGAAAACAGTAGTTTTGATCAATGAATACCAGTCCTGTGTTTCTTGGAAGACTTATTCATTTTTCCAAATCTGTAATGTTTCAAATCTGTTTCACAGCATTCTACTATTTCAAATTTCCATTTCCTACATCATTTGCAATTCCAACTTATTTACTGTGCACATGAATATCTGCTTAAAAATCAACTTTATTTATCACCAAGAAATTCTTTCACAGATGAATAATTAAATCATCATCACCCTCTGAAATAATACTTTATTTCTAATACTAGATAGAATTAATATTTCAGTTAAAATAGTATTGAAATATTCACTATAGTAACAAGGAAGGGAAAATCTGCATGCCAGCAGTACCTGTAATGAAAAAATGTTCTTTCAGAGTCAATTTGTGGGCATTTGGAGGGCTGGGGGTGACACAACACTGAGTAACACTTGAATGTAACACAGGAAGTCAGTTGCCAGTGAAATGCAAAAGATCCAGTAATATAAAGAAAAAAAAGAAGTAGCAGCTGCCCCCTTGAAAGCTCTCAGTAGCAACCATAACAATGCAGTTCTTTACTACCTAAAAATATGTACCAGGATCTAGGAAAACATCTGAATTTCTGCACATCATGTCATTAACTGGGATGCCACTGCAAGTGCACAGAGATGTCAACACTGCCACAGTCAGGCCACAGGCCTTGGGCAGATCTCTCCAATCTGCACAAGAACAAGGTCCAAGAGAGACAACTGAAACACTGGAGATTTCAGCCAAAATAACAAAGATTTATGTATCACCAAAATCCAGAGAAGGGGCAAAAGCAACAAGCAAGGACTAATTTCCGTACACCGCAAGGCATGAAAGATTTATTGCTGTAGCAAAAGTCTGAAGATGAAGTTATATGCAACAGGAATAAAGATTAGAGCACAGGACCACTTGAAACCAAGGCAAGACCTTTTTGTCAGACTAATGAACAATTTGGGAGGTGAAATTCTCAGGAGTACTCCCCCCTCAAAGAATAAACCCATCAAAATGGACACACCACAGGGAGAGGACAACATTTCTTTGTTTTTTCTTTTAAAAGCTGACACCTGTGAATGCAAATAGAGGTCTGGTAGGTATTGGTAATCCCAGTATGGTTTATATGCTGTCTGCAAGGAACTTTGCCTAAAGTGAGAATCTAGTCTGCCTCAAAAAAAAAAAAAAAAAAAAAAAAAAAAAAAAAAAAAAAAAAAAAAAAAAAGCATAAAAGAAAGCATAAAAATTGCAGAAAAACTGCCACTTTTCTGAATCTCTTAAAATTCTGAAAACAATAAAAAAATGGGTTGAAGATGTGACAGTTTAAAAGTAAAATCTCAGAACCAAGAGGTACCTGAACATAAGTTTGAGGCCATGTCAGCCAAAACCACTGAGCAGGTCTTCAAAAGGACACAAAATTCTAATCTTAAGTGTAAAGTCATATTTGCTAAACCATTTCCAAAGATTTATTATTTCAGTCTGGACACAGCCTAATGCTGCAGAGAGTTATCAGCTGTCGCAGGGGATGTACACACTTCACTAAAATCTGACAGGTGACAAAACATTGCTTGGACCAGCAGGAATGGTCAGCACATGCATCACCAGCACACTGGTAACATTTCTACTTTAAGTCAACTGAATAGTTTGGGGGGGTTTGTTTTGCATGTTTTTTCTTTGAAAAAGCAGTATCTGGCAAGGCTGGTTTTGCTAAAGCTGTTAGCCTTGGCTAACCCCCCTGGAGAGCTGCACACTTGGTGCACAACCTGCAGCTCTGCTGTCACTGTTCTCCCGTGGCCAGCACAGAGAACGGGAATGGAAGGCTATGCAATTGTGAACAGATGTTCATACAGCCAAAGAGATTATGGGTGGAAGGTTCCAGATAATCCAGAAAACACAAAGGGAGCTGAGATCACATTCCTACTATCAGGAAGGCTCAAATTCTTACGTGAACCAATTAATTTTTTCAAATCAGAGTCTGCCAGAGTAATGACTTACCACGTCACACATGAATTTGCTCATGGCTAGAGGGGAAAGCAAGATCCCTGAGGCTGCAAAACTGGTAGTAATCTCTTAGCCAGCATTCAAGAAAACAGCAGTAAGACTTGAGGACGTTTTAGCCACATCCAAGAGACTCACGTTTCTATTGCTTCTCTAATATGTAATTATGGCTATGTAGGAGTAATGTTTAGCAATTCAAATACTGATTTAATTAGTAATTCCTTAGACCTATTTTAGATTAAACAAATCAGGGCACTCATCCATTAAATAGCTGATTTTAGTGCCAGGTGTGAGTACATTTTAAATTTTAACCCATAAGCAAAATACATTTGCAACAGGAGGACCTCAGGTAGTTGAATTAGACGTCACCTGAAAATCATGTTCTATTGCTACAAATGAAGCCAAGGGATCACCAAGTGCGCTGAAAGTTATAGACTGGATACATAAGGATGTACAACTTCCAGAAAGTTCCACAGAAAAATCCAAACAAAAATCAGATACAGAGGGCTTTGAAAATAACAACAGGCCTTGGATCTTAAGTTTTACATACTTAGCTGAAGGACATGCTCAGGGCAGTTTACTGCTATGTGTAGCTACCTGAAAAAGACATCATTCAGCTGTGTTTGAACTACACAGGAATACATTACACTGAGAATAAATAAGTTAAGTGACAGAGCTTTGCCATTACCACATCAGATGCTAACTAGCCTTGAAACCCTCTCCCTCAGAACACAGCTTAGGAGAATCCAAGTGTTCCATAGGTGGGGCAAGAGAACAGTTAACTTGGACACCGCTGTTCTTTTCTTAATGGAACACCTCCTGCTTCCAAACTGTGACTCATAAGGAACCTTCCTACTATACACATTGGCAAGTATCTTTATTGCCTGGCACTATCAGCACAGGGAGCAATTCAAATCCAGATATGTCTCTGTGAATCACAGGTCACTGCTAAAACTGAGGCCTTTGTAGCTTGATAAGTAACCATTTAAATATTATTTGTTTTAACTTTAGTCAGATAACTGATTTGAGGGGATGGTTGCTTTTTTGGTTTATTTTGCCAGGTTTTTTTTTTCCCCATGTGAAATGGAACTGTCTTAACTGTGCCTTGAGCAGGGTAAAGAGGCAGGCACAGGAGGGAGTTCGGTTCCCTTGCACCAGCTCCTCTGGAGAGATGCAGGTGGGTACTGGCAGCACTCCTGGAGGCCACCAGGTACCCCCCACAACAGGGAGGGCAGTTTGTCTCTCTGTTCCACATTCATATCTGACAGCAGGAGTTTGGGGAGTGCCCTGAATGAGCACTTGAAGGAGTCCTGTGAAGGGATGACTGATTCTGCATTCTGACTAATCTGCATTTACAAAGATGCCTCAGCTCTACCTCAGTTTGCTACAGCTCCTCACCCACAAGGTGTAAGGGCATCCTATGCATTAGTGCAGGTAGAAACACAACCACTTAAGAGAGGCAGTTTAACTGAATTATTTTTTGCAGACCCAAAAATAAAACCAATCTGTTATTATGAACCTTTATTAAGCGGCTCACATTTCAGTATAAATCACACTAAAAAGATTTTTAAAAAAGATATTTACACTACAGTGCTGACACATTTAAAATGAAAAAATTGGTATAAATAAGCTCTATGGAAAAGCCTGGAATTGTCAAAAAGAATTCTGGCTCATCTTACAAAAAATATATATGTTAAATGTCAGCTCTACTCTAAAACCTACAACTCAAAATTATTTAAAGACTTCTTTATGTTAAACCTGCAGTGTTTACAGTGCATCTGGCCCTAAGTGCTTTGATACTTCACAGTTATGGACAGGCACTGAGGAATGTTACAAAGCTACATAACTATTTTCTGTAACAGATGCGAAGGCAAGTCACAAACTTGCCTCACAATTTATGATCTTTACATTATTACATCATTAAGTTTAAAAAGGAATTTAAAACCATATATACAAATTTAGCACAAAAAATCATCCTCTCTTTGTCCATGCAGTTTTGGATATGATGAACTATGTTGTCTCGTATCATCTGGATGTACGTGACCTCCAGAGCACAACTTGCCTTGCAAGTCCTTGTTGCCAGGTTCAAATTTAGAATCCATTTCCAACTTTAATGATGTCAACTCAGCGTGATCCAGCCTAGTCTGAACATTCTGTCCCCCGACGTCATTAGGGGCCACTGTCTTTTCAGCAAGATCGACATTCATGGGCTCTTCTTTTATCCGGTGAGATGCAAGAGGTTCGTGTTTTATCGGCATAAATTCCTGCTGCAGGTACTTGGTCTGCAGAGCATCTGAGAGTTTGGTGTCTTCAGAGGTATCTTTGCCCACCGTACAAACTCTGCTGTCAGTCTGAAGTCCCACAACCGAAGACTTGGGGTCTGCAGAGGTCCCTGCTTCAACAGTACTCGTGTTTTGAGAGAGTTCTTCCTCTGAATGGTAGAGCTTGAGCCGGATGTGCCAAGCCAAACTGCACACAGCTGAGACTGTTTTGAACTGGTGCACAACATTCCTTGGGATAAAATAAATGTCATTATCGAATAACTGGATTCTGGCATATCGGATGCCTTCCCTTCGCAGCTGATTAAGTTTTGCATCATCAACCCACTGGACACACTGCAGGGAAAAAGAAGGGGGGAGGGAAAGGTGAAAACGCTGACTTAGGACTCAGAGGACACTGATCATCAGTTTTTAGCATGCTTACCTGTGAGAGTGGAGGCTCATGCAAATCTAACTGCATTCGCTGAACCACCTCCAAGAAATCCTCAGCATGAAAACAAATTACATCTTTGGTTATACGAGGCTGCTCAGACCTACAGAAGAGTAAGAAGTGCACAGTCAGGGGCTGAAACAAACAAGCCACACAGGAGAACAAAAAATCTGCAAGCAAGGATAAAGCAAATTATTTAAAATTAAAAAAAAAAAAAAAAAAACAAAAAAAAAACAAACAAAAAAACCAAAAAAAAAAAAAACCAAAAAACAAACAAACAAAAAAAAAACCCAAAAAACAAACAAAACAATTCTAGCATAACCTAGATTTTAAAGAAAAAAAAGTTGACCAAAATGGCTAATTCTAAAACACATTATCATTGAACTCCTTAAACAAATTAACCACAATTTCTTTTTAAGTGTCAGTAAAAGCAGCCATAAAAGGTCAAAAAACCACACGATTTTTCATTTCTATTTTTAACTGACCTCTTGTCTGCCCTGATGCCAGAAGACAGATGCCCCAGATATGCTGGGCTTACTCTGTCAACACTCCAACATGATACTCCCATCAGGTACCTCAGAGCATGCAGCAGTCTGACTGTGGGCACTATGGCAACCACTGCTCAGTATCTCAGCCTCAAACACCTTGCTCAGAGTTAAGAGAAGGAGCTGAATCTACATTAAGCTGCCACAATGCCAGTAATCAGCGAACACTGGCATCCTTCACAAAGCAACCCTTAAAAATATAGCCTTATTTGTGCTCACTAGAGAACTACAGGAATTAGGCTTTGTCTTCGTATTCAAATTAAGAAAAGTCATCTCTTGTCCCAGATCATCGTTCCCAAAGCAATGCACACTGTTTAGACAATTCCTCTGGAGATACTTCCTTGAATTAGCCAACAAAAGGCAAAAGCAGCTACAATTCTTATCACTTTCTGATCTAAAGGCTAAACTCTGTCCATCACCAGAAACACATAAAACTAATCTCTGTGTGTTTGCTTTTGAGGGGTGTTTGGTTTGTAAAAGGATTTTTTTTTTTTAAATCTGGTGATAGAAAGATTTAATTTATATAGGATAAAGCTCACACTGGAGTGGTTTTACAAGTGCAATTTCTCAGCCAGAAAGAAGCTGGTTGATGACTTCCTTCCTTCCTCCTCCACAGAATCCTCCTGGGGATGGAGAATCCTCCTGATGGGAGTGCAGCATCTCAGCCCTCAGCTGGCACAGGCTGCACATACGGGTGCTGCCCATCAGAACCACGGGCTGGAACCAGGGATCGCAACGACAGGCTGGAACCAGGGATCACATACGGGTGCTGCCCATCGGAACCACGGACTGGAACCAGGGATCAGAACCCCAGACTGGAACCAGGGATCACAACCACAGGCTGGAACCAGGGATCACAACCACGATCCACCACTGTCCTCCTGCCTCCCCCACCCATGGGGGCAGGACAGCTCCTGACACCCCCCAGGTACACTCCTCGCCCCACTCCTGCCCCTCCACAAACAGGACACAAGTCAGACTTGGAGAGGCCCAGGGGAGGAGCTGATGCAGCAAAACTGTTTGATACATTTAAGTGTCTATTTATTGCATGTTCAAATGCACTTTTTTAAAAAGCAAGATGATAATTTATTTTTATATAAATATATGTGTCATATTGTTACTGTTCTAGGAAGCAGGCAATGATGTACAGTTCATTTGGGCCCTTTAGACTTCAGAGACGTGTTTATTTTATTTAGGTCATGACCTCAATAAAGCAAAAAATAACCAGTCTGAGGCTATTTTCAGGACAAAAAAAAAAATCCCCGAGTATGCTAGGGAGACTTTTCAGACCACATTATTTTACTTTCAATTTTACAGAGATTAAAACAGTTCTCTACATTTTGATCTATATACTCCTGAAGAGGATTAAAGCACTGAAAGCAAAAAGCTTCAGAAACATTTCTGATCAGTGTCATTAAAAATATTAGCTACATTAATCTACCTTTTATAATGTCTGCTTTCAAAAAATATTAATTTGCAAATTAAATTACCACTATTTGTAAATAAAGTTAAGAATTAAAATAGATTGAAATAATATTTCACATACTAAGAGAACTTAAGTCCAAAACAATGTATTTTCCCAGCACATTCTGGTTTATGTATTACCATTCCTATTCTCAGTCCCTATGTATGTGTCCAGCAGGATGCATCAAACTGCTGCAATTCTATATCAAAAAGCACAACATTCCTTTTGCAGTCAACTGAGAAAAAAACCAGTCAGATCATTTTAAATTCTGTATTTGTAGGTTTTATCACTAGCACAACTTTGAGATATTTTGCAAAACCTTAGAGAGTGTCATGTACCCCCAAGCAAAACAGTACCACAGTAGTTAACATCCAAAAAGGCATTAAATCCAAACAGAACTGTAAGATGGCTTCAGAAAAACCCACTTAAACCTCTACTAAAGTACTAGTAAAAAAAAAAATCATAATCCAGTAATTTTACAAAATGTCTCAAATCAAGAGCCTGCCATATTTGGCAAAGGAAAAATTATTTTTTTTCTTACTAAAAATACTGTTTAGTTTCCAGTCACGTCCTCCAGCCCCAAAACCTGCTTTTTGCCTTTCAACAGTTCTGTTTCTTCCTCTTCTGAAAGACACCAATTATCCCACCGAAGAGTAACAGTCATGCCTATCAACTACTAAATAAATTCCCCTTTCTTAAAATCTACAGCAACGTCTACATTATAAAGCTTTTTTTGCACATTTAATCCATTCTCATACTAAATAAATACAATCAACTCTGTTCAGCCAGTCCAGGAATTGCTTTAAGTTTCTCTTCACAGAAAACATGAATTTTATACATGTTATCTCATAATTAGAACATGTGCATTTTTACTGCCATAGTGCCTTAATCACCCCAGAATATCTCCAGCTTTTCAGGTTCATTCAACTACTCAAACAGATTTAAAAAAACCCAACCAAAAAAAAGCAAACAAACCAGATTTCTTGAAACTTCCATGCTTGTTGTTTCTTTTAAAATAAATCTACTCACAGATTGCAAATTATGGTAAAACTAATATCTGAAATTATTTTAATGTGTTACATTAATCAATGGTGCTTCATTATCATAAGCCCTGATTAGGTCTCATCATGTAAGTACACTGAAGTGGCTTTTCAAAATTACAGAAAAGTGGAAAGGGAAAGGAGAAATTATCATTTAGGCCAAATCAAGCTTGAAATACATAATTTTCATTGTGTTGCTGGTGCTGTATATTTTCCTCCTCTCCAGAAATCAGTCCCAAATTTTTTATTCTGCATTGAAAGATACCTTTTCAGTCCTAACACTGAAGTCAAATGCTGGTATTTCTTTTATGTGCTCCAAACTGAAGTACTTTCAACTCTGTTACAAAGCTATAGGATGAGAATGGGAAAAATTACTACCAATTTAAATTCTTATTTATCTCCACAGACATCCAAGTTCAGGGAGCGGGCCTTTCTCTGGTTGTTTACTTCCTTTGAAAGTCTCTCTCTCATATGTGCAAAGTGTAATTTAAAATACTCAGATCTACACAGTTATCTCAGCTCTTGCCCTGCTTAGTTCACCCCAGTGTCTCAGCCAGAGCAAGCAGGAAGTTGGAGGCTCCCACTATTCACCGACCTGAAGAGGAAGGAAACTGCAAAACCTCAGAGCCCAAAAGACAAACACATTACTACCTGAACAATCCAGTTCTTCCCCGATGGCAATTATTCTATTTTCTATGTCAATGAACTCCTGCACTGTACAAGAAATTCACCCAAAAGGGAATTCACCCTTCTAACTTCTAGACACACAAGGAGCAAAAGGTATTTATAGTGTTTACACAGGCAAAGGTAACCTCCAAAACTAAGGCATTTCTCCAAAAGCAAGATCAGGAGATCCTTAAAAATGCTTCTCAGATCTGGGCCAGGAAGCCCATATGATTATAGGCTTTTTATTTGGCCAACATGTAAACAGCTTCAAATGATTCATTTCCTGAATCTCATATGGGAATTCCAAGGACAGACACCAAAGAATTTCACACGACTTCTAACAGGATTCTTCATAGGTGATCTACCATTAAAAAAAAAAAAAAAAATCAGCCATGACTTGGAAGCAGAAGCATAAGAATTCTGCTCATCTCCAGACAACACAAAGAACTGCCAGAAGCGCTCCATGTGCACCTTTGAGGCAGCAGCTCAGGTCAGTCCACAAGCACCATTTAAAGCAAAACCAAGTGTGAAGTGTTTTTACATCTAACATGAACTCAGAGCAACTCAATTACAACTGTCACCACAAGGTACCTTTCTAGTTTCTACCCCACACCAGAGCCATGTGCAATCCAGCAGAGGACAAACATATCTAGTGACCAATCAATATCTACCAGGTCTTTATCAAACCTCTAATCTCAGATTAACCCATCCTGCACTCCTTCTACCGACCAGAAACAGAAATTCAGGCAAACATTTTTCAAACACCTAGGGGAAGCCAATCAGCACCTACCACTCCCCACAGTGCACAGCCTTCAACACTCCCACAGCAGCTGTAGTCTGTCGTTCAAAGCCTTGTCCTATGTGATCTGCATGGGCTCGTGTCCGGTCTTCAAAGAGCATTTCACGGGGTTCACTGGTTCGAGGTAGGTACTGCAAGTTTTTTATTTCATTGGTAGTTCTGTGCAAGAAAAAAACAATAACAGTGATAGAGAAATTTCTCTGAATTATCTTATTTCCACCATAGCCAACAGGATTGGTTTTCTCCCTTCAGTGAGAACACAGGAGTTAAATGAAGAAAACAGTAAAAGTTAAGACAAATTAAAAATGTAACAAGCTATGCAAAGAATCAGAACACCTGTTTCAATTAAAAAAAAAAAAAAGGACAAAAAACTCAACTAACACTAACAACAAAAAAGTGTCATGTCCCAAAGTGGATTAAAAGGCCCTAATAACTGAGCAGCCTCACTCACACTCCCCAGAGAAAGATCTCTATCTAAGCTGAGACCTGGACCCTCAGTCCTGCTCTGTGCCACGCTGCAGGAGCACTGGTCTCCACCTCAGCCAGAGGTGTGCTGGGCCACAGACTTGCTTCTCAGCTTGTCCTCAGCACAGCTTTGTCATGATGCACCTATCTGGCAATCCCTGGACCTGATTCTCCCTGGCAGACTGATCTCAGACCTGCCCCATCACCACACACCTGCATGACACACGGGGGGGGCTGGGCTGAATCTGCCCAAACCTCATGTCTGCCCTACCTGCTTTCCTCAGGCACTGTGAGGCCACGGTCAGCTCCTGTCAGGAAGCTGCCAGCCTGACTATTAGTTAGAAATTTCAATTGTCCCTGAGGTCTTTCTTTGATCATTCATGTTTCTACGAAACTGCTGGAAAATATGTGTGTGTTTAGTTCCATGTTGAAGAACTTGGAATGAGAAACAGCAAAGGATTATTTCTTCAGGGTTTAACAGAAGTGAAGGAAACACTGCAGAACGTGAACACAGACACAAGACCATGTCCTTGGCCTCCTGGAGCCAACACTGTGTGACATTTTTTCCCAAGAGCTGTTTACAATCGTAACATAGCAAAGGTTGGAAGGGACATCTGGAGACTCTCTAGTCCAATTTCCCCCACTCAAACAGCAATTTGCTTGGCCCTGTCCAGTCAAGTTTTGAGCAAGACCAAGATTCCACAAGATTTCTAGGCAACCTGCTCTAGTGTTCAACTATTCATACAGTAAACTTTTCTTTTGTTATTTTAAATGGATTTTCTTGTAATTCAGTTTGTGTCCATTATCTCTGGTCATGTCCTGGGAACTACGGGATCACGTCCTTCCTACAACCTCTCACGAAATGCTTATACTCATTGATATGACCCCACTGAGCACTCTTGAGAAAAGAGTAAATCCCAATTCTCCCAGGTCAGCAGCTATGCTCCAGTATGGCCATATCTGTCTACGCCTGGGCTGGGCACAATACCCCAGATATGTCTCACCAGTGATGAGCAGAGGGGAAGAACCCTCTCCCTCAACTTTAGCAGTGCTTTTCCTAATCCTGTCCAGGAGGCTGCTGCTCAGCTTTGTTACAAAAGCACACTGATGGCTTATGATCAACCTGTCCCCCACCAGCCCCACAGGTCCTGCTCTGTTAGGCTGCTGTCCTGCAGCTGGTCCCAGCCTGTGCTGGATCATGGGGTTATTCCTCTCAGGTGCAGGACTTTGCCCATCCCTCTTAACTTCATCAGTCCCCTGAGTCGGCCCATTTCTACACCCTCTCAAGTTCCTCGGCACATCAACTCCTCCTTCCAGTTTTGTGTCACCTGCAACTTGCTGAGGGTGTGCTCTGTCCCACGATGCCATTAATGAAGATGCTGAATAGTACTGTCACAAGGTATCAAGGTTTGAATTACTCCAGCAGCAACTGCTTTTCAGTTGGACTTTGTGCTGCTGCTCACAACCCTTTCAGCACAGCAGTTAAGCCAGTTCTTGGCTCACTTCACTTACCTATCAGTCTAGTTTGTCCTTTGTTAACCTATTAGGATGTTATGGGAGACATGTGGCCTCTGTGGAAAGCACTGATAAATCTGAGACAAACACTCCTGGCACTCATCCTGTGAGCCAATCATTTTGTTGTAGATCAGGTGGATAAGGCATAATTTCCCCTCTGTTAATCAATACTAACTATTCCCGACTATCATCTTGTACCTCATGCTTGAAATGGTATCTTTCTCAGGATGAAGGTGAGACTGACTGGCCTTGCAATTCCTCAAGTTCTGCTTATTAACCTTCTAAATGACTGGAGCGACATTTGCTTTCCTTCAGTCCTCAGGAACCTTTGCCAATTGCCATGACCTTTTAAAGACAGAGTGGCCTTGCAATGACACTGGCCAGCTCCCACAGCACTTGTGGGTACATCCCAGAAGATCCCATGGACTTATGTCTGCCTAATCTCCATGTCTAACACATTCCTTAACCTGATTTTCCTGCACTGAAGGCAAGTAGTCCTTGCTCCAGACATTACTACTGTCTCCTAGGACCTGGCATTCCTGAAGGTAAATCTCCCCAGGAAACACAAAGAAAGACTTGAGTATCTTAGCCTTTTCTGTGTCCTTTGTCTCTCTCCCTTTACCCTGTTCAGCAAACACTTTACATTTTCCTAGTCTTTCTTCTACTGTCCATGTGCTTGTACAAGTCCTTTCTGCCCTTCATATTCCTTGTCAAATTCAACTCCAGATGGTCTTTGGCTTTAACTGCATCCCCTTCATGGCTGGACAGTGTTTCTATACTCCTTCTGAGGCACCTGACCCTGCTGCCACTTCTTGTAGCTCTCTTGTTGTGTTCAAATTTCAAACAGGAGAACTCCCATGACAGTTCCTCATGACACACAATACTCAAGTTCTGCACAGGTTGTCCCTACTCTTCAGCTGTTACCTATACTCAATACCACAGCAAAGCTTAAAGATGCCATTTAATGTTGGAGTTACAACCTTTTCAGTGAGAGAGAACCCCCTGTCCCTTGAGGTCATAAAACACCCAGTCACATTTAACAACAGGGGTATCAATTCCAGTCTCATGGCATACATCAGTAATTGTATGGTTGTTTACATTTCCCTGAAGTTTTCAGCTTAAAATTCTACTAAAGCTCCAAAAAGGACCAGCACCTTACTTGGCCAGAGAGTAAAAATTAAAAAAAAAGTTCCAGATCCTTACATAACCAAACAACTTAAAAGTATATTTGGAGATGAAGATTTACAGAGATTTATATTAAGATTCAGTATGAACCAGTAAAAGGTTTGTGATAAAATGAATTTGTACAAAAAGAATACTAACCAGATATTTATCAAGTAAGATAATTCAACTTACCTCTTCCTTTTGAAAGGTGACTTTGGCATGTCAGCCACAGGGATCATCTGTTCTCCTGGACGTACCCACATGATGGGACCATCATCACTGTCTTTACGACTCTCTAATTTTAAACTAGAAAGTGTTCCCCATGGCAGTGTACACTAATGGGAAATACAAGCCACAATTTTGAAGTGAGTTACTTTAAACACTTTTTAAAAAGCAGCCTTTATCTGTCACGATGAAAACATTTATGAGAACACTCAGTTATCTAAGCAAGTATTGCATACTCTCATTTTTGTAACAGCACTAAACAGCACATTGTCCCCCTTCTCCCAACCCATTCCCTTCTGTTCTTACTTTTAAGAAGGGTGATTCTTCCAACATATCAAGGAATTCAGGGAAGTAATCCCCCACTTCCTCATCAACTGCTCCAACCAGGCTGATCTGTCTCATTGGGCCAGCTCTATACGTACCATGAGAGTATGTTCTTTTTACCTACAAGTAGAATATGACAACAGAAGTTATACCGAGTCCACTACTGTGCAAAATCTACATTCAATAAACACCTTCAATCTCTATGTTTATGTTTGTTTTCTACTGACATCAGTTTTCAGTATCCTTAAGATTATTAAGTCAGTTACTGTGAACTCAAAGACACAAGTTCTCCTTAAACATTTAAGACAACTTTATTTTAAAACCTGAAGATAAACCAAACTGTTTATTGCCTTTCAAGAAAATAACACTCCAAAGCAGTAACTATGAAAAGCTATCAATGTATATTCTGCTCAGGAAATAGTACCCAAGGATTCTTACCTGGATTCTAGCTGAATTTTTACCTTTTTGCTGTAACAGGTAGAACTCTGAGTTACAACTAATTTAACTCCAAACACTTCCTCTGCTAATCATCCTCTCCAGTGTGGCCTCTGTGTGAGCACATTAACTGGAGCTCATTGTCACAGTAAAGACAAGGCTCAAAAAGAGTTTGTATGGGAAGAGAGACAATGAGGGTCATTTCCTCATTTTTGCTGTGCTAACACATCTTGTGCTCCCTTCAAACTTTAGGGGCTGTAACATTCATCTCTCGTGAGAAATCTTTTACTCTGAATTTGAACAGACACATATTGTTGCAAAGTTTTTTTGCAGCAATCTGATCTGTTGTGTTTGATCACCAAAATACTTAGGCATGAGATTAATGAGAATCATGTCCCCCTAAGCTTCTGACCTCCTGTTTGACTGGCTGAAAGACACAGTGCTGTTATGAGGTAAAATATTACAAGATCAGAACAGATGGAAGAGCGGATGGATTATTGCACACATCAAGTAAGGGTCCTGTACTTCACCTCTAGACATCACAAACTGCATCCAAAGCAAGAGAAGAAAAACAGTGCAAGGAAAACAGCTAATGAAATGGTCCTAGCTATGGTCCTTACCCAGACAGACCGTTAAAATTCCTAGTAGTTATAGCAGTATAGAGGAGAATTAGCAGCAGTTCCCAAAAATAAGAATAAATCATGGAACATGGAACAACACTGTGCCCTCCTGAGAAGCTCGACTGATGTAAGCAGATGTATCCCAGAAATGCAGAATCAAATACTTTTCAGATAATCTCAGTCATGTCACACACCCAGGAAATGGAGGAGTACTAAAAGCAGGATTTTACAAAATGTCTGAGCTAATGCTCACCACAGACATCACAAGCCATCACAGACACATGGGAAAAAGCAGTCCTGCTAGACATGAGTATTCCTGTATTTCCCAAATCCTTAGTCATACATTCCTGCAGCTTTTTTTGCATAGACAGATGGTGATTTTGTGATAAAGCATCAGGAAACATTCATTTCTGCCGAATCTGCATCAGCTCAGTCCTCAGCTGTATCTGCACTGGACAAAGCATCAGGAGGTCACACAACTCAAAGCACTGGGCAAAGGAAGGGACACTCACATGTCATTACTGGCTTACAGGACAGACCATTCCAAAGAACCCTAAAACCACCTCCTGAAGCTACAGATAGTCACAGATCTGTGACATTTTATTAAAAAAAAATTGAAAGCGAAAGGATGTTTCTTCCACTGGCATAAGTAGTTTAATATTCCAGCATTCCAGGCCAGGATATTAAGCTGCTGTTTTCATCTACCTCCCTGATTAATGAGAACTATTTTTCTGCCTTTTTCCATGCTTCCTTGTGCTAACACTACCATTCTCCCAAGTATCAAGTGATCAGATGAGAGGAAATGGCCTCAAGTCGTGCTGGGGGTGTTAGATTGGATATTAGGAAAAATCTCTTCACCAAAAGGGCTCCCAAGCACTGGAACAGGCTGCCCAGGGAAATGGTTAAGTCACCATCCCTAGAGATAGTGAAAAGATGTGTAGATGTGACATTTAAGTACACGGTTTAGTGGTAGATTTGGCAGTGCTGGGTTAACAGTTGGACTCTTAGAAAGATCCTAAAGGTCTTTTCCAACCTAAACAATTGCATGATTCATGCAGCATATGATAAACTAGTTGTGAAACTACTCCAAGTGAAAACTCTAAAACATCTCCTAAAAATACTAACCTAAGTGAAGTTTGGAAAAGCTGTGAAGCTTCCAGCTATCAACTCAACAATCTGATTTATGAACCTCTAAGCGTTGGCAATGAAGCATAAAGTCAGCAAAGTATTTAAACCCAGCATAATGCTTGCTTAAGGTGGATCAATTAGGAAAGTTCTTACATATTCCCCCATAAAGACCATGCCACTGAAAGCTGGAACTGAACTGTCTGAGTGCTCCAGACCTCTGTGGCGGCTTAGCCCCCAGGCAGCACAATCTGATCTGACAGCCCCCTGCTCACACACTGCCCACAAGGGAGAGACGTGGGAGAGGGCAGGAAGAGCAAGGAAATTCTGGGTCCAGATAAACACAGTTTACAAAGGGAAGAAAACAGGAAAGCAAAGAGGAAAAAAACACCCAGTGGTGTTTTCCACCACTGACTCTCACAAGCAGACTGATGCCCAGCAGTCCCTGGGCAACAGGTACCTTCCAGGCAATATTCCCCCCTCAGTTTTCTATTGCTGAGAACGATGTTAGATTGCAAGGCTACCCCTGCAGTCAATCTGCACCAGCTGTCCCAGCCACGGCCCCTCCCAGTTTCTTGCCCACCCGAGCCTACAACCAGGGGGTCCTGAAAGCCTTAACACTGTGCAAATGATGCTCAGCAACAGCCAAAACACCAGGGTGTTATCAAAGTTTTACTCACAAATCCAAAACACAGCCCCATGATAGGCTGCTACAAACTCTGACCCACCCAGACCCAGCATAAACAGGAAATAAATCCATGCTGGTGATCAAAGGGGGAGATTTGCTCTCTTTTCCCTTCTTTCCTGCTAGCATTAGGCCTTCTGAAGACAGACAGAGAGCAAGCTTAGAGAAGTGATCTGAATTTAATCCAGGAATTACCCAAAGAATTTATTTTAGAAAATTATAAAAACTATAAATATTATAAATACTAATGCCTGGCTAGAAAGAACAAGAGGGAATCTGAAAGAGGAGACAGCTGTAGGCGGTGAAAAGCAAGTCCCATCTCATCTCTTCCATGGACTGGGTTGAAGCTTCCTAAACTCTAGTCTCAGGCCAGACTATTTTAGATTACGTTACAGAATTAGATAAACATATATAAAAAGGTGAGGTCATTCATAGAGGGGAGAACTAGCTAATTTTCACTCACTCCCAAATTAGCTGCTTCAAAATAATAGGGTTAAAACACCAAAAACCTCCCATTGATGTTTGACCAATGACAAATGTAAAATTAATACCCATAAAGACGACCAGCAAATATAATCTATGGAATATCAGATAACAGTAATGTTTTCTTTTCCTTTTACTGTCAGTGTCCTTTGGTTGATTTGTTCACAGGAAGAGAAACAGATTCCTGTATGCATTTCTAAACCCTCCAAAACAATACTGATGTACTGAAACTAGTACTTATTCATGGAATTCTACACATAAAATTATGCACTGACCACAAAAGAAGTATTATACACGTTTTATAAGGTAACCTTCCTGGATGTAATTTCACAGGTTACAGTGTGACTATGTTGGAATGTTACAAATTTGCTCAAATAAATAGCTGAAACAATCTAAATCCAGAATAAAAGAAGGAATCCAGGACACACTGCTCTTCTAATACGTGGTCACAAATGAATAAACACAAAAATCCCCACGTAATGCAGTAAAATACCATTGACAGGTAAAAGAGACAGAAATATATCAAATAATAAACATGACATCCTAACTTCTTTCTTCTCATGTAGCTTAAATTTGAGGTATGTCACCTAAAAACAAAAAGGAGACCATGTCCTTCTCCTGCATCACAGTAATGGACTAGTAGGGCCTCAGCTGATTTTCTAACGTAATAGCAAATATTTTGACAGAAATGTCTTGGTGTCTAACAAGAATCTGAAAACTGAATGTGAATCTACAGATAAATAATACTGAAAACAAGACTTTGGGGCATTATCATCCTACAAATAAGAAACATTTTAGACATTATATGTTAAAGGTGTTTCCATTTGCTGTTTGGAAAAGTCACAAAGTAGAAGGAACAATGCAGAGAAACCAAGCATTTCAAGAGATGAATTTAAAAAACAAACTGGAGCAAGTCACAACTGAATTCCTATTTTTAATATAGTAGGGTTTGGGGTTGTTCTGGTTTGGTTTTTATTTGAAGGTTTTTTCTGTTGAAATTTTATAATTTTCCTGTTAGAATTCTTAAGGTTTAAATTTATTTCAACTTTTCATCTTTAAAACCTGGTCTGGAAAAACAGTCCTCAGAGTAAAAAAAACCAAACAAACAAAACACCACCACAAAAAACCAAAACTAACTCCCAACACAGAGAAACCCACAAAGAAAGTTCAACCAAAGATCATCAACCCCCCCCCAAAACCATTAAATCACCATGACAATATGCAAGGACATTGAAGGAATAGAGGATTTTAATTTCACTACACAAGTGCACAAGCAATGCACTCGTATGTGATACAAAGCAATGTGTATCTCAGAATGGAAAACATCCAATTTCACATTCAACATCATCTCAAATGTTATGGCCATGCAGCATTCTTGTTTGATACATTTTGATCAAGTGCCCAAAAGGCTTCCTTTCTTTTCAAATCCTTAAAAAGTAACATATATTTTTAATTCCAAATGAGAACCAATATTCCAAATGATAAACTAATATTCATCAAAATTGCCCTGATTTTAAAAATACTTGCTAATCTGCTTAGCTGCTTTTTACAATTAAACCACATGTACTTCATGCTACTTCCTTTACCTTTCTTTTTTTAGGTCAGGGTTTTGTTATCAGGATGGGATGCCTTGACAGAGTTGGCATTGCTCAAAGGTGATCCATTGTCATTGTCACTTTTACCACTGTAGCTCATTTGTCACCTGACATGCTTTATCTTGCAGCTGAAATACTCAAATAATGCCATGGATGGACAGAAGTTTTTAAAAGCAAGATGACCTTGCTTATATTCTGAATTCCACTGGCAAAAAACAAACAAATGAACAAACAAAACAAACAAACAAACAAAAAACCCCACATCACTGAAGTGGTCAACAAAACTTAAAAAAATTAAAAATTAGGATAGCATCAACTGAGTACCTTCATGGAAAACGACCTTGTGAAAGTGAAGTAGCTGTTACTGCCCTTGTAGCTCAGGAAGATCCATGACAAAGGTCAGTCTCACATCCTGTCCAAGCTGCCAGTACAAACCTCTAGGGCTTTATTTAGGTTTGAGGTTTGTTAATACAGAGTATGTGACTAAAAAGAGCAACACACAACTGTCATCTGGTATTGATTGGTTGAAACTGTCAAGAAGCAATCTAAAAGATGGCTGTTTTCTAAGTGGAAAACAAATGAGCATATGTTGCAGATTTTTAATGTCATTCCCTGTGAACTGATTCTTTGTTCCATGGTATTCAATAAGTGAAAATTTTTTTTTTTACTTCAAGACAATAGGTTGCCATCATCATCATCTATCAAAAAAGTCTCTTACACGTAGTCTTACAGATTAGTTTAAAAAAAAAAACAACCAGATTTTTTTAGATTTTTTTTTACACAAAGAATCTTTTAAGACTTTTTAAGGAAGAGGTTTTTTTTAAGAATTCCTTTAATAAAAAAGAGAATACAATATGTAAGCTTTAACAGAGCTAAAATTCAATTTGTCATCATCTAAAATGAGTTTAAAAAAATGAAAGGAGGCTGTATTTTTGAGGACTTGCATAACAGCAAGAAGTTGCTAAAAATATTACAACTTCTTAACAAATAACAAACATGAACAGCTTAAAAGCAAGGAACAAATTCTGTTGAAAACAAAATTCTACTGAAAACTACTGAAGCACAGCTCAAAAGACACAGTTTCAATATAAAAGAATTCTTTCCAGAACACAGGAACATAATATAAGGGGGAAAGATATTGTACAAATCTTTATTGATAAGGAAATGAAACACTAACCATTACTTGAGATTTTCTTTAAAGAAAAATATTTTTAGCAATTCCCCTCAAATACTAAAGGAACTAATATTCTCAAGCAGCATTTTACAAATTAGAAGAGGACTAAGTAGCAAAAACCTCTCTGCAAAAGACAAACATTTAAGAGCTAAACAAGGAGGACAGCAAAGACAAGACAATATTAAAATAGGCTAAAAAAAGAATTGGAATGGCAAGGTCTGCGTGCGAGGACAACTCCTCTTATGAGAAGTCACACCACAAACACAAACGATCATTACTATTGCAGTTCTTGCTCTAAAACGCTTATTCATTATTTGTATATTCAGTGTCCATCACAATTAACAAGGCAACATGAAGTTATTTCAGACTGGGAACAAAACCAAAAAAAAAATTATTTCTCTGAAGATGCAAACTGCCTGTTGTTACAGAATGGGGCTGACTGAGTAGTCCCACACTCATCCTTGAGGTACCTCTGGCATAATAAAACAGTATAATTTGCTAACTCAGTAATAAAACCAGTCCCTCAACCCCTCAAGAGCAGTTAAGTTTTCTGCTGGGTTAATGAACCAAACTGGCTCACCAGTTGGAGAAGCAGCTCAGCTTGGCACAAGAACATGCAACTGGGAGGGAAGAAGGAATGAGGACATTGTTAGCAGCAGCAGGTGCCAGATTGGCTCTGACCACTTGACTAACACTGAGCAGTTAAGAGTGACTTTTCCTAAGCTGAACAGTCTTAATGATGTGCACCCTCACATACCTACAGCATAAAGGCAGTACGGTTAAAAAGAAACAAAGCTTTAGTGAGAACTCCAAGCTGCGTGGTGCAGTTAACACAGCGGAAGGAAGGGATGCCGTCCAGAGGCTTGAAAGGTGAACCTCATGAAGTTCAACAAGGCCAAGTGCAAGGCCCTGCATGGGGATCAGGGCAATTCCAAGCACAAACACAGAGCAGAGAATTGATAGAGAGCAGCCCTGGGGAGATGCTGGTGGATGAGAGGCTGGGCATGACCTGGCAATGTCCACTTGCAGCCCAGAAAGCCCAGTGTGTCCTGGGCTGCATTCCCAGCAGCGTGGGCAGCAGATCAAGGAAGGGGATTCTGCCCCTCTGCTCTGCTCTGGTGAGACCCCACCTGGAATGCCTCATCCAGCCCTGTGGTGGAAGGGCAGGACCGGTTGGAACAAGTCCAGAGGAGGGCCATGAAAATGATCAGAGCACTGAACCATCTCTCCTACGAAAACAGACCTTTCATAGATAGACTGGGATTGTTCAGGCTGGACCTTACAGTATCCTTCAAGTACCTAAAGGAAGCTACAAGAGAGCTGGAGAGGGACAAATCACAGGGCAGGACAAGAGGGAATGGCTTAAAACTGAATGAGGACAGGTTTAGATCTTACAAAGAAATTCCTACTGTGAGGGTAGCGAGGCACTAAAAAACATTGCCCAGAAAAGCTGTGGATGCCTCATCCACGGAAGTGTTCAAGGCCAGGTTGGATGGGGCTCTGAGCAACCTGGTCTAGTGGAAGCGTCCCTGCCCACGGCAGGAGGGTTGGAAACAGCTGACCTTTAAAAGGTCCCCTCCAACCCAGGCCATTCTATGACTTTAACTGAAAACCACAAAATCCATCCTTCAAGGCTGGAAGACAGTAACGCACCATCCTAAAGAAAGAGGTGTCAAGAGAAGACAGAGGAGTTATGAGACCATTTAGCCTAATATCAATTTCCGGATAAAACACTGAGCTACATACAGCCATCAACCACCTAGAAAAGAAGATAATTAAAGCTATTAAACATGGACGTGAAGAAAACCAGTCAAACTAACCTTTCTATGACTGGATAGGTTTTTTCAGAGGATCAGTACAATCTCCACGTTGGACATCTGCATTATGTTCTCAAAACTGCTACAGAAAACATGGCCCAGTAAGAGCAAAGAGGGGGCAGTCTTGTCTGTGCTCATGTAACTATCAGTATGAAAGGACCAATTCTAAGGCAGGCAGCAAGGACCTTTCCTTTGAACACAGCGTGTCCTCATGAAACCTGCAGGTACCACAAAGCTGCAAGTCTACTGTAGGAGAGGATCAAAACTAACAAGATCTTGAAACTGGAAAAGGGGTCTGCATGCAGAGGATGTAATTCCATTTGAACAAAAGTGAAAATTACACTCACACATATATAATGAACTGCATAAACATGGAAAGGGGAGTGACCCAATTACGTGAGCTGCTGCTGCTACAGTAGATCACAAACTGCTCCGAAAAAAGAGAAGGAATAGATAACTAAGAGCAATAATTTGCAAGACAGCCATCTTCTTACAGTCCTTGACATCGATACACGAGGCAGAACACAAACAGGATGACTGAAGAGAGCATAAGGGGAGAGCAGTAAGACCGGTAAGAGTGCAACATGTAATGGTGGACTGAAATAATTCAAATTCCTTAAGCTGGGAGGTGGGAGGGGGTGGGGAAGGATTGTAAGGAAAACTGAAAGAAAAGAATAAATTGTTTGCCTTGTCCAATAAGATCAGAATAAAAGGATAAGAGGACAAATAAGAAAAAAATTGTTTTACAGCAGATTTCTTTGGAAAGCATCGAATCACCTAAAGATCTCCAGCAAAGACATTGGACAAGGATTTATCATATCTGGCTTAAAAGTTAATCTTCTCTTGAAGCACAGGAATTATTGGGTACTGCTTAGCATTTTATTTTATCTGTACTAAGAAGTTGCCTCTGGGACAAGACAGTAAAATCAATGCATTAAGCATTGTTCCAGTTAAACATCAAGTTTGTGCTTTGGGGTTTCAGCAAGGCAATAAAAGTTTACACTTGCACAGCATGAGGACATAGGAATGTGTTCAAAATATTAGTGGCATTTGTTCTCAACAGAGGTAAATAGCTTAACTGAAGTGATGTAAGCTGCAAGTAGGTGGCAAAAGCTGATTATTTATATTCTTTAAAATCCTCCTAAGAGCCTGGCAAGATCCACAGCTATCAGGTAACTGATGCAGCTGTTGCCATCTACACAAACGGTGGAGCCCAGGGATGATGGAGCTACAGAGAACAGTTTTCCACCACCTGAAGGACTGACTTACTGGCTATAAAGGTTATCCAGACTAATTCCATTTTACCCAATTACAGAAACAGTCTGACTAAGCCTTTCAGTCAGTTCACAAACAGCCTTCCAGTAACTCAAAAATATTTTAAGGAGTAATTAAGCACCAGGCTAGGAGAGGAAAATCTCCCCAATTCCTCTCCCTCCAAATATTAAAGCCAATTCTGATTAGACAGAACCAGTTCCAACACAACTTCCTCTCTCCTGTGCCTGCTGTTAACTACCCTCACAAGTTTCTGCCCACTTCTAATCTAACAAGTAAAACCATATTACTTCTGGCACAGGTGTATTGGGAAGGACGGCGAGAGGGGTTCAATTTCAACTCTACAATTGTGAAAACTAAGTAAATTACTTGAAAGATGCAGACTTTCCAGGTAAACCTAGGAGAACTCCAACAATTTTGACCTCAGCAACAGAACTTACTGTGAAATCTGCCTCTTGCCACAGAACCTGAGGACTTCAAAATAAGCATTACTTAAAATGAGAAAACCTCACCTGCTACAAAACAGGAGATGGAAGATTATCAAGTAGTACTAAAATGATGAACGTCAGAAATAAAAACTAATAAAATACACTATAATACTTTCCATTTCAGGCTTAGCTCATCCTTATTTATTTTTAATACTTGTTTTAGATATTTTAAAATATTTAGGTTTGTCAGGCTGATTACATGTGCTACAGTGAGTTCTCAAAAACAACCAAAGAACCTCATTTAGCCTAATTTCAGTGTTTTGGTTAAAATTAGCAAAGCAATACTCAAGTTTCTTAAGACTAAGAAAGTCAAAGATACACACTCAAAGCAGACTTGATAAAACCAACTTCCTATTTAAACCTCAGAAAACAACTCCCTCTATACAACAACTGGTAGGCATCGCTCAGGCAGGTCAGGACCACTTGGGCAATGTAGGAACAGAAAACTACATTTTAAGTTTCATAAAAATATACTGCAACAGCCTATTAGAATTCCTTTGAAAGATTCATGAAGAACTCAATGAGACAGGAGAATGTTCTCAATCTCCACAAATATAGCAAGTCAGAACAGAGAATACTAAGCTAACAAAACATTTCAACCGTAGCAGATCACCTGAGGAGGACAAAATAAGCAACAAAGTAGGACAAAAATAAGGAAATTATAAGGAAAAATAGAATCAATAGCTGGATAACCAAGACACTAACTTAAATACTCCAGGAAACAGGGATGCTGCAAAGAAGACAGCAAGTCTGATGTATGTCTGTACATATTATTTATACTCCATAAACCCCTTATTTAGCAAAAATACAAGAAGCCAAGTGTTCTCTGTCAAGCAACCAAACCAAGAAGTGATAAAATGCCATGAAAACTAAGGAAAAAAACTGAGAGAACACAAAGTAAAAGATATCAGAACTAAACCTCCAGCCAAGTAAAACACAGCTTAGAAGACAGACCGTGGAGCTGACCAGTTGAATGCTACAACAGTACAGTTTGGCTTCTTTCTCTCACCAGTCTCTCTCTGCTCCTCCTTCATCTACACCAAAATGGGAATTACGATTGCAACCCCAATGAACACAGGACTGATTTAACTATAGATCTTGATGTTCCTATTGTAATAGTGATTTAATCTATCCCTTCAGTAAATTTTTCTATTATAATTCACAACAATAAAATTTTCTTAACCATGTCTTTAAGGCAGATACTGGCACACAGCTATTCTTGCATTAATGCTGCCCAAGATGACAGGCTGGAGTTAAGGTCAGATTCAGTTGTTTTTATAAGAAATGGCCAAAGAAAGAGCAGCTCTAGAGAGCTGCCCATAAAAAGTTCTATGATTTTTATTATTAATGATTCAGTTTACATACTAAAAAAATCCCAGTGACTGTAGTTTGCAGAATATTCATAACCCATGGCAGCAGATATTTAGATATTCTCTTAACCAGCACTGCAAATGTTCTTGCAGCAGCACTTCAGTTCTTCATATCCTTGTGGATAACACACTCCTGAAATTCATCAATAAACGCAAGTGTTCTATGCAAACGTTTACGTAGCCAAAGGAAAAAAGCATGTTTGTCACAAAAAAGACGACAGTTAACTTACACCTGAACTCCTCAAAATTGTCTAAAAAGTGAAGACTAAAACAGGTTAAAGGTGATCCATACAAAATCTAAATTCACAAATAATGGAGTTAAACGGGCGAGTGTGAGATAAACTGGATATACATAAAACAGCACTGAGGTTCTTCATAAGTTCTTTCTGAGTATCTGTACAGGCTTTACACAATACCCTCATCACCAAGGTGGAAATCTTAGAAAGCTAGACATTTTTTCCCCCCTGAAGACCTGAAACATAATTTATTTACAACAGAAATGTATATTCTACAGCAAGTTAATGCATAGCAGAGATGATCTTCAATCAGTAGCTGTTGTTAAGAGTACACAGTCATTTCCCTCCAGGAAAAAAAAAAAAAAAAAAAAAAAAAAAAAAAAGCTGGCTGGCATTTTGCTACGTAACTTAAGAGCTTTCCACAGAATACAACCAAGTGGGGGGACATGCAAGTGGCTAAGGACCAAAGCAGTAGCCTTGTTAACAACCCAGTTGTCCTTTAAGGACCAATTTTGAAGACTCAGACTACAAATACAACTAAATAATTCTGTCCTACACAGGTTTTGTGTATAACATTGTATTAAAGCATTTCAGTTTTATGAAGAAGTTCACACAGATAAACTACAGTTTGGACACCAACACAGCCACAGCTAAACCATTTCAACCCTCCAAAACCCGCAGTTAAGCTTCAGCTACAGAAACAAATCCAAAGAAACCTACATAGACAGGCATGCAAACACCTCCCCTCCCCCATAAAATCCAATTTTATGTCTCAGTTAACAGGCTTCTCATCTTCAGTAGTGCAGAACTGACTTATTACTTAAAGAATTCCCTTGTTTCTAGTCTTCTGTGTCATCCACACAGCACAGCTAATAGCAACTACTCTAAAAAAAAAAAAAAAATTCCCCATTCACAGTTGTTTGAAACCGTTATATGACTTTAGAAAGTAAAATGTATAACCTCTTACCTGAGCATGAAAATTTGACATAGTCGTTGTCTCTATATCTTTCTTTCCCAAAATCTCCATTTTCACTGGTGAATTGGGAAAATTAAACGAAAAGTAGTCTAAAAAGTCAGGTAAATAAGTAGCTGCCCCATGAACAATACCCATTACATAGTAAGCTGCACAGTTTTCATTTTCACTAAAAACCAGACCCACAAACTCTTCTGCAAATCTCTCCATCTCCACAGGAGACAAGTGGGAGAGTTCATTACTGTAGGCATGGATAACTGATGCACCTCCGTTAGGCTGGTGCTCAATATGAATCAGCTGTTTGAACTCCAATGTGTCCAACCTTTTGAGTTTATTTTGAACCCGTGGCTCCTTTAACGAGACAAATGGAAACTCACTGTTCTCTGGTATCTTGGACTCACAGTCCTTCTTGGGATCCATATTTTTCCCATTGAAATCCTTAAGATGATCATCTATGATGCCTTTGGCTTCCTGATCCTCAATATCAGAAACCAATCCTGAGCAGATGGTCTGAATGGATTTGCTGTACATTTTTGGACGCTTCCTCTTCTCATTCTCTTTATGTTTCTTTTTCTTTTTCTTCTTAACTTTTTTAATCTGTAGCTCTTCTGCATTGGTTTTTGGTTTCTCCTTCCCACCTGTTGACAGGAAAAAATCTCTTAAGACTTTTTATATACATAACATGTACTTAAACAGCAGTATTCAAAGTTACCAAAACCCCCACCGTGGCACAAAAGACCAGAGACCAAAAGCAAGGATGACAATGTGTATCTTACCAAAAATGAGCAGAGTAAGAGACACCTGCCATGTTCACATTCTGCCTGACAAATAAGCTGACAAATAAGGGAAGGACATCACAAAAAAACAAGTTTCCCAAGGCTGCTTTCATGATGAGTCACAGTCCTTCAACATTCCCTTTAACTGGTCATCAGCAGTTACTGTCCCAGAAAGTCCAGAGATGTCACGGGACAGCTGTCCAACACTGCCAAATAAGGGATTTACAAACCATCCATGGATATCAACCAGCAGCAGTGACCTGTTCTCAAGATGCCACTACTAAAACCTACCCTGTCAGATGGGCTTTGCATGGTCATTCTTTCATAACTGAATAAATTGTGTTGGAATATACGTGGGAACATCGAAAAAGTGGCCCCATACATATTAGAAAATAAACAGAATTCAAACAAAACAAGACACACATTGAGGAAAACACTCACAAAACAGAAACCAGCTTCAAGTTTACATAATGCACAAACTGAACTGAAAGCAAAGTTGTAATGGCCTAAAGGAAGAAAGCACTCACTTGGGGATACTACGTTCAAGTGATTCCCAAGGTAAATGCTCTCCCTTGTTTTAAAGTTTTTTCCTTCAATTGTTTCTGGGATTTTTTTGCAAGTAATACAAGTGGTAGCCAAAAAAACTTCTGGCACTACACTGCCCAGAAATCTAGCAGCTGAAATGATTTAGCAAATAGTGAAATTATTTTATATACATATATTACTATACATATAGTGAAGTTACTGGGTATATTTCAGCACAAAGTTATATTCACAACAAGCAACTGATGACCAGCAGGTTCAAACACAGAAGCTAGGAAGTTTAGAAACTGAGTATTTCATTATAAGACCAAGTAATCTCAAATTCACAACAGTTAAGTTAGCCAGTCTCTACTACTATGCTGCAGAAGACTATTTTTGGCTTGCAATCCTCGGCCCAAGTAACTCATAAGAGTCCTTAAAAAAAAAAAAAAAAAAAACAGTAACAAAAAGAAAGGAAGCAATAAAAAGAGATCATAACTGTTGGTGCAGGGAATCTCAAATTCTTGCTGATAATTAGGAGGCTTGTACATGGAAAATGTAGACACTGGAAAGGAGAACACGCAATTTAGACACTTGCCTCTGAGCCTGTGAGGTTTGTGACAGCAGCTACACACCTTTGGGATTCCTGAAGTGGAGGCAGGCAAGCTAGTTATGTTCTTGCATTCTATTTTCTCATGGAGGGGGGAGGAAGAAGTGCCCTGAAGTCACTTCATTTCTTACTTAGCCCAAACAAGGAAACAGCCTCTAGGATTTATTAATCTAATAACTACAAAGATTCCCTTCACTCGAAATCAGATATAATATGGCACACTCTGAGCACAATTTCACTTTTAGCTAACCAAGTTCAACTGCCAAAAGGCAGGGTATCCTCAGAGTATCTATCCTTTCTTAGCTAAATTTATTGTAAAACTAGCATCACCTCTGCAACAGAACTGTTTCATCTGGTAGATGCAATGTTCACCCACTTCTTTGTTAATGTTTTCCTTCTGTCACAAGTCTTATTTAAATCTAACAGGCATAAAAAGACAGAAAGAGCAACAACACATATAAAAGTAAGTACCTCTGTCTTAGAGGAGTCCTGAAAATAGTTCACTGAGCATAGCAGGGTACTTAAGTGACATGTCACCAACCAGACAAAAATCACCTACTACTCATATTCTGGGGTATGGTAATAATGGTGTCATTATGGCACCAACTACTTTCAGGGGGAAATAAAAACAAAGAAATGGTTTATGACAGTGGGAATCTCTGTATTACAGGCTTAGAAATCTCAATCCAAATCTCAAAACACAGACTACAGAACAGACATTTCCCCCCCCTCCTGACTGCAGGAATACCCAACCAGAGAGCATCCAAGAGAATACAGGTATTTCAAAATCTTAAAAATGCTTTAACTAATGATTTTAAAATTGTTTTGCTCTAAACATGAAAATTTGTTGCTATATTGATGGATATTGCAGCAAGTCAAACATTTTCAGATATTATGTTTGAATATAAAAAATATGGAATTATAGCACCAAATGCTGGAGCACGTTGAGGCAGAAGGAGACACCTGTCAACCCACTTCACTTGTCCTAAAATAGAGCTTAGATTTCTGTGGGGACTAACCACTCAGATGTGGGACTTCATGCACAGCAGGGAAAGGAAGGAAATTTCTATTCACTGGGGTGCAATCAGCAGTAATATAAACAGAAACACACACAACAACTAAGTGCAAAGCAAGAAGCTATCTGCTATGGCAAGAGCCAAATTGCTCTGTTGTGAACATGTTTATAATGACCACAGAAAATCCTAAGACAACTGCAGATCCACAGTTTCTTGCTGAACATCCAGCTATAAAATCACAGTCCATTATTGGTTGTTGAAATGTGAAGTATTTACATGAGATGGGTACAAATCTGGGTCTGCGCAAAACTACTTCAAAAATTATCGACTCTCATTCCTACAGTACAAAAAGGAAGATGATCTGATTTCCCCTTCCAATCTATCCCATGCCCTGCCTTTGATTCTACCTTCTGCAAAGTTTTACTGACAATCAATGTCACTCAACTTCTCCTGTAGTCACTTAATGTATTTCACAGATGCAGCTGTACAATAAAATAATAATTAAAAAAAATATATATATATATAAAAAAGCCTGCTACTAAACTACAAAAGAGGCTTCCTTGGAGAGGTGGCAGATGCCCCAGGCCTGTCTGTTCAAGAAGCATTTGGACAATGCCCTTAACAACACACTAACTCTTGGTCAGCCCTGAAGTGGTGGGGCAGTGGGACTGAACAATCACTGCAGGTCCCTTCCAATTGAAAGGGTCAACTCTATTCTAACCCTCAGTGAGCAGCACTCAAGAGAGCACAGCCATGGCCTGGAAAGCAGCAGCGCTTTTAAGACAGAAACAACAACAAAACCAAACCAATATAATAATTAAAATCAGACAGATGGAATGTAAACCAGTCTCAAATTTTGCAAAGTTCACATGAACATGTCCAAAAAGGTTTGTGCTCAAAACCAGTTGTAAAAATATGTTTAACTTGATATATATTTATGGAAGCCCTTAAAATCTTAGGAGGAATTACACCAATACATTTTTGAAGTGAAGAACATTTATCAGTCTCTGTGCTTGTTTTCACACCATCTCTGTGAAAGCTTCAGAAGGGAAAAAAAGCTCTCAATCACAGGATAAAAATAATTCTTTTTCTGGTATCCAGGAGTCTTCTTTCCAGCTTGATAACAAATTTTCTGTTCAGCTTTAAATAAGTAGATTTTAATACAGTCTGTTTTTACTTTTGAACACAAGATAAAAGGGTTATGCCATTTACACATAGATCAAGTATTACAATTCATCAGTACACACTTTCCCAAATCATTCTAAGTTGCAAAACTAGTGCACACAATTTGGAACTAAATAAATATTTGCTAACAGCCTCTCATCTGTGAACACAACTCTCTTCCACAGAACTTTTTGGATCTCTACAAATAAAAAAGATAGAACTGAGAACATTTTTAATTCTGAAACACTTGGAAACCAAGATAGCAACAATCACTGAAGGAACAAGAAGTCATATAGCAAAAAAACACCAGAAAATCTAAGATGGAAAGTAGCAGGGACCTCTAAACTGCTACTTGCAACTGGAAAGAAAGAGAAAAATTGTGTTTATCCTTGTTAGAGAAAACATGAATCAAGAGTCTGAGCTAGTGATGGTACTAAAGAGGAAAAAAGCCTTAAAACACAGAAGTCAGAAGATAAAAAGGATTCCAAATGGGATTTTCTCAAAACATTTCTAGAATTAAAGACTTTGAGAAAAAATTACATACCAACAAGAGTAAAACTTAGTTCTCTAAACCCATTTAAAGCAGGAATTACAAGGTAACATGACTTCAAAAACTCATTAGTTGTTTCAAGCCTTTTTTCAAATTCACACAGTCTTTTGCTACTGCACACAAGACAGATTCTGTCAAGAACTCTACCTCATTTCCACACTGGCAGCACGTTACGTACTTACGGAAAATTACTCTTAGATATTTCATACACCGTATTTCAAAGAGAAAATATTTATATTCTAAAATTAAATTGTATACTGAAAAGACTGAAAAAATGTGTAATTATTTGTTCAGCCTTCAAATGTGGGTATATGGCACAGCTGAGCAATGTATAAGATCACTGCCAGGGATGAGTCCAACCCCCCACTCTCCTCTGCCACTGCTCCTGGCTCACAGTCCTGCACCATTCCTGCCACTGACTGATGCTCATCAGATTGCACAGTAACTCAGTGGCTCAGCAGAAAACTATTCACTTCGCTGCTCTAGATCAGAGAACAGAACTGGTTCACAGCACTGTCTGACAGGAACTAAAGCATGGAGACCACTGAGAGCAGGCACTGGGGGGTACTGGAGCCCACCCCTCATCAGTGCCTGAAAACCACTTGATCTGCTCCCCAAACCACCCCCAGCACTGAAGAAGGCTGAATTTTTAAGGGGGGGGGGGGGGGGGAAATCCCACCACCTCATACAACAGTACATACAGGAGGACAGGATCCATTTCCTAGCAAACCTTAAGAGAAAGCTTCCTAACCCAAAGCTTGAACTCTTAAATTCAGAGAGGTTACACAGTTTATCTTTTAAAGATAACATTTTAGTTCATTTAACTGTAATATGGATCAGGCTACAATTTCTTCCCTCTGTCCTTTTTTGCAGTGAGTGTGGGTGGTGCTGGCCAGTGCTTGCTCCCCATGCTGCTTTGACATCTACACATGACCAATTTTAGAATACTTATGTTCAGTTATTTCAGCATGTAGACCATTTTCCTGAAGAATACAAACACAAAATGAAAAACTGATTTCTAAAAGTAAGCAGTATTTCTCAGCAAAGTTTGAATAGATTGTGACAGAATGAGAAGGAAGCACATTTCTAGCCTAAGGCTTCTGCTCTACGGAATTTCAAAGATCCACTCTGAAGTAGGTATTTAAAGCTGCTTAGAAGTTGCAAATACTCCAATAGCAAAAGGAGTTAGTTTGCTGAAATACTGGGATTGCTATCAGCAATGCCAAATAAATACTTTCATCTTATTCCTCTTCTGCATTAGCTGCAGAAAGAAGCAGAAACCCACTCATTCAGTCACTCCTCTGCTGCATATATCAAAATACTTTAAAGTAAAATGTGCTGCTTCTTCCAAAACCAATAATGCTGCTTTGACACTTGGCTAATGGACACCAAAAAAGAACAGCTGCTTTCCACATCTCCCTAGGGCAGCAATCAAGTTGCCTCAGAGCAGACATACAGAATTCCATGAAAACATTAAGTAAGCAATCCCAAAGGCTAAATAAAGATCCCAACACAAGACTGAGATATCCAAGCTAGCTTAGTTTTAAGCAAGATTTGGCAGCAACAGTGCTCGATGCAAGCTGATTTCACCTCTCAAGTACTTACTGCTGAGGCACTCACAACCCAAAACATTGAAGACAGGTGTTCCAGAGATCCTTCACCAGCATTTACAATAAAGGTGTGTGCATACATACATATCCATACAACTGATGGAATCTAACTGCAGCCAAGACAGCACCATTCTGAAAGTGCACAGCATCTTTGTCCCGGTGTCCTGAGATGCATTTAGACATGAATAGCTACTGAACCAGCTATAAACATAAAATCTTTTTGCACTGCATGGTTTGGAAGCTCAAGACAGAAGTTAACAATTTTCACTTGAATTAAAAACAAGTTAGTTAAGGTGAGTCAGAGAACTGCTGTAGGACCCCAAGAATGAGAAATAACACGGGGCAGGGATGTGTGTAGAAAAACCCTCAGCACCCACAGACTTTTATAGGAACTTTCCTCTTAACCTAAAGTTAAAAAGCAGACTGAGCTCACACTTCATTGGACTGTAAAAAGAAAAGAAAAAACAAAAAGAAAAAAAAATCAAAGGACAGCAAAATTTTAATTCTGCTTCTATTCTTATTTGCCTAATCATGCCTGCACGAGGATGAAGTTATAAAACATTATTAAGGAAATTAGAAGAATGGAAATGTATGTTCGTTCCATTCATGCATGGACAAACTCAGCAGTATCAGAACTACCTCTAAACAACTTTCAACCATCATCGAGGCAAGTCAGGCTTTACTTCTCCCATGCATGCATCTAGAGGACAGGCAGATCTTTCAGGGTAACTCAGTACATTTCATTTCTTGTGGTGACACAATATCCCTGTCACTCACAGCATAGGACTGAGATTTAGAACTGTTCAAATTTCATGCAAATCAGCCAATGCTCTGTTATTACTTGATGATCCACACGTGTAATTTAAATTCATGTCAGACAGCCTGAACTCTGCTTTACTACAGACATCTTACAAGAGTAAGTTTTTAGAACTAGAAAAGTTAGACATTGCCTGAAGTTTACTTTGTGTTTTGTCCATTAGAACATTTGATCTGAAATTTAAACAAGCAGATGCCATGAAGTAAAATACTTCATTCAGTTGCCTGAACCAGAGCAGCGTTTCTCAACTTTGAGGTCACAGCCACCAAAATTACTAAGGAGGGACTTTTGACATTTTAAAACAAAACCCAAAAATTAGTAACTAAATTATTAATTTACCACAGTTTTCTAGCTGACAACTAGCAGCAGGAGGACACAAACACTTTCACAGCAGCCAGTAATTCAAGGCAGTTTTCACTTCCTCACTTTAGGAGAGCCCAGACACCAAAATTTAAGGGAGCTGAGGAGCACTTGGTGGGGAGAAGAAAGATAAAAGAACATCAATGCAGAGAAGCCTAAACAGGGACCACATTTCCTAGTTTTTTTTTCAACTGAACAGAAGGACTGGAACACAGCAGCTTCCTCCTCTCTCTGTGGGACATGAACAGACACAGCAGCATCAACCAGGTGCTGTACACGCCTTGCTCTGCAATGCCCTGTCTGTTCTGCCACCAGTTACAGCACAGGGCTCTAGTCCTGGGCTTGCTCCTGTACCAACCACCTCCCACTGCAGCCCTCTCCAGTCAGGGAAAAGTGAGAAGTAACCTCCAATTAATCATCTTCACTGTCTTCCCACAGTCCCACACGGCCAGAGACAAGATTCTCACTGCAGTTCACTCTAAAGCTACTCATATAATATGAAATCACAATGTCTCAGCTCTGCTACAGCTCTTCAGGCTGAGTCTTTAAATAGCCAACACAAAAATCCCAGTTCAAACCACAGAACTGTCCCCCTGGATCTTTCAGGGGGTTTAAAGTTCATAACCACAAACAACTAAAAAACTGGACAGGACCAGCCAAGATGCCATTCACAAACCAGTAAATAAATAAAATATGCAGTCGCAGAGAGTACAAGTGTTCTTGGAGCCACTGTCACTTAGGGTGGCCAAAAAAAATTCTAAAAGAAAAAGAAAAATCTACCCAGCACAAGAAAAAAAAAAATACGAGAAGCATTTTAGATATTAAAAAACCCTCAAGTTTGTACCAGTTAACAGAAATATAAAACTGTCAGTTAACGTATCACGTTACATATTTATTTTCATATCTCTTTCAATAAATATGATTCTACGTAATAATTTGATGAGTTAATGAAAAACATACTAAAAATAGTTCAAAATTATTAGAAAACTGACTTCCTAATTGAGTTAAAGTGGGCACACAGAATTCTAAACAGACATGAAATGCAGAGTCACTCCACAAATGAGGAGAATGAGCAAGATCAGCTGCTGACAGACTGCAAAGCTAACAGGCCACATGCTGAAAACAAACAGAATTTCAAGGTGCCTCAGTACAGAGCCCAGGAAACAAACCAAACTGCAGGAGTAACTGAGAACTGGCAGCTATCATGTTCTGTTTACAGGCTTGAAAGCTTGACTATTAAACATCAGAAAAGTCAAGCCTAAAATACATCAAATAATCCTATTTCATGTTGTCTCAGCCCTCCTGGAAGCTGAATAGTCACAACCACCTTGAGAGCAGCTATTCAAGATTTTCAGAAAGTGACACCTACGGGTGTACAAACACAGCATGTGATAAAAGTTGCTACAAAGATATGCATCGACTTCTACCATGTTTAGCTCCTTAATATAATCCTCTCTTACCTACTAGAGCCATACAGGAAGATCCTAACATGCTTCTTCCTATATCCTTTTCAATGACAGCACTTATGAACTTCAATGGCATGTTGTAAAATTAGCAGATGTATAAAGCGATGAATAAAAAAAAATACAAACCTCTAAAGTATTTCCAGTTAATATTTCCACTCTCCTATGGAAGAACTTCAAGGACAGCAGAGAAACACACACAGAAGCAGACCTCTTTTCTGAACTATCACAGTATTTTAAATAATCAGTGGCATCAAAATCAGAACTGAAACCCACTTCCCATAAACAATACCATCAGAGGGTAAAAGAAGACTATTTTGCATGCACCCAGTCTAACAACTTAGTCAGATATTTACTAGCAATCATCTGGAGGTATAAAGATTGTTCTCAAAGGAAGAACTCCTATAAATGTGACAGCACTGAAATTCTCAAAGAATTCTTGTCTTTGAAACACAGTAATTAAAAAACTACAATTATTTCCACAATCTTCACCATAAAAAGACATTCCAAATAATACACATGCATATGCTAAACAGCCTTTCATAGTTTGTAACCGCAGCCTTCAGATCTCATCAAAAATCGTAGATTTGGCAGGCAGTGGTAGAAAAAGGCTTTCATTTTTCATTGATGTACCAGAAGTCTTTGCTTCAAGCTCCAGACCCCCACCTCCAGCAGGATACACTTCAAAGCCTTACAGCACAGCTCTCCCTCCAGGTGCCACCTGCTCCATCACATTCAACATCTGTGTTTTACCCCAAACTCATATATTTTATTGGTTAAAGTTAGTAACTTGGAGCATAAGGACTGTGAAGCAAACTCAATATTACAGGCAAATCAGTGTGATGGGTTGTGTGCCCTGCACTCTTACTTCAGTCTTAGCCATTCTCTTATCAACTGAAGTGCAAATAAATCTTTCAGCATTCTCCCTAAAGATACACACAGACAAAATACAGTGGATGGGGGAAAGCATGCAGTATGACTCAGGTCTCATGTTCAATATACCAATTTTATAATCACTTCTGTGCAAAACCTCATAAAAATTTAAAAGGTTCACAAGAATATACAATTAAATGTCATTTCTTTCAGAATAATAAAAAAAGGCTTCATAAAACAATTTCTACTTCTATATGTTCAAAGCAGCAAAATAAAATGTTCATTTTCAGTTCTTTCCTGCATTTTGGCATTCAATAAACCAAGGCATTTAACCTTGCAGAAACACACACTAAGAATTTCTACTGCATTTTTAGCTATCACTGTGCTCTGATATAAATAATGCAAAAACCAAGACTGATTTTTTCTAAAGGAAAAATACAAATGGGACTGTTTACAAATAAACCTATTAATCATCTTCCTTTTTGCAGGACCTCAAGTAACTTTTGGTCACAATAATTCTTTTGTATGAAACTCTCCATTTCTAGAAGGTAACTATTTACTATGTTTTTTAAAAAAAAAAAGTTTAAATCATTTATAGTTTCTGAATGTTTAACAATATGCATATGCCAAGAAGCTTTTTTTTTTTTTTTCCAAAAACTGAGCTCTTCCTTCCATGTAACAGACTGAGAGATACAGAGGCAATTAGATAGCTTTATTCTTCAGAGAATACATCTTAAAGTGCAAAGGGATGACAAAAAACCTTTTTATTCTAGGTTCATAACAAAAGCCATCAGCCTCTCTGAGTGTGCTTAATTTCCTTTTGCAGCCTCAGGAACTGCAAAAGAACACCCTCTTCAAGAACTCTGTCTCCAACATTGGCAAGTTCTATCACTGCTTTCAACAGAACACCAACCCAGGTTTAGGCAGATGAACAGCTTACACCCCTGAGCTTCCTCATACCAGTAAACTTCCACATTCAGCTTAAAGCACCAAAATCAGGCTTAGGCACCAACTCTCCCTCAAAAGGCATCAGTCCCTCACTACTGACTTCTATAACTAGTCACCATATACCTTGGCCAGCTACTTCAGCTGTCTGAAGTCAGACTGTTACCTCCAGCCCCTCGAAGAAAGTCACTAACAGATGGTCAGAGCAACATTTTACAACAAGATAAAGATCTAATAACTAGAAGAAGGAAATAAAATGTCTTTAGGCACTGAAGTGCTGGTCTCTGGACACAAACACCAAGGAAAAACCAACCACAAAATCAAAAACCCAAAGAAAAGGGAAGCAGACTCATTCCAAAACTTTGTTCAAAGCCCACGCAATAAATTCTGAGCTCAGAATAACAGGGCCTGCAGCCTTTGCTACACAGGAAGAAGACACCCTTAGATAAATATTTGAGAAGGTCACAGAGGCACTGACACATATAAGAAGCTGCATCTTAAAGCACTTCTGCCTTTGCTGTCCCTTGCCCAGGATGTAAAGCCAGATCAGGAAAACAACTCAGGAAGCGTTATACGAACCTCACAGCACATACAAACAAGCTTATCCAGTCAGATTCTGGAGGCTCACAGAAAACACTGAGCTGCTGTTCTGAACAGGATACAAACCTAGTGGAGAGAATCTATCTGCTCTTCTGACACATTCCCTTCTTTTCCTGAAATAGGAGTCAATTTTGCAGGATACTCAAAAACCAAACATAGCCTCTAAAAACGCTTCCTGCCAACACCTTAAAGAAAATGTAAAACACACTTGCCTGGTAACAAGTCAAGTGAAATCGGGTAAGGCATCTAGTGCACTTGTAGCACTGTTCTTTATGAGAATAACCCATCTGCTACTCAGCACAGGTGTTCTAACACAGTCCCTGGGCATATGCATTTTTACATTACTTTGAAAGTAAAGCACCATTTTAGGCTCAACAGCCCCACTAGGCATCATGTATTAGATCTGTGTAAGAAGACTTTCTGTCTTTGCAGCTTCCCCCGATCTGCTGAATGGCAACAGAAACAGGACCCAGTGTAAAAACAGGCTGTGACTCAAAGAAAGCCTGAAGAACCTCACTGTTGAGGCAGTTAAGCTTTGCTCAATATCTCCACTATCTCAACCAGCAACTTCCTTCCACGCTCAGCAAAGACAAGTCACACCTGTCCCTCTCACAGGAAGTCACCAGTTTACACTCCTCGTGTTCAAGGCAATACCTTTCGATCTGATCAAAGGAGGTTTGAAGCTGTCATAGCTGCTAATACAGTTAACTTCTGTGCAGAATATCATACGTGATGCAGTAACTACTAGGTTCTGTGCCTCTGACCTCATACAAACATTTTGAAGATCAAGTTTTGATTTGAGTGTTTCAGTTTCTGGTTTGTAAATTAAATCCTACAGCAGGCAAGGTAACAGAAAAACATATCAGGAATTTGTTCCTAACTTCAAAAGCAGAATCTGAAAATAACGTATTAAAAAAAAAATTGGTCTACTCAAATAAGCAACACCCTCACAGAAAATCTGATGTAGCATGACCTCAGTGAAGAGTAAGGTGGTTCAAGAACTGGCTTAACTGCTGTGCTCAAAGGGTTGTGAGCAGCAGCATAAAGACCAGTTGGAAAACAGTCCCTACTGGAATAATCCAGACCTTGATATTTCATGCCAGTACTGCTCAGCATCTTCATTATTTGTGTCATGGGACAGAACACACCCTCAGCAAGTTGCAGGTGATATAAAACTGGAAGGAGGGTTTGACACACCAAAGGGTTGTGCTGCCAGTGAGAGGGACCTTGAAACACTGTAGAAATGAGCCAACTTAGGGGACTCATGAAGTCAGATGGGCAAAGCCCTGCACCTGAGAGGAATAAGCCCATGAACCAGCACAAGCTGATGATCTTCTTCATTCCCTTTTATCACGTGTTTTATACACATTGATGAGATCTCCCTTGAGCCTCCTCAGTCCCAGCTGTCTCTCCTCATAGCAAAGATCACATAACAGAGTCATAGAATAGTTTCTTTTGCAATAGACCTTTGCAGGCCATCCAGTCCAACCCCCCTGCAATGAGCAGGAACATCTTCAATTAGATCCAGTTACTCAAAGCCCCATCCAACCTGACCCTGAATATTTCCAGGGATGGGACTTCTATCACCTCTCTGAGCAACCTCTTCCAGTCTCTCACCACCATCATCATCAAAAAAAAAAAAAAAAAAAAAAAATCTTGCTTATATCTAGACTGAATCTAATTGTCCAGAGAGACTCTGTTGCCTCCACCCTTGGAGACAGACAGTCTGATAGTCCTGGGCAACCTGTTCTCACTGACCCTACTCGGAGTAGTGTCAGACTGGGCCCCTTCAAACCTCAACTACTGTAAAATTCTAACAATCAATGCATGTACAAGCCATGAGAATATTATCTTATTCCTTTACAGAAAACAAAGTTGAAGAAATTAGCCATAATTAAGGCTGTGTGTTGCATGTAACATTTTACTATTTGACAAAGTTCCTGAATTACAACTCCTTAGTTATTCAGTTTTGTATAAATAATGTCAGACATAAAATGTAACACACATTCATTTTTCTTCTCCACAATATATAAAATGATACCTTCTTCAGTAACTGCAGAGAAGATGCAGGTTATCACCAATATTATTCCCTGAAGCACTGGTCTTTCCTACTACTACTAATGTATGTGCAACACCATGGTGATACTTTTATCTTTAATCTCCAGTACCTAACACATTTGACAAAAAAAGTAACATCTACAGTAAGGTTTAACTTGCAACCCTCACACCAACTAACCAGAGAAAATGACATAAGCTAAATGAAAAACATAGTATCTAAACACAAATATTTTAAGCACTTAGAATAAAAAACACTATATAGCTTGAACATACCTTTCTGCAATAATTTGATCTCTCCATTTTCTTTCTTGATTTCATTCATTATTTTATGCTTCTTCTTCTCTTTTTGCTTCTTTTCCCTTTCTTTAACTTTGTCTTTGATTTGAGCTGAAATGCAAATATTTCACAATTAAGTAGGAACAGAAAACTGATTGTCACATACATGTTTCATATTATTCTTATGTATGCTCTATTAAGAGGATAAAAGGAGGAGTTACAAGGAAATCCCAGTACTTATAATATGAAAAGCTAATATTTATCTGTTGCATAATCCAACATAAGCTTCTTTAACTCAGACAAGTTTTGTTTCTGTTATGTTTGAACTGTACACAACAACCTTGCAAGTTAACTGTAAACAGTTAACTATTTTTGCTTACTGCTATACCTTCTGCATCTGAAGTCAGCTCATTCCTTGAAATTCAAATTACACACATTGCATAAGAATTGAGGGGAAAAAAGACTATAATTTGCATTTTCCTGGATGCACATATACACCGGAAACCTCGTAACTATCTACACATACTCTGAACTTCACTTTTGCAAATAGCTTGGAATGACGACTTCATTTGTCAGCTAAAAATCTTTTACGTTACGTTCACAGGCTACACGAATGCATTCATAGCAGTCAGACATAATTAATAAAAACACATGAAATGTGATGTATTTGCACAGCCAATGTAATTCTCCAGTGCTTCCCCTGCTTACCTACAATCAGCAACAGCTTACCTGAGTAGTCTCATTATTCATTTACTTTCTTGTCAACTCACTCCATGTTTTTAAATCCCTGACACACAGAAGCAGAGCCTTCAGGCCTGCTTTCTGCATGCAAAATACTAGACCCAGAGGAATTCATCATTTCAAGAAGTAATCTTTTCAAGCCGAGTTTAGATTCACTTATGAGGCCAAGCATTTAGAGAAGTCACACAGTACTAAGCTTATGTGCACTGCAGCCAGCACTTCATGCCTCCTGTCTTGGCCTGAAGCCAGTACCTGCTCCAAGCGCATACTGAGCTTTTTAACCTCCGCAGGGAAAGGGGAAATCTGATTTCAAGCTTCTACATAATGTTATGCTTCAGAATGCTTTCTCAGTAATACAGCTGAGACAATCCTGATGTTTTATTCATGGTACTTGCATTATAAACCCCAAGTGGAAGCAAAGAGAAATCCAATTACTCTTCCTTAAGCATCTACATAAAATAGAAGCAGCAGGTATCTTCACTACTAACAAATCAGAAATATTTCTCAATTCCAGAAGCCTTTACAGAGTGGCCCCCAACCAAACTACTCATGAAACATGTTAATAAAGGTGCAAGGATTTGACAGTAATGCACATAAACGAATGCTTTAACAATGACTACACAGCATTCATACTTTTCCTTTTAGGAGTCTTCTAGTAAGGATACAGAAGTCAAACCCTCGAAGTAGTCAGGGTGAAGGGAAGAATGCATTTACTTTCTTAGACTCTCTCTTAAATAAAACCCAAAAGAGACAGCAGTTGAGATAGCCTGTTGTCTATCCACAGATCAAGATAAGCATCATGAAGAGAAGAGAAACTATGCTGGCACAAAAATAAGGAATGAGGTAGCTGTGCTTAAAGCTGTCTGAATATCCTTGTTCTAAGTGACTGTTTCAGTCGTGTCCAAGAGCCTTCTAACAGCTCAGTGAGAAGGGACAGATGACAAAGCAGATTTGTGTACAGCAGACCATGGAAACCAAACATGTTTTCCTAAGCAACACAAACCTTTCTAGGAATAGGTTAAGAAGGCATAAACCTTCCTCTCCAGCTTGTCTCTACCCAAAAAGGAATCCCTAAGTTGAAACCCCCTGCAACTCAAAAGAATGAAGTCAGAAATAAATTGTACAGCAAGAGTTTAAGTAACACTCTGAAAGCAGACACTCAGCAAGTAAGCAGTAACACCAGGCTTGACTTGTAACCTGTGTTGAACGCTCAACTCATCCAGGATTACAATCATCATGGGAAGACCTAGATTTTATCTCCACATTTTGGTATGGTTAAGAGGCACACTTGACTTTTGCTATCACTTACAAACTAAAGAAAGACTGAAGAGCATATACAAATGCTGAGCCTTGCTGAAAGAGGACAAAAGACTGAAAGAATCCTTTACTGCCAGCTCATGAATAGCATCACAGGCCAATGAATCTTCCAGCTTTGTCAGAAGCAAAACATAAGGACCGAGAACAAGCCAAAACCTTTTCAAGAGCCTCTAGTTTATTTTCACATCTAGAAAGCAATTAGCAGAGTCAATGGTGAAACCTTCCAGACAAGAGAAACAATGGAAGCATCCTGTGACCTCCTCAAGCAACAGCCACAAGCTAATCACACCTGAAGCCATTGCAAATGGAATGTAAATGAAGCTGAGGAAGGTTTGAAATAGAGTTAACTGCTTCCCTTCTAGAAATTACAGTACTGTAAAAAAACCAGTGATCAGCCTGAGGCAAGTAAAGAACAGCTGAGAATCCTAACTTAAATGTACAAATTTTCAGATTTCCTCTCTCAAAGCTCACAGAACAGATTAGCGATAGTAGTTCTTGAAAAAACATAAATATTGGGGAAAAAAATTTCATACATTAAAAAAAAGAATCTGTGTCAAAATCACAGATTTTGTACCTGAGTTTAATTCTCAGGCCAAATGTCTTCAGTTTACAATTATTAATATGTATTTTCTAATCTGCCTTGCAGAACTCAAACAGAACTCTCAAAATACTGCAGATTATTCTCCTCAGGGACAGATATTCCATTTCACAGCTTTCAATGGGATGCAGGGATAAAAATGAACTAAATTATTTTACTACTAACCCAAGATCTACTGTAGCCTAGATATGCCTGCTCAGCATAGTCCATATATTTAGAAGCATCCAACAGTCACTGTAGTGAATAAATATGCTGGTAACGTGCCTACAGCACAGACACCTCACCAGGAAGGGCAAGTGCAATTCTCCAAGCACAGTCTCCAAAACTGCTGCCATCACGTGATGCTGCCCAATAAAGCCAGTTCAGTACAGGCCTAGAACTCTTTGAGACTTTCCAAAATGCCACAGACCAGTATCTCACCGAGTGTCTTCTCTAAGGCAAGGTAACAATACCCTTCAGCCACACATAATTTCAGGCCAAATATTGCTTTTTCAACCAAGAAACATGAAAATTTTTCACAAAAATCCTGCTTTAAAATAAATATCTCCAACATCAAGCAAGGTACAACCTACATGTCAGGGAATAAACAGTCAACAAGTGAGGATGGCAAGGGAAAACATGAAAAACTTGTTCTGTCGAAGTTATGGACACCTGGAACGCTCTCATACAGCTTTTTTGATGATTACCAGTAGAGTGGGGTAATGAGAAATAAAAATTAAATGTAAAAATCATCTTCCCCCCACCCCTCTCTTCTTCCTGGGCTTAACTTCATTCCCAGTTTTCTCTAATTCTTCTCCCTGAGTGACACAGGGGGACAGGGGTTGTGGTCAGTTCATCACACATCGTCTCTGTTGCTTTCTCCTCTTCTCATTCTACCTCTCCTCCAGTGTGGGGTCCCTCCCACGACACTACTCCACAAATTTCTCCAATGTGAGTCCTTCCCAAGGGCTACACAGTTCTTCACTAACTGCCCCAGGGATTAAGAGAGTTCCAGATGTCTCATTCAAGTTCACAATATGAGTATCACCACAGAGTCCATATTCTTTGGTTTTGAGTCACAGAAAGAGTACACCCACCCATTGAAGAAATGCAACAACAGCATATAAAATAAAAAGAGTGCTATATACAGACAGGAAGAATTATATTTTGAAGAAGTGTTCTGCCTCACCTTCCAAAATGGCATCTGAAGAACGTTTTCGTTATGCAATGACTCCACATGATTAACTGAATTAATTAAGAATGATATGCATACTTCCTCCTCAAATCCAAAAGCTTTTATTTTTTCTGGATGTTGGGCAATGTACATAAATAAAAGAAATTGATATATACTGTATTTATATGTTAAACAGCCATTTACAACTAAAGGCTATACTTAAAGTCCTCTGTTTCCTAACTCCAGAGATACCTTCTCGTAATGACTGCAGTGATTTCAGGCAGTAGTAAATAAAGGAACACAAATTCACAGAACACACCAATCTGACTTCAGATATTTAATTATTTGCCTCTATTGCAAGCTTTCTACAGACAAAAAGTTAAACCAAGTACACACTCTGTAGTGGATGGATTACGTGCAATGTGGTCACTGTCAGATTGGGAAATTCGCACCTTGAAGCCGATGCAAGAGCTCAAGCAAGTCCCTTTCAGCACTGAAAGAGAGATGTTCAACCCTGTCAGATGCCAAAAGCTGCAGCTGCTTTGCATCAGTTTTCCAGATGGTAATCCACATTAGTAGTCAGCCATAGATTATGTTCAAAGTATTCTGCCTCTCTCCTCTGTTTGATTTAAGGGCTGTCACTGCACATGAGGCAAAATATTTACAGACTACTGCTAAGGGACACCATCAATATGGATAACACCAACAGCAGCGTAACTGAAAGGAACGGGGGATAAGGAGGGGAGTACAAGAACATCAGTCACCATCCCTTCCATCAGCACTCTCTCGTCACTTTAAACAAACACCCATAAAAATAAAACCTCAAGAAGCCATGCTTAACTGGTTATGCAGATACATGAAGTACATTTAACACCACTATGTTAACAGCTTTGACACCTGCACTTTTATTAGGTACTACAAGGTACACTGCAGAGCAGGTTTCCTGACTTAATGAACATGAAAAAAAAACACATAGTATTTCCAAGACCCAAAAAAAAAAAAAAAAAAAAAAAAGAAAAACACAAAAACACACAACACCACCTCAAAAACTACAGCTTTCATGTTCCAATAACCAGGAATATCTGGCCAACACCCCTTTCAGTAATTTAAGTTTAAAATCCAAGATAAGACTAAAGAAATATTCTTATCAGGTGAGAACATTTCCCCAAGCTCTTCAGTGAAAGAAAAGGAAGTCAGACCCCTCACAGAACGAAAATACTTGCAAGAAACTGAAATCTAATCTTTACAGTTCCCAATTTCTCCAAGCTTCACCCTTCTATGGAGACTTTCTACATGTGGAACTGAATGAGCCAAGTTTAAGCTCCAGCACCGGGGAGTTGCATCAGAAATCAGTAACAGAGAACATGACAGCTGCAAACAAGGCCTCCACAAGAGGTTTCAGATTGGATGTTTCAGCCTCCTGATCCTGTGTCAACTAAGAAAAATTATTTCATATTCTAAAATCAGAGCAAGCTTCTGCTGTGTAAATTACATACAAAACTGGATCCTGAGGTACAGGAGGGACTTTGAGCTCCAGCTTAGAAGATGAAAGATTTTGTTCTGCCTAGCAAAGCTTCAGGTTATCTCACTGCAAAAGGGTCAGGGTCCCTCAGGAGAAAGATACACTGCTCCAAATTTATCTCAACATTGGATACTTACAGTTAATGTCACTACCACCTCTGAAAACTAAACTGCATATACATCTCAAACATCGAGAGAAACCTGAGAAGTCCCTCTTCCTCTTGAATACCACATTTAAAACCCTAAACACTTGCTAGATATTGCTGCTTACATTGGGGTATCTAAATAGAAATATATCAAAGAATTCACAAGAGTGATAAAGAGGCCTCACAAGCATGAAAACCACTGCTAAATTTAACGAGTTCAGCAGAGGAGAGGGGGAAGTGAGTTAGGCCACATAGTAAAAAAAAAAAAAAAAAGGCAAAGGAAATGGAAGCTAACAGAAGGAGGAAATGTTAAACAGAAGAAAAAAAGGCAACAAAAGAAGCAAGATTCATGGTCCCAGTTCTAAAGAAGGGAAAAAGAAGAAGATCCAAAAAGATCTCCAACCTACTGTGGTAACACAAACTATGAGAGATGAGAATTCCACCAGATACAAACCACATTTAACAAGCCTGAAAAGTGCAACTTCTTAAAAGCCAATAACCCAGAAGTGTCATGCAACATAGTGCAAGAGTTATTAGAAGAATCAGTGGAAAATGCTCACCTGAATTGTAATCTAGTTTATCCTTCAAAGGCAGCAGGAGAAAGAACTGGGGGAGGGGGGCAAAGAGAAAAACAAAATAATAGGAAAAACAAGAGCTACAGCACCATATTCAGCTTTCCTGCTCATTGGGGAATCCCCATCTGCAAGTTAAAGATACCAGTCTTATTTTGCAACTGCTTGTACACTGAGGTAATCAGCAAATGGATCACTGAAGAAAAAAAGGAATTCTGTACACAAAAATGGCAAGAAAAGCAGAACTGATGGGTCATGCAGCTGGATTACATCTTACAGCAAGCCTGCAGACCAAAATAAAAACTCTGGCCAGGTGTCCTCTGATGAAGTGGGGAGTGGCTGAGCTGAGCTTTGCACTGTTGTGAAAACAATTTCAGCTATGAACTGCTAGAGCAGACTATCAGTTAAATGACTAACTGAATCAGCATAGTCATCACCTGGAACAGCAATCACTTTTGTCAAATTCACACCGTGTTTTAAAACAAAAATATTGCACAACTTCTAGTTTCACTATCAGAATGTACTTGACAAGTGAAATTTAAGCTTATTTTAAACAGCCTAAGCCTTGTATCTGGAGGATAAATCATGCATCTGGCAAAAGATTCTTTCAGGTTCTCTGCATGCTAGATCATCATCTCAGAAGGGTTCACTAAACTCCATTCACTTGATGGAATCACAAGCTGTAAGGCCTGGTTATGACTCTGCAACTTGAAGGTCTTTGCAACGAATTAAAACACCAGAGAAGTCTCCTAAATGAAGACTCGTTCAAGGAAGAAAACATGACCATTTTGAAGAGCTTGAAACACATCATCCATCTTGGCTATAAGAGAGTTTAAGATCTTCCTATCACTTAGGAAAGAACGGTGCCTGGAAACAAGGCTCTCTTATCGAGCAATCATTGTTGCAAGCAAAGCACAAACATCAGCTTCCCTCCTCAGCACTTCTGAATGCTAGGTGAAAAATCTTCTCACAATTTCCTCCTCAGTGTCAATATCCCTTATCATCATCACAGCAGATAAACTAGAATATGGAAAATGCAGTTGTTACTACTCCAAGTCATAAGATAATGATTTTGCAAGGCCAGATCTCACATTCGTTCGCTCCATGGCACTGCCCACCCTGATTCCCTGTATTCCCCTGTCTACACCACAGACCTAGCAACCTCATAAGACAAATGCTGCCATTCTTCCCCTGATCCCCCTAGCTCTGCTCCCCATTTTCTCTAGTACTGAGATCTGTGCAGGCCCTCACCAAGATAAAGCTTTTTCTCCTGGCATCTCAACTGCCCTACAGAGCAGAGCAGGCACACCCTCCTCCCCATTCCCCCAAGCACCAGCAGCCTTACCAGGGCAAAGCCAAGTGCAAATTCCACTCCATCCCCTGTACCCACCTGCAGGGCATCTCCCCTTTGGCTGCAAAGAGGAGGATGGAGTTTTTCCATCTTCAAAGCCTCAGAACAACCACGTAACTCCTACTCATTCCACCTGCTTATCTCTTGGTATTTCTGCCTCTACACCTCTAGCGTCCTCACTGGCACAATTTCCTTTCTGATAAGTACAACACTGATACTTGTATCACTATGAGAGAAAACCAATCAATACTATTAATTCCATGTTGCTGCTCATTTTTCACTGCACCAAAATAAAAAAGGTTGTTCAACTGCAGACTCCACGAACAAGAGACTGTACTTGCCTGCATTAGGTCGATTTTTAGAGTGCATTAGAGCTGCAGCATGACAGTTTCTATGAACTCATCCTGTTACACCTTAAGGGGCATATTTTTTCCTACTACCCCCCCCACATATTCTGTGTGTGCTTCTTTAATTACATAAAATCTTCTGAACTCACCCTAAAGTCATGTCTGTAGACTAAAATTTTCACTCTCCTTCCATCCCACCCTTCCTCTAACCCTCTTTGCCTTTTCTTTTGCCCCAAAACAAGACCAGAATGACCTTCCTCTTAAACACGGCTTTTGCTTTTCCTCCCTCTTTCATTCCCAAATTCACTCATTCCCTTATATGCTGCAACCACACTCCCTATGGTACCTCCTTCCAGTCTATGCCATAGTTTCAGCACTCCCAAGCACAAGCCCTGCAAATTCTACCCTCCCACCCTAATATGTCATTCCTAGCTTTCTTCTGTGCTGAGGATTCTACGTGTCTGCCCCCCAGCCATTCTTTTCTCCCTGCATCACAACTGCATTTCTTCCTTCCTCTCCGCAAAGTAAATTATTCACAGGATTAACAGCACAAACCTGTTCTTTAATCTACAGTCAAATACTGAACCACTTTTAAAAGCCTGGCTGCTTTCAGCAGAAGACTCAGTGCAACCTTCACTTCCTTACAGCCTTCTCTGCAAAAATATAGCCTAATGAACATAAAGTTCTTAATTTATATAAGAAATTATGCCACATAATTTCAGGTACAGAAACTGCTTCCTCTAAACAGAAATCTGGAGACTCGTAAAACTAATTTGTTGCATTAGGTAGGTTTTCACAAAATAAACGAGAGGTAAAAAGATCTGCTCTGAGCCATCAGCAACTAAAAAATCAAGAACCTGTGCCTCTCAGTATTTAAGTTCCGAGAAAATATCCTTTCCAGACAGAAGGTGCAGAATCTCCTCTTTAAAGACAAATCACAACAGTTATTCAGTTGACACCATCACTATCAATTTATTTTACCGATGTGAAAAAACACTTCACTATTATACTTTGTTATATATTGTTATTGTAATATTTTTCCCAGAGACTTATTAACATGGCTGTGTAACACTGGTAGGACACTGTGGCAGTCTTAGTGAATATGGTTATTAATTACATAGCTTTACTAGAAGGATATTGGGTGAGCTTCTTAGTAGCTCTCCTTGAAGACAAGAAGGTTTGACCAACATCATTTCTGAAGACTTTTTCCAAGTCATCTTTTAACAGGAACAGGGAAAAAAGTGCTAAAATGGAATACCTGAAAGCACTGAAATGAGATACTTAAAAACCACTTGTATACCACCAATCCAGGAAATTTAAAACAAACAAACAAACAAACAAAAAACCAAACAAACAAAAACCTCAAAGGTAAATAAATCATACATCAAGATGCTCATGGTAAATTAGTGGAAAATGCATTAAGGCAGCCAGACAACATAATCAACAGACAAAAAGGCATATTGATATTAATAATATTTCTCTACATGCTTGTCTGATCCTACAAACACAGGTATAGACCACAATCAAAGTAACCTAAGTCTACATAACAGCTACAATTTATCTTTCCTTTGAAAGAAAGGAAACTTGCTTGAACTGGGTAATGGAGCACATGTTTCAAATTCTTCATATTTTAATGTAAATGCAAAAGCATCAACATCTGGTTTAAGGTCACTGGAGACTGGGAAAGGACACACTGGAAATAAAAGCATGTATTCTTGTACTGTCTTCATATATTTATGCATTGTCTTTTACTTCCCAAGATTTATTGCTGATCACAGGAATCCAAACAAAAATCTAGCCCAACATCTCGTCCAACATCTTGTCCTACCTCGTATGGCCATTTTTGTCCAGCATCACTAATGAACTAACCCAGCACTCCTCCCCTTCTGAAGGCCTCGAGCATTTCTTGGAAGATGTGATCTTCAGGAAATAAAGCAAACCCGAAGCAGCAACTAATTCAAAAGCCCAAGTATCTGAATTTTAACTGCATGTTCTCTAGTACTCAATGACTTAAACTGTAAAAATTAACAGCCTAATAAACGAGATCATTCAGGATTTAATTTTAAATGAAGGGGGGGAGGGTGTTGAAACGTGTTCTCCGTTTTTCCCCCAATTCAGTTTTGTTCGCAGATCTCTAATAAATTACTCGGCACCCTTATTTCCCTAATAGGTAAGAAAACCTAAGGCCTCTGGCAGCTTCTGGCTGACGCCATCGCTAATTCCACACCCCCTTTTTTTGACAGGATTGACGGCGGACTGAGCCGCCGCTGCCTTCCCACGAACTTACACAACGCCGGCGGTGTGTGACCGGGTCCTGCACTGCCCGCAGCCCCCGGCCCGGCACCACAGCCCCCTCCTGCTCCCGCCGGGCACCTCCACCGAGATCCCCCGCTCTTCCTGCCCCTTCCAGCCGTCCCTCCCTGCCCCGGGCCGCCCGCGCTGCCCCGCGCTCACCTTTCGGGAACAGCAGCTTCACCTCCCCGTTCTCCTCTCGGCTCAGGCCCCCGCCGCCATCTCCCGCCGCTGCCGCCACCACGGGCAGCGCCCCGTGCTTCCTCCTCTCCTTGTCCCGCTTTTCCTTGGGCCTCTTGGGCTTGGCGCTGCCGCCGCTCCCGCCGCCCCCCGGCTCTGCCGCCAGCGCCAGGCGGTGCCGGTGGTGGCGGTGCTGGTGCTGCGGGTGGGACGAGGAGGGGGAGGCAGACGGCGGCAGCAGCACCGCGGGCGGCAGCAGCTTCCGGGGCAGCGGGGCAGGGAAAGCGAAGCCCCCCGAGCCCGCCGAGGGGCCCGAGGGCAGCGCGGCGAAGCCCCAGGGCGCGGGGCCGCCAAAGCTCGGCACGACCGCGGGCAGCGGCTGCTTGGCGCTCCCGCCGCCACCGCCGCCCCCTTCGCCGTTGACGCGCTTCGCGCCCTTCAGGCTCCGCTCCTCGGCTCCCTTCACCTTCTTGGCGGCCGGCTGGGACCCGCGGGAAGCCTTCGTGTCCGGGGCCGCCCTGGCGCCGAGCAGCTCCTGCTCGGGGAGCGCCGCGCCACGACCCGGACTGCGCGGCTCCGCCATCTTGGGCTCCAGCGTCTATTTACTCTCGGCTCGCCCCGACCGACAGCGCCAGGGGGGCGGGGCGGTTACCCAGCCTCGACCAATGGGCAGGGAAGATGTCGGAGTGACAGCAGAAATAACCAATCATAGGGCGAGGAGAGAGGGCGGGTCCTGAGGGGATTGGGGGCGGCGGGCTCGGCTGAGTGCGCAGGGAGTGCGGGGGGGCTGAGGGGGCGGGAGGGGAGCGGGGTGAGGGGACGGGGGCACGGAGGGGACGGCAGCGCGGGGGAGGCGGCGCTCCCGAGAAAGCCGTTTGTTTGGGAATAAGGAGGGTTTGAATTAGTGCCCATCCCAGGCACTTCGTTAATGCCTCAGGTTTTGGGCTTCCACTGCTGGGCTTCCACTGACCGGGATGCCCGCAGCCCCCTGGGCTGCTCCCGAGAAAGGCATTTGTTTGGGATGTACGAAAGGTTTGGACTAGCGGCGTTACCGGCGGATGCATGGCAGTGTCGCGGGAGGCGGTGCAGCCGGTCCCTCGGGATGTCCCGGAGCCGGCAGGGTTGTTCCATCCAGAGCTGAGTCCCAGCGGCGTTCCTGGCTGAGCCCGAGCTGTCCGCGCTCTCCCGCATCCTCGGAGGGAGGCAGATAAAGCCTGGAAGCCCTCGAGGGCCCGATGGGAGGAAGGCAGACGCTGCCGAGGTCAGCGGCTGTGCGGGATGCCGGGGCCATCGCGCCGGCATGGGCGGGATGTGTCACCGGCGGGATCACCGACCGCGGGGCCTCGGGGAAGGGACTGAGCTCATCGTCCCAAACAGAAGCCCCCGGCCGTGCCTTTGGCACCCACAGCTGCCACAGCCGCGATTCACCTGCGGACCGAAATTCCCCCGAGCCCTCGTGTCAGCGGGAAGCGCCACGGAAATAAACAGAGGGTTCCTGGAGCGTTGGCATTGCCGGGCTCCTGCTCTGGGCAGTCACTGCTGAGGGGCTCCTCGTTGCGGTGGGAAGAACAGAAGCGCTGCCACATTAGACCGTACTCAGCAGACTGCAGCCGGATCAAATTGCTCTGTGAAGTTTTGTACGTGATGTATCAGCAGGCAAACAAGCTTTTAAGATTGGATTTCTTTGCTTCACAAACCCTTTTCATTTGAGCTGACACTGATCAGCCTCAGAATAAGCTCCTAGTGCTTGGGCTATCCCCTCCTGAGTTTAATTTTCTTTGGAAATTGTAAACCAGGCTGAGTGCTGTTCAGTGTTCATCTCGGCAGCAGTGAAGAATAAATTTCTATATCCAGACAACTCTGCTTTTCCCTCAGATGATTCAAGTTTCACTACTGTGATAGTGGACCTGCAAACTGTATTTTTGGGCATGATGGGGAAAATGCCATCTGCATCAAAGCCCAGGAAGAACATTTCACAGCACGTATTTGAGCAGTAGTAAACTCACATCCAATCCCAGGCTGAAATCCAGGTGCAAATCTGTCCATACCTATGTAGACTGGTAAAATAGAATAAGCCTGTGAGTATGAAGGTCAACTCCCTCAGAAATGTTTTATTTGTATCAATAGGTGAGAAAAATCTGTGCATTTTAATAGACAGGTCCCTTTTCCAGGTTAAATAAAGGTGGCCCATCCACCTTAGTCAAAATCTGTTTTTGTCTCAGTTGATGTTACAGCTGCCATGTCACGCATACAAGCCCATTGGTATCCCTATATACCAGTCCCTCATGGAAACTGGACTGTGGTGACTCTAGAGTGAGAATTTGAGGCACTTCACGGCACTGTCTCAACTTCACTTGAACAATCAAGTTCACCTTTCTTCTATGCTGGTACTGACACCAAATCAACAACATATTAGGTTCACTCAATAAACTTCAGATAAGCCACAATGATATATTAACCTCTCACTTTTGGGGGCCTTGAAAAAACAGAGGAGCAGCATTTCTTTTATTTTTAACTAGATTAAATCCGTGGGCTTTCTTCAGTTCAAGGAACTTGATCATAACCTCTATGACATGCCAAAGTCACCTAAGAGAACAAAGGCAGTTTTCTCCATGCAGCAGGCTCAGCAAGATTTATTAGGCTAATGAGGCGAGACAGTGATATAAATAGCTGAATATCTTGATATGTGCACTTATATCAATGTTAATAATGAAGATAAATTTTCATTTTTCTGAACTTATTCAGACTGCTGGATGTCTAAGAATTGCACTGAATTATAATGCAACATGTAAATATGAAAATAAACATGAAGACAAAACTCGTGGGAGGAGAAGTCATAGCCCAACATTAGATGTAAAAACTGACAAGTAACCTAATAAATGTGCAGCAAACTTTAACAGCTGACAATATACTACTAAGCTTAGGTCAAGCTGAAGTTGTTTCCTTTGCTCTTTGAAGTAGTATAATGTGCTTGTAAGCATAAGCCAAGTTTTTATTAGAGAATTCTTTATAAAATTCAGCTGGAGCAAGATGACAGAGTACCTATTACATGTAATTGCTGCTTGTTGGAAAGCAGTGTGACTAATGTTTGGGGGTGTTGCTGCTGCTATCTCATACCCATTTGTCACCGGGGGAAGTTAACAGGGTGTTTGTAATCCAGGAGCCGGCTCTGTGTTAGAGATCCCGCAGTCCTGCAGCCGCTCACAGCCAGCCCGGAGGGCACACCGGAGGAGCGGGTGTTGTCCCTGTCACTTGTTTTGTCACCAATCACTCAGACGCATAAAAGTGCTCCACCGTACCTGTGGTGTGCATGCATTCCAAAATATTAAAATGAAATTTCAGGGTGTCTTCTGTACTACTTCTTTTTACTTTAATTAAACCTCTGCCTGCTGGCACATATAGTACAGGCAGACACTTCTGATGAGACACGGACAAGATGAGAAACACCAAAACTGCTTCAGAATAGAGTGTCATTGAAAGATAGTGGTAAATACAAGCAGTATACCTTGTGTCAAATATAGGTTAGAATCACAGATTTGTTCTGTTAATAGGAAAGAGTGGAACCTATATGCTTAAAATGAAATGATACAATCCTGAGAAACACTGTCAAAACACACCCCAAAACAAACTACTACAGAGAAATACAGTAGCATTTCATGTCACAGCTCCAGTGCCTTTCATTGACTCCAGGGAGATGTCTGAACTGGGAGAGCCTTTGTGGGATAAGCCAGGGAGCTTATCGGTTTCAACAGAAGCCTTTAAACTGATTATGGAAACTATATCAGTGTGCTTTTGTCTATAATTTTATATGCACTTAGGGAAATCTATGAGGATTTTCTAGACATGGAAACCTAAATGAGGCAAAACCGTAAAAATGCCAGGCACAAGGCAGTCCAGTATCCAGCATACATCAAGGATCAGCTTCCTGGATTATTGGCCTGCTTATTGCAAATGCGTTGTCATTTTAATCAGAATAATTAAGAAATGCTGATATAAATGCTTATTAGTCGAAACATTTATTTAAATACCTGTCTTGTTTCAGTAACTAAGGAAGCTAAACAAGTTAGTGTGTATGCTCACCTAAAGCTAGTCTAAATTCAGACATCTATAAAATAAAAAGCTGAGTGTAAGTGCTGTACAGAGGCTGAGTTACAGTGTTTTGGCTTTATGCTCAGCTGCCTACCAAAGTGATGTCTGTCTTCTTACTCAGGTCTCCAAATAGAAAAACAGTTTTCAGAAATGTTATTTAATCTCTTTACAGTTCCAAGAGTTTGCTCTCCATGTGCTTACTTCCTTGGTTTGGCATCTGCCCAGTTCCCAAGTCAAGCATGGAAATGATTGTGCCAAGTGTAAATTGAAAACATTTGATAACACTTAGACATCCTTATGCCGGTTTTTGTCTGCAAAATTAGCTAAATGTAATTTTTAATGCTATTCATATTTTCTTGCAACTCATTAAAAGTCAGTTAATTCACCTTTGGAAACAGAGGTGAAAACTAACCTTGCGTGCACACAAATGTACCAACAATGGTGGTTTCATCATACGAAAGTGTGATTTATTTTAGAAGAGCCTCATTTTCCACAGTCAAAGTTTTCATAACAACCAATGACATATCCAAATACTTCTGCAATTACCACTCAAACAATTGAACTAAATGAGGGAGTGGGGACTAACTTGACTCATAGCTGGGAGCTGCTGACAGCATGACAAGCCTTGCTGCAGGGAGGTAGAACTGCCCCCTCCTGCTGTTGTCCTTCACGAGGGACCGTATCCTCTCACCTAAGGAATGGGAACGTGCAGCCCGGCATCTTTTGATTAAAGAGGTGGCAAAGGTTTATCCTAAACAGCCTTTTTATTTCCCCTCAGGAGCAGTGGATGTCTCTTCACTGACTGCTGAAGGGTAGTGGGTTAGACATTTTGCAGAGGGGCAGAGCAGACAACTGGGGACAATCATGTTTTTTATTACACTGTTCATCTGCTAACACTTTATAGAATCCATAAAAACCACAAAAGGGAGTTTGCACTTCAGGGAGGATCTATAGTACTTGTTCCTTGTTTAATTTTTTTTTTTTTAAATTATTGTTGTTGTTGGGTTTTGTTGTTTGTTTTTTTTTTCCAAACAGCTACATATTACTGCTCTAACAGCTCGTCCGATTTTACAACTATTTTTCTCACTTGTATTTAACATATGAAACACCCCAGCTCCTATATTTCTTTTTTTTTTGGAAGTGTAATATCACTCACAGCAATAAGAGCAAACTTGATATACACAGTTTCAAATGATATCTTCTTGCAGTTGAAAAGATAATTTGCTTTGCTGATGCCTTCATAGCATCCAAAAAAATTTAGACTAGTTGAAAGGTCTTTTGGATATTTCAATACAAAAGGAACATAATGACTAAAACAAGTATGGAAACAAGAGGATGCAAGTTAAGCAAAGCTATATTTCCTTGTGTATGGAGGGGAGGAGGAGAAGGTGGATAAAAGTCTTACCTATTTCCGTATTTCAGTAACTATTAATTAAGGTATTAATTTTCTTCAAATGAAGCTGCTGGTTTGCGAAACTGCATTTTTTACACATTAGCAACCTCCTCACTGCAATTTGAGATACCTGAAATCCCTGCTGTGCTGCACAGCTCTATACAGATACTTATACAAGTAATAATTTTTTCATTTCCCTTAGAATCCTTTAGAGCCACCTTCAGCTAAATTCCTTCAGTCTATCCACTCTTATATTCATTCTCTATATCCTGGATGAATTTAAAAAATACAATACAAAGCCTAAACCCTGCAATGTAAATACTACTAGAACAGGGCTGCTGCTGGCTCTGTCCTGGGTGAACAGGAGACCATGGGAGGACTCTTTCTGTGGGTTGTGCCTGGAACTCACCATCTTCTCCACTTCTTGATGCTCCAGCTGCAGGCCACTCCATGGATAGAAGGACCTGCAAGTCATCCCTTTGCTTCAGCAGGCACAGGGATATTTATTAGCTATAACAAGGAGTTACAGCAGCTGCATTTCCAGGAACAGCTAAGCTGAGCTGTATCTGCCTGGGCTGAAAATAGCCCCATACCTCATCCTTTCTTTCACATTGGCTTGGAAATTCTATGGGAGTCTTCAAAAAGCAAACTCTGAGGACTTCTCAGGTGATTGTGGATCTGGTTTGGTTTTGACTAAGGGGTTTTTTCATTTAAATTTTGACATACATAGCCTCGGTTAAATATATTTAAGATACCTTCCCAACCAAACCATTCTGTGGTTCTATGAAAGAAAAGCCACAGACCCTCCCAAACTAAACTTCAAAATACTTATTTCTTAACAAGCACTTCTGGGAGGTATGCATACCCCTTATTGTTACCAGAGTTCAAGTTAATGAACTGAAATCATATGGATTTACAGATGGTTTTTGTTCCCCTATCCCTTGAGGCTTATAGAATAACTAACAGATCATAGAATGGCCATAGAATGGTTTGGGTTGGACGGGACCTTTAAGATCATCTAGTTCCAACCCCCCTGTCATGGGCAGGGACACTTTCCACTAGACCAGGTACCACTAGACTCAGAGCCCCATCCAACCTGGCCTTCATTTGGAGTACACTGACTTCTAGGAAATTCAGGTCTTGTTTGTAGAGACTAGCACTTATTTGTAGAGTAGTAGTTTATATTTTTAAGTGCATATTTAAAAAGAAAAAAAACAGCTAGTAAGTAAACATCAAGTAAAATAAACAGCAAGTAAAAACGCATTTGCCATGCCATTCTTGGATTTTCTCAGATGCATCAATGTACATGGAAGATAATTGTACCTGAAGTTTCTAGACCATGGGATTAGGAAAGGATCTCACAGTGATCTCAACTCTAGAATCCCTACTGCAGGCAAGGTTGAAGTGGAAGATACTGTACTTCTCATTAGAACATATTTACATTAAATAAAGTCAGCAAAAAGAAGTTCAAATCTATGTACTGGATGGCAATTAAGGGCCTTAGGAACCACTCAGGGTGGAATGAATAACATCAGTGTAAATCTAACACAACATTATCAGCCTTGGATCATGGTCTTGAAATGGGAGATAACCTGGCTCCTCCCAGCCTGTTTACATGAAAACCCAGTTGTACCCTGCCTTGGTACTTGCACAGTCTTGCCCTGGCTTAGAGGCAGGAATGCTGAGCCTACATGGTGGATAGCCCCATTTCCAGGAAATGTGCAGGACAGATTTGTCATCTCACCACAGACTCTGGCCCAGAGGCTGCTCCCAGTGAGCTCCCTAATGCTTGGTCGCTTCTGACACTTGGGAGTTAGTGGGGAGGGAGAGAGAGAAGCAGATGGAAGAAATGCTTCACATGTAAAATGGATCTTAATTACTGAAAGGTGAGCCACTGGAAAGTGCTGCTTGTTTGATACACCTACATAACACCATTGAGATAAAATTGCAATAAAAACTCCATCCAGCCTTCTGAACTGTATAACTGAAGTGTGCAGGAAGTGTTCAAGAAGTGACCTACGCTGGTGCCCTCTCTCTGGATCTTACTGTTACATTTACTTTGGTGTCTAGCAAAATGAGGATCTGTTCCGTGGCTTTCAATATAAATTTAGACAGGTGTTGATGTGCTCTATAGGAGTACCTTTAATGAGTTACGAGGAAATCATCAGAGCACACCACATGTTCCAAAAGTGTCGAGGAGAGGAGCTCTGAACTCCAAAACACAAAGCATTCAGTTTAGTGGCAAACACTGCTCCCTTCCAAAATACTGCTCCTGTGATCCAGGACTGTGGACAGGCCCAAAAGAGGAGTTGCCTCTCTAGGAGCCAAACCCTTCCCTGAGGCAGGGTTGAGCTCTGTCTTGTAGACTTATGTGGAAGATCTTCGAGAGACTTTTGGCTCACTTTTGACTCATGTAGCCATTCTGAATTATCACTCAGAGAAAGCTGGCAGGTGCCTGAGGTCCAAAAGAGGCCTGATATCTTTCATTATTTTAATTACAAGACTAGATACCCCCTTTCTTATGAATCAAGGAGACTGAGACCATCCTCCCTATTGTGGAAAAGCTGCCTGAGTGACGATTCAGTTTTTTTAATTAGAACATGTGACAGGCAGAAGTGGCAGAGAAGTAAATTCACAGCAGCTTTGACCACTCCATTGTGTCCAGGCTATAAAGAACTAATTTATCTGTAGAAATACTTTTGCATGGTCTGAAAACTTATTTCTAAAAAGAGTTAATTTAGGTGAAAAAAGGCCACTTGAGTAGTGTTCTTCCTAGCATCACTAAATTTGCATTGATTTGCTGTCTGAGGACACAAAAGGGGAAAGAGCTGCTCAGCAACACTTTTCAGAGCTATTAGGTGTCTTGCTAGTCATAAAGTGTAATAAAGGTTGATTTACATAATAAAAAGAATTACTTGCATTGCTTCCTTTTTACCAGTGATTTACATGTCAGCAGGCAGATAAAGATATATTCATTATATAGCAATGGTGTCATAAAGTGCCCCTGTTCAGGTATCACTTTGAGGTCTCAAAATCTATGTGACAACAGATGGCTTTCTGAACTAGCCACTCATCTCTCCCACCCACTCCAGGACATTTCACGAGTCAATTTATCCTTGTTAAGTGCCCCCACCAATTTTTCTCCTACCCTAAGGAGCAATCTTTCCTGAGCCTCATCAGGCAAACCCAAGAGGCTGGAATTCAACTGCATGTTTTGCAGAAACTCAAACCCATCAATTTGTTTAAAGAAGAGTTTCCTTGTGCTGCATTCCTGTTACCCAACCACACCTCTCTGCCCTTCTGAGGAGCTTACAAAACTGGGAACCTGCTCAACAAGTTCACTTCAACCTTTTATTACCCACAGGCAAAGGCAGTTTCCTCCTTATACTTGCTACAGTTCAGTTCTTGCTGCCTCTCTCCTCCAGGGCTACTGCGCTCCTTCTTACCAACCCTGCCACACTCACTTCTTACCACACACCAAGCAGAGACTAGGACATTTTATGAGCATGTTTTGGATCACTTTCTCTATCCAGGCAACTCACTTCACTTTTGAAGTTTTCACAAATTACTTCCCACAGATCTCATGACCTGAGCTATGACTCATTTCTTAATTAACTTTCATAAAAATCAACATACAGGTGCTTTTTCAGAAAAGCTCGATGGTATGGGCTGTTCACATTAATGGGAAATGCAACCCTGGATTCCCTACTGCATTTTACAAGAATGGCTATTTTAGCTTTTAATTGTCTCAAATGAAACAGATCAGAAGCTACATGACTGTTTTTAAAAAAAAAAAAATCAGCAGCCTTGCACTGGTGGATTCAACTGTGTCCAGATACCAGAATAACACGTGGAATTAAGACTGTATCAGGGCCAACTCTTCACTTGCAGCAGAATAACTGTGTTCAGTGCATTCAGGAGTGAAATCCAAAAATGAGAAGTGAACTGGACAGTGCTGATGAATTGTGCAGGCAACACTGCAAAGTTAAATATTCACCATAAAGCATATCCATATTGGAGATACAGCAAATAAAAGAACAGCTAAAGCAAATGGACACCAGAGGCCTGGCATGTTTCCTCAAAAGATTTGTGTCTTCCTCCTGCCATCTTCCCCAGACTCATTCAAACAACAAATATACTGTTTAATGTGAAAACAGCAAGAAAGCAAATACAAATTTGAACAAACATAGCAAATATTTGGAAAAACTCAGATTATTAACCTGATTTTTTTTTTTGTCCTTTTAACATTAGGTCAGAGATGTAGCAGGTAGATTATATACTGGGATGGAACCACACACCAGGCATCTTCTGGTGCAGAGTGAGCAGAGTCAAGCACACAGAAAAGCTCAGCACAGTCTTCAATACTCCACGTTTGAACAATGGGATCCTCTTTGATCCAAGTCCAGCTCTTCCTTCCACTTGACAGTCAAGGTCTCCATGGGATTTTGGCACTACCTGCCCAAAGATCAATTTCCTTACCTGCCTGTGATCTTTTACATGAAGGACTGTAACTCTGCAGATCAAAGTGGGAACTGTAGATGTGAAAGACAACTTCCAGCTCACTAACTGAAGTCCATGGAGCTCAGCCATGCTGCCAAAGACAGAGCTAATCACTCTCCTTACGAGTGCCCCAGAACTGCAAACAGGCACACGCACTAAACCCTGCAGATGAACGGCTGCATTGAGCTCACTATGGCTGTTTACACACACAAGGTAAGTAACTTCATGGGATTTAAACTGAAATGCAAAACTAATTTCTTACTTTGGCCTCATCACAGTAAGTTTTTCATGCAGACACACTGTAATTTCAGAGGCAACAGTCAAGTTTTTAAAGAAATCAAATGTTACAGCAACAGTGACCAAATAGGTCAAACCAGAAAATGTTTTCAGCTAAGTCTCTTCAAGGAAAGACCATTTACCCCAGCAGTTCAGACTGTGAGATCTGAGTAGGCAGGCAAACAACATTTTGTTTATTCACTGTTTTAAGACTGCAAATACTAAGCTTTTGCCATGTAGTCTTAGAAGTGATGAAATGAAGCATTTGGTACAGATCTAAAGGATACCACAGCACTGAAGCCAAGAAAACAGTATTTTCTACCTCTGTTCAGCCCAACACTTGACAAACCTGTGTTTTAATTAAGTGCATGCATTGAAATGGTTTAGAAAAAGTCACATCAGAGAGAGCCTGGCTATTACTGGATGCTACTAAGCCTGTTATAACCACTTTGCAGACTTTCTGTCTCAACAGGCTCAAGATACACTGAGGGTTCCAGGAGGGCAGTCAGTGTGTTGCACTGGCTTGTCCCAGCTCTGCCCTGTCCCAGTTTCGTGCGTTCCATGCATTCAGCTCCGCAGGATAACCTTCCCTAGAAGCTGCTTCAACTCCTCAGACTTGAAGAGCATTTTGAGATTACAAGAAAGGCCCTTCTTAGGCGAAGGGCTGCAGTAATTGCAACTTGTTCATTTATACTGTGGAGATGTTACTCCTCCCTCAAGCGTTGAAAAAAATTCACAAAGTAGTTGGGTGCAATTCTATTTGCTTGAGTATTTGCTCAATTACATTGTCCAAAGTCCTTAACTCCTTTTTCCTCCCCAAACTCCCCTTGTGATATTCATTACTAGCCTTTCCCTTCCAACCCTGGCTTGCTGGGTTCTCTCTCTCTGGCTGCAGAGTGCCAAGGTTATGCTGCAGGCAAGAGCTTCATAGAGGGCTGCTTCCCAACAGTCTGACCTGGAGCTAAAACAACTACTCTGGGAGCAGCACGGGGTGATCACACAGCCCACTCACTGTGTCACACTTCATCTCATTCTTTCTTTAAGCGATCTATCTCCAAAGAAACCCAAGCCAAGAATTTCAACATTCAAGACCCCAGAGGTAATTCTTTGAGTTTTTAATTTTTCTGCCCAGTTCCCCAGTTAGAAACTTCTTTAAGGAAATTTACATCTAAACACAGCAGGTCCTCCTAACAGATAAGAAATAGAAATGCTGATGCAATGCTCTAATTACTACCAAAATAGAACTTTACATGCCAAATCAATGCAAACCTAGAATATGCTGCGTAATAGAGATAAGCAATGATATTAGTAGAGGCCAGCTTTCTTCTTAGACTTGAGAATTCACATTTCTAAACCATGGAGAACGCATTCCTCTTTTGATGTGATAATTTACTGCATGACTTGTTCAATATTAATACATTTAGAAAAAATAAGAAATGGAATATTAGAAAAATACTGAAGGAACAAACAAGCCAATGCAGTGGTTAAGAATGAGAATAGCTGGGCTGAGTAGCATTACTTTGCTACAGTGATCAAGTCAATTGCATGCCCGAAAAGCTGCACTTCAGAGATTAAAGATGAAGACTACTTTCAGAAAAACTAATGTGGAAGACTGAAGCTAAACAGGACTGATTTCAATACATGTATGAAATTACTTGATCTAGATCTGTATTCAGTGATAATTTGCAAACTAACGTAATACTTTAAACTCCTTTGGATTCCATTTCAAACAAACCCCAAAGAAAGGTGCTGTTAAGATTGGATAATATTTCCAAGTTATGATGTGAAATTCCCCAGTGTACAGCACCCAGCCCTGCAGTTATCTCCATACCACCCACAAGAGTGGATACAGAAAGTAATGACATTGGGCAGGTTTCACCTTGCACTTAAAATTGTCAGCTTATATGAAATACAACAGGTGAAAATACAAAACTCACATGAACGTAAGCAGGCACCAGCAAGTTGTAAAACAGCTCTGTCAAAGGGGAGAGAAATCCATACAGGACAATTGGTGCTAAAGCAAAGAAAGGCTGCAACATCTGTGACAAACTCAGTCTGGAATATGATCCAAATCCATGCAAATCTAAGGGAAAAAAAGATGAACCCGCATGTTCTTTAATTAAACATTGCCAGATGGCCTGTATATAGTGCACAGATTTGGGTCAGCCTTTGCTCTGAGTGAAATTCATATGGTGAAAAGCAGAAAATCTACAACCTGCACAGCTCTGTATTTGCATGGTAGACAAACATGGAAATGATCCTTGAAAAGTACAGCCAAGACATATTTGGAAATTTTCTTATTTAACTTTTTTTTCCCCCAAAAGTTACAACAATTTGGACTGTCCAGGGGTGATGACAGCCCATCTTGCATTACAAAACCGCAGCTCTGTAAGAGTGAAAGTCTAAGCTAATCATCCGCAACACGAGGGAGGGGAAACAAAGTTCAGGCCAACTTTATTCTGCCAACTGCTGGATAGTCCAGATTTCTGAACTGTTTACAAATCAGGAATATAGTTTATGTAGGTTATCCCAGATGCCATAAATAATTGAAATATCTATTTTTAAATGAATAATTGCAAAACTACATCCATGGGAAGTATTTATAGCGCACACAGTTCTCTGAAAGTGCTCCCCAGCTCGACAGTCTATCACATGTACCAAGCACATGGCAATTAATCCACAGCCAGAGACAGTAATTGCAGTTATGTACCTTTTGGAAGTTACTACAGGGCTGCTATCTGGGCAGCTAATGCTCTCTTTTAGCAGAGAGGCCCTAAAGGTACAAGTAGTAAATTAGACATAATGTTTCCATGGCTAAAGTCCAGATTAATAGTTTCACTACCTAAAATGAACATTTTTCCTTGAAACACCCTTCTCTGACATTATTGCTGGCCAGAACTTTTAAAGCAGTTACTAAAACTAAGGTCCTGAGTGTCAGTATTTTGTTCAAGTACGAGGTCTACAAGCAAAGCCAGACTGCCACACTTCACTCTGTTTCACTTCACTTCTGAACAGTTTTCTTTCCTAAGAGTAAAAACACCCATAGTGAGATTTTTACTTTCTTTAATTTAAAGATTGTATTACAGAAAAGTTTAATAAAGGAATCCTTATAAGGATTAACTCTTGACGTAATATATTGCCAAGATACAGTGTAGCTGCAAGGGCTCCAGGTGAACCTTCATATAAGTTGCTTTCTTACATACACAGTCGTTGAACAACAAAAATGGTATTCCCCATCTGTAAGAGAAGACAGTGGTATTGAAACAGTCCTTTTACCAGTGTGTTCTGGTTTTCCCAAACTAGAAACACGCCATATTAAACCTGTAAAATCCTACTATACAGAAAGGTGATAGAGATGAGTTTTCTAAAGATTGCAACTGATGAAAACACTAAAATGAAAACTAAGGAGTGTTGATTATGCAAAATGGTTTCTCTTTTACTCTCAGGTCAGATATACTAAGAAACGTACAAATATTTTTGATAATCTAGTTCCAGATGAACTCAAAACACTGAAGTAACATATACAGGCTAAGAGAATTCAATACTGTTCCAAGGCACTTACTGAATCTCCATGACTAGATGAAAACCAGAACAAATTAGGTCTGACAATTAAACAGTATATAATATAAAAATAACCTTTTGCTTACAATTTACAAAATGTATTACAATCTTTATCTCTGCTAACCTGCAATTCTGGCTGTGTGTGTCCAGCAATTTTTGTAAAAAACCCCAGAAACTATTTTCTAAAACTTCAGGGCAAATAATTTACAAATAAGGTACACAAAAATTTAGATCATGCAGAGATTTCTTACATCTTCTGTTAATATTTTATGATTGCAACTTTATCAAATTATATACTTACTTGCCCTGTACATATACAAAATAATGCATACATGGTACTCAAACGTTAGCAAAAAGTAGTCCATAAACACAATCTGTCAAAAGTATTACTATATTAACATATGTCTACAAGCAGCGTGTAACAGGGTTAAAAGACATTAAGGCAATAATACTTGAAGTTACAAAATAAATCGTATTAATACTTTCTCCTAAGTGTAGTAAGGCAGGTAGATGGCCCCAGCAAGAAGTTAAGTTGTAATACTGGAATCCACTGTTGTGAACCACGTGTCAGGTTTTGCGTGGGATGTACTGCAAAGAGTGTACCATGGATAGTTAGATCTACACTGCTCTGTGTTAGTCGCCCCCCAGAAAAGTGGAATACTATTTTTCTAGTTCTCAGTGGCACTTGAGTTTTCCAGTATAACTTATTGATAGTATGTCCATTGGTTCTTGGATCATGTCCATTCTGAAGGTGGCTCTCTTGGTCCTCTGGGCTTTGCACAGCGGTTACCAAAACCTACGGAAAAAAATGTATTTAGTATTCTGTCCACTCAGACAACACAGGCTCACAAACGCTGGCAGCAGTCAGAAGGATCACTAAGACTTCCTCCAGCCCTTACAGAACAGGTTTATTCTCAGGGCTAGAAAAAAAAACTTTGCAGTATGAGGAGTTCTAAAGGCACTATGGCCACAGAAAATAGAAATATGAAAAATTTGTATATCATTACATATGTATATCATAACCTCACTGGAAAGTATTTATCAGTAAATACAGTATTACAGCCCTTGTTATCTTTTTTTTCTCCTTCTTTGCATACCAAAGCAGTTATCAGGTATTATTTTCAAAATTATTCAGTGCTCTAGAGACATTGTATCTCATTTGACATATTCTATATTTTACACACTCTGAAAAAAACAAAGTGAAGAATTACTCCATCGTTGACTCTGGGAAAAATTCCTTCAGCAATGCTGAAGAGACAAGGCAGGTTTATTTGTCTGCATCTCAGTGAGCTGGAGGGAGACAGTAGCAGCACTAATCCAAATTAGTGCCATTAATGAATCGTCTGTTTAATTCATCTAGTGATTATGCTTTGAATGAATTGTAATTACCAATATCTGTTACTTCTGCAGGAAATTCTGAAATTTGACCTCTTGTATCAGTGGAACCAGAAAAAGAAATCTGAGGTAAAATGTCAGTTGGTGTTTTGTTGCTTCTTTCAGGACGATCTGGAAAACACACAGACCACAATCACTGAGTCACCACTGTGGCAATGCCACTTGTAATTGCAGTCCAGAAAACAACTGGCATCAAATATTATTTACAAAAATAAACCTTTAAAAGCCAATTTCTCATTCCTTAAAAACAATACTTCAAACTTGTTTACGAAGCAAATGTTCCATGACAGTGACACATTCCTGCTTGCCAAATCTGGATTACTGTTTTGCCTTACAGTTTGTATGGATATTTGAAATCCCACATAGCATCTATTTATAGCACGAGCCCACAGTGCCATTTAATGCATCAACATAAATGCATCTGTTCATGTTCTTTCTAAGCTAAAGGTGCTTAGACATGATAGGTAAGTATGTGTTGCATTACTTGTATAACCACTCTAGCAGCAAATCTGTAATATTTCTTAAACTCATTTATTTTAAAATAAACTGCCAGGTATTTAACAGGCAGCTCCAAGTGGACAGTACAAGCCCATTCAAGCAGATGCAGAAGAAACATGCAGACAATCAGGTTACAGCTGAAGCGGCTGCTGCAAAGGTAAATGCACAGATAGACCAGACTTCCTATCGAAGCCTTTTCAGAAGAACAAAAATTAAAGACTTGGATAAATATCCAACATACATATAGATATAGTTTAAAAACAGAAGGCCTTTTCAGAATGTTTCAGTGTTTTGACAATCTACTTAAATATCTTCAGAGCAAAAGCAAATTTTTGTTCAGTAGGAAAAATGTATTTTGGGGAAAAAAAAATTAGAAAAACTTTTCCACTACTTACCAGGTAGTATAGGTGAAGTTGTTTTCAAACCCTGTTAATGAGGGATATATAAAATAATTATATAAACCACTTGCAAAACACCAAAAGAAAATTAAAAATTTAAGATTATGAAAACACCTCCGAAAACATACATTTGTGGAAATACCTATTTTCCGTTACATTTTTGGCTTGCTTCAGTACTGACAAAAAATTCTACAGTACTTAATAAGAGAATTTACAATTAGAACCTTAATTAGCATTTAATTAAACTTTGAAAATATGACACAAACTCACTTGTAAAATTATGTAGGTTAGTTCTCATACTACATTTATAGCCCCTGAAAACTCACATCTATGTTTTTTGTTATATTTTTAAGTGAGGTATTGGGGGTGCATTAAAAAAAAGGCACAAATGGAAAAAGGATTTACATGCTTTTGAAGTTTTGCCAGCTCTTCATGCTGGATGACTTTGAGCTAGATGACTAAAAAGCAAAATCTGACGGGCAAGAAATGGTTTGTTTAAAATAAATATGGACATTAGGGAAAACCTTTATCAGGCAGTGAAACGGGTTGCCCACAGATGATATGAAGTGTCTGTCTCTGGAGGTTTTTGACACCCAGCTGGATAAAGCCCTGGGCAGCCTGGGCTGAGGCCCTGCTTCATGCAGCAGGTTAGAAAAGAGACTGCACCTCTCCTGTAGTTTGAATTGGCCTAAGATTGATTAAGGGCAGATAGCAAGCTGTGTAAAAGCAGCATATTTACACTCTTAAGGCCATAATTTAGGGTATATTAAGGATTATTTCTTTTAAATGTATTGCTGAACTTAGAAAATCAGATAATTTCCTTGGAAAGAAAACACGCTCTTAACACGTGAGTTCAGCAGCTCGGGCGGAGGAAAAACTGGCCAGTTATAGATGACCAACAGCTGCACCTTCTCACAAGTGTGTATTTTGCTTTCTGTTGTGTCTCCCCACCGAACTAGAAATGACTGATTAGTACAGACTTGTCTCCTACACTTACTGTGGAGGCTGTTTGCTCAGGGAGATGCTGATCACGCAATATGCTCCACTCCGACTGTGCAATCACAACTGGCTTCAGCAAGGGTGTGCCTAGGAAAAATTAAATCAAACTCAACATACTTGAGCTCTCTCCATGATCAGGCATTAGTGCTCAGCATTAGCAATGTGCTCTAAAGCAACTTTTTTTAGATTAAATGCCTGTAAAAACATGAAAAGCATTCAAAATAAGGCTAAATGCTACAATGTCATTCAAAATACACGAGACTGCAGTGCTTGCAGCATGGATGTTTCATTGTCTTCCTTTGAAGGTTCCTAACCAACAGGGCAATTGGCTTCTTTTTCAAGGATGTTTTGGCAATTTTGTTACATCAGCTGTGCAGTAACAGCACGTGTTTTTCAGATCTCCTAAGTCATCATACAAGTCATGACAGCCATACCTGTCCTTTGCAGACATCAGGCAAAAACACAAACAAAATGGAAGTGGTTTTAGTTATGCCAGTCCCAGAAAGATTTTCTTTTTAATAAGGAAATAGCTTTGTTTCTTGTGTTGTCGTAGAAAAGGAGCAAGTCCATAATATTCAGAAGATGACTTTGACTCTGAATTACCTATCCTTATGATGCTCAAGGCACGTATTTATAAAACTTCACTGTTTATATGCTGAAAGTATCTAGATTAACTACTTGGGCCAAAAATCTTTGAGTTTCACAAAGTGACATTGAACAAAGGCCTCAGTAAATAAAAATACCAAGCATCAACCTAATTTTCCACTTAACTTCAATTCATCTATTTTGTGTTCTGCCATTACTACCTTGATGAATGAAATATGACAATAGGAGCACATCATTTGTGTCAGCTTTCTCTTTCAGTCACCCTTTTGATACAGGCAAAGAGTGAACTGCATTCAGCTTGAACAAACTGGGCTTGTTCACTACATGCAGTGCCATATGATGCATCATCACCTTTCCTCTCCCCAAGAAAGGGGAATCAGATAAGCACTGTTCATGTGCATTCCCATTCCCTACCTGGGAGCAGTAGGAAACCAAAATAGCTGGGAAATTCCCTAACTGTACTGCATTTCCCAACTGTATCTCATTTCCATACCCTTCAGAATGAAAACCAGGTCCATTAATATCAACGTTTCCAATTACCTAAATATCATATAACAGCATGTTTAGTTAGTCAGAAGATGAAAAATAATTTCACTGTGTTTAAGAGCGTATGAAAAATTAAACCTCAAAATAAGCTACAACACATGCTAGATTTCATACCATTTTATAATTTGCTCCAACAGACTAACCAAAAGCAGGGAGTATTTCTATTGTATTCAAATACAATGCTGAAATGCTTTTTACATTTTGTCTGCAGTTATCACAAAACATCAAAAACTCACTCTGTTCACTTGCTAATACAAATGATTCTGGTGTTCTTTCTGGGAGCGGGGGAGAGTATTCTTCACTAGCATCAGCATCTAAATCAAATATGACATTAGGTAAGTTTAGAAACACACTTAGATTTTCCTCCTAAACTTGTAGAAGTTGGTCTTTTGATACATGAGATAATCCTAAACTTGGTATAAAATTTATAGCAAAAGAACAGTTTGCTCTAAATATTATAAAACATTTTGGTTTACCAAACGAATGCCCTGGAGCAACTTCATGCTAGCAACACTAACTTCACATTAAGAGGGTAGCATCAGTTTGTGTGTTATGCAACAAAGAAAAGGAAAACACATTTTCAGACTAAATAATCTGGAGGAAATAAAACCTCAACAACTCCGATGAATATTTTTTCTTCATTCTTTCAAGTCCCGGTTTTGCTTCCCAAGTCCCCCTCAGGGCCCACTGGCTTCCACACCACTGATATAAACTAGTTAAACAGTCTAGTGCAAGGTTTACCAGCCAGAAGGGTAAACAGGAGCCAGAGGAGATGGCTACTGTTGGTGCCAGTCCCACATCCTGTCCCCAGTCTGTTCCCCCTCACCTCTCAGGAGTGTACTAACACAAGCTGTTCTGGCAGCAAAAGCCCCACTCTGACCTGCTAGAAAATCTGAACTGGTAATTAAAGGTAGAGAACAATTTAAAATAGCTGCCACCATAAGAAATCTCATCTGGCAACTGTACTCTGTGTAGGATTCAAAAATATGAAGACACATTTCAGCTAAGGAGGCCATGGAGCTTGACCTGCCAGCATGCCCTGCTGCTGCAGGGACAGAATTCCATCAGGTTGTACAAGCCACTGTGTACCAAGTGACTTCTGAGACCTGCTCCCTCTCAAGTTTACTACACAGCCCAAGAAAACCTTCATTAATGGAAATGGCCTCTATTAAACCAGAAAATAAAGCCATCAGGGATATACACTAACTGAAAGTGAGTTTTTAGGGTTTTGTTTAGGGTGTCCTTGCTGCTGTTTTATTGTTCCGTTTGGTTTTTTTCCTTTTTACCTCAGGGTACAACTACTTTTCACTTCATTTGAATTAAAAAGAGGATTTAACTATGTGGTAAGATCATGCACACCAGCAGTTATGGTTAAGCAATTAGGCTGCTGGTAAGTTCACAGGCAAGTTTCCCCCATGACTGCACCCATATTCACACCTTCAGACAGAAGACTCCTATGCAAGTATGAAATTGAGAAAGTCACTGTAAAACAGGGCTTGAAATCACAGGTGCAAAGCAATATAACCCTATATTTTTGAGTCCCAGGGAGATTACAAGACCTGGAACCAGAATATAAAATTGGAAGTGTTCACTACCATACAAAAAGGGAACAGATACACCCTAAATAACAAGAGATAAATGATATAAAATTATTGTTAAAATTTTAATCCATTCCTGTGAAATCATCAACATACCAGCAGCATAAGGGCTGTACTGTTACTTCGGGACATTTCTGATACACAGTTACATGAAACAAACTCTAGAGTGACATTCCTCCCATTCTTTATCATTAATGGTATATCACTTATTTTATTTGCATGTTATTATAGCATCTACATAACGAGATGCATGGAGAGGTAATGATTTCCAAACAGTGATAAACAATTATTGCCCCGGGAAAAGCAAAAAAAATCCTGGCTAAAAGGAGTAATGAAAAAACACTACAGCCTGTAAATCTAAAAAACAAATCAAAGAAAGAATGCTTAATAAAGTTGAAAAAACTATGATATAAAGGGCTTTGTAAGCTCTGCAGAGCATTTTTAGTGTCACAATGTTAAAAACATACACGTATGTGCAAGTATTGTTCTGTCTGTATACATAAAGTAACAAAATCTATAGACATAGACAGTTTTTAGAGGCTGCAAACCAATTCCCATTGCTGAACACACGACTTTTGGTGAAAGCTTAGTTCACAAAGCCAGTTAAATATTTTTAATTCAGCTGGTTCTGCACCTCACATCATACACTGAGCCCCATTTCAGCTCTAAGCCATGAAGTCTGCACAGACTCCTGAGGCGAGGCTATCACTGTAAGCAGCTCCAAGCACAAGAGTCTGAGCTGAATCCAGAAGCTCATGTTCTCCTCTCAGCTCCATAGCCTTTGCAAAAGCAGTTATCGAGGCCTAATCTGTTCTTCTCAGCTCTGTCCTCCATCTGACTTAGGTGTGCCAGCCTGGCTGAAATCTGCATCTGCATGTTTTGGGACTCTTTTACCTTAAATAACCCATGCTGTAGCTTGTGAACTTCCCTTTAAAAAAAAAAAAATTAAAAAAAAAAAAAAAAAGAGTCATAAAAGATTAAAAGTCACTAAATAATTTTCAAAGCACTAAGAAAGCATAACTTGGATTTTTAGACGAATGGCAATATTAGCTTGTCTCCCCCAGCCATGTACAGAAAAAGAAGAAAGCACAGTTAAATATTTACAATGCTATTAAAATGTGGGATCCAAATCATGAGCAAGTTCAAAGACCAGTATGGTGAATGAGGTTACATCTACATTTTTAGGAACAGCACATCAACCAGTAAGCATGAATTTGTTTTGTATTTGGACAAGTCCATTGAAAATACTTTGACTAGTCAAACTTCCATTATTATAGACACTTTCATGAAACTGAGAGTGGAGAAAAAAACCCCATGCCAATAAATAACATAAAAACCTACAAATAAGAACACATTATAAATAAAGCATCAAATAAACACTCACAATAAAGCTTTTGAAGCAGCTAATCAAGGTCTGTAGTACTTTATAACAAAAATAGCTCACATGCAAACTGAAAGTCAGTAGGAAAAGTGTTGTGCCCTCTCTGAAGCTGCCACACTGCACCGATTAATTTCACATTTAGAAAATTGCACTGAAAAGAAATTTATTTTGTCCAGCTCTACAGATGCAGGTAGGTTAAAGAGTAGCACTTCTGAACCTCAATGAAACCTACCTTTGCCATCTTCAGAAAACGTTACAGCTGTTAAGTCTTGCCTAGCAATAGACATTGGCAACACTTTCCTGGCAGAAATGTTTTCAGTACTAGTGGCAGCAGAGACTGTGGCACTTGCGGTTGACACGTTAGATGCGCTTTTGCTCACGGCTCCATCAAAGTTCACCTCCGTGTCAGAATCATCTGAATGGAGAGGATTAGTGAAACAGAGGGGTGCTCGGACAGAAATAGGAGTATGATCAACATTATCACCGGGAGGATGTTCAACTGTGGTGTTTGATGCTAGAGAGAGAGTTTTAACACCGTGACACAAGGTGTCTGAAGATGAGTCTCCAGACGCTGATGTACGCAGTGCACTTTCAGGCCCATGTAGTGACCACGTGGCATGTCCCTTTTCTGTCAGAGGCAAACGGTCTGGTCTTGGTGGAGTTTCAGACACCTGCAGACTTTCTGGTGAAGGTATTAAGGCTGTGTTAGACGGTGGCACATTGTATTCCACACGTGAGTTTTGAGAAGCATCTACAAATGAATCCCCAGAAATCTGTTCCTGTGGCTTAAAGCTCTTATCAATTACAGAGGATGACACAGGCTTAATTTTAATTGCATGTCCCCTGTTCAACAGGGAGTTCCCATCAAAGCTTCGGGGTCCCTCCTGAAGAGGTACCTTCTTGATCTCAAAACTTAAGTTGCGCTCCAGCCTTTTCTCTGCGCGTTCACTGGGTTCGTTCTTCCCTGAATGTTCTGTTGACTTATTATAATTCTCGTTGAGGTCTGTTGAATGCTCTGATGAAACCATGTGCAAAACCGGCTTTGGGTGGTATCTGTCATTGTCCTGCCACACCGTAGTGACTGTTGGATAAGCTGAGGGGGGAGATGGTGTTAAGATTGGTGGTACTGGCAGAGGCTCTGGAGGCTGCAAGATTTCTTCTTTAGCATCTCCTTCTACAAGGCAACTGCAAAGCAAAAAAACCACAATTGTCTAAGTTCTCTGTATTTTGACAAGATTTTAGGTATCCATCTCCCTCTGCAGTAGTAGTGCTTTCATACCAATATCAAACTCCCCACAGAGCTTCCACGGCATATAGACAATGGTTATAGAATATGACTAATGGAGTAGGCAAGAACTAAGTCAACACACCCAAAACATCTTTCAGAACATCACAAAGACATGCATTCAGGCCACAGCTAATCCTCATTGATAGTTCAAAGATTGCTCACATCCTTTCCCAGAAGCATTTTTTTCAAAGATGCTGTAAGACAGGCCCTCTTGTGGCAGCATTTCACTACTTTTTTCCTTCTGAAGTGGCTCAGAGAAACTTGACGTATGGAATTCAAATTTCAATAAAGCCAAGAAAAATTTCTTTTTAAAAAAAATCCTTACAGCCTACTTGATACTGAATATCTTCCTTCATTTTTATTTTTCTGCATATGCCCGGGAGGATTTTATTTTTATATTGGTGTATTTAATAGTCTGTGAATAGTTGTAAGGCTAATGATGCAGATCAAGGTTAGCTGACATGAGGTACATACAGTATAAAGACCACTGACAGCAGAATATTTGATCTATATATATACAGTGCATATCAGTGAGACCACAGCACTAACAATTGCACTTTATCTCAAGCTACATAAAAGGAGAAGCTCTTCAAGCATATGGTCATTCTACTTTCAGATTAGACACAGAATAATTGACTATAAACATTTAGCACAATTGACCAAAGTTTTGTTTACAAACAGGAAATTGGGCATTTTTATAGTTTTCATTCAGAGCCTTTAAAAAACCAGAAGGACCTGGACAAACTCAAGAAGTGGGAACCCCACAAGGCTCAGAAAGGCCAAGTTCAAGGTGCTGCACCTGGGCCAGAGCAAACCCCTGGTATCGGCATAGGCTGGGGATGAAGGGATTGAGAGCAGCCCTGCAGAGAAGGACCTGGGGGTGCTGGTGGGTGAGAGGCTGGACATGAGCTGGAAATGTGCACTCACAGCCCAGAGAGCCGATTGTATCCTGGGCTGCATTCCCAGCAGTGTGGGCAGCAGGTTGAGGGAGGTGATTCTGCCCCTCTGCTCTGCTCTCATGAGACCCCACCTGGAGTATCATATCCAGCTTTGGGCACTCCAGCATGAGAAGGACCACAAAATGGCACAACAATTTCTGCCTGTCTACAAGAGAAAGGCATCAGACAGGCTCTCATTACTTGTCTGCACGTCACATCACTAAGTCCAAGTGATACTATTTGCTCCTCTACTTTCAAAGCAGGCAGAAAATGGATTCACCCAGTGCAAATTCTTGATACCACCATGACCTGTAGACAAGCAAAACAAAATAACCCCAGGGGACTGCCTCACACTCGAGTCTTGTACAGAATTAAGGGCATATCTGCCTGGGACAGGCTACAGCACGTGTTTCATCCCTGTGACTTTACTAGCACCAAGCTACAGCAGTATGGGTTGAAGAACTAAAATCCTTACATAAGGGATTCCATACTAAAGAGAACTGTTTGGATTCTCAGTTTATGAAAATCCCAACCCCCAGAAGTACTGCAAGCTTCCCAGCTTCCAAATTATCTTCTATAAGTTATCTTATCTTTGTATCTGAAAAACCCCAAATCCTTTTGCAGTTCTCCCGAGTGGCCTCTTTCATTTTCTGCTTGATTTCTGCCACAAAGAGTTGGGCCTCAAATTCCTTCTCTTTCTCTCCTCCCTGTGCTTGTATGTCGCTATTTTTCTTTACATTAAAACAGGAGGAATATAAAGCACATCAAAGCAATTTTACAGAAGTAATTTGGGAACTTTTGCCTCTAGATGATGTTGAAAAATGAATAAGCTTGAGACTAAGTTGTTTGCTTGAATTAGTAAAGATAAGACAAGGAAAGGGGGGATATAAGCTGTGCTCCAATTTAATACACACTGAGGACAGGAGAATTCCCTCCTCTTGGATTTTTCTCCTTCTGAATGGGGGAGGGGGACACAGAGAGGAGAGAGAGTGAGTGCACTTGCACAAATGTTTACATGCCCCCTTTACCGGCAGTGGTGCTCATCAGTAATCTCTGCTAAATCCTCCTACTGAAAATAATGGTTTTCCCTTATTGACCTCATTTTCCTGACCCAGAGTTATAGATGCAATCAGCAAAACTAATTTCGTTTCTGGTACAGATGTACCATTAAGCATTACAATTAGCTAAAGGAGCAAATTAGCATTAAAGTAGATATGACAAGGTTACAGGCCCACAATACCAGTCAAAATCCATAAAGTTCTCCACCAATTACTGTTCAATGAAATCTCTCTACTCCCTTTGATTCACTAGTAAACAGAGCCCCACATGCATACAAACAGTTCCCTTAGATGTATCCACAGAGCTGATGACACAGGAAATGCTGCATAAATCAGCAAGCCAAAAATTGATTAAAAAGCTTCCCTGTACACAGCTCAACAGAACTACCACAATGTTCTCAATTTCATTTGAAGTTAGATGTCATTCCTTCACTCTTAAATGAGAGCTCACAGCGATCAAATGAGAACTTATTTGCCAAAATCATTCTTTGCCTTATTAATACTGAAGGATATCTGTCCTCAGAAATCAAAATGTCCAAATAGCATTCTAATGTAGTTTTTCTCTTTAAATAAGGAAACAGATGCCAATAGGTAAAATTTTTTCCGTTTTACTGACATTTTAATATAATTATTTCACATGTTCTGCATTGCAAATAATGCTTTTGTTTTTTTCCATGCAGCAGAAATATTAGGATATGTACACATTCAGAAGGTCTCTGTTTGGCAGTAGCTTTTTCTAAAACTCTTGCCAGACAATCTTGGGCATTTTGGGCTGCTACATGTTTCCTTTGGGCATGTCCTTCAACAGCTGTGCTCCACAGACACTTTTCCCCCCAGAGGCAGAAAATTATCTGAAGATGAACTACTAATACTGTTACAAACAACAGGAGACAGTAAAACCAGCTTGATTTAAAATACCAGGAAACCAACAGAAAGCTCATGAAAGAGGATATTGAGACCGAAAAGAGCCAGTGAACCAAAGAAAGCCAGACCAGTTGAGAAAGAGAGTTAATCTCTCCTGTATTAGACCTTTAAATAAACCCTGCATTGCTTTTATATGTTGCAAAAGCAAGCATTTCACCCGAACATTTGTAAAATCCCACTGTGTGCTCAAGAGAGAGAAAGCTTTGTCATGACACAGCCTTGAAGTGTCTCTTCACTGCTACTGATTATCTTGGAATGTGACTACCTTGGCACTTCCTCACAGAATTTCCCGAGGTGATCAAGGCAGCTTTTTTGTACACTTTTATTGCCACACAGCCTGAGCAGCTGAGGCAGTGCCCTGGTGCCAAAGGCTTCTGAGGTGTCAGGTAAACCATGGTTTGGTGATAATGACTTTTAAAAATTATTTGTTATAACAACAATTAAGCACAATTTGTCAAAAGTACTGCAATTTGTTAAAAAAAAACCCCAAAACCAACGAACAAACAAACAAAAAAACACAAACAAAAACAAAACAAACAAAAAACCCCACAAAAACCACAACAACAAAAACGAACAAACAAACAAAAAATGCCTCCCACAGCTTTCCACCAAAAACATATACAGGAAAAAAGCCAAAACTAAAATGAAGTGATGGCAACATTATTTTTGCTTTTTTTGCAATGCATTATAAATTTTTAGAATGCTTTAAAATTCCATTAGGAAAAGAGCTGTATTATTAAAACTGGGCACCATAGGTTCAGATTTAAATGAAACTTGGCCAGTGTTCAAAAGAAAAAAAGCCTTAAGTAATCCATGGTTATTCTATGCAGCATACTGTGGGGTGTTTCAAATAAAAGAGAGTGATGCCAAGGTCATGGAATGCAGCTGCTGTGATCAACCAAAAATAGATACCAAGCTCTACATCCTCCCTCATAATTAAAATAGGAAAATTAAACTAAACATAAGCAGGTTGAAGCTAGACAACCACATTATTCTACTTTAGCATTAAATCACTGCCATCCATACGAAAGAAAAGCTGCAGTTCAGTGAGTGAAGCTGTTGCAAACTGTACTACAGATAATTTATATGTTAAAAAAAAATATATATAAAAGTATAACAAATGAATAATCTTAGCTTTGCAGAAGATGCAGAGATGGTTTGCAGGGCTTGACACGAAACAGAATTACACTTAACCCCGGAAATGTGTTTACTGTCATTGGACCGAAGTCCAAACATAATCTGATGAGAAGTTAAACTGCTACATATTTCACCTTTTCTCCTTCAGACAGTAGCACATAGCTCTTCATTACACTGCATACAAAAAAGCTGTTACCTCACCTTTGCTTGCTGTGAGTTTGTCTCAGTTTCTGCTCTTATTTCGAACTGCATTTGAACTCAAAAATAAACTTCGTAAATAAAAAACGTTTTGTAACCAAGCCTGATTAAAATAAACTACCTCTTCTTCCAAGTACTTTAGAATTAACTACTAAATACACAAATATTTCAAGGAGTAACACTTAAAGATATTAAGATACTCTTACTGCCTTCACCTGAAAATAGTTAAACATGTCTAACAATCAACACTTTGCATCCCCTCAAGTCCTCCTAAGAAATTTAACAATTCAAGGTGACTTTCACAAGAAGTGATCATCAACTGTAAAGCCAAGCAATTTCTAGAATAAGGTGCTGGTGTGTATGCTCATGAGTAGTTCTTTTTTACCTCTGTAATAATCAAAGGATAATATTACTTTTTTTATGTTGACATCAAATGGAGAGAGACATTAGGCTAAATGACTACGCTCATATATTGTATGGCAAATATTAATTACATTAAAGCATTACAAGGTGATAACAGATTGGAAGGCAATACAATTCCAAAACCTCTGCAAAACAAGTACAGCTAGAGGCTTCATAGTGAGCTAAGTAAACAAAAGACCAATTTAATATGGATTTACTATCAGTAGCCTGAAGATACTTGTAACTTACAAGAAGAGACAGAGGAAAAAGCAGCCTAGAAGTTACACTTTGTAGCACTCCTTCTCCAATACACTCCCAGGCCAACACAAGTACTAAAAGGATTAATTATCCCTCTCTAAGTAAGCTTCCTATCTTACATGGTAAAAGTCTTTAGTGACATCTCATCCTTGCTTAGCAAAGACACTTTAAGAGGAAGAGATCTACAAGTTTAAAGAAGATATAGAGACAACATCATGATAATGTCACAGCAATGTCACAAACGTGGGAAGAGACAGGAGAGAAAGCCACAGAAAAATTCTACCCCCTACTGGTTGGCCAGTGAAAAGGGCTGTAGAGGAGATGTCACCCACTCATCCAGCAAACAGTCTGAAAAGGGCTGTCAGAAAACAACTGAGAGGCATCATAAGCTTTACTGCCTAAGCAAACATGGCTTAGTCTGGTAGCACTATGGCACACAAGCACCCTGAGGTCAAGAGATATAAACCAACTTTCCTCCTGCTCAGACAGGATCATCTCAAGCAGGTTCACCTGGAACCAAGCTGGCCCACAGTACTCTGCACTGTTAAGTCACTGCAGCCCTTTTTGCTTTAGAAAACAAAGCAACTGCTAAATCTTCCCTTAAAAAAAAAAAAAACAAGTTGCTTTACTAATTACACTCTCTAGAGCCAACTACAACACAGAATATAAAAAATTTAAAAGCCTTATTTCTTTTCAAAAGTAGTAGCTTTAGCAACTTGCTTGTAACCTCTTCAGAGACAGTGCACGTAGAACTCGAGCATGCATTTGACTGGCAACCTAGAAACGTTTCCTTCTCCATACAGGGATTAAATTGGAATCTTTCATGGATTCTGCTCTCCTATCCTCCCCACAATATACAAAACCTGGATCTACGTCCTGACTGAATCAGGCTGCAGATTTGTAAAGTCACCTCCCTCATCAAGAAAAAAAACATGCTATTAGTGGGTATTCTGAGCAGATGTGACTAATAGCAAATGAAGTCTTTCCTCAGAAGCATCTTCCATGAGGGGCGTAATTAATTGTTTTTCAAAAATAATCTCCGTCTTACAAAGACAACAGCTTTGCTAAAAGCTTCCATTTATTCACCTCTAAGGAACCAATCTGCCTGCCAGTGCTGGCAGATGGGACAGTATGAATTTATGAAATCAGGTCCAGAAAAGACCAGGATTTTAAGGAGAGATTAAAAGATTTTAACTTGATGCAGCAAGTAAAGAGCAATGCAATACAGACAAGACAGATGTGTGTTAAAACATGAATTATGCATATATTATTATTACATGAATATATAAAATTATAAAAAGCAATGTGCACCTAAGATAATCTCAAGGAATATTAATAAGGAAATTACCTATCGAACAAAAATCATAATTCTGATTTCAGTGACTAAATTTCAAGAAGAGCTTAGAACTCATCATGAGCATAGGTTAACTGACTCCTCTGTCACCATTTTAATCTACATAATAATTGAATACAATCACATTACCACCAATCTAAATAAGCTAAAAAATATATTACCTACATAACACCGTGTCATTTGGTTGTAAAAAGCCCCAACTCATTTCCATGTTTCTTTATTTACTTTAAAGTAATAAAGCTTTCCTTATGACTGATTACTATGTAAGAATATTACCTGGCTGGTGGTTTCTTACATCATTCTACAACTTTAGGAGATCCAAGTGCTTACCTTATGTCTATTTAACTACAGGCCATGTTGCTTAGGCAAGATCACCTGCCAAGGCCCTATAAACCTTCCACAAACTAGCTAGGGGACTTGGACACTTAGTTTGGGAAAGTTACTTATTTAGCTCTCTTAACACTCAGGTTGGGTACCCATTTCAGGCTGATGGATCTGTTGGTTCTGATTTACTTTTGGCTTTTTTAAAGTTAAGTTTATGCACTTTACGAGTGAGAAAGGATTTTCTTTTTCCTCTGTTGTATGAAAAGATTGGTGAGACCAATTTTTCTTCTCAATAGGAACAGCATTTTGTTGGCATACTCTAGTCAAAAAGCAGTGCTTATCTACTGACAGATAGTCATGGCAAGATTGGGATATTCAAACAGACTTCTCAAAGATATTAACCTTATATTTAGAGTTAATTACAAGGCTTCTATCTGCATTATGTACATTTCTATTTATAAATGGAAAAAAATGTATTTTCTTGAGTCTTTTAAGTATCAGTAGCTTTACTCTACTTTACATTATTGAAACATGCCAATCTTTCAGTCTTTCAACTTAAAACAGTCTATTAACATAGTTAAGTACCTGCGGGTCCGTGGAGGCTTTGGTGGAGGAGAATCCTGTTTCTCAGCATCCAAAGAACTGACAGCATTCTCTGTATTGTTTTCATCCTGATTAAAAGAAAAAGGGTTGTTTTCACTCATGGCTGTACAGCTGATACAACATTTGAACTGTGAGGTTCAAAGATCCATAATAATACTTGATAAGAATATATAACAACACAACCTATTTTTGTCTATCACCACTTTCAAAACTCTAAATGCAAAATATTATTCTATATCTTGTGTATCCAACTTCAGATTTTTTCGATGAAAGATTTTGTTCCGCTTGTAATTGAATAATTCACTACAGAAAATCCTCAAAAGCTGATCTTTCTGGTTAGTAGTGAGAAAGCTCTGGTACACCCTCCCAGCTATTCATATTGAAAGCATTTATTTTCCAGTCTAATTATTTTCACTTTTTGCAATCAGTCCATTGGAGATAAGGCTAATGGACATCGTAGTAAGAAAATGAGAATTTCAGCTACTGTAAAGTGACAAGTGGGTAAGATCTAATGCATTGATCTAACACACTTTGAAATCATCTCCCATTTGTGTACAATGAAGTTTAATTTGCTCAGCAAAGCATGAAGATTTTAATTTCGCTTTAAGAGGACCATAAATATAAGATATATTTTATAGATGTATTTATAAAAATATATATATCCATGCACACTTCCCTGTATAGACATAAAAAATATTGATGTGGGTTAACCCTGGTAGGCAGCCAAGCCCCACAAAGCCACTCACACCCCCATTTCTCCACTCCACCCCTGGAGACACATGTGCCACAGCCAAAGACACAACAAACCCAAAGACCTTAGTGTTAGCTTAATTTAATGTTTATTTTACCTAAAGGCTTTTCTTGCAGGAATTCTCTTTCAAAAAGTAATTTTAAAAAAGAACAGCAAACATCCCAAATCACTGTAATACATTTCAAAGCACAATACCAGGCTCGTGCAATAGGGTCTGCCATCCTCCAGGCTACCTGCTCAGACTGGTGACAGAGACTGACCTTCTTCAATCTTACAAAACAAAAGGGAATTCCCTATTAATTTCTGCTTCAAATGTGATAGTTGCATTTGAATTCAGTGAACAATTTCTGCTTTGGAAGACAAACTATAACTAAGTTATCCCAACAGCTAACTAACCTCACTTAAATTTAGATTCATTATTTTTACATTTTTAATTTCTATTGCTAGTCTTAAATGTTACCATACCACTGTTGGCTACCGTGAAGAGTCTATTATCAAATTCTATTCCTCAGTGTACTAAGTGGAGCTTAACCTGCAAAGAAAAAAATTAAATCTTTTGACCTTTCTTATTGTTTTTCACCAACCTCCCCCATTAACTTGCTGTCAAATACAATCTTGCACAAGTACTCCAGCAGAAATACCCTATTGTTCCTCAGTAAATGGATTGTGTTAGCCTTTTCAGAGAAATTGCACAGGAAGTTCATTGTCCTGCTGACCACGGGCTGTAACTATCGAGTTTTTTTGGAGTAAGATTCAATTAGCAGATAAAAGCCACTCACTCACATTGAAATGAACACAACTGAAGCTCCCACTACAGTCAATCAAGGTTGGTTGGTTTTCATGGAATCATAGAATGGTTTGTGTTGGGAGGGACCTTTAAAGGCCATATAATCCACCACTCCCCCCTGCAATGAGTAGCGACATCTTCAATGAGATCAAGTTGCTCAGAGCCCTCTACAACCCGACCCTGAATGTTGCCAGGGATGGGGCATCTACAGCCTCCCTGGGCAACCTGCATTTCATCAACCTCATCACAAAACATTTCTTCCTTCCATTTAGCCTTGCTTCAGCTCCACAGGACATCGAAGTTTCATAAGGCAGAAAGATACTAAGAAAGAGTGAGACTTTACAAGAGTTCCTCCCCTTGACCATCAGCTTCTCCGTGCTACTGCCAATCAGAGAAGTCTCCCAATTCAGTTCCACCAACACAGATTTCTTATTTACGCACTCAGTTTTCTAAAGAGTATTGGCAAGGGAAAGGGTGTGCCTGTTGGCTGTGGTGCAGACTAACTCGTCCAGAAAACAAACCAGCAGCTGCATCCCTGTCCTCCTGTGTTTGTAAAGTGAAGTGTTTGTGAACAGAATGTTTCCTGAGATATGCTTTTCTCACAGGCAGAAGAAAAAGCTTATTAAGGAAGCTAACATATGTCAAAGCTTTTTAAAACTCCATGTATACAGTAAGAAGTTGTTTCTGGTTGAGACAGACAGAAGTAGCTGAAGAGGCACTGCCATTTTTGCTTCTGGTAATAAAAGGTATGGATACACCTTTTAGAAATACATATAAACTCAAATGTCTAAGGCACATACACAAACACAGTTTACAAAAACAATTCCTTGGAAAAAACAATTTAAATGCCCAAACAAACAGAAAACCAACAGAAACTCCCCCACACAAAATGCTACTTTTAAATTTAACCCCAACCTTGTACATTTGGAAGGCTTCAGGCAGACACGTGTTCAAAAGCTTTCACCTGTCCATTAGGTTAAACTCCATATCCACTCACTGTTTTAGTTACATTAAGTGAGTAACAAAAATGTTATGGGAATTACTGTCACTAGAAACAGACATACTTCACTACTCTTGTCTTAATTAGTTCAATGGATTGATGTTCCTGTGAAGACTTTGAAGTAAAAATCTTTCACCTACTGATCTAAAAGTAAACAAAAGTTGAAGATGATAAAAGTTTAAAGCAGTAACCAAATGCACTAACACACACAGGAAAGAAGAGAGTACACTCATGTATCAGTGCTGCCATTACTACTGGCTCTCTTCTTGTTTTTGTCCAAGAAAATACTGCTGGCTGAACTCTTAGAGCAAGGCTCTTACTTGTTCCCTGTTCTATGTCCTATTTCCAAGAAATAGGAATAACCAGTATTTTGGGCACCCTTGAGTGATGTCAACTCACAGATTTCCCTGTTGTATATCAATAGAAGTGAACAGGCAGAAAAACTAGCACAGAGCAGAAAAGAGGAAGATCAACCCTAAAAGTGAATATAGGGTATCTCACCGGAATGACCACATCTGTTGAGGAGAGCAGATGGCAGTATTAAGAAAAAGCCTTCCACAGCCTTCCTAATCACAGCTTATCGACATCAGTCAACACTCTCCTGCTTCTCTAGACAGATGTTGCACTCTCAGGCAGAATACAGTTTTCAGAAGTATCAGCTTAGACAAACCAGGACAACATATGTAGTTCACTTACAATTTTTAAAAATGTGCAATCCAGTGAAATAAGTGTTCAGTGCAGCACTCTGCTTTCTTACAGAAGATACCTATCCTACCCTGGCAGACTTCTCATTTCAACAGAAGCATTAACAATAGATGGGTAAACAAAAGAAAAGGATCTTCCCCCAACCTTTGAGTGTATATACATCAAATGCTAAACAGTGCAAGAGTTCTAATGTGCTCACTGAGGGAGCACATTATCAATGTTCAGAGTGTAGAATTTATAGCTAATTCTGTTAAATCACACATATATAGAAATCTGTGCATATCTACCTATGAAAGACTACATTAACAAATGGAAAGACCGTAAAGTCAAATATTTAGAAGTGTAGATTACATCTAGTCTACTATAATGCAAGAGCAACTCATGTTCCTGTAGTAATGCAGAGAAACAAGGAATTCTCATGGCAGATGCAGTGTCTGAATTCAATTTGCTAAAGTGACCTAAACTGTGTTATCATCCCGTGGGTCTTTCCCCCTATGGTAGAATCACCAAAGACAGCTATCACTAACCTCAAGCAAACAGAGGACCACAGTCTTAGACTGAGATTTCACACACATTGCCTACAATTCAAAATCTTTTGGCCAGGAATTGCAACACATAATTTTCTTTTGGAACTCACAGTGGAAATATTTAATGTCATTCAGAAGCTTTCTGTACTGATAAAATACTGGCAAATTTACTGCAAAGACTCCTCCAGAAGTAATCCCTTAAAAGGAACCAAGGCATTCCTTTTGCTCTTATAATAAAGCAGCATGGGAATCACTTAGCATCAGCAGATAAAATGAGAAATATTTCAGACTGAAACGATACACTCAAGTGACTCAGATTAAATAAAACATTCCAAGCACAGGCAACAAGATAAATGTCACTGAAGACATATATAATTTTTTAGAATGCTACAATGGCAAAAAGTATCCTTGCAAGCTGCAAAACAGCAAAGAGAATATGAACAGCAAGGTCTTTTCATTTACAGTTTCTAAACCACTAATGTTTGAAATGTCAACATTCTTCTTATGGCAGCTGATTCCTCCATGACTTCTAAAAGTGCAATCAACCACAGCAACAGAACTCTGTCACTTTTACAGCAAGAAATGCAAAAGACACTGGAGAGTACCAGTAATGCCAATTTGGTTGTTTGTTTTTTAATCAATTTTCCTTTTCCTACATCCAATCAGAACACCCAACTTGATGGAATTCCATCTGATTCAGACTTTCCAAGACAGCTATGGCTCACTACAGATCATGAAAAAGCTTCTCAAATAACTCACAAAATATTTTACTGACACATATCTGACTGATATCTTATCAGATGATCGAGACTAATCAGCTCACATATGTTTCAAAGCTTCCAAACACAACACCAAGTGTTATATTTTCGCAGCAGTACTAACAAAACCAATGATGGCAAAAAGCACAATTATTGACTTCAAATACATGACAATATGATCAAAAATTTCAGTGTGAAGGGGGCTGAGTCCAGGATTCTGTTCCAATTCAACTGTTTTGAAATTCAGGAGTACTACTAAGAGAAGGGGGAGAGGATAGTTCGAATTACCAAATTTAGCATCTGAATTATTTTCTTATCGGAGAAAAATTGCTCACGAGTAGCATTTCTTCACCCTGAAATTTGGCTGTTGGGGACTGTTGAAAGTGCTGGTATCTGAGCAGAGCTTTTCTCATTTTATTTCATTACCATACTTGTACTACTTTAGGTACATTTGTAGTTCTATACATCACAATATGTATAATTATATGGTAAGAGTATGCAATTACTATAGTATATCATATATGCATTCTCTACATGGTTTTGAATCTTTCTATCAAATCCTAACAGAAATACTTACCATGTAAGTCTCTTTTCAAACACTGCATGTCTTGTTGTTGACTTTTTACGTTATTGTTTCCAGCAGGGCAAAGCTGGCAAGTTCACAGGAACACACATTCAGGATTGTGTCTGAGCTACTTCCCTATGAATACTGCACTTGCTGCCAATCAGATTAACTTTTTACTGTGATGTTACTGGCAAGCCCTGCTTGCAAAGGCCTCGGTAACTCAATTCATTCCAAACTCTGTTTGAAATGAGAACAGCAATTGGACAACAAAACCATGAAACCAAACCCTCCAGAGCACTCCAACTCTTCAGAATATTATCAAAATAGAATAAATGAAACACTTCCTCCTCAGCCCCGCAGTATCTCCTATTTAACCAACAGTAATATCTCCAAAGTAAGCACATTGTTTTATTTGAATTGTTTCCACTGGACATAATCAAGACTCCACAGTTACTGTAGTATCTGCAGGAAGAGTAAGATCCGTGAAGGAACCTTAGAATATTACACTGTATTTAATAAAGTTACCTGAAAAATTCCTGCATCGGAAGTAGCTTTTAAACTAAGATACATCCAAGAACGCTTGTTTGGTGTTCAAGAGAAAAACTAGAAAATTTCCAGGGAAAATCAGACATTATATACAACAGATACTACATAACACCCTTGGAGAAAAAAAAGGAGCTTTTTCAGAATAGCAAAAACACTGTCTCAAGTCAGTCTTGGAGTATTAAGAATCAGGTAAAAGCTACAAAAAAAACATTAAATGGGACATGTGAGAGAGAAGACTTTCTTATAACCAAAACAGAAGCTAAGCCTACACCAGTTAATTCCCTGAAGGCAAATTTCCTAACAAATGGACAAGAGCAAATTAAAGTACCAAATTTTTAGCTACAAAAACTTTTCACCTATGAGACCTTTTTCCCCATCAAGCTTTCAGCAGAAATATTCAAAGCTCCATCCAAAGAACAACCTTTGATCTTTGTCCAGTTTTTTAATGTTTGAATTCTATAATATACTTTTGAGATAAGCAGACTTGACCTGCAGACAGCATTCAAGTTGCAAGGTACTCACACAATGACATTACGTTCCCTGCTCCTATTAGTTTCCAAATAACTGCTAAACTCTATTTCCTTTTCAACTTACTGATTATAAACCAAGATCATACCAAAGTAAAATTCAAAACTCAAACTCCATCACTGCCTATGCAGAGTTGGGATTTCTCCCTGTTTCACCTCCATGTACATCACCCATCCATCATCTATTTGCTCTTGTTTTATTACTCAGCCAGCTCTGCTACAGAAAGCACTTGCCTTTGTTACAAAAACAGTATCAGCATGTTGTGCCACCACCTTACTCATGTCTTGGAATACATAAATAAGTAATACAGTATATAAAGCAATAGGTAAATAAGAGACCTCTTGTGATTCTATGTAAGAGCACAGACACAGGTCAAATGAAAGTCAAATAACCAGAAGGTACAGTAGACTGACCTACCTATTATTTTATGACCAAAACTCAAGTAACTAGAAATCACTTATGTACCAAGCTAATAAATCTCATGCTCATTCTTCAGGAAAAAATATAAAATTCCCATATCAGCTTAATCAAACTTGTAGTTAATAAAAGCAGTGTACCCTATCAATATTTCATTTAGTCCACAGGCTTCTCATCATGACTAAAGATTCCAGAAGTGTTGCATGAACTGATATAAACTCTTATGAGTTAAGAGAAGGGTGTATGCCTTTTTTCCAAGAATTAAAAACATCCCAGACTTCCTAGAAAGCACAGTATAGAATAGCTAAACCCCTAAAATTAAAGTGATGCTTATTAATAAAAGCAGATTTAAAATTGCTTCCAGATATTTCACAGGGTTCTGATGTTACTACTCATACCCCCTTTAGAGAGCTGAGGAATCTACAACAATTAGGTACTGAAGGGACAGATAGAATCACTGAATAAACAAAACACAGTCAGGGATGAAGGATGATCCAGAGTTCTGGACTGTGGAAGAGAAAGAATATATCGATCCAAAAAAGCCACTTTTCATAAAGTGCCCAGTAGCAGACAAGAAGACATACCTAAACATAAAATAGGGAAAAAAACTAAAGGAGACATGACATTTCAAGCTGAAGTACAGAGAGACAGAAAAATCCTCAAATACTGTGATTACCAATGATTACCAGTGATTACCACTATTTTTTCCACTTCTTTTCCTCCTTCATTAAAAGGATAAAGCATGAAGCTTCCTGAAAAAGGCGTTTTAAACTTATTTTTCTTTCCCCCAATCTATTCCAGTGCAAATAGTACTTCAACACAGCATGAGAATGTAGAAAGATTGCCAGTCCTGCTCAACTCTGTCAAGACTGCTGGGCCAAGTCAAGACAGAAGCAATGCCATACAATACCCAAGTCTCAGGTGAAGAGTCCAATTAACACTTATTTCCTGCTTTAATATTGAGCCCAACACCACACTGGGGGGAAGGAAGGAAAAACTTCAGTAAAGGTTTTCCCCTTGAGGGAGTTTAACCTGAGCATAGATCAGACAGAATTCATCGATATACACACTGTGTGTGTTAATTTATTTTTATTGTATACAAATAAAAAAACTGTATACAAATATATGTTTATGTAGGCTGGAGGTTTATTTTTCACTTGCTCTTCATCACACTGTTTAAAAAGCAATTTGCAGAAGGTCAGTCCCTACACAAAATTTCATTTGCTGCCAGTATATCAGAATTGGGCTAAATACTGACAATTAAAGCAACAGATCAGCTGACAACTACTGTCACCTCACCAAGGTAAGGGCACATTTCTCAATTTAATATTGAGTTAAGAGTCCTCTATTTCATCCAGACTATAATTCTTTCCATTTCTTCCCCCACTACAAATGCATTTGGTGTGTACTGTAAGTGTTCCTATAATTACCTGACTCAACTTCTACAACCAAGTTCTCAGTGTAAGTTGAGTATAGACCAGCTGTCCCTGCTCAGCAAGAACCATCTGAAGTTCAAACAAGTTCTCTACGTGCCTTAACACCACTGAACACTTATCTTTAAAAACTAGACTTCATAGGAAAATCTTGATCAGAAGGCAACAGCTACAGCTGATTGAAATTCATGTGGGAGAGACACATACCACTCCATCTGCAATCTTCCAGTCTGCACAACTTTCGTATTTTTGCAGTTGCTTTTCAAATAGTTGTGCTATGGCTCGATGGACAAGTTCATACTGCTCCTACAACAGATTACCAGATAAAAATTAGTGCACGAGATCTTAACAAAGAATAATGATATATTATCACATTCATTTTAAAACAAACTATACCTTCGTCTGCACTGCAGAATGCCTTTGTGTCCTCATTTCCTGTATTAAATTAAATACATTGAATTCTTCAGGTATTTTCTGAAATACAGAAGCAAGTCAATTAGGTTAACATAACTGTTTGTCAAAAACAACAATACAAAAGCTGTTAGACATCCAAAAATAAGTCTAACTTTTGTAGTTAAAGCCAATCTATTTTCTCCACACTGCAGCCATCAATTTTTTTTTTAAAAAGTAACTCCAAATTGACATTTGATTTAGACCAGAGGAGAGCATTTCAAGTACTTTCAAAATGAGACATTCAAAGTCATTAATATGATGCTTCATAATCTAAAAATCCCAGAATGAAATTATCCCATCATATTTGAAATATCAGGCTTTAGGAGCTGCAAGATTAATCAGAGAGACTAAGAAAGTTGAATTCAAAAAATTACTTTATATTGAAATATATTTTTTAAAACCTGGAATTTTATAGTGACCTTTTTAGATAAAAGCTCACTTCAGAAGAAAGTTCATACTAAAACATGAATGCAATGAAACTAAACATCCAACCTGTCAAGAGAGTTACAGAATGTCTTAAACATTTCACTATTTTAGAACACTTGGAAGCTCAATCAATCACAGTTATGCAATTACAGAATGCCACTAAACTTTTAAGATTCCTTACCCCAGCTTTAAGCAAATTCCATGTATAATCTATGGCACAGATGGCTCCCGTTCTTCCACACCCTGCACTATGAACATAAACAGTTATGTGTTAGAAATTATTTTAGTTCCTTAAAAACACACTATAAGCTTGATATTTCCAAAGTCCACAATAAAAAAAAAAATTAACCAAATCCCTCAACCATCATTTTGAGCTCACTCAACCTGACACTATGGCATGTCTTAAAAACAAACAAACAAACAAATCAGCAGTGCAAAATGCAAAATGGAGCAATGAAGTTCTTAATGCAAGGTTTTCATAGCCATTTGGAATGGCAGTCACGAAAGATGCTTCAGTGCTGACGATTTTATTGCTCTCTCTTTCATCACACTATTCCTTTTGTAAACGGTAGGGATCTTGCCCAAGTTTAATGACAGACATGTTAAACGGCAAAACAGAATATATTTAAAGACTTCTTGCATTTTTCTGATTTAGTATGACATCTGTATTTTCTGCTGTTTAGCTAAAAAACATAAATATCAAAGTTATAAAAATGGCAATCAACTACCATGTTTATTTTTCCTAATAGTATGAATTCCCCTATTTTACACATGAAGTTATAATTCACAAATATCTATTACGTTGTAATTACACTGTTGTAAAGAGCCAACATTTCTGACTATATTGACATTCAAGAGAAACAGATTTCAGTGCTAAGTAAGTTTTTTATGGGTTTAGATGTTAATTACTTAGGAGTGACAAGTTAAAAAAGAATGCAGCTAAAGTCAGTACATTTCTATGCACTTCAGGAGAATAACTAAGCTCTAAAGAGTTTATAAGCCCCAACAACTGACATTTTCTGGCTTGCAAATCTGAGTTCATTTTTTTCCTGACATAATACATGAACTTTTGTTGCTTTAAAAAGCATCAAGCATCATAGGCAAGAATTTTCCAGATAAATTATGAGAAACTGTGAATTCACCAGAATATCTTCACAGCAGTTCACTTTCAAGTCCTTCTGTCAGCCAAGTTTCAGGTCAAGGACGAAACTCTTGCTTAGAAGCAAAGACTTCCCAATTGGAAACTACAGTCTGCCCATTAAAGATCTTTTTTGTCATATTAGAAGACAGAGTTCTTAGTGATGCACCTGCTCTGTAGTCTCTCCTATTGAGAATGGAGCCTTCACTTCCATATCTGATTTGTAATCATTTTCAAAGTCTATTTTGTCCTCACGAGGATTCACATGTCTTAAGAACCACAAAACCCTTTCAAAGGCTCATTCTTTTCTGATTGATATTCTGTCTTAAACTGAAATAGAAGCAAAATCTCACTGTGGCATCAGTTTTAAGAAAATGAAGGGTGTATGATTTTGAATTAAGTTTTGACTCAAGGAATTTTTTTACTCTGGATTAAACAAATAAATTCTGATTTAGAACCAAATTAATGCGTGTCATGCCACAAGTCTAGACTTCAAAAAACGAAAGACGTCTATATATAAATTTCAAAAATAACTATATTTGATACCTGCAGTGTATGCAAATGGGTACATCTTCATGTTCCTGGTATTCTCTCATCAAGCTGATCATGTCCAGAATAGAATCAAAAGACGAAGGGACATCATGGTCGGGCCAGTTAACATAATGAAACTGATAGACACTACGGGTCTCCTGAGGGAGAGGCAGGGAGAAAGGCATCAATGACAACACACATTTGAGTGGGTACAAAAGAAGGAGTTCTGTGAACCTTCATTTTTTGCATGATTAGGTGTGGACAAGCAAAGTCACTTACTGTATTAAAAATAGTTACAGTTTATATCACTTTGAAAAACCCAAGAGGAATTCTGAAGTAGGGCTGCTAATGCATAAAAAAATGCACCATGGGACAGTTCAGAGAAGCCCCTCTCTATTCTATGGGTTAAAGAACCCACAACACTGCACCCTGTTAAAAGATTCTATGTCCTTGCAGCCAAACTTGAAAAGGGAGAAATAAAGGAAAGACTACATTAAAATTTCTTTTGCTAATTGTACTTTAGTAACTTACATTGGGAAAGAAATGGTGGGGGAGAAGGAGGTGTTGTTTTGTCACATTACAAAATACAGTGTGTGCACGTGCTCGCACTCAGAGAGGAATTAAGAAAATCAGAGAAATAATTAGGACTGTATCTAAGTATGGATCACTCTTGCAACAACAATAGGTACTTCTTTATTCTAATAACATGAGCTACAATGGGTAGGAAGCAGGCTTTAGAACAGCCTAGTTACTCAGCTACCTGAATCCCTGAAAATCCTCTTCCCCATCATTATCCAAAGTATCCACAGCTACCAGTAGAACTGGTAGCCAGTTCTACTGCACCTTTCCATGCTGTTGTCACACCTCTGGATTCCAGTACACTCTTCAAAGCAATGTACTGGAGGGCATGAATTTTCTGATCAGTGTTATAGGCTACAAGTTTCAAGACCTAAGCTACCTTCTGTTTAGTTAGTTGAGAAGCAACATAGCAGCCTCTGGAGCATGGAAAGTTATCTATTTTTGATGCTCGACTTTTCCCAGACCTGTGGAAATGCCATACATAGTAAAAACAAGAGACAATGAAGCCTCAGAAAACCCAAATTTTAAAATTTAAATGATTATGTAAAACCAAGGTCATCAGAAAAAAGGAAGAGTAACAGATGCCTATTAAGGTCCATCAAGAAATTTCACTTTATTACTTTTAAAAAGGCCAGTGATTTTTCACATTAGCAGAACTATCAGGAAAAACAAACCTGAATTTGTTTTTTTTATGAAAATTGGAAATTAAAAAGAAACTTCATAGTCCTTTTCTTACAGCCACTTTTAAGTTAAAAGACCAAAGGTCTTTCTTGAATATAATCAAGCTTCAGTCAAACTGATTTCCTCTTCTCAATAAATCAAAGTGTTAGGCAAATTCCAAGAAGCACACAGACTTTACCCAAAAAGAAGCTAACTAGAAGAATCAGGATTTTTTTTTCCAAGTTTGACTCAGATTGTCATCATATTTTCAATTGGATTAAACAGTGAAATTCTCCTAGGGTGGCAGAAATTTTTTAGTTGTTACAGATGCTATTGAAGACCATAACACACCTTGGGGTAAACAAGAACATAGACAAAGGACAAAGAGTTTCACTACTCTTCCCTTATATACTAAGCTTATAACATTACTTCTAAACTTTATGATTTATACACATACAGAGTCAGTACCTAAAGAAGTGAAGATATTTTTATGAGTTTCCACCATTGTATCATTTTAGAGACCTTTGAGCAATCACTGAGGGTCAGACCAGAAGTGACCATGTACTTACATTTTGAAATTCAAGTAATAATGTTCTAATGAAGTAATCTGTTCTGGCTTGCTCAGCTTCCTAAACACAAGAAAACAGTAATGAATTGGAGGAGGAGGGGAATCAATATGCAGCATACAGGATATAACTAAAAACTCAAACCTTAAACTCAGATACTCTTTTTCAATTTACTGGGTTTGTATCTGTGATTTCTTCAAGAGGGCCAATAAAAACATTAACACACCAGCAATTAAGCTTGCTACATAACATATGTGAAAGATGTTTCTTTTACTTAAAAATGTGAATTTTGAAATGAATGTCTAGTCTGCTCCAGAAACCGTCAGTAAGTCTTGTAAGAATATTTCTAAGTATCCCTTTTATTTCTCTATACTTTTAATTTGCAGACTGCCTTCCACAGCCATTTCTCTGTAACACTTTTGCTGTGTAAACTTGAGCTTCTTATCACTCTATCCTCTGATATCTCCTTTAATGTTTTTCCCTTTCCATTATTTTCAGTTAAAGGTGCATCTGAAAGAATCATTAATTATCTTCGTTGTGGGCTAAAAAGTCTGGTTTCTAGGCTCACAGAATTTTCAAATCTGCCTTTGGAATACCAAGGAAAGTTTATACTCCAGACATCAAACAATATTATGGTACTTAAAATATCAGCAACATCAGAATTTGAAGATGCCTTTAAAAGCTTAGCATTACAGCTTCCCACAGAGATTTTAAGAGACTGTATATATGCTTTAACGTGTTTCTGTCTCCTATTGGGAATTTACCATTTCCCATGAACAATTGCAACACCTTGCAGGTTTAAAGAAGATGGTTCATAACAACACAGCCCACAGTCCCACACTTGCGGACCTACAGGTAATACATTCTCAGCTGTGGCCAAGAAATCAATCACACCATACACACAAACCCCTTCCTCCAATACCACTAGGTACAGGGAAAAAACCAGTGTAAAAAGTTCTCAGTAAGATCATTTACATTAAGGAGGGACATGCTCATCACTTCAGTGCCATGTTTCATTCACACCCTAACAGTAACTAATAGCACACAGCAGAAACTGACTAAACTACCCTGTGGCAAGATTAAAAATAAAGATACAGGGAAGTGTTTTCTTCCCACAGCATGATGCCAGTGTCAGAAAGAGCAAGTGACAAAAAGCAAAACTCAAACAAAAAAAATTATCAAATTAATCATGCACTGTATGATTTATAAAAATATGGACAATCAGGGACACACTCAACTAAGGAAGTCTGTTTGTCCATTGCTAGAAGCTGACAAGTACAAGCAGAAGGACTATCATATACATTGTTTCTCTGTTCTCTTCCCTTAGGTCATTAGGCTGACATTGAACACAAGAGATGGGCTGGAAGGCCCTTGGTTTCACCTGAACTGTGATCACAGCCCTAAGAGCTACAAGTTGGACAAACAGGCCAGAAACATGCTTAAAGCAGGAAGGAATAAAGATACATAAACAGGTGTGGACCAAGGTAAATTGGATACTATCCCACACCTAAGGAATGCTGAACATTTTGATTTTGGTGGCTATGGTCCCACATGCCATATTCTCACCCATACCCTCAGAACCTCACAATTAATTGAGTCCGTTTCTGCTATTTTTCCTTTTGTAAATGGCAATTGCATCATGACTTCTCTTACTATCCAGCTTTCTGGAATCATAGATTACCTGACAGTTATCCCTTTGGAATCCTTCAGGAAAAGACTGAGACCTTGTGGCGACCCACTACTCATTTTGTTTTGATTTTAAAAGCAACAATAGAAGAAATTTTCATTTCTTGTGCACCTTCAGAACACACAAGTCATAACAGACAAAACAACTCCATGAGTATTTGATTTCTTGAGTGTGGCACAGACATTCAAGACTACGTCATGTAAAGCTGAAGAAGTAATAACTACAAAGATCTAAGACCAAGGTACACAGGTTCCCTACTTTAAAAAAAGAAACAAAAACAATTGTGGAGGGTTCAAAAAAAACCACGCAGCTTAGATGTGCACATTCCTTTGAGAATCCTTGTGTAAAATTTAATACTGAAAACAAAAAAAAACCACACTTCTTTTATAATACAAACCGTTTGTTGAACATTTATTTTAAGGTACAAAAGCACTAAATCCTTACAAAATTAATTTATAAAGCTTAATACTTACACAAGAAACACGAAATGGTCCAAAAGTTACAGCTGCTTCTCCATACAGAGGCCAGTAACGCTCACATTTTTTCTGTTAAAGCAAAGAATTCTGATTTAATTCATGCATAGCACTGAAGGATGATGATTAACAGAGGCAGAGCAGACAAAATGATAACCCCGAATGCCTTATTCTTTTAAGACAGTAAAATAACGTTTCCTTTGGATAACAAAAGGAAAACAAAACCAAGACCCTGGATGACCAGCAAATACAGCCAAAAGACACTGTGTAAATTAGGATGTGAACTTCACGTCTGCCTACACACATGCACAAGCTTGCATCAAACAGAGGGGATCAATCAAAGCTTAGTTTTTTTCTGAAAGCTGGGAATTCACAATTCTGGACCACTTTTTTTTTCTCCTTCTAAGGTCATAAGAATAAAGCAGAGAGATTTTAAAAAGTATTGTTTTTACAGCTGTATCAATTGACAGGAAATTCTGAAGGAGTTGGGATTCTGATAGTTGGCCCACATCCCACACAGAGCAAGACACGTTTTTTCCATAGTGACGTGACCAGAAACAAACCATTGGTACAGTTCTGTTCTGTGTACAAACACATATTCCACATATTCCTAAATAATACTGTAACGCTACAAATGGAGCAAAGAAATGCAGACTCATTAACTGTTTCCTACAGATGGAAATGTAAGCGTAGGCATTCTCATTCCATCTAACATATTATTGTCATTATTACAGTTATGGATTTGGCATATGCAGCTTCAGCAGCATCGCCCCCCACGAGCAGAGCTCATTCAGTTTTGGAGTTAGGATACATACCCTTCCCATTTCAAACTCTCGACAGGCCATTACAATTATCTGAAAAGAAAAAAAAAGGTGTTACAAGTTAGCTGGTTTTACATCAAGTAACTTCAATCAACACTTCATTACTTGCTTCTATCAGGAAGATACTGAAACTCCTTGACTGGCTACTATGGAAGACAGTAATTAATACTATTTTCCTACCTGCATATACATTCTGTTTTACTTCTAAAAAAGTAACGAAGTCTCATCCTTCACAAAATCTACATCACTAACACAACACAATAAGGCTACTTAATTCAGCTTCACTGTAATCCTGTACAAATACTTCATTTATTCAGCCTGAATGTAAACTCTAAACCTAATCATAAAAATATAGAACCATTTGCCAACTGGAAGAAACACAGCTATATTTGCTTAAAGTGACACATAAATGGCATAAAATAGGAGCAAAACCCAAAAAACCCATCCAAAAAACGACCAAGAATCAAAATTCTTAGGTGCAGCTATTTTTGATACATTACTGTGAATAGCACAATAAAAATGCACCAACAGATAAGCTACTCATTACAGTAAGCCACGATTTAAGTGCTTGATAAAACAAAAATATTTTCAGAAATAATTTGTTGAACATATCCAATTTTAACAGTATTTAATAATTTATTCCTGACAATAGCTGTTTAAATAGTAGTAATAATAGTAGTAATATTAGTAATATTACTATATAATAGTAGTAATTCAAAACTAGCACAAATAGAAAGATAAGGGGTTTTTTGCTTCACATGCTGCTTCTGTATTTAATTTTGTCAGTCCTCATAAAATCAGAGTTGTAAGGTCTCCCATGGGACAGATGTAACCAAGGAAGAACCTATTCATAAATCTGAAGGATTTAACATTCATTCAATAAAATTATTACTTTGATTTTACACTGTTAATTTGAATAAGTAATATTAATTACATATAGAATGTTATTTAAAATGCAAAAAACCAAGATTTGGGAAGTAAATCAGCTAAATTACTGTCAGTGTTTTTTGGTAATGAAAGCCAGCTCAGGCAAAAAATAAACAATTGCTATGCTCTGAAACAAGGTAACAGCCAGTTTTTCAGTAGGTACTTACAGCAACGTTGTACTCCCAAATCATCCTCCAGAAGTCTATGACTGTATTGGCTAAGGGTCCCTGGGTAGCCACATATGCTTTTGGCCCATGTACTCCCTGGGATTGCATAAAGGAACCATTAATGTTTATAAAGAAAATTTATCTGCACTGAATGAAAGAGGCTTTAGGTTATAATCATGTAAAATTAGAATATCCTTTTTTTAATATATACAACAAGAAAGGTGAATATCAAACATGAGTCCCAATTACTTTAGTGGGAATTTTGCTGGTGATCTCAAGGGGGCCCAAGATTACAACAGCCACAGCACTGCCAGAGTCTGTCACAGAAAACAAGTTTCTGTACATTCTGTTCAGATTCTGAAGATTCCCTATAAGTCATTTTCTTTCCTCAAACATTCAGTAACTAAAATCTGAAAATCTTTCTGCTAAAACGCACCCTCTTGAACAAATTTAGGTTCCCACTAACACATTTAAAAAATTCGAAGTTTTGAAATTTGTTTTATATAAATCTTGAAGAAACTAATAGTCAGCTTTTCAAGCTAAACATTCAACCAGGGAAAATTACAGGAACACCTGTTTCTGAATAATAAATAGTGCGTAAAAACATCAGAATAAAGTACAAAGACAGCTCAAGATATTAATACCTTGAAACAAAACGGGCTTTTAGTCAAATTCTGGCTTCTCTTTTAGAATGTTACATATAATTCCACTGCCACACTTCTGCTATGAACACCTCATTTATAGTCCCTCAAACCAGTCTTTCTTAAAATGGGATATTTTTAACACTAATAACTGCATCTGAACATAACAACTGCATCTGAATTTTCCCATAGTATAAATTTCCAATTTGTTTGCCTGCCACTTTAAAATGAAGTATTTTATATTTTCACTTAAGAGTAATACCAAAGCTTTAAAAATTGTGTTAGAAATGGCATCATGTTTGCAAAATTATTCAAGTCATAACAAAAGAATATCTTAGACTATAATATTAGAACTGCACTGACACAAAATAAAAGCTATAAAACAATTCAAGAACTGTTAAATTAGTAAGACATACCTTAATAAAGTTTGCGTTGATGTAGTCTGAATCTTGTGGGGGCGTTTTTAAGGTCAGTTTAACTCGGCTATGATCAACTAAAAGGAAAATAATGTTTTTTTAAAACCAGAATTACAACACAGGTAAATCAGTATGCAACAGTAAATATAATATATATAGTACATTAAAGAACATTTCCCAAAGGTAAATCACACAAGCAAATCAGTTCATTTAATTTAAGAATAAACCAACTCAGGTAGAGATAAGCAGAGTAGCCTCTACTTCTAACTTCCATCTCCTGGAATTCCAAGAATGCATCATGACAAAAAGTAAAAATCAATTAATCAGAAGCCATGAAAATTGTAGTTAATTGTTACACAACATTAACACAGATCATGATGGTTCTGAATTTAAGGAACACTTATGGAAAGCAGAAAGAATAAAATGCCAGTGCAGAGTTAATGCAGCTGGCAGGTCCTAAAGTCTCTTTGGCAGGTATTACAACATGAGACTTGACTGGGGTTTATTGCTCAGGTACAAAATGACCTCTATCCCCCAAACAGTGGGCTGGGCACTTTGCTGGGGCACTTCTGAACTAGAAAGCAGCAGATTCCTTCATTTAAGGGGTTCTGACATGTCAAATTTCTGCCTCAAGCATTACTGACTGACTGTCTCAGAGAAAGCTGCTTATAAAAACAGCAGCTCTTTGGAGGCCAAAATCCTCAGCAGTCTTAAAAATAGCCTTATTACTTGCTGACAAAATAAGCTAAACATTTTGGTATTCTTTTTGGCATTGAAAAGAACCCCCTGCATCTTTGATACTTGATTGTTACTAAAAAGGGGTAGGTGGTTGGCAGGTTTGCCAGTCCTTTCAGCTCTTGTTGACAACAACACTTCCTAGCTATGACACAAAAATCATTCACACTGTCTCTACAATAGGGGCTCCTTTAGTCGGAAATCCAGATCAGAAAAAAATTATCTTCCAATGAGGGAACAGAAGTATCTGCAGAAACAGCATCTGCTCAAGCAATTTATGCTACTTTCTGCTCCCAGGGTCAAGTCCTCAGCCACAGAACAGCTGCTAGGCATTTGATTAGACCTAAATTCAAGTACAAAAAAGAAATATATTTTGAAAGAGCAAATATGGTTAAGTTGAGGGTTTGGTTTTGTCAAAACACCTCTGACAATAAAACAAGGAACCATGCCCACAAGAACTACATGCTAAGAGTAACTTCTGTACAAAAAGGTCTTTCAAAAAGCTTTCAAGATGGTGAAATTTTTCTGCCAGAGTTCTCATAACATGCAAAAAAATATATGTTACAATGAAAGGCTTCCTAAAAAAAGCACAAGACTTTTAGATTACAGATCTAAAGACAACACACTCACATAAAGGCCTAGAGAAATCCTTAAAACCCATTAACTGTATTACATTCTGATACATAGAAGGTTAAAGCAAGAACACTCTCTAAGCATGCAGTGCTGTCAGAAGCTTTATACTAAAAACTGCTTTTAAGTGGCAGAACAGACTAATTAAACTATGAGGCTAATGAGGGATCCTATTTCCCCAGCCCAGTAGATCCAAAATTCTACAGCAGTTTTCAAATGTCAACATTTCCAGCCTGTCTCTGCATGCCACAGCTCAGGTGCTACAGAGTTTTAAGTCTGGAATAAAATTCTCCAAGAAAAATGCATTGCAGGTTTCAGCTTCAGAAGATTAAGTGTTTGGATACTGTTATGTAACTTAAAGGTTCAGTTCACAATGAGTAATTGATTCTTCAGGTGACCAGTGAACACTGTGTTTCATTTAACTATCATTTAAGATGGTTTAGTAAACTGTAGCAGGAACATGCATCTTTTACTCTGAAGCCAGTACTGATCTCTCTGGTAGCAGTTACAATTTCTGACAAACATAGCCATAATCTCTGATTAAGGTACAAATGTACATTCTCTCCTGGATTTATGAGAGACAGGCAAAGTATCATAGCCTTTTTCCTGGTTCTTCTCATTTCTGTCAAGCTGGTCTCCCATCAGTTTATTGCTGGAAACCTTGGATGTTTGAAGACATTCTCACTGCATGAATGAGAACTGAAAATACACCTTCAATTTTCCTCAATGTCAGCTTTGAGGTTCATTCATTTCCCCACTGGGAGCTGTGATCCCAATGACTCAGGCTTTATTTTCATGCAGATGAAAGATCTGCTGCTCTACTTGCAGCCATTCACTACTGCAGTGCTACTCTCTCACCAACAGCCTGGGTGCTACCAAGATTTCACTGTTTTGTTCATGGTCTACCAAAATGCCAGGACAGAGTATATCCACTGCTATTAAGATGGCAATGACAACTACCTCTCTCTTTTCACTCCATCAGTTAAACATTTCCTCCCAACTAAAAAAACAAAACACCCAAACAAACACGAAAACATCAATGATATTTAATTATTTTGCTGCAGTTCAGCTCGGTGACACACTACTCTTCAAGATGTGATCTATGTTACACGTACATCTCCCAGTGAAATCTAAACACAGGCCTATTTCCTTCTCAGTGCAGCAGCAGGCACCATGCCCACCTTGCTAAACAATCTAGGGCCTTGGCTTTAGGCTAAAGTTTACTGCTCGAGTTGTTGCTCCAAGCACTAATCAACAGTAAAAATTTCAGCACTAGAGGAACACAGCACACATGTATACAACAATCTTAAACACAATAATTCATTGGACCTAAGTATTGGAATACATTTTGAAACTGAAAGCCAATGATGCTTAAGACCATTTTCAACTGCAAACTAGTTGTAAACCTCCTAACCATTCAGAGAAAGCTGAGCTGAGCAAAATATACCTATTGCTGACCTGGGGAGGCTAGGAGCCTTTAATCTCACTGTCAGCTGTTCCTATCAAAGGGAACAGTAAGAGCTTCTGAAATGCACAGCCTCATGAGCTACACACAGTGACACATTGGTGATTTAAAATTTAAATTCTGTTCTGACTCCTGTTTTCCATGTCCACACATTTAACAGAATTTTATTTAAGCTCTAGCAAAACAGAAACCAAAGTTAATCCAACACTGAAAGTTCTCCAACACCATTTGCAGGATACAAACAAGCAAAAGAAGATCTCTTTTACTTCAGACTAGTTGCCTTAAGGCTCTGTAAAATTTCATCTGGAGTTTATGCTGACATTTGTTTTCTACCATGAATAACATGATCCCAAAGAAAAAAATACATTTAAGCACCTTGCAAAGTTCTCAGCTATTCTGAGCTAAAATGAAACTGCTGGCTTGATACGGCTTCAGAACCAGCACACCTTTATCTTCAGGTGATACCTCTCTCTCAATATATAAGCATGTTCATTCACTTCATCTTCCAAGTTAAAAAAAATTAAATTTAAGAAGGTTATCTTTCAGTAAATTATCTCCAATTTTGCCTTTCAGTAGTAACTAAATAGTAAAATTCAAAATAGATGAAGAGTAACAAGCACTTTCCTTTGTCTTCTATTAACATGTAAATCAGGCTTACATGGCAATATGTCCTTGTATCTATTCTTTTTAACATTTTCTTCTTTTTCTCCAGTGGCTGTTGGGTAGATCTTCTCTGTTCTGTATTTTGTTGATAATCTTCTTAACCTCTGAAATAAAAGATTCATGTTATATTTTAAAGTCTCAACAAGCAACACAAGGTATTAGTTTCACTGATGAAGAAGGTCACTCAGAAAAAAAACCACTTCTGCTCTTTTTCATTATTCACTCCAATGAAGTTTAAAAATCTAATTATTCAGTACTTTTAGCACAGCAGCAGTTTACAACCAAGCAGAAACCAGCTCTATACATCATGAGACATGGATCTTGGAAATGCCACTATACCTGTCTCTCAGGTACAAGCTACTTGCAATTAAGATGAGTCACAGGAGGTCTGCTGTACTCACAACAGTAAGTAATTTTTTTCTCCCCCCGTCTGTTTCAAATCCTAGAAATCTGAGTCTAAACCTCTGACAATAAAGACCAGTCCCCGCCTTTCAGCAACCTGGGAAGTAACAAGAGCAATACAGCTTTTATCATCCCAAACACGTTAGGCCTTTGCAACCTTAAAACTGAGGAAGAAGGGAAGAGTGCAAGTTCTCTTTGGAAAATAAAAAATACAACAATAGTCAGCAGTGTGTGTTATTTCAGATTGTGCAGACATCCAGATTGAGAAAGGAACACCAAAGAACTCAGAAACTTAACTCTGGTGGCTGCAAAAGCTTCTATCTACACTGACGTGGTGGTGGTGTGTAAGACTATCAAGAGGAAGACTGAACAGAGCTTCAAACAAGTTTAGCATCTCCAGAGAATGGTGTTCTGCACAAGCAGAAAGATAGAGGTTGTTCATGATTCCCTCCCTCTATATTCAATGCACCAGTATCATCTTGAAGACTCAAAACATCCATGACTTGTGTTCTTTTGGGGAAGGGGGAGAATGGGGGAGTTTTTTTGCTAGTTAAAAATGTAAATCTTGGTTGTCACTGACTATGCAACAACTTACAGGCAGAAGGGCATTGCAAATAAGATCATCTGCTTGGAAAGCCAGTTTTCTTCTTGAATTCTTCTAAAATTATTAATACACTTGGGACACTCACTGCACACTTCAATTAAAAAAAAAAAACAATTTGGCAACTCAAGTCCCCCAATAATTCATCAAGCAAAAGAGAAAAAGAAAAGAAAACAAATTAAAATCTAGCATTTCCCTTAAATATAGAAAAACATTTTCATGAAATTTACCTGAATATAGTAAAAAAAAAAAAATCAAATTATCTCTGCAAATGTGGATAAAACTTGGCACCAATTTAGTTGAAAAATACATGTCTAATAAACCAGTGAAGTGCCATTTACAGAGCAAAGACAAATGCCAAGGTAAAATAAAACAAACAACCCCCCCCCCCCCAAAACAACAAAAAAACCCACCCAAAAGCAAATCAAGTAGTACCAATTTTCAACTCTTTCCTACGAGGACTTAATCACAGATTATATCACTGAACACTAAAATGAGTAACAGAACTAGCCTGAAAAAACTTGCAATATTAGTCAATGAAGTAAAACCAGTAAATATCTGGAGATAGGGCAGTAGGTCTCTGACCACACAGTGACCAAAGTGCTAAATATATTGTCTGAAAACCTTGCTACAGCGAGGAACAGGAAGATGAAATTCTTAACAAGGCACGTAAACAGTTACTGGAAGGCTCCGTGCAGACAACACTCATCTTTGCAACACTAAAACCAAGTTCACAGCATAACCTGTGAACACAGCAGGCAGAGAAACCTGTTTGTCACAGGGCACACACAAAGAACACCACTGCACACAGAAGACACTGTCCAATGCAACGCTGACCTTTCCTGTGTCAAAATAAAAAATACCACTTGTGCTTAGACTGAACACAATCAGGAGTCTAGAAATAGTGAAATTAATACACATAATTCAGCTCTATCAGCTATGAACTGTATGGCTGAGATAGGCTATAAGCCTCCAGTCAAGGGGAGGAAAAATGCAAAGAGCACCAATGATACTTTCCACACAGAGCCACCAATATGATTTTGTGTATTGTTCCACATCTCGATGTTCCTGTGAGTTTTAGAGGGTTTTTTTCTCCATCTTACTTATTTTTATGGAACGAATGTCATGGCTCTGCTTTAAAAAAAGTAAGAAAGAAGTTTAAAGAAAAACTACCTCTACAAACCATGAGTAGAAGCAAAAGTTATTTTGCATGAGAAAGAACAAATTTAAGGAAGTCAGGTTAGGCATCAAAAAGCACATGAGTAAGATGATCCTTTTTCCTTTAGCCTATTTTAAAGGCATGCAAGAAAAAATAGAATTTGAACCTCCTGTAGGCAAAAAGGCTTGAGTGACTCTTATTTTCTAGAAGAAGATGTTATGAGAGTTCAGCACAGCCTTCTCCCCTGCATGATCTACCCTCCCCTACTCTACAACCTGCTAAACAGACCACAAAGGAGGATTAGAATAGTACAGCTCCACGGCAAAGCCTGGAAATGAAATACAGGTTGATTTTAACACACATCTGTTCCTAAAATACTTCAGGATCTTATACGTTTTTAATGCATGTTTGCCAGCTGCTCTGTGACATGGGTTATAGAAGATATGTAAGTACAGTCCTGAGAGTAATAAAAAGAGTAAGGAGCACTCTTTATGATTTATAGTAGGACCCCCTACATAGAATAATATCTGTTTTGCGCTTTGGAAGAGGAAGAATTGACTAAGGAGTAAAGAAAGAAGTTTTAAAACTGAACTTTGAACAAACTACCACAGGAATGGAATAGTGCCAGACTCAGCAGAGGATTCCGCCCTACACACAATAGAAAATTCCTGTATAAAGCTATTGCAGTGTGCTCACAGCCTGCTGTGGGATGCACAAGATCCAGTGCTTCCTAGGTTACAGCCCAGAGTGACCAGAAAGAGGAGAATGTACTCAATAGCAGAAGGGGGGTAATGACAGGGCAGAAGGGGAAAGAATTTTGTTCAGACTGCGGTAAGCTGATGGCAAGATCCGTCACAGTCCAGTTTCATGCTAATTTTTAATAAACAACTGTCTACAGTACAAAGCAGCACTCATTTGGGTGAAGTCAGTAAAGTGTCAAAATGCTTCCCAGAAGATACTTGGACACCAACAGCAGGGACATCAGAGGTGCCGCCTGGTGCCTCTGCAGATAACACTGGGTGCTTCTGTGACACTCGCCTATTCACTGGAATTGCTGTTCTGGTGCCACAAAAAACTTCACTGGTGTATTCCTTAAGGAACAAAATGGTCAAAAATTCAAGTATGATGAACCACAGGCATGCACTTAAAGAACTACATTCACAAGGCCTTTAGTTCCACTCTCATTAGAAAAGCTCGATTTTAATTCTGCTTATTCATTGCGTGACAGAAGTGGTTTGTGCGGTGGTGACAAACACTCACCACATGTGACAGTGGCGAGATGAGTCTTTGAAACAACTTAAGTTTCAGAAGCATCCTTCCAACTTCCACAGTGGTTTTATAGTCTCTACTACAAACCTACATTAGTATTTTTTTAAAAAAGACAAACCAGCTTTTCAAACCCAACTTGTGGAATCCTACCATATTAATAATAACTTTGTCCAATCAGTTCAGGAAATCCAGATCTCTGACTTTCACTGTCAATTTGTTTATCTATTTAACACTTTAGAAAGCCTGTAAAGGCACATTGCCTAATACCACAGAAGTGCTGTAGGTGGATTAAAGAAAGCATTTGTATAACCTACTGAGATTTGAAGAACTCACTTCAAAAGCATAAACCTTATTTAAGATATTAAAGTTCTTGTGACTCCTTTCCAGGAGAACACGACAAATATTTCACCAGTTTCACTTATCTCAAGTCCTCAATCTGTCTCCTAAGCCTTGTTTGACATTTCTAATTGGCAAAACATCAGATAGTACAACAGTGATGTTCTCCTGGATCTCCTTTCTGAGCATACTGAGGAGCAGAAAATACCAGAGTGTCAAATGTCACTTCCCACAATACTCCAGGACACCCACAGTTCATTTGCCATGCTCTACAGGGACACTTCCAGCAGTGGTCTCCTGAGACTGCACCAACCACACAGGAACATATTTTGTTTTGCAAAATTTGCCTAAGTGCATTAAGAAATACTCAAAGAACCAAAAAAAAATTCAAGAAAAGCTTCCACAAAAGTTACCTTAAAAATCAAAGCATAAAAGAAGATGCTAGGACACACCTAAAAAACACTGTATTAATGCACTCATGTCATGAAATAAGACAGCTATTTCTATCAAAAGGTAGGCATTGCATTTTTCTTACTAACAGGAGAGGAATAAAAACCACAAGAATTAGGTTCAACTGTGGTCTCATTCAAATAATTTAGATAAACAGTACTAGGGCAGAATATTTTATACACTGAGAAAAATGTACCTGTATGGAACAACATGAACCAAATTACCACAAAAATGTCCAAATTACTATCTTCTGATTATCTATGGTCAGAAACAAAGGTTTCTGATTCTGTACCTATGAACACAGAAATGCCAGAGAAGCCCTTGGCATCAGACAGTTCAATGCAGACTTAGGTGTAGCACTGCTCAAATGGGGCTCTGACTTCCTAAAACTGCTTTGGTTCCACAAGTATTTTAGCTTCAGACCCCTGCAAATCCAACTGGAGATTTGCTACCCCACTTTCTTATCACTGAGGGCTCTGGGAAACACCAAGAGTAGCTGATGATAATAAACCCAGCTGGAGAATGGACTGTTCAGGAGTGCCTCTGCAGCTCTGGGCTGCAATAGCGAGGAATAAATGACCACAGTGAGCTGGACTTCCTTTAGTCACTCTGCCAGAAGAGCTGTGTGGGATCCAGTTGGACTGAATCAACCTCCAACTGGGACATCACTGTTTAACTTATTCCCCTGCTAAGCAGCACAAATAATGGAGAGATTAGTATGATTTCAGGTATCACACTTTGCAGTTTATGTTGGTACATTAAATGCTCTGCATTTGTTGTTGCAAATAAACAGCATGAAAACAAGAAAGACCAACATGTAAGAAAGTGTCCAAAGACTCTAAGCTGGCAACTAAAATAGTTATCATACTTAGTACATACATATGATACTACAGATAAAACTAATTTTTGAGAGTATGCCTCTCAGCACTCTGTCTCAGGAGTATTTGAAAACCAGCATCCACTTGTGACCCATGTCACTATTTCCCCCTTGATTCCTGTCAGCTTTCAAACAGCAACTGTTGGTAACAATTCCTAGCCCTCATGATGGCAGGAAAAAGCCTTCCCAAACACTAGTCCAGCATAAACAAGGAAAAGAGAATGATCCGGTTCTGTAAAAGCTTCACTCAATCTCAACATTCACAGATGGCTTTGGCTGCAAAAAAATCCAGACTGGCAGCCTCTACTTAACCTATTTCTCTGAAACAAAGCCCTGAAAGGAGATTTCAAGCTGAACTGATAGACAGGAGTTTCCACTGCCTCAGCATTCCCTTCTGCCAACACCCACTAACTCCTGAGCTCCAGGTGCTCCAAGGCTGAAGTCATTAACAGACAAGCCTGGTAACTACAGTTCCTCAGGAGTTCTGCCTTCCATGTTTCATAGCAGAACAACGATGGATACAAAAAACCCCACTACGTTTCAGGCAGCTTGTGTGAACCACATGAAAGAAAAATCCTTCCAAAATTAGCCAGAGAACTGAGAACAGCATCATTTCAGTATTAGATAGTGTATTCTATACAGGAGTTGGGCTTTGATGATCCTTGTAGGCCCTTCCACCACAGGACATTCTATGATTCTCAAGTTCTACAACATCTTAACTCTGATATTTTCTCAATAAAGAGGAATTCATGTTATTGCATTCATTGAAGATTTCCATCCAGTAAAGACACTCCAGCCAATGAAGACAAAGCTGGTACATCCTCATGCAGATAAGGTAAAAAATGACAGTACTGCAAGCAGCCAGTTAAGGAGCATATTCTACTTTCTACAGTATCACATTAAAACTAGAAACAGGTAAAAAACCCACAACATCATCTTACTCTCAAGAATTAGGTATTGTCAGAGTAAGACCAGCATTTTTGATCTTTTCAAACCTATATTTTCCTTAAGAAAAGTGTTAGAATCCAGACACATCTCCCACACCGCTAATAATTAAAGATGACTTTACAAAGACATTATCAAAATGTGGGCTGATCGCTTGAAAAAGTCTCCTTTCCTCTCCCTCATTTCTAAAAGTATTTTTATACACTCTGCACGTTAATCCCAATCTAACCTAGCAGTACTATCAATCACAATTGCAGTTAATTTATGTTCAGCAAAATAGTTAAACCACATACCTACTACCAGTTATGGGCTAGTTTTACAAGGCTGGAAAAGACTAAGTCAATCAGAGGTTTGGTGATGAGCAAGGAAATAAGCAGACAAAGCAGAACATTAAATTACTAAAGCACAATCAAGTTTTAGTCGGTTACTAAATTATGTTCTAAGGTATTATAGGAAGTTGTGCAGCATGCTCGTTAAGAATTGGGATTATAACTTTCCATCTCTGAACTGTCCCATTTCCTCAGCACACTCATTTTATTGCAGTGACTATTGTGAATGCAGGACAAATGAAAATGAGCAGGACAACAAAGCAGAAAGAGTTAGTTACAAACTATGAGTGAAGAACACAAAAGTTTCAATTAATATGAAAGCATGTGATTAGAAAATTGACTGCTCTGGGCTGAAGGTTGGGAAGCAACTTGATGCAAAACCAGGAAAGGTTAATGTTAACACACACTACAAATAACAAGCTTCTTAAGAGTGTTAAAGCAATTCCAGAACAGTGGTTGATAATTCAAAACAGAAATAAGTGTTAGATTTCTTGCAACAAGCTGATTTTCTGACTTCATAATATAAACCCAAACAGCATATAGAAGCAAAGCAGTTATAGAAACAAAACTTCTCACCAGGGAACCCATGCATAAAACCATGATTTCCAAGTTACTGGATAATATCTTCTTATTCCTTCCATACTAGGTTTCACACGTGCTGACAGCATAAGTATATTAAAAACATCACATTTAACCTCAATTTTCCCTTTAAGACTTTTTTTGAACTTATGCAGCTTCCATTTGTCTTACTTTGCAACATGATTAAAAGGGAAGATGGTCCTAAAGCAAATACACTACAATAAACTACAGCAAATAGTTCTTGAGAAAGTTTTTACACTAGTTGATAAAAATTTCAAAGGAACCAACACATCTGAAAAAAATCCAGCAGCTTATTACTGAAGAAAGTAACTACTAAATGCAGTAAAAAAAAAAAAATGTTAATTTTGTAGCCTATAAAATATGCCATCTTCCTATTTAAAGGCTTCTATACCAATCTTCTCACTGATTCATTTTTCACAAGCAACTGAATTTAAAAGTCAAGATGGTGACTAAAGACTTGAGTTGTCCTTCATATAATTTTCTGCCATTTTTCAAGGCAACCAACACCATTCATTTCAGGACAAATGAATTATGATTGTTTCTTTTGTGAAAAAGAATTGTTAATATCTAAAAAAATTTTAACATTTAAAAATTGCAAAATAATTACAAATGTCAGTCTACTGAATAAAAACCATCTTGAAATAAGGAAGAAAAAGACAGTTTTCCCCACATCCAGACTTTTTTGTCACAACACTGTAGGTACCTGGTGTACTAGTAGTTCTTGTACAATTTTACTGCTACCATTTCACCAGTCTTGATGATTTGTTCAAGAAACTGATGGATGCACAATTATGTCACATTTAGGTTGAATCTGCACTTAGATCAGAGTCAGAAATTTAAGGTCTTAGCATACGACGGCAATAAATAACTTGCAAAAAAAATTGTCAAACTCAGTCCAGTTTTAATTACATGAAAACTTTTTTTGTTGCAGGAAACTACCTTACCATCACATGACAAGGGTACAAAGATGTACAATCCTTCCACCTTCAGCAGCTTCCTATAGCACAGGGTGTAAGTACACACGAGGGATAACAGGAAAGGGTATGTATTGTATCTGTTCTCCAAAATGTCATCTATATATGCAATCAACGCAGGAATTTTCAGTGTAAGCCCAACTAAACTGTGTACCTCACCCTAGACCATGACAGCCTTCCAAATCTCTGGGGCAATTCAGCAATACCACAGTAACAGCCCAGTTGGGAGTGTGCACTAACACCCTGAATCCAGAAAGTCTTTCTATAAGGTATCCAAAACCAGGATCGAGTATGACACAGATGGGATTAACTTTCCACTCTGATGCTGGAAGGAGGGGGGGAGGGAAGGGAGAGGGGTTTGCTTATTTCAAAACAAAAAAGTCATCATAGGTCCAGCTAAACTTCTTCCCACTCTGACTTATCCAAGAGAGGTGACCACACTGCAACATCTGAGTCAAGACTTGTACAGAGCATGTCCTTCATCCCAAACAGAGATGAAGTAGACACTTGTCCTCCCTCCCTCCCACCAGATTTAAAGTTTCTCAGGGTAGTCAAAACCCAACAGCTCTGATGCAACAGGAACAGATACCAAAGTAACAGCATCCCCAGGACTAGCCTGTGGAAGCCTAGAATAAATTATCTAAATGCAAGTTGAGGCTTTTTCCACAAAGAACGAGGCATGAGGTTTTATTCCATGTTAATCAGGCAGCTAAAAGGAACACAAGCCATGCTTTTTCATGGCCACACAAGAGGGGCTGGATGAATCACTGTCGGTTGTAACTTTGTGGCTCTTCACCTTCAGTGCTCCTGTCTCAATTGACATAACATCCTGAAACAGTGAGAAGCATCCTGGGACGAGCACTCACAGGAAAAGCTGCATAGCAAATACAGGTGAGGTACAATTCACACAAATAAACAGCATGAGGATCTAAACAGGCATCAGCCAAGCCTCTGTCCTTGAAGAATATTTAGGGGTTTTAACCATATCAATTCTCCCTGAAATGTCATCATCTGTTACTCCTCCCAGTCTTTACCATTCCCTTGCTTGTGACTTCACGGTATGGGGAATGAAGCATTAAGATCCATGGAGAATGTATCTTGCTTTTGTTTCTGCTCAGCACTAGAGAAAAGGGAGGGGAACCAACCCAAATTCTCCTCCTTCTTCCTTCACAAGATGCAAAACCCTTCCTTTTTTCCCATGCCTTGGAACACATTTCCTTGAGGTCAGTGTTTGTTTTCGAAGCAATTCATAAGAGGTGGAAAAAAAATGCACCGCAACTGAAACAGGAAACACTGAGCTTTCACTCCAACAGAAGTAAACTATAATTTCCTACCTGCTAGTCCCCCACTAACAAAGCTGCCATAAATAAAGACACAGGAGGATAATCTTAGAGCCTTATTAAAACCTTTTAATAAATCTGCACATACACACCCTGCCCTCTAAAAAAGAGTCTGCTATAGCCATCATGTCCTGCCTTCCAAAAAGGCTTTTAACAGCCATGTCTTGCCAATTTATCGGAAACACAGATCCTGCCCTGTAACTTCCACTGAGAATGACTTTAAGCTGAAAAGCTGGAGCCTAACAACTGCTCTGGGTAAAAAGCAGAGCTGTTTGTGCAGTCAAGAAATACTGCACAGAAGATCTGGTTTGGGGTCCAAACTACCTCGCTGAAACATGTCTAGAGCTCAAAGGTGCTGTTTTCCTTTCAGCTGAATTGTTATACAATGACATGAGTTTGGTGTCAAATATGCAATTCCAATAAAAATATGCCAATTTTATCTTTCCCCAGAAGTCTAACTTGTTTTTCAGAAGCAAGCTTGAACCTTGCACAGAAACATCTTTAGTGATTTTCAGCAGTTTAGAACCCCCACTATTCCTCAGGCAAGATTAGGATACTGCTAATACAGTTGTGTTAGTTCATGACTGGCAAGCAAAACACCCACAAGGTTTTAATGACCCCTCCAAAAACCCCACTATCTAACAAATACAAAACCCAACATTTTTGACAAGTGCTGGATCAGGACTTCCGTGCAGCAACACATACACAGGCAATATATAAGACTGTAAAGGGAAAGATAAAGTAGCAAATTGAAAATACATTTCTACTATCTGGCAAAAACATGATTACAACTATTTTCACCCCTTCTTTGAGACTGTGTCTGGAAGCCAAGGAATGTGCTAGTTATAAAGAGGCCATTTATGACAGAGTTCAATAGCATTTTAAGAGCCAGAAAGAAGTAGCCTCATTAAAGATACAAACTTGTACTAAGATTTCAACTGTAATAACCCTAGCTAATAACCAGCACAATATTTGTGCAGATACAAAGGAATTTTGGGTAGTAATTGTTTACATTTGCAGTATCTGTCAATTTTTGCCTAACACATGTGTCCCCAACAGTTCAAAGGCACACATCTTTCAAGCACAATTCTAGTTTCAAAAAGAGATAGAACAGGGAACCCAATGGCAAACAAAATTCTTATAATTCTGGAAGAGAAAGCTGTAAAGTAACTATTGAAAGGAAACCAAAGCAGCAATGGCTAGTACAGAAACAATAAATCTAGACAATCAGTTATTCACATGCATGACTTTAGATTATTTCTCTCCATTAAAGTTCTTGCATTAATGGCTGAACATTCGAGAGTTGGAAGTAGCACTGCTAAATGTTAATTTGTTTCTACTGAATTATAAAAGGTCCCTAAATCTTCTCCAAACATTCTATATTGCATGCAATTCTCTTCTACAAAATAACACAGGCATATACACAGTGTTACCAATTTAGTATCACCACAAAGAGCACATATTATAGTATTAGCACTCAAGGGATTACAGTATTACCACTCAGAGAATGTTTCTTAATTTCCTCATATTTTGTTCAACAAGTCACTTCAAGAAAAGGAAAAGGTTGTGATGCTTCTCCTATAAAACCCTTATAAACACATTGTTTGACATACTATTAACACTTTGAGTTCCATGGTAACCTTAATCCCAGGTATTCTCAGGCCCACAAAAGAAAGTTCTCTCTTCTGCAGCCCTGTGTCATGATTTCATTAGAACACCCAAAGAAAAGAATGCTACAGTTAAGTTACCAAAGAGGAAATGAAAATACTGTATTAATCAAACACTTTGAAGTTTAACCTTTTTAAAATCATTAACATTCCTGAGGAAATTTTTTAATTCTGAAGACTCACAAAAACTTGTACCACACTAAAGGATCAAGTAACAAATGTTTAGTGTACATCCTCTTAAAACCAGTGTCGAGAACCTATATCCCTAATACTTCTAAAATAAAGCATTTACATAAATTTTATTTTGTACACCAAAACAGCAGTTCAAATTTTAAATTATTTTCCAAACACTTGTAGGACGCCTTAATTATATTTATAATGTATCTGTTTCTGCAATTCTTCTATTTTGAAGAGCAGAGAACCATTTACCTCCTTCCTATGAAGTATATGCTCAATCACCTACAGGTTTTTAAGTACCCTGCAGGTTACATTTGCTACACAGTTAATGTGAGAAATACAGTCCTTCTGTAGTGCCAAATTTCACCAAACAGAAAGCTACTCAAGTCAACTGGTAGAATGAATCTGGTTCAGGCAAGTGCCTTGTCAGTCAAACTGCAGATATATTTAAAATAAGCCTCAGCTGCCACTGCTTTTAAAAGCTGAATATTTACAATCCAGAATGTACAAGTTGATGGTTTGTTTGGTAAACAATAGCACAGGTTTTTATCTGATATACAAACAACTTTATTCAACACCTCCGGGTTCTGGATGACAGATTTACTTCCAGGTATTTCAGAAACGCACGGGAACACCTTCAGATCCCACCTCAAGATTTTTATCTATAATTCTCATCTATGTGGAATATGTGACTCCACTTCCTTTCTTGGAAAAGGAAGCTGTTCCAATCTGAGCTTCAAGTAAGTATTTGATATGGTGCCAATTCAAAAGAAGAGTATGTGAATTTCTACAAGAATTCAGGCAAGACTCGTCTCTTCAGTTTGTTTTTACAAGGAAAAAATTGGTTTTTAAAAAAATCATCTGACTGAAGGGATTTCACAAGCAGAGTTTCTCAAAAAAACTTCCCAGGCCAAGCAGGCATTTTCCTTCATGACCTCTCTGGCAAAGCAGTGCACACTAACAAACATTTGATGAGAAACTACAAAACTATAAGAGATGAAGATGGGAATATAACATTTATCAAGCAGATGGACTTTCAGGGTAAAAGAAATAAGAATAAACCTCAAAAATGCCAAATAAAGTTATACATTAGTGTATATAAATACAGAGTAGTTACTGATAACCTGTACTCAGTAGTAAGTCCATCATGCTGGGAAATTTCTAGAGATGAGACAATATAAATTCTCAACAGACAACAGGAGATAAACTAATTTTTTTCTTTCTTCTTAATAACAGTCAGTTAAAGTTGTAATTTTTCTTTTTTAATGGATTGTATGTTCTCAATTTTCTTTGTGGTCTGAAATTAGTAAGACTGATTCAACCTGAAATTACTGAAATTTTCCTCTTAAGACAGAAACATGCATATTCTACTTTATCTATTGCTTGCATTGTCTAAGTGTTCCTTAGCACACAAAAAGCATTAGTAGCTTTTACATTTTGTTTTCTGGTACTTCATGTAAAACATGAATTCTTTTTTATGTCAATGGCTTAGGTTGTGACAGCCTGGTTTTATTTGGCAATACTTTCAATGCAACCAAAGAATGCTAGCAAACATTAGCATCTTTACGAAAAAAAAAAAAAAAATCAATGTTTATTCTGGACAAGGAAGCAATATTTTCCTTTTTAAAACTAAAATGTTTAGTCCCTAAACATTTAAGTCTAACGCTCTCATCCTAAGCACTGTCAGTCGAGACATTCTATGACTCTTGCACCATATTAAAGGGGCCTGAAAGGCTTGATTTAAGCCTGAATTTAAGTTCCTTGAAACCATCTCATTTTAACCTCTTTTACAAACTTACCAGATGGTCAACAAATCCAAACCCAGTACATTATTGTTTAATGAACACTAGTGCAGAATAATTTAAACACTCGAGAGATCAAACAATAATCTGCAGCAATACTTAAGCATGGCATCTCCTGCTGTCAAGCTTTAGGCAGTGTTTATTTTCTCTGATAACAAAATGTGGATTTTATTACTAAGGAACTGAAATGTCTATTTTTATCTTTAAAGAAATACTAACATTTTGATTCATATTTTCAGAAAGCTTGATTTCTAAGCAGTGTTCCCTGCCTAGGAACATTCCTGGAAAAACTGTGGTTTTGTTAAAACTTCTTCTGATACTTGGTTCCCAGTTAAACTAACAGATGTCCTGGACAAGCTGCAAAGCAGCTATTAGGTGGTTATTAGGCATCAAGTTTCATTGAAAGAAGAGGCACAGACTGAAGTGAACTTAGAGGCACCGTCTGTTTGAGAGGTGAGAAGCTGGAACGCCTGCTGAGAGCTGTGCTTGTTCAGCCTGGAGAAGGGAAGGCTCCAAGGAGACCTTAGAACAGCAAACGAGAGAGATGGAAAGGGACTTTCTACAAGGACATTTAGCCACAGGACATGGGGTAATGGCTTCAAAGTGAAAGAGGGCAGCCTGATTTAAATTTTAGTAGAGGCAGGTTTAGCTTAGATGTTAGGAAGGAACACCTCCTAAAACATAGGTGAGACACTGGAACAGGTTGCCCAAAGATGCTGTGGATGCCTATCCTTGGAAGAGTTCCAAGGCCAAAGGATTTGGTGGGATGTTGAACAAGATCATGTCCCTGCCCATGGCAGGGGGGCTGGGACTAGACCATCTTTAAGGTCCCTTCCAATCCAAAGTACTCTATGATTCTATGATCTGCCTCTTGCTGTGCTACACACATAACTTACCTTCTTACCTTCTTCACAGGCTGGGAGGACAACTGGGGAATGGAAGAACTTAAATAATTTTATTGCAAACGTCTGAGGCTCGTATGCAGGTAACTTGAATGAGCAAAACCCCCCAAAACTCAGCAATAAAACACAACTACTTTGACTGCAGAAATGTTACTCCTTAAACTCCAGAAGTTACACAAAATTGACTGGGCTGCTGCCTTTTTTTTTTTTTCCCTTCTTTGAAACGACCCTGAGGTTCTAAACAAAAGCAAAATATAGGTAAATGTTCAGAAGAAAGATGGCCACTGAGCAGCACTTGACTTGCCCTGTGTCAGTGGAACCCGCCCACTAGATGTCAGTGTCCTCTTGGGCAGAGGAACACCTTGGATCCCAATGGAAATTGGGCAGCTGGTAGTCCTTGGCTATCAGGACAACTGCACAGGAGGAAATTTTCATCAAGCATCCCTGGGCCACAACAGAAGCAAGACAGTAACAGTAACGTTTGTGAGTAAGAGACACCAAACAAATATAGTCTTAGACACCACTTTTGCCAGTAAGGTTAAGAGGCAAAACACTAAGAACTCTTTCATGAAACATTCCTGATTAAAAGAACAGATTGTTCAACAGGATGGTGAACATGTGTGATAAAAAGACTGAAAGATAAAGGTATTTCTGTTTCCTATTTCCTGAAATACCCCAAAACACAAACCAGCATTTTTGGAAGAAAGGAAAAAAAAGAAGACATAAGAATGGTCTCTGCCTCTACTAAAATTTAAGTCAGGCTTAAGGAAGCTTAGACTCGGAAGCAATAAAGTGAATTATTGCAGCACAGTGTGAAATCCTCTGTGATAGGCATGAAACACCACACCCTAAATAAAGGGCAGAGCAGAAGTCAAAGTTCAGGCACATTAAGCGCCTGTTGTCTGAAGAAATGGGTAGGTCTTTCTATTCCCCTGCATTACATCCAGATATTAAGGTAAACTATAAATTTTGAATAGAATATTTCAGTTGGAAGAGACCTGAAGTTATCATCTAGTCCAACTGTCCGACCTCTTCAAGGGTGTTTAAATTTGAGTCTAAAAGGAGAATACTGATACAAAAGGAATCAAATTTGACTGCAGGACCACATACTTGTAAATTAATGCCACCCCCACACATTTTGTTGGGCTGATGGGCAAGGGAATGCCAGAGGCAAGGCAGCATCATGCTTATGAAAGCAGACAGACAAACAAGGGGAAGGTGAGGAAAAGCAACCTGAGTTTTTATAATATATTTTAATGCACCTGGGATTTTTTAAGACCCATACTATCATGGAAACAATCACTGTATGGCAGCACACACAAGAAACCTGATGGTCCTTGAGGAGGAAAAGCTATGAAGCTGAAATTAAATATTTCAAAGGGGTAAAAAGTACAGATTTTTCTTTTTGAAGGTGTCAGATCAATTTGCCAGAGAATATTTCACTCAATCCCCAGCAAGAAAAACACCGTGAAGCCAATTTAAGCTGGCTAAAGGTCCTGAAGAACCACTTGTAGTTTCTGCACACTTACGTCTCTCATCCTTGCCAGACAGGAAAGGCTAAAAAAAAAAAAAATTCACCACAAGTTTTTCCTTTAGAAATAGGAACTTTAAAAAAAAAAAAAAAGAGGAAGTTCAATTATAGGAAATTATACAGAGCTAAAAAAGTAAAACATTTTCAAGCAGCCCAAGGCCTGTTGACTTATGCCATGTAGCAGTACCTGCTGATTTTATGATCAAGGATGGATTCTGGTGCCCTGTGCTCATCAACTCGCTGCTGCCATGTACAGTCTGAGCTTCTGCTCAGAATCTGCCACTGAGAAGGACTGGGAGGATGGCTCTGTTTCATTTCTGACATTCTCTCAGTATCCACCAGTCAAAATAAAGTATTAGACTAAGTACACATGACACATGACACCATTCTGATACTCTAAACAAACTAAAATGTATCATGTGATCCTAGAATGTAGCTATTTATCTTCCTCCCCAGTTAATAATATACCTATTGCACTGTCTGAAAAGCATAAAAAATATTTTACCGCTGTGTCTCAACCACCACAGCTGCAGTTATGATCACTTTAGCTGTTCACTGTTTTATAACCAAGTTATTTTTAAGGGACTGTCTGTCTTCTACCCATGTGCTATTTGCTTGAACAAGTCTCAGACAGTTATACTCTTGTGCTCTCTTGCTGCAAATTCAAAGGAATCTCAAGAAAACTTCCCTTAATACAGAAATAACTCCAGGCTTTATTTCCCATGTGTATATATGCACTGCAAGACACAGTGCTTGCTGCTCTACCTCTTTTCAAGGTAATTGTTTTGATAATTTTAATGAACAAGTGGTTCTTGAACAGCAGCAAGAAGAGCACCCTGACCAGACTCCAACTTTTCAGCATTTCCTGTAAGCCTTACACCTTTACACCACACCCTCATCCACCACCGTGCTGACACTACTGGTTGGTCAAATACGGCTGTACTCAGCACCCACATAACCCATCTGTAGATTCATCTGCTCATCTTCTCACCCACTTATTAATATATCCATTGTACCATCTGTAGCAGGTTCCAATTTCAACACCACTACAAAACAAAACACCCCAAAATGTTTATAACATTTTGAGATCCTTTACAGAAAGCACAAGACAATACCATTCATACTATTCCATTGTCCTGAACACCACAATTATTAAAATTCAACTATTTTACAGTGTTCAGGGAACAAACCCATCACCTCAGCATACAGGTAGTATGGTTTCAAGGTTTATTGATTATGATTTAATTATTATTAATTACATACTTAAATGTTTAGATCCCATCCAAATTCCTTTAAGTTACAAATGCTAAAGGGTTAGGAAGACTAAATGGATCTTATTTTAAGCATTCAGTAAACATAGGAAAAAGCAGCAAAAGTAGATTATAGACTTTTCCACCTTGTAGAGAAAGGCAAGTAACCACTTTGGATACAATTCTAGGGCATACTTCAGATTTTAAAAAAACTTTCCCTCCAGCTAAAACTGGAAGTGCACAAACCACTACTCATCTGCTTCCCTGCATCATATATTGCAGAATCGAAAAATGGAATACAGCAAAGACCAGTTTTGATGATCTACATGACTGTAAGATACGGATAGAGGGGTTCCTTTCTTTGTAGCTTTAGGATTTTTGAAGTCTGATGTGAGCCCAACTTTATCAATGCAAGTCTGTTCAACTTGTGGTACTATGAACACAAGGACAGAGTTTCATACCCACCCCTACAGCCAAGGGTCAGCTGGTTTGTTTTTACTGTGCCAGAGGCAATAGTTAACATCAATAACAACAGCTATTTATATATATAGATTTTTCTCTAGCTGTTGCATCAAGTTGAACAGTTTTCCACCTCTTAGCTTTTTATTCCAATTCTGTTTGCTTTAATCTTATTTTCTAAGCCACTAATCTCCTTTATTGTCATTCCTTCCTCTTATGTCTGTAGAGTACCCTGCTACTGACATTGGCTGCAGCCCACACTTCCCCATCTAGGAAGGGGAAAGCTACTCAACACAATCAAATACTCTTCTTTTCTCTTGTTTACACATAAATAAAAAAAAAATTCTGAGCTGTGGTCAAATTCACATTCTAATTCTGGAAAACCAGAAACCATTTCAGCAAAGCCACAGAATTAACAACATGGCTGGGTGAGACACTGCAACAGCGGAAGCGCCAGAGGAGCAGCAGCCACTGGATCAGCATCACAAAGCCCCACTGCCTGCAGAGACCAGAGTCAGGTCTTGTGTGAATGTAAAATACTGAGGACAGTTATGGCACAAGCAGAATTTCTTCCACGTTTTTACTGTCTCTTTCAACTCAGTACATTACCCAACACACAATACTCACAGAGAGAGCAGCAGGCTGCTAACCTGCACACAAATAAGCCATGAACACCTTCATGTTTCAGCTCGCTAAAATGCAATGTAATTTCCACAAACTCCTCTTTTTGAACAGCTTCCTTCTAACCTTTACTTTGCTGCCTTCTCTACCAAAATGGTTTTTTTACCTCCCTCAAGACACATTACACTTTCTAGCATTTTACTCAGTACTGAACTCACATTTCCATTATCCAAAAGTGTCATTAGGTGTCCTTTTTCCAATTTTAGATCTCTCTTTGTGAAACTGCTAGTCACAGCTCTTCAGAATGACAAAGTAAGTAGATAAAATACAGAAAATGAGGAAAGTTGCATTACCAAAGTTACTTCCTCCGATCTGTCAAAGCTACTCAAGGGAAAGGTTAGCTAGAATGATTGGAATTGAAAAATTACAAAGTAAGATAGGAAATACTAAAAGCAAAGTGTGAATTTAATTTTTATATTAAAAAATAGAACAACTGGGAAAAGTGAGGCTATATAGCACTGAACAACTTAAAAGGAACAGGTTGTAGTGCTCCTTACAGCCATGAAAACTATGTGACTTGCTTGTGTCGAAACAGATGTGCCTCTAGTCAGAAAAACCCCCAAACTTCTGAGTTACTACAGATGTTGGGAACTGCCTATTGTGGTGTTTCTAACTAGGAAATAGGCTAGCTATTGCGTGCACTTTGGATTGGGGAGAAACAATGACCCTTTCCAAATATCAGAACTCCCCACACTTACTACAAGCAGAATTATTTGAGCACAGTAAGTAGGACTCAAAACAAGTTTCTCAATCTTATTTTCCCTTGGTGGACCTGGCAGCATTCCAAACAAAATCCATACCTTTAAAAGATCTCAATTAATTTTCAACACATCAGTCAAGTTTAATCTCAACCCCCATGTCTTCTGCAGTTTGACTTTAGGGAACAGTAGCATTTTTCTAAAGCAATGCTGTCTTAAATCCTTGCATTGTGCCTTCACTTAAAGGTTACCTTCTTCTCATTCCCAGTTTGTAGCATTGTGCATCAGTATTCCACTGGGTAACCAGAACAGCTATTAATGCTAATAAGCCCAGACAGGAATACACGTTTGTTCTAAAGAGACAGTAACTGCATGACAAGTAATAGGATGAGACATGCAGGATTGCTAAGTCCTGGCTTTAAAATGCAAAATACAGAAACACATACTCTACAGCCAAAGTGAATTAATTCACAGGAGCAGTGAAGTATCACAAGGTCTTATCAGGATGCAAGTGCTTCTTATAGATGCATTATGGTGAATAGCACAGGATGTGAGCACGCTCAAGCACAGTACTTACTGCAAGATTGCATTGTGGCCCCACTGCTATTCCCTCTGAATACTGACTGCATTCCTTGTAGCTGCCAGGACACAGCATTTATTTCTAAATACTCCAATTGGGCTTTAGTCTCCACGAATCTCTGTAATAACCAAGCTTAGACAACACCTCAACACTACAGTTCCTCTTGTGAGGAGAGGGATCCATAAGCAATATTACCCGGTCCAGTAAAAATCCTGCAATATTAATTCTGCTGAAATGAACAAATCATAACAGGAAAATTCATAAGGAACACTCTGCATGAAGATTCTTACAAAGACCATTTAAACCAATTTGGTTAAATCTCATTGTCCCGCTTCACAAGTTTCTTGCTTCACTGTCCATTGTCATTAAAAAACAGTGATTATCAGAGCTAGGTAACATTTATAAACTTAACTTTCATTTTAAAAGGTAAAAAAGCCAATAAAATGTGTGGCTAAGCTACTCTGTTCTGAATGTAAAGCCAAACCCAAATAGACCAGCCAGTTCTACTATTACCACTGAATTCAGAAAAAAAGGCAAAAAAAACCCTCCCATAAATCTTCTTATAACCCAACAACTGATCACTCAGTGCCCACACAGCTTAAAAGAGTACCAAACTACACTATAGACAGCCATTTACCTTCAGTTCATTAAATCCATGACAACCTGTATAAAGCTAATGCTTCTTCTGAACAGTTTCTAATCTGAAAGCGAGGCAAATACAAAGCTGAAGAAACATATGAAACTTATTCACGTGGTTTTCCCCTCAGCATGCAATGGCTTCTGTCCTCAAGAAACAGTAAAAGCCAAATGTTTAAAATCATACAGAAACCATTCTAGCAGCACAGGGATAAGGTAGCACAAGCACAGGAGTAAAGGTGAGGGTAGAAATGGGAAAAAAAAAAATTAGTAAAATCCAACCACAACATAAAGAGAGAAGTAAAGTGAAAACAAAACATTCAGGACAGATCAGAGCTGATATGAATAAAAAAATACATGTCACAATTTGCATAAGATCTGACAGAAGTACTATGCCCAGTGGAAAACTACACACTTTGTAGGATGATTCAACTTCTCGCTGACACAAATGCAGAATTCCTGAAGGATATCTTGTTTATACAATGTCCAGAAGCTAGATCCAACAAGCTAAAGGCAAATCAAAGACAGGAGTATGAATACAAAAGGAAGCTCTCATGAGCAAGCATTTCTGTCTTTTCCTCTGCAAAAATCCTTCCTCCGTGGCCTTTGAGATACCCTTAAAATTCACAGCACACCTTGCATAAGCATCCCCAACTTTCTTCTGGAGGTTTTCTCAAACCCAGCTTATAAACTAAAAGATTTTATGTGCTTAACTTTCCACACAACATGGCAATCATATACCCATTAAACATACCAACAACAGGAAGGAGAGGAGTTTGTGATTTCCATCCAAACAAAATCTTCAGTACAAGCACATTAAGTAACCTACTGTGGTGGGTTGGCCCTGGCTGGTGCCCACTAAAGCCATTCCATGCCCCCCACCCTCCACATGAAAGGCTCATGAGTTGAGATGAGGACCGTGAGAGATCACTCACCAATGGCCATCACAAGCAAAACAGACTCAATGTGGGGATATTAAGTGAATTTACTAACAACCAAAATCAGAGCAGGGTAATGAGAAGTAAAACACATCTTAAAAAAAAAAAAAAAAAAAAAATCCAAAACCCAAACATCTTTCCCCCACCCCTCTCTCCTTCCCAGGCTCTACCTCCTCCCTGCCAGCAGTGCAGGGAGATGGGGAATGGGGGTGACAGTCAGTTCATCACATGTTTTTTCTGCCACTGTTCAGGGGGACGAATCCTTCTGCTGCTCCAGTGTGGGCTCCCTCCCAGAGAAGACAGTCCTCCATGAACTTCTCCAACATGAGTCCTTCCCACAGGCTACAGTTCTTCACAAACTGCTCCAGCGTGGGTCACTTTCCACAGGGTGCAGTCCTTCAGGAACAGACTGATCCAGCCAGAGTCCCCCACAGGGTCACAAGTCCAGCCAGCAAATCTGCCCCAGCGTAGGCTCCTCCCTGCCAGGAGCCTTTTCCAGGGTGGGCATCCCACAGGGTCACAGCCTGCTTTGGGCATCCAACTGCTCTGGCAAGGGGGTCCTCCCCAGGCCACATGTGGATCTCTGCACCCCCACAGCCCTCCGTGGGCTGCAGGGTCACAGCTGCCACACCCTGGGCTGCAAGGGAATCCCTTCTCCAGCTCCTGAAGCACCTCCTGCCCCTCCTTTTTCACTGACCTGGGTGCCTGCAGGGCTGTTCCTGTCACATATTTCTCGCTCCTCTCTTCTCTGAGCACAATCACATTTGTGCAGTAACTTTTCTGGTTTTTCCTTCTTAACTATGTTATCCCACAGGTGATACCACTGTCACTGATGGGCCTTGAGCAGCAGTGATTCCATCCTGGAGCCAGGTGGCATTGGCTCTATTGAACATGGGGGAAGCTTCTGGCAGCATCTCGCAGAAGCCACCCCTCTAGCCCCTCCACCTCCTACAAAAACCTGGCCAAACAAACCCAATATAGCTACATTCCTACAGGAAGAACATTTCACCTTCTCAGTTGTTACCAATAAATGCCAAATTTCACACTAACAAGAATGTGTTAACAGGGAAAGAGGGAAAAGAAATACACACATCTCGTAAGTGAATACTGCCTGCTGTGCCTTGGAATAGTTTGCATGGAACACCTGAACATCTACACCTTCAGTACAAGATTTGGGAAACTCTTGAATTCAGGATCAACTTCTGGATGTTTAAAGTGCTAAGTATTACAACAACCCCATAAAATGTAAAGCAAAATGCAACAATAAAAGAAATTAATTTTTGCATTTATTTACTGAAGTCAATTCCACTTTCTCCCTACCGTGCCTAACAAGATCCTTTGCCTGACTAAATTCATGGTCATTTTTAGTTCACAGGTTCTGTCTCTAGAAATAAATCAGTTAAATACTTAATTATATCCCTTCACTGGATTCCCTTTTTACTTCATTGCTGCTCTTCTCACTTCTAAACACCTTCTGGCCTCATGCACATTTAATATATCTGGAAGTTACCTTCATCTGTGAGACCTAAAAACACCACTATTGAGATTTTCATATCCACATACTTTCTTCATGGGATGATCATAATGCCTTACTGTACCAGACAGGGAATATTTTTTCTATGAATACAGGAAGGGAAGCCCATTATATATGCTGTAAGACTGGAGAAACAGGATGCTGGCTTCATTTTCACACAATCACCAATTTAAACAGTGCTAATGCTTTTTAGATTGCTGTGCCAGAAAGATATGTTGCTATAGCTTTGCACCAAAAATACTACAGTGTTTAATCATGGTACCAAATGCAAGCTCTCATTCAGGCTATTCCATGCTAGAATTAGTTGTGGAATTAGCTAGCTTTTTAGAAGCAAATATTCTTTCCCTGTAGGAAATCACATTAATTTATGGCAACAGCTTGCTGACTTTGGGATACACACATTTTTTCAGTGTTATTGGTGTCTCAATTTAAATAATTTATTAACAGACTATAGACTTCTGTAATTTGTAAGAAATACAACTAGGCTTCTCTCTGTCACAGTTTCACCTGCTCTTTTCAGAACAACAGGGAGTTGACATCTCAGATAACTTGCAGGCTGCATTTTCACCAGAACAAAAGGGAAAAGAAATTAAAGTTTAAATTTCATCATCTTAATCAAAATATTAAGAATACATGTGGCACCAGTTGAAGAAGCAACTGTAGAAGTGTTACTACAGAATTTCAGGGCAACTCCCGTGGCAGTTCTGTAGAATAGCCTCTGGAAAAGTTATCCTGTTTATAAGGAAAACATAAAAGGTTGTGCAGCTTTAATGACAACCTATTTAAGGGCATTCAGTTTGAAAAGCAGACTCGTGTCCAAAGCTTAAAGTGAAAACCTCCTGTGTTTCACTTCTGTAGCAAAGAGCTGTCAAAAGAAACTGTACATTCCTCCCTTCTGGGCCTAGTCTTCCTAAAGCAGCAATAACAGAAAAATAAAGCATCTATAAAACACCACATTTCTTTACTAAAATAAGTCCCAGTGAGTGCCTGCAGAACTTGACAAGTCCCTTCTACCTGCCCACAATCAGTCATTTTTTCTCCATTAACATTTATGTCCTTAACATCACAGTTTTGTTTATGCAACCTCAAAGAAAATGAGTTAAAATTAATTTTACATTAAAATTTGGTCATGATCAAAATTCACACAGCTAAACTACTAAAAATTGAAGTCTTAGAAGAAACCGTCAAATACTTAGAGCTATCTGGGGACACTCACAATATCTAAGAGATTATTTCCTTCCTTTAGCAGTTTGTGCAAGAGGGGTGCTGCCCTATAGGCGATTTATAATTAATTCATCTCTGCAGGAATTCTCAGTTTCTTGAAGCAGTTCAACTAACCTACATATGCCCTTCCCTCCAGAACACTGCTTCATTTTCCAGCTTTATTTTGAGCTAAATATTTCCCTTGAGTACTCCTACTGGACAACTGTATTCATTTCAATTAACAATTACCTATTTGCTAAAATTATCAGAATATACATGAGGGAGTAACTAATAACAAAAGCATAGCTTCCAGTTGTAATCCTGCTTCCCATGCTTGAAGGTAAAAGAGTCAAGTAGAAAATAAAGGAAGAATTAAGATTTATTTTCTATGTGTAAAAAGCAGTTTAAAAAAGCACTATGCACTGGAAAAAATATGCAGGACATGATACAGTTACTACTGAGACATCTCCATGATTAGTTTTACTCACTCATAGAGCAGCCAGTCATCAACTTCAAACTCAGCCTATCCACAGTCTAAGTGCAGCACACTATTCCTATCCCTTGGTTTTCTCTGATATTCCTATCACTTGTTTTTCTTTGTCTGTTCTGCTTTCTGTGTTAATCGATCTCTCAGTTTTGTGCAGTGAGACTGTGCAAATGCTGGACAATTAATCCAATAAGAACATTTGCCTAAGTAGGAAGCTATACCCAGGTACCATCCATGCTACCAGAACACAGAGTGCCTTGAGGACAAAAGACACTGTTCCATCACAAGGTTATGCATTACAGAGTCAAATGCAGTCGAGTAAGAAGTGAAACATTTAGGACAGAGTGGAACACCATTCAGGCTTCTCAAGAGCAGTGCAGTTCCCACAGCAATCAGTCATTTAAACATGATGCATAATCTACACTGGCAAGTACTCTGAACACTCAAGACAGGAAACCCAGGAAGCATCCTTTCAGTTTGGAAGCCAGTTGTTCAAAGATACTTGTGTCCTCCAAGAACTATCAGAGGAATAAAATAATGCCATACTAATGTAAAGGAAGACAAGATGTATTTAAAAAAATATAATCAACAATGGAAAAGAGTATGAAAATTCTGGAAGAACAGCCCCCTGAAACTCTCAAATGTGACAAGTAGCTGGAAATCATGCCTATAAGTCCAGGCAAAACCTGCATGCACTAGAACAGAGAATTAGTCTAGCTCAGCACAGGAAATGGGTTTCTCATCCATGATGTTGACCACGTAGCAAATATGAAAGATAGCAATGACAGCAATAGCAGAGTGCTGACTGCCCAACCTCAGTTAAAGCAGGAATATAAGACAACGCCTCTCATGTGCCACATTCTTTTCAGCCTCCCTTTGATTGTTCTTTATTAGCTGTCCAGAAGAACAAGTCTTGACCCCTTGTTCCCACTGTAGCCCAGCTGCACAGCTGAAAGACAGTCACCTACCTCTTCAGAACCCAAGAAAAAACCTCTCTCAATCTCACTGATCCATATAGAAGCTGTTCTTCCCGTGATCACAAAGAGTACAAAACATCTGTGTGTTCTCAGAAGAAAAACAAAAAGCAGATGTCATCCACATGAGGCAGCAAGGACGGGACAGCAGGACAGATAAATGCAGCAAGATGCGAAATTTTTCAAGAGGACACCACTGTATTCAGACCGTAGAAAAACAAACAAACCCAGCTACACCTTACAAAGCTACATAAGAAGGAAGTTAATATAAATGAAGTTTGTTTGAAAATGACAAGTTCAGTGTCATAAATAAAGAGATTAAAGTAGTACCTACATTCTTAGAGCAATATGGTTTTAACTAAGTTAACTTCCCCTTGGAGACTGATGCTTTCCAACCCATGACTTACACACCAAAAATCATAGCTAAGATCAAACAATTAATACATTTCAGTAACATTTAGGAATCAAGGCTTGCTCTTCAACATGAAAAAAATTAAGAATATAGCCCTTCTGCCAAAAAGAAGGGAACCTAAGTTATACGGATACCCTTATGAACACTTACCAACTGTGTTAGGATTTCTCCAAGTCATAGCAAATTAAAAACTGAATGAGCCAACTGATGCATACAGCACTTAAAACTTTCGGTTTACTAACGTAGTGGCTCTTGGCACATTCCTAACACTAGGCAATTCAAATCTTTTTGCAGGACTAAGGGAGCTCAGAAGTAAAACTACTGTAAAAAATTCACTGTCAGAAGTATGATGGTAGAATTTCCTTCCAAATTATTGATGCCTCCTTCTAGAAATCTGAATGAACGAAACACATTTCTTTATTTGTTTTTGTTCCTAATGACATATGTAGCCCATGAGGCAACAGTATTCAAAGCTTCAGTACTCTCATAATAGCTAGATACTTTCCCCCACTGAAGGAACTGCCTACATCACCTTGCTATATTTTATAGCTGATAATTCAATTCTTCCAGGCTTTTCTTTCACAGGACACTTCCATTAGGGCAATATTGCCTTTAAGTCATCCCATAAATTAACACCATTAAAATTACCTTTTAAAGAAATTAAAAGTATTGGCTTGTAGGAGGACAGATAGAAGGAAAAATTAGGTCAACTAAACTAGGTCATCCATTTATACCTCTATTTATCTGGTACCTTTTGGGAAGCATATTTCTCTACTTGATCTTTTTAGCTGTGTAAGAATTTTTTCATTCTGAAGCTGATGACAAAAGGGGAGCTAGAACAAGGCCCTCGGGGACGCAGGCAGTAACTTTCCTGTGCAAACCTGAGAGTGACTGAAACATCCTGACATGAGTATTCAGAGATACTTTAAAACAAGTGTTCAACCCAGAATGGCAGACCTAAACCCTGAAAGACTTGACTATGCTCTTCTGCTCTTCTAACTCTTTCCTCACCTTGCAGCACTCTCAGCTTCCCAAATAAAGCTTACTGGCTTTGCACTGGTGTTGTCTCAGCGTTGGTGGGTCTGAATGCTAGAAGATGCAGAGGGACTCCAGACAGAACTCAAACAACACAGCCACTCTCTGGGGCTACAGGTTCTGGATTAAAAACTCCACAGCTGTACCAGAGTGCTATCCTTTCATAAACACATTCTGACTGCTCAAATTTGAACAAACAATTCATGAGTTAAGTTTATATTAGCAAGGTTTTTTTGTCAGATGAAGCAGGAAAACAAAGAGCTTAATCTCTCTGGAACATTCACGTGCTAGTTAACAGAAATAGAAATGCATGTCCATGCTTCACTGAGGGCAAACACACATAGCTGAGTTATCCGAGCCTGTGGTGGCATAACTGTGGCAATTGTGGAGTACAACAGCCTGAGGAAAACACCAGGATGCAAACACCGCACTTCCTAACGGCATAAAAAGCTCCTGCTCTACCCAATTAACTTGTCCTTTACTCAGTTCTGTATCTGACCTTTAACACTGATGCCTCTCCTAAATGTAAGAAAAAAAAAAATTATCTACCTTCTGATTTCAGTTCTACAAATGCACACTCAAGGTATACTTATAGTTTCACTTTTTCCCAACGCTAACAAGTGCATTGCTATTTTCCCTATGCCACATGTCCTACGTACTATGCATACTACAGTAAAACTGTAGCAGTACAAAAAGCAAAATCCACAAATATTCAGTAGTAACAGTGAAGAAAATCAAACAGAATTCCTGTTTATTACAAATCAATGGCTTTAAGATTAATATAAAAGCCTCGGACTCTTGTTGTGCTTAAGATTAACAAATGTATACACATTAGATAATCTGAATATCTGCTTAACCTTCCCCTGCTTGCTGATAACTTCTATTCAGCTACAATAGCATCAAGGAAAAATACCCTAAACCTATTGCAGTTTTAAAGTAAACTGTGTACACTCCAAATCAAGCAATTAGTTCTACAGCATTTCTACAGCATCAATCACACATATATGCAGACATATAACCATGCAAATACAAATATATAAGCATGTATATAGAGCTACAGATCTACAGATTAGGGTCTAGGGTTGATGAACTATGGTCACATGAGACATATCCATATATAGCTATCTATTGATATGTATCTCTATACATATGTATAACTAAATACAGCAAAAGGCACTGCAGGATTGAGATAAGAATAAAAATGAAGTATGTATCTGACATGCTATTTAAATTATTTGGAGTGCCTGTAGTATGCCATGAGGTGCAAGGTCAAGATTACCATTTGCTCCTCCTGAATGATTCTATAACATTCTGCAAAACCCACACACAACCCTTTACTCCATAAGAGCAGTAGAATTACACACTGCTGTCTTTGGAAACTGAGCAAACAGAACTTATTACCACACAAGCTATTTGACACAACCCAGAGCATTGCCTAACTGACTTGGTTTAGTTTCATGTGCCTGAAAGAACTGCAATTTTAGGCAGAGTTTGTGAGTTCTTACACCCCAGGGTCACTACAGCAGCTTTGTGGCTGTATTCTATGCCTCTAAGAAAATTTGGAATGGCATCTTTGAAACAACAGAAGCAGCACTCATTTCCTCAGAAGGGGACAAAAACACTGAACATTTAAGCTGAGTGGTTGTTCACGTGAAACTGTAGTTTCGCATAACATTTAATGAACAGTATTTCACAAAATTCCAGAAGCCTCTGGAGTTCGGGTTTACTGAAATGACTATTCGGTCACGTTGCTCCAACCAGATTTAGTCCATGTCAAAGAAGCTTTATGAATGGCCTGGATGATTATCACCACACACAATGAAGTAATGTGTTGGTGTGCGCCCCCCACATACAAATTAACAGCATCTAGCTGAAACACAGCTAACGGAAACAAAACTTGAAAAATACATCAACACTCAAGCATAAGCAGTGCCAGCAGAAGTCAAGGAAAAAGTACCTGGACGTACTGCAACCACAGTAGCAAAATTCTATTCTACATTATTTTAGGAAAAAGCCCACTTGTCCCCATATCCTTGTCTTGTGGCAAGGCACACAGACGTGCCTGTCCTGTTTTCAAACTACCCACTTCATTTAATCCTTACTGTGCACACCCAAAGTACTGAAGTGATCTATTTGTAAGTCCTGCTTACTTCCTAATGCAAGCTAATTAAATATATTAGATTTCCAGTAACGAACTTGCCATTGGTGCCCAGATTACAGAATTTATCTCATAATCGGACTGGGGAGTGGGTAATAATCAATTTTCCACCTTCCAAGCGGAAGTTGTTTCCAGGTATGTCAGCGGCATTATTAAATAGCAGCCTTAGTCACCTACACTCTGGACTTTCAATAGCAATCAGCCCAGCTTATCAGCCTACCTGCACACACCTCTAGCTTCTCTACCCTCTCCTCCAGCACTCCCTGGCACCCATCAAGTACTTTTCAGTTCATTCACCCAGGCCTACATACAACTCTCTAAGCCTATTACTCAATAAATTCCAAAGCAGTAAAAACCATAAAAATAAAGAATCATTTTCATTTGCATTCTCCCACTCTACCATCCGTATTTCAGATTCCATTTTGACTTGGAAATGAAGCGATGAGTAACAGCAATTCCTATTCCACAAACTTGCCAGTGCTTAGCAGCTACAGTACATCCTGCACTTAAATGAGAAAATACAACTTCCTCCCTTCCCATTCCAAAAATAATCTACTAATTCTCTAAAGAAAACAGAATACTGATACTTATATCTCCTTCACCTCCTTTATTTTCCCCTTTCAATCATTTTAAAGAGCACATAAACATGGCTCTGTTAAGACAATCAAACACACCCCAAAACACATACCCCGCCCACAACAAAATACCCCAATACATTCATAGTGGAAAAAAACCCCAAAAATCAGCAATTATGATTATTGTCACCACACTAATCTATGTCTGCTTTGCTATATAAATGTGAATATTAAGGCTGAAGATCAGCATCTTAGTTTCCTGTTTTCCATTTAATTTACAATATAAAAATCAAATATAAAAGTTTGAAATACAAAGTGTTAAAGAGGACAAAAGAAATTTTGAACACAAATCTCTCTGAAACATTTAACACTGTTTCAGGTAATGCAACTTTCTCCTGAAATGCCTTACCCATTAGTTCTTATTTTCCTACTTTTAGCAGCATTCTCTTTCCTTGCTGCTGCAGGAAAGCAATGGGAAAACTCACTGCCTATCCAGTTGAAAGCTACAGAAACAACATGCTGTCAAATAGAGAAATTGAAACAAAAGCTATTTTTCCATGCAGAGGTGCCACTACTTCAAAGAAAAGATGACAAAAAAGATGGTATTCTATATCATTTGACTACAATAAAGCTAAAACACTAGGGTATTTATCAGATATGAAACGGTAGAAGCGGGTTAGGAAATCTAGTGCAAAGTATTAAATATATAAAGGTTATTAAAAATGTCCCGCATTTTGCACTAGTCATTTTGCCACCCTTTCTGTAAAATACTTGTAATTAACACGAAGAAGACAGACTCATTGGTACAAGGCAAGATGTCAATTTGTGTTAAAGAGCAATTACATTACTAAAACTATTACTTAATTAAACACTTCTGTCAGAGTATGTAACCTTTAATCCCTCAAGTGAAGATTTAGAAGGGTCCTATCGCTCCAGCACCGTCCTTCATTGTACATATTTCCCTCTTCCTTTCCCACACGCTCAGATGTTTCAGCAGCATACTTTCAGTATTTGCAAAATCCTGCCCAAAGAGCGTGGCTGATTTCCCACGGGCTCCCTCCCCACCCTGGATGAACTCGTTACTTCCCAAAGTCCACTCCACTTCCTCTTCCACCCCTGGACCTGCCAGCGCTCCCAACGCCCCTCCGCCTTGCCTTGCGCAACATCCGCGGCCTCCTCCCCACATTTCAGACAATCCCTGATACGACATTTACATTGAGATTTTTTTTTTTTTTTTATTCCCAGACCACTAGCACAGACTGACAGCTTAAAGGGCTAACGATGTGATTAATTCCAAAGAGAGACAGATAATATAACAAGTTACAAAGAGACACGAATACTAAGGGCACTGCCCCGCTCTCCTTCTGCTCTTCTGAGGGTCAAACTGCATTTTGATACTAAGTATTTAAATGTTATTGAAAAGTGCCAGCGACATCTATCCAATCAAAATTATTGTTTGCAGCTCAGACCACCTATTCAAAAGATAAATCTCCCGAGATATTTTAGAAGCCCGATTAAACAGCCAAAATAAACCAGGAAAAGCTCTAGTTCTCCAACAGAATTTTTCCCCAAGCACACACGTTAACCAAAGGCTGACGGTGAACTGATCTGGAAGGAAGAAAGGACGAGGGATACAGGCAGGGCTGCGATGGGGGATGGGAGGGAAGGGAGATGTTAGGGAAGGAAAGATGAATATTCCTCCAAGGACTATCAATACATTTAACACATCTCCTCGCAAAGAAGAAAAATCTCAAGCAGGCAGCTAGAGGGGCAGATAAAGGGGAAAGGAGGGAAAGAGTGCCCGATTATCCCCTGCTGACATTAGACACGGCAGCCCTGCAGAGAAAAGGGGCTGCAAGGGCGAGGAAGCGCTCGCAGCCCCCCGCCTCCTCCCCCTCGAGCCGGCTCTGTCCCCTTTATGTGCTCAGGGAGGAGCGGGGCGGGGGGGCGAGGAGCCTCCCGGTTAATTTGGCAATAGTCAGTCACCCACCGCTCCCCGGGAGCGAGGAAGGGCCGGGGCCGCGGTGACAAACCTCCCAGGGGAGGGGGGGGCAGGAAGGAGAGCGAATCCAGGCGGACACACTGCCTCCCTCCCTCCCTTCCCCCGCCGAGCCCAGCAGCGCTGGGGGGCACAGGGAGCCGGCCGAGCCCCGGGCACACAATAGCAGGGCACCCCCGGGCGAGGGATGCTCGCCCAGTCCTGCACCCCCTGGCCCGCCGGAGGATGGGGAGGGCACCGCGGGTCCCCCCTCCGGTCCCGGGGGGCGCCGGAGCCGCGCCCGCACCGCCCGCACCGCCCGCGCCGCCGCCCCTCACCATGAAGTCGCTGGCGAAGTTGTCCTCCCCATTGTGGTCCGTGTCCTTCATGGCCTGGACGCGCTTAATGAATTTCCTCAGGATCTCCTCCTGGCTCATCCTGCCCCGCCGGCCGCCCTGCGGAGCGGGGAGCCCCGGCCGCCCGCCCGCTCTCTCTCCGCCCGGAGCCCCCTCCGCCGCACGACCCGTCACCTAGCTGCCTTCCTCGCCCTGCCCTGCCTCGCCTGCCCGCCGCCCGGGCCTGCCCGCGGCCTGCTGGCTGCGCTCCCGGCCCCCTCACGGCTGCCCGGCCGCCCGCTCCATCCCGCCCTGCCTCCCTCCCTCCGCCCGACCCTCCCGGAGCCGCCGCCGACACGGACACGACGCGCTCCCTCCTCCGCCCCCCGCGCACGCGCGGCGAGCGCCCCGGCCGCGGCCTCGACCCCGCCCCGCCGCTCCAGCGCCCCGCCCCTGCCGAGAGTCCATTGGCTCCCTTGGCCGCCGCCGCGCCCGACTGGCGGCCGCGCTCGCCAATCACCGCCCGGCGCGGCCCCGGGGGAACGCCCGCTGCACTCCTCGCCTCGCCACGGTCCGCCCCCCCCCCCCCCGCTTCCCGCGGATGGGACCGCCCGAAGGGCGCCTCATGGAGCGCTGGAAGGGACCACTGGGCGGGCGGGGGGGGAGGCTGAGCGGAGCGGAGTGCGGTCCCCTCTGTCCGGAGCACAATGGGCGGCGGTGGGCGCTCTCAGCGGCATGTCGGGACGTGTAGTCGCGACAGCGCCGCGTCCCTGCGCTGCTGGGCTGGGGGCTCATGCAACGTCCCACCGGAACGGCCGGAGCAGGAGGGTTCCCACACCGTGCGGGGAGCCCGGAGCCGCGGGAAGTGCTCGGGGGTCCCTGCGGGGGCGGTGCCCGTAGTGGTGAACGCGGGACAGCGGGAAGATGGCGGGGCGGGACGGGGCAGGGGACGAGAACGGACACCTGGCCGGGGACCTCTCCCCGCGTATGTGTCTGTCTGTCTGTTAAGTATAGATATAGATATAAATATGCATATGTATATATTAAGTATATATCTATGTAAGTGTATATTATTTATTAATTATAGTTATTTGAGTATAAATAAGTATATATAATCTGTATATATAAGTATATGTACTTCTATATATGTACTTATATATATAGGTGTATATATAAGTATAGATATAGATACGCCATGGGACTTCCTGCCAGAACATCGTTTAAAATTTCTCCCTTACGTGGTGCTGGATGATTTGGCAATGTGCTATTTCGTTCTTTATTTTTTGTAGAAATTTTAAACGTCTTCATATTTGGTGTCCTGAGGACATTTGTAACTTCTGCTCCAGCAAAACAAAGCAATTTTAGAGGTGTGTGTATGTATAGCCCTAAAGGTTAGTAAATATACTAAGTGAAGTCTTTTAAATTACCATTTTGTTGGGGAAGAACTACACAGCCTTGAGTAATGCAGTTGATCCAATAAGACTTCGTCACTCTGGCAAATGTTAAAGGTCCATGCTAAGAAGCATGACCTGGTTAAGGTCCCAAAGCAGCCATTCTTGAATGCTCATTCCCACCCACTGGAGTGTGTTGCTCTTGCAGTGACACCACCACAACCCCTTGTTGGACAGTACATTAAACTGGCTCGGGGAATCGAGTCAGCTGCAATATAGCCCACAAAAAGTCAGTGGGTTTTCTTCTCAGATGTTTCAGTTAAGTTAGCTGTGTTACCATAAGAAACCTACAAAAAGCTTGGTTTTCCTGTGTTGCTGTAAGATATCACTGGTTAAGGTGACGGCCAAAGGTTACCACTTCCATACCAGAATTAGCACAATGGCACGTTACCACCCTCGGCCCAATTCAGTGCCCATCAACTCACCATCTTCTGAGTGGAGGCAGGTTTTGAGCTATGACATGGGACCCTGAACTGTAGCTGCAGGTGCATGGACACACATTTCCTTCTCCTGCATCTGCTACAGAGTCATCTCTGGCAGAGGGGCAGATTGGAAAATTGAGAGGCTACCACTTCCACATGACTTGCTGCAGACTGACTTCAGCATCTTATAAAAGGGTTGGGTTTTTTAGCCGTTGATGTTCATGGAGCCTAACTTACAGCAGAGAAAAGGAGGCATTAAGGAACTGGAAAAGGGCATCAGTTCTTCTGTGTGGACGTTTATTGAAGCAGGAGCACTCCACACAAGCACCTCAGCTGTCAAAGCTCAGTCTCCTCTCCATGTCTTTCACACCAGCCTCCATAATAAGCTGATCAATCAGCTTTGAAGAGCCACAAAGATGCCTGCTTTTCTTGCTTTAATCCCTCTCCCCTTTTCCTTCTCCGAGCCTCCTTTTCTACAATACCAAAAAGCAGCATTAAAGGGAAATGCAGGAGAGAGAGGGAGAGAGAGAGGGAGGGCTCAGAGATCACCAAGGACAGATGGGGCTTGGATCATCAGATAGGCTTACCATGCCACCTTGCTTGATTTCCATCTGCTTTAGGAAGGTTGCTGTTTGCTCAGTAGCTGTCCTGACAAACCTGCTCCCAGTGCCAGATGGCAGGTAACTTTAGAAAAGTGATACTTGGGACCAAGCAACCAATTAATGAAGTCTTGAATGTTGTATGGTTTTCTTCATTTATTCATTCAACCGAGTTACAGAGGAGGAAAGGAAAGATCATGATTTATCACATTTGAATCTGATGTCGTTATTGCCTGACATGGAAAAGACCCAGTTGTCAGCCTGGCCTTGCTCATGATATGTCGCTGTGTTGTAATAAACTGCTGTAGACCAGCAAGCTTAACAGCAACCTTTCATTTGGGTTAACTGATAAAAAGGTTGTACAGCCTCAGAAGAAAAAAAAAGCCCCCAAACTAGGCATGTGTCACTAGCCAAAACAAAGGCAGGTATGAAACAAAGAAACAGCGGGGTGGAGAACTGTGCCTGGCATTGTTTGCACATTCATGTACCTGTGAGAGCTGCCAGACAGTCCCGAGCACAAACCCAACAGCACCAGTTTTATCTCCTGCAGCCTTTCAAATGCTGCATGAGGCCATCTCATCTCTGTGCTATGAACCTTCAGCAGCAAAAATAACCTTTTAACCAAGACTTTTGATCTGAGGCTCAAACTGCCTGGGTTAAACCCAGACCTCTGACCAGTGTGGCATGTGTGCATGAGTGCGTATTTGTGTAGCCGAAGGAGAGAGGCGGAAAAACAGAGACACAGGGTGAATTACTCACCCTATAGATAGAACAGGAAGTTGCAACCCAAATCTGTAGAAGAAAATTGTGGTTGTGTCTTAACAATCCATACTAGTCTGGCCCTTGAAGAAAAGCAAGTAACTTCTCTGCTATAATTCCATTTTGCTGTGCCATGCACTATCCCAGCTGCTGCAGGGAAGAAAGACAATTTTTTTCTGTTCAAAGGTGGCTTCTCATGTTCCCACAAGGTAAACATGTGTAAACTGGTAAATGTGTTTCCCAGCATGCATACCACGGTTCTGCCCAGTCAATGGACAGGAGTACCAAACATCTAAGTTTACCAACCTTCAGAGGTTTCCCTCAGGACTGAGATGGAGCACAGGCTCACCTCAAAGCTGTTTGACTTCAGTGCCTCTGTGGCTTGGAGCTGTGTTCAAAATCCAGTGCATATCTGCCCAGAAGTGTATTTCAGAAAGAAATCAAAGAACTGGGGTGGGAGGGAAGGATGAAAGAACCCTACAGCTCTGAGTAAGGGCCTCGTCTCCTGTGGTTTTAATTCCTCCTTTGTTCAGCAAAAGGACTTTGTGTGTTCATTGTAATTTGGTGTGACTACATTGCAATGATAGCTCACTTTGTCACGAGCGTCTTCACCCCTTTGCAATAATCTGTAGATTCATAAATTTTCACTTTCATTTGGAGTAATGCAAAATAACTATAATGCACCATAGCATGTTATGGTGTGTGTAATTAATAATGAATACTGCAATTGTAATTAAATTATGATCAATATATCCTATACATGAAATCTCAATTAATTTTATTCATACTGAGAGTCTGAAACATTTTTGTAATCAAGACCATTTAGGATAAAAAAATAGATGTTAGCAGTCATAGATTTTAAAATAACACTCCTGAAATATATTCTAAGTGCAGTTGGTTGGAAGTTTTCTAAAAATATGGTGTTTCAATGGAAAAGGCTGTTTCTGTGAAAGTTACATTTTCCACAGGAAACAATTTTGCCAATGTTTTTTTGCTTTCCGACAAAAACAATGCAGTGTTACACTCACAGATGCAGAAATGTCTTTACCATTGAAGACAGCACAACTTGGGCGAGGAACTCGGTGGAGTATAAATGCCAGGAAGCTGCTGAACAGCTCAAGGGTACACATAAAAACTAAGTCCAAGTGAAACATTTGTCTTTGATCTGACAAACTGAAATGCAATGTGTCTTTCCACAAATGTCAAAATGTCAATATGTTTCATGCTAGTTGAAAATAGTTAAATGAAACATTCAGAAATATCACGATCACATACTTTTAGTATAGTCTTATCCTTTAAACAGTTTGGTATTTAGTCATTTTGTTTCTGAAGAGAATAAAAATAATGTATCAAGTTTTCAGGCTGATCCTCAGTTACAGTTTGACCACTTAAATTATAAGTAACAAACTAACAGCAATCCTCACGGAGTCTCAAAACACTGATTTTGAAAACAAAAGGCATTGTGGACAATAGATCTGAGGAAGATACATAGTATCCTTTGTATGCAACAAATAAATTGAATTTCTGATTTAAACCTGAAACTAATCTCATTTTAAATGAGTCATAAAGACCTGATCAGTGTCTATATAATATGTTCCATTCATATTCATTAAGTGCCATGTGACTGCTGGATTTCTTGACATTTGCCTCTATTACTCTCAGTTAGGCAATGACAGACTCCTGTAATTACCACTGAAAATACTACTACTACTACTACAATTTAATTTTACCTGGTTTGCTTAGTTTTTATTTATTTACTTACCATCTTCTGAGATTCATTGCATGATATTGCTAAAACCCTTTAAATGTGACATTTCTTATGCAGCCAATAAATATTTTAGGTCAGAATTACTGAGTTTCATGATCAGTGCATAATTTGGATTCCTCTCTAACTGTGACATACATACACAACCCTCCATACCAAAACAGTTTCCTTACATAGAAGAAACTTTGTTCTTGCTGCTGTACTTAGTGTAACAGCACTGAGGTTTAAAGTGGTTTTTTAGGTATTGCTAACATGCAACCGAAACAAAAGTAAGTGTGTGCATTATGATCATCAGCATAATCCTCCACATGACCAGTTCTAAAAAGAAAACAGCTGTGAAACACTGTCCAGAATTAAAATTTTCCTTCTTTTTTTTTTTTTTTTTTTAATTTCATTTAATTAAAGATTGTTGATTGAGGTACTGTGTTTGACTTTTGTGAATGTGAAAAAACAATAGTGTTTCAGAATACAATTACTGTGCTTGATTTCTGTGAATGTGGAAAAAAATAAGTTTGTTTCAGAATACAATTAATATTTCCTTCAAGTTTTTAACAATATTAAAATAAATAGAATATGGGTTTCAGATAAATTGCTGTGTCCCCTTTCGATAGTTGCTTTTCAACAGCCTCATTGTAAATCAAGGAGAGGCCTGATGAGGGTTATTTATACATGTCAATATTAATGCAGCACAATACCCGGTTCGTGCTATTGGACCAGGAAAATCAGGAGCCGTTTTCCATCTGTGTCTTTTGACCTTATTAAAACTGGACACACGATTTCTGAGGGGGGAATATCTGTGTCTCGTGACCATGCCATGCATCTGACATGACGTGACACGAGTCTGGGTGGCTGCTGCCCAGCTGCAGCCCCACGGTGGGCTGCTCGGGGGGAACCTCATTTGCCTCCTCGTGACAAAGCTTTAGTTGAGGGTATTCCCCAGGCACAGCCACAGCACATCTGAAATGGAAATACCAGCAGCAGAAGGTAAGCCTGTGCACAGGGCATGGCAGGTATCTGTGCTCTCAAATCTTTGCCTGCAAGCACCGGAAAAAGCATCGTTTAAAAAAACTGTTTGTTTTGACACCAGGGAAGAATCTGGATGTTCTAATGGGAGGCACTCATTCAAAATGTGATTCTGAAACAGGTAATTGAATAAAAATTGAGTTTACAGTGTCCCTTAAAAAAAACCCCAAACTTAATACAAAATCTTGCATCAACAAATCCGAAAGATGTGTAAAAACTGAATGAGCTTCACTTCATTTATTGTGTTCAGTTATCATGAATCAGCCTCAAGAACAAAAGAATTAATCTGTTTGTTACCAATTCTATTTCAAGGCTCTTATCCATTAGTGTAGCAATATTTGTATCATCCTTAAACAAATCTCAGGCTAATGTTTGTCTCTAGTTTTACATTCATCATTACAAATTAAAGTATTTCCACTTCTCTAAAATGCACTTTGATGAAAATAAAACTAAAAATTACTAGAAAAAATCTGAGCAAAGATCATTAAGCACTGTTCTCTTACGTGGCACGAGCATTCTCTGGATGTACATAGTATTCCATTTTATTCTGAAAATCCTGTTAAAATAATAATAACAAGGACAGAGACTGCTGCTACTAATGTATTAGATATTCTGGTGAAACTGAGCTCCCTAAGAGTCCCTCCTGTTAAATGCCTGCTGTTATGACCATTAGTAGTCATAATGGCCAGTTCGGATTCCCAACTATTTTGTAGATTCCAAAAAAAAATTTTTTAATAGTCTCTTATGGGAAATAATGAGCTTTATAGTTTGGGAAACAAAACCAGATGGGAAGGGGAAAAAAAAAGAAAAAAGGAAAAAAAAGGAAAACTAAAGACAGCCCTTCCCCTCGGGCCCATGAAAACTGTACTATAGGGAGCCATCCTATATATGATCAGATCTGGTTTTATATTAATTCCAAAAAAGTATGGGTACAGTTGTGACTTCACTCTCTAAGGAGAGAGTTTTCTCCCCACATTTCTGTGAGAGGTTTGCTGTGCACATTTGACAAAGTGACATAAGCCCAGCATATACTGTGTCCAACAATATTCATATTTCATTATCAGAGAGCAGCACAACAATAGTTCTATTGTGTAGGGCAGCTCTCTTCAGAGGTGGAAGGAAGGCTGCACACAAGCTTCCAGAGTGGTCCAGAAATACGATGGTGACACCAGACTGGCTCATGTAAACAGGAAATCAAACCAGGATGTAAACTGGACTGCTTCCATATTCAGTAATATTCAGCTAAAAATAAACAGGTTGAATAGAGGTAGGAAAGCCAATTCTCTCCACAAACTCATTTTTCAACTTTAATATTTTCAAGACGTGATAGAAAAATTCGCATAAAATGGGTGTTACTGTTGCTCTATCAGTACCTCTGTAATGAGATTGCAGTCACATCCAGAGTGGTTACTAGTGTGAAAAGAACAACAGAAAGTCTCTCTTTCCAGAGAATAATAAGGACTTGGAGATGATGGCTAAAAAGGAATATGACTGATCTATAAATATATAAAGGGATTCAAAAAATCAAGGAGAAAGAAGTTCTACTTAAGCTAAAAAACAACATAATCATAAGTAAACGCAGACTGTGAAATCTAGAACTGATGAGGCATCTCATTCTGAGAAGAAAAAGGAGTTCTCAAGCAGCCTCTACAAAGTGAGGAGAAGAAGCTGGTTTTTTTTCTGTAAGAGCATTATTTTATCTAATGTTATTGCTCCTTCAAGACCAAAGTGTGGAGTTCACCTGGGAGTTCCTGTGCAGTCTGAAGTTCCCTGTGAATTCTCTGACTGCTAAAATTAGGCCCAACTCTTCCCCAGCTTTAGGAATAGGTAAATACAGGGTAAGAACCAGAAAAAAAGTAGCAAAAGTCACCAAGTCCAAGCTCCTGCCATCACATGTAAACCTGAATATAATCCAATTAATAACACTGTCAAGTTTCATCTCCAAATAAATCACATTATTTGCCTCCACTGGCCACACAAGAAGACTGTTCCAAAACCTCAATGCCATAACTCTGGGGGGGTTAGTTTTCTTATTTTCAAACTTCAGTTTTTCAAGGATTTTTTTCCAGTGCAAAATACCTCTTTATCACAATCATCTTTGCTTTACTATACTAGCAAAGCTCTACTCTTTTGCCATAAACTTCTAATAATTTCTAACATGTTCTTCTTCATAGCTGCAGAATCAAATTAATTATTTAAGCTGAATCAATCTTTCTTGGATAGGGAAGATTAGAAATGTGCCAAATCCCAGATTATTGAAAAACTTCCCTAACCTCTGGATTTGCTTGCTAATGAAGATCTGCTTGGGAATGAGACCTAAAAGACATTGAGTAGATGAAATTCTGAGAGAAAGGAAGGAAATCCAGGATGAAGCTTTTGTTTAGAATTTCAGTGCTGGTGAGCAAGAGCAGAGCAGCATGTCACTCCCCAGAGCTGTGCTTGCTGTCTGAGAACAGCAGCAAGGAACAGCCAAGGGTATCCTCTCTTACAAGGAAAGGCTGAGAGGACTGGGATTGTTCAGCCTGGAAAAGAGAAGGCTTCAGGATGACCTAATTGCAGCCTTCCAGTACCTGCAGGGAGCCTACAGCAAAGATGGAGAGAGACTTTTTACAAGGGCACGTAATGACAGGACAAAGAGGAATGGCATCAAACTGAAAGAGAGTAGATTTAGGTTAGATATAAGGAGGACGTTCTTTGCTGTGAGGGTGGTGAGGCACTGGAACAGGTTGCCCAGAGAAGTTATGGATTCACAATTGGAGATGTTCAAGGCCACGCTGGATGGAGCTTTGAGCAATTGGGTCTACTGAAAGGTGTCCATGTCCATGGCAGGGGGTTTGGAATTAATCTCTAAGGTCCCTTCCAACCCAAACCATTCATATCACACTCCATTAACAGCTAATCATGACTTTGATGTTGCACAGACTTTGTGACACTGGAATAGGACCTAGAAATGAAGTAAGCTGACTGATCCAGCCTTCAAGGGCTCTTTCTTGAGAAAACAGTCCATATGATTCAGTACTGGCACCTCAGGCCCACTGGAAATGTTGGATAAGTAAATAAATAAGGTGCCCAATATTTTCTCCCCTTGAATGTAGAACTTCCTGAGAAACTTGGAGGCTGTGGAAGGAGAAAAGCCAAGACAGACTTGGCCACGAGCCAAATGTCTTGGTTCAGGAGTCACAGTTCTGACCTAGAGACTCACAAAAACGTCCTAGATGGCAGAGGCAGAATCAAGTGACTGCCATGAGAAAGTGGAATCACAACACAGTAGCAGTGGTGCATGTTCTCATTCATGTGCAAGCTCTGAAGGGAAAGGATTTTTACACCATCTAGAAGCTGAAGAGCAGGTGTAAATGCAAACCCTGAGGCAAAGGCCTGTAGTGGCATTGCCCTACAGTCCAGTGGAGTTCACTCTAACTTCCACCCTGTTCCTAGTCCTTGTGCCCCCAGGCATTGTCTGTCTTCCTTCTTGACACAATTTAACCTTTTGCCACCAAAATGCTCATTAGTATATTCTGATATTTGGTCATTAATGAAGGTGATGAATAATACCACTGAATGATTCTATGCTCACGATGACTGAATTCTGAGAAATTCCACTTGCAAAACAATCAAATCCAGAAAATCAAAAAATACTAGCATGCAAAGTCCAATTGTTAAAACCGTTCTATTTTCCTAGTACAGACTTTGGGCTTCTTGGTTTCATAGCAAACTAAAGTGGATGCTAAAATCTGTAAATTTATGAACCAAAATAGAAAGAGGAAGACAAAAATGATTCAGTTGTGATAAAAGGAAATCTGCACAAAGAATGAGGGTAGAATACAATGCAGCTGTTACATTTCAGCATCACTCATTGAAGAAAATTAACATCAAGCTCTTTTTAAATTATCTTTTTTCCTTCTTTTATTTAGCTCTTATTTACCAAAATGCAGTAATTACTCAAATAAATGAGTTGTAAAACTATTTTGCACATGTATTTGACTGTAATTTTTTAGCATGCACTTTTGAAAGTGCTCAGACCTCAGCATTAACATAACTTGGTTGCAGTATTGATTGTACATGTGTTTGCTGGTTAATTATTTAACTTTGAAACAGCTCACTGCTTTTTCGTTACTGGTTGTTCTACCAATTTATACTTCTGGCAAGCCTCAATTTCCATTCATCAGAGAAGAAACTCTACTTGATTAGAGTCAGATACCATTATATTTGGTTACTTCTTTTCAAGAGCAACATGTTCTCTGTATGTGGAATAAATGATGTACCTGCTACATTGCCAGATGCATAGTCAGTAGGCAATCTTCTGCAAACATGGGGGGGGGTATTTTGTTGTTTTCACATCAATATTAACCATCTCAATCAAAATGCAAAATTCACACTCGTTGCCATCTGGATGGTTGTAAACACAAAGTCCCCGGACAGTGTTCTCTGGGGACTTTGTGTTTACAAATGGAGAATGGCTTGTCCTTCTCTATTGATGTAATTTCACACACGAAAATGAGCAATATAAAAATCACCATTAGATATTAGTATAGCATATACTAAGTATTTTCAAAATGCTTGCGTCTAAGAATTTAACTGGATGTAAACTGTTAATATCGAGGAAACGATGGTGTAAGTGTGTGGGCAGAGCAACAAAGATAAAGCTGTGTCTTTCATTATAGACAGCATCAAGCACATTGAAAGTGTGCACGATGGAGAACACACTTGAGTACTTCTAATTTATGTTAGCATTAATCACAGGCAATGTACAAAGATCATAAGAGACAAATCTGTTCCACTAATGTATTTTGAAGTTACAGCACGTGCCCTGGGAAAGACACACTGCCTGGACTGCTGGTATTTTTTACAAATCAGTATGGTGTCAGTGTGTTGGAAGGACATATCTGCTGAAGAAGTGGCCAGGAAGTCTCCCAGAACAAGATATGTAATTGACAAATATTTAATAGATGAAATTTGCTATATATACATACAGGCTCTCTTACTGGAAATACCTCCAGAATCCATTAGCAACTCTTTGGATTATTTTTCTCCCAAACAGCCAAGAACCCAAGAGCCTGTAACATAGTAAATAACTTACTTTTTTCCCTGTAATCCATCTGGCACAGTCAATGAGTAGGTAATATCATGGCTGAATGCTTTGAATACCAAATATAAAAACAGAGAAAGCCAAACTACTCTCAAGTCCATACACAGCTACTAAAGCAGTGTGCTCACAAAGTTAGCTGTACTCATGGTTTAAATCTGCTTTTAATTTTAGCCTTTACTTGCATTATACAAATCTAGTCAAGTCAACAGTCACATATTGTAAAACTGGTATAACCAAATGAACAGTGTTTTAACATGCGCAGCAAAATTTGCCATTCCTGAAAAGCCTGATCTCTGGTTAAGTGCAAATCTACATGCTGCCCCAGTTGTGTTGTGGGGTTTTTTTTGTTTGTTTTTCCTTTGTTTAATTCTAAATGAAACACAAGTTGTTGTCTTCTATATTGCTCACAGAAATGGAGATCCACAGAGGAGGGAAAACACTCAGCAGGATTTTTACTGAGAGGCTTCTCAAGCACGGTGACTCCAGCAGCAACGCTCAGCCCACGCCATAGCATGGGCACAGCACCTTGGAGTTACCTCCTGCATGTCCTTCAAAGGCAGGGATCCAGCTGCCCATCTGTGTATCCATTCCAGATGTCTCCCTTAAAGACTGCCCAGAGAAGCCATTGATAAACCCAGTGTTAATTATCCTGGTGCCAGTTTTTAAGCAGGACTCCAGGGCAGATCTTCAATACTCTGAACTAATAACCTCTACTGCTGGTTCAGACAGATGAAACAATAATAAACAACAGAATTCGTAGACATCACGATAAATATGGTACAATGAAGAAGAATCAACATGTAAAGGGAAGTTGTGCTTCGCTAATCTACCTCTGACAGAGTCAAAACATGTTGGCAGCACAGATCTGTTTGATACCATCTGTCTGAATTTCCAGAAAGCACTCAAAAAGTTGCCTTCCCCGAGGCTCTTGAGGAAGCTAATCAGACATGAAGAAATGCTCAGAAGATACAAAGAAAGGAGATAAAGTATTCCTTGCCTCTCACAGTAGAAAGAGATCACACATGGAGTCCCACATGGCTTTGGGCTGAAGTCTGCATTGCTCAACACAGATCACAAGTGGTCAGAAAACAATGTCAAAAAGGGATGAAAATCTTTGCTGATGGCATTGAATTAGTCAGAGTGATGTAGACTATGGTAGATTGCAGGCTCACATAAGAACCTCCCACCATGTAATGACTAGGCAACAAAGATTCACTGTAGAGGAATGTAAAATGATGGCAAACATTGCTAGAAATCACTATGAAAGGAATCAAGAATACAAAAAGAATCAAGAATATAAAATATGCTTTTGCCATTGTATGAATACATGACACATCCACATCTTCAATAGTGTTTATAGTTGATGTGTCCCTCTAAATACAGATAAAGAAGTCCTGTATGGAGTGGTTACAGGATGAAGAAAATATATTAAGTTTTTTGTTGTGAAAAGCACTAAGAAAACATGGTACCAGAGATCAATAAAATCAGGAGTGGCCTGGATGGGGTAAGTAGGTAGTAACAGTTTCTTTCTTTCCAAAATCTGGAAGATATCAAGTGAAGCCAGAAGATACAGCCTCCAGGTAAACAAAAGGACAGATGTCTTCACTCATCACATTATTAACCAAGAGAACTTGAGATAGGACATTGCAGATGCTAAAAATGCACCTGAATTTAATATAAGTATTTGATAAACTCATGGGAGAAAAGGACACCAAGTGCTATCCAATACAAAACACATCATGTAGTTTAGGAAGTCACAGAATAACTGATCATCAGATACTCAAAAAGTATTTTAGAAGGATTTCTGGAGGGCCCTTAAAATCTGTCTGGGAAATGCAGTTGCTGTCATTAGTGGAAACAAGGGGCAGAGCTAGATGAAACTCTGCTTTAACCTGTATGCAATTACTCAAGTTTGAATTAGGGATATGCACTGTCTGTGCTGAGTAAAAGTGCACAGGAAAAGTCTTCTGTATTTCACCTGCAGAATGAACCTGGAATTTCTGGGCTGTGCCATCAAACTGTGAAAGCACAGCTGCACTTTTTGGAGAAACAACAAGCCTACTCTACACACAGAGCCACAATCTCCAATGTGTTATGAATGTCCAGGGTTTCCAACATATGCCAAGCCTCCCCTCACAGCTGCACATGCTCGTTGCAATTGTTCAGCTGTCAGATTTCCCAGGAAAAAGGGCTGCTGTTTCCTTTTCTTTTAGGACTAGTTCATTTCCAACACCCAATTCTCTGCGTTTACTTTAGATGCCTGTAAGAATTGATGAAGTTTGCTACCAGCTATCCAGAAGATATTTTTGTTTGTTTCTTTAAAACATTACATTGCTTCCCTCTGTGTCTGGGGGATGATTTGTAGATTATGGCAAGTGTATTGTGTTCTTGTTTCTCCTTGGTCCTACATCTTTTACGTCTTCTTGTACTCTGAAATAGTGAGACCTGTTTGTCAAAATGTAATGTAAGCCTTCAGTCCTTCATTCAATTACAAGATATGTTTTTCCATCTTTTAAGTTTTCTCACAGAAAAGTTGGCAGCAGAGATATCAAACCTTCCTCAAGAATATTTTCTGGGAATTGTTTATACAGTTCACCTCTCCAGAGCTTGTCCAGATTGTTATCCTTGCTGTCCATATCATCACGTCTCACTTCAAAGTTCATGTAGACATGTTACGATTTTCATGTGTGTCTCAACAAACTAAGTTTTCATATTGGTACTAATGTGACTTTCTACTGGGGGGAGGCCCCTGATTTTGATGTTTCCTGAATGACCACAGATAAACTTTCTGACATCAAGTGACAACTGGAAATGATTCTTTCTCTGCTTGAGCATAACTGTGCTCCCTCAGCATCCGTGTTCTCCATTTGCTCCATTCCTGCCACAAGGCTGCTCCAAGGGCTGCCTATAAAGCAGCTTAGAAACCTGCTTTGCACATGTTAAGGAATTATCACGCTTTCCAGCTCACTCTCTGCTCTCAGCAATCAACTCAGCAGAAGCAGTCAATCACCAAAAATCTGAATTCAACTGCTTGGCTTATCTAAATGGAAATATACATGGATATAGATATTTATTACAGATTCTTCTCATTTTATCTCATAAAAGCTTAAGCAAATGTAATTCATCAGTAATGAACAGTGTAGTTTATGTTTTAGAGTCACATTTTAAGCTGAAAAATGTCCTGAATGACAATAGATGTTGATTGCAGACACCCCCAGCAGCAGCTGCAATCTAGCTTCTGGGGGAGATCCTTATGCAGCCAACATCTGGACAGGGGACAATGTGGGAGCAGATCCTTGTGGCCCTGTGTCCTCTGGAATTTCTGCCAGAGGAGATCAGGCCTGCTTAGACTTGCTGTTCCACAAGCTCTGTGAGGAGGAATGGAGGAAGCCAACATAAGCACTCATTTATGTCCCCCACAGGAAAAGGGGTGCAGGGAATTACTGAGAGCACTGCTGGAGATTTGTTGGCACTGGCTTTGGCAGTTGTTTATTCAGGGCATACTGAGAGCTGCTGAATTCTGAATCTCCTCTTTCTGGTGCAGCCACAAGAAGTGAAGACTTAGGACTTAAGCTTAACATTAATATTAGGGGATTCTGATGTGCACTTCTATTCTGTCATTAGCAATAATTTGCAAAGGCAGAAAGAAAATCAATCTCATAAATATCATAATCTGTCTTGGCAGAAAATGCACAAAGAAGCATTAATACTTTAAAGTACTTCTGGCTCCTGCATGAAAAACTGTGAAGCACCCATCTCAAAAAAGTGCATTTTTAAATAGTTGTCTGTAGGTCAGACAAGTTTTTTAAAAATATTATTACCTAATAAATTAGTTGGATGCAGACTATGGACTTTGGACATCAAACACTTAAACTTCTCACTCCTTTTGTTGTCATTTTTGTGCACACTGACATCACAAACTTCTCTAATGCAAATGTTATTTTGTCCTCCCAATGATTTCAATGACTTTTCACAGAAGAACCTACCTTTCAGCAATGTCTATGATAAAATATTTTCAATTATTTTTTTGCTGTCACCTTTTGAGTTTTTCATTCACAAGGGCTTATAATAGATGGTTACTAAATGTACATTTCTACTCACTAAAGCTTTAATTTCTACTGAAGTTGAATAAGAAAGATTCATGACTCAACCTTTAAAGATATGTTTAAAAAAATCTTACGTTCCACATTTTTAAACAGCTACTTATGAGACAGGTAGAGAGAAAATTTCTAAGTCTTTTTTTTTTTTTTTTTTTTTTTTTTTTTTTTTTTTTTTTTTTTTTGTACTGGCAATCTGTGTACACAGAGGTCAAAGATTGAAATTTCAGTAACCTTATTTCTGTTTCTTTCCAAAATTTCAATGAAGAAAGCATTACAACATTTTTCGGTCATGGTAGGTCAGGTCACAGTCCATCTGGGTACATGGCCCCCTGTAACCTGTCTCTAAAGTGGCCAGTAGTGGATGGTAAGGGAATGAATGCAAGGGATGAGACACCCATGGAGTGAGGGGTCCTCCACCAGCGCTGCTAAGGAGAGCCGTAACTGGAGTTAATAAAGTGACCATCCTGTGCTACAGTTACCAAACAGTATCTGTGAATGTATCAATGTATCAGCTCCTCTTCTTGACACAATATATTTCGAGTCCAAAACATTATGTGGTAACGAGTTCTGTAACACAATTATACGCTATGTGAAAAAGGACATTCCCATTGTTCACTTGAAATCTGATGGGATTTCATTTGATTCCTCCTAAATCCTTGTATGACAGAAAATGATGGCTAGCCATCAAATTCAGAGTTCTCTCTCAAATCCCTCCTTAAATTTTCTTCTGCAAGCTGGTCAGTCCAAATCCATTTTGGCTTTCTTCACACAGGAGCTATTACAGCTGCTCAATGTTTGAAATTTTAAGCTGTTGTCTTTAAAACTTGCCTTCTTCACAGTTCCCAAACTTATCTCTACTTATCCAAAATTGTTTATTGCCAGTTTATTGAGTAGTGTCCATCTCAGTGGAGATACTTTCATTGACTTCTTTGTGAAGATCTCTGAAAAGAACTTTCCTTTTATTATATGACACCTCAATTTCTTTCAAATAGTTTGGTAAGAGACTTAAATTTTTAAAACCCTTGAAAATATCAGTAGACTTACTATAAACACTGGGTGACCCTTGCCCATTGACCCCTAACATCTCTAATAACCTTGTGAAACACCACATCATGTACAGAGGTTTTGTTGACTTTTCTGCCACATATTAATCTGAACAGTGTTTATGCTTTTGTATTTTTTTGCATAGTTTCTACCAATATATTCATATGGACTTTCTCCTCCTCTAGGTTTTCTGTTTTAGAACAGCACCTGGAAGGCCTAATTTCCCTAGCCTCTATCAACTGCAAAAGCAAACAAGGAAATAATTAATATTTATTATTATTCAGATGTCTGTAGCTATGTTATTAAAACATATTTTCATTTTTTTGTACTCTGTGCACAGTAAGTCAAGAGAACTCTAATCAAAAATTAATTCAATGCATTTGCAGAGGTCCAAAGGCAAGTATAACTATAGAGATAGGCTTGGAGGCCCTTTGGAAGTAATTAAAGCCCATGGGGTACTTTTGCAGCTGCAAAGATCTCTAATGCATTTAGATGACTTGGTGACTGTGTGTTTGATGTAAAGAAAAATTTGCAATCAAGGATTTGCTTCAGAAAATTCTTGTTATTGCTTATAATGTTCCCTATGAGGATGATGTTGTTCTGCAGAAAATCTTCCTACTGACTGCAGTGAGCACAGAGCAAAGCTGTACCAGGCCATTGCTGCTTTGTTTTGAGAGGCAGAGCCCATTTCAAGCAGAGGAAATTCTTCCATGAACAAGAATTCTATGCCATGTTTTGGGAGAACCAAATCTCGAAGTCTTTATTCTTAAAAACTTCCATTGAAAGTAACAGCTTAAAGCTGGGACTATAGAGGAGCAATTGTGCACTAGATAGTAAGTGCACAACCTTAATTATTAAAAATGGTGCATCAAGGTAAGGAAAGGAAAAGATGATGTGGGATTTCATTGAATTTTGTTTCATTTGTGAAAAACGTAAATGAGCAGTCACAAAAATGTCAGTGCTGACATTTTATCTACCCTTTCACCTTTTCTTACATATTTTTGCCTACTCCACATAACTCCTTATTAGTTAATTTTTCAAAAAAGGGTATTTTATGTCTATTTTCCCAATGTTTTGATTCAAAACTTTCATGCATGCACCGTAATTTGCACATTAAAAGCCAATTTACAATGCAAAATTTCATCCTAATTTTATATGCAATTCAAATTGCCAGAACAATGGCGCATACATTAAAAAACACTGCATTTTGAAAATTATCTTATGTAGGCAATAGAATATCATAAAACAGTGAAACATGTCTCACAAGTCATACCAAAAAACACATCACCACTCTAAGCTGTAGTTTGTTTGCATGGAAATTAGCACTGAGAAGTTTTACTTGGAAACTGAGTGATTGGATTTTCCATCTGAGTGCTGAGAGCAAGATGTGGAGTTATTTCCAATTTTGTGTGGCTTCTGTTCTTCTTAGCCACATGGAAACACCCATTTACTTTGAATTTTCTGGACAAATCTCACTGAAATTTAAATAGGACGCTTAGGTTTATATGAAACTGTGTGAAACCAAAAAAAAAAACTACTGCCTGCATGCCTTTGGAGAAGCAACTGTCACTAGTTCACAGGCTGGAATATGCTGCTGGGTCTCAGCAGGGATGTTTGGAAATACAGAAAGGCTAAGGGAACGCAGAATTTCCAAGTCTGCACTTCACATCTGCCCCAGTCACTTCTCACTTAATACCAGGGGATGATTGGTACAGTGATGAAGGATAGAATCTGGCCAGCATTTAACTAATTAGATGATATGGATGATATTGTCACCTCAAGAAGACATAAAGAAAGGCAGAAATATTCCCACTTGGGAGTTCTCTGGTCTCTCTGCAAATTAGATAAGATAGTGAGGCATCAGTTCTGCAGCCTGGATGGCTCACACTGGAGATTTTTTCTTTAATCACGAGCTAAAAAAAAAAAAAAATCCCCTTTTGTTAATAATTCCTGAAATTCTGGACAGTCTGGATTTCTTATTAGGCCACATGAATGCCCCTTTAAATGCCACAGATCCATTGCACAGCCTGTGCATATGATAATCCTGTTTCAGAGCATGTGGGTGGACAGAAGTAAAGGGATCTGCTGAAGTGCATTTGTTATATCTTAGGGTTACTTTGTCCTGCTGAGTTGCTCTTGAGCTTTTACAATCCCAAGCTTTTCACTATCCCCTTTTACTTGCTTGCACTAAGTTTCCCTCTACAAAACAGAGTAGGAGCAGGATGACCACAGCCACTCTGCAGAGCTACAGTTTGTTAATTTACACTGAGATCAAATGTTGATCACGGAGGTAAATACTTTTTTTCCATTTTCAACTAGAGAAATCAATATTTACCATTTACCCAGCATTGCTTGTTTCTGAAATATTGAAAACATTTTAAATTCATTAATCCTGTCTCTTATACAATTGAGGTCAACCTTGTTTTTGTGGGTAGCAGTGTTACTCAGGATTAACTCAGAAGTCAGTTTGTCCAGCATTACATGACAATATAATTTGGCTTTTAGTGCTTACAAATATTTTAAAGAGGTTAAAACATTAAATCAAATCTTTTCCTGATTTGCAAAGCCATTGCTGTGGTCTTACAGGATTCCATAGTTATAAGCAATGGCAGGATCTGCTCATTTGAGGTTAAGCTTGTGTAAGGGGTTACTGTGTTTGTGGGATAAAATTTATGCCTGAGAACAGTTAAGCATACTTGTGTTTAGGATGGTCTAGGATACAGCTGACCAGCTCAGTGGAGGGGATGGACCACCAATCTCTTGAATTCCCATCCACCTTCTCAATACAATGATTACACAGGGACAGGGCTACTCTTGGACTGGCGCAATACAAGCAATCCTGAAGGTAAATGACCGACTTGAAACAATTGTACAACTGAATATATTTAAGAGAAAGGAAATGTCCTCACAGTTTTCTTGCTACTCTTTATCTCAAAGTTATGTATTATACTGGATGGGACAAGAAAACAAACACCATATTCTGATGCAATCCAGTCCTGTCTCTGTTGCCCACATCACTGTTGCTTTTTCCCTATCTTAATTACAGATCAGAGTCGTAGAGGCTTAAAATTGCAGTTGTCAGAACAAGAGGTCACTTGAGTCACTGCAATTTTCAGAGATGTGGCTTATGCCCTTAGAATTTTCTCTGGCAATGTTTTGTTGTAAATCAAACATATTTCATATCACCCTCTCTTTGCAAAGCTTTAGAAGAGTTGACAAAGTGGGATAGATGGCTGAAGGGTTTCTGCTTGGGTTTTTTTGACTGCATAAACATTAGAAAAATACATTCCTGGTTTGGCCACTTTTATGGCTGACTGCCTGCATTTCTGGTAAAGAAATAGTTTAAATTAACCAAACTGAAAACTGATGCCCTATTGCAGTCACAGTGTCTGCAGTGCCTCGTTAGAGAGGGCAAATCCTTTTGAGTGGCCAGAGCTCAGCCTTGGTACCAAATTCTTCATTGTTAATTCCTTTGATATGTATAAATTTGACTTTTGCTTTCTTCAGTTCTTGAAAATTTGCAACCTGTGTTTTTACATGTATTTTTTTATGATTGAAATCACATTTTTCTGTAAAATCCAAACCCTGACCTAAATGCAGTCTTGGACATCTAACACTATAAAATTAGAAACTGAAAGCTGAAATGACACATTCAAAAATATACAGTCATTCTAATTAATATCAGAGGAAACAAACAAACAAAAAAATCATGAGATAAAATTCATTGATTTTCCCCTTAAATCCTAATTTTATTCCCACCATCAAGATTACTGGCTAGTCTAGCTAGTGTCTAGAAAGGTAGTTTTCAAATGTGTACCCGTTCTTTGCCCATAAGTAAAATCTGTAAAGATGTACATAGAATACAAATGTTGAAAACATTACATCAGTTCTGGTCTAAACCAAAACCAAATTATGTTCCAGTTTTGTACCAGTAAATCCCCAGTGCAGGTCAAAGGTACAACCAGCAGACAACAGAATAAAAGACTCTAACTGAGCACTGAGAAAAAGCTTTACTGAATCAACCACTCTGAAGCAGGAATAAAAAATACTACCATAAAATAACAGTAGAAAGTCAGCTACATTTATTCTCTAAATAGCAGACAAAATAAGTGCATAGTATTTGTGGTTCTCAAATGCTTCAGAGGACTGCAGAGTATTTAATGGAAATCGTTCAAAATTGCCAAGTAAACTGATGGACATCTTGTTTATACATGTTACGTTACCGAAATTGGGCATTACTATATTTAAATGAGGTTTTGTGGAAGTTTTTCACGTCTTACCAGTTTCAGACTAAACCAAACAGTGGTTTATTGAAATTGAAACATTTTTCCAGTCAGTCTGGCTTAAAGACGAGCCTTAAGTGACTTTAATCCTAGAATTGTTTCAATTAAAAAAAAAAAAAAAAAAAAAGTTTAAAGATGCCACACTAATCATGTTAATTTATTTTTGCTGCACAGAACTTTTTCCCAGCTTTTATATTTATTAATTATATTTCCAAGATTTTAGTATCTGCCTCTAAATCTCTTTTCATTTATTCTTTATTCTAGATGGGTTGGGAAAGGCAGAATCCAGGTGAGAAAGACTAGATTACAATGTTTAGAAAGTTATGCTGTAAAATGTAACTCCTAGTAGCTCTGAGGATATGCTCATGAGGTGATACACGAATCTAGCACCTGGAACAGTCTGAGACCAATACTACGGTTAACTTACACTGAGATTCTCTTCTCTGTTGGGCAAATAAAAATGGAACATACATACTGTGGTCCTCACAGACCCTAACGTGTCTACTTGTTACTGTTTAAAGATACTCCATTTTAAGTAAAAATGAAACCTGCTTTACTTGAGCACAGTTGTGCTAAAATTTGCAGCTTTGTCTTTCGGGTCCAACAGCAATTAATGGGTTTTCCTGCTTCTGCAACGTTTATACCCCCACGTAGTCCAATCTCAACAAACTTGTATGAAAAAACCCACAAGTTTACCCACCTTTATGAACACAGTTCACCCTCGCAGAGTATTAAGCCCCATCTAGTTCATTAGCAAGCCCAGCTCATGGCTCTAATAATTTTGCTGTTGAGTTCATTATTCTTATACATTCCTTGCATGGCTTTGTATTACTTTATATTTGTAGTTACAAAGAACCTTGGGATGGGGGTGGGCGGGGGGCAGACAGACCACTCTTTCCCTGCTTCCTCCACTGTCTAAATAGTTTCACAAGTTTAGTTTCTTAGGTAACTCTTCAAAGACTTGGATGTTTTCATCAGCCTTGTTTTGAAACTCTGTAGCCCCCACTGGAAAAAACCAAAACTTTCCACCTCATCCTCATCCTCTTCAGCTGTGGGGATGACTCATCCAGGACTCCCAAGTGAATTAATGGCATTTTACCTGAAAGGACCAGTTGGCTCTGATCAAACTGGTCTTCCAGGAACAACTCAGATTCTCCTGCTTGTGACACCTCCTACTGCAAGGGTGATGAGAGGGCAGTCATTGCAGTTGGGCTGCAGCCCTGAGCAAAAGGAAATCTGGCAGACATGGAGTTACTCTCATGGTGTCTGCAGTCACCCAAGACAGATGTGTTTTCAATGGTCGTTTGAGAGTGAGAATTGTACTGTGCATGCCTGGTGAGCCCTCGAGGTTTGCTGGAGAAGTGATGGCTTTACAGACTGGCATGGCTGAAAATGAAGCACTGAGAGGATGTCTACAAATTAGTGCTCTGTGCTCTCCACAGTGTGCAGAAGGTGATGTCTTGGGGATCCCATCTTTAGATAAAAAGACATAGGATAAAAGGCTGAAATAAATTACTCATGATCATTAGCTTCTTAGTCATGGGAGAACTACAAAAAGCACCAACAACTGGTTAGATTTGCATATTGTGCATTTGTACAGTGCTCCTCAGCGTTTTCCTCAGTGGCAGGAACAGGATCAGAGAGCTGGAAGTGCAGCTCTGCAGGATGCTGCCTGCCCTCCTCAGTGACCCCGATGATTACTTCATCAGCTTGTTTTGTGGAGCAAATTTTCTAACTCCACCTAGATTTTAAGAAAGATTACTCGTTTTCAACTTTCCATACATTAAACAACTTCAAATCTTTCCAGCGATTACAAAAAGCTGAGCAACAGTAGGCTGTGTTACTTTCAACTGACTTCACTGGCTTTGGTTCAAGCAATCTGAGATGTACTGATACTTAAAATGAGCTATGAAGCTGACCTTTACATTGAGAATCAAAACTATTATTTCAGGATTTTGAGAAAAAGAAACTAATATCAGTACAGGTTATGTACCAGTAATTAAAGTGTAGAGTAAAAAAACTTTGTGGGAATAAAAAAAAAATATTTTTTTTTAAGAGTGAAATATTAACGTGTCCTTAAGGCACCTACACAACTGTAACTTCACTTCAGAGAGAAGTCACACAACAATCAGACAATTAGAATTAAGGCATTCTTCAGTGCATTTAGCTTCTAAATAATTAAAACTGGTTTTTAAAGTTGTATTTACATTTTTATGTAATTTTTTTCCCAGCCTGAGAATACCACTCAAGGCTATTATTCATGGAGTTCTTAAAATAAAACTGTGTAGAAACATTCATTCTGCACAATATGGGACATACAACTCATTAGCTAAACTCCTTAGGCTCTCAGTCCACAAAGCAGTATAGAGTAGCTAATTTGAGGTCCTTAAACAGTTCAGAGCATGAAAACTAAGCAAGCTCCTTGTTCTCATAACCAAAAGCCATGGACCCACTGTTTGTGTGCCCAGCACCAAACCACACATTTCTCTACCCACAGTCCCCACTAGGAATGCATGAACATGTAAAATCTACTGCAATTGCAAGACACTGCTTTTTTGTGTGGCCACTCTCTTCCTGCTGAGTAAGGAGCAGGTAAGAAAATGGGTTTGGCAAGTACTGATCACAAATTCATAGCATGGTTTGCGTTGGAAGGGACCTTAAAGATCATCTAGTGCAACCCTCCCCGCCATGGGCAGGGACATCTTTCCCTGCCATGGTCAGGGAGGTTGCTCAAAGTTTCATCCAACCCTGAACATTTCCAGGAATGGGGTATCCACAACTCCTCTGGGCAACCTGTGCCAGTGTTTCACCACTCTCATCACAAAGCATTTCTTCCTTACAACCCATCTAATCTACTCCTTTACAGTTTAAAACCATTGACCTTTCTTCTATCACCACAGGCCTCAGTAAAAATAAAATCATTCTCTATCTTTCATGTAAGCCCCCTTTAAGTAAAGAAAGGTCTTCCTGGAGTCCTCTCTTCTCCAGGCTGGTCAACCCCAACTCTCTCAGCCTGTCCTCACAGGTGAGGTGCTCCAGCCCTCTGATAATTTCTGTGACCCTCTCCTGGTACTGCTCCAACAGGTCCACGTCTTTCCTGTGCTGGAGACCCCAGAGCTGGATGCAGCAGTCCAGGTGGTGTCTCATGAGAGCAGAGCAGAGGGGCAGAATCCCCCCCTTGACCTGCTGCCCACGCTGCTGGGATGCAGCCCAGGACATGTTTGGCTTTCTGGGCTGCACGTGCACATGGCTGGGTCATGTCCAGCCTCTCACCCACCAGCACCCCCAAGTCCTTCTCATCAGGGCTGCTCTCAATCCCTTCATCCCCCAGTCTGGATTGATACTGGGGATTGCTCCAGTTCAGGTGAAGGACTTTGTTGAACCTCACGAGGTTCACATGATACTATAGTGTCTTATTAATAGGGCTGAGGAATTCAGGTCATCTTGATATTCTGAAGCCTTCTGTGTGGATGGTACCAAGGACAGACTGTTTCTGCAGCAGTTCTGCTGTCCCCACCACTCTGCTGTCCTAGACAGCTGCTTCCTACCCTAGGGCTAAAGCTAAAAGCAATGTGTGAGCTACAATTGATAATTAACATTAGATGGCTTTTTTGCCTGTGGGAAGCAAACCGCTCATTTACATGACTTGATAAAAGATACTTATGGAAAGTAAAGTATAAAATGTAAATTAGATGGCCTAGGTGAGAATTTGACAAGCAAATAGGCATTGATGTAAGACAAATTAAAGGGAACTTTATTACAATACTAATGATACAAATTATGGATCAATGGCATTCTCAAGAAAATAAAAACAGCAATTACAAAGGATAAAGCATCTGTATGCCTTTTAAGATAAGAGTCTCAGAAAAATACAAGGAAGTATAATCAGGATTATAAGAGGTAGGGCATAGATTTTACATGAAGAGCTTAAATACACTCCTCTCCTTGGAATAAAGATGATATGGAAGGAAAATGTGATAAATGTATATGAAATCCTAAATGGAAAATTAATTTTCTTAGTATAAAATCTAAAGTACATCACAAAAAATTATCGGTCAGGAGAATCAAATAGATATATCCTTTCACATTTATTAAATCATTAAACTAATTATCATAAGACTTTTTGGGTGCCAAAAAAAAAATTATTATGTTTCAGATCATCTTGATTCCTTAATTTTATGATCTGGAAGAGTTGCAAGAGAATGAAATAAAATCTTTTATGTTTTTATATATGCTTTCTCTTAGCATCTATAACTAGCTACTGTCAGAGACAAGATGTTAGTTAGATGGACCTTTGATCTGACTGGCTCAGTTAGCCTGAAGTTTTATGCAAAACAAATAATCACTCCCATTCAGTGGTTTGTTTTTGTTGTTTTTTTTTTTTTTCCCAGCAGAGAACATTGGTTACAATAATATTTTTCTTATAATAAAAACACAAAAATTGCAGAAGTATTACAGAGGAAATAACATAGATGTATAAACTGATAAATTTGAAATAAAACACAGGCAGGATACATCCAACACTGTAAAAATAAGAACATTCATAAGCTAACATACAAACCTTCTCATTTACATATTCTAACTATCAAATAGAATTGTAAGTCAGTAATGTGTATATATCTACAAAAATAAGACTAAAAAAGATTTCTGGGAATTTTAAGATAGGAATCTGTATCATTAGGTCAAGTCTCTAATGACAGACTCATGAAGGGCCTAACCATGAACATGATAGGCCAAACAGCTCTGCCCAGGTAAAAAAAAGCCATGCTCCTTATCATCTGAGTGTACTGACAAAATGGAAAAACAAGTGCATATACCTTGCTTCTGGTTTTCAGAGAAAGTTTTTCAAAGGCCCTCCTCAGAACAGGTTCAGGGAAAGCTGCAGGTATGATCCAGAAAGCATCTTTGAAGAAAAATTTAAGAGTGATTAACTTAAGAAAGAACACAGAAGACTAAAAAGTGCTACAGGAAAGACAGAACAGGAGTTTGAAATTAATTCAAAGCAATTAAATGATGACAGTTTCTTAAATAATTCTCTTAATTGTCTTACTTCTTATGTACCCTGTAATTAGACTGAGGATAAAAAAGGTCATTGAGCCTAAAAGTTAAAACATTTCTATGGATTTTGAGAATTCTAATTAATCTGAACAACCTGGAATATTAGATGTTAGACCCTGAGGCATAAATCAGTCTCTGACTATCAGAGACCACAGTGAAACCTACTGTCCAAGGCAAGTGCATAGCATTTTCAGTTCACAGCCACAGGGCTACTTGCACATTTCCCAGAAGCATTTGGAATTCACCATTTCTGAAGGTACAACAATGCATCCATATGCAACAGAAAGTAAAATTATAAACAAGTAAATCCCCTTGTAGATAGTTTTTGTAAGTATTGACCAAGCTGATAAGAACTGTCCAGGGGTCCAATGGCAGAACTGTCTCCTGATGTCAGTACTGAATAGTCAGAGCAGACATGGCCTGTTTTCCACCATGAGCTTGGTCTGATCTTGGGAGAAAATAAAAGCTGAGCCCCAGCTTCCAACATGGTTGATGAAGGGCAGCTCCTTTCTGCTTGTGCCCCTGATGTTTGTGGGCCTTCAGAAGCAAGGAAAGATGTATGTGCTTCCAAGACTGGGCTGGTGAAATGAGCCTCACTGGGAATACAGACAAAGTCAGATGCTGAGAAATGTGTGACAGTGCTGATTGGAAGGAATTCCTTCAATTAATTGTAATCATGATGGATTCCACCTCTACTGTACCCACTCAAGAAAAAGGCCAAGGCATCTTAGTAGACAGCTACTTTAAGATACCTGTTCATTGCATGCTTGTATTCAAAAGAATAAATAAAATATAGGACCTACAGAAGACTGTCATAAAATAAATAATCCTCACCACGCACAACAAGATAGAGGAAAACAAAAAGAAGTGATTCAAATGTGAATGAAAAAACACTGGGGTGGGGACTTACAAAAGCACCTAAAAATGTGGACTCTTCCAACCCCAAAGTGAGGAAATACAAAATAAAGAGATGTGCAACAAAATATGTGTTGTAAAGAAGACACATCAAGTATACATATTTACAATCTTTATAACTGGAAGAGTAATTAGATTGGATATTAGGAAAGAGTCAGTTAAATTTGATATTAGGAAAAACTTCTTCACTGAATGGATGGTCAGGCACTGGGACAAGCTGCCCAGGGAAGTGGTGGACTCACCATCCCCTGGAAGTGTCCAAATAAATGTGTGGATGTGGCATTTAGGAACATAGTTTAGTAGTGAACATGGTGGTGCTGGGTCAATGGCTGGACTCCATGATCTCAAAGGTCTTTTCCAAACTTAAGATCCTATGAGTCTAAACAAATAGAAACATAGTATACTGCTAAGAGTAATTTTTTTGTATAGAAAACACATCTGGCAGCACAGCCCCACTAATGACAATATATTAGCTTCTAAAATGTATCATCCTGCATCATAATGGAAAATAGAAAATTACTAAGTCAATGCTAATTATAAAGTAATTTAGATGTTATAGAAGATGCAAAAAAAAAAAAAAGGAAAAAAAATTGCCATTGCCATACTGTGCTAGTGTAACCACCTAACACTGCAATAATCTACTTTAAAACAACTATATCTTCCCGAGAAAAATCAATTACTTTTAGTAATAATTTTTATGACTGAGAAACTCAGTGACTGCTTTCTTCTAAAAATAAATGCACAATCTTCCAAAATGAGAATTATTTCTTTTTATTGCATTTGTAGCGGTACACAGCTAATGTAATTACATTTAGTCTATTGTTGTAATACTGGAAGCAGAACTTAGCTGCATATTTTCCCTTTATATTTGTATCTATAACATTGTAAAAATAATATATGCATCTCAGGAGCTGATTCTGTGACATTTACCAAGTCCCACTGAGCTGGGAACCAAGCCTGCAAAATCAAACTCATGAGAATACACTCCCAAAGTCAGGTCAGTGAATAAAAGCTCCTCACATGAGTAAGGCTATAAGAATAGACTAGAGGAGGTCAAGGTCAGTGGTGAGTTTTGGCTGAGTCAGGGTTGGAGGATAAGGCCCTTATGAATCCTATAAATAGCTCATTGTTAAAAGAGATCAGACCTAATTCTGGAAGTATTTTGGAAGAAGAAACCACTGCGTGACTAATGACGTACACCTACCCAAGTCTCTCTGCTTATTAATGTGACATTTGCTTGGAACCAATATATTATAAATAAAAGATATTTTTAGGATGTGCCAGGCAAATGTAATCTGAATATATCCGAAGTGTTGCACTGTATCAATGGAATGGTTGTTATAGCATGCAAATAAGGTATTAAAAACTAGTGGTTTCTAGTGATCCTGATGGAAACAGAAAACCAGGCCAAGGATGCTAAAGGTGGGATTTACTTGCCTGACTTGGATCAGCTAAGAGCTGATACTCCTTTTAGGGTAAGGCAAGGGAAGCAGGTGCCTCCACCCACCTAACCTAAAGCTGTAGGTTAGTAAAAGCTGACACTGGCCTAATTGAGCACCAACATTGGGAAAAGCCCTTTTCCCAGCTTGAGTGGTTTATTCCTGGTTCTGTAGAGTAAATTCATTTTTGTTGACATAAGTGTTCAATAACTTTGATAAATTGCTGACATTACTGAAACCATCTCCTCCTACCTCCTCCTTTCTCCCCTCAAGGTTATTTTTCAGTTGGATCAGTTCTCTGGTCTGGAAAGTATGCCAGCAGTGGCTGGGCAATGGACCAGAGCAATGTTGGACAAAAACTATTGATTCCTTTAACTTGAAAGTCAGAGGAAGGCATTTGGCAAACACTCTGAATGAGCCATGTGGGCCGAACAGTTCACTGCTACCAATACAGGGAGGTCTTCTATTCTGTTCCCCTCCCTGCTGCACAAAACCACCACTTCCCTTTGCAATGGCTGTGGACTTGCAAAAGCCTTTTGTGATTGGAGACACTCTCCTAACCAGTAGAAAATTGAACCATTAAAAAAAGTGGGTTAGCAAGTACAGTCGGATCACAGAGGCATTAGATGTGCAGCAGAGCTGGCAAACAAAGAGACTGGGTGACCTGGGGATGAGGGAAGGGAGAAAAAAACGAGAAGGGAAGGAAGTCTGGGCCCATCCTTTGAACAGTCATGAGCTGTTAGATCAGCTGCTCATCAAACTGTACCCTCAGGGTCCCCTTCCATATTACACTGTATGTGATCTAATTGGAGGCAGACACAGGAAGGGACAGTCCCACTTTCTTCCAGGCCTTCAGCTGCACATTCCCGGTAGGCATGACAGCAAATGGGGGGGGGGACAGGAGAGCCAGCAACCAGACTCAGGCAAAAGGCACCTTAAAGTAAGTGCCAAACTCAGGTTGTATCAATTGCTCTTTGGAGTTCTCATCCTTTTTCATTAACTAGAAAGAGCCTAGATAAAGAAAGGCACACTAGAACCCTGGTTTCAAAGTGTCTGATGGTCAGTGAAATGAAATTCAAACTGATGCATTTATCCTGTGCTGTCCCTGTCTGTAGTCTCCACTCTACCATGCCGCACCCTTACATTTTGAAGAATGCATTTGTTCTAATATTTCTTTTGTTTTACAATTAAAAATGAGAATGAAAAGGCATTTAAACCATGGAAGAAATTGGAACTAATCTGCTGATATATGCATCATTAACTTCCCAAAAGAGTTACAACTCTGTTGCAGTATTATCACTATCCTCTTGCAATGCAGAACGAAGTCAAAACTGAAAGATCACAAAGAAAAAAAGGGCAAGTTTCTAAACACTGCTGATGAGTCCCAGTGAGGCTGGAGCTGGAAGAACAAACAGAGCCAAGAGCTCCTTCAACAGCTGTTGAGACAGTGTGTGCTCACAGGGCTTTCATCGGCACTAGCAGGGGTTAGTCTGTGGAAAGAACAAAGGAGCCTCAGAGCCTGGGACACAGAGGGAGAAGCAGCGGAAACAAAAAGGCCACTTGGATGACAGTCAGAGACTTTGCTAAGTCCCATTCTCTTCCCCTCCCTCACTTGGAGGAATACCTTAATTGTTTCAGAAGCCTCATTGACTTATGTTACTGGCTTGAGCAAGTTATTGACTTCAGTGAAGATATTTAAAAGAAGAAGGTGCTGTTCAATATGAGCATGAATAGCAAGATGATATTTTTAATTAGTAGTTAAAAGACTATTTCCTATGATTAATTATTAAACAAAGCATACAAAAGCACCTCCATGAAGCACTGAATTCCACAACAGATGCTGACAGACTTCATTGAAATTGCTTCCATTTATGTTGATATTCTGTGATTAAAGACACTGAAGAAAGTTATTCTCACACACCAAAATAAAGGTATTTTATTCTACCAACCTTGAATTGCACACTAAACTAAAATATTGATTTCACATTGCATCTTGTTTTGTGTACCAAGAGGGTTTAGGAAATACACTAACCACCTCCTTGAGGAAGAGAATTTATGTATACATTTAGTGTTTGACTGGATGAAAACATTCTTCAAGGAAACAACTGTCTAGACATGATGACAATAAACCCTCTATTACTGGGATGGCGGGAAAAGATGTTGCCCCCAGTAAGCAGGACTTCCCAAAAAAGTCATGAACTGTTTGCCTGGCTGTCATGTGCTTAAGTAATTATTTCAAATATTCATTCTTCATAAGAAGTCTGCAGTATAATTTCCTGATGCAGAACACATCTATGGTTTATGGCTCCGTATGTTTTTTGCCAAGAACAAAGCTTTGTTCTGTTGGGAGAGCTGAAAGGTGCATTACACCCATCAACGCCCATCAATGGGGCAATGCCTCATCAGCCCCACACTTGTGTCATGGTATAAATCTGTAATTCTCACCAAATGAACTGCATGAAAAGGGATGACAGGCACACAGGAAATTAGCACAAAAATTGTTGTTAGTGGTAAAAAAAAATGCTGGTTACAACGCAATCAGTAGGGCCACTACTGCTCTCTAATGATTTGCCTGGCTACGGTCAAGACACACCCTAGCTAAGAATTCGAGGGAGATCCTCCCATTACTAAGGCAGGAACAGTTTTCTGATTAAAAAAAAAAAAAAATTGTCTTTTTTTTTTAATGATAACTTTAATTTCACATTCCTTTCCTGAAAGTTGCTCCATCGAGATCAGCTTCTGTGCCTATACACAGCTTAAGCCTGGGTCTGAAAAATCAAAATCAACTGAGTCAGATAATCAGAAAGGAAAACTCAGTATAAATAGAGAGCAAAATTCACAATTTGGTTTCATGGTGCAAGCAACAGTGACAAGTGGGTTATAACATTAATTTCACTCAGTAGAGATAAGAACTTGGGTTGGGTTTTTTTTAAATTGAGAGCTTCTTTTTCTGTCTAGCAAAGTTGGGAGATGTTATCAAAAACACATCAGGCTCTTTGTCTTGATGCAAAGCCTGCTGAAGGAAGTGTAAGGGGCTTTTCAGATGCTTTTGGCTTTTGCATCAACTTGTTAATTTTAAGTATGAGGTTTGAGGTGGCCTGATACACTGTACTGAGTTATGACTTGGAGTACTCTGAATGAGTCAGCCTTGTGGTTTCTGAGGAATGAGTTGTGCTTCTAGGAATTCAAGCTGGATCTTTGGGCCTGTAGATACTGCCTCTGACGTGCACAGCCAGATCAATGTCTCAAGGAATAGGCAGATTTACATAATGAGCTCTAAACCTGTGAGTTAGCTTTTACAGTTGTGAAGGAATTAGATACTAAAGGCAGAAGTGATAAAATAAAAACAACAGATAACAACAGAGAGAAGAGAAAGAAGAAACCCCATCTCACTTCTAAGTCTTTGGTGCTACTCAGCTGACAGTGGCTGTATCAAACACTTTGATAGTGGTATCTTGAAGACAAAGAGCAGCAGTGGATTAAGTTTTCTTCATGGCACTGCAAATTCTTATGTGAGAGCGTCTGCATATTCCTTAAACATGGGACTGTACAGACCCAAATCTGTGATTGTTTTTCTTCAAAGATGGGCTATCTTGTACATTTTGGAAAGAAGGCACTCTGAGTTTCATTTGGAAGGGAAGTTTAATGCTGACATCAATTGTCAGCACTTTATGATGTTTTCTGTGATAATTTAAGAAATATGACTGCTAAAATTATCAATTAAAAAACTCCATTTACTGTGAACCTCATTTATTTGTTTGGAAGTATTGTCTCTGCACTACATAAACACACAAACAGGCGAGCAAATCATCTTCTTTCTCTTAAATATATTTTTGGCAACTGAATGCAGATATGTGTATTCCTAATGTATATCATGAGTGTAAATTAAGCATTAAAAAAATAAGAAATTGCCACAAAAGTATTGTTTATACAAGCTTATTTAGTTCTCCTTGAAATATCATTCATCTGGCAGTATACAGTTCATTTTCCTTAAGACTTCCCTTTTATTTTGTTCATAGCATGGATTATACTTTAGAAATGAAAGAAGATACAACAGATGAGACGGTTATCTAAATCAAAGGTGGGTTTGTTGTCATTTTATATATAACTGTGTTTTGGACCTTTAAGAATCACAAGTAAACCAATACATTTGAATGAAAAAAATTGAGAGAAAATGAGGAATCCTTACTGAAATTTTAGGAATCCTTACTGCAATTCTGGAAGATTGACTTAAGTTCTATGTTGGTTATAAAGCTTTGTCTTGTCTCTCCAGACTCCCTCTTCCTCATTCCCTTCTATTCTGGCTCCTTGCTCCTATTAATTCCTTCAGCTCCTGTTGGTATGCTGGTCTTTCCCAGCTCTCCATGGTTGCTTCTGTCATGTTTCTGTATCTCTAAACTCTGAGAGTCACCATAAATCACCTCATCCCTTTCTGTTTCTCAAATCTATTCATCTGTCAAGCTGCCACTTCCTTCTTTTTACACAAAAGATAGAGAAACTTCTGAGAGAGTTTTTCTTGCCTCGGTTTCAGGGACTAACACCAGAGAAGCTTTCAAGTTCCGAGTATGGTGAGGTCCCATTCTATGCCAGGAGTCCTGAGAAACATCAGTGAAATAATGCAAACAAATTTGGCTTACAAAAACAATGACGAGTCCCTTGCAGTGAAACCACAGTCTGAGGGGAAATTTTGTCAACTACTTCCTCAACAAGAAAGGTTTTTCCTACTGCACACCTGACTGAAGTCTTTACTAGTACAAACTCTTCCAGCAATTTTTACAAATCCTTCCAATTCTTTCCCAAATAGTAACTGTAGGATGGATCCTATATACAGGGCACAAGCAGACTACATGTTAACTACATACAGCTCCTACTGTCCCAAAAGCCTTTCACACCCTGTGTAAGATACTCTAGGAGAACAGCATTGTCATATGGGTCTCAGTCTGTAAATACTAAAGAATAATTCATCCATCAGTTATGTGGGTTCTCTTTCAAGAACTGTAACAAGTGGCATGGTTGATACTGAAAGAAAAGAATAGGGACAGCTGGGTGTTGGTTTTTTGGTTTTGTGTTTTGTTTTGTTGTTTGGGGTTTTTTTATGTAAACCCATTACACTAGACAGCCATATCTAAATTTCTTTCTTTTCCTTTTATAGGCACTCTTTGTAATCCATCTCCATATTTCTTTCTTTTGCTTTATAGCAGAAGCAAAAATTCTGTCAGTTGACCTCATCTGGCCTTAAATACACTCTAGTTCTGGGTACAGGAGACTTCCTCCCTTTTTGCACATACTTACAGAGTCAGACATTTAATTGGCTTTGTTTCACTCCTTTGCTTGCCCCTCCAGTTGTGCCATTCCAAATACTCAGACTCATGAATAGCCCCATTTAAAAAATGTATCCATTTGGGATCTTTTGTCTACTTTCTCCTTTTGTCTCTGAAATAAACATTCCAGTCACATTTTTCAAGCTTTATTTCACAACAGTGAAAATATAAGCTGAAATTCTTGCACAACCACTTGATCCAAGGAGCTTTAAGAAGAATGTTGATTATGAAACTTGTGATACAACTGTAAAAGTTGGCAATACAGAGATAGAGAGGAAGCTTATGTCTGCTTTGCCTTTTGATTATCAAACTGCCTTTCATCCACACTTTGCAGATGTACTTGCTTCTCATCTGGTCTTTATACAGCTCCAAAGCTTATCAGTGAAGGGGGGAAACTTGGTACTGGATCACCTCTCAGAATAGGGTCAAGCTGTTCTGTACTTGGGTATGCCAAGCTTGGTGTGTGCCCTTACAGCCTCTCCACTTTTATGGCACCTTTAGCTGGCTGACATCACCCAGCACATGTCAGAAGGGAAATGGAAATTACAAGCAGGCTGTAGATAGCCATGGAGTAGCACCTTATCAGTGCTGCAAATATTTTCAACAGCTAAAATAACCCCAAGCAAACAAACCACAAAGACACCAAGAATACATAAAGCTTTACCTCCTTTGCAGATGGAAAGCAGGATCAGGCCAGGCCTAGTCTGAGAGGACTGAGCTCTGCCATCAGTTTAGAGAGAGATACCTGATCTATTCAACAAGCAATTTCAGAGTGCACAAGCCAGGGAACCAGGGATGTCCTGGAAAACACTCTAACTCTTCCTGGGGGATTGCGAGGACAACAAGTCACTGGTGGTTCCTGATCAGTGGACACCAGATGATTGAAGCCTGACAGCAGACCTCACTCACAGGCTGCTGTCTGAGGCACTCACAGTCACACCGTGTTGAGGCTTCAAAAAGGATCGCTCCAAGTTCTCTGACCCTTGGTAATGACCCTTGGTAATGGCCTGCAGCTGTGTCAGAGGAGGTTTAGGCTGGATATCAAGAAAAGGTTCTTCACCCAGAGGGTGGCTGTGCACTTGAACATGTTCTGCAGAGAAGTGGTCACAGCACCAAGCCTGAGCTCAAGAAGCGTTTGGACAATGCTCTCAGGCACATGGTGTGATTACTGGTGATATCCTGTGCTGGACTAAGAGTTGGACTCGCTGATCCTTGTGGGCAGAATATTCTCTGATTCTGTGATTCTTCCAGCGTGCCCGGGGAGGAGCCTAGGCGCCAGGAAAACGAGAGCCTTCCCTTCCAGCGGGCCACCTGCAGGCCGGCTGCCCTCCGCCGAGCGCTGTGCGGCCGCTCCCGGCCTCCTCGGTAGGAAGCGGAAGGGCCGGCGGGGCCGGGAGCGGGCCGGGACCCGCCGGAACCGCAGCCGGGAGCCCCGGAACACCCGCCGGGAACCCCCGGAACCCCCGGCGCGCCCAATGGGCGCGGAGCCCCCCCCGCGGGGCGGGCTGAGGCGGCGGGGCCGGAGCGGGGCCGGGCCGGGGCGATGCTGCTGCGCCTGGTGCCCGAGTTCGAGCTGCGGAGGGACGTGGTGCCCTGGCTGGCGGCGCGGGGCTGGGCCGCGGCTCTAGGTAACGCTCCCGGAGGCCAGGAGAGCCCCATCCCTCCCTGCTTCCCTCCCTCTCTCCGGGCGCTCCCGGCCGCCTCCGTGCGGGAGGAGCAGGGCTGCGGCGGGACCCCCGTCCGGGAGGGTCAGGGGAGCGGCCTCTGCTGCCCCCGCGGCCGGGGCTGGCGGGGAGCGACCCCCGGGTGCCGGGGCACTCGAGGTGGGCGACTTTGGTGTCCTCCGGGAACTTCTCACATGCCGAAAACACTTCTAACACGCCCGCTGCACTCCACAGCTTGTTTCTTTCTCCTGCTTCTTCACACTTTTTTTTTTTTTTTTAATTATTTTTTATTTCCTCCCCCCCTCCCCTTCCAAAGCAAACAAACGAAAGTTGTAGCGTGGTTCCTTCTCCCACGCTACTCCCCTTTCTGGGAGGACAAAAAAACCCCACAGCCTGAACACTTCGGTCTGTTTGGTAAACGAGCGCTGGTTAAGATTAGAGGCATGGGCAGCTGTCGCAGCACCGTGCGATATCCAGCGTGCTCTGGGTAGTGGCTGGAAAAAAGAGTGAACCCCCTATATTCCTGGCCCTGTGGCTTTTTGGTTTTCTTTGTTCTTATTCATCTACAGAGCAGCTGGCCCAGTTCTGCCTTTCAGAAACTTATGGAAACCTTATTCTAATACAATAATACTGTTGTAATAACTATCACTTCAGTAGTAATATCATTGGGGGCACTGTAGGATGAACTTGAAACCAACTCCTTTAGTGGCTTTTAATTTACTCTAACTATTTAACTTGCTTCCCACATTGAAGGGGTGCTATCAAATAGATTCATAAGATCTTGTTTGGCACCAAACCAAAAAGTATCAGCTTGGTAAATCATGAAATTATTTACTAAGCCATATTTACAAAAAAAGTTAAAAAAGTATTATGTATTTTCTACATAATTTACTGAAAAACTGTTGAATGGTATAATGAAGGGGTTTGAGGTAAAATTCTGAAAGTCTCCACACATGATTGATTCATCTATGGATTTATCAGTTGGTCTGTGATGAATTCAAAGATAAATCTATGTGTTGATAGCATAAGGACCTCAAAATGGTGCTAACTTGTGTTTGGGAAAGGGGCAGTCATATTCAGCTTTTTAAAATGCAATGCAGAGTCTTCATTCAGGACATGCCCCTGGTAATACAGAATCAGAATAATCTAGTTTGGAAGGTGTGTCTGATCCAATGCCAACTTTGCTGTATTGCATTTTCCCTTTTGTCTGTCTATACTGACTCCTTCCACTCAGGCAATGCTGTTGTATTAGGAAAGATGGGAGGTAGGAATGAAAAGGTTCATTTAAACATCAAAGAAATATCTAATCACAGAAAGCAAATAATTTGTAGGAGTCATGTATCAGTGGTTTCAGATGTTATATTTATTATTTTTTTTTCCCTGAGGTCTTGAAAGCCCTTGATAGCATGTGAGAATTGCTAACTGCGTGAGAGCTAGGAGTAGCTACGATGATAGGAAGGGAGTGGCAAGTGAAGCGAAGCAGCCTTGTTCTCTTTATTTCACTTAGTTTTGTTTGAGCTGCATAGAATGGCCTTCAGGAAATCAAACTCTGCATTCTCCTGATTGTGTCAATAAGAGCCATTTGCTGGGCAGGCAGGTTGGATTTGTTCTTTTGCAGCCCTTCATCTACTGGTCTCAGCTGTGGGCATGAGGAAGAAGTTGTAACTACATTCCAGGATTTTCCAAGGGTGGAGACCATTGCCACTTTTTCTTTGGCTCCATATTCCCACTGACCGTTCAGTGATGTGAAATTCTCTTCTGACACAGAACTTTTTCAATGGCTTTAAGAAGTCTGTGTCAGGTGATAGGGAAATTCATTGATGTGGAGAGGGTAATTCACTGACATGGAAATTTCCCATGGACCTTCTTCTCTACCTAAATTCTATTCTGAGGAAGGATTGTATGAGGGAGAAGTGGGTAGACCATGGTGGTCATCTTGAAAGTTTGAGGTGTGGTTAAGTTCCAGGAAGTTTTCACTCAAAAAAGAGTAGGTTATATGGTTATCTGAGACTGACTCAGTTGTCACCAGCTAGCCCTGATGCAGTGGTACTGTAGTGTAGTTTGAGTGATGTGAAACCAATAGAAAGTGATGCATTGTTAAATGTACATGAAGGATTTTTGTCTTCCCATGACAAAACAGAATTTACTTCCTTCTGATCATACTTGTAAACAGTTTTTTTTTTCCCTTATCACTGAAAGCTGTACAAGCCAGTTTATAATATCAGGCTTGTTAAACTGACTTTTGCAAAGTATCTTCCTTCTGTCAAGGCTTTGTGATAACTGCCAATTAAATAGTGTCAGACTTGACTACATGCTTGCCAAGAGTTGTGGACAATTCTTTTTTTGATGCTTACTCAACTACATGATACCTTTATGATAAAACTATAGCCAATCATGCAGCTTCAACCTTATAAAAGGCAAAATTTACAATTTTAATAAAAAATTCATCTGAGATAAACGTGTTTGATGGTTGCAGTGATCAGAAAACATAAAAGCAGCATGAGGAAAGTGCAGAATTAATCTCTGAAGATGTAGTTTATTTCCAGGCTTTCTTTTGAGATGCTGAAGGGGCAGACAGAAGCAAATGACACTTTGTTTAGTCTAGTGTCAGAGTGCAACTTAACTGTTTGAACCCCATATGTATAGTGAATAAATGCAAGGTTTGTTGGATTTTTTTTTTTGCTTGTTTTTCTCTGAAAAAGTACATTCCGTTTTCATAACTAAAGGTAGTGGCCATTAGAATCACAATTATAACGAAGAGTTAGGGGTTTAAATAAATAATTAATTCCTGTATGTTTTGAAATCCCTTAACTATTTGTGTTGAAGTTTATCAGATTTAAATCATGATGTAAAAGATACTCTCTCTGTTTTCAGAAGGGAAATATAAATAAGTATTTACATTTAAAAAATCATTGACCAGCCCAAATGAAAACCCTGTGCCTTTTGATACTTCTTATTTCAGATACTTCTGAGAATTCACCAGCACTATATGTTGTAAATGTTGAAAGAAATGGAAAAATTATTTATACTTGGAAGGTAAGTCTCTCTTGAAACTTTATAAAAATATAGTTGAGAATAACACTACATGTGAATCTAATTGAGTTCTTGTAGTTTAATTTTTTTTTGCAGTGAGGTTTAGAAAACGAAAACTCAACTGATTACAACTTGGGGGGTTGGGCAGTAGGAAAATATCTGTCCCCACTTCAGACAAAGGTTAAGAATGATGAAATGGAGAGTAAAGTACTGACCTGATTAAGTCCATAGAGGTTTTGCCCTTGATTTTTTTGATGGACCAGAATCTCACACTGAGTGAAAGGCGATTTCTTTAATAGATAACTCTTCAGAAGTGGCACATTTTTTCACCCTCAGAATTTCTTAGAGAAGTCTAAACTATTAAATTAATGACACTGCTTTACTTAAATGCTTTCTCCTACCAATATATATATGTTAAGATACCATTAATTTACACCATTTCTGCATGTACCTTCTCCATGACTTCAAGGTTCATCTGTAGCACTTTATTACAAGTAGTTTAAAGTAACCATCATTTATTTGATGTCTTTAAGTATCTAGAGCTAGAGTTAATATAGGATTATGCTCTCCATGGCATATGTTTAGCTTTTAGTTCCGAGATATTTTTGAAATAGCTTCAGAAGGTGACACCTTGTTTTGTTCCCTTGATGAGAGACTGTGCAGCTCAGAGGTATCTGTAGATCCAGTTGGATCCTGGAGGATCTTGATTCTTAAAGAGTGCAGATCTGAGATGAACTCCAATAAAGTAGGGCTGCCTTTCCTTCCCCTCTGGCACAACAATGCTAAAACTCTCCAGCTTGCCTAGGGTTAAGGGAAGAGGTGAGGCCTTCATCAAGGTGTAATACCGTGGGTGGATGTTTCCTTTAGTACAAGCATAGGGAGGGGAGTCTGTAGAAGACAACAGGAACCATAAAAACAATCCTAAAGAATGTATCAAATTGTTTTCTTTTTCATTGCTCGAAACGCTAGAAAACTTATTGCAAGTAACCTACTGGCTCAGCAGGAGACCTGGTACTGTGTGTATGTGATGGTGCTGCTTTGTGGCATTTGTGGAATCTCACACTAAGCTTTTTTGGGCCTCTGACAGCCTAACTGCCTTGTAGGCTCTTGCAATGGCCCAAGGGATGAGTTGTAGCTCAGGGTTCACACATCTAAACACAGGTGCCTGCCTGCATGCTGGGTGTCTGAGCTCCCACTGTAGTTCCTAGGGATCTGGTCAAAACGGTTGATGGAGTTCATGGAACTGGGCACTTGTAGCTTGTTTTTTGAGAGGAGTTGTATGGGATGGAGGATGTAAACTAAACTGAGCTGCCCTGGCTTGGTTCCTAATACATACAAATAGGATGTTGTAGACTTTCTTTCTACGTGAGAGAAAGTCAAGTGTGTTTTGTGTGAAACCAGGGGGAGGTGGAGAATGAGCTTTATTTTCAAGCTTATTTTAGGGCATTGCATTGTACTGTGGTTTTGACAGTGTGTCTGTCTTTTGTGACGACAATAGTTGGTCTCAAGGAAGATATTTTTAATAGAAGTGAATTTTATTTGCAAGGCAATGCAAAAATCTCTAGAGGGCACATGAAAACAAGTGTCTTAGCTTATGCGTGGTTGTGGGCATTGATGTAGTTCTGTTACCAGTCTTGTGAAGTGTATTTTTCAGTGTCGAAGTACAGAGGGTGTTAGCCTTTCAGACACACTTGGAAAGAATGGTTATTTGTGAAAGCACTTGCTTAATCTTAAATTAGGAGGCCTGGAGCCCATGTCTTAATATAAAGACATTTTGTTTTCCTTGTTTAAGTCAGAAGTCAAAGACTTTTGTCATTGCCACAACAATAATGAGACACTCAGAAACAGACCCCTTGGGAAGCAAATACTCAGGCTTTTGTTTTAACTTCACAAGGCAAGATGCCATAACTTTGTAAATAACCACAGATCTCTCCCCTCTTCCCCCAAGCTGTAGTTAAAAACAATGATGCTCACTGTTTGAGTACAAGCCTTTGTGGCTGGATTTAATTTCAGCAGTTTAATGATTTAGTTCCTATACCTAGAGTACGTTAATAGACATCAATTTGATTTGATATACAGTATATGCTGCTAGAAGAATTTTCTTTTTCAATATATTTGGAAAATTTAAGGCATGGTAAAAGTTAAAAGAAGAAAAGATTTGTATGTTATTATCAGTAAGCTAGAAAGGATGTGTATTGTGTTTCTCTTCAAAGGCAGAAGGCTTATGGTAAGCTTGTGAAATGTGTTTAGCCTTCAAACAATCACTTCCTAAGGCAAAGAGAAATCCTCTTTCCAGGCTGCAACTCGATCACTGGAAGCTGTTTTTTTGGGGGGGGGAATGTTTGATGTTTCTGTGCTCCCTTTTGGAGCAATAGCACACCAAGTTGGTGAGGTTTGGAATACCAGCCTTAAATCTCCAGGGGTCGTAGCATCCCTTTTGATTCCGGTACAGACGTCTCTCTTCCTGACCCTAATGCCTTTAACTAAAACCAGTTTACAGGCAAAGTGAGAGAGAGGCACTTGGCTTATGCAATGGCTTGTGGGCTGTGCATTGGCCACATTTCAGCTTTATCCCATGTGTTAGTTCTAAAAGGAAAAATAAATCTTTGTTCTCTTGGAATTAGAGTTTGCTTTCTTGGAATTAGATAATTAACTGTCTGTTTATAGGACAGGGAAGTGTGTGAAGATGTGTGTCAAGGGGCAGGGAGAAGAGGAAGGTAGGAAAAAAAATAAAAGCAATGTTTAACTTTGTATGTATTTATATTGCCAGTGCTAATTTGTTTCCATCCATAGGGAAGTCAGAGAAATACTCATATTGGATTGTACGATCTTCAAACTAAACAAAATGAGGTGAGAATGATACCACTTTTCTCTCTGGTGAAGACAGTGCTGTAGTGTTTCAGATTTTGATGCCTTGTAACACAGTGTGTTATGTCCTTAAGGAGCATGTCCTTGTTTGAAACAGAAGAGAGACCGGAGAAGGTATTCAAATGATTCTCAGTAGTATTAAGATGCAGAACGTTACAGAACGTCTGAAAGGCTTGAGAGTAGCAAAGCATCACCTCTGCAATATTTATTTCAAAACAACCAGTTCAAGCCCTTTCCACTCCTCTTCACACTGAACATGTGTGCCAAGAAGTAAATGTTTGCGGTTTTCTTTATGTGTGCATTCTCAGTCTGTTTGATGCTAACATTTGTAAGAAATTATTTTATTCTAAAACTGAGCAGACTGCAATTCTCTAAGTAGATTCATGGTAACAGGACTTTGCAGGTGTCCCCATAACAGTATGAAATCGGTGAAATTTTGTATTTACATAAAAGTCTGCTGTGCTGCTCCAGCGGCAACACAGAGCTCGCAAGAACCAGTAAGAAACAAACAAATGAGAAAAAGGAGAACTGATACAACTGAGGCTTGAAATATGGTTCTTCTGGCCATGAAAAGATTTGGTTTAAAGATAAAACCTGTGTACTGGACAGCAGTGTTTTCCTAAGGAGAAGTGATTAGTTTTCCTTTATGTAGTTTAAGAAATTGCATTTATTAATGGTACCACGTTTCTCTGTAGCACCTCTATACATTTGAGAAGGACGTACACATAATCAGCTGTTCAGTCAACAATGAAAGGACATTATTAGGTAAATATGTGTTTTATCTTTAATTTTTTTCTTTAAAGAATTAGTTTAGTAGGATCATACATTTGGGTGTAGAATTAGTTAAATCTATTTTGGCCTATCTGTTGCCCACAGCACTTTATGCTCTTCAGTGGATCCATCACCAAATAATGTAGGTAACAATATAAAGACACAGCTGTAATGATATTGCTGTTTTATTAAAATGAAAGTCTAAGACAAACTGACCTTTTGTTCACTTCCTCCTTCCTGCATTTATGCCTGCCTCCAACTTCCAGCAGAACATCTGTTGTTCCTTTAGCATGTATGTTTTTCGTAGAAAAATTGTGAATCTCCCTATTCGTGAATGTTTAATAAGATTAATCTCAAATATGCAAACTCACTGTGGTTATGTTGGTGTTTTTTCCCCCTCCTTAGCTGTCAGCTTCCATCAATACACAGAGGATGAAACAGCAAGCCAGCTATTACAGTCAGGTACTGCAAGTGGGTTGCTTGAATACTGTTTGAAATATCATACCCTTTTACTTGCTGTCCCACATAATTTCTGTTTAGAAAACAAAATTGTGTACATAAAAGAATGTTATCTAAAACATGTCCTTTTTTCAGTATCCAAGTATTTAACCCTGCTAATTGAAATCCATCCCATTAATAATGTGAGAGTCCTGAAGGCTGTGGATAGCTGCGTTCGAGTGCAGGTAAATTATTCAACTAATCGAAAGATAAGCCTTTGTAATCCACTGTACTAGAGGTAAAACATGGTTGAGTGCAGAAATATCTTATCTTGCAGCTGTTACAGAGATAGTGTCCCTGTGTTCCTTCATAGAATTAAAAAAATGTAACTTCATAAAATGTTTGATACAGAATATTTCTCTGACATGAAGGCTACTTTTTAATTTCTCTTCAGTCCTCTGAAACTTGTAGTTATAGTGATTATATTATAGTAACATTAGTTACTTTTGTTAATTAAATATCATTAGTTTGTCTGACTGAATTAAAAAATACATAAATGTCCAGCTAAAACCTACCCATTTCAGATAAGTGTTCTAAACTACTTTGGTTATTTACTTAACTTTTGGGAAACTTTTTGTGTAGTTTCTTTATCCAGTTGAAGACAGAAATGCTTCTACGGAAAGTCGCCTCTTGCTAGTTTCAGAAGATAAATGTAAGTTAATGTTTTCAAAGTAAATCTTCATTCTTTTACTTCAAGGTGATCGTTTTAGATTGTATTTTTGGAAGCCTTTTATTGGGAAGAAAACAGGAAAAAGAAGGGTGTGAGCTGTTGTAGTATTCCAAAGGTCTCCCAAGAACTGTATCATTTACTGGAATTTTTTTCGTTTTTAGCTGAATGACCATCTTTGACTGCAATTAGTTGTTTAGTTCATGCATTCATCAGTTATCTTTATTTATTAAACAGCTAAAATTGTCATTTTACAGCTGCCTATATAAATTCAGAGCAGATCAATTAACTGGGAAAGATAGACTGTGATTTAACATGTGACAAGTGGGATAAGAATAGCACAATAGTTCATTGGATTCAGCTAATATTGCATGTTCAGCCTAATCTGTTGGCATGGAATGGATAAAGGTGGACACTTGGAAAAGGCTGTTTATTGCTCTTGCCTTTCAGTTTTGTAGAGTGAGGTTGCTTTTACCATCTCTTTGGAGAGGCCCAACTTCTCTTAGCTAGACACCAGCCTTGAGTAGCTGGACTTAGGTAGGCAGAGTTCTTACAGTGTTCTTGCAGAAGTCTAAGAGGTGAGATTGTTTAATAAGCTGTATAAAAGCATTTAAGAATGTATGTTTGTAATGATTGTTTCCTATGTTTTAAAGATATCGAACAGTTTGACATTCGTGTTGTTGCAGAAGAAGAACACAAAGTGGTAAGACTTGAAAAATCGTGGGGTTTTAGTTTTTTTGCTTCAATTGAAAATGTAAAAATCTATAATTTTAGCCAACAGTTTTTGTGGTTTTATAGTTGAGCAACACAAAGTATAAGAGAGAGAGTATTGATAATATGGCAACTTATGCAGGTAACCATAAAGCTGATTGATAAGCCTGTATAGCCTGTAATCTCTGAGGAAAATTACTTATTGTATAGGGTTTTATTTATTGCTGAATGCTTTTGTGTGTTAGAAGTTAGGAGTAAACATGGTGTATATTAATTTTTAAACCATTTTAAGTATTTGCAGTGTCACCTTCCTAACTTTGTCTTTTGTGAATCTGTGTGATCCCAGTAAAGGAGTCACTTAAAAAATAAGCAAATAAAAGATGTAAAACTTAGATATAGTGAAGTACAGTGAATATTCCAATCTCTCTTTCCCCTCATCTCTTTTCCTGTTTTTAACATAAATTTGTCTTCAACAAATTGTGGGTGTTTTGCTTAAAAGATTTATTAGTAGTAAACATGCATGTAACATAGTAAAGAATTGTGTCATGAAAGGCAATGTTTTGCTTTATGGAGACAAATGTAAGTTTGGAAGGAAAAGTTAAGGACCAGATTTCGGTCACTTTTGTCTTTCATGGTTTTCTCCAAGTTTATCATCATAACCCATAAAGCAGATGGATTTTAGATGCTAGACCACGGTAGTGGAGTAAAGACTAAGTGTAATCAGGAAACAGATTGATCTGATATTCTTCTAACAAACAGATTTCTTTTAGTTGGCATGAATCTCCATACATCTTTCAAGTGTTCCCAACAGTTTTCCGTGGCTCTAGTCCTTTCCCTGCCTCCAGTACTCTCTGTCACGTGGCTGAGACTTTGGGCAGAGATCTCCTGAGCTAACACATCTTCCTTCAGTAGTTAATGCAGCTGATTCTGAACTGGCTGTGGTATTTCCCTCCTCTGTGTTGAAGAGTGCTGTCTGTTTTATTTTGTTCACTTTGAGAAGCTTAAGTGGTGAATTTCTTGCAAGCAAGGAAGTCTGAAAGAAAAGATTTGTTAGTAGGTGTACCCTGACAACTGTGCTTCCGATCTCTTTAAGCTGAGCACCCTGCACACAACAGAAGTGGACTTTGTGCCACTAACAAGGAGCATGTTCCCTCCAATCACCTTAGTATTTGTGCCACTACTGTCATTGCTTTTTTCTTTAAAGCACAGACTGTGCACAATTCTTACAGAGCCTTATTTGACAACTTCTAATGTTCTTTCTTTCCCTTTAGGTGATTCAAAAGTCAGGTCAACTTCCAAGAGCCAAAGTTGCAGACGATGTCGTTTGGGCACAGTGGGATATGATGGAACAGAGGCTCTTCTACATTGTTCCAAAGGTGAGAATGAAAGTCATTCTTGTAGGTTTTTTCCTGCCCCTCTAGAGACAGCAAAGTTTTGAGTGTGTGGGGTAACAAGTGGGAGTTTGTTTTTGTGAGAGTAGTCTGTCCTATTCTTGCCTGAAAAACCAAAAGTCAGACTTGCCTTAGCTGCTATTGTGCCTAGTAAATTCCAAGAAGATTGGTGGTCTTAGTGCTTCCTATAAAAAAGATGGGGTTTTTAGGTTTTTGGCTTCAGAAAGATCTTTTATTCAAAAGTATCTAAATCTGCCCAAAGCTGTTGTGCATATAATGCTTCTGTTCTAGAGAATTCACATATAGAAATATGTGGGCATATTTTGTATGCAGACTTAGTGAGTTACCAAGTGAGGACAGGTTCTTGGCTAGAAACTTTAAAACTCTTTGGGTTTGGGTTTTTTGTTTTGTCTGAAGGACTATTTGGATTTGATGTGTTCTTTGTAAATGAAAATTGATTTTTCTAAACTCTTCTTAGCCACAAAAAGGAGTGAGTGTTAGGAAGTAACAGGAAGTGAACTGTGGTGGAGAAATGTATTCCTGCTTTTGTTTCTGAGATGCCCTTTTTGAACTGACCAAAATAAGATACAGTTCTTTTTGCCATATAAGTAACTATGGAAAACATTTTTTTTTAACTTTCTAGAATGTGTGAGACATGTATTGCTGTGCTTCAAGTGAGAGCCCACGCAATTATAGATGATTGGCAGATAATGATCTGGGACAGGAAGGAAGCATGTCATAGTGCTATTGTGAGGGGTTATATGTGGTTTTTAAATTCTTCTTTTGTCCCCGAAGTTCTGCATATCTGACAGCAGAGCAAGTAGAGTGTGGAGAATGGTGTGGAGTAATCCAATCACTTTTTAGTCTATACAATATGCTTCCTTAGTCACAAAACACATCCTTTTTAATTCCAGGAATCAAAGAGTACTTTAAGGTGTGTCCAGTTTTATCCTGATGAAAATTTTAACGCAATAGTAAGTTATAAGTGTTTTATTATATAAGGGCTTTTAGTGGGATGTAATTATGTGTTTCAGGCACGAATACAGAGATCTGTTTCAGTGTCTTTTATTGTTGAAGTGTTTTCGGAAGAAAACTGGGTTTTATCTGTTTGGTTTTTTTGGGGTTTTGCATAATTTTATTGTCAAGAATATATTCAGTCAGAATCAGATTGTGCCACAGTAAGGTATCTTTAGTGGAATTAGTTATTAACCTAGAAGGAAGTAAGGGACGTTCATGACATTATACTGATCTTATATTCAATTATTGAAAAAGCAAGCTTGTCAAATGTACTAGACAAAGGAACCATGTGTTAATTTTTTCAGTTTTAAGTGAAAGAAGAACATTCATTGCAGCCAAAATACAGAGACAGAACATAAAAATTCTAATGTGTAATTGTTACTAGACCTTTGTCCCAGTGGCTGAAATTTGCTCTAATGCAGGAGGCTAAATATCTCTCAATTTATTTTCTCGTTTTCAAAAAGAATCTATTTTATGGGTGTTTTTTTGGAGTGACTGTAAGGATTAGAGGAGGATAAATAAACTTTGTTAAAATGTTGAATCTGGTGAAATGTGAATATGACACTGATCTGAAATACTAATCATAATATACTGACCACACTAAATAACAGGTTTGTTTTCTTTTTTCCTTAACAGCTGGAATCACACCTGGATATTTCTGTAAATGACACAAAATTGAAGTAAGTTTGTTTTTTTAATTTTAATATTTTGTTTTGCTTTCCATAATATCTTTTGCAAACCATAATATCTTTGTTTCCGGTTGCCTACATGGTATTGTAACATAAGAACAACGTGAACACTGTGTCCAAACCTCTGGTTCTTATTTTCATCAGAGTCCACTGTAAAAAGTAATTTAATCCTCAACTGCTTCTTAGTGCCATTTTTAAAAATTATTTGTCTGAAGAGCTAGCTGTAGGTTAAACCTTTGAGTAGGCCATACCTATTTAAGTTAATTTAGTTTAACCTTGGTCTTATTGTAGTGGTGATGTCAAAATTTCTGCCAAGGGAAGCTCTCCATTTTTAACTGCTGTCCCAAGTTTTATTGGGCGGCTAACCAGACCAGTAGCTCCTTTTTATAGCCTATGAGACACTGCCTGTACTCTGTTCTCCTCCAGTGTGCTCTTTCCAGGCAGCCTGCACTTTGCAAGATGATTTGTCTGATTCTATCTGTGTCTGCCATGCACATGATTGCATCTGAGCTTGTCTCCTTAAGGCTCCCTTTTAACTGAGGAAAAACCTAGTCAGGGTGGTGTGACTCTCAGTCATAATTCATCTCATCCTCATCTATCTTCAGTCAGTTGGATTTACATTCCAAAAGAGCTTGTTTATCTCTCTGAATAAAAAGGGAGGCCAAAACTACTAGGTCAGATATCAATAACTGGATGTAGTTGAGTTCTTCTCTGCCCAAACCATGGCTCTTGAAATGTCTCAGTGCACGAGGCTCAGTGTGGTGCTGCTGCTGCACATGCAGATGGCCCTAAAAGGGCAGTGTATCCTCTTGCAGTTAGTGCTGAAAAAATCCAGCTTGTAAGAGCTTCATTGCTTGTATTTTATTTTTTTTTTTTTTTTTCAAAATTATTGTGGAAGACCTGGGGGGAAAATGCCTACAGGATCAAAATCCTTTCTGGAAAAAAATTCAGCCAAACAAAACAACCACCCAACAACAACAAAGCCAAAGCAGACTGACTACAATCTTCTGTTGCATGTTCTGCAGGGCAAAAATAGGCCTTACAGATTTAAAGATACGTAAAACCCTTTATGCACAGGCAGCATGAGATGGAAAATGTCATGGTATAACAAGTTCCATGTGAGTGTGGTCTTTGTGCTTTCCTTTTCAAGTATTTCCGCTGAAATTAGTGTTCCTAATTGCAGATTAAAATGTAGCTTTACAGACATGGGCTTTGGAGTTAGTCTACAAAGCCTTGGAGTTATCAGGTAGGATGAGTATTTGGATTTCCAGTAAAACATGAGAACTTGCCTTCACTTCAAAATATAGGAATGGTTGGACAATGCAGTGAATGAATATGAAGTTGGCAGGTGTGATAAAAATTTTTGGGTAACAGTGTGAAGACTTGTGGTCCTCATTTCTAACAGCATTGAGCAGACTGGTTAAAGCTGAATTTAACTTGCATTAGAGAACATTTGATTATAATTTAATTAGTATGTTTTCATTACATAGTGACTGTTCTTGTGATCTTTTTGTTCTGACAGTTCTCCACGGATTAAATAATTTATTTAGTGATCTTTATTTGCTCATAGACTTGTGAATTTTGGATATGATTGCTGTCAAGACCAAGATGTTGCATCTAAATCTTTGAACCTTCAGGTTTTTACAAGTAAAGCAGGTAATGAATAAATACAAGTATAGTCAAAGTTACCTCTACTAGTGATGATCATGCAGTGTAATCATAATTGATTACTGAATTACTTCATCAGACATTAAAAAACACACAAAATACAAATATGTATAATATGAGTGTGAGATCTGTATTCCATTAGAATCTACTTGATAGGTAGCAGTGAAGAGAGGCAGCAGACAAGCAGAGATGGTATCTGTTTAACCCTTGTGTCATTTGCAGAGTGGTGCAGGGAAGTGTTGCAGAAATGACTTTACATCTCACTCCCCAAGGCCTACTGTGCTCTGCACACCAGCCAATTGCTGAGCAATTTGCCAGTTGCACTTAAGTGACCATTAATGCAAGTCAAGTGAAATACAGTTCCCTTACAAGGATTTTTCTCTTACCAAGGCAGACTGCATGCTTAGAAAGGTTAGAGGGAAGGAATTTAGAAGTAAGAGAGCCAAGTTTCTATCTGCCAAATGCAGATGAGGCTACTTTTTCTCTGATAGCAAGACAAATTCTTATACTAACAGCCTGTCCAGAAATGGAAAATAATATTGATTTGTATATATATGTTTTCTTTTAAACATACACTCCTCTGAGGTTTGTTCAGATTGAAGCACCTCCTTAATTTAGGTTGAAATTAAGACATCCTCCAACAAGACTCTTGTTTGGTTACCCTGAAATAAAATATTCTTTTCCATCTGGCAGCACAGTATCTAAATTCTGTGGAGAACCTTTCACAATTGCTTTTCATTGCACTTAATGTAAAACACGTAATTTGACAATTGTACTTAGTACATGAGATTACCGTATGTGACTTTTCCTTGAATGTTGTTTGAAACTGAGGGTTACCTGTCATGACCCATTTTGGATAACTAAGAGTTTGGAGCAAATTATTTTGGTGCTTGAACCATATCTAGTTATTGAAGAATACTGTGAGTAATCACACTAAGTTCCCTTTTGTGCCTCTGTTTGTGGTGATTTGCAGAACTTCTTTGTGGCTCAGACTGTGCCTTCTGTGGAACTGCCAGCATGTCTCAGATATTAATGCCAATATCCCTATTTGTACCATTTGGATATTTCTGACAAAGAATAATTGGCATAACTTCAAACTGGAATATTCCATGCAATTTCCCATTTAATAAAACTGTTATTGGCTCCTACCAATCTGAACTCTGAATGAAATCACTCTTCCTTTCTCAGACTTCCGCAGCAGAAAAGTAACTCTGTTCCTTACACTCAGCACAGACAAAATGTCTCCAGATAAAAATCCTGATGTACTTCTTGAGTAGCTGAGATCAAGCAGGTTTAGTCTCAGAATTAACTTTGTGTGTCCAGAATTCAGTGATTGTTTAAAAAACACTGCACTGCTATGTTTTGTCTTAGTGCTTTAGAAATACTTTTCAATTAAATTTTGTCAGCATTAAAACAAAATGCAGGCGGTAAGAGGACATAAACAGTGGATTACCGTCACCCATCTCTCTGCCTGAAAGTTAGGCATCTGGACTGTGTTTCTAGAGAGAAACAGGCATCTCTAGAGGATGATTTCAATCCATATTCTTTATTCAATCCATATGTCATATTCAATCCATATTTCTTTATTTGCTGTATAGGGGTTTAAATGAGAGATGTTTGGATGGCTGAAGTGAGGCGAGCCACTCCTAAGCCGGTACAACTAGACAAAATGCCCTGATGCAATGCTGTATTTGAATTGTGCCATTTGGATGCCACGTTGAGATGCTGGAAAAACCTCATGTCTTGAGCTTTTGTTTGAACAGAAATGAGGAATTTGAAGTTAAAGTTTCCTCGGTGACTCTTACAGTCTCAGTGGTATGACGTATGTTTTTCAAGTGGCAGAGTTGTAATTGTTGTTTCCCAGATAGGAGTAGAACTTAATTTTTAAATGCTTCCTTTCTTTTTTATTTATTTTGTGGTTTAGATATTTTTTCCTTTTTATTTCTGGAAAGGTAAGAGTCCATCCAAGTATATCTTCATGTGAGTCTTCTCACCCTGAGGCATTCAGCTACAGCCTTTAATGTTGGCAAATGATTTTGAAATTGGTAGCGTAGAAAACCTGGTCCTGCCTTCACATGAAACACCATACAGGTGCAATAGGATAACAAACTTTCCCTGCAGCAGCACAACCCAGCTCTCATTTCCAGAGGGCCTTGATAAGGATAGTAAAGGAGTTCGCTGTATATTCTCAGTCTCTGGCTGCTCTACTGGAATTGCTTGGACTGTATCAGACATAACACTGCTTGGATCCTTGCTGATCTGAGACTGACCATGTTTCTATCTGTATTAATGACACACCCTTTGTTACTTTCTGTTGTTTGGGGTTCAGTTTGTTGACATTTGGACCAGCATCGTCCAGGTGAAAGATGCACATGCTGTTAATAGTTCCCCATAGCTGCTGTTTCTGTGATCAGCTTGCATATATTACCCAGTGACACTTCAGTCTGAACAGACTCACTTGCATGTTTACAGAACAGTGTACACAGTAGCCTCCAGCTACAAGAAAGAAATTTGCAGTGCTGGAAGGGAGCTGTTGATAATGAAACAGCATTGTGGGTTGCTGGAGCTTTTCCAGCCTTCCTCATGAGTCCTGATGCTGCTACTTTAAAAATTATGCGTGCTGTGGAAGAAGCCAAGTGCTCTGGCAAAATGCCCTGTCTGTTGTCTGAATGACTCAAATATCCAAGCAAAACTGTATCAGACAATATTCAGTGAGCTAAGAATAAGCAGAAAGAAAAATTATATCTGAAGAAAGTATTTACCTTCCCCAGAAGGCGGAAGTGTGAAGTGTCTCAGCCATATCCGTGTCACAGCTATGGTACAGCTTTGGGGTGTGAAAAACGAGGCCTTAAATCAAATAAAATATCTTGATAGCTGTTTTTTTTTTTTTTTGTACTTGTGCTTTTTCTGTACTGTGCCATTTTCTGTATATCTTGTATACATAGCCTTTTTTTTTTTTTTTTTTTTTTTTTACATAACAGTATCTGTATTAGTATTACTTTTTTTTTTTTTTTAAGTGATAAACTTTCAGTAAAGGAAAAAGGTGAGTGGTCATAGTTGTGGCCAAGCTTTCCCAACTGTGTTGGGATAATGTGGTTTGGAAGTTGTTTCTAACATGTGTGCCAAAGCATCAGAGTAAGTGGATTAAGTTTTTGTAAGAGGTGGAGGCAGGGCTACCATCCAGGGGGGTCAAAACAGGATCAGTCTGATGTAGAATTAAGCTGGGAGCAGAGAGCGCTCCTTTACACAGTACTTTGGCTGAAATAAGCTTGTGCCAAGGACTGACTTTTCTCCTAGAGAAGGGATTAACATTTCTTTGGGCTGGAAAGGGAGAAGTGACTATCATTTCTGGTGTAAGAAAGCTCTAGCAGTCTGTCATGCTGCTGCCAGTATGAAATAACTTGAAAAGCAAACAAACTGTGTTTTACTATGTTGTTCTGAGAATATTTGACAGCTCCTGAACAGAAAATACCTGGATTTAGGCAGTCTGTGGAGATAAAGGCTTGATCAGTTTTCTGGCTGCAAGCATGATTTCTACTGGGAAGGGCTAAAATGTTCTTCTCCTAAATGGGAGAACTGGCAATGTCAGGACCCAGGTTTCTACTGTGCCAGACTGACTCCTCTTTTCTTTGTTGATTTTGTGTTTTGTTAGCTAAGTGATGGTTAGAGGTACATAATAGATATTTCTGTAGTCTTTATCTTTTTTGAGAGATTATTTTTAGTTTCTAATTTGAAACAGTCATGCTTTAGTTTTGTGCAGTATAAAGATGTCTAGATATTCAGGTGGACATCACTTTTCTTATTTTGTCTTTTTAGGAGGCTTGTGTGTGTGTTGTAGTCTAGTCTCTGATACTCCTGATGAAATTATATACTCCATATATTTTTTACATAAAGGTAAGATTACCTGTTAACTTACTATGCTTTGTTTTGGAGAATGTCACTGTGCTGAAAGAGTCACAGAATGCCTTTCAAAACAAATAACTACCAAAGTCTGCAGACAATAAACTACTGTGGCTGGTCTTTAAAGACAGCAGCTGCCTTTAGCTGCAAAGTTGACTTTCCTGCTGTAGACTTCCTGCCTGATGCTGAATGAGTAGCTTCAAACCAGTGGCCTTGTAAATGCTTTTTAATTTGGTCCCTTATTTCTAGCCAGACTTTCCGGCGTGCTGAGCACAGACATCAATGAAATCTGTGGGAGCTTGCAGGTGTGTTGTACTTCTGCCATAAGGCATTTGTATGGGAAATAGAGCCAACAGCTCTTAGCTTGAATGTCTGTTTAGAGTTCCAGTTTAACATGTCATTTTCACAGCAAGAGGTGCAACACCCACTGATTCTAAGAATAGTTGCTGTATAAGTGGTGCTCTAGCTCTTAAAGTTAAGACCTTTATTTGTTTTAAAATAGTAAAAACCATTGCTTGATTCTGAGCAGAATAAAACTTGTTGTTAGCAAGATTTTCTCATTTGATACATGGATGAGAGAGGCAAATTATTTCTCAATTGAGAAGCTGCATAGTATGGAATAACTGTTCAAGAGGACAACACAGCTCTGTCCTACCTTAGGTGTTTGCTTTCTTGTGTCAGGATGTCAGAACTGCACTGACATGTTGCTTTGCTGCTGGAACATTTTGGGATGGAATGAACTACATTTCTGTGTTCTTGAAGGCATCAACAAATCGGAAAAGTCCTTTTTGGGCGTGGCACACTGTGCATGGCACAGCTGTGAAGGGCTGATTTTCCCAGATGTGCTTGATGTGTAGCCAAAGGCTGATTGCATTGCTTGGAGCCAACCATGGCCCCTGTACATCCTGATCTGTACTAGGAAGAAACTGAGGATAAATATGGTTACACTGAGTAGCTAAGTCTGAAATGACCTCCATGGAATGGAGCTGTTTGGTGCAGAGCTCCATGTGGGTTCATGCAAGATTGGTTGGTCATACAAGAGGCTTTCAAGACTGGTCCTGCGGTGATCCACAGAAGCAGTGGTATGTTGGATCCATAAACCATATTTTGGTTTATGTATAGGGAGTTCAGTTTGTTCTGCAACATCTGTAAACTCATCTGGAAATTTCCCATCGCTGTTAAAGCCGTCACTGCAGCATGAACAGGGGAGTCATGCTGTTGCAGTTCTATCCTGCAGTGCTGATATTAGCTTACATGCACTCGAGGCAGGTAACAAAGTGCTGATGATGAGTATACTGACTCATTGCAAGCAAACTTCAGTCAGTATTTTGTGTGAAAAACTATTTGTTTTGATACCTCTTCATCTCTGATGGTGCTGTTGGTCTTGGAGGCCTCTTTTTTTCTCTTTCAGCAGCATATATTAAGCACATTTCTCTGCTAGGGTCAGGAAGTCATTTCCTGGATGAGTGACTGAAATGCGGCTTATGAGCAGCTTTTTTTCCTTGGTGGTCCTGTAAACTGTGGATTTTATATTGAATTTTCCTGCACCATTAAGTAGCATCCTGATCATGACACCATTATTTAATCTTCAGTTTTTCTCCGAGACAGAGGAAGTTTGAGGGCTTTGTGTCATTCTTGCTGGATGCCAGAAAACGTGTGGTACAAGTCTGGAATAAAACAACAGCTGTGCTGATGCAAAGCCCATGCAAACACAGCAGGTCTGACACTGGCCTATGTTTAAACTGAACTGAACTAAATTAGAGCAATGGGGCATGCAGATAAACAAAGTGGCAATTCTTTAGAGCAGTTGAAAGATTACCAAAATGTGAAGCACAACTTATATAGAGGATTTGTGTTGGGTTGTTTTTTTTTGAGGAAAGGTATTTTTACACAAGCTTGCCCTGGGATGGAATGTTTCTTTAAACACAAACATAGGCTCTGCAGTGCATGGCTAGTTTTTACACAGTAAAGAACTGCATTGTGTAGGTACAAGTTTACTAAGTGTGCAGCAACTCTTTTTAGGATGAAGTAAATCTCTGTGTGTGGACAACCTCATAAAACAGTCTAAAATATCCTTATTTGGGTGTGTTGGCACTGATGAAGTTTCCAGCAATAAAGTTGGGTTGTAACAAATGGTGTTTATTGTTTGGAGTTTTTTAAAGTATTTTTATTTTTCCCCAGGTTACAACAAAACTTTTACAGTTTCTCTAGAAAGAACAGAATCTCATCAATTGAAGGAAGTGGCTTTTATGAATCTTGGTAGGTTACTTGGGTTAGTTCCCTGTGTGATTGCCATTCTCTGTCCTTGGTAGGGAGACAAATCACTAACCCTTCTCTAGAAGGAAAGGATATTTTTTCTTGACTTTAAGTACTTATGTTATTTTACTGCCTTTTTTCTGCTTAACTTTTATATTTGGCATTTGATATTGCAGTACCTCACTTTGGGGAAGCAGCTTCCTCTGAAATTGCCTCAGAGTCTGCTCTGGACATCAGCTGCTGAGTTCTTGAGTGTCTTAAGTCTCTTGAATCCTCCCCTGGAAACCCAAATGTACCACTAGTGTTTCCTGTGTTAATACAACAGCAGCTTTTAATTAACTCCTTTTATACTTCCTAGATATAATCAATTCTACCACAGAGAACTGGGCCAAGATGTGAAACAGCCTCTTAAAGCAAATAAGGGATCAAGTGCTAAATTAACCACTGTTGTTTCTTTAAATAGACTATTATGTGGCTGCTTATTTGCCTGGCCAGTTCCTGCACCTCCTGAATATCCAACATCCCGACCTGCTGTGCCATAGTTTATTTCTGACAGGTATAGTAAGACTGCTGCTCGAAATAATTTTATTGTGGTTGTGGAAATTTGTTCAAATGTCTTTACATGCAAGTTGTATTTCTCAATGTTTCCTTTATTGCACAGTGTTCTGAAGAAGGAGGGGTACTGAAAAAATAAGAATGGCATTTTTGCCACTTTCCATTTTAGAAAGAAAAGATGAAGTGACATTTCATACTTCATGTATTACAGATTTCTAGCTTATTATGGAAATGGTAGAAGACCTTTCACTGAATTTGAAATTCTCTGTTTTAGTTTCATAGTTTCCCTTCCCCCATCTTTGCACATGGTTCTTGGTCCTCCACTGTTCTCAAATTTCACATGGAGATGTAAATTTGATTTTACATTTCCTTCCTCCAATTGAGTTGCTCTAAATGTGTGTGTTTGGAGGGTGTGGAGAGAGGAAATCTGTGTTTCCTTCACCTGATCAGGCTGATGCAATTAAATTTAGAGTCTCATCTGAGAGGCACATTATTCCATTTCCAATAAACATGTCCTTATGGGAAGTGGTTTATTTTTGGAAGTGGGGTGCCTTTGTTTGAAAACAGAAATCTGTTGTTCTGATTGGGTGAAGGAGACTGTGGAAACTGGTGCAGGGGCAACATCACAGGAAGCTAATACCTGTTTTATATGGATAATGAAATCCTGTTCTGCTAAAAATGAGTGGGAAGCATCACTGTTGTGTGGTGGGCCTGATCCCTCTGATGGAAAGGGTCTGAAATATGGGGCCTGTACTATACCATGGTGGTGAACCTTAGTACTAACATAAATGAAGTGGTTTTGGTCTGATGCTTCGGTGAGTAATCACAAAGCAGAACCTTCCTGTTCTGGCCACTGTGATTGATGGCAAGAGATCCGAGAGTACAAGTTTGTGTTGTGATTCTGCCTGTGAGCAGTTCTGAACTGTACCAACTGTACCAATAGGTGCTAATTCTAGTGCTGAACTTGTACTGTTGGCCTTGTGCCCTTCTCTGTTCCATCACATGTACTCTGCTTTGCCTCAAGACAGCACTGTGAGCCTTGAATCTGTGCACCTTCTCTGTGTGAGCAGTAGGGAGGGAGAGAACTGAGGATGGACTGTGCTCCTTATCCACTTCCTGTATCCAGCTAGCACCATTTCTCCTCTTCTTCAGCATAAAAATACCAGGGCAGCCAGTGCAAGAGGCAGACTGTTTCTTACTGCTAGGAGTCTTAAGAGAAATACTGGTAGCAGCTCAATTTTATGTTCTTACTCTTTTTTGTTCTCAAACCAATGCTCTTCAGGTGAGGATGCAAGAATTGGCACGTTACAAAACTGTTCCATCCGATCCCCACTCGCGTCAACAGTTTTGGATTGCAAAGCAGGGAGTCTGTATGCTGTGAGCATCAGTGACAGCACCTTGCTGCAGCTCCTACAGAGGAGCAAACGAGACAGTGAGAGATTGGCAGCTCTGCATTGTGCCCTGCTCTACTTCCAGCACACAGAAGATTTGGAAATGCAGGTGGGAAAAGAGCCTCCTCTAGTTTTATTTTCAGTGACTGATGGTTGCATGAAGCAGGGTCAGGGCATGAATGATACCACACAAAGAAAGGTCCTGATTCACATGGACCTTTTGGCAGTGCCAGGAGGCTCATCAGCTAGGCTGCCCTAAACCCCTTTATTGGTCTAGGCTGTCCTGAAAACCACTTGTATCTGCACCACTACTTCATGGCAAGTGTTACTACTAAACTCAAAATTTTATAGTCTCTTACAACATATTCTCAAACACAGAGCTGTTTTCATTCTGACAGATTATTCGGTGGATTTCTGAGAACCTGTCGACATGTCATTCTTTTGACCCCATTCAAGAATTTATCATCGGTAGGTATTTTTTTTTCCTAAATCCTGAGCTTTCCTGCACACTCTGGTTGCCACTTAAGGAAAAGCCACGATGTTACAAACTCTCTTATTTCCAAACTTTTTGGTTATGATTTATGTTAACTGATCTGCATTTTATGGTGTTGAGAGACAGTATCATTAGTTTAGAAGATATCTGTATATCTCAAAATCAGTGGCAGTAAAACTTTTCAAATACATTCTTCTTCTCTCTAATGGGACAAATTGATTTATCATTAGGTCTCCAGAGACTAGAGCTGAGGAACAAATCTCCTCTAGCCTAGCTCAAACCATTTTTTTTGTAAAGATTTGGCATATCATGATATTCTCTTCTAGTAGCTGATTCCTCAGTCTAGCCAGTGCACAGTCTTTGTACAAAGGACCCCTGCAGTGCTGAGCTGTAGCCAAACAGCTGACCCAGCCCTGCAGCCATCTGGATTTCTCTTCCTCCTTTTGTGCACAGAATGGGACCAGTTCCACCGTGGAGGAAGCTGTTTCAGTGCAGCAGCAGGATTTGTCCCCAAAAAAAGTGTCAGATAATGAGCTATGAAGCCTGCTCTTGTTAACTGATAGTTTATACAATCTTGCCCTTATAAGTGTTTTTACATTGCATTCAGCCTCCCTGTACTGCAGAATGTGTCCAGAAACTCAAAACCTGGATAAACTTTTGCCCTACACATCATTGCTTGACTGGATTGGGGTAAGATAACAGCTGGTGCTTCGATTGATAGCTAGAGGGTCTATTTGTTCTCCTTTAATGTGGCTTTTAATTTGTGTGTCTCACCTTTTCATAGATATGCTCTAAATCAATATCTGTGCTTTATGCCTGGTATAGTTTGCCAAGTCTTACCCTTTGTGGTGTTTTCCATAAATAAGGCTTTTTGCAACCAAAGCATTTATAAAACAAGAACAGCTGCTATAATCAAATGGATGATTAAATATCTCAGTTTTCATAATGAAGTATTAATTTATTCTGTATCATATGAGGTTTATAATGAGTACAGAATACATTTAACAGCAAAATCATGCGGATATTTCCAAGACAAACAGTATCAGTAGAGTTAAGATTTACGAGTAAGCTCACAGAAGTATATAAAATAACTTCAAGCAAGACTTTACAGTTAGAGCAAATAGCATATTTTAATTTCTCTGATCAGACACTGTTCTAATATGTTGTCTTTTTTAAAATGAGGGTGTGGTTTTGGCTAGCTAGCTGCTTTCACAGAGGAAACAGATAGTGGAGATTCACCTAGATCCCAAACAGGCCCATGTTGTATGCTATAAATAAGACTATAAATAATTTGTCCGTATTTCTAGGTTATCCCTGGAGTAATATGTGCAACAGACATTATTTCCCTGCCTGTGTTAGAGGTAAGTTCCAGCACAAAACCATTTTATATTTGCAGATTAGGAGCTGTTTTTTTTTTTGAGGGAGAGTGGTGTGGTAAATACTAATGAACCCTGCAGCCCTATCCAAAATAAGTTATGAACAGAAAATTGCCCTATGCATTTACTAAAATATCAATTATTCAGACTGATGCTTGCTAGCTCAAAGATGTATTTTTAATTCCCTTTCTGAAAACACTTCTATTAAACAGGGAGGATTCTCCCAGAATTAATCTTGTTAGATCTGATTGATACCATTTCATTTTGTGACTTTGGTAGCTGAAGGCAGAGTTGCCATTGACATAACAGGCACACAGGATTTCTGTGCCCACTTTGACGGATTTTTCATTGTGCTGGCATTGGTATGAATGGTTTGTGACCCTCTCACTTTGTTTTGTCTGGAGCATCCTGTGATTGCACTGATGTCAGGGCTTTGGCTACTAAATCTAGACAAATTCCTGCACAGCCTGGAAAAGGCAATGAGCTGGATGGAGAGAGCACACACTGTTTGGGTAGGAAATTGTACTTTCCGTTGAAAACAACATGAATGATTCTTCCCGTCTCCCCATTCCAATCCCTCAGCTCCAGTTTAGAGAGATACTTAAAATTTTCCTAAGTATTCCTGTACAAAATCTGAAATTTTAATAAGTAGTTTGTTGTGGAGAGCTTATGGGAAGAGTTAAGAGTTTAGACACAGTAGTACCAGCAACACATGGGATTAGACTCTGGATACATGACAGTATTTGTTCAGTCTTTAAAGAGGTGAGAGTCTGTTTCTTTCCCAGTGCTTATAATTAGTCATAAAGCTTCACCCTTCACAAAATTTTTTAAAAGGCAGTGAAATAGTCCACTGCTTGCTCACTCTGCAGCAGTGCATTACAGCTGTGCTGCACGAATTCATGGGGTTCCTGGTTCCTGTCAGGGAATCAGGCTTTGCATGCTTTGACTGGGGAGGTTACCCTGAGAGCTGGGACACCTGGGAAAATCAGATCTTGAGAAAATTTGTTGCTAGATAATCCGTGTAATTCACTGAGGTCAAAGTTAGCAGGCCTTTAATTTGTCTGAGATTGAACCTCAAGCCCCTGGGGGCACATGCCTTTAGCAGCTATACTTCCTGATTGTGGAACTCATTTCCTATTTCTGTCTGAAACCTAAACAGATTGAAAAGGTCAGAGTTGAACTAATGACAAATATTTCCTGCTACTTTTGACTGCATTTGCTCTGACTCTTGCAAGAGGATGAAGATGGTAATACACAGGGTAAGGTTTAGTGCTCTGACTGCTTTGTGCCACTTCAGTGTCACAAACCCACCATGGCTCAAGTTCAAGTGGTCAGTTGGTGTTTCAGTTGGTGCATGTTGTTGCTATCAGGAGTCAGAGCCTGGTGATAGATTTGGTCCTACAAGTAGTATTTCTTCTGCAGAGATTTTATGGCATTTCACAGACAGAATGGTGAATTGTTATTTTGAGAAGGTTTTCTGGAGTTTTCGAGACTATGAGTTGTTGAGAGCCTTTGGGAAGGCTATGTACATATTCACCAAAAAATTTGGATATCAGTTGTGTTTTTATCACTAAATTCCTGTCCAGCAAGATATATTGAGAGAGTCTGGGAGAAAGGGGGAGCAGTCAGTCCAACTGTCAAAAAGCTTTACATAAGGACTGCAATTAATAAATCTGATTTCCTCCTCCCCACCCTCCTTTATAAACACAAACCAAACTTGAAGGGGTGCAAACAGGCCCAGAAAGGGAGAAGGAAGGGGCGGGAGGAAGAAGGAAAGAAAATAAAATAGGTGGAGGTCCGGGAGAACAGAGAATGTAAAGTGCAAGAAGTTGTCAGAGCAAAGAAGAGACAGCCTCTCCTGCAGGCTGCACTGAGCCACTGGGGTGCAGAGGGATGTTTTAAGGAGTAGCTGCCTGTGCAGCTGCACAGTTTGTTACACAGCTCTCTGGATTCTGTCACTGCTGGGGAGACACAGCACTACAGTGCAGAGGGGACACGGGCCTCTTGGAGATAATTGTTTCCCTGCATCTTTTCAAAGGGTAGAGCAGAGAGCTCTCTATCTTCAGTTAAAAACCCACTACTTATGAAAGGCTTCATGGGAGCTTTTCATGGATTGCAACCTGCTAAGACCTTGCTTTGACTTCTGGCAATACAACATCTTCTAGGTGTTTGTGCTTAGGTATGCATTCTTGACTCTAGCAATGCCTGCAAAATAAACACCTAAGAAGAGGAAGCCTTCTCTTTCTAGTCCTTGCCCTGATGATCCTCAAGAAGCAACTATAATTAAAAAAATCCTTTATTTTAAACTTTTGACTTTTCAATTAGATCTAATGCAATGCAGGTTTTCAGAATTAAAAGCAGACACCACTGAAGTCTACCACTTCCTGTTACAGATTTAGTACATGAAAGAAAATTGCTGTCTTGCTTCTCATCACCACATATCAAAGCAAGTTCAGTATGGCCTGAACACAGTTTTGCAGTTGCATGGATCGGTCACTAGATGATACCCTTTTGCTGTATTTGGTAGTTCCCAAGTTTCATATTGGTAACATTTAGGCAGCATCCTGCAGTACTAGAATCTCATAAGATTGTAAGAGTGTAGATCTCATAAGTCAGCTCCAACAGAGGGAACATATGGTGCCATATGCACTCCTAGTTTGCAGCTGCTAAATATAACTTAACATGAAGCAAAACCCGAGATTTATTTTTTGCTGCTGCAGCTACAATAATAAAGTGACAATAGGCACTGGCAGCAAGAGGAAAGTGGCTGGCAAGATTGAGTCTTTGGAATTTATTTTCCTTGACAAATTGTAGTTTATAGTAGGAAGTGGTTTCTTCCTTCCGAGGTTTTCTTTTAAAGTTATTGTCAGTGTAGAAAAGTAGAGGGGAGGGAGGAACATCCAACATGTTAATGCAAGATGGATAAATCCTGTGTACTCAAACTTGTCTTTATTCAAATGTCACTACTATAGTGTCAGTAGTGGGAGATAATTGGGAGAGGGGCAAGAACAGATAGTACCATCTCTTGTTTTTTTAAAACTGCCAAAAAGATTTGCTTTAATCTTATCTCTTCCTCAGCCACGATCACATCTTCCCCCCTTTATAAACAACAGCTTCAAATCTTTATACCCAGTCCAAGAACTAGCTCAGGAAACCAGTGTGGTTTTGTTTGGTTTTTTTTCCTCCTGTCTGTTCACAGCTGAGTTTAAATTAATTTTAGCATTAGAGTCAAATGCTTTAGAATTGATATGGGAATGTTTGGATTTTGTTTCTTTTCTGGGATGAGGCACTGATTTTGAGGATGGTAAATGGATGTTAGCAATCTAAATATTAATGCAGCTTGAAAATAGTGGCAGCCTGCAGCTGTCAGGGCCATGGTGGTATTCCTCTATTTGGAACTACCAGAAACCCAGAATGGGATTTATTTGACCAAATGTAAACATATGTATCTATGTTAGTTGCCTAAGGCTCCTTTTACAGTCAGAGGAAGTCTAGACAATATGGCCAGTGTAGTCTGTGGTGCAGTTCTTCCCATCTCAAACTTGTGAAATGGGTCAGATGAATTATGATACAGAAGTACTCATTTCTTCCCACTGACTTAAAAGGATACTGAGGTGGCAAAGTATCTACACTACAGGCACCAAGTCTTGACCTCAAGTTTAAGTAAGTGCTACCCCTGCCATGAATCAAGAGAAAGTTTAGCTGCTTTGGTTTGACTTTTTTCACTTAGATTGGTCTGAAGCTACATTAATCACGTCTTTGCAGTCACTTAGTGAGAGGGTGAGGATACTTTGTGAGTGCAGCCTGTATTGATGATTTCCCTGCAATACTTTGCAGTTCCAAAACCCCAAAGGCTTCTGGGAGAAACTCAACTCAAACTTGGAGAGTGTGAAGTATGCAGAGCCACACTTGCACTACCACAATAATGTGCTCAGGAGGGAATGGCGCAGCCTTTCAGAAGAGGTGAGTGTGTATGCACTGAAACAGCCTCCAGAGCTGCCTCTGAAGTGGGTGTTTTAAAGCCAAGCATGGACGAGTTGCCTTTTTTTAATTTGAAGATAAAGAAATTGTAATTTGATTATGAGAAGTGCAAAGCCTTGCAGTCACTGCACTTAAGGCGAAGTTAAGCCTGTAAATTTGACTCTCTAAAAATAATGCAAGAAATTGAACAAAAACAGAGCATGACACTATATTGTCATGTGGAGTGCCTGTGAGCGTGGATAGTCAGAAAGTGGGTTGAAGTTCCACTGTGCATTATTTCCATTCAAAGGGAAAAATAGCTTAATTTCTCATCTGCATTCTGTCAGAGAGCATTTGAGTTGGTCTTCTGCTTTGTTCATTTGTGGATTTTTGTTTGTTTACAAACCAGAGGGAAGAGAGAAGAACCACAGCATATTTGAGGCATATTTTTGAAAATGCCAAAAAGTAAGTTGTGGTTTCTATTGTATTTACCCTTTCTTACTTTGTGCAAGAATGTTGGAGGATTTAGTGAGTAATTTCATTACTTGGTTATGTATCTGATTAGATACCTCTAAGGAAGATTATCCAGGTGAAAATCAATGAAAACAATGAGTCCTTGTAATCACTGTGACATGATCTAAAATACACACAGGCTTCTAGAGCTGGGGAATTTATGATAGATATGAAGAGTTATTCTTATGCAACCTAGACAGATATAATTTTTTTAATGCTATTTAATATTTTTACTAAATGTACTCGTGTAGTGTTCTCATTTTTCTTTAGCTGTCTTTGAAAAATCAAAGATTCATTTAAGTGTTTTTATGACTTTATGAAATCCTGTAGAATAATGCATATGAAACACACTGATTTTTGTTTCAAACCCCAGGGTGCTTTCTCATCTAGACACTTGGGACTCTGGTAAGTCAAACTTGTCTTGATGTAGGCCTTAGCTGTAAGGTTTGTTTTAGTATTTCCATCTAGCTGTTGTTTGCTAAGAATAAATTGCTGTATGTGTTTTCAGCACAGAAGAGTTTGAGGAATTAAGATAAGCAGTTATTAAGTTGGAAGAAATCTTTCATGTACTGACTAGGAAATGCTTGAAAATAAAGTTCCAACTTCATATTGGATCTAATAAGATAAGCAGTAAAACTTTGCCTGCCTAAGGATTTTCTCCTTCAGTGACACCCTGTTACTGCTGAGGTTTTGTTTGCTTACAGCTGTCTTTGCAACAATCAGAACTTGTGCAGGAGATTAGAGCTGGTGAAAAATCATGGTGTAGAGAAGGCAGGTGTAATTTATTTCCCTAGACCAGCAGCGTTTGAGATTTTGTCATGCCCAGTTCCTCTGTCACAAATAAGTAAAACTGAATTTAGTAGTGAACTGTTCCTGCTCTTCACACATCAGTGCCTTCTGTGTGCCCTACCACTGTGTGCTGTGAAATGATGCTGATCTAAGTCCTTCTCTCACCTTTTATTACCATGAATTTTCAGTGCACTCATTTCTAGCCCCTAACACCAGTCATCTGTGCCACTGCTAGTTATTGCAGTGGGCTCTGACTTTAAGGGGCCTTGTATCAACTTAGTGAGCCTCAGCTTCATGCTTTCAGAGGTGCTTATTGATGAAGCCATCAGATGTTTAACTGTTAATAAAGAATTTCTAAATAGCTGCCAGCCAGTAACAAGCATCAATGTAGTGCATCTTCCCTGTAGATTTGTTCTCAAGTACCTTAAAATCAAGCAGCACAGGTCTTTGTACTGCTAAGTGGTGAAGTAACTATATTTCAAGGTGAGCAAAAATAGCTGAAAATTTGTAAAAAATTAGTGCTTGATTCTGTAAAATGTTGACTTGGTTTTATGCTACATGATGAAATAGATTATTTTTCTTCCTTTGCTGTTTGTAGACAGGAAGCACTGATTAGGAAATACAGGTTATTAATTTTAATAGATACTACAACCTTCTTCCATTTAGTTAGAAAATTGTGTTCTTTTCATAATGCTCTGCAAATCTGAGTAACAGGAGCCACACCATGAGAGAGAACTGGGAAAGTGGGAGGTGATTCCCTGGAGTATTTCCTTCCTGTCTAGCCATTTCCTTGGAAAACCCATGCAGCTGTTTGAGCTTGTTTGTTTGTAAATGACGAGATCTAAATAGCATATGCACTTGCACTGGTGTTACCAGAAGATTCTCTGTGCCTCTTTGCTCTCTTGAGTCACCACACTGTGACAACTCTTAAATATCAAAGGAAAGAGGAAGAAGAGAGCAGATAAAGGGTGATTTTTCCATTTCTCAGTTCTCTTATGCAGCCCATGATTCTTCACTATCTTAGTTCTGTAGCTGAGTAGATCAAACCACAACTTCTGTTTGTTTGTGTGTGTTCCTAAGTACTTTTGAAGCTGGTTGAAGTCTCGTGGTATCTCTGTAGTGTCGTGTCCTTGCATGATTCTTGCTCTGTTTATTCCAGAGTCGAGGCTGGTCCCTCTCTTCGAAGAGGAGGATTATCAGCAGCAATTACTGATGGGACTGGTATGTGCTCTTGTCAGTGTGCACTAGGGGACGCACAACCTCCACTAATATATTAAGAGTGAGCTTCTAAGTTCCAGTGCTGAGTTCAATTTCACCCAGAGTAGCTGTGGGGCAAACATAGTTCCCAAGCTTTAGAGTTCATAAGTTATGATATCATCTTAAAGGTTATCATAAGGCATAGGGGAAAAATAGCAATGGAAAGCTGATTTGTCAAAATGCTTTTTCCCAATACAACTTCAGCTAGAAACTGTTATTCTGTCTTTCTGGAGTTCATCTTAATCTGTCAGTTCTTTTTGGACTATTTTACATCTTTAAAACATTGAAGATTGCAGATCTTCTTGCTCCTCAATTTAACAGCTTTTTTTACTGTTTCTTTTTCTTTCTACCTCACTGCTGGGACTGCTTCATCTTCTGCACTGTTTTCTGCAGTGCTCTCTCTAAAGGATCTACCATTTATGTGCTTATGGGCAATATATCCTGTCTCAAACCCCTACCTGTCCTTCCTTTGTCTAAACACACATCTTTGCTTATCTCTTGTTCTCTTACTATTAAACCCAAATGAAACTCTTCAGCATGCACTGGAAGATCTCAGCACTGTGTCTGTGAAGAGCATATCAACACCGTCCTGCCTGTTCACATCTGAGGCAATGTTTCCTTCTTTTCAGTCTTGCCACCTTGTTTCCAAGTCTCATCTCTCATTCTCTGAAGCTTCTCTGCATTCCTTCCCTGCTGTTTATTCAGACAGATCCAAAAAGCAGGCCACTGCTGTCCTTTGTCCTCATACCTGTATTGCTGTCTTGACACATTTGAGATGAATCTACATGTAAATTCCTTGAGACAGAGATTTTTATTTGCTCCAGTTTTACTCTGAGCTTTGAAACAAATAATGCTTCTTAGTAATTCTCAGCAAGAGCCAGCATGGACTTGAGTTGCAATCTGAAGCCATGTGAGGTCAGCAAATATTTCAGAAAGGAGAGGGTAGGGAGTGGCATGAACTGTATGATAACAAACACCCTATTTTAAAAACTTTACAATTAATGTTTAACCTGAAATTGCCATTAATCACTCTGGTTCTCAGGTTCTTGGCTACTACCACAAACTGTACTTGAGCTAGTTTTCTCTGAGAGACTTTATGTAATACTTAGATTCTCAGGAGCCAATGCTCATATTTAAATCCTTCTTCCACCCTGTTCACTTGGCTTGACACAGAGAGATGTAAGAACTGTAAGTTTTTTCTCTTCAGTGTCACTGAAAGTTCAACCTAGCACTCATTTTGCTGAATTTGCACCAAGTAACCATCTTGAATATTCTCATCTGCTGTTGAGTTTAGCAAGATTGGACAATAGCTTGGGATCTCACTCTGACCTGGAGTTTTGTATTGCAGAAACATTTTGTTGAGTCAATGCCTATTAATGTGGCCCTGCACCTGCTGCTGCTTTTGTATCTCTTTGAAGATGCTCAAGGACACTGAATTGTTGCCTTTTTTTTTTTCTAGATGGTTGCTCAGCTAAAGGATCACCTTATGAGACATCTGCAGTATGTAGGAAAAAAAAAGATTGACCAAATAGTTTTGGATTACGTTGCAAACCTGGTTAGTTGGATTTCATAATGACTTTTTTGAGTAAGCATGCATTTGTTGGATGGTAGATCCTTGGGCATGTAGGATTTGTATATATATGTACATATTTAATGGGAGAAGGTTGATTTTAAGATATTTAAACATATTTTTCAGCTTAATATTGTGTATATTGATAAAGGAAATGCATAATATTTATTTAAGTATTTTTAAAAGAGTTATGCTGGTCACTCAGAATACAGAAAAAACTGTTCTCTTTACAGCTTGTACAAATATGCCCTACTCCCAGAAATGAAAATGGGAACTCATACTGAAAGCTCAAAGAATGATCATTAGATCCATTTAGTTTCCTTTAGAAAACATTGCTGCAAGTCCTGAATAATAGAGGTGCCACCAGGGGAAATAAAAATTGATTAAAAAAGGATTTCACTGCAATATGACACATGGGTAAAGCATCACCGCTGCTACATACTGCCTTCACTGGGCTTTTTGTGTGACAGGAGACAGAGTTTTGCATTAAGAGATCTGTGTGAACTACAGTGAAAATTTTTCTATCTTCCTTCCTCTTTAGAGAAACTTTAAAAAAAAAAAAAAAACCAGCTCTGAAACCTGTGACTGCTGTGCACAGAAATTATTGTACCTGGTTTTGTTTGTCTCAGCATCACGTCTTTTAAGCGCAGAACACAGTTCACAAAAGCTCCTGTGGCCACTACTAAATTCTGTTCTTCGTGCAAGCCCTGCCACAGTGTTCAATAGAAACTCCCCACAGTGCTGTTTTCTGGGAATGGGAACCTTGGGAAACTTTCTTGAGGCTGCTGATGCCTGCATCTCTTCAGAAGGCCTGTGCAAGTCAGCTCTGCTGTCATCCTTTCAAGGGTCTCTGAACTGCTGCAGCTTCACTGCCATTACTGACTTTTCAGGCCTCACTTCATAGCTTGACAAGTTATTTCACTGGTGATTGGCAGGCTTTTCTGCATCTGTGTGGGAAAGAAGGAAAAACTAGTGTCTGATTAAAATACCAAAGCTTTGTACCTGAAAATGGTGGTGAAAAAGCACAAGTGGAATGCTTATTCTCCTTTCATTCGATTTCTAGTAATAGTTTGTTCACTTTTAATAAAAACTTAGGATAAAAAATATGAAAACACCCATATAACCTTGAGACTAAATTATTGTAGACTAAATCTTGCAATATAAACCTCAGCCCTCCCCAGTAGTGAACTTTTTAATGTCACTAACACTAAGAATTCTCTCCACTCAGTTGACAGGCTTATTCTTAGAAAAGCTACAATAAACAGAGATAACCCTGAGATTAGCTCAGTTGGTTACAGCATGGTGATAATAACACCAAGGCCATGGGTTTGATCTCTGTACGGTCCATTCACTTAGGAATTGGACTTGATGATCTCTGTGGGTCCCTTTCCACTTAGGATATTCTGTGATTCTGTAATAATGTGTCTCTAAAAGTTGCTTCTGCCTTCTGGCTGGTGCATGTTAGGTACTGCTTGGAAAACTTTAAAATTATGTCATTGTTAGACTGGGGTTTTCCCTCATCTTAATCGGAAACTATTACATCTTAAACCTTTCTATATCCTAAATGTTTGAGTTCTTCAGGGGAATGACTTTGTCTGAGTCTTCCAGCAGTTATTTGTAGCATCAGCAGCATTTAGCTGAGCTATTGAAACTAGTGAAACAGAAGAGACTTGAAATTATTTGCCTGTCTGTTTGCCATCATAAAATATTTTTTTGTTATGTTCAGGAGCCCAGGAGTGGTCAGAAGAGGGCTCTGTGGTGTGTAGTCACTGTATACATCAGTTACAGCTGAAGTCAGAGTAGCCAAGACCTGGGAGCACTGACAGTTTCTCATAAAACAGCAGACAAGGGCTGGTTGCTGTCCGAGAGCTGGGTGTTCTGTGTACAGAGAAGTAACGTGGGGAAGTGTGACTGGCATGTCTTGGTGGGAATTCCTTGTTTGCCAGAGTGTGCCTGGTTCCCAGCCCACGTGCCACCTCACCTGCAGTAGTCTTTGTGTGTCCATAGTCTCTCTCTGTCCTGCAATTACTTTATCTTGGCTTTACTGCATATCTGTTCTTTCACTCTCTGCATTTCAGTGAGGCAGGAAAGGGGGGAAATAACTTTCAGAAGTAGTGTGACATTTGCTGCCCTGACAGCAGGTGGCAGAGGAGGCAGGGTGAACTGCAGCCTGTGGCACAGGAAAGAGGCAGACCCGACTACACCTGCTCTGCAAGTCACTGCGGTAGCTGCACCTTTCCCTCTGATGTCTGTGGCCATTTCCTTCTGATGTGGGCTCAGCTGCAGATGAATAGAAGACAGAAACCCATTTGGATTTGAGTTTCCTCGGCAGGAGTTGTCATATCCCCTGTGCAGGAGGGATCTGGAAGACAGCAAGACCTTGTCTCACTCCCTTTTCTCCTTTGCTCCTGATTCCTTTGCTCCTGATTCTTTTCTTTGTCTGCTCCTGTGTCCTTGCTATAGAAACAGCCACAGGAGATGAGCAGTTGTGGTTCCTAATTACTTTAGTGGAACTTCACTCTCCTTGTTCCAGGCAGCACTGCCTGGAAATGCAGATGTTTCAAGGCAGCAAGGACAGCACTGTCAGCCTGGACCCTCCAGCATGCACTATCTCACTGTTGGTCACATGTTCTCTCATTAGTTTAGAGCACTCCAAGGGAGATGTCTTCTGGTACTTACCCCAAAAAACTTCATATTTTGTGTCCTTGTTATTCAATGAAAAATGGCCTTGTCGGGTATGGGTGTAGCTCTTAACTTGGTTCCTCCAGAGACCCTCTGCTAACCTTGGACAGGAAACTGCCTGTGCTCCCTCTATCAAACAAATGTTTCCTTTCTCTCGTGAACATTATCCTGTGTGTTATATTGTGCAAAAAAGTTTGAGACATCTCTTTCTGTATGTGTTTTCTGCAATGTCCATGCTAGATGTTCATCTCCAAAGCAAGTCATGCTGTTGGTAAAGGTGTCACAGCATGCACGTATTTAAGATTCAAGTATGTTGTGATAGCAAGGTTGACTATGACTTAAGAAGCTGTTAGCTTTCTATACCCTGTGAAAGCTGTACAGTGTGCTATGGTATTAAGAAAAAAAATATTTATTCTGGAGTATCCCTCCCCTGAAAACCATTTTTGTTGCACAAATAATAAGTGGTGATTTTGGAGCTTGAAAGAACCCTCCCTTCACTTCAACACTTATCTTCAGATCCAACTGCTCATGATGCAGAGGCCTTAGCTGCACCCTATGTGCTGGCCAGGGGTGAAAGTCATTCCAACAGCAGGTGCAGTCCTTGTGACCCTTGTCTGAAAACTGGAAATCACTCATTTCCTGGAAAACTTGCCATACTCCAGAAAGATTAAACTAGATCTTTCCACTGCATCTAGAAAGTGTAGAGATGTAAAATATTAGGTGGTTATTTTGCATCAAGTAGCTGTGTAAGCCTGGCTCAAGTGGTGGTGGAGGGATAAGGTGTTATCTTGTAGAGCTTTCTGGCCAAGGTGCAGAGGAACACTGAGGAGCAGCACTGAAGACCAATATTCCAGTTCTGGCCTTTGCACGTCAACATCTCCCATGTGTCCCATTTCCCTCTTGCTCAGAGCCTGTGACAAGTTAGACATTGGAGAGGGCAAAGCCAATGAGAGAAAAAGAGAATAGGGAAAAATGATTCCTGGATTATGGCCATCTGGAGCAGGGAAAAGGGTTTGTAACTTCTCGTGACACCTCTTTGCAGAAGAGGGGTCGGACTTGCTTCCTGAAAATTTCCTGGGATTGATTGATTGCTGTGCTTTGAGGGCCAGAGATAAAAGGCTCAGAGGAAGTTTCTCAGTTGTGTTAGGGAGATATGGAAGTGGTTACACATGACTGCTGTGAGGAAGTTATTTCAGCTCTTTCGTGTGTGGTTTCTCTTTCAGCTGCAGAAGCTGAGATGGCCCAAGTGTGAGAACGGGGCTTGTGGCTTTGGTGTGCTGACTGTCTGTGGTGGGGGTCGGTTTGGGAGCACAAAGAAGCAACAATATGGGCCAAGGGATTGTTTTATTTCACTGTGGACAAAAAGGAAACTCAATAGAGGAGGAGAGGCATTTGCTTGTCTCATCTTCCTGCTTGCCAGGACTAGATTTGAGATTCCTCCTGCAGGCTTTTCCTGGCAAACTGAGGATTCCACTGTCTTCAACATCATCCACTTTTGCTGAGCCCTTGGGAATGTTCCTTGCCAAATGCTCAGCCACTTGGACGTGCAGTTTTGCTTCCGTGGCAAACAGATCTTTGAGAATTTGATGCAAAAGCAGGAGATGAGTTATCTCCAAGAGGCACCATGTGTTAAGTTGCTGTAGGTCTTGCACAATGCTTTGATGAGCTGGAAGCACTTTCAACTTCTAGAATATTGCAATAAAATTACAATTCAAATTTTAATAACTTTACCTTTTGAGCCCCTAGGGAAAAAAAAGAAGAAGACTTAGTAGGAGTCTCATGAGAAGATTTTAACGTAAACTGGTGTGTGAAATGAATGAAGGCCAAGGGCCTGCTGTACACAGGCTCCTGGTAACATCCAGTCTTTTCTTTGTTGTTTTAGCTGAATCTGATACATCGAATAATGAAAGAAGTTTGGAGGAGATACCAGCTTCACTCCTGTGTCTTCTGCTTGTGAGCAAGTCATTTGTTAAAGTTTTCAGCTTGCCTTTTAAAATACAAGCACAATGAGTTTGGTCTTCAACAGTACCACTGGTTTGAACAGTCAGTGCTTATGCTGCTGTGAATGTCAATGTGACTGTCACCTATAGTTCCTAATGATCCTGCTGGCCCTCTCTAAATTAATTTAAATTATTTTAACTATTAAAGATTAAATATTTTAAATTATATTAACCAAAGATTTCTACAGCTGGAGTTCAAAGTTGCTGAGTTTATAGTCATCCTAAGCTGGTAGTGGGTGTTAAACACCTGTAAGAGCCAGGTCCCTTATACCAGCACCCTTTCATCTGTTGCTGTGGATTCCAGGTGCTGCTGAGAGACTTGCAAATATGCAGCAGTGGGGGGAGGAGATGGGGACACCAGAGCAACTTTGTGTGCCAGCACTGGGCAGCTGGTGCTGTTGGGTGACAGACACCTCAGTAAACAAGGCAGCATCTCCTGGCACTTCACCCCAAATGCAGGCATTCAGTGCACGTGTAGTACAGCAAATTGACCATCTCTCCAGCAGAGTGTGGGCACCTCAGGTTCTAAATATGTTGCTCCTTCATTAACTACAGTGATGAAAGAGGAAGTGCAGGAGAGTTTGCGGTGTTCCACATCATGAGTCGGATTCTGGAAGCAGCAAATGGCATGTGCATGCCTTTACCTCCTGGTAAGTCCCATGTTTTGCTGTTTCAATCATAACTGAGGAGAGAAATAAATTCCTCCTTTGAGAGCACGTGTCAAGTTAGCTGTGGCAGTATTGAAAGCCAGTCAAGACAGTTACAGAGGAGAAGGCCTTTGATAAACATGTGCAAGTGAAATGAAGCAAAACTAAATAGTTTTAGAAACAAAGACAACAAGACAGAGGTTTCCAGTGGAGTGCTTGGGTGCAGTCTTACCTTAGAACTAAGATTTAGGCTCCTTTCATTTCTGTATGTTTTTAGAAAACTGGAGTTCAGTGTCTAGAGCCACAAGGGAAAATTCCTACCCTGGAGCAAAAAGAGTGTTTTTTCTCATGCTGTTGCTCTGCTATTATTTTTACAGTTTTATCCTGAAAGGATTACCTCCAGGCTTGATAGAAAAGCTGGTCTTGATGGTAGAATTTGATTTCCCAGAGCTCCCCGTAATCACTTATGGTCTTTTCAAAGTACTTGCTTATTTTTGTTAGGGAAAGACTTCTTAACATCTTAATGCTTTCTGATTCTGATTGACTATTCCTAGTTTGTATTTCCTGATCTGTCTTCAGTTTTTGAAACTGTTTTTGGTATGAATTGTTGATCAGTCCATCTGGGCACAAATGCTGCCATGCAGTCATGTCATGTGATGACAAGCCTGTTGTTAACAGAGGCTGTGGGAGTATGTGGGTGGCAGCCACATACTGAGGGTGGTGAGGCCTCAGGTTTTGATTAATTAGGAGGAAAGAAAGATATAAAAGACAAATTGATAGAATAATTCAGATATGAGGCAACAGCTTGGAGATGTTTAGTGACTCTGTATGACTTTGATGACTGTTTTCAGTCCCCTTGGCTTTGTTCTTTCTGGTGGGATTGTCCTTGAGAGGACTCAAAAGATGCCTAAATAAGACTAAATGTCTTGATAAACTGATTTCTTCGACTAGAAACAATCAAAAGTTAAGGGGACTGATGGCTTTAGCTAGATTAATGCCAGTCTCTAATAGAGACTTAGGAAAAAAAGCCCCATATTGCATCAAACAACTTTGCTTCTTTCGTAGGTTTTCACACTCTGCACTTGGGTCTTGGTGTTCGTTGTCTCCCTCTGTACACGCTCCTGCACTACATTGATATTGGAGTCTTGCAGTTGACAGAAACGTGTGTCAGGAAATTGCTGAAAGGTACAGTGAGCATCAAGTGTTTCATTTGCTACCAGCCAACTAATTGGGAGTATTGTCCTTCAAGCCACTCAGCTTGGACACAGGATTTATTGCCCAGGACACTCAGCTCCCCTTAGAGTGTTGTTTCAGTGAGGGTGTAGCTGATGGTGTTGCCCACCTGCAAGGGCTCAGATGACATGATTTGCCTTCTCATAGTACACAAATAAATATCTGTTTGGAGAGAATTTGTGTTTATAGCTTTTCCACTTGGGACTTCTTAGAAAAGCGAACTCTAAAGGTCATAATAGAATTGGGGAATTTGTGTGACTCTATGAAAGTGCACACCTATGTGTGAGGAATTTGGTCTGCTATCCAGTCCTCAGCTTTTGCTTTAATTTTGTTTGGAAGGAGAGGAACAGGCCTGTCAGTCTGACCTCATGGCCGGGGAAGGCCATGGAGCAGATCACTCCAAATGCTATCCCAAGGCATGTGCAGAGCAGCCAGGGGATCTGGCCCAGCCAGCACAGGTTTGTGAAAGATTGGTGCTGCCTGACCAACCTGGTCTCCTTCTATGACCTGGTGACACACTTAGTGGATGAGGGAAAGGCTGTGGGTATTGTCTACCTGGACTTTAGTAAAATATTTGGCACCATTTCCCACATCATTCTCCCAGAGAAACTGGCTGCTCATGGCCTGGACAGGTGCACTGTTTGCTGGGTAAAATCTGTCTGGTCAGCCAGGACCAGAGAGTGGTGGGGAATGGAGTTACGTCCAGCTGGTCACCAGTGGGGTTCCCCAGGGCTCAGTGTTGGGGCCAGGGCTGCTTCATATCTTTGTGGGCAGTCTGAACAAGGGGATCAAGTGTATCATCTGTGAGTTTGCAGATGATATTGAGAATTGAAATTTTCCATTAATTTCGGGGGTGATATTTATTCAGAATGTTTTCAATGACAATTGAAAGTTTGTTATGTGGTTAATGATTGATTAGGTTTTTTGCCTATTTCTTGTAGATCTGGATGACACTGAACAGAATGAAAAGCTGAAATTTAGTATTGTCATGAGGCTTCCTGAGGTAACTAATGACTTTGGATGTAATTTCTTGGACTTTGGAATTTATAGGAAGTTCCTCCTCATGTGTAGTATCAAGCCAATGGAATACTTGGCTGTTATTCAAATAGAGCCTGATTCAAATATAACCTGAACATTCATAGTTTCTCTATCTGCTGCTCCTGGCTGTAGGATACCCTGATAACTTAAATTATAGATTAGTCCATAGTGTTTTACAGTGTCTCCATGGCCCTACAGGAGTCAAGAAGACTTCTGAGTACTTGTGTGCATAAAGCAATGAGGGTTTAATGGGGTTTAAAGGGGCTTTATGGGGGTTTTGTGGGGGAGTTTTAGCATCCACAAAGCCTTTCTCACTTGTGACCTCTGCGTTTGCTTCTATACACTTTATCAAATATGTTCAGAACAGTAAAAGCTGTAAAATCTGATCATACCACAGCTCTGTGGAGGAAACTGAATTACAAGATCTCCCCTCAGTGAAATCTCTCAGCCTCACCCATCAGTGACTTCTGTAGCCACACAGTAATTAGTTAGAGCTAATTACTGGTGCTTCATAAAAAGTTCCAGCAGAATGAGAGATGGACTTCTCCCCTTTTGCTCTTAGTGCACACCACAGGACTGCAGAGGAAGCACAACATCTCAGTGGGCAGAGGAACACCAGGGATCCCCCTCAGGGAGTGCCAGGCTTTTCTCGACATAAGTTGCCCATTGTTTGCTCATTATGGGCTGTTACAATATAGTTCAAATGGCCAGAAGTGCCACTTGGGTTTTCCTCTAACAAAGGCTTCTTTATTTGGCAGCTCTTTTGAGAAGGGGTAGAGGAGGAGAACTCCACAGGATGTTCTTTGTCCTCTGTGTCTTGTTCTGGGCCTGGGCTGGAGAGCTGGGGTCAGCCCCGGGCCTGTGGGTGGGGAACACCATTCCAGCCGCGCTCTGACGAAGGCTGAGCTGGGAGAGCTGCAGGGGACGGGTCCTGCTGGCTACACACAGTAGACTCAGTGCCTTATTGTATCTATTTACAGCTTTGGGAAAAAATGCAGGGAGTAGTTTGTTTGCCGAAAAGGTCACTTTGGGGTGACTTGGACTATTTTGAGCAGGTTACATTCAGTAGATGACTTCAGTTCCATCAGAAGCAAGGATTTAAGCACCATTGAAATTGTGCAGCCTTTACTCAAATAAACTCCTGCAGAAATCTGTATTGCAGTACAGCTGAAAGGGAGGGGGGGAAGATCTAGATAGGGAAAAGAGCAGAAGGTGGAGCTGATTTCACAGTGTGTTCCTATTCCTTTGCTTGTTGGTTAGAATTGGAAGCTTTGGGAAACCTGGTTTTGAATCTCTTGCCTCTGGGAATGTGAGTCAATGTTATCAGTTTCCCAGAAGATGACCTGAATAATGGGATTCTAACTGTGTTCCCACTATGTCTCCTTGTCGGCATTTGGCTTGTGTAAGATTCCTGGGACAGCCTAAGAGAAACCCTGTCCTGAGTGGAACCTCAAGGAATGGGGTATCGACATTATTATTTGGGGGAAGAATAAATACCAACCAGAGTCACAGTAAAGGATTAGTGGTCATTTTAAGCTTCAGTTGATATCTAAGTACACATTCCAAGTGGGACAGTGGCACTGGGACAGACTGATTGAGCTGAATACTGAGCAGTTTCACACATTTTGGTAACATATGGAAAGTTCTTAGTTACTTGCTAGGAAAGGAAGGCTCCGTGGCTACACATGATGCCATCTTGGCCTCTGTCATCAGTGTGGGAAAGCAAAGCATCTGTGTTACAGCCTGGATACAGTTTCAGGTCTTTTCCTCCTTTTCCCTCTCCTAAGCTTCCACTGTCCTGTGTTTATCTTCTCAGGTTTTTGGGTTTTGTTTTTTGCTTACTAGGCTCTTGGTCAAAAGGTCCGCCAGTTCTGGAATCATCCCATAAATGCAAATTTAATTGCACGGAAATATGTTAAGCTTTTGCTCGAGAACCTGGAAAACAGGCAGGTAAGACCACAGAGGCCTTTTCTTTCCTTTTTTTTTTTTTTTTTCAACTTGTGCTTTTACAGTGTTGAGATTGCTGAGCTTTCTTTATTCTGTAACACACTGAAGAAACACTGAAGCTTGGTACTGTGTGACTTGGTGAGCCAACCTGCAGTGTTCTCCCTTACAGTGCACCAGGTCTATCCCTGAGAGATTCTCAGTCCCTGTGGAGTTTTTGCCACTGAACTACCTGACGAGTATGTTGACAGAGATAGAGAATCAAGGTAATGTTCTGTACTTTGGAAGACCAGCACTCATTACCCTTTGATGCTCACTCAGATGTATCCTGACTATATTGACATAACTTAGTTCTAAAACTCCAGTGATGTCTGAACACATAGGTTTGGTGGTCTTTCTGCTGATGGGAAGTGCAAGGGGGCTTCTTCACTCTGTTTCTTTTCATCCAGATCCTCTTTGTGTTGGATCCAAATAGCAAACCTGCATTTTTCAGAACCCATGTAGTAAAATGTGGTTGGTGTACAGCATGGTAGCAGCTGTTGTGTGTTCAAATGGGGAGAGAACAGTTTGGTCCTTATTTTTGTTCCTTCTGGTAGCTAAGAGGCAGCCAAAATCAGATCTTCCACCTTAGAAAAGAGTACCCATATCCCTGGATTCAGAGGTATTCTGAAGTACCATTTTTCCTTGCCAAGCTGTTCATTTTTGTGAAGCACCATTCCCACTGATGAGGGTCTTTGCTTCATCCTGAAGCACACGGAGGTTTTGAATTCTGCTGAACAAGCAAGGTGCACTAAGGAAGGCATTACTGGCTGTGCCTGTAACCAGTAAGCAAAATAAATTCAGGGGGGCTAAACTGAGATTGTCCAAGTATGGGTATGTCCATTTGGGAGGAAAAAGAGTTAAACCGTGTAGCAGTATAAGAGAATGGGCCCTAGGCCATCTTCTGCACTAGCACTAACACAGCCATTGTGCTTTAATCTTGGTTTGGATCTCCAGTGTAGAATTGGTTTGGAAATCCCTAGCAGCCTCCAGAGATGATTTAGCTTCCCCCTGTGTGAGGTATCATTTACTTACATCCCACTACTGGGACAGGTTTTGCCATGGAGGAGCATCCAAAGAACACCACTGAAAGCTGTTGGTATTTTGGGTACATGAAAACACAGTTCTATCTATTAGCCCTTATCTTTTGGTATCTGTTGTAGATGAAGATGTTTAATAGATTGCAGGACTATAAGTGTATAGGAGCATGTACAATTTTGTAAATACTTTCCCACCATGTTTTTCTAGGTGTGCATCCATATGAAAAACAAGACCATGTTAATGCAAGATTTGTAGAGGAAATGGCACTCAAGCACACTATGACACTTTTGGGCCTCAAATATTCCTGAAATATTGTGCTGTTGAAGAAGGCTGTCAGACTGTGGTGCTTGTGTAAAAGTATTCACTTAAATACCACGTTGTTTCCCAAATTACCCACGGTTTTGGGTAGCTGCTGGTACTGACAGGAGCTACTCAAAACAGTTTGGTCCAACATACTAAGGTTGAAATTACTGACTTCTAGAGAAATCCTAGAGAAATGCATTTGACATGAACCCAAGTTTGAAATATATCTATGGTTTCATTTGGAAGTGATCAAGTAGGTGGAATGACAGCGGGTATCAAAGCACGCTGTGAAAATTGGTATTAATGTCATGTATTTTAACAAGACAGTCCTGGAAAAGGCAGTCCAGTTGTACAGAAACAAGAACCAGTAACTGTTTGCTCAGATTAATAAAAGGATTTCTTGGTGTGATTATGTAAAGCTGGTAAGAATAACAAATGAGTTTTATGTCAGGCATCAGTAACGATGTATTCTTTCCTTGTAGTGATCATTAGTTACTTTATGGTACTTCTGCCTCTGGACCTGCATTGTAATATTTTCAGTTTTGTAATTAACACAAAATATCATCTCCTTAAAGTGCATGCAAAAGATTTTGTTGAGGGTTTCTTGTCTGTTGGTTTTGGGGTTTTTTAAAGATATGTATAAAATATTGTAAGCAATACAGGATAAGAACAAAGCTTTTGAAATTTATCTTAACAGTATCTTGGACAGAGTTTTACATAATTCTTTCGTACAACTTCTAGTGTTACAGTTCAAACCTCAGCTTCAGAAAGGAGCTTAGGGAGGCTGTTTTTCCTTTGTTTTCAACTTTTATTTGTACATAACTGAGCCAGTATTGTTTGTTCTTTTGTTTTAAGTTCTGAACTGTGACATTAATTTAAAATGGTAATAGTGGTTTGCTATGCAGAGAAAATTGTCAAGTTCTGCCATGCAGGATTTCTGCAGTCTTTACTGGATTTTACAACAACTCTACAAAATTTAAGCCTATTAAACTAGAGAATCTCATTAACAATTTGATATATTTTGGAGGGTTTGAATAATAACCTCTGATATTTTCTCCTAGCAGTTTCCACTGATGCTTCCTCTTCCTTACCAGTGAAATAAAAAGATATGGTTCCTGGGAGTGACTCTGCAAGTTCATGGTCACTCCCTTGTCCTTGCCATCAGAGAAGCTTTAGCTTTCTCAGTGACTGCATAGTGGGATGGATTATTTTTCTCAATATAATTAGAATTTCTCTGGGAAGCGTAAACTCCAGTCCCAGACTGCAGAAAGCCATGTTGGTGTATAAGTGGTGGCCACTTTGTTCATATTATCTTAATAACAGGAGAAGATTTTCCAGCCTTTTCTTTTTAATGAAATGTATTACAACATATCTTCAGATGCAATAAAACTTTACCTGGAAAAAAAATAAAGCATAGCATTATGACCACTAACTTTTCTTAACACTTTAAAATACTGCACTGCATTTGGGATGCCAGGAGAAGAGGCTTTGGATCACCAACTAGTTAACTGTGCTTTTGGCATGAAGAAGTACTTTGTTTTCAATATGGACTTGGGCTGAACACTAACAGACATTTCTTCAGTGCAGTGTAAATGCTGCTGACCCTCAGGATTCAGCAACCAGAAATGGCCTCTCCTGCTTCAGGTGCTGCCTGTTGAGGTTTCAGATGTCTGTGCAGTAGATTCGCTGAAATGTCTCCGATCTGAACTGGATTCACTTGGTCTGAGAGGAGGCAGAGCACTGTGGGGCCGTGGGAATGGGGGACTCTGTTCCTTATCCGGGATAGAGGAGGTTGGGCATCCTTGGGCTGTCGTGTGGGCATGGCCAGGCACTGCATCTTGTTCCTTCTCTGCAGGGTCCTGTCAGAGAAACACAGTCTGATCACAGAGGGATTGTGTGCTTTAAAACTCCAGTGCTCTCCTGAGCCAATGTACAGAATCTGGGACAAAGGAAACATGATCAGTCTAATCATTGGCAAGCCAGGAAATCTGGAGGGGTATTAAAAGCATGAGGTTTTGACCGGGTAGATGGGAGTTTGTCCTTTTTAAATAGTTGACAGTTTGAGCCTGTCGTGCTTTTGTTATTTGTGAAGAAAACAGATTAGAGGAACTTTTAAAAGCTGTAATAATTGTAGAACATCTCGGGAACAATTCTGTTCCTGAATACAGTTACTGCAGTGAGCTTTTGTGCACAGCACTGAAGGGAAACTGAGTCACAGCATGAGGAGAAGGGTCAATGACAGAGAAGATTCTTATTCTAAACCATTATTCTGTAGGAGCTCTCTGCTCTGGGATCACTGACTATTTCAGGGACAAAGGCAGTGTCCAGCAGGGTAGAGTTTGAAGCACAGTTTGATGTGCTGCCCTGTCTACCCTCAGTGTCTTGCCCAGCAATCTGATTTCTTGCTGCTTCTCATCTGATGCTCATAGCATCTCCCACATATCAGATGCAAAACTTATTTCTCCTGAACCCCACACCTCACCTTTTGCAGCTTTACCTTAAAATCAGTATTCCACTGACAGCTGTCTCACCTATCAGCCACAATACGGTCACACAAACTACTTTAATAATCCAAGATGACACTTTTAGTACATGATCTCCTAAAGACTGAATGACCAGCTCTAAGTGGTGTTGCCAGACTGGAGTTAAAGCTCCACAAACCCCCCTTAGTAGCTGTCTCTGTCTGTACCATGATCTGGCTCCTGGAGCTCTGTGTTAGCCAGTGAGCGGCTCCACGTGGAGCCAGCACAGCTCTTTGGGAAAGACCAGGTAGAGCAGTGAAGGGATGGGGCTGAACACTGAATTGCAATGTATGACAAAAACTTACTTCAGCTCTGGCTTCAGCTGCTGCTTTGTGTGCCTTCTCACTGCCTAGGACCTTCAACCATTCCTTTTCTGTTTCCTTAGGAGGGGGGAGACCTTGACTTATCCTCCATGAAGCAATCATCACAAATTGTTCTTTTTCTTTCATTTCCTGCTGAAGTTGAACGACAAGTGATTGCTTCATGGTCAGCTCTGCAATAAGAGCCCTCCTTTCCTGGGTTTTGTCCTTTATCTTCCTCTGCAGTTCATTTATCTGGAATTCAAAACAGCTGCATTGTAGTTAGGGTTTCCTTTTAGGACTTACTGGGCATGGCACTTAGGTCAGCATTAGATATCTGAAAACTAGTCCAACTTGACAAGGTTTTAAATAATAGTTCCACACTTGAAAATTACTTAATTTCTATAAGCACTTGGAACCACAGAAACTGGCAGCTCAAGAAGTAAGATTTACCCCAATACAAGACACAGGAAAGCACATTTGTCATTGCCTCCTGCCCTTTTCAGTTGGACAGCAAAATTCCCCCTGCCCTCAAAAGCTCAGGACCCCAATTCAGAGTTTGTGCACAGTTAACTTTGTAATAAAGGTGAAATAAGGCCAATTCTTATGAGATAATTTTGTGATGATGCAGAGGGGCTGGGGGTTGTGACATTATCCTTGCAAGGGACACAGCTGGAAAGGAATGTGGCAGGAATCCTTGAGTCTGACTGGAGTGGCTTAAAAAAACCCAACAAAACTTAAAGACTCTTTAAGTGACTAATAGGGCAGAGCACTTGTGAATGTAACCTTTGGCACGCTGCCATTCTTACAGTAGTTTGTTAGCCCATGGCCATCATTTCACAAACAAAAGTGACAACTATGATATTTCTCTGTCTGGAAAACGAATGATTGATAATAAAAATCTGTTTTGTTTTAAGCCTTCCTGCCTGCCAAACTTAACACCTAACAAAAGAAATCAACTCTGGCCTTGTTTTAAATTAATTACTTAGTATTTTTTTTCTGGCTTTCCCTCAGCTCTGATCTATTTGCAGCTTTTTCATTAGGAGCATGGGAGCTGGGAGCATTTTGGTCTTTCACAAACAATATTACTGACAGTTAAAAGGAAACATCTATCATTATATAAAAATAACTGTATTGAAAATGATGTTTCCTGTGTGATTCTCCCTACCTAAATAGCAAATTGAGCCTGATACCAAGTTCATCTTAGTTTATGTTGGAGTAGAATTTACCAGGCCTTTCTTTATACCTTTTTAGGCTTTGACATGTTTGTTGTTAAGTGCACATGCAAAAGAAAGATTCCACAAAGTTTATAAGAATCTATTTCAGAAAGAACTAATCCTATATTTTTGTGAAAGATACCAATTACAGTGCAATTTTCTTTTTAAAAGAAAGTACATTTGCCTAGTGGTTTTGGTATTATCTGTATGATTGCTACTATGCATGTTTCTGATTTCTGAAGCATAGCTTATGACTTGCCTATCAACGTTTCCAGCCACTTTTGTAATTTGCAAGTGAATCGCCTCTTGCCCAGATATTATTTCATTTTGTAAAGGTTGGCAAGCAGAGTGTGCAGTGCCCTCCTCACCCTTTTAGCGAACAGCAGCATGTCCTGCTTCCTGTTCTCTGCCTCGACACGGATTCTGTCCATCATTTCGGAAATGGACTCGCAAAGAAATTCCTTCTGCATCAACTTCTGCTCCTTTTGGAGCAGCTCTGCTTCCAGCTGCAGCAGGGAGGAACACACACAAGGTGTAAGGAAATGATGGGGGAAGGTGCAGCACAAGGTGTTCTGTGATTGCTTTGAGCTGCTGAAGTAATACCAAAAAACCCCAAACACTTTCACTATCACTTTTCTCAAAATTTTCACCCTCTCTGCCAAGTATCAGGCCCAAACTGGCTCAGTTGGTTACTGTCACTCATACAATTCTTCCGTATTAGACTGGGCCCTTTTGGCAGTGGGGGTTACATTATTGTAACTGCCTTGCTATGCTTTTTTTTTGAAAGCAATGGGGTTTTATTCTAGTGTTTGTTTGTTTTTTTTTAATGTTCTGGTTTCTTGAGTCACACCATAATGGGAAGGTTTCAGCTCTTGCTTTGTATACCTTCTCTCTCCTGATGCTAAAAAAAGAGAAAGTATGGGCTCCGTAAAGTAACAAAACAAATACAACTACAATGACTTTAATTCCCAAGGAGATTGAAATAGATGTTTAAACTAATCATGGGTCCAAGAAACCCTGCTTTTTAATGTGCAGGTTGATGACAGCAGACTTTGTTGTGGCCTGTTTGGCTACTCAGAGCTGCCTCCAGTCAAGGAACGTGGGACAGTAAGGCAAAAAGCTCAGGTAATTCAAGCAGCAGTGTTCAGGGATAGGATTTTGAAAGGACATTGGTGTGTGCTGCTCTGACTTTGCTGCTACTGCCCTAACACCTTCACAGCTCTGTGTGAATCCCCCCAACACTGAACACAGTGGGAGGAGTTTTGTGCCTCTATAAATGGAACAGACAAAAACCAATAAGAAAATGCTGTGTCTGCTCATTCCATTCCTTTACCTTCTTCCCTACCCCATGCAGAGGGTTCTGAACTGGGCTTTTGATTGGACCTAATGCTTCCCTCCAAAGTCTCTCGGGGCAGTCCCCAGCCGTTCAGCTGCTGGGCTGGCCTGGCTGCTGCTTCCCCCAAGGCCTGTTTGGTGGCTCCCTGTTCAGCAGGGAAGCAAAGCAGTAGAGCCCAGCCCTGCCAAGGTGGGCTGTTCGATTCTGTGTCACCCAGGCAGACTCTGTTAGGAGGGTAGCAGATCTACCTCCTGCTCACAGCCCGTGGGTAGTGGTGGAACAGCTCACGGCCTGTTGCTGAAGACTGGCAACTATTGGCAGTTTGTTCTTCTGCACTTATCTCCCTCTGCTGCTTCCCCTAGTGAGGTGGGTTTGTGCTGAAGTGCTAACAGTGTGAATGGACTGGTTGGCAGAGGATGCAGGAGAGCCAGGTGTACCTCACAGAGCTCCCCCTCCCCAGCCTCTGCTGGAAGAAGTCAAAATGCCCCACATCCAGTTGACCTGGAAAGCAGACACAAGGCTGGAGTTCACAATAGCCAATCATAATTATTTAAATTCCATTTGCATTTTATAAAAGTGGTCGAGTGCAGCAGGATAGGTTGGCATGTGAGAAGTGATGTTACCTGTTCAATCTTTTTTAGCAGTTCAGGTGCAGATGGGTCCTTCCCTCCCATTTCATGCCTTCTGCTTTCATTTGTGGCATCACTGAAGATTTGCTCCATCTGTTTAATCTTCTCCTTGCACTGGGAATACTAAGAAACAAAAAGCCACAACAATTATTTATTCCCACCAAACTATCCCAATATCTTGGTCTGCAGACTTCAATGGACGAGATTTCCTTGTACTGGGAAAGAGGGAGGGTAACACAGAAAATTATGAGCCCGTTTAAAATTTTATTTTAAAAGGGAACTATAGCGTGACAGTTGGAGGACAGAGGAAACCCTGCTGTCTGACAGAAACTGAGTTCCACCTGTTTCTTGGACCTCAGGCTACATTTTTTTTATCCCCAGTAATACAATAGAAAGTCCTGCTTCCCCACGGGTTGGTGCTGCAGGTCTCATCCCTACAGGCATCCAAGTTTTCTACACTGAATTTCCCAGGCACATGTCCTGAAGTGACTCAGCGGTGACACTGAGCAATGTGGCACCCCAGGGACTCATAGAGGCAGGTGTTCCCTGACCTTTCTGATGAGAGACCTTCCCATGGAATAACACTTCCCAGAAAATGCTAGATGGACATGCAGGCTCCACGTAAATCCTCAATAAAGGAGTAACTGGGGCCATTTTTTCCATGTTTGGACTTGCAAGACTGACAGTGGTGGGGTCTTGTGCTCTGATAAGCACCTGGCCATCTGTCAGTGAGTTGTCACTGCAACCTTGAGCTATTAGCACTGACATAACACTACCCAGGTATAAATATTAACCATCCACTGCAGCTGATGATTGATTAAGGAAATAAGTGGTCACTAGCTCTCAAAGTTATGAGCAGTCACCAGAATATAAAGTAAATGTTTAGATGTTGCTGAGATGGGGTTTGTTCCTGGAAGTTAACAATTCATATTTAACTACAAAAGGAAAAACTGACAGCTCTTGGGTGTCAATGGAACAGTACCAGAACACTTTTTCTAGTAAAAAAGCACCACACAGCTCATTCTTGTACACTTTGTCTAAAAGCAGGTAAAAACCTTAAATGACTGTAATGAACAATTTCCTCAGCAAAGCATGATTCAGCGCAAAAATAATGAACTGAAAGATATATTTTAATTATAAACAACTAAAACTCAAGCCCGAAAATACAGAGTGGAAGAATGCAAAAGTAGGACCAGCACAGCAGGGTGCAGTTATGCTTCCAGTGATCTTTCTTATCTGGGGCCAAATTTCTTATCCACTAAAAATCAGGGGAAAATACCTTGTTGGAGGCAGTGGTACCTTAATGAGATTAGGGGCAGCTCACCAAGGAAAATTTTGCAGGACTGAATAGTTAATTTAGAGAAGGACTATTGCAGCAAAACCAGTATCCAAAATTCCATAAAAAAATGCATTAAAAGCTTCATGTTAAACCTAACCTCGCTTTTAAATGCAATATGAATTCGAAGTGATCAGATGCAGGACTTTACCTAAGAGATTCTAAATCTTAAAATGAAAAAAAAAAAAACCTTCCTTTCTTGGTGTGGATTTGATACAGCGGATAGGAAAAGGCTCTAGAAGAGCAGCCTTTCTATGGTGGATTGTAATCTGTCAGGAGGGGTGGTTTGAAGGGTGGCCACACAAGAGGGAACACATGGTCTGAAAAAGTGGACATCCAGTGCTTATTTTTGAAATCTCAGAGACAGTAGGTGAGGTATGTACAGCACTAGGAAAGGGCAAATATCAGATTTATTTTCAAAAGTGAGGGGAAAAGGAGCTATGGAACCATAGATAACTTGCCTTCACTTTCTGAAGAATAAATCTGGAACATGTCATTAAGTTTCCTTTGTTGGTGTCAAGAAAAGAAAAAGGGCAGGAATAACAGCCAAGAGAGGTGTGTTGAGTCATGATGCCAAACTAGACCCAATGTCCCACTGTGATGATTTCACAGGTGTATGGATGACAAATAGTAGGTGTCATACATCTTGATTTTTATATAGCTTCAATATTGTCTCATGTGATTCTCATAAACAAGCAAAGGAAATGGGTTCTTGTTGAAAATGTAAGGTAAGTACCTCATCAGCACAATGAGGTCAATCTCAGAGACACTGCAAGTATTTTTTGGCGAACATGCAAATTCAAAATTACCTTGGTTTGAAAAAAGGTCTGAATTAAAAAGATAATATTAAATAAAAAAGGCAAGTTCCTACATGTAGGCAGGAAAAATTGCCTGTACAAACACAAAATCAAAGTCAACTGGTTGGATGCCCTTTTTTATAAAAAGGGTCTGGTTATTACACACATTTATGTGAAAATGAATCACTGTCATGTCAAGAAAAGCTGCCATCATACCTGGACACATAAGCAGGAATGTAACTTGCAAAAGGCCTGAATGAATCCTTTCACTCTCAACCACTACACACTGTACCTCAAGACAAATAAAGACCATAGTGCCAAAAATAAAAGTCATGCAGAAAAACTGTGACCAAAGAAAACTCTGTCAGGGCTGATTGAAAGAAGCAGGAGTGTGTAGCCTAGCAAAAGGAGGGGAGAGGAACATGGTTAACTGCCTTCCAGTAACATGAAATGCTGCAGAGGGGAAAAGAGTGGTCTGCTTGTCATGTCCCTGGTGTACAGAATACAAATCAATATTCTTACACCACAGCAAGAAAGATCCAGGCTAAAGGTCAAGAAAATCTTTCCACTGTTAAGGAAGGACTGGGATAGCTTGTTGGGGTAACAGGTTTCCTAGTGGCTTGAAAGCACAGCTTAGCCCTCTCAGGAATGACAGGCAATCCAATGCTGGCATAGGAGCAGATAGCAGATAAACTCTTTATCTGTCTATCAGTCCCATTATTCTATGCCTGTGGTGATGTAGAGATGTCTGGAGATTTTCATGGGATTGTATCAAAACCTGGACAAATAGTGTTGCCAAATGTCTCAAAAAAATTGACAGTCCTTGTACATTAGCTGAACTCTGAGGCGTGAAAGTCCCATCTACAGCACCATGACAGCTCAGCAGGTCTATGTGCTGGACTAATTAATGGTTGATGCTAAGTATTTCTCATTGATGCATGAAGGCAGATTAGTTTTCATGGGTCACTTCAAACAGCAGGAGCAGCCCCTTGATGTGCAGTCCCAATTAAAAGTTACATAGTTTTATGCCCAGAGAAAACCACCCTACAAATTCACCAGGTACATTTTTTGTATCAGAAAAAGGAAGTACCTGTAAATATTTCTATTTTTAAATCTGTACATTGATAGTAAGAAACCTACCTAGTCCATGTTACTAGAACTTGCTTAGAAGATGTCTGGTCTTGCTTCAGAGAAGGGTTTTTTTTGGCTAAACTATTCAGTGATGTTTCAATCTTTTGTGGAAATAGGCAGCTTCTGATAAAGAGTGCACAAGTGGAACAGACATCACTTTGATGATTAAGCAGCTCATGTGGAATATGAAGCCGCTCAGGTGAAGTGTTTGTTCTTGCTGAATTGACACCCAGCCCTGCTCTGGGCTTTTTGCTTTCCCAAAGGGCACCCCAGCTGCTGAGATTATGGGCCATTTCTGCAGCCTGCAAATATTTCTGGTTTTAATTCTTTGCATTTGTAGTAGTGAAATACCTAGTCCATGTTACTAGCACTTGCTTCAAAGAGGTCTGGGGTTGCTTAAGACTGAAGGAGACAGGAAGGATGGGAAAAGGAGAGGAGAAAATTTAAGAGGCACGGATAGAGGATTCAGCCTGCTCATGTCAGATGATCTGAATTTTATTTAAATTGTAGATGACTTTTAAAGAATCACAGAATCACAAAATCATTTAGATTGGAAAAACCTCTGAGGTTATTGAGTCCAAGCTGTGACTGAACACCACCATGTCAAGTAGACCGTGGCACTGTCATGTCCAGTCTTCCTTAAACCCCTGCAGGGACGGTGAGTCCACCACCTCCCTGGGCAGCCCATTCCAATATCTAATCACCCCTTCTGTGAAGAATTTTTTCCTTCTTATGTGAGTCAAAGTTTCCCATGCCGTTGATGGGCAGATGCCTTGAGAGTAAAGACCTACTGGAGGAATATTGTGCTCCCTACATAAGGTTATCAGGATTTCCCTCTGGAGGCAAAGACACGCAATTTGTTCCATCAGTAAAGAGACCTTGTTCACTTATCTGCATCATTTGTGGGCTCCTAACGTGCAGATAAGGTTAGGGACACTGGCTCCTACACAAAGTCACAACAGAATGGAAAAATAAAACAAAGAGGAGAACTCAGAAATGAGATTTACAGTCTGCATTAGAGGAGGTCTAAGGGACTCTGATAAATATCAGGGTTTCATAGCCCTGTGGTGCACAGAACCTTTCTCTGAACATTTATAACTGTCTACACTGAAAGACAGACAAAGCACAGACTAAAATGAGCTCCTATTACCCCTTCAGAGGGATGAAGACCAGTGATTTAAAGCTGTATTCACTGCATCATCAAGTCAATGTCTCATCCAAATGATCATTATCATGAGATTCTTTGACCATGATAACTGAACAGAAGCCAAATTGGATTTCAACATGGATTCAAATTTGTAATTGGTACAGGAATTAGCAATCTGAATTTAGCAACCAACACCAGAAATCAGATTCAGACTTATAGTTTTTATTTAAATTATGGAGATAAAGCCAAACAATTTGAAACTGCTTCTCAGTGGGCATAATACCTGTTGGCAGTGGGAGTAAGAGTATTAATACTGGAATGGTTGAGCATAAGGAGATGGATGAGTTAGCAGCCAGTTTGAATCATGTAATATCCAGTAATCACAGCAGCTAGTTAAATTTTAAAGGCTGATAACTGATTACTTGCCATTGTTAACTGGAAAATCTCTGACTTGGGAACATTTTATGTCAATATTGCAAAAAGTTTTAAAGTACCTGCAGTAATAGCATTCCTTCAATAGTGACTTTAGGCTTCATGTGAACCATCATCACAAAGAAGAAAGTTGCAGGAATGCAGAACAGAAAAGGCAAAGTTTCATGACTGACCTTGCCAATTTGCAAAAATCACCTGCATTTTGTTACTGTATTTGACTCAGTGACTTTCAGCCTCATTCTAAATCTTACTGAAAATGTCTTTTTTTCCCTTTAGGTTGCGGTTTGGGGTTTTTTTCCCATACCACCTCTGTTCATAGTTTAAATCTGTAAGGGCCCTGTAAAGTTCTTTGGGTATGATTTGCATGAGGTATTGTACTACATTTTATTCTTGTAGCACAGCACACGATTTTTTCAAAAGGCCAGAAGTAAGAGAATAGTGCAAGCACTATTAAACAGTGAGTCACAGCTCCCACTGATGCAAGTTTAAAAGGCAATGGTAAACCCTAATTTATGATTTTGTGCAGGCACTAACGGAGTATGTATGGAGAAAATTACCATCTGGAGATAAGGTCAAAACTAAATGAGCCATTTCAGAAAGCAAGGAAAGAATGTCCCAAGAACTGCAGTTTGTTAGTTGTTTAATGTTATGTTGTAACTAGAACTAAAACTTAGCCTGTTTTTGAGTAGCAGAAAATATATGTGGATTATATCATTGTAGGCTGCAAAGTTTCCAGAGTAGGCTCAGGGTCAAGTGTGAATTGAGTTATTATTTCAGAAATTTGACAATCTAAGTGTATCTCCCACCCCTCCACCTACTCCATCAATACGGTTTTAACAAATTTTATCTGCAGTCCCATTTTTGCCCCATGACTCCCATTCTCCAGCTTAGTCATACTGACATTTCAGGCCATGGGGGGGGTTAGCTGAGATTCCATACCCGGGAAGCCTTTGGCGTGCGTGTAACAAAGTGCATAAGCCAGTCACACATAAACATAGAAACTCCCACATCTGAAGTTAAAACCCTGTGGCAGTGTTTTGCTAGACAGGTGTATTACTCAACTCGCCTTAATAAACTTTGCATATCTAGATATTTTTTTTTCTGTGAAATCTCCCTAAGCTTTAAAATACAGAATGACAGAAAAAAAAAAGGTTCCTCTACCACCAACCTGTATCTCAAGTGTTGCCAGATCTGCATTCAGGGCATTCTTCACTGGGAGCTCTTTCAAACACAAAGCAATCTCTCTCTTTTTCTCAGCTACTTTCAGATTCAGAAAACTGATCTTTTCATCCATAACTTGCATCTCATTATCTCCATTTCTACACATCATCTCTTGCCTGTTTATTTTTTCATATAAGAAGCCTAGTTCTTCATCTCGTTCTCTGAGCAGAAGACAACTGAAATAAGGCCAAAATGAAGAGGTAAATTAAAAAAAAATGACTCATATTCAGTGTATTCCATTCAAGAACATAACCAGTGACCTTGAAAGATAGTAATAATCTGGGAAAATTTACAAAGCTTTCACAAATAACATTTTAATATAATGGCAGCATTTTAAATAAGTAACAAAATAATTGCAATGTTAAAATCAGAGAACAAACACTTAGAAAGGTGACTCTTTTCTCTCATATAATTTTTAAGATCTGGCCTACCACAGTATTTAAAATGGATTAAGAAGATCAGAAAGATTTAGATCATCTGCACTTTTATACCTTATCTATGCACAGTGCACAAACAGAGCAGGAGGCTACAGGTTCTCAAGTATTGGCATTCAGTAGCCAAACCACCATGTTTTTTTAATTAAATAGTTCTGCAGAATGAGCACTGCCACCAGTGGAGAAACATCCACATAATGCAAAGCAGCACCGTCAGTGCAGTGAGGCAGATTGTTCAGCAAAACACGGTAATGCAGCAGCTTTTTTAGTATTCCTGAAGAGGAGTGCTCGTGAGCTGAAAAACACTGCTGCTTCATCGATGTCAAAATCAAACACTACCTTAGATGGAGTTTACACATGTACCTCTCCTTTTGTTGCTGAACAGCCCTTTCGCATTTTTTGCATAGCCGGGCAATGTCCTCTTCAATGTGGGTGACTGTCATGGTCAGTCTCTCAAGATTCAGATGCTTTTGCTTTTCTTTTGTCTCTTGAATGGCTTGTGCAACTTTGCAATAATTCATTTTGAGATGCTCTATCATTCCTGCATTATTTTTAATCTTCATACGCTTTTCCTGCAATTTTCTTTAACATAACAGAAACGTGGGAATATTTTTAGTCCTTTCAAATTGAAATCAATTCCAGCAACTAAAAGCAGCTCTTAAACTCATTACACAAATACACAAAGGATCCTCTATGTCACTGTGCTTCATAGAAGCATTAGAAGAAGTAGAAAGATTCTCTGAAACGATTTTTCTTTGCAAGCTCTTTCCAGCTTGAAAAGAACTGGATTATGGCCCAAGAAAAATGCTATAAAGGGAGCACTGCACTACAGCTCTTTTCTTCTCTACTGGGTAGCCCAAGGGGCCATAAGAAAGTTCAAGAGCAGAGGCATAAACTGTGATGAAAAGTCTAAGTGTGTAGAAATCCTGCCCTTCTATTTAAAGAACAATATTTAAATCATTTTTGTGGTTGCAACTCAAAGCTCTCCAAGTTTATTGTTTATAAAATGATGTATCACAACATTAACATGAGAAAGAAAGTTATCAGGTTACCCATTTGAGAGATAAAAAAAGTCATAGTTGGAAGGTTAGTGACAAGATCACGTAAACACAAACAACAGATCTCATTATTTCCAACATCCTATGCTGGTCATTGGATGATGGTTCCTCACCTAAAAGAGAGATTCTTGTTTTACATGGACCATTCACTTGCTCACAGCATGGAACTTAGTGCATTTGATCTGTGGAAAGGATCACTTCTGGATACACAGCACTATCTACACTGGGAAGATACTGACATCAGCATACAAAAGAGGCAGTGAAAGGAGAAGCAGAACCTCCTGTTAAAATACAGTCCTGCAGATGAAATATCCTCCCCTCAGAGGCTCCATTATTACATTTCTGAATTGCTGTATCCAGAGCAGGGAGCTGCTTTCTGGTTTGTTTCCCCCAACATGTATAACACTTTGAGTGACACATGGTGTTACCGAGTTGAATTAAACTTCTGTAAATCAAGCTTCAGGATGAAAGCATGACAGTGTTGCAGAAATGCAATGTGTTTTAAATATTTTCTGAAAATTTCTTTGTCTTATTTGGACCAATACTCTGTCCTCCAAATTGTGTAAGCTGCAGTGAAGTTCAGTGAAACCGATACTAAAGTCTGTTACTGAGATTAAAAATATTTTTCATAGGCAAGAGGATTACTGGGACTTTAGTACCTCTTGCTAGTTTTAAATCCAGCCTTGTAGAGACCAAAATATCTGTTGGATCTATATTCAGTAGGGTCATCTATAATAATTATATATTCATGATACCTATACAATATTTATCTGTTTTAGCATTTTTTCCCCTTCTTTCATCAACTGATAAGGCCTCAAAAATTTTACCACAAAATGTCAGCTTGTACACCTTGACAAAATCACTTCAATCACTGAAATTCCACTTCTTTTCCAGCTACCTCCAGCATGACTTTGAAATCAAACTACTAAGAGATTACATGACTAGTGTATTCTTTGGTCTGATTGTGCAATTTTTTGGCACCAAATAACAAAGTTTGGGGAAAATTAAGTTATTTTTAAACTACTCAGTTTTGGTTGTCCTGTTTTGCTCTCATAGCTGGCTACTCACTATCTCCTACTTGCCCAACTACTGATTTCCAAGACATTTTAATTCTGTCTGTATTTCAGAATATCATCACTAGGATTACAAAAAGATGGCAACAAGATATCTCCACTAAATAATGGTCTAGGGAAAAACAGAGTCACAAGCACCAGTCATTCTGCCTCATCCTCCTTGTTGTGAATGTAACCTTTCATTGTCTAAGATTGCTTGGAAATTGAAACCACTTTTTGTTTCATCTGAAATAAATGTTACCTAATAAACTCCATGTGAGTTTGAACCAAGAAACCCAGTTTGTTCTAACTGAATAATTAGACAGCCACATTACAGGCTAGTGACTCATTTAATATACCATGAACAACTTCACTGTGGAATTGTATGTGCCAGGACAGCAAATATGAGTACAACAGTGCTGCTCATACTGAATGAAACAGCATGACAATGCAAACATTAAGAGATCTAAGAAATGTGATATAAAGGAAATGCAATGAAAATTTATCTCTTCAAAGAATGGGACAGTGAGGGAGTAGCCAGACAAACTTCAAGAGTGTTTCTTCCCATGCAGTGATGCCCAAGCTAGTTGGAAAGTGTTAGGGGGATTAGATTATGTAGGAATATTGCAAATGCCTTTGTTTTAATCGGATTTTAAAAATCAGGATAATAACTATCGAGGATGATACAGGCTTAACTGAAGAGGGACTAGATTCTCTCCTAAGATGTTTTCTAATCTTACATTTCTCTAATTGTGAACCATAGCTTCTTTAGTTACTTAGTACTTAGTTACTTCTTTTATAATTACTTTAAACTCACCTTTCCTTGGTTAAAACAGTATTCCTTAAATTTTCTATTTTATTTTCTAGGAATGTTACCCGGTTTCCAGCTTCCCTTGCTTTCCACTGAGCACCACGCACCAATTGTATACATTTATCCCTTTCACTTTGGATAAAATCGCACATTTTAGCAAACCCTTGGAGTCTGAAGAAATGACACATATGAAAGAATTATTAGAATTTTATGCATACATTATTTGGATAAAAGTTGCTTTAAAAGACTTTTTTATATAATGCATTTAATTATTGTTATTATTTTCTTACTGGTTTTGGATGTCTTTTCTCCTCTTTTTCCAGACTTTTATTTCAAGATTCTTTCTTTTTACTTCTTTAGTAAGATTTTGGAGTTGGATCTGAAATTTAAATAGAATTTAGTAAGCATTTCAAATATATTAAAGAAATTACTTAGAACAACTCTTAGATAAGGAAAAGACAGTGAAAGGAGATAATTATAATGACTTTTTCCAATGATAATGAAATATTTTTATTAAAATGACATGAAAGAGCACCATTTTCCCATCTATATTAAGCTGGCAATGACTGTTACTAACTAATGTAGATAATTTGATGCTGCATCTTAAATGCTTGGTCCCCTGAATCTGCAGTTCTGCTGTTTCTACTAATCAACCTGCCTATTCCACCCCTATATCATTATTTGGCACATGCACCAGTGAAATTCTATGTTTACAAATAAAATTTATTTTTTACTCAATCCTAACTTTTAAGTAATGACTGATGATTGAGCAGAATGGTACATGTGCATTCTGTTAAGGCTCTGGACCTTTTGATTTCAGTTGTGTTCAGTCCTCAATAGCCTGGGCCATGAACATTCAATAGATAGGCCTTTTCTCCCCTCCCACTGGTATCAGGAGGAGGAGATTGGTATTATGGAAAGCTGGTGGATGATGAGTTGAAGTTTTGGGCATGTCTGTGTGTTCCTGAGTTTGTATCAGTTTATTTTTTAATCTGTTTATAGACTGATTTTTATTGAAGGTACAAAACCTGACATGTTTGTTTATTCTATTTTTATAGGCAAAGATTCCCAAGGTGCTAGAAGAGTGGCTTATCTAATTTATTTGAATACAGACACACATTTTGGGAACATAAATAGTCGGTTCCCATGTAACAATTTGGTATTTAGTAAATAGTGTGTGACTTCGCAGCATGCACATGACATTATAATAAAAATAAATTAACAAAAATGCAGGCAGCAAACACAATGACTAATCATAGGAAAAGTTTTCTTTCCCTCCTCTTTCTCTAAATCAATATAATTATTTATGCTTCGAAATTTAACAGGAAAATAAAGATTTCTGCCTCTCTACTACAGTAGTAGTTCTGGTTTTCTCCTAATGTCCATATATTTGTAAAATAAAACACACAGTTGTGCTTCTAAAAATCTCAGGTGAGGTTATCTGCTTTTCTGCCTCTTTCTTTCAAATTATTCATTTTATTCCATAGGCTTGAAAGAAAATGTTCTTTCAAATACCTTGTTTCAATTGTGGAGTGATGTTTAAAAAATCTGCAGCACTGCACCACGAATTGCCAGTGAAACACCACAGTATTGTGGGAGCTTCCTGGGTTCTGATGGAATTTCAAAGATAGAGTGGGAAGTGAGAGTCCATAAGGCTCCCCTCACTAGGAATGTAATTTCTGCCTATTCCAGCCTTTACTTTTGAGAAGTTTTCCAAAGATACAATTTTTTACCTTGGCTTTCTGAAGATCCCTGGATTTCAGTTGCCTCTCATCAGCTCTGAGAGAAGTCAAATGTATAAGTTTGGATAACTCATCTCTGCGCTTTTCCTGCTCTTTGAAAAGCAGGCGTTCCTTAGCAATGCATTCTTCTAACTTGTGGGCATCCATATCTGAGATCATTTCCTAGAGAAAATGAAATTTAATTCCTTATGCATCAATGCATCAGTGTGAGCAAACCCAAAGTCGGAAATACTTTGGGTTTATCTGCAAAGTAAAAAATTATACAGACTACATGGATTTATAAATTTTCTTTTAATTTTTTTTTAAATTACAAACAAGAAGCCCTTAAAATTGAACAAATACTATCCCATTTTCTCATCAGCAAGCTGCATCTAGAAACTCCCATTATTTTTTCTTCAGAGTTCCTTTAATCTCATGTTAGAAAACCAACTGTTACAGTGAAAAAATGTGAGAAAGCAGAACCTGTTCAGCCAAACGTCTCTTGATCATTTCAATTTCCTCCTGCACTTCTCGTCGTCTCTCTAATAATGCTTCATTTTTTTTGGCATTAATTTCCACCTACAAAAATACACCAAGCTCACTGAGTGATGCAAACAAAAAATGAGGAAAATGTAAACTACAGAGACTCTATTTGAAGTAGTTACCCAAATTAAGAAATTAATTTTCTTTCTTATTACAGTAGCTAGTCCAAGAGTGCTTTACTGAGTTTAGTTCCTCAGCAACATCTCAAAGTTTCTCAAATTTTTCTTTTAAGAACTATGAACACTAAACTTCACAAAGCCCAGTTAAAGGAGTGAATTTAGAAGGCTTACATTTTTCAGTAACTAAACTGCCATTAAAAAATTCAATAATCACAAAAAGGGACTATGTAAAAATGTCACCTTCTAAATTCATGGAGGATTTTCAGAATCAAATTCCTACCTTACTTAAGAAAAAAAAATAGATCTACCACTGATTTTAGTACAGTCAATATTTCACATCTATGTAGATTGGATATCATATTTTTTTTTCTTTTTATTATTAAAGTGGGATTTTCCTTTGCTCAAGAAAGTCAAAACTAACAACACAAACTTTTATGTACTATTTTTTCATATACATAATGGGAAAATTTCTTTATTCAGTCAGATATTAAAATTACGTGAAGGAATAAGTTAGAAACTACCTCTGACTAAAATATATCTGAACAATCTCACTACAAGTACTTGCATGATATAATTAGTAAGACAAAAGGTTGTATTGACCTCACTGTGACAAAATTCACTTAAAAATTCTTTATGTTTATAAGCATGTAATAAATAAATGCAGCATGTGCAGGCATGTGTTACCTACCTAGCTGATGGGGACAAACTTTTTAGCAGGGCCTGTTGTAATAGGACAAGGGGTAACAGTTTTAAATTAAAAGAGAGTTGGTTTAGATTAGACATAAGGAAGAAGTTTTGTACAACGTGGGTGGTGAAACACTGGCACAGGTCGTCCTGAGAGGTGGCAGATGCCTCATCCCTGGAAACATTCAAGGCCAGGTTGGACTGATCTCAGAACAACCTGATGTAGATGAAGGTCTCCTTGCTTACTGCAGCGGTTTGAAATAAATGACCTTTAAAGATCCTTTCCAACCCAAATTATTCTATGATTCCATGATTCTAATTGCAAATCTGAAATTCATATGGGTGGGAAAGAAATCACATTTAACAACACATCTGGAAGATATTCAAAGATAATACACACAACTCTGTGGTATCTTGCTCAGATCTCAACCAGATGTTAGAGTTCAAAACACTATAAATCAATACTGATAAGTAGATATTTTGCATTTGTGATTTTAACTTCTGTGTTAATACTGTAAAATTAAACATTCACTTGCATTAAATGAAAGGGGGAAAAGAACACAGTAAAGGTCAAACTGTGGAGTTACTTTGGTTGCAGCTGCCAACTCTGAGATTTGATTTGACTTAGGTTTACTAAAAGGTCAATAAAACCTGTTCTAAGAAAGTGATTTTCACTCTCGTGGTCTGAGCAAAAACAGCTTTTCTGTGGAGCCTGTGTTAGTTACCACTTTCTGCTGTGTTAAAGTTAAGAGCTCATATAAACATCTTTAATCCATTAAGGACTTTTGTTCACATAAGACGTGGCTAAATTTAGGCACTTTTGGCTGTCTCTGCACTGGCCTGAGCGAAGGAAAGGCACGCACGGAGAGGAGCAGCAGTTCTGCTCCGGGCTGGTGATGGCCAGAGGCGCAGTTCTCTTTCACACAGAACAGCAGCGTTTAGCAATAGCTGACCTTTCACAACTTACTTAAGAAGAAAAACACATTTGAAGGAAGTGTTCCTGTAATTTCCTTGTTCTACAAACCACTCATTGTGCACTTAGCTTATGATTCAAAATATGAGAAATTTGGGGAAGCACACTGCTGTACTGCTGCTTCTGCAACCACATCTTTAAGCGAGCAATTAATTCTTGTGTTGTATTGGGGTTTTTTTGTTTTGTTTTGGTTTTTTTGTGTGTGTGTGTGGTTGGTTTGTTTGGTTGGTTGGTTGTTTTGTTTGGTTTGGTTTGGGGGTTTTTTGTTTGTTTGTTTTTTTTCACTTGGAATCATAATGAATAAATGTAAATCTGGGTTTTTAAGTAGTTAAAGGAATTTTATCTACTTAAAATATTTTTTAACTTTTTCTAGGTGTGCTCCCAAGTCTTACGGATTAAAATTGCCTCAATGTGGCAAAAGCCAAGCAGGAGCAGGGTTGACACTCGACTCTCCCATACTGCAGTTCTGCCTCTGCACTGACCATGCTGCAGAGGAGCCACGATTTCACATTTGCTCTTCAAAAGGAGATGGGAAAGGAATCAGAGAAAATACCAAGCATGGGAGGATGGGCTAAAACAACTATATTGCTGTGGTCTGTTTGCATTGGGGCAGCATCCTGCAACTTCTTGAGTAAAATACTGATTAGAATTCCACTTTTGCCTCTCCTGCCATTCTCTTCCCTCTACTACTCATGATGATGCTACTTGTAAGACACATGCAAAGTGTCCTTTCAGTGTGAAGGAATTGGGCTGGGATGGATTTCAGTCTCACAGACTGTGAACTCTCACAGATGTCGGTGAGTTACAGAATTTGATTTTAGCATTACGTGAGGTTCAGCATTACAATTGAGGCTCTCCCTCCAGGAATATTTCTTCAATAGGAACACAAGAAAAAATGCCATCTCCTAGATTCTCTTAGCTTATTCTCTTAGCTAAGCTTTTAAATCAAATTCTGGAATATAAGTCAGACCTATAATCATTATTTCAGGGAATTAAGTCCAAAACTTTGTTGGGTAGTTATAGAGCTTTCCTCCCTCCTCCCAGGTAAGCATAAACTACTAGGTAATACACATGTGAATTCTGGAGGAATTTCAAGAGAGACAAAAAAAATTGTTTAATAATATTAAATATTATCAAGTAATATTTACTGTTTTAAATAGCAAAGCTAAGTATGTATGACTTTGGCTATGAGATAGTTATTTTTTAAAACTTTACAGTGATGTGAGTAAGACTCCTTTCTGCCCTGAATTGCTTGCACGGACCAAGATGAATTTCAAGGACAGTGTCAAGGTAGGAAACGTCAAGTCCTCTGAAAAATATTCACCTGAATAAACAACATTAATTTTGTAACACTGACTTACAATTTAGACTAATCAAGGAGCAAGTATAGGAGAAAAAAGAAAGAAAGAATAGAAGAACCAGTGATGAGAGAAAGAAAATATAAAAAATTTATAGACATAGTAAATTTTTAAGAAAGAACTGGAAGCAGAAAAGAAAGAAAATGCTTTGAACACACAAGCAGAACAAGATTTTTCTTTAAAATCACCGTTGTCAAAAGCCTAGGTAAAACAGAAAAGAGCAAAGAAGTATTGAAAGAGGAATGGGTGAAATACTAACTCAAGAAGGAAATGAGGAAGTTGAAATAGCTCTTCTCCCTTTCCTCCTTCTAGGACTGTCAAGAGATTTGAGGACTGCTGTGGAAGATTTCTTACAAGAAAAATTAGAATCTTTATGATCAATGCATTCACACAGACCTCTGATTTAAGTCTTTTATGCTGTGCCTTGTCTCGTTCCAAGGAATCATAAATCATACCCAGTTGTACTTCCAACACTTTTAAATTTTTCAGTTCTCTCTCCTTCTGTGTTTGCTTTTGAGTGAGAGTATCACGTTGTTTTTTGTTCTCCAAGATACATTTATTTAAATTGTTTTCCAGAATTTCCCTATGGAAATAGACACAAAATTTCAGTAACAGGTAACTTCACCAAGATAAATATGTAAACAGGCATGACCATTTTAATGGGTTCTGAGTACCTCATTATTATGGCTGAGCAGCAAGATAAACTCACAAACTACTGATTAAAATTCCCTAAAAAGGTAGCATTTTTATAAATGTAATCAATTACAATATTCCTAATTTTGTCAATGGGGTCTCACAGTCTGTTCTAAATATGCCAAAAAATCCAGGGAAGCTAGTACATATAGAAAGATACAGGTTTTAGTATGAGGGAATATTTCAATGTAAAGTGTCACAGATCTTTAATACAACACCTTAAAGACAAAAGTATTGTTGCTGAGCATATGGCCATGATTACAACTATACATCTCCCTCTGCAAAGAAGGAATGATTTGAAGCTTGCCATCAACTTAACAGTTGATTTTACTTTACCAAGTATATATAAGCTCTTAATTCAAGGTAATATTAAAGAGATGAGTAACCAATCCCCACTGAAATTCAAGAGTTCATGAGTACTGACATCCATGATCCTCATTTGAAAATGAAAATACTGACATACCATTTTCTTCTTCAATTTACTTTCAGTGGGTTACACAGGAAAGAAAATATCTGCACTGAAGAGAGAAATTTTCTACAATATTGCCCTTTTCAGAGTAAAATCCAGCTTTGCTCTACCAGGATTTTATCAAATGCTTATGTTTTTGGAGTTTTTCTTCAAGACAGATTCCAGATTCCAAATTTTTATATAAATATTTCTGAAGTCAAAACCAAACCTGATCATTTCTAGTCTGCACTGGTTGCAGCCTAAAACTTGAAAACAGAAGCAGTACGGCAGAAGAAAGACTTTTGAGAACAGAGAATTGTTCAGTCACACAACATGGTTTATGCCTCTAACCTGTCTGATAGGATCTCTAATTCCTTCTCAGTGTTAATTTCTACTAATTTTGTCAGACTAATGCGTTCTCGTTCTTTGCTTTCTAGCAAAACTTGGTTGGTCTCCAATTCCTTCTTTACATCTTCTCTTTCTTGTAAAATCTCTTCAGTCCTTTTTTCAATGGCTTTGAGGATTCTACTCAGCTCTCCAATTTCATCATTAAGGGCTTCATTTTTCTTCTCTGCATCACTGTGGATATATTTTAACAAAGCAGTAGGGGTTAACTTTTCCACATGCATATTTCAATGGCAAAAGGTAATTGGACACACAAAATAATTTCACCACAACAATATAGGTTATATATTTGAAAACAGACTACACACAGTGAAAAGCTTCAAATTTTAGTACAGTTCAAAAATAAAATTGCAGTTAGCCATGGGATTAACTGAGAATTTAGCACCATTATAGAATTAAAGAGAGTTCTAGTAAACTGATTTCTGGCAACATTACCAGGTAAATGGGTGTGACACTTCTAAATATTATTCCTAAGGCTGGGAACTCTGATTAGCTCATTCTGTGACCTAAGTATAAAGATTCATTTAAGTACTTAATTAATAACAATCTACACAATGTAGGTTTTGAAAATTGCCTCTCTGTAACACTATAGGGAAAACTTCTTGGATTTATGGTGGCAGAGTTACATTAAGCAGAGTAGTGAGGAAAATGTAGAAGAAAACCATCCCACAAGTTTGAAATCCGAGAAATTTAACCTTTGTGTATTACAAATAGGGACCGGAAGCAGGAGACACAAAAACTTCAGTGTAACCCCGTGCACAAACAGTGTAAAAACTCCATCATCCATCTGGATGGCAACTGGACCTCTGGGATCTGTGAGTGACCTGGCTGAAACTGCACAGTGCTAATTAGATTTTACACTTACAGAAAAGAGCACACGCCAAGCTTCAGGGAAGAAAAACCCCAGCTCCACAAGGGAGAGAAAGAAAAGGCTGGCTACTGACTTACATTTTCCCTGTTGAAGTATTAGAGACCACAGTTCACATCAGGGTCTTACAGCAAAGCACCTGTGACTCAACATCTGGTACAGAAGTATCCAGGGAGAATGATTGTGTGGCTCAGGCCAGACTGTCAGCTGTGGAAGCTGCTGGTTCCACTGAGACCAACAGAGATCAGCTGATACACAGTCCCTAGCACTAGAAACTGTAAAAAAAGTCTAATTGTGAGATTACACAGTAACACTATTTACCACTAATCATCTGCTAAGTAGGTGTCATATACAGTAATGCAGCACAGTAAGAAGGATAAGCAATTTTTGACCAAGCTTTGTTCTAAGTTTTTCTTTGTTATACTTAAATTTACAATGTTTCACTCCGTATACTGTATTTTTCAGTACAGTGCATGGATTTTAAGTGGATAATAAATGCCTTCTTAAATGTTGATCCTAATTTTAATCAACAATAATCCTCAATCATCTCTGTAATGAATGGATAAGAAGAAGTCATACATTTATGTATATGGAATTATTTATTAAAAACATACATTTTTTTCCGATATATCTTCTCAGTTTCTTTTGCAAGCTGTTTTGGAACACCAAGGATCTTAACTAGCTCACTCTAGTGACAAAACAGAAAGGTTTGATTAATAGCCTCAAAAACTGATGAGTTTTCATAGCAGTAATATTCTCTTAGAACTTCTGTGAACATGGGTAGGAAACGTATTTTTTAATTACTTGTGTTTGTCCCAGGGAATTGTAGGTGCTACTTTTGAAACTAAAAATTGGTATTTACAATTTCATTATATCTGCAAGATAAAAATTAGGCTTGAATATTATTAATACATCTTTTTATGTTATTTATCCATGGAAAGGAAAGCAGCAAACCCAGGAATGTTTTTTACTTCACAGCATAAATGTGTATTAACTTTAGTCTGAGCAGCCTACAATAATACAGTATAGCAAAAATGTCTTTAGAGAAACCATTTTTTAATCAAAACCATGACTATTATTATTTCCTAAAGGAGCAATAAGGACATGACACAGCAGCATGTTTCATGCCTATTGAAAAATGATCTTACATATAATGTAATGCCATATATAATGGATTTGGAATGACAAACAACATCAAGAACATTCACTGTTGGACAAAATTTGTATCATATACACATCCATGCACACACAGAGACAAACATAGGCACAACTAATTTTGTGTTACTTTTAAATTAGTCTGCATGTCCAGAAGCTTTTCTGTTTCTTCCTCATATACTAGTATCAGCTTTTGTTTGGATGAAACAGCTTCTTCTATTGCATCAATTTCTGCTTTTCTCTCAACTACTTCTTTGCAGAGCTCGTCACAATTTTCTTTCAACTGTATAATTTTCTTATCGTCTTTCTTTAAAAATGAAGTAAAAGATAAGAATTATTTTATTTTCCTTTTTACATTTTGCATGTTTGAAATAATACAGAATCACTAACATTGAATGATGACCACATTTTTTGCATGAAGGTATGGAATATATTTTTTTTACCAGATGTGTGTTTCTTCTGTCAATAACCAGCAGAATTTTATTAACAAAAACACATCTATTCATCAGGATTTATGACTGCAAATGTATTTTCATTCTCGCATCCTAGAACCAAAAACCTGCAGCTATCTTTACATGCAGTGTCCATTTGCTGAACATAGTAAACATTTTCTTAGTAAACAAAAAAATCCAGATTTTTTTCTGTATCAGTTATTTATTGCTTGCCCTGGAGTTATCAAAAGTGAATGATATAATATATTCTCTCCTATAAAATCTACTTCTTTTAAAATCTATTTTTCTACGTATTCCATATTTTAAATAAACTCTAGAGATATACACTGTGAAAACATTTTCACTGATGTTTTTATACGTTAGCTGACAGAACATAAAAATTGCTTTTCTCATGTTTTGTACTTACCTTTTGTTTCAGAATTTTTTCATATTCATCTTCCAGAAGCCTTTTTTCTTCTTGCAAACTACAGTAAAAATCAAAGCAGAGCTAAATATATTACTAATATAATACTCATTACAGTAATATAATAAAGGGCAAAAAAGTATGGAAGCCACTCCTGTGTTAGACTAAAACACGAGGTGAATTATTATCAGGGCCAATAGAAAGGTGTCCAGATTTAAAGGAAGTTTGCTGACTGGTAACTCAGGGTCCTGAAAAACAGGCTGCAGACATGGAATCTTTCTCTACAGTGCACATCTAAATTTTTAACCTGATTTTTCTTATTCTGAGCACCTCCTGCAGGGATGCATGTGTGCCTCACTCGCCTTTCACTAATGGAACCCTACACCCACAGTTTCTCCCAGCCTCAAAAACCTAACTTTTAACATGGAAATAAGGCAAAAGGAAAGAGGAGGTGGGTCATAAATAGTCACAAAGACATCACTAGAAAGTCACAAGAAAGTACAATTGGTAGCGAGAAATTTTCTTCTTCCTATGAATGATTGCTCACAGACAAATTCACTCTGCAAACAACTTCAAGTGAAGCTCCTCAAATCTGAACAGGATCCTGTGAAAAAAGTTCCTGAAAATTGGCAGAGGTTATGGACTAAGTCAAAGGGGTGTGGGAGAAAACTAAATTGAATAACCACGGAGAACTTAACCTGTATCCAAAACTAAATCGCAATTTAATTTCAGGCAACAATAGAGACAGATGCCAAAGAGGTGAAGAAAGAGGAAAGGAAGAAATAGGAAAGCTCTCAGATCTTCTGGGTGTATTTTTAGTAATGCTGCCCTGAGAAAGATGAAGGAGTGACTACGAAAGGGGAGCTCAACCAACAAGAATGTTAGATTTGCATAGGGAGCTTCTTGGTGGCAAGTAGGTAAATAGTGCCAAATACAAAAAATTATCCCTATGGAAGGTGTGTCTAAACATCCCCAGTGCATGTAGGAACAATTCTGCACCTATAGGAGGTAAATTGGCTACAGCAATCTGCATGCCATCACAACCAAACTGAACTTAACTGAGTGATTGTGCTATTGATTGGCAACAAAAGGCACTTTGTTGCAGAGTAATTACTACATACAATGACATTTCTGAGTCTCAGGCTGTAAATGTGTAAAGATTGCAGCTGAGGAACTGGAGGCACAACCAAAACTTCTGTCCCAGGTATAGTAAAGAATCAACTTCTGTGCTTAAATGTGTTTGCAACTCCAGTGGGAGGATGTGCTGCTCAGGTTTCACTGAGACTCGGGACAGTCAGTTAAAATAAATAACTCTTTAAATTAGAGGAGCATTAAGAGAAGGGGACAAACTTCATTGGAATGCTTGTGTAACTTGGAGCTAGAAACTATGGCAAGGGAATCCTGGGGCAGCCCCACCTACCCTATTCATTCAGAAGCAGCTATTACAGTTGCTTCTGAATGTGGCTGATACAGAAGAGAGACAGCTGATTGCTATTTCCTTTTTTTTTTTTTTTTTTTCCCTGAAACCTTTCAGTGGCACTGTAAGACTTTGCATTGCGTTGGTGGTTCAGGTTTCAGAAGGTGTGTGGCTGTGGGAAGAGAGATTAATCTCCAAGCAGCCAACCTTGTGGAGGACCATCCCTAGGATCTTATGTTCAGCTCTTTATCAGTGATGATTTAAGGTTTTTCCCCCTCTCCTCCCCCCAGTTCCACCACCCACATGCTCTCATTAAACTCTTTCTTACTTTTCTGTCCTTCAGCAAAAAGAGTGAAACTTATATCTGCAAGTGTCAGGCAACATATTTTCAGTTACGGTAGAAAAAACAGTGAAAAAAAAAAAAAGGGAACTGGGTTGGTAGTGTTGCAATTCAAAAAAAACAAAACAAGATGAATAAGGAGCTCTGGCTCAGATGAGGAGCAAAGAGAAGGTAAAGATACAGAGCAGATATTGTTGATTTACAGAATGTATCCATATCTGCATGGGCAGAGTACAAGGTGCCTCCACAGGGACTGGTAAGTCTAAAAACTAATTTGAATGCCAGTGTTTGAACACCCACTGAGTGAATGAGGTTGCAAACCAAAATATTTTTTTTTCAAAAAAGTTGAATTTCAATCAATCATGCCCCAAAATTGATAAAATTAATTTTAAAAAGTTCTATTCCAAAATCACATTCCAAACACATTCTGGCAGCACTCCTAGTTGAGCTCCTAGTTGGGACTAGCATAATCACACTAAGGATAATGAATGTCTTTGCTCTAATACCTGAAACTGCCACAAAATATTATTAAATAAGTCCTGTGCAAAATGATTAAAGCACTTCTGCATTGCTTGTCGTCAGTCCGTGCTGTGCCCTCTTTAATATCACGCTAGACGATCAAAAGAGCAATACCAAAAATCAGGAGGGAGAGCAAAGTTGACACTGTTTTCATTTTGTCACATTCCTCACTCATGAGGACAGATTCCTGTGGAACCATTCCAGTTTCACAACAAAGACTTTTCCACCCAGCAAAAATAAAATGATTTGAACACCTCATTTTCTGTGACATAAACAAAGGCAACACTGAACTTGAAGCAGCAAGTTAGCTAAGGAGCTGCCAGACCAACTACTTGTACAGTGAAGGTGGGAAAAAGGGGGGTAAAAAGAAAGAAGTTAAATCTCTCACTTTTGAGCAATTAGTTTGGTCCAGTTATCCATATGCAGAAGTCAGACTGGCAGCCCAGTGTTAACATTGCCAGGCTTCCCTACTGTCAGGGATAAAAACAGGAACCTCCAAAGGGTGGGTCATCTGACATCCCAGGTGTCTATTTTAGTATGAGATAAAATACCAGTTTAAGATAAAATATTTCTCTCTGTGGACTCTAACCCAGGATGATTAACTCAGATTAAGAAATCAAATAAAACTCTTCAAAGATTTTAAATTCAGTCTTTGATAGGGGGACACAGAGGTTTAATCTAAGGAAAGCAGAGAAATTCTGGTCAGCATTTAGCATTTGAATCTTGTAATCTGTGATGTATGGATATCAGTCTCATGAGTGTCTTACTTAGACATCAATCACAACAACAAACAAAACAGCTGCAATTGGTATTAGGCATTTATAATCCCCATTGTTTTATAGCCCTTCTTTGATGACTGTATTTTTCAACATCACGTGTTTTTTATTATTGTCAGTATTATACCTCTAACAATACACGTAATGAAAAGAAGATAAAACTCTTAAGGTTTTAAACATTAATGTCTGCAAATGTTTCTAGCACTGCTTTTCTTATTTTCACGAAGCTGAATAGCAATACTGTACATGAAAAGCTGCCAGGGATGCAGATGCAATGAGGTAAAAAAAAGGAGTCGAAATTTGGGCCATTAATAAAAATACATTCCAGACCTTTCCCTGAGAGATGTTTACAGCTGCAAACTGACACAGAAATAAAAAAATTAAGACAAAGAGATTAAGAAATGTAGTGGTAGTTGACAACAGAGGTCCATTTCAGTTACTCATCTCACAAAATAGCTGTCACGTTGTTATCATTATTAGTCCCATCATGCAAGAAAGTGAACTCCTTCAGCTACTCTGTCTTATAGCTGGGGTTGCTGAGAAATCCATAGAAGGTGCTCAGCACCTCACAACTAAAATCTAGTGACCACAAGTAGAAGATACCACAGCTGACAAGCTGCCAGCATGAGATTCCTGTAATGCTCTTAGCTGTAATTAGTTTGTAGGTACTGGAGAATGTAGTCACAAGACTGGCTGATACCAACTTCAGCTGTGACTCCATTTATTTTACTTATAGCTTGTAATTCTTTACTAGCAAAACTATGGACAAAAGCTAAACTTTTTCCCTTTTTAATTATAGAGTGACTAATACTGAAATATTTACAAGCATTGAAATAATTTTCCATATTTGCAATGCTTCTACAAGGATGAACTCGGTTTTGCAATCCTGACTTGCATGCAATCACACAGAGTGTGAGAGTACTTGAGTGAGGAGACATTTTTTTTACCTGCACAAACAACTGTGGGGGCTGCAGGTTGGACCTAGGTTTTAAAATAAAACTGCTTTCAAGAATCAGGCACCTTTAATCTCACAAACTCTTGTTATAGATAATTTTAGTACAAATCATTTGCTTATTTTTAAATGTATTGTTTAGAAGATAGATTAATTTAGACTAAATATTTATTATTTCTCAATAATAAACTATTGTTGATATCTCCTCTAATAAAGAAAAGCCGCTTTTCTTTATTTTGTCTCACAAACCAGGACTCCAAGCCTCACACAAACATTAAAGTGAAACTTCTCCTCAAGCTAGAACAAATCCTTGATGATGACACCGGGCTATATTCTTATTTACTGAGCCTTCTTATCAGTTATACGAAGAAATGTCATGGCTCTGAATGTAATTTTACCAGAACCAACTGGGGATCACTGTTTTTACTTTTACTTTATTATCTGTCTCTGGTAGTTCTTGAGAGAAAGAATATTCATGGAGTCAGCTCTGACTTTGGGATAGTGGCCCAAGCTTTGTAAGCTCAGTAAAATCACTCCAACCCTTTCTCTCCTCCTGCTCTGTGCACTCATGCACACACAACAGCAACGAGCCCAGTACAACCATATGGCACAACTGGCCACAAGCTGGAAGGGGATGCACACACCTACAGTGGGAATACATCCCATCCACGCAGTCACCCTCAGGCTGAGCTCCCCAACAGCTGAAGTTTGTCAGAGATGCTTCTGAATACCTCATGTACCTATTCAAGCTACGAAAAAAGTCACAAAATTCCTGAAAAACTGCTGAAACTACCATGTTGGAAGCAATTTAAATTTATTCTGGGAATGTTGACTACTCATTGGAACAATAAAGAATTAAACCAGAAGATGAAATATCACCTTCAGCTCTTCAAAAAGGTATCCGATCTGGAAAAAAAATTGTTTACAGAGGTAAGCAAGTAGGAAATGAAATACGGATGAGGGAATGCAGAATACTAAGGGACCTTGAGACAAAAAGCAACTTTGCTAATCTTAGGGCATATTCATATGACTCCTTGAGAGAGAAACTTCATTGCTGTCAGATTTGAATCCAAGTACAAAAAAGATGCTAAGTACCCTTAGCTATCAGAGAAAGTGAATTGAGGCAGGAAAGAAAGGTGTCAGAGATAAGAGATTCTTCTGAGAAAGAAAGGCTCACAGAAACAGGAAAACAGATCTGCAGAGTCTCTCTCTCACTTCCAGCTCAGCAGTATTACTAAGTAGACATTTTAGAAAAAGGATAAAGTAGATAAGAGACACAAATATTCTCTTCAAAAACTTTTCCCCTCCATGCTCCCTGCCTGCTATACATAAGAAGGTAAATAAACATGTTTGTTTTCAGACTAAACAGCCATTAGTCATAATTCCCAAAGAGAAGTTTACTTGTAAGTGCCAAGCACAGCTGGGACTGTATTAACACAGTTGGACAACAAGGAAAACTGTGTTCCAGAGAGATAAATGGCCAAGAGAGGCTGGAACATGAGTTTTTATCCTGAGAAGTGAAGGAAACCAAGCAGCCAGCTAACAGCAAACTTCTAATATCTTTGATGCGGCTTCCCCTCTCTGACACCGCCAGTGCACACATACATTTCAGAAAATGTTGCTTTATTCTTTGTTTAAAATCAGCAGGCATATAGATCTTCATTTTACATCAGTGTTGTTATTACATCACCTGCTGCTTACAGCTCTATTCTGGACATTCATTTTCTCTGCCTTTCATAGGCACCTAACCCATCCCTTCTTTACAACCACTTATTCACACCCAGTATCTGTCTTTCTTCATAGTCCCTTTCTCATTTCCCTATTACATTCACTCACGCATTCCCCACAGGTATTCTGCTAGTCCTGCTAGTTCTACACTACTTCAACATCAAAGTCCCTGTAATATCTGGAATATTTCTGGAATTTCTCTCCCAATAAACAAATCCACACACAACCAAGGCACATTCTTCTCACTCCACACCCACAACACACATAAGATCCTATGCTACCATCAGGTATGGAACAGATTCCAAACAACGAACAATTAAATAACCTGTAGCTCTTCAGTTTGGAAAGCTGACAAATTGAAGGGGGTTGTACAAGAGAGATCTATCAAACCATCCTGCAGCAGTGAAAATGAGCAGAGGATCCAAATAAGGAGATGGTCATCATCTCATCCAATACAAGAACTACAAAGCACTAAATGAAGCTGTAGGAGTCAGGTTAAAAAAAAAAAAAAACAAAAAAACAACAAGGAGGTGGCAGTTCTTATGTAGTTAATCTGTGGAACTCATTGCTCGGAGTGAAGCAATGTCAGAGGTTTGCAGGGGAGGACACAAGAGAAGTTCAGAGGAAGAGGGGTCAGCTGAGGATTCCCAGATACAGAGGACTGTATTTGGCTCACGAAATCCCCACATCACAAATGGCTGGGGCTGCACTTGTGGTCTCTGTTAGATAATGCTCCTCATGGTGCTCTGGTTGGACTCTACAGCTGGGTTTGATCCCCGGCAATACATAAGGCGGAAGTTTCTTATTACAGTGAAAGAACATTTTTCACAGTATGACTGACCCAAAAAGTGTATTTTTAATCTGCAAGGTAGGATATTCAGTTCATATATAAAAATTAATGCAGTAAATGTGCAAGGATAATTGAAATAATATCTAAACTGCATTTTATATAGAACAGAATCTACTTTTGACTAGAGGTAGAAAACAAAGAATGGGAACATATCCCCTAAACGTATAAATCCCTGTAATTTTTTTGAAAAGTGATGCAGAATCAGTGGAAAATATTCATGAGGACAAATGGGTAAAAAGCATGGTATTTTTGAAGAGCTCATTTCTGGATTGCTTGAAAATTGCAATAAACTCTGTATTTAATAATTATTTCAGGAAACTTCATGTTTCTTAGTTATCTCATAGCAAATAATTTTTTCCAGATGCTTTCCATGTTTCTTTATTTCTCCCACTTCCAATTTGCTTCATTCTCATTTCTTTTTCTCTTAGAGCAAACATTTGGCTCTGAAACCCCCCCCAAATCCAGAAAGAACTGCCAGAAAAATCTGCTCCATGCAGTGTGTACAGTGTTCCTGCTCTCCTTGCAGAAAAATAGTTTTAACTGCTGAGATGCTGACATTACTTATTTGTATTTATATACACAACAACTATACTATAGGTGGATTGATGATGGGTAAAAATAGCAAGCACCCCACAAAATAAAAATCTGAATTCACCTGCCTAGGTACATATTTTTACAAATACAATAGTATGTTTGTAATTTTACCATAAAATATGCAGATAATTGAAATGTATACAGTACGGAGCTTATTATTGTTTTTTTCCCCTTATAAAAAAATGTCAAGATTTCAATCTTTTCAGGGAAAATTTATTATTTTTCTAGTATGAGAATATACATGCACTTCTCCTTCTTTAAATACCTGAAGAAAAATTCTTGGATACACTGTCCTATGGATGTTAAAAATAGCATTGGGTCTATTTATTACATTGTTTCCATAAAATCCCAGCCAACAGGTCTCTGAGACACTTGAAACGTTTGTATTAAAGTTGTCCTACACTAAAACTGTTCATGTTAATATGCCTACCCAAATATTAATCATGTAATGTAGCAAATTTTAAACAGCATTTCAAAGGACACTATAACATGTTCTAAATTTAAAACTATCTACAGATCTTGCACCAGGGTAAATTTATTCATCACTGAAATTAATAGGAAAAGTTCGTGGCAATTTGTTCAAAAACAGCCATCCAGAAATGTGTCCATGTAGGATGGAAACAAGATTGAATTATAATCTATGTTACTGTCTTTCTAGATCCTAGATTAGCTATGATAAAATTAGCAGCATTTGACCACCATTACCTACCATTCTATCTTCAACTGATTTTCATACTCTCTTCCTTTAATAGCATTGTATTCACTTTGGCAACTAAGAAGTTGTTGCCTTATTTGGGAAGCTTCACTGGAAGATTCTTCGGGGACTTGTTCTGCTTTTTCCAGTTCTTGCTGTTGTTCCAGTTCTGCACTAAGACGTTTGGCTTCCTGCAACAGCTGGGTCTCAGATTCCTGTAAACTGCATTAAACAGGCAAACTTAGAACTAGGCAATAAGAAGCATTAGCTTTGTATTAATACTTTTTTACCTTCCTACAATAGTTAATTCAGGGTTTTCAAGATGAGATGGGATTAAGTCCTGAATAATCTGGTCTGATCTCCTAGTTCAGCCTGTTTTGGACAGCAGGTTGGACCTTCTGAGGTCAGTTCAAACCTGAAGCAGCCTATGATGCCATGAGAGTAGTGGAATCTGTTCTTTGGGTTTTTTCTGCATACCTGGAGTTGGAGTGAGATTCATCTCATCTAATTTTAACCAGGTAAAGACCATTAGTTAGTCTAATTTATTTGTCTGGCACTTCCTAGACACAAATGACACAGGGAATGTCCCTAGACACATGGAACCCATTTTATCCGAAGAGGTGCCAAAGGCTACATGTAATTCAGTGTGGGGACCTATAATAGGGAAGAATTCATCAGGACAAGGCCCAGTCTGGGCTATACCACAACTTTAATTTCCTCATAAACACTAAGACACCTACTCAGGGATGAGTTGCATCTTGCTACTGCTGCAGTGCTACCAGGATCTGAAGTAACTCATTTAATGATATACAAGCTGAAAATACATTTTTGGACATCTGTGGAAGCTCATTGTAAGGCCTGTAGATGTGAACAATTATCTGATCTGACTCATATCACCAAAATCTCACAGAAACAACAAACTGTAATATTTTGTCAGTGTCAGGAGACTGGTATTGATAGATCCTTAGGAACCTGTGTGGTGATAGCTGAATGACATCTTAAAGGCTGTTAGTAAAATACATTGATTATTATAGAAAAGCCTCAGAGGGAACTACAATATGAAAATTCATATACTATGCACCACACATAAACCTTTGCTTCATGCTATAGAAATAGTTGTGTATGCCTTCTCAGTATTACTACAGTGTGATTTTTTAGATAATAATATACTTAAATTAGTCAGAAATTATGTAGAGGAATAAAGAACTCTATCACTTTTACTAATTAAAATATAGTGCAATTTAGTATTTTTACAAAACAATAGGAATTTGAAATTTCCCATATTAAGAAACTCTATACATAAATTTTGGCTCAAATTTGACTTTTATGGCTTAGGCACAAAAAATTACATATCACACTGAAGAATAATGTTGAGATGGTAACTACAAAAATACAAAATATACAACTGTCAATGCTGCACAAACATAGCTGAATAACATGGCAGAAAAAGTTTTGGTTTGTGTAACATTTCTCCTTAGATAACCACTTCCTTTTTCGAAACTAGAAAATAAGAAAACCACAGACTTCAACAGAAAACCGAGTGTGTCTTTATCATGAACAAATAACTTCACGTGCGATGTATTTACACACACATATTAGGGAAAAGTAAATTGACTTACTATTACTGGATTCTACATAATATTTAGATCTTCTTTAAGTCCAACAGAATGTTTGCAGTTGTAGGAGAAAATATAATTGGTTGCAATAATACACATTCATTTCAAACACAATTTTTACGTAAAGCATACGATTTACATACAGTTATATAAACACATAAGTGATTCTAAAAAAACAAAATTCTTAGTATTGATTTTTTTAAAGATAATAAAAAGAGAAAAAAAGAATAAGAACTGAGTGTTGAATCTAGCTCTTGCTCTCTACAGATGCCAACAGCATTTTTTCATGTGCTCATTTAAATTTAACTGAAGACAATGAAGACATAACTGGACATCTGCATGATGTACACATCTAGAATCACGAGAGCAAAAGTAGGTTTGTGCAGTCTGATCTGGCAGATTTTGAATTGATTAATATTTTAGCAGAGGCTTAAGAAAATAACATTCCCAATCTGCCAGTGAGTTTTCATTATTACCTGGGTATCTTATTGCTTGGGTTATCAGAATATTCATATTAGATTCCTAAACTCAGATAATCAAAATAAAGACTTACAAGTGGGCCACATAATTGAGTGACTAAGTGGGTTTTCAGGGGCTAAATATGAGCTCAGGTACTTCACCTTTAGGTGCAGCCTAACTGCAAAGGGAATGGGTGAGACAGCACCACAATAGGATGACAGCCTGTTCCCAGCAAACATAAATTCCAAAGCACGTAACTGAAGAAATGTAGCAAAGATTCTATCTGCTAGGTGACATCTCTCAGCTTTTTAGAATGCCGAATTGTGCAAAACTGAAAGCAAGAAATAAAAGACTATTTACCACTGAACAAACACTAAACTATGCACTGTGTACTCCAGCAACAGCCTTGGAGACTACCTGCATACAGACTTGTTGTATTCATTGTGCTGCACAGATTTGTTGTGTATTTGTACTGTGTCAGAGAGATCAGCTGCAGTAGTTTGGCACAGCTGTCACAGGGAACTGTGCTGCTCGAGATTTCTGAAGGCTACTAAAGGGAAGAAGAACACCCACAGCCTGAAGACCTCATCCTCGGTCCTTTGTTTTAAGGTGACATTGTAACAGCACTAAGACACATGGGCATGAACTAGGAAAGAGGTTGAATTCAACTGTATTAGGTGAAAAAATAAGCTCTTGATCCACAGAACTGTACTGCACATGTAAGGGTGAAGAACTAGAAATTCAGAATATACTGATGTTAACATATGGACAAGTGAATCCCACTTTAGATGCCTGAGAAGTCCTTAAATTATACTGGAGATCATGATCCCTTTTTGCTAACTGATTTCACTTTCAAAAGAAAGCAGTTGTAGAAATTCATGTGTGGGAACTAGTGCTTGTTCACACATCGATGTTTTGCTTTGACACACAACTGCGTCTCAGTAAAGAGTGTGAGATGATTCTCTCCAATCCATTTTCTTACAGAACTATGGTGATTTCATACTCCTGTGAGAATGACTGAAAGAATGAGAGATGTAATCTCCCATCTAATATTTTCATGCTTTTGGTGCATGCTGTTAAGGGTAGTTTTAAGTGTGACAGAAAAGACAGCTGGGTCCTGTTTACACTCAGGCCATATTCTACTTGCTACACACACAAAGGGATTGTCTTTACATAAATGAATGTTCTGTATAAAAGAATACTATGTAAATACATAAAATATGTAGTATATGCTTGTATTTTTCCAATCAAAGACTGTTTTCAAACTAACACTGGCTAAAAGTCAATCAAGTTCAATCAAGTTTAGCAGCTACAGGATTTCTACTTCAGCTCAGTGAACACGACTGAGGTAGAAACCTTTTCAACCAATTAATCCAAACCCCACATAAAGGTTTAGTTTTGAGCATTAAGAAAAGCCTTCTTGCATTTTCTAAGAAGACAAACTGCTTTAGGAGTGCTAAATCCTAGAAAGATTTGCTATACATTAATCTGAAATAAAGTCAGATGACTTTTCACAGAGTCAGAGCTATATTCTAACTCCCCATTTTATTAAGATGGAACTAGAAGACTTGGTAAGCTCAAGAAAAACTGCTATTTCAGGATTTTGGGTACTCGTTTTCAAATTATTTTACATTACTTAGCTCATGTCACTATTCAGATTACCAGGAGGCATAGCAAATCCCAGCTGAACCCAAATAAGCAGATACGACTTCAATTAGTATTAGATTCCTTAAATTAGGCATTAGCTTTAATGACAGAATTGCTATAAAGGTTTTGATGTGGGCTGTCAGTGAAACTGGGATAAAATATTGTTAATATAGTGGACATTATGGTATGTAGTACAGAAAGGTAACAGAAGTATCATGACACTGATTTAATTTACAATCACAGACATGCTGTAATATCAAAATTATTACTCATAAATACTAATGTAGTATTGCAATATTTGCAATAGGACTGCTCTGTTCTGTGACACAATGTTCACCTGGTACAACTGCAGTGTTGTGTCCCACCTTGTCCCTCCCTCTCTCCTTCCACTCCCACGTGCCCTGCCCAAGCCTGGCATCAGGCTCTCTTCTTCATGATCTCTCCTCTCTCCTCCAGTAAGTACTGGTGCAGGGCAGGCTCACAACTGCTACATCTAATTTCCAAATTCCATTTATAGTGTGAAGCTTAAGGTCCTAATCTAGATTAGCAGCCCTGTTTAATGTGATTGTCAATATTCTCAGAGTGTAAAATTCACACCTACTTAGAAGTGACGAAGTCTCACTTTCTTTCTCTACCTCCTCAGTTGCTCTCTATGATGCCAGCTCTTTTCATATGTTGCAATTCTGGCTTCATGATCTTCAAATATGTATTTATTTTCAACTTGTATGTTGTCTGTTGCAGTCTGTGTGTCTGTCCATTCCCAATATTATTATGTTTATATTAGTAATAAAGATGTTGTTCAAACAGGTATTTAGGTATCCCTAACAACCTTTAAAGTTGCTATTAAATAATATTGGTTTACAAACTTGTGTTCTTGCGTCCTTTATGAACTATCACCATAAGAAAGTCTTAAATGATAACTAGGCTTCAGCAAGAGCAGAAATTTACTTTAAATATGTAATGTTGTGGCTACTAAAAGTCTAAAAATAGAATATTATACCTTATCACAGTCTTATGCAGCAGGGTATATTGTTCCTTCAGCTCAGCTGCTTTGGTGTCTGTGATTTTTCCAGCAGAAAATAGCTATGGAAAGGAAACAGACAGTTATGAAATCTCTTAAGCACTAATATTTTCATTCTGCTGCAACTTTTCATAACTGTAATTGGCAGCCTTTCAGTTTAGACAGTCTTTGGTAACATAACAAATTAAATACACAACCAAATCAAATACACAGAGAAAAGAAATGCTTATTTACACAACAATTCAAAGCACAAACATAAGGAATGTGTCAGTTATAATTGCAGTGCTACCTCTACCACCGTTTCTTCTCCAATTTTCTGTCTGTATTAATATTTCATGATAATTCTGTTTTGAATTTGAACTCATACTCTAAGTCACCTGTTTTTCACATTGCTTAACTAGTCCAGTTTTGGTACAAAGCTGTTGGCCTGTACAGGCTAAACTGAGGCTCAAAGTGTCTCCACAGGCAGTAGGGTTGCAAAAAAAGAGGAGCTGTGTTCAAGCTGGAACCCCCCCCGTGCAACAGAACACATCACCTTACATGCCTGTGCATGTCTTCAGCAAATACCAAGATCAAACACGTATCTCAGGTACCTCCAGGGATGGTTGATTCAACCACTTCCTTGACCAGCCTGTTCCAAAGCTTGACCATCCCTTCAATGAACAATGTTTTCCAAACATCCAGTCTAAACTACCTCTGGTGCAACCTGAGGCTGTTTCCTTTTGCCCTGTCTCTTGTTACCTGGGAGAAGACACCGACCTCCACTTGGCTACAACTTCCTTTCATACAATTGTAGAGAACAATGAATTCTCCCCTGAGCCTCCTCTTCTCCAGGCTAAACACCCTCAGCTCCCTCAGCTGCTCCTCATCAGACCTGTGCTCCAGACCCTTCACCAGCTCCGTTGTCCTTCTCTGGATACATTTCAGCACCTCAGCGTCCTTCATGTAGTGACGGGCCCAAAACTGAACACAGGATTCAAGCTGCAGCCTCACCAGTGCTGAGTAGAGGAGGACAATCACTTCCCTGGTCCTGATGGCCACACTATTCCTGTGTGATATTCTTCAGAAAACCTTTCTTCCTCTCCTTTGATCACAAGTAAGGAGAACCAGGTTAAACCCAATTAAAAAATGTAAGGTGATCCAGCTCTATACAAGTCCATGGTTAGCCTTGTGGGGCAGCAAGTTAAATCTGCAAATTCTATGGGAACCTGCCAAGAAATGTGATTATGCAGATCTCCTGAAATAAGCAATGAAATTATTACAGCACCAGGAAAATCCCAGAAGTCATAACTCAACCTTTAGAACATTTAAAAAAAAAATAATCTAAAACCAGTCCTGTGGTGAAGAAGCAGAATACAAGTTAATATGCCGAAGGAAGTATATATTTTCTTGCTGAGTGTTTATGGATTTTTGAAGATTTGTTCCAAAATATTTCATGGTAGCAAAGACAATCTTTGCTCCCTGAGACCCTGAGAAAAGGAAAGAAGGCCTGCTTTTAATTTGTTTGCATGAGATTAAAGATAAGCAGCTCTCAGATATTTATTCTGGCATTCTCTGTGACCCAAAGATACTGTTCACTTGGGTTCACAATTCTAACCAGCTCTTCTGTGAGAAAGAAAATATTTCCATCTCTCAACCCATTTATTTCTTAGCTCCTATGTAGAAATAGCTGTCCTATTTGGGTGGTACCTCACTAATGTCCTCTCTGATCTGTACCTGTGACTTACGGTTTTTCTTACTGCTTACGTTCTCACTTCAGATCTATGCCATGTTTGACAACATTTCTACAGGAATAACAGACTCTGTCTTCTTTATATCCATCAATTTTTACAGCTTTTACCCTTAATTCCTCAATTCAGTTCAGAGCTAAGAGCTCTATTCCGATGAGGTTGGTCCTACACAATGTGATGACCTGTAGCATTGAGGACTGCACGGGACAGACTGCACAGATGGCACGCCAAGATCCCTGGGAGGGCAGAAGGAAAAGAGGCAACTGTCCGAGGGGAAGAAATAGCCAGTTTGTGGAAGATGGAAGAAAAAATATGAACTTACTATAAAAAAACTGTATTCATTGTGGTGATAAAACCAGACAAGAGATGATGGCCCTGATATACAGATATATAGTTTTTTCAAGGAGCCTTTTCCACACTAATGATAAAATAGCCAACAGTATGTATGCACTGTTCATTTTATTGCTTGGAAGCTCTCACATTGCCAGATTAAATAAAATGTTGTTCTCCTCAGTGTAGCTAATCATGTTGCTATACTAAAAAGTAAAAGAATGAGTGAGAAGATGGAGTAGTAAGGAAAAAAAGAGCTTGTGAATGGCAACCGAGGATGTCTTTTTTTTCAGTTCTGTGCTAACCATAATGCCCTGGAAAGAACTGAGATCATTTTGTTATACTAGTGATCTCAGATCAGGTCTGGAATATAGTCAGATAAATATTCCTAACTTGTTGAGTCTTCCAGTCGCTTTCCATCTCAGTTGTACTTAACTGTATTTTGCTTTTTTCAGCTTTGCTTTCTCATTATGCAATGAACTAGGACCTCATACATTTTTAAACACACTCAATGTTGATAGATATCTGGATAAACTAAAATACATTTTCCTTGTCTAAGAAGTTGGAAAGTTGGATGAAGATTTGGCAGTTAATGGTTAGTTACCTGGCCACTTTCTGCTTTCCTTCTTCCCATACTCCCTTAAATGTAATTACACTGAAAATATGCAAGTATGTATCTTATTAGTGGGTTTACTTGCACCTTTTCCTTTTAATTTAATATTTCTGTTATGTTTATTTTACCCTATTAAATTACTCTTTCTTTTACTTTACACTCATCTTTAACTGATTAACATGAGTGTAACTTTTTAACTTTGCTACATTTTTTCATGTCCTTCACTATTTGAAGTCTGGCTTTTCTACCAGAAAAACAAAACATAACAAAACAAACACAAACCAAACCCAAACCCAAATTCCAAAGCAAATTTGTTTCCTTCAATCCATGAACAATCCCATGAAGTAAAGTGCTGGATAATCCTGTTCTATGATAGAAAATGTGGAGGAAAATTTTGCTGAAAATGTGAAAGGGAAGGGCATATCCTTCATATTTTTCTAGCTCTACATGGATTTTCTGGCTCTGGACAGGAATCTTAAATATAGGGATCCATGAAAAAACCAGAAACTCTTCATAGTTGTTGAACATCGAACAACTCAAATAGTTGTTCCATGCACCTGAATAACTTCTCTCTATCCTCAAACTAGTAATAAGTCCATAATTGTAGCTACCAACAGCTCCAAATCAGAGCTCTCCACAAAATATCCTGAAGAAAATTCCAAGAAAAAAAATGAGCACTATATAAGGTTACACACTATCTGGAGGTCCTTTTGTATATCCTTCCAGCTTGACTTCAGGATGTAGGACCACAGGAGTTTCTCCAAGTCTGGATACAAAGATGTGTGATACATGAGATGTTGGTAACAAAGGGATGTCAGAATACAAATGGGAATTAAAGCCACAGAAGGGAGAGGGCCGACCTGATAAACAAGATACTCTTCCATATGAGCAAAACCAGTGAAATATAGTCCCAGCTACATCAATGCCTCCTCACTTCGACGTTATGTGCATTGGGCATTCTCTACTTTAACAGTATATTTTCATTCCTTCCTGACAGTCAACTCAAAGAAATACACCAAGGAACTCTACTGAAATTTCAGAACAAGTTTTATGTAACTCAAATGTGATATAAATAAGAACTCTAGGAACATTTCCCGTTTTGAATTTCAAGGCTCTTAAAAATTCTTTTGGGACTCTACAGAAATGAATAAAACTCAGCCAAATTTTAAACTTAAATAGATGATGCAATCTGAATGTTGGTCACTCACACTCTTTGATAAAAAACATTTAAAATAAGCATGGAAGATAAATATAGTCAACACCAAGAAATTACTGATTAACATCAATTACTCATAATCATTATGAAAGTGAAACACTTGAGGCTTCCTAGAAAAGAATTAATTTCAACAGTGCCTAGGATCTCTGCATTTTGGAGAAATGATGTAGCTAACACGTGTTTCTAATTATGTTTGCAGATACTGCAAAACAACTAAAATGTATTCTAAGCTCAAACGGAATAGTAACACTTTCCACTTCTTCATTCTAAGCTCCAGATTTTGTAACTATAACAAGACATTATGAGTACACCTAACGTTATTTTAATACATAGAATATCCAGCATTTTATATTAATTTGCTTATTTCCAACATCTGAAAGGTCTCATCAAACAACTCTTTTGCCTCGTAATAGGAGACAAGAGAAAAATATCAAGGGATTAATATATTTTATATATTTTATAGTTTGTACACACTCAGGATTTCAGCAGAGTATTAGCCACTTGGCATATGGCTCTTCTGGCCAGCCTGCTATGTCAGGTTTGGAATTTTCTTTCTGTGTTGTTTATTTGAAGAGCTTTTCTTACCTCCTTTGTATAATATTTAGAAGTTTAGGCATTCAGAAAAGAGAAAGCATAAGTGCTCCTCTTTAAACAGAGAGCTCTGCATCCTCTGTCAAAATCCTCCTTTAGTGCAGGCTGTTTGGCACTAACCACTCAGCTTGGGTGTTCCTTATTCCAGGGAGAGGGCAGCACCATCTTCTCAGCTGTTGTTTCTACATTGTAAGGACACAACAGGTACACCAGGCTGAACCCATGCTATGACCCGTGCATTTCTACCCCTGTTGCTGGCTGCCAGTCTCCACAGAATCACAGAGCTGGGGATGTCTGCTGGTGTTTGGCTTGCCTGTGCCTGATACCTCCAAATTCTAAGCAGAATCGTGGAGCCATGATAATGCACTAGGGGAACAAAAGATTCCTCCTCAAGTTCAGCCCGTGCCTCAGAGGAAGTTCGTAACTATGACTTCTCACTGCTGCTGAAGATCATGTCCTGGCTACTTCAAGATGGAGCATCCAAAAACGAAGGAAAAGATATTTAAAAGTCTATACAGTTTGTGTTTGTAACCTTTCTGGCAATCTTAAAAAAAAAAACAACACAAGAAAACTTCTCCAAAAACTCCCAGTCCTAATGCCAGAGAATTTAACAGTCATAAGGACTTCTGTAACAACTTCATCTGATTCCCCAATCAATACACAGGACAGTTTTTATCATCTTCACTGCTTTCCTACAGGGCTTAAAGCATGCACTTCATTTTCCAGAGCGCTATGTTTACTTAATTGTTATTACAACATAAAGTAAAAAATAAATTCCATGTAATACATGAGGGGAATTAAGTCAGGAAAATTAAGGTGGGAAAGAACTTCTGAATGCCATTTAGTCCAAATTCCTGCTCAAAGCCTTCAAAGTTAGACCAAGTCTGGGACCTCAGGACCAAATTTTAAAAAAGCAGTGACTGAATAAGGATGCAGTGGCTGAATATATATTGTACCAGTTATAAGACAGTCTCTGTATTCAGCTGATGGACCAACAGCTCTCTAATTTTTACCCAAAAGAGGAAATGACTTGTCCTGAAGTACACTGAGTCTAAACACTGACTACCTTACTTTGTTTCACTTGCATATTATTCCCAAACCATGCAGTTAAAGACTGAAATATATTGCCTTTAGACTTAAGAAAGCATAAGGAAGGCAAAAATAAATGTCAGAATGGAGATTAATAATGAAGTCAGCATATCTAAGATTCTAATTATTTTAATAATAAAATTTAACTTGTTAAATTATCTCAGACTGTTTTCCAGCATTTATAAGAGCTAGCAAATATTCTCAGTGAGGTTCTTAGTTGCCTTTGATTATAGTGAGAGCCAAAGATGACTACTGAGCTCAGTCCAAACACCAGATGTTTAGATGACCTAAACTCTGATTTTAATGTAAAGTGTTGCATCACAATTTATACATGCCCAGAAAACATCATCTTTAGCCTTTTTATTTGGTCCTTGTGCATTTTTCAGTATGCATCAAACATTAACACAGAGTTATGGAAGACTAACACTTCCAAAATTATCCATAATTTCTCTACTCAACAATATTTCAGGCTTCAGCACATATTTCAAAGTATTTTTAAAAAAGAAGATAAAAATCACTAATTTAGGACTGTAAATATTTAGTTACACAATAAATTGTAGTTATCAGAATGCAATTCTGCATTCCATTTGTAGATTGGGAAACATTGAAAGTACACACAGGAATAGCTAGGCTGCAGATATTTAGGGAATTACATGACTTGCCTAAGTCATTATTCTAGAGAAAGGTTATGATGGTAGAAAGCAAAGAAAAACACAGTAAGGTTTTAAAATTAACGCTGTAATTAGAGTTAAAAAATAAGGTGAAATCCCTCTCATCTGGAACTACATGCATCTATTATAAGAAGTAGACTTTTTAAGATAAGTATGGGAAGTCATAGAAGAAGCCTATTTATTAGCTTTTCAAGTAGAAAAAGACTTGTTACGGAGTTTTCTCAACATTTATTTAGGTAATAAACAACAATACTTGAAGTTAGGAGGCTATTGATTGCACAAAAACAGTCAGGCATTTATCTCCTGATGTTTGTGACAAGCAAAATTATGACAAAGTAATAAGTACATTTGTATAAGATGACATTTATATGTATTCTATTTTTTCAGGAAAACAAAATCACCTTTCTAAGCCATTTCTATTTGGAAGTTAAAATAATTTAAGTAATTTGATAAAGTGATTTTTTTTTATTTTAATAAATGCTTCACAAATGATTTTGCCCTCTTTCCTATTCCAAGAAAACCATGAATGTAATGAATAAGATTGAGTGCACTTTTTAAATATAACATAACTTTATTTCACAAAGTGAGGACATAGGGTTTATGGGTCCTTGAACTTTGCTATCTAAAGAAAAGTTACTTGATCGCATTGATTCTACATATAACAAGCCAGAAACTCAGAAAAGTCTGAAAACAAATAAATGAGCATGAGAAATTATTAGTATCTACTCACTTTATTCTGCCATGGAGTGTTTTGTATCAATATATCATTGAAAGGCTCATAGTCTACTACAAAACATTTACATGAAAAAAGCTATTTGCAGATGATGCTATATAAACAGACAAAACTGAGCATGGGGGTAAAGACATGCATGAGAATCATAAATACACCTACTTATGGTAGATACAGCACTGTATTGCCTTACACAGAATGTCTACAAGTTTACTTTCTTATTTACAGATGTATGAGCCAGGCTTCCTTTAATGAAAAATAAACTGCTAAAAAGCCTTCTAAAACTAACAAATAATGACCAGGAAAGATAATATCACAAATTCTTTCCCAGGACAAAGCTCATAACAGTAGTTTTCTCCCCCAGTTCATGGGAAAGAGCAATCCCTACATGAAAAAATACAAAAATCAGTATAAAAATACTTCATCTGGTGGCCAATTGTGTCTCATAATGCTCAGGAAAAGAGGGCATAGGATACTGGCATTTTGGGAAGGGACACAGCTTTCCTGCTGTCACCTCTTTGGCTATGAATCTTGAAAGTAAGATCCAGTCTTACACTTTCTGGTCTTATTGGAGCAGGTTTGCAGGAATCAAAAAGGAATTCTCTTGAAAAGATGTATCAGGGAGAGGCTTTTGTATTTGATATGTCATCACTCTTGAAGTGCATTCTGGTTTATTCTCTCCATACGCTAAGCCAACTACAGCATCTTCTATGACTACAGATAAAGGAAGTATTTAGCAGTAAATCATAGATTTTGGGCAGGCAGATCTTCAGATGTCATGAAAGAAACAGCATTAATAAGAGCTTTGTTTTGTGGACCTTTTTCTTCACGAATATGGTCCTCACCTTAACAGAAGGAGTGATATTCTTTGATCACATTAATTTTATAATATGTATTGCATTTACAATTGCTTATATAAATATCTAACCTACTACTTACATGCTTTATGTCAGTGCTGCCTTTCTGCCTATTGCCAGAATTTATAAATAAAACAATGGCCAATTTCAACAGATACAAAAATTAAACTGAAAATCTTTTTGTGTTCAGATGTGTTCTCATGGACACATGAAAAGTTGCACAGATAGTCCCGCAATCCAGTGGCCAACAAAAGGACTGCTTTCATGAAGAATGACTACTGAATTTAAAAAAACCCCACAATTAAATTCATCAGAGAGAATTCTAAATCAGAACTTGTTTCTAGTACGGAATTCTGGTATAGATCCTACATTGTGAGAAAACCTGAAAATTAATCTAATTACTTTTCATCCTCTTTCTCAGCCAAAATGTATCACAGAAACACTGAAGTTTAAAAAAAAAAAAAAATCAAAAAATATTCCTGCAGCAGCTGAATCTTAACACATCCCACTCTGCCACCAGAATGGTTTCTATGAATGAATCCAGTTGTGCTTCAGGTTTGTTCATATCAATTGTTTGAACCGCTTAGACAAACCTGGATGTTTTGCAACAATTCTTCTGCAGGTGTTGACAACCAGCACAAAGCCAGAAATCAAACAGATAGCAAACTGTTGTGTTTTAAATTGCCATAGTCACTAGTTAAATTAATATCTGCCTACAGTCATAACCTTGCTGTTTTCTATTTGACCCGCATTCCATTATCTGCCAGAAAAAGCCCATACTCTAAAAAAACATGGGAAAGGGTTCATGCTGGTTTTGATAAACTTTGAAAAAACACTCCTCAGACAAGTCTGATTAAACAAAATACATCACTTTAACCTTGTCATCACTGGGTAGTTCTGGAATAGAATTAAAACCTTCAGCAGAATTTAGGAATCTCATGAGCTTTCAGTTTAGGAAGACGTGTCTGTAAGATTAAGATACCTCTTCAGTCCACTGGAGAAAAAATAGATTCCTAAAAAGAATGCTAAAAGAGATGAAAAATTACAAGAAAATTATCTTTAAGCAAAAAACCAAAGGCCTTAGTAGAAAAGTCTCATAGTCATCAGCTGCTATTTAGTTCCTTTGTTATTTAGATCCTTTCACAGCTGAAAAAGATTGGCTTTTGGGTTTTGTGATTGCTTAACTGATTTAAAGTTTTAAGTTTTATGCAGAACAGTCTAGGGATCTAGAGAGGCCCCATCTGGGAAGAAACCTTGATTATGAACAAACTGCAGTTCTCAGTTTTAATCTGGTCAATATTCCTGCCATTAGTTAAGCTGCATCAGCATCTCACAGTTTAAGATTGCTCAGTGTCCTTTCTGAGGGTAAAGACTTCTGAAAAAATCAGATTTGAAGATTTGCTTCATTTATCCCAAGGAAGAGACATAAAACATGAAAAAGGCTGTGGCATACTGCTTTGAGTTCCTGAAGGAAGAAGAGAGATTGGACAAATTGTTGGGAATGGACATTCCCTGACAGAACAGCAAGAAAGACCAGCTCTCAATAACAAGACTGCTCCAGGTGGGAGAAGTGTACAGATACCTGATGGAGAAATGGATTTTTTGGACTCCAGACAGATTGCTTACAGCCTAGCAGCACAACATCAGACTAATAGTGAAACCAGGAGCATAGCAGAGCAACTCAAGATTACTGAAGTCTCATACAAAGGAGGAATGGATATATCGGGACAAAGATGTTTGAAAAGCTCAGATACCTCACCCTACTGTCCGAACTTCCTTTTTTATAACATTCACCCTTACTAGAAATTTCTGCCCTTTTGGATGTTACAAAATCTTACTGATATTTCTGGCTTTCAATGCAGCACAGAGTCATAAATTACAACAATATTTACTATGCATTTAAAGACTTCAAGGCAACTCATACAATGTGTTCTACCAACAATAATTATTATTAATTTTACAGGTACAGAACAGTTTGTCCAGTTCAAAGTCACAAAGCAGATAGCAGAGGTCACTGTAAACTGAACAAACAATAGTGTGGGGGAGGTGTGGCTTCCCAAATAACAAGGATTTAGGAATTCTACTCTATTTCTAAAGGCCCTCAAAAGAGGCTGGTATAGCTCTCCTGCATTTGATAGTAGCAGCCATACAGGAGAACAAGGCTCTGTAAACACCTGATTTTACACTGATACATTAAAAAATTAGCATCCTATTAATCAAATGAACAATTAATAAAATGTTGATCACAAATTAAAATCATACATGTTACAAACATTTCAGTTTTGAGATATTTTTAACAAAACCAAAGTGATGTCTGTATCTTAAACCTGAGTGGGGCGGGTCTTTCACCTCATTGCTGAAACCATCGTGATCTGAAAGGCAGACAGACACAGTTTAGCTCCATAACTAAAAGCACCATGGCAGGTTTTGGGATGTTCGTTCAGAATAAGGGAAATGTAGATTGAAAACCATCTCCCAAGAAAGTGCTGTGCAGGGAGCTGAAAGAATTGTTGCAGTAGGTGGGATGAGTAGGTTTTTTTACCAAGCCTCCCTCCTGTAATATCAATATAATCGTGTAGTGTGTATAAAAGCCAGTAACATTGCAGAGATCATGAACTTGTGGATTATATGTGTGACTAATGTCTGTTTAATGTTTAATCTGTATTATGAGTAATTACAAATAGGGTTTAAGGAACTAAATGGTTCAGATTTGACTAATTAAACAAGAACTGGTGTAAATACCTTTACTCATACAAATTATTTGGCTTTTGACAGAGTTGTGAATGCATAAAGACATATCCATGCCTTGCTTTGAGGCACAAGGAAAATGGCATGGATCATTAAAGCTGCATAGGCATCACGTGAGAGTAGCAAAGGTGGCTGTAAAATAAAAATGAGGGAGTACATGGCACCTGTCACCTGGAGAAGTATTTTGTTTGGTGTGATTAGTCATGTAAAGTACATGATTAACTCTGAAAGCTGATATGAGGCACAATAAAAAGAAGAGCAATACCCCAAACTGATGAGAGTTCCTTCCTTAGCTCTCTGCCTCACTTTAGATTTAGAATTCAGGACACTGTTCAGAACACCAGGATTTGCTTTGGGTTTCCTGGACAAGCAATCCAACAGCTCAGGATCCCAAGCATCAAAGGGGGAACTGCCTGAAGTTACTTCCCTTCATGTAGAAAGGTTCAATAAGAAGTACTCAGAATCAGGTAATAGTGATTTTTAACAGTGAGGTGCCATACAAATTATGAATATTCCAGACAGCTATTTTAAGGTGGGTTAGGCCAAATAGGAAGAAGAAAGTGCTGCTCATCCTCCTGAGTTTGTGACTTCATCCTGAAAAATGTTTGGAATCAAAACTATATGTATGTTTCAACATTTTTCAGTTTTACATCATTTTCATGAATACATCTATTAAGTTATAAGAAAAGTTTTAGGAAGAAGGGGACTGAGTACTGTGATAAACCTCTAATAGGAAAGGGGATGGTTTTTACTTTTTCAACCTGCTGTGTTAAAATTATAGTCTGGGTTAGAGAATAAGCCTTAGACACTCAAATGTTAAGAAACAGTTGTTAGAAGACTGCTATAACAAAGAGGTAGATTATTATTTTTTCCGAAAAAGAAAACCCACGTACAACAAGAAATGAAATTAAACTACAGTAAGTGACCAGCACACATGCATTTCATCATTTTGCTTACATACACTAGCTCTGAGTCAGGAATACTGACTGAAATGTGCTACTCTTGCAAGCACTACCTACTCTGCTTTGCTATTAATCACCCGTGATGCAAGCACTCCCACCCATTTCTGAGAACAGTGTAGGCAGTCTGATAACTCACAGGCTTCAGGCTGCCCTTATAAAGTTGTTCCACTTTTGCATACTTCCTCATACTGCTGGATTCTCAGTGAAGATGAAGCTCCTCATTTACACCGTCTTGCTGAAGACAGCTCTCCTTGCTTTCACAAATGCATCTGCAGTTGTTTTAGAAGATGAAGAGAATGCTAAAGAAGCAAAAGTTACGGAGACTTGTCCTATAAAGCTCAAAACTAATCGGAAATGTGATGAAGGAGAGGATTGTCCTTATCAGATAAATCTGCCTCCGATGACCATCCAGTTACCCAGAGAATTCAGACTGCTTGAGAAGACTCTCAAAGAAGTACAGAGCCTTAAAGAAGCAGTAAACAAGCTGAAGAAATGCTGCCAAGATTGCAAGCTGCAGGCAGATGACAACCAAGAAAGAGACAGTAGTAATGAATTCCTGCTACCTAATGCAGAAACTCCAGCAGCAAACAGTGAAATCCAAGATAACAGAGTAAAGGAACTGCAAAGCAAAGTTAACAGAATGGCAACCAGCTTAAAAAATGCAAAGACTCAGATTCAGACACTGCAGGGTCGTTTAGAGAGGTTGAGCCTCATAAATATGAACAATGTAGAACATTATGTTGACAGCAAGGTTGCAAATTTAACGTTTGCTGTGAACAACCTGGATAACAAATGTTCTTCTAAGTGTCCAGCAATGCAACCAAGACCTGGTACGTAACCTGTTCATTTTTACTGCCTGTATAAGCTTTCTATAATTTGCCTTTTACTAATATTAGGTAAACAATTTAAAATATATTTTAACCAAATAGCTGTGCTATTAACTTCACAAGTATCTGCTCTTTTAGTGTTTATTTATACTCCTGTAAAACATTTCAGCAGCCGCTAGAGGGTTACTGAGAGCTGCAGGTGTCCAGTCCCTCCTAGAATTGGACTTCATTAAGGATCTAAACCATTAATTTTTTTTAAGGACAATTTTTTGCAATTCAATTAGTAAATGTGAAAAATCAACATTATTTTACACCATAAGACCCTTCATTAAAGACATTAAACATCAGTGAACTACACATATTTTCCTCTTGAATTAGAGGGGGTAAAATGAATCTATAAAAATATTTAGTTTTTAACAGATGGATAATAAAATAACTTTTTTATCATCACAGCAAACATCTGAAAGTCCCAGCTAAAAAAGCTTATTAACAGTATTTCTTGACTGGGTAACATATGCCATCATTTTAATACTTAATCCTTTGCATTATAATATTAATATCTAAGCAATATAAAACAGAAAGAGATGTTATCAGTGACAAACACTTTTTTCTTTTACTTTTTAATTGTCCTAATTAAAATCATGAAATATAACCAATAATTTCTTTGTAATGTTGACTGTTACTGAGGCAAGATTGAGGGTTTTTGTAAAGTCATAAAGTTTTTATATCTATGTAAAAATCTTCGAAAACAGGAAATGTTCAGTAGATTTTCAGTGTATTCTACCACTTAGATATCACAGATATGAAGATAAGGCTCTCGAGAGACAAAACAGAGACAGATCAGGCTACATTACACTATTTAAGCCCCTGTTGCTTAGCATTCAAGTTTAAAATAAAACTGTTCTTCTGTCTACCTATATTGAAAATAGAAGGATCTCCAGGTGGCTCAGAAAATAAGTTATAATAAAGGTAATACTTTTACTATATCAACAATCAGCTTAAATCAGATAAAAATCAGAGTTAAAATCAATTACTTTAATTCAGATATAAAACATTTACAAAAAGAATAAGTGATTTTTTTTGTTATATTGATAATGGGCAATGAATCACATTCAAGTACAGTACTTCATAACAGACTAAATTAATTTTACATATTCCTTACACTTACTGAAATGTTGAGTAGTGTTCACAGCATATGATCATGTAGATACTTCTTATATTTTACAGCAACATGATAAAAGCTCTTGTAGCAGCAATATATTCATTGTGAAAACTAGCAAGGACAACAGCTACGTTTTTTCTATGTAGGATCTATTCCTGAATCCACTGAAATAAAGAGTAAAACTTTATTTAAATAGGAGTTGAATTGGATTATACAAGAACTTTGCCTGAAAAGTATATTCTCTGTCAGTATCTGGTCTGAAATTCAGTCCACCAAAGATCTGACACAGAAGTCAATGAAATAAATGAGAAAGTATTGTGGATTTAGATTTGGCTATTAAGCCTTTAATTCCTATAGTTTCTGGTTTCAAAAATTTCCAGTTTGCTGGCAAACAAGAAGTCCTGGGTTTTATTCCCTGCTTCAGTCTGAGAACACTCCTCCCTTTCAAGAAGTAGATTGTTTAAATATTCCAGGAAAATTACAATCCAAGCCTGCAAATGAACATGCCCATAAATTCAAATCTGCAATAGGAATGAACATTATGGTTTTGACTCTTAACTCAGAACTTCTGAGAGCTCTCTTAGCACTTAAAAACATGGCATTCATTCTAATATCATGCTGTTGAATGGAATCACACTACTGGGTGACACTGTGGATCAAAAATGGACTTTTGGTCTGAAGGAAAAACCTGGGGTTATTCTTGTTCTGAATAAAATACATCATGCACTGGTGGGAAAAGTTGTGTTAATAGCAGATGCTAACACTCCTCCTTTCTGTAAACCCAGCAATGCCACATACACAGGAAGGCACCATCACTTTTCCAGCTTTATCTTTCTAGGAATCACATGATTACTACAATAGATGTGACAACTTTATTACTTTTTTCCTGCTTCCTAAAGTACAGTCAACATTAACACACAAAACATTCCTAAGGATGTTATGTTCTCTATCAGATGATGTTAACTGAACAACAGCCAGGGTAACATCATTGCCATGTGGACATAGTTCTTTCTCTGACACACTGCCAGATAATTATAGACAGGGTGTGATTGTATACTTTTAAACATAAAAAGCAGCAAGTGTGTAACCACAAAGCATTAGAAATATGGACAGGAGGTAATAAAAGGTTAAAGAGTAGAGAAAAGGAAGAAGGGGCAAGCAAATTATCAAAATGCCCTTAATATTTGGCAAGTTGTTACAAAAAGTCATTTAAATGGGGTTTTTTGGACAGCTGGACAGATGATCCTAGGTGGCATCTATTATAGAGCAAAGCTGATGGAAAAAATCTGTTTCTCCTTAGAAGTGAAATTGCTGCAATACTATTATGTTCATCCTAACAAGGTCTCTTCTTCCACCAGTTATACAAATAATGCAGAGAGACTGTGCTGACTATTACACAGCAGGCAGAAGGAGTAACGGAATCTACAGGATTAGTCCTGACCCCAGAAACGAGAGCTTTGAAGTTTACTGTGACATGCAAACAAATGGAGGTGGCTGGACAGTGCTGCAGCGGCGTCAGGATGGCAGCACTAACTTCAACAGAACCTGGAATGACTACAAAAACGGCTTTGGAAACCTCAGCAGGGAGTTTTGGCTGGGGAATGATAAAATTCACCTCCTGACAAAGAGCCAGGAGATGCAACTGCGAATTGATCTCGAAGACTTCAATGGAATCCAAGAGTATGCGAAATACGAACACTTCTACGTGGCCAACGAGTACCTGAAGTACCGCCTAAGCGTTCACGGCTACAGCGGCACAGCAGGAGATGCCCTTCACTACAGCAAACATTACAACCACGACCAAAAGTTCTTCACAACTCCAGACAGGGACAATGACAGGTATCCTTCAGGAAACTGTGGCGCCTACTACAGCTCTGGCTGGTGGTTTGACGCGTGCTTGTCAGCCAACCTCAATGGCAAGTACTACCACAAGAAATACAAAGGTGTTCGCAACGGCATCTTCTGGGGTACGTGGCATGGTATTTCTGATGATATTCCCAGTGGATATAGGCAAGCCTTTAAATCAGCAAAAATCATGATCAGACCTAAAAGTTTTGTGCAGTGATTTTTGTGCGGTTACATTTCCCTTCACTAGTTTGCGTTGGATTGCACTCAACAACATACTCAGTATTATACTCAGAATTCAAGTATTCAGTTATGTTTGGCATAAAATTGTTCTAGACAAAGCAACATACTTCCACATAATTTTTTAGAGACAGTTTGACCCATATAATGTATTAAAACCAGCATGAAAGTATCTGAATAGTTACTGCTAAAACTTAACACCGATTAAGTCTTGATATCATTATGTAAATATTCTAAACATTGCTTTTGGTGCTTTTACTGACTGTGATATATGAATTCTATGGTTGAAAACTTTAAATGGTCTTCCACAAATTGTGTCTGAATGAATACCTACATTTTAACCTGAACACAACTCATAGGTGTAATTAATAACATATAAATTTGTCAACACTTAGAATAAAAACTAGTCTTTCTGGAAGAGCCCGACTTTTTCTATGATCTACCCTTTACAACTTCAAAGGTATATCATGGCAATATCAATATAAATTAGGGAAAGTACTACAAATTATTATTTTTAAAGGACTAGAGAAACAGAGGGCCACATAGTTTGCCCAAAGATATGAAAAAAGGCCTTGGAGAAAACTTAGAAAATGAAGATGATTCCCCAAATCTCATTTTCTTTTATCAAAGCTTTTTCAAAGAAGTTGGTGGAAGAATTGAATAAAAGCAGTAAAAATAATTATAGAATCAGAGAATCATTTGATTTGGAAAAGACCTTTAAGATCATCAAGTCCAACTGTTAGTACAGAACTGCCAAGTCCACCACCAAATCCTGTACCCAAGTGCCACACCTACACATGTAGCGAGAACGTAATGAACGACAACATTCTTGCTCTTTTTTTTTCCTCCATTCAAGGTCCTACTTGTTGCTTGTGTGAGAAAGGAGCTATTGTGTAGCTTATTGTACATTTCTATAGGCAGGTAGGAGAAAGACACATCAAAAAGAACCCATGTCTTTGCTTTAATGCCTCTAAATACACACAAAGTTTCCAGCGCCATTTTGCTTTGTCCTGAACCTTTTAGGTAAGCCAAATGTTACAAGATGCTCTTGTAGAGACTCAAGCTCTCATCCAAATACTTCTCAATCTAGGTAATCATTAGACCCTAAAATACAAGAAATATTTGAAATGTTTTGTAATATATGAAAAGACTGTTCTCCCTATTTTTAGAGTACCCCTTTCGTACCCACAGAAACATAAAAACCCACTGGTAATTCTAAGCAAAAAACCAAGAATATGCAATGTAAGACTTTTTTTTCTAAAATGTAAAAAATGAAAAAATCAAATTGACAAATATTTCAGGAACTGCAAACAGAGGTACTGTTATTCAAGCTCACATTGTAGATAGTGAGCACAAATTTGGCTCTGTATCTAGGCCATGTCTCTATAAATACAGTGACCAACATTCTGAGTGGAGATGGAATTTATCTTAGCAAGAGGCTACTCTACCATCTTGCTTAAACCAACCTTGAGATGCAGAAAAACTACACTAAGGCTGTATTTCTTTACTAGTTAAAGTGTGGTCACTGACTTCTTGGTTAAAAGAGACATTAAAAAAAAAAAGGAATATAAGTATACACGAAATATAATTATACATCTGACCTAATACTTTACAAATATGATCTTTACTGGTTTTTTAAGATTATAACAAAACTATTATGGTTATAATTTATGGAAATGAAGAACACTGGCAATTGCTAAATTGTAAAATACTAATATATATTATAAAGAAGTAAATACTTTGAAGGATAATTCAAGTGTAATTTGGTTTATTATATTTCAATTTTAAAGATGAATGAAAAGGTTTAATTGCAAGATGTATAATCTTTGCTTCAGAATATGTTTTGAATCTATAGAATATTTATTTTAGGATAAAAAATAATTATCTAAACAAAACAAAAAAAAGAGCAACTGGTTAAAAGAGCAAATATCTAATTGCATATTACTATATTTAATCATTTTGCATTAAATGCACAATTTGTTCCCATTCATTATATGCTAACTATCTAAGTATGACTTCCAGTATCTACAAGCTTCTACTTGAAAGTGTCTTTTTCCTGCTAAGTTGTTAGAAATTATTCTTTTTTAATCTTGTTTGAAGAAAACTTCGTAAGACACAGAATTTTTAACAGAATAAGCAAATGTGACTAATATCACCTGCAAAAGCCTTGTCTGATGTCTTTAAAAAAAAGAAAGGAAAAAGGAAGTATAATTGCACAAATTTGAATATTACCTGCCTGGAACTGTTGTAGATGAACCTCTGTCAATGTGTATTGGTTTTACAAAATGTTACTCCATCTGCTTGTTGAAAACATTATTTTTGTTCTTCTTTGGTGTAATAAAATTATGTCACACTGTTAAAGCTGTACTACTGTCATAGATGTACAGGAGGACTATACAAAAAACTTGTCATAAATAGTTTTATTGATTTCCTGTAAAAATTGAAGCAATAAGAAAACACACATAACCAGCAGATGCCTATGTGATGTGCCAGGAGAGTAATTGCTAATAAGGATAGCTCCTTAGAGATCTGGTTTATGACACTTCAGCTGCCAGATAATACCAAAGGCTGAAATCTCAGACATTTTTTTGAAACTACTCATGTTTTGGAAGCAAGAAAAGTAATTGCCCAATCAAGGTTTTACACAAATTCTATCTTTGACATGAAAGAGAAGAAGCAAACTAATCTGTTTGACCTTTCGGATCACATGCAAGTAATATCAAAGCATGTGAATACAAATATTACCCCAAATTAAAGTACACAATTTTTTATACAAGCAAAAAGCACTTGGTCTCTGATTAAGGCTTAATAATTCAAACCATGTATTTCACTTTATGGAAAATAGGTAACACTGATTATTATACGAAAACACTTGTGGTTTTAATATTGCTAATATTTAAATAGTGAATTTTAGAGAAGAAGATTACTAACAGTGGGTTTGCTAGCAAAATTCCTATGGGTTGTTTCCAAAAAATAAAGACACAAACCCATCTGTTCAATGTGATTAGCCAAGCAGACTGTAATGTCTTGGCTTTCTATGCATTGCTTAAACAAAACCAAAGGGAAAAAAAAAAAAAAAGAAAAAAAACAGAGAAGAAATGAAGATTTGAAAGCAGTGATGTTTTTCCCTTTCCTTTTTAATGCAAATACCTGTTTCCCTGATGGCATTCACTGGGAAAGACTGCAGTCAAACTCAGAGCTGAGAACAGATAGCTTGATGAATTGGAGGAAAACAAACTTGCCTTTATTGATTATTTGGAAAACAAATTAAGATGGTCCTCAATCTATACCTACATCCCTGTTTATAAATTAAACCAAAACCAAACAAAAGAAACAAATGCCAAATTTACTTAGCTTCTATGACTTACCTGTTGTAGAAAAATCAAAATATGAAGGATTGACTTTGAGTTTTCATAGAGAAAAAAAAAAGATGAGAAAATAATTAAATACTAGCCTTCAAAGAAAGAGGACCTAAAAATATTAAAAAAAAAAAAAATTGTTCTGTGTTCCTTTTTGTTCAGGAAATAAGAGAAAATGGAACATATGGGCCTGAAGACATTCACATAAGTTTCAGAGAAAAATGACTGGGCAATACCATCCACAGGCCCTACTAAACACAAACATTTCACTTACTAAACCGATCTCTTTCATTCACAGCTTTAATTAAACTTCTATGGAGTTACAATTCTTCTGCCAGAAGTTAATTTGGCTGTCACCCTCAATGGTAACCAGAAACAGAAAACAATGTTTTAAGAGGATGTGTCAAGTCCAAGCCTCACACAAGTCATGAGAACAGGGTATGAATCAACATTATTTTTCAAGTCTTATTCATCAGATTTTTCTGATCTTAGTAAAAGAAGAACCTATTTAGAAACTAGTAACTGGAAAAAAATATCCCCAAATACTTAATTATATTCCAACAATCAAGACAAACTGTAAGTTTAATTAAGATTACATTTCTACAGGAATAGTATGCCTTCATTTAGAATTATACAGTAGAAAATAATTGCAGGCTTTACACACATTTAAGCAATTACATAGAGTTAATGATTTTTATTAAGAAGTAGGATTCACTTTGAGAAACAGAAATTGTCATGCCTTTCTTCAGGCAGAGTACAAAACCCCCTCTCCTTCACTCTGCAGTTCAACCTCCATATGCTAAATTCAAATATAAGGATTCTTCCCCATGCAGAGCTTTAGACTGTTCATTTAGGAGTATTTGGACACAGGTGTTTTTGAGTAAGTAAATCAGAAAATCCTTTTTTAACCTTTAAAGTAACCTCATCTGTGTAGCAGATGACTCCCCACCTCGGGCATTTTTATTGAATGTATGGTTGGTTAACATTGCTCTGGCTTCCTCATCACATGGTTGTGCTGACATAAAAAGTCTAGACTCAATTTTAGTGCAAGATTGTCCTGTCTCATCTATGTATTTTGGATGAGAAAGCATGAAGAGGGAGATAGCTTGGAAAACAACATAGCAATATGCTCCTCTTGTCAAGTCTCAAAAGTATCACAAAAGATTGAGAAAAGACTAAAATGCAAGAAGATGTTGCTGTCAAAAGTTATTCCTTCTCCTACTCTCACAGTTTTAGGGAGCTGTGATTCCTCTGTGTGGCAAGAAATCTGCACTTGACTTTATAACAGCATAGAAGAAACAAGACATCATAAATGCTTTCCAACAGGCTTTTCAGAAATGAAGAGAAGCACCACCAGCTTTGTGATAGTTTGAACACATCCAACAGCCTCCTGGCCTTGCTCCCACACAATGTCAGCTGCTAGTGGTGAAAAGAACCTCTCAGTAGAAAGAGCACATTACATTAGCTCTGTTCTCATTCCTGCTGTTTGAAGGCACCTGTAACTCACCTCACTGTTTTACAGCTTTTTTTAGAACAATCAGCTTTCCTATCACAACCACCAATTGCTTTAACATCCACTACGTAAACTATTGCTTACTTGCTGGAAGCTATTTCAAAAAACCACACTTTAGCTTACAGTCAGATTATGATCCCTAAATGACTTCCCAAGTGACCATATCAACAAAGTTAAAAAAGGTTTATTTAATTAGCAGTCAGATTCCTGTGGGTGGAGGCAGAGACAACATCTGTCTTAGCTGTCTGTGCCAACATATTTATAGGCTTTTTTGTTGTGCCAGGAACCTTTGAAGCATTTAATGTGGAGTGTGCCAGGATCAGCTTAAGTCTGAAAATGTTGTTTGCGTTCAACAGCTGTGTTAAGATTTTTACATCTTTGATAGAGCACATACATGTTTGGAGAGTACTGAAACAAATTATCCATTGCTATGGTTACTATGCAAAAAAATGCTGATGTTCATACTTTACAATAGCAAAAAGTACAGCGGAACAGAAATTAAATTGGTGCACATGTTAAAAAAAAAAAAAATATCCCAATCTCCCAAGGTAGCTTTTCTAGGATTAAAGATGTATGGACTTTTTTTAAACAGGACAGTTGTTTACACCTACCATGTAATCTAAGTTAGGAGAGAATTAAAACCCAGTTTGTTAGCAAAAAAAAAAAAAAATTGGAAAAGACTGTATTTTCTTAAGTGGTGCTGCTGGATGTCATTATGCCACTAAAGAAATATAAGAAATATTGACTCTTAGCATTTATATTTGAAAGCTGTAGCCAACCTTTATGTAACTTTCTCTTCTTTCCTGCAGCACAGGTGAGAAAAAAAGAGAATAATGAGAGGTGTCTTTCTCCCCTTAAACCACATCCAAACACTGAATATATGCATCCTTCCACAACTTTAAAGCTCTTCCAGCTAGAGGATCAACATGAATCAGTGTCAGATAAGCAGCAACAAAACAAGTCTTTGTCCTGATACTATTGATTTTTTGGTAGACATGGAGATTTTGCTCTATGTTTCCAGTAGAATCAGGATTTTGGTTAACATCTTTATTAGCAGTTCAACCACTTTTGGCAGTCAGGGGTAGTAAGTTCATTAATCTCAGAAACACTCCAAGTTTCAAAACAGCAATGAAAAATATTCATGAAAGGTTCTTTCTGCTTCCTGGTGGATGATGACAATTGGACACTTGGACATCAGCAAACAGAAATGTAGCATGATAGTGACAATTTCCATCAAGAAAGCAGCACAAATTAAATACTTGGTGCTGGTAGCAGACAAGGGGGCACTGGCCATTTTATCTTTATAGGACACAGAATACAAGATTTTGCAATACAGCAATCAGGAAAATCTCCCAAAGGAGTTTATTCTTCTGCAGGTTTAGATTTAGCACATAAAGGGATGATGTTCAGTAGCAGAAAGGGATGATTGTGATTCTTCCAAACAGGTACTCACTCACTGAATCTGGTGAATAGGAAAGCATTTTCCATTCTCAAGTACACTATTTTACAGAATTAAGAGCTGCTTCAGAGCATCCACTGCAAAGACTTGCAAGATAAATGTTGCAGACTCACTTTTCTGGTATGGTTTTAAAAATGGAGGTGTACATTTGACTGAACTATCTTTCTAGCTAAAGAACATACCAACAAAAGGAAGAGAAAGCATGAGACATCATCTTGGGTAAAAAGACCTCAAACTGGGAGAAGAGACCCATCATTTGATTTCTTCCATTTTGTTGGTTGGTTGGTTGGTTTGGTTTGGTTTTCCAGAAAAAAAGAGCTTGTACCTAACATAAATAATCAGAATTAATTAAACAGAATTAAAGTATGCTATGCTCCATTTCTCCTTCTAACTGGAAGAACCTGTAGAGTACTAGTTTTTCTATGTCTTTTGAATCAAAAAGATGAACCAGTAGATTTTGCCATCAATTTTTAAGATGTATTAAATCTTAGAAATTTTGCAAAAATCAAAAGGATGGAAAACTGTTCCTGGAGTGTAGCTGTCTATGATTCACTGTCAAATTGGCAAGATGTGTACAGTAAGGGGTTTTTTTCTGTGTCTTGGATTCTGAATTGGGTAACAAAACAAAAATTAAGCAACAGAAGAGAATTTGAAGACTGTAACAGATTACAAACTAAACATCAACAGCATCATTATGACAACAGATATTTTATTTATTCATGTTCCCATTAAAACTGGATCAGGTGGAGGAAAGGAGAGCATAACTTAAATGTCCAGAGTGAAAAAAATGTTACTATGCAGTACAGAGAAGGGCAAAAATTACAGGGACAAAAATTAGGAGAATGGGCAGGAAGTAATTTGTTAATTGGTCCTTTTTATTTTCATTCTGCCTGATCTTGTAATTTTGAGTATTTAATCAAATTTTGTGTCATATTCTGTTGCTTCTACTCAAGTGAAAATTTCAGTTTATCTACTGTTTTAGCAGTAACAGCAGTATTGTAAAGAGGATGAAATAAGGATAAAGGAAGACGTTAAATGTATTATATTACCATCTCTTGCAAAAAAAATCATAAATTTGCAGGCAAAGGATGAGAATAAATTCAGACTGTTTTGCTGAAGCTAACTGCTAGTAAAATATTCATTTAATAAAATTAATGGCTCTTGAAATTTAGGTAATGTACATGAAAAAAATCAACACCTTTTTTTGCTGCCTTTTAAGAGGTCTATAATGCATTAAACAAAAATGAAAAGAGCATAATTTATTGCATCTTAACGTAGCATTTATCCAAGTAATACATTACTTCCATCACACAGGTAGTAACTATGTAGTGTTCCATGAAAGTTCTTAACATGATGCAGATTGATTTAATTCTAACACTGGAAGAAAACAGGATACAAGGAAAGATTCATAAGTCAAAAAAATCAATCAAGTGTTAAAGCAAATGTCTTCATTTCAAGGACATAAAAACAGAGGCTCAAAGAAGTGGAAAGTCCATTTTGTAAACGTATGGCAGTCCTCTAACTAACAGAATAGGCTGATGCCAACTTGGTGATAAAGAAAAACACTTGGTGAAAAGAAGCAACACTTGGTGAAAAAGAAGCAAGTCATAACAAACTGGCTTTCGTTCAAACTTCTGTTGTTTTTAATATTATTACTTAACCCTCAAGGCTAAAAAATGTTACTATGTGTTATTAAAAATGCAGGAGAGGGAGTGTGCAGGTTTGACTTCTTGCTCTTTATGTGTTTGAATATCTGCTGTTTACATAATAAAAACAAGACTGGCTTAGCTGGAAGAGTGTTCTCAAATAAATCTTCTAATGACAAAAGTGTCCCTTCTGATAAGTATATTCTGCTCTGCAGGCATAAATGACTAGTCAGTAAAACTGAGACAATATGATACAATTCTTCTTCTGTGGAAAAATTCTGGAAAAATTTCCAAGAAGCTGAAGCCAGAGTCAATGCAAGAACCTCTATGGTGACCAAAGTAATATATTTATCCCTGAATTACGTATAAAGTTCAACAAAGGAAAACAAACATGTCAGTGGAAGAGAAGAAAAGTGAATAAGTGATGAAAAGCCAAACTCACCCATAAAGCACAAGTATGAACTGTTAAAAATTAGGGTAATACTAATAAATGAGTCATAGTTCCCTTTTAAAAATGGACAAAAATACTGAAAGACCTCATTTATGAAATATTATGCAAATTGCGTACTTTAGTTTTCCACAGCATGTTTTTTTTCCTGAGTTCAAACATCTAATACTAAGGCTACCCCATATTTCCCACTAATGGTTTACAATGTTATCAGAGCTTAACAAGTTACCCTTAAATTTGATATGCAGAATAACCTCTTTGGAAAGATTTTTTGGGGAGAAAAAAATGGGCCAAACAGACCAATAATTTTATAGAATAATTCTAGAAAAATAAGTTTTCATGATGACTAAAAATGAAGAAAACAAAGCAGATAGGTAGAATACACTTTAGAAGGGACCAGGGGTAGGGTGGAGGGAGGGGCAGGTAAAGATATCTTGTATTAGGCATATGCTTCTTCTCAAAATCACAAAACTTCAACCACAACTAAAAATCTATAGAAAAATTATGGGAGTAGCTGCAGAATAAAGTACTCCCCAAAGTGCAATTTCCATACTTTCAGTAGACACGAGGATTTCTGTGAGGTGAGAGGTCAACTCTCTTGAGTGTTGAGCTGTCCTGGACTTTTGCAACTGCCTTGGACTGAGAAGAAAGGGAGGTTGTGCTGCAACAGCACTGGAAGCCAAATTGCTGGAAGCTGTGGGCTCACCATTTACTGGCACTGGGCTGAAAGCAAAGATCTCCATGCCTCTCAAATGCACAAGGGATTAGGGAGAGACAAACTGTGCAGCCTCATTTTATGTTCAGTATGAGCTGATGGCAGGATAGGCAAGGCCAGTCCTATTTTCCCCTTCAAATTCTCAGCCCTTCCTTTCTACTGACCTTGGGTCCTACACAGTGAGAGAGAGTTGGGCTAGCAAACTGATCTGACAGAACCAAGTTGGAAAGAGCCCAAGATAAAGCAACTTTAAGTAAGAACTTTGAGAATAAATCCTGCTAAGGATACAAGAGAGATGTACTTTTTTACTATAAAGAAGGTAGAAATTGACTGCTCTCCATTGTCACTGTGGGAAAGAAAGAAGAAAGCTGCATTATTCACTCCAAAGGAAATTTAAACTGGGATTTAGGGAAAACATTTTTATTTTTTAAAACTCTGGCAATGGTGAAATGCTGAAAAAGGATACACAAAGAGCCATCTCCATCAATTAAACTTTTAAAGAACAAATTAGACAACTATCTGCAGAGAATCTACTTTGGTGTAAATTTTGGATTAGATATCTCTTAATGACTCCTCTGGCATTACACTTCTAAGGATTTAATTTCATATGTATTTGATATCTTAATTTCTAAAATAATTCTAGTATTCTGAAAATTTCCTTAACACAGAAAATCCTGCAAAAGTAACTGAGTTCCAAAAGGTTTCTTGTATTATCATCAGTTACTTGTGCCTCAGGAGGCACTTGGGATTTTTCCAGCAGCTATGAAGCTTTTCTACAAATCATGATGCAATTACCTCTTTAGCTAGAATATTACAAGACCCAAAACAAGACCTCTGTATTCTTATTTTCTTTAAGGCCATGACCACTGGAAAAAATAACGTGGTTATCTACTAAGCACAGTATCCCTGACAAGAATATGCCTTTTGCATATTAGTGCTTCACAAAATTTTTTTACCACTCAGAAAAAAATCAGAGAAGATGTGGGGAAGCTGTAGATAGTCTATGGTAATAACCTTCAATTGTTAACAACAAAATATACACTTTAGATTAATAAATCTGGACCCAGTATGCACTGTTACAGACAGAGAAAGCTGGGGCACACGGTACCTCATCTAAACACTGAAATGCAGGACTCGCTGTAATGTCGGTGGATCCTTCGTCTCGGCTATAAATTGTTGGAGTCAATTGTTGCTCGTTCTCAGTTGCACTGGAACTTTCTTCACCAGCTTGACTCATTGTTTTAAGTTCTAGGAAGTAACAAAAATACCAAAATAAAGTTTATTAGGTCCAGGGATATACATGACTGTGCAAGATAAATGTGTAGTGAAAAAAACACATCAAGGTGTGAGACCCGCATTCAAACAACACAAGTCACAATGGGAGCAACCTGGGTAAGCCTCCAGTTATAACTTCATGAAAGACCCATAAGAGGCTGCACTATCTGTCATTCTTTTGAGTATTTTTTAAATCCTCTAGTAGTTGGCTATGTTACCATCACATAAAATGTTAGGCAACATGCAAATCAATATTTTTTTAAAGAACACACACTGAATAACAGATTTAAGCTGAAAAAGGACTCTGGAGTCATCTAGTCCAATCTCCTGCTCAAAGCAGGGCTAACTTCACAACTAAATTGACTTGCTTAGGGTTTTGACCAGCCAAGTTTGAAACTCTGTTATACGGGGCAGTCCAGCCATTGCCTTCAGGTTGGTCTTTATACAGAAAATCTCCAAGTGCTCTGAACTTCGTGTTTACCATAAAACTAATTCAGGAATGTGTTTCCCCTTTTCTCCACTCAATACAAGCCCAATCTTCAGTGTCCCTTGATCTGGGAGGGAGTAATTACACTGTAAAGGAACCACTTCACAAAACAGAGATCTTTAGGACAAGAACTGCTCTAACTTGTGTGAGTAATATCATCAAAGTTATTCATGTCTGTAAGTCATTTCATGGCCATACTTAAACAAACACAAAAAACCAAACTCATCAAATAAATCCTGAAACCATACAAAATGGGAAAACAGGATATAAAATCTGAGGACACAGAAAAATACTGGAAAAAATAATTATTTCGAGACCTCCTAATGTCAGAGCTCCTATGCAGTACTAACATTTCAGTTATGTACCAGCTTACATTTTCAATATGTGACCTCTGTTAAAATAATATGACCCTGAAAAATATCCAAGTGAGCTAATTCAAGAGTAAAAATAAAACTCACAGGATTTAAGCTGTATTTTGATCCCTAGTAAGTGTGGGAATATCTTTTTTTCTTCCCCAAAAGAAGGAGTTTTAAAAGAAGCTAAAAGTCAAATTTCAAAACCATAGCTTGGTATAAGCTTTCTCCTGAAAAAGCTCTTTTTCAAATTAGATAAACACAGTCTGTTAATAAATACACAGAGAGAGAAAAAAGAAAGCTGGAACAAGTAGGGTTATTGGAAAAGATAATTTCCCTACATTTATATTTGAGAAAATCCCATGTTCATAGTTCTGATTTAGGAACAGAAATTTCTAAGAGACTTGCACTAGGAACAGTTAGATCAAGGACGTGCTAATTGCTTCTGAGCAAGATGAGACCTAATGCCATAAAATTACTACAACTTCATGTAACTTCACTTTGTGTTTACACTTTGTGTAAACGCTCAAGTCCAGCACTTGAGAATTATGTTCCCAGGCATTTGTCATCAGAACTCTCTGGGGTGTGTGAAAATGCTGAGATGGAAGAGGGAAATGGGATGTGAAATACAAGGGGATACAGTGCTCCTGGTACCCTGCTAAGGCAGTGATGTCTATCAGGTTGGTACTCATCACTATATCAAATGTCAGTTAAGAGCTGACAAACCCATCTCTGGCACAGCAGTATCTTAAGAATTTTGTATATTCAGAGGTGTTTAAAATATCAACCTTTTGCATGGAGCAGCATGAAGGAAGACAAAACATTTTAGGACCAAGATATGAGAGATACGGGATGACCAAAGAGAGGCTACAAGTGTCTTGCAGAGGGCAGAGAGGGGAAGACAGACTTCTGAGACACTCAGAAATGTTGCCGTGACACAGTGAGATGGGGGCACAGAGCATTTGTAGAGCAAAGCATAATGCTAGAGAGAGATGGAGTGTAGATGGAGGAATTCAAGAATTCCTTCACGTGTTCACTGAAGTTGTCTGCAGGTGACAGGAATGGACAAATCAGTATCACAGCATTTTAGTTCAAACTTTTGGGAGAAAGACCAATAACTTCTGCAAATGTTCACCTGACACCAGTAGGTTTTTCTAGGCTAATTATTATGCAGGATAATTATTATGCAGAGAACATTGTATTGTGCTGTGGGACAAAATCATCATAAAACTCATATCAGCTGCTAAAGATGCAGAACTCACTTCAAATTATTCTGTCTTTACATCATTCAGTCTTTCACATAACACATGGGAGACCTTTCCCCTTTTTAAAAGAGAGCTTTTTATTATAAATCAGAATTAAAACTCTAATAAAATGAAGAAAAAATTTTGAGATTATTTCAGTAGTATATACCATATTTCTCCAATGAAATAGCTGGAGCAATTTGCATTCCATAGCCAGAAAGCTAACAGTTAAGAAAAGCATAATTTCTTTTTATAACTGTGGTGGGAAAATGGATACAAATATGTTGTGTTGTTTGTATTCACCTTTTGAAAAGTCACTTGTCTATAAAGGTAGTGAAACTTAAACTGAGAAGTTTATGACTTTCTTCAGTGCTGTTTGGAATTCCTTCAGGGACATTTTGACTTTTAGAGAGATTTCAGTGTCTGTATTTGCTTATGGAAAAAAAGCAATTCCATGATCCCTCCAGGAGGAGTCAAAACATTGTGAAATAACTGTAAACATCATAGGGGCCAAGAAATAAACTCTAATTACTGTACATAAACATCTATATACATTTATAAACAGAGAGCAATTTTCATCTATAAAGAACTGTTGAATATTTTAGCATATGCATCTCATATTTATGGCTGCTGCAGCTTTATTTGTTCCTCTGAACATACTGGAAGAATTTAGACAGAGGGAAAAGCACTGTGGCAGAAACTCTAAGCAGAACAATGCCAAAATCTGAGAGTTTTATGGGTGTAGGCACTTTTGTCAATATTTGTATGTGAAGCACACAGTTGACACCAGTCAAAAATATATTTCCTCGCAGAGCACAGGAGTACAAAAGGGTCCTCACCAAAACTCCAGTTTGCTGAGCAGGGAGAGAATAAAAAAAAAAAATCTTCTGAATCTGAAAAGTCTATAATATTATATTAAGACACAACTATAGATAGCTGAGACAGAGAAAAACCATTAGACAGCCTTAGCTAGTGTGCCAAGCCCTTGTCTCCACTCTGTTGTAAGAGGGGACAGACTGTAACAAAACACATGTATGTTTATGGGACATTAAAATAAGTTTAGCATTCTTCCATTACCTGCTACATAATTAAATTTAAAATTCAGCTTATACAAAATCACATATATAAAGTTCAAAAAGCAAAGTGGAAAAAGTGTACATTTGCAGTATCTGATAAATAAACTGTCTAATGGAAATAGAAATGAAAATTGGCATGATTTCTAACTTTACAGAACAGTTCAACAAATATGGATGTTTTCAAACTGCAGAACTGCAAATAATATCACAACCTTGATCCAAGGCACAGAATTGCAGAGAATGGGAATTACAAGTCTGTTTTGGAACCTGGGTCAAATCAGGCTGAGAATTGTCTTGTGAAACAGCTTAAGGACAGCAATAATAAAAGTGTGAACTCAGATTCCCCAAGCTAATTTCAGCATCTCTCCTTAAGCAAACAGCAATGTCCACACACAACTTACTGCAGAATCCAGGTAGGTGACACTTTGCTGCATCGACTCCAAAGTGACAGATGCAAAAATAGTACAATTCAATTCTGAGCATAAAGAGATGCAGTTCCTTGTATGATTGCATCAACCAGACTAATTTAGAAGACACAACATTTGTAAAACTCTCTGTTGAGGGAAGTACATTTCAAGTGACTGATTACATTAATATATACTGATGAACCCCTTTAAACTTTATTTTAATCCCTTGCATTTGTAGAATTAAAAGCATAGAATCATTTAGTTTGGAAAAGATCCTCAAGATCATCGAGTCCAGCTGTTAACCCTGCACTGCCAAGTCCATCGCTAAACCATGTCTTCAAGTGCCACACCTACACATAATTTGGATATCTCCAGGGGTGGTGAGTCAACTACTTCCCTGGGAATTCTGTTCCAATTTCAGTGAAGAAATTTTTCCTGATATCCAATCTAAACCTCAGGATATTTATGTACCTCTTCATGCTACCGCCTTTTGCACATAAATATTAAAAAATAAGTTACCCTGAAAGACAATTGACGTAGCATTTCATATTAGTTAGAGAAATTCTGTAATGCAGTTGGAACATAAGAACGGTGATATCAGACCAGAAGCTGATCTGGCTCTCCACAGATTCCAACCAACACTGGATGCCTGGGGAGGGACAGAAGTATCCACCAGTCATGGTGTGGTGATGCTTCCCTGAACCCATCTCCTTTGTCCTTAACTCATGCAAACTTTCAGTTACTGGCAAAATCCAGTGGAAGGGAGATTTTGATTTTACCTCTGCATGACATGAGTAACCAGTGCTTCTTGTTGCTTTTGAATATGGCTCCTTGATGGCTCCTGGTTCTTCTACTGGATGAGCCACTGAATAATCAGAACTTTTCTATGGCATTAGGATTATTTCTAATGTTGTATCTTTATTTGACAATTTAGGCTGAAGCAGTCAATCTACCTGCTGTCACTGGCATGAAAGCCCTTCTCTGCCTTCCATGTCCTTATCGTCTTTCTCCAAAATTTTTCCAGTTCTACTATATCCTCTTTAAGGAGAAGGGAAAAGATGAGACCTACAGATTATAATTATAACATAGGAGTACTATAGATTTACTCAATCACACAGTGATCTTCCTTTCACCCCCTAAAATTTTATTTTCTAATGTTTCTTTCCAGAAGTTAAAGCAGCAGATCTTCTGCTTTAACTGGGCAGAGCCTGTGCTTCAGCATGAAGGGATGTGTCTTTAAATGACAAAGCCATGCCAACATTAAATTATAATTAAAATTAAAGTCACATCATGTACAATACAATGTTGTAATACACATGTAAATCCGAATAGACTGTTTGATCAGAGTGTACAAGCTCATAGACAACTATCTGGGGAAGTGAGAGCAGGCTGTGTACCTGTACTGCTTAATTTTTGTGAAAAGTTCCAACTGTTTACCCTTGTTTTCAAGTCTCTGCTATGTGGGATGGAGTCACCCTGAGCCACACACAGACTTTATCTGCTGGAGTTCTAATTAGGCATGGCTAAGATGAGGAGAATCTGAATGGTAAGATTTGCCACTCCCCATTTCACATGGCTTCCATGAGGAACTTAATCTCCTCAGAAAGTTTCTGGGAGCGTAACAAACAAAAAAATCCCTGAAATCCAAACCACTCTGTGCTTTGCAATGCTGCAGAACAGATGGAAAAACAAGCAAAATAAGCTTTCTCTACCCACTGAACCCTAGGCATGCCTTGAGAACTAAAAAGGTTAAAGGAAAAAGTTCAGAAAAACACCACTAAGAAATACAAAACACCAGTAAAGGTGGTCCTATCTTCCAAGGAAGTGAAGTCACATTATTTCTTCAATACAATTATAGCAAATGAGTAAACTTAATCCTGACCAGGCAGACTAAATTTACACCCCCTGGGTACCTGCAGCAGTCTGTGATTATTCTGTGATTAATTCCAAATACAAAAGTTAGAAAAATGTATTCCTTCTACAGCCTCCCTCGTAGATCCTTTCTATTAACTCCTCCTCCCTTGCAATCTTTTTTCATTATCACCTAAAAACACCTCTGATCATGCTTTGGCTCAAAATCTATTTTATATCACTTTATAACTTCTAGGGCTTTTTTATCTTTTGCATGAAATATTGAATATTCTTTGACTTACAACAGCACTAATATCTAGCAAAGTGGCAAATAAGCATTCTAACTTGCTAAGGAATCATGGAATCATGCAGGCACCTCCAAAGTGGAGCTCTAATTACACCTTCACTTGTAAATTTGATATAGCTTTCTTTTCTTGCAAATGACAAGTCAGAAAATTGAAGATGAAAATAATTCTCATTGTACTGTTGGAGTGTGCTACATGCTATACCAGCTGATCCAAACAAGAGCATGAAAGTTAAGCTGAATCAATATGGCAAAAATATAGATGACATAAGTAAAACATTAAAAACATGAGGTTTCATATGTATGGAGAAAGAACTTCTTCCCAGCAAATATTTTTTATCTGATTTCTCTGCATTTTTAACCATATAAGTATGCTTAGACCGTATCTAATGAGAAAGCCCAACACCAACAGTGAAATACAAACACAGCTGAAGCTGAAGTGTCTTGGAATGGTCCCTTGAACAAAGTTCTCAGCTACACAAAACCTGACAGTGTTAAAGATGGTGCAGAGCACAGTTTACTGTGAGTTGTGGGTGCTGATAAACCCCTGCCTACAGGAGGAGAATCAGGTGCCAAGGCCCTGGAGGAGGAGGGGGCTGTGGCAAAGCAGCACTATCGTTTAAAGGGAGGCAGGAGCCAGGGATAAGGAACAGCAGCACTGGCCCAGCGAGAAAGGGGGGCAGTGGCTAAGCCCAACCTAACTAGAGCAAGAATTCCCTTGGAACAGTTGGACTACAAAGTCATTTGCTGAGCTGGCATCTAGTGGAATTCCTGCACATTGCATTAGACTCCTTGTCTGTAACTGTTTCCCTGAGAAACTACCTAACATTCAAATTTGGTACTTAGTCTTAAGAGTGAGAATTCTGTACTATTCTTTTTCCCTCAAAATCAACTGTTTCTGAAGACTTGAAAAAAATAACTTCTACTCTCCATATGTCCCAAGATATTTCTTGATGCATTTTTGACTTTGTTGAATTCTATTTTTCTATTCTAATCTATCATAAGTCAGGTTGGCCCTTTTTATGTTTCGTATAATGACTTTTTTGAGATTGAACAACATAAACCAGTGAAATAATTTAACCTAACTTTAAGGGCTTTATTGACAAATATGGATCTTTATTAAACATTCCACGGTTATAATTACCAATGGACCAAAAAGCCAGGGCCATCTTCTTTTCTCTTGGACACTGAGATGTCATTTTAGACTCATAAATAACCATTGCTAGACAGTGATAGAAATGGAAATAAGGCTAATGAGATGGAAGTATTTGATGAGCAAGAATCATGCTTGCATGATCATTTATGAAAAAGAAGAAAAACAATGCATGGAGTGCAAAAGGGAGGCAATGATTAAATAACACGCCCAGACTTCGTTATTTCTTGTGTTGCACTGCTGCTAAGACAATTGAGCTTACTGTGTGCATATTTGACTTCTATTATTGGCAGTAAACTACACCGATGACATGAATGCAGCCCCTGACTGTACACCATCTGTTGCCCACTTGAGTCACCTCATTTATTTTTAATTGTTATACAATCATAATGGGGGCTATGAACTCAAAAAAAGTCCTTTAAAACTGAATTAAATGGTTCCCCACTTGTTTGTAAACCCTGTACGGACAGTTGTCTCATGGCCTATTTGTACAGAGCTCAGAAAAATATTTATCTGCCTGGTTTTAGAACTGCTAAAAAGCAGTGACAATAAATAATACGTTAACCAAAGCTTACTGATAGAGAGCAATGCTGGAGCTTCGCGCTACCACCTTAGAAAAAAAAAGAACCCCCGGTTTTCCAGCACAGCTGCCAAACTGCTTCTTCACCGTCTGACCGAGGATATTTTAACACGGGTAGCCTCCCTGTCAGGCTGCCACCCAGAGCCGGCCGCCTCCCGCGGTCCCACCGCTCTTATCCTGCCTCCTCCCCGCCGCTGTGAAATCCCGCGGCGCAGAGGCTGCCGAGCCGGGGAGCCGAGCGGGCTGGAAACAGACCACCACGGTTCTCCCACTGGAAACCAACTCTCGGCAGCGTCTCTTCCAGGGCGCAGCACCGTGGCCCTCACTCCCAGGGATACCTCGTGTCCCCACGCACGACACACGGGCCCCGCGCGGCGGGTCACGCTCAGGAACTCCTCAAATCGGGCTGAGGCGGCGCCGCTGGATTCCCTTCCCGCCTCAACGTCGGAGCGGTGGCTTTCCCTCTCCCGGCCCAGATCCCAATCCTGGTCCCGATCCCAATCCTGGTCCCGCTCCGGCCCCCCGGAGCCTCCCCCGGGTCCCCGCCGGGCCCCCACGGCCCGAGCGGCGTCCCCGTCGCTATGGAAACCGGGCCACCGCCTCCCGCCCGCCTCCGCTTCTGATTGGTTCTGGAGTCCTTTCCCATCGCCCAATCGCAGCAGACTCTCGGCGATGCCCCGCCCTCCCCGTTCGCTGATAGGCCCGGGGGCGCGGCCGCCGTCCCCTCCGCACGCTACAGAACTACAGCTCCCAGCAGCCCCTGCGGCGCGGCCACCGCCCCTTTACCGTCCGCGCCGGGGCCGCTCCCCGCGTGCGGCCGCGTCACGTGAGCGGGCGGGGGTCAGGGCCGTGCCCGGGGAGCGGCTCCGTCCCGTCCGTCCCGGTCCCGTCCGTCCGGAGCGCTCCCGCCGCCGCTCCCGGCGGCTCCTGCCCCGCCGGCCGCAATGAGGGCGCTCGCCCCGCGCTGGGTGGCTCTGGCCGTGCGGGCGGCGGGCGGGCGGTGGGCGCCGCCCGTCCCCCCTTGCCGCGGGCGCAGCGGCCCCGGCCCGCCCGCGCCGCGGGAGTGGGCGCTGCCCGTGAGCCCGCGGGGCCGGCTGCGGGTGCGGCTGCCGTGCCAGGTGACCGTCCGCCCGCTGGACCCGCAGCGCTGGCCGGGCGCGGACCGCGTGCTGGTGGCCGTGAGCGGCGGGAGCCCCGCGCCCCGCGGGCGGGAGGGGGAGCGGGAGCCCGTGCGGGTGGAGCACGACGAGGCGCTGGGGCAGGTGGCGATCGTGGCGGACGGCGTGGACAGCAAGGCCGCCGTGGACGTTCGGACGCCGGTGAAGTTCGGTGGGTGCGCGGGAGCCCCTGGAGGGGGGTTCTCACTGCCGCGGCTGGGGCCGGTGTGCGGGAAGGGCGTCGTGCCCCCGCGAATCGGGGCCTACAGAGTGCCCCAGGTCTTCTGTTCCTTGATTCCGTGGGTGTTTGGATATATCTTTGGGTTGTTTTCGATTTGCGGACCTCTTTGTCGGCAGTAGTTAGCGCTGAAGCTCCCGCTGGTGAGCGGTAGTTACAGCACGATGTTTTTGCTCCGGCACCTGCTGCTCCAGAAAAGGCGTAACCTCGGCTCGGAGGCAGCAATCCATCCTCAGCATGTGCTGTGCACGCCTGCTCTCTAAGGGCTGTTCCCATTTTTATTCCTATCGACTTCTGCAAGTAGAAGTGCTCAAAGCTAAACCAAAGCTCTGCAGATTGTGCCCATCCCTGTTAGAAGTCTGTTTAATCTATGGTACTTTTGTAACTCTAAGATAGAACAACGTTGCAGCTACTTCCTCACCATCAGCACAACTTTTTATTTTTATTTAAATGAACTCATAACCTAAAATGCTTTTTAGGCAAAACAGGTGCCAAAAAAACCCCTGAAACAAACAAAGTGCCCTTTTGAGTTACAAAGTTTAAAGCTGTCTTTGCACCTTTTATTTTATCTTACTTTTCTCCCTTTGTATCTTAGGGAAAATTCTGTGATGTGCTTTTTTTTCTTTTGTTTTCTTTTAGAAGGACCTGAACTGTATATAATTCAAACTGGAGAAGTGCCATGGGTTTGACATAACATCATTCTCACATTTTCCAGTCTTACTCATCCCTATAATTTACTTTTTTTTTTTTTTTAAATGCTGTTTATAACTGAAGGGCTGTCTCTTAAATATCTTTACCAAAACATATGGTCTGTTTTGTTATTTTGTAAATAAAATCAGGGCCATCTCACCCTTCCTGCCCTCAGTGTGTTAGAATGGCTGTACTGATTTGTACCACGAGTCCAGCTGCCCACTGTCCTTCCTCTGTTAGCAGTCAGAAACAGATGCTCAGGGAAGAGTAGCAGAACAAACATGATATTTCATTTAAGTATTCCCTTCATTTAAGCTGTGTTTTCATCACAGGATTTTCAGAGACTGATACAGCTAAGCCCCTCAGTGGATCTCTCTTCCTGGTGTCCATGCGCACATGTAAACAGTTTCAGAGTGAAAACTTCCTGGTAAACTCCCTGCCTCTTGCCACACTCCCACAATTCAATTTCCTGCTATTTTATCATTTGAGTATGTGGTATTCCAAGGTCTTTCATCAGTGAATTTATAACTAGTCTCGATAATTTGGTCTCATTGGTGAAATTTTTCAACCCTGTTATTTTTGCTAACTTCTGAATTGTTTTAATGTTGAAGGTGGTTCGTAGCTTATAGCTAAAAGACAATATTGAACTAAGGGTATTGTTAAAGACATCTGAAAATCCAAGTTTATTCTCTTAAACAGATCAGCTGTTACCTCTGTATTCATTAACCCTGTCACTGAACTGTAGCAGGACTCTCTTCTGCAAGAGACTTGAAAATTTGGCTCTTCACTAATAATTTTCAGTTACAATCTTCATTCTCTGCTTGGCAAGTGCAAAGATTATGAATGTACTACAGACAAGCCAAAGTAGAGTCCACCCCAGAGTTACTGAGAATCAAACAAACCTGGGGTTCCATTTTTTACCCGTTAACTCTCTGGTACCAGGTGTATCTGCCCACTGTAGCTGTTGGTCATTTAATATTTCAGTTTCTCCAGGATCTCAGAGTGACTGTTACCAGTCACTCCAGACTTGATTACTCTTGGGGGATATAATTCATTGTGTTAAAATCTGGAGAATCTCAGGCTCCATAAAGAGTTTCAATGTGGGAAAGCTTCCTAAAGGTCTCAATAATGAATCCTAATTAATTGAAAAAAATTTAGCTTTTGTCCTGTCTTTGAGATTCTAACTATATTCTCAATAACAACCAACACTACAGACCATCTTGAGGTCTTTATTCTTGAAACAGTTTTTCTTAGTTTGTAGGTTTCTAAGCTGTTCCACTTGGGTTTGGGATAAGCTCATGCCATTCAGGTTCCCTGGACAGTGTGTGGATTATAATGCCCTTCCATGAGCTGCTGTTTGTCACTCCATAATTAGCATGATGTTAGTATTGTCTATCCATGCTGTTATCCAAGTATGTCTGGAGATATCTTTCCTAAAAGGTCAAGTTGTTGTTGTTTTTTTTTTTTTATTCAGTGATATAGAATTGCCGCTTGCCAGTGAGGTTCTACTTTGTGTCCTTTCCCCTCTGGTTTGTTTTTTGGGTCTTCTGAGTATTATCTTGTACTTGAGTTGCTCCTCTTGTTTATTTAGAAAAGAATTATCCAACAAATATCATTGCAAAAGCAAAAGATCTTATCCCTTGTAAAAACACATCTCAAAGCAGAAAGGAACTGTTGTTGCTCTGCCAAGACTTTGGCTTTTCTCTGGCCTGTCTTGAATGCATGAAGAGGATGTTAATTTGGCTCTGCTTAGACCTTTTTGTCTGAATTCTTTTTGTCACTTACCTGTAAGAAGCTGAGAAGTTGATGTGAATGTCTTTACAGTGTTTGAGCTTCTGTCTTCATTTTGGAATTTAAGGCATTTTAGAACAGCTTTCGCAATTTAGGTTGGAGCTTATCCAGGAAGCTCTAAGTCATCTAAAACTCCTTAGAGTCTGAAGAGCATATGTGGAGGATGCTAGATGCTGAACTTAAGTATGTATTTTAAACCAAAGGCAACGTGCAAGCAGCTTAGTAGGGCAAATACTAACAGATCCTCTATTTCTGTTTTAGTGTCTGGTTTTAAGCACTGTATAGTATTTCAATATCATACATGGTCTGATAATCCTCTGATTCGTTTAACCTTCATAGATGCTAGATGTCAATGAATTCTGATCTAGTTTATTTGTTTTCCTTCAAGCCTCGTGTATGTGTTATCTGTTTATTCCAGGAACAGTGTAGGTGCATGGCTGTAGTTTTGGAGCACACAGTGAGAGTGCTGTGTCTTGGCATATTGAACTGCATGTGCTAATTAAACCTGAAGATCTTTGATTTCTGGTTAATGTCTGTTGGCTAAGTGCTCAGAAGTAAACTCAGCTGAGGTCTTGTATAACCATAATTTGAGATAATTCTAGTAGTACAGGGCTGCTGAGTCACTTGAAAATAGTTTTTCAGTCTATTTCAAATATTATAGCTTTCAATGCATTCCTTGAGGTTTGTGTGGCTAAAGTTGGCTTCAGTCCTCATCTTTGCTAAGGAGGAAACAAACTGGATATTTTCTGGAATTTTGGCTTTGAAATGGATTGTATCCTGTTCCTCCTTGTTAAAATTTCATTGGCAGTATTATCCAGCTCTTAGCCTGCTTTTCATGGAGATGTCTATCGCTGCTTCAGGAAGTCTGTGAGACCGGGGAACTCAATCCCTTGTCCACTAATTTTTGCTATATCAAGGCTAGCAAAGTGCTGTGACTCTGCAGAGGATCAAGGCACAAAGCGTGTTTCCAGAAATCCCTACTGTTTCTTAACAGCATGCTTATGAATTTCCAGACTTCTATGTCTTCTTTTAGCACCCATGTTTGATACAGCTAGGATTACACTACAGGATCAGAAGTTTAATAAAAACTTTTATAAGAAAAAGTTTAAGTAAGTTTGTATCATGGCTAAACTGACTGCTTCCAAGCCTTTTCCTCACCCCTTTACCCTTTTTGACAGAAGCAATAAGGGCAAGAGGGTATCGAGCTGATTGAATTCAAAGATTTGCACAAGCAAACAGGGTTTTGGAGACTCTTATCAGAAAGCAAAATAACAGAAGTCTTGGATGTAGATCTTCCCAAGGACTGCACATATCTGCAGAGGGGGACTGGAGTAGTTTTAGGCAAGATAGCTTGTCTTTCAAAAATAACATTGCTTTCTTTTTGAACTCTCCAGGTTTTTACTGTGCAGGGACATTTTGTTTCAAACGTAGGTATTTGGAGAGTGCATCTGTTTGTGTCTCTCTGGGAACTGTGTTTAAACAATCCAACTGCTCCCTGAGAAGTAAAACCTTATGTAAAAGTTTTGGCTAATCTTCAGAACCTGTAGATCAGCACTGATCAAATTGAAATAGCTCAGATACCATTCAGATATTTCTAGTCTAGTGAAACTGTTTAGGCTTTACCAACATAAAACCTCGTAGAGGTGGCCTTCAAGCATCTGATGATAGTCCACAGTCCACTTAGCCTGGTTTTGTGCTTTCACGTGCCTCAAAGTGTATCATAGAGTTTACTTGAATTAAAGCAATGTAGTTTGACTACAGTGTTGGTCATGGGATCTTTTTCTTGAAACTCTTCTGTGAAGAAGCTAAGAAAATAGTATCTGCAGATAAAGCAACATTCTGGGAATTATCCAACCCACCTCTCGTAGCCTGCTTTCTTAGGGCATTGTTACTTGTGAACACAGTCTACATCCTTCACTAAATTTAACTCCTTTGCTTACTGGGGCAATAAAGTAATACACTTGCAGCAAAAATGTTGTGTGTTTTAGCTCTCTCCCTTGGGTTTACTGGTTTGTCAGGTGGCAGAACTTTGATTTGTTTGGAGCTCTCAGTCTCTGTGGTCTTCAGGCTTATTGTCATCATGGTTCCAGCACGTGTCCTGGGCAGCAGTGTTAATCTTCAGGCTCTGCTGGGTCACAGGTCTGACTTGGGAATCTCATGGGGGCAAAAGCTGGTTATGCATACTCTGATTCTTCTTTTGGTATTGCTGATCACTTTAGTGGGCAGTGGAGGTGAAGGAAGGACTTTCATATGTGCTTAAGTGAAGGTTTCTTTCCCAGCTAATCTCCTTTTCTTCAGAGAGTAGTGGGGCTCCCTATCTCTTAGTCTTGCAGTTACATATCTTGCAGCAAACACTTCTGATTCCTGTTTTCTTTTTCTCCTTTCTGCCTTCTATCCTTAGAAGAACAAACCCACTTTTTTTCCTCTTCTGCCTTTACCTTTTGCCAATCATTATGGTGATCATTAATATAAGTTATTATCAATATAGTCACAATCTGCAGACTTAACACTGTTGAACTTCTTCCCAGTTCCTCAGACTCGGGTGTGAGCTCAAGTGGCAGAAGAAATGCTTTTGCTGCTTTATTGTCTACAAGACCTAGTGATTTTTCTTTGTGGAAGCATGAACAGTAACAAGGTGAGGTGATTCAGACTGGAGGCAAACATGCTTCTTCATGCCAGGGGAGTAAGTCAGCTTTCCAGAAGGCTGGGGAAGAATGACACATGCAAACGCCTCTATACCTGATTTTGGGTTGTGCCACTGGCTAGCTGAGCAGCACAGGCCTAAGCAAGGCCTATGTATTTGTGCTGTTGGACCTTATTACTCTATGTGTGGTCTCAGACAACGTGCCACCAATCTTCCACCACCAATCTTCCCCCCCAAAAACCTGTGTCAGGGTGCCCAGATGTTTCAGGAGAATTTCTAACAGAACTGGTGACTGTGGTAGCTGTGAGATGGAGGTGGAGTTGAAAACGAAAAAACTTCACTAAGGAACCACACCCTGCTGATTCCTTGCCGGAGATTACAGTCACTCTGCTGCCTTTTCATGTTATCTCCTGAAGCTGGAGGGCTTGTACCCAGGCTTATTGAACTTTCAGTGTCGATTGTTGATAGTGACTATTCATGCAATTGAAAGCGTGTGGTCAAACTTTGCAAGAAGGTTCTAAAGTAAGAAAGAAGCTGCTTTTTTCCCCAACTACATATTGTTACTACATAAAGTGATCAAACACTGCGTTAAAGAGATCTGGCTTTCCTCATTCTGTTGCTAATAAAACTCTTTTAATTCTAGATTTGGATATCAAAACATCAGGGACTGGCTGCGTGAAGATTCAGAAAATAGAATGTGACAGCTGCAAAATAGAAACGGAGAAGGGGACTAGTGTCTTGCAGTCAATAAAGGTACAGAGAACCCTCTCAGACAGTGTTTGAAAAGGGATTATGTAGTGGAATGTAGTATAAAAATTTAAATACCAGTTTTGGAGATGAGAAATACTCTGATATTTCTCATTATAATGCTCGTAGTATGTGTGTAGCTCCTCACCTTTAATTATTGCATACAATTATGACACAAAGTCCATGCATGAGTGATAGCCAAAGAGAGCACAAACAGTGACAGCAGTAAGCCTGATCTCTGTCCACCCTGCCCCTCAATGAAGAAAGGTACGCTGAGATTTCCTGTCTAGAAGGTTAATAGCTATGCCTGCTCAATCAAGACACTGCTGGGTTTTTTCTGTGGATTTTTTTTTTTTTAATAATTGATATATCAGTGCTATTGACAAACCCTTTAGGGTAGTTCTCAATCAGGAGTTACACTTTACATGTCCAAAATACCTGACTCAAATATATCTGATAAATACTGTATAATATCATAGTCACGACCTTGTTGTTCTTCAAGGTTAAGACTTCAGCATTGCTGACATAAGCTTTTGTAAAACTAATCAGAGTTTATCTGGCTTAGGTACTATTTGGAATCAAGTTGACTTGAAGATTTGGAATTGTACCAGCAGGAATTGATATAAATTCAAAAGAAGGGCATTTCAAATATGGCAATTTCTAAGTTTAAGTTTGGGTGTGGGGTTTTTTTTTTGTTTGTTTGTTTTTGGTGGGGTTTTTTTTGGTGGTTTTTTTTTTTTAAAGGAAAAATCAACATTTTTCTCTACTGTGGTAAGAGATGATTTTATAATGCACATGGGGGAAACTGAACCTAGGTGGAGACTTAATCTACAACAGAGCCAGGTTTACTTACTCCACCTTCAGTGAGCTACAGGCAACCTGCACCTTTCAGGTTCTGTGTAACTGGTCATATTAGTCATATGAAGGTAACAAAATCTAACAAAAGGTTAACAGGTCTATGTGTTGCCTGTCTAAAGCTTTGGTTAAAAATTACTTTGTACAATAATGACAATAGCAGCGCACGAGAAAGTACGTAATATGAGAAAACAAGGTGGTTTTAACCAGCAATAATAACAGTAATCACAGCCTGCCATCACGTCAAGAATTTTTAATGATGTCATGGAAAAAGTGGACATTGAGGAAAGACTGCTAACTAATATCCTGGAAATCTTATCTCAAATACAATATGAGATGTGAAAAACCTTGAATTTTAAAAATTGGGTCAGTTCTGCTTTCCTTGAGACTTCAAGTAACAGTGAAACAATATTTTGTATTGAACTGAAAAGAAGGCTGCAAAGTCACCATTTTGAAGCTTTTGTGGCTAACTCCTCCATGGTCTCCCTATAGTTCAGATGAGCTTAGTGTTACTTTTTATTTCTGTCAGCTTTGAGCCTTGCTTGATTCACAAAATGGGAAATGTAAAAATTGATTCTTCCTCTGTGTGTGCACCTCTGTGTTTCCACTGAGTTGGTGGCCACAGGAAGCTTCTTCGTTCCCTTAAGCCTTGCATGAGAGGAAGGATTCTGTCATAGAAGCCATTTAGAATTTTGAAGTATCAAGAAAGAATGGCAGATTTCAACTGAAATTCTTTTTAAAACAAAGGTTTGTTAAATTATAAGGCTTGGGCTTTTTTTAACCTAAGTATTCTTTTGTGTTGTGAGTGTTGATTGCTTGTCTTTGTTCTAGTTACTGTGATGGCTTTAAAAAATAGTACTAAAGAAGATGTGTTGCCACTCTTGGGTTTTATTGACTCTGAAGTAGTGAGATGAAGGGTTTGAATTAAAACTGCAACCGTATAGGTATTTGCAAGAGTAAACAGCTGTTCAGTTACTGTATCTCTTAGCTATACAGCCAGGCTTTAGTCTCATCTTGTTTTTAAGAAGTACTGTAGTTCTAGTAAGGGGATTGTAACTCATTTTTCCTAATACAGCTTCAGGAATTATACTCTGTATTTCAATGAAGCAGAATCATTAGTAAGAAATAGAAGTATTAACCTTTAGGGTTTTTCCAAAACTACTAAAACCCTTATAGACTATATGCTGTGGTGGAGGACAAGACCTGATTCTCCTTTAGGGAATGTGCTTTTCGGAGCAAACTGAAGTGACAGTGCCCTCTCCTGGATAGATTAAAGCTGTTCAATATTGCTTCACCGTCGTGCTGTTCACAGACCTCATTGACTAAGAAAGCAGGAGACCCTTTCTTTACAGTAGAGAGCAAAGAATAATTGATCAATGAATGACTTTAAATAAAAAAATCTGGTCATGTGGGGATTACCAGCAAACATCTTCACAACTGCTAATTCTCTTGCCTTGCTACAGACTGGAAGAAATTGTTTGTATAACTTGTACCTTGAAAGTTATGCTGCTTTTTGGTAGACTCCAAGGTGTCCTTACAAAAGACCTAGAGATATCATATCTCTTTTCCTTTATCATGGATGCTAATGCTTCAACAGAAAAGATGAGTATTCTGTGTGAGGTTTTTTAATGGATTTTGTCTGGCAGTTTTGGTGCAGTAGGCATTACCCAGCCAGTGAGATTTGTTGAGGTTTGCTTTATTGAGTTTTTTTTCAGTGGTGTGGGTTTTTTTGGGCTAAAGTTGAGTTCACCTCTCCCTTCCAAGTCTCTAGGTCAGCTGATGGCAGCAGTAATTCCAAAATACAGTTATGATGTCTAGGTCTTCTTCAGAGTAGGAATTATTGAAAATTCTTTATTGAGAAAGCAGTGCTGTTTCTTTTTAATTTTTTCCTGCTTCTTATCACAGTCTGTCAGCTTAGCAGTGACAAAGAGACCAGAGAGACCTTTAATTTTGTTTGCATGTTCAGCAATTACTTCTGACTCTGTGACTGTGCCAGTGATAACAAGAGTTTTCAGGCATCTCACACATGTTCAGTGGAAGACACTGAGTTCCTCTTTCTTCCCCTGCTCCTTCTTTTAACAAATACTGAGTGAATGTTTATCTAGTTAAAACAAAAATGACAACAAAAAAAACCCACTACAACCACTCACCTGTACTGAAAATCAAGGTGAAGGGTGACTTGTTTTGAGTTTGACTCCACTGGAAAAGTAGAGAGCATGTTGTGACAGGACAAGGAGGAATGGCCTCAAACTGAAAAAGAGTAGGCTTAGATTAGATATTAGAAAAGAATCCTTTACTGTGAGGGTGGTGAGACACCAGAACAGGTTGCCCGGAGAAACTGTGGATGCTCCATCCCTGGAAGTGTTCAGGGCCAGGTTGGATGGGGCTCTGAGCAACCTGGTCCAGTGGAAGGTGTCCCTGCGCACAGCAGGGGGGTTGGAATGAGGTGATATTAGAGTTCCACCCAACCCAAACCATTCTGTGATTCTGTGCAATAAACAGCACATTTGGCAATCACTTGAGAAGAAACCATCCCAGTAAAATGGAAATTTGTCATCCAAGGTAGTTAATGTGGTACAACTTGAAAAATAAGAACTTATTTTTAAATTATGGTTGTCCTAAGTTTGTAATTTTTTTTTTTAAACCTTTTTCAGAGCCATAAAATCGATATACGGACAAATGGTGGCAAAGTCATTGGTCTTGGAACACTTTATGGAAATACAGATATTTGTGCAACAGAGAAGGGGGTAAGTAGGAAGTAGTAAAACACTATTCAGTGGCTTATTCAGTTTGTCTCTTACAAAATTACTGAATTTGAGGAATGTGCTAAAGAATATATAATGACCCTCACTGGTTTGTCATTTCACTATTTCTTACATTTTTCTGTTAAATTATCTTATGCTTGATTTGGGTAAATAAACAGGCTCCACAGACAGAACAGGAATAAGCATGCGATTGTTCCCTCAGCACAGAGGTTGTGCTGACACAACCCACAAAGCTGATACAACCCATCAGCTTTAATTATTTAGACCCCCACAACACTCTTAAACTTTCTCCTTTGGTGATATCCAGGCACTTGGATTCTGCTGTAGGCCCAGGAGTTTATTTTAGTGTCTCATGAATAGTGTCTTGATATTTGTACATGCTGTACACTTCCAGCATTATGTGGTGGTAAAAATGGAAGAGTAGAAGGTTTTGCAGATTTCTTTGCAACTGAGGAAATATAATCATATCTTGCTCTGAGATGAAGTATTAAGAATCATAAAGAGAACAGTTTTGTAGAGAAGTAAGCAGCTTGCTTTTTTTCAGTAGGTGGCAGTATGAGACAAATCAAGCTACTTGTTTCTTGACATAAGTAGTCCATTCTCCTTTATTTAAAATAATATAGAGCTAAACTCCCTTACATAATGCTACAGTTCTCACACCCGGTTGTTTTCAGGCTCAACTTGAGTGTTTGGGTATCATAATGTCCATGCAACTGGTTGCATTAGGGATCATTAGATCTGAAGCATTGCTGCATGAACATGCAGAGCTGAGCCGAGTCTGGAAGCAGCTTGGATGTGTGCTCTGTCAGAATCAATAGGTACCCTTTGAACCAACAGTACTGGGAGGAATCAGGAAGAGTGTGGGTAACTCTCCCTTGCCAAGGATATATTTGAGACCAACCTGTTAAGTTCTAGACATCCAAAATCACCTCTGTGAAGTGCCATTTGGCATTGTTGTACACCTTGTACCTTGGGTTCTGAGATCATATGCTCACTCACGTGGAGCCAGCTGTGAGCTGTTCTTAATGCCCTGCTGTAAATTAAGCAACTTGCCATCAGATTTTCCAAAAACTGTCAGTGTTAAATTATTTGTGTTTCCTTGTAGTGGGTGCTAAACTGCCTTTTATATAATAAATGTAATAACTAAATTTGTATCTATGTGAAAATATAATTCATGAAATTGTTTTGCTCTGAGCCTTCAAATGCTTTTAAAAAATTTGACTCTTTTCAGACTCATTGTCCTTCTGAAACAAAAAAAACTACATACAAATGAAGTGGTTCTTTGTAATCATTACAGACTACAGTATTTATGTAGTCTGTAATATTGCTTAAGTCTCTTGCTGTTGTAAAGTTGCAGTAACTTGAGTGGAGTAAGGCATTTTAACAGGAATTCGTAGTTATGGAACAATACTTCACTTATGTTATTGAACTCACTAACACACTTTGCAGGGTAGTTAAGAAGGACTGAGATTTCTTTTCTCAATTGGCCACTTCTGTTAATAATCAGTCAGTGCTGTGCCTCCTGTGTGTGTTTGCATGAGATGTTTCCTCCATCAGTTGCAGTCATCACTATGTAGTTATGGCTCTGTCAGCATTTCCAGCCCCCTCTTGGAGGTGGACAGGGGAAGGATGTGGTAAAAGGCACTAAACACCTAGTGAGAAACTGAGAATATTTTTGAGGGGGGAAACTGGAAAATACCCTACTAAGATGTTTGAGCAAGGATAGCACAAAAAGGAGGGCTAAGAGCTGGAATATGTATGTATATGTCTTATTTATGTCTTATTTAAACATAGCAAGATGGTAGTTTTCATCTTGAAAATGTGTTCAGGTGCAAAGACATTGTCAGTCTGATTTACAAAGAGAGACTGACCCTTCTTCTTTAAAAGTGGGCCCTTCCAACTCAGAATATCCTGTGATAGTAAGGGGAGGAATGTTAACCTGAGCATGTGGTCAGTCTCAGTAACTGCAACCCTCAAGGCTCTGCTCTCAAGGGAAGGAATTTCTCCAGAAAACCTGGTGGTTCAATGGACAAAAATAATGAGATTTGTTTGACTGAGGAGTCATTAGCTAATCTGTGCCACAGGGGCTTTTCTATAACTCTTATTTAGCACTGCCAGCCATCTATGTTCTTCTAAAAATCCACAAGAGTTAAAGAATTTGTGACTGAAAATATATTTACTCTCAGGAAAAAGCAATCCTATTTTTTTCCATACTTTCTCCATCAAAAAATGCTGTTTTAGTCTTATACTTGATCAGTCTGACTTCCCTCTTCCCCCATCTCCCTTCAGCTTTGTGTTATTCTGAAACCAATGCTCATGGTATTAGTAATTTTTGTTTTATTGTTTATAGTAACTTTTTATCTGGAATCAAAACAACTCTTTTTATTACTGTACATTTTTAAGAAAGGTAGTTGAGACTGGGAAACAAAATGTGTTGCTATGTGAAATTGTTTATAATAAAGCTCTTTATTTTTCAATTAGATGATATATCTTAATAGAGTCAAAACTTGCATTCTTTAGTAACAGATGTAGCTTTCTGAAATTCCCTTTGCCTTATTTGGGAATGTCACAAGGCAGGCAGTTTGCACCCAAACTATGAAGATTTTTTTTATTCCTCCCCCTTAGAGAGAGGCACACTTTATTTTCATTGTGCTGATAGTGATGATGGCCCTGCTAAAATTGGAAATGTTCTTTGCAAGTCATTTAAGTCTCTTTAGAGCAGGTTTAGATCACAGAGACTAAAATGGCAGTGGCTTTTCTTTTACTTGTTGCTGTGTCCATGTGTCACAGCAGGTTTGCATTTGGCTATCCAGGGAGAGGGAGTAGTGGAGTAGTCTGGGGGAAGCATGCTGAGGACATGTTTAAGGTCTCTGCTTATCAGGTTTTTGTTAGAAGCATTGCAAGATGAAAAGCTGAATTGCTGTCCCTTTCAGTATTGACAAATTGTGCCTTAATATCACTGGGTTTTGTTTACTGTTGATGCTGCTTAGAACTATGGTACATAATCTAAGCAATACCTGCAGAGATTGTAAATATTGACTGTCAAGTATCTCTAATTCTAGCACAACATTTTGGTTTTCTTAAAGGTTGATTGATATATCTTGTTATATTCTTGGAGATGTAATTAGTAGTGTAGCGTCGTGGCAAAAGTCTTAAGACAGTAGTCCATTCTGTAATCTTATGACTAAAGGTGTAAACACAGCATAAAGCTCAGCAGGTATGGACTGGTAAGGCCCCAGTATAATTTGGCTGTCATATGATCACCATCCTCTTCAGCTCACTTTTTGGGACACAATATAGCATTGAGTTTGTGCAACACTAGTGGCTATTTTTCAGAATACCTCTTGCTTCATCCATAGCTTATAATTTATATAATGTACCACTGGAAGGGATAGCAGACTTATTACTTTATATTAACTTTTTTTCCACAGGGTGGCAATGCTAAAATGACAAGAAGGATTCAGAGATAATTTGAGTAAGCCACAGTTTGATCTAGAAGGCTGTGTATCATTTCCTGTAATGAATAAGGATTTTGTGCAGTTCACTGAAAGTTTGCATAAGCAAAATAAAACCAAATTGAATAGGGGTAAAGTATGAACTATTGTGTGTCTCTATCATAGATCAAATTTAACTGAGAAAGAATAGACTTAAATTTCACATGGTTGTTGCATAAGCATGTGAATTGTTCTGGTTTTGTTCAAACAGGTTTACGTTATATCAGGACTTACCACTATCTTTACATAGATAATCTTATCTATTGCCTTTTATTTACCAAATCCATAGTGCAACTTTTGAAATTCTCTCCTTTCTCTCCATTTCTGTTGAAAAGAAGTACAAATGGAGCTCTTATCCCTAGTTTTTCAAGGCTTTGTATGTCTTGAGGCTTAAGTCCAAGAGCAGAAGCTTCAGTAACCAAGGTAATATGAACATTTATACTGAGAAAAGGAGCAGCTGTGGCTCTTTTTACCAAACCTTCACCAGAGCCATGAAGTTAGTCAGTTGAGAATCTTCATAAATAGCTGTATGTAACAAAGACAGTGGATGTTTGTTTGTCGTGGCAGAAAGCTCATCACCAATGCCCCAAGTATCATAATGCTGTATGAATATTCAGTCTTCATTATTGAATTATATTTGTTATCCTTTTCTTATTTCTTAAAATTAAGTGTTTTCACTTCTAAAAATTAAATCAAGGGGGGTTTTTGTCCATTTATGACTAGTTGGGTTCTTCACCTGAATGACAGAGGTGATAACTCATAGGAATGTTGTAAAGAGTCATTTGTTCTTTGGTCAGAGCTCTTGGATGAAAAGGGTTTTTGTTTTGTCTTCTGTAGCTTTTAACTAAAAACTTGATTCTATTTGTTCTGCACCAACAACTGCCTTCCATTTGTTTTGTGTCTTAATAGTGTTACTTTCCTCTGCCTTTTCAAGCTGTGATGACAAGTTTTCCATTATGTTTATTTAAGTTTATTTCTCTTAGAGTGTGAATATAGAGAAGCTGCAAGGGACAACCATCAATATATCTACTGAAGATGGGCTGCTGAAAACTAAGTATCTCTATGCAGAATCGTCATCTCTCTCTTCAGTGGCTGGTGATATTATGCTGGGAAGTGTTCATGGTAAGAAGGAAAATCAGTCACAAATTTAACTACTTTGAAGGTGTTCGTGATGTTCACAGTAACAAATGGACTAATGCTATAGACTATCACTAAATAATAAAGTGTATGAACAAAACAGCTCTATCTGTATTAAAGACTGAATTGACTTTTGCCACCTAGCAGACTGTATTTATTTTTAAAAACAATTTTATAAGCACACTTGTGAACAGCAAAAAGTTTGTATTGTGGGAAAGAAACATCTCGCGTATTAATAACATTGAAATATTTTAAAATTTGCAATGAAAATTATACTAGAAGTTGTAAAGAGACTTCTCTTCCCTCTCCCTATCCTTTATTTTCTTCATGGGAGAATCAAATCTTAGAGTATCTACTAAGAACTATCATAAAAGGCGATAGTAATTAAAAGCTTTTAGCAGAAATAGCCTCTGTGTGTGCTGGCACCTTAGATTATTAATGGAGTGGTGGCAGTTTCTTTTCTTTGACTGGGGAAGAAGTCTCTAATCTGTCCACCCTTTAATGTCCTTCACCTAGAACTGACATGTAACTACAGTCTTTTATTTAAACAGCAGTTGAGATTCAAATGTCATGTGGTTTTCTAATTAAACAAAACTCCCACTGAATTCTGACTGTGCTGTAATGTGCTTGTGGTGGTTTAACATTGAGTTCAACAAATTGGAGAATGTACAAAGAGTGAAAATTACTCAGCTCTGTCTGAGTTCCAGATTTTCAGCTATATGCCTCATGAACAATTCAATTTCTTAGCAATTTTATGTTGTCATCTTGCTTGAGAAATTAATTTTGTCTCTTCCTTAAAGGAGCAACTGCTCTGTTCATTTATAATAAATGTAAGAATTGTTTCTAAACCTGTTAGGTAAAGTTTGTTTTGGTATGCATAGGCAGAAATAAATGGCTTTTTTTTCTTGTTATTGTATTTTTCTGACCTGTAGACTGTATTGTTGTACTGTGATCAGTTTGTGAGCATGTTCATCCCTCTGTGAATATCTAAAAGTTTATTTTTATATTCTTGGTACAAAAATGAAATCATAACGGCTGTAGCTACTGCCTTGCTTTTGTAGTAATGCTTCATTGTCGTTTAGCTGAAGAACCATTTGAAACCAGATAGAATTGTATCCAAATTATACGGACATTTCTTCTTGATGCATCAACATGAGAAGAATGTCTTTTTTTTTTTTTTTTTTTTTTCTGTAACCTCCCATTAGGTAGTTGGAGAGCACAAGAAGATTCCTTCTCAGCCTTCTCTTTTTAAAGCAAAACAAACCCAGCTCTCTGAGCATCTGTAGTATGGTTTGGGCCCCTCATCTTCCCAGTGCTCTTCTCTGGCCTCAGTTAAGTACATCATTGTCTTCCATGACTGGGAAGCCCAAACTTGGACACATTATTGTAAATGCAGTCTCACAGGAGGGCTTTCCTTGCTGTCTGTATTCCCAGTCATCCAGCTGAGTGTGCAGCTGACTGTCTTCACTGGCTCCTACTGGAGTTGGTGCCCATTAAGATGCCCAGGTCCTTAACTGCAAAGCTTCCTTGCAAACAGTCAGCACTCACTTTTTACTGCTTTGCATAAGTAAAGCTAGTGCAGTACAATGTTTGAGCTTGGCATTCTATAATCCCTCCTGAAAAAATACCTCTCGATATACCAGAGTGTGTTCCATAAATTTCATCTCTGTTTCTGGATTTCACTGTCTATAAAGTAGAATTAATTTTATTTTCATTCCTATTTAGGTATTTCTGATGGAAATTTAAAGTGCAAAGTCAAAGTGGTAAAAAGCTGAATAATGTTTTTTCCTTTTTTTGTGCATCAGAATAACCCTGCCCCCTTGACAGCCTCCAATACAAATTGAAGGAGTGGAAACAACACAGTGTAAAATGTTGCCTTTATTTATATCCCAAAAGTCATCTTTTGCCCTGGGTCCTATACTGATCCTGACTTGCAATACTGTAGTTTGAAGTTTTACAGTGTTCAGGGAGAGGTAAAGCTTGCAGATGATGGAAAATGTAACTATTCTTCAGAAGCAACAAAAAGCCAAAACACTAAACCACTGTCTTCAAGATTCTGCAAAAACAATTATATGTTGGACGTCATAGTATTGCACCACAATGCTGAAGTCAGTTGGTTTTAATAATCAAACCAGTCATTACCTCTGCTCAGGTCTTTCTCTCTTTGCCCTTGGTGTGCCCAAGAAATACCAAGTTTAGCGTTGGCCTTCATAGAACAATTGCGTGACCAAAAGTGCAGTTCTGTGCACTGTCTGTAGACAGTGCAGGTCACAACACAGCAGGACATTTCTGTCTGCTTTAAAACCAGCTTTTGTTCTAGCTGAATGGTTGAAGTGAGCTTTTCACACTAACACTGACATTGTCAAACATGAGTTGGATCTGCCATATAAGTCATCTACATGTTTAATGTTTTTCAAGGACATGCTTATCAAAATGGAGAAGAAAACACCCAGAGAAACAAAGAGCAGTAATAACACTGTTCTAAGGATACTCTACCTTCAGCAGCATGGGAGTTGCTGGCTGACAAAACCCTAGGTCTTGTTGTAGGTTGTACAGAACTAAGTACTAGTCATGCTGAAATGGGGGAAAGGGTGGGATGATTATAGCATGCCTTTTAAAAACAGCAAAGAGTAAAGCCAAGCACATTTCAAGTTCATTGAAAAATGCTTTTTTTCCTGCTCTGATTTTCAGAACCCATAAGTATTTTATACGGTGTGTGTGCTTGAAAAGATAAATTTAAGACTGTTGATGATAGGCTGCTTTTCTAGCTTTTGGCCCAGGAACCACTAAGAAAAATACAGGTCATATACAGTGGAATGCACTCGGCCCTAATGGTTGCTTACTACTGTGTAATTACAGAAAATAGGGCTGAGCCTGATCCATGTGCAATTTGGAAAGATCTGAAAATTGTGAATCCTGTATATTACTAAATCAGACTCGATTACTGTGATCCACCTTATTCTTCATTTTGTCATCCTCTTGGGAAGATGAGAGAATGGCAGGAATGACATGTTGTGGTTTAGTTTTTAAATTAAAGCATTTTCTGAGAGACATTTATACATGGAACTGTGGAATCTTCTACAATTTAGTTAGACTGTTAGCGGTATAGATGGCTTTTCTGTTACAAGATGTTTCTGTCCTCCTTTTGGCTTCTCTTGATGAGACAGGTGAAGGGGAAGAACATGTATTCTGAAACTGAGGCTGAAACACCAATACCTGTTCAAAGTTATGCAAGTTCAGTAAAGACCCTTCTACATTTTTGTGCCTTTACACACTTTTGTTTGATGTTCTCTGGTTTGTCCAATGTACTCAGACCTCACTGACGTCAATGGAAAGCATTGACTGTGGGTTGTCATGCACATAAGAATAAGTCTGGAGGGAGTAGGTAATGTTCAGTAGGTCCAGGAAGTAGACTTTGAAGATAAAGCACAAAATTTCCTCTGGGAGAGGTGGGGTATACCTACATAAAAGAAGGAAAATAGAAACTGTTTATATTACTTATCCCGTTGAATTACTTAAATGATCCATAGTGCTGTTGCAGGCATCAAAGCAACTGAAAAAAAAAAAACACCACCCCAAATAAAGTAAGAAAATACTGTGCATTAGCCTTGCAATGCCTCTCTGCTGTCCCTAGCTTTACTCAGTGTTTTCTTGGCTGGAATCACTTTGTTGTTACCCACGTTATGAGATTTTTTGTTTGTAAAGCAGTAATATACAAAATAAATAAATATGAATATGTTTAAGTAGTATAGTTTTAACATTTTTTTCCCCTTTTCTTTTCATAATAGGTAACACCACCCTTCAGACCAAAACAGGGAGTATCACAGTAGGTACGTTTCACCATCTCTCCTATTTCTTCCTCTTCCCTTCTCCTTTCTAAAAGCTAAATATTCACAGGGACACTAAAAAGGAGGTGATTTGACACAAATGGTTTTGCCCGTTCACCCTTTTCAGGAGTAGCCCTGGTAGCTGTGGAGCTGAATGAGATCCTTTCCAAACTTTGCTGTCAGCCTTGTAGTTGGGCAAGGCACAATATCTCACTTTTGACACCCAATACTCTTCTGGACATTGCACAAGTTAATCTGAGTTTAGGTGACACCTTTTAGATTAAGTGGAATAAAAAGACATAAGAAAACACTAAGTGTACCTCAAATGCAGTTGTGCTTTCAACTTAGTTCTCTATCTTACATTTGTTGATATCAAATTTTAGCTATGTTCAATTTTTATATCAGGAAGTAATAATCATTGATGTATTACATATTCAGGGGCTGAGGGGGAAGGCTTGTGACACTTTCAGCATTTCCAAACTATTACACTAATTGTTTTCCCTTCAGAAGCGAAAATGGCTCATGAGCTTTCTTTTGCGAATTTGGGCATTTATATGACAGGATAACTCAGAGTTATCAATTATGGAATACGTTCTATCAGTGTATTTTATAGCACATAAACACAAAATGAGAACTGAAATTGTGGTTATTGCTGTGGCAGAAAATTGAAGTAACATGTTGGTAGAGAAGGCTCAGTGTCTTCTGAATGTCTGTACAAAGATTCCCCCTTCTGTCAGTGAACTCGGTTATGGGCCCAAATCTCCACAACTTCTGCTGATGGTGTTAACTGTAGTCTCTCACTAAACACTGTTCAGGGCCAATCTGTACCATTACAACTCTTCTTGTGTTTCTAAGCAACCTGTATTGACATTCCTGGGGAGTGAATGCAATTCACATTCTTGTGAGTTAGTCGTTAAACCACAGAATTAACTCGAGCTTGATAGTCTGTTTTTCCTTCTCTTAAATAAACTCATGGAGTAAGAAGTGTGGTTAAATAAAGGCTTCTTAACACAGGAGGTAGCTTTTTCCATCAAAGCAGATGATGACTGTTTTCCTTAACTAACTAGGTTCAGCTTAAACATTAAGGCACATCTGACAGTTGGAAGAAACCTTATTTTTCAGATTTCAATTCTGAAAGCAGTAGTTAGATTTAATCTTTTATTAAAGCATTAAACATCCTTTAGTATTTTTATGTATTTTTTTCAAAGGTAAAAGACTTCTGAGGTCCAGGGGGTTCAACTCTAAAAATGTGAGAAAGAAAATATAAAACTTAAAGTGAAAGATTTTCGTGCATGAGAAATTTACACCCTAAGATAGCTTGTTGAATTGCCAGAGACCTAACAGGGATTTGCTGATAGAAACAGGAAGAACAACTTAGATCTTTCAGCTTCCTTGGTTGGGTTAGGTTGTAGTTATCTATTTTACCAGAGGCAAGATTTTATCAGTTACATGAAAAAGGGCACTAATTTCTAGTTTTTTTGAATGTGTCCATGTTTTTGAGAGATTTATTTACAAGTCAGACTTGAGTTAAGAAAGCTGGACTTTTTTTCAAAGTATTTTTTGGAAATTACAAGCGACTTTTTACAGTTTCTTTTTGTTTCATAATTCCGCATTAAAACAGGAAATCAATGCTGTTGTCTTTCACTCTCTTTAATTTTCTGCTTTTAGCTATTTAACAAGTAGTTTGATTTGGGGATTTATTTTTGTATGACTTCTTTGTGTAAATCTATTTTTTTAAAATATTATCTAAAATTCAGTCTGATTTTAATCATCCAGCATGTGGCAGTATTTCACACTGACATCATTAAATTAGGAAAGTAGGGATTGTTTCTTTCTTTTTTGTACTGTGAGAATTGTTGGTCACTGACAAATTGTTTTCCAACCCTATGCTAGAAGCTTCCTACTTCTAACAAATATTTGATGGGTTTTGAATGACTTTTTAATATAAAACAACCAGACTTGGTTTTACTTCTAATTTTTACTGCTTAAAATAATAATTAGAAACCTGAATTATCTTAGAAAGTAATGGAGTTGGAGTACTTTTTTTTTTTTTTAGAACTAGCTTAATCTTTTACATTTTTATTCAGGAAATTCATAGGAATACTCAGTTTGGAAGAGACAGAAGGAAGTTGCAGAATTGTAGAGTGACTAAGGTTGGAAGACACTTGTGGGGGTCATCGTGTCCTGCCCCCCTGCTGACACAGTGTCTGGTCTTTAACCTCAACCTCCATCTCAAAGCAGGCCAGCTGTGAGGGCCGTGAGTTCAAGGCTTTATCCTGTGCTCTTGAAAACCTCCAAGGATGCAGATTGTACAGCCCCTTTGGGAAAACTCGGCCACTGTTTGACTGGCCTCAGGGTGAAAAAGATTTTCCTATCCAGACAGGAACACTTTCTTCAGCTTCTGTCTGTTGTGCCCTCATCATGTCCCTCTCTGAGGAGCCCATCTTTGCCATCCTGATCACCTCCTCAGACTCATGGGGGCTGCTGTCAGGTGCTGCAGCAGCCTGTTCTCCCTGCCTAGCCTGCCCTCAGCCTCTCCCGTGGGGAAGGTGTTCCATGCCCTGACTAAGTTGATGCTGTTACTGATGTCTCCCTTCCCTTGGGAGCTCCAACACTGGTTGCTGCATTCTGGGTGTGGTCTAATAAGTGTGGAGTAGAGGGAGATAATTCCTTCCCTTTATACACTGGCCACGCTCCAGATAACACTGCCAAGTTGCACTTATTTTCTGCCAGGGCACACCACTGGCTCACATTCAGTCCTGCTAGAATTGGCTTATTTCTCAATGTTATTGGTATGGTCTGATTGTGTATTCTCTACTCTGCTGCCAAGCTAAGTTTTCCCCTTCCAGCCCAAAAGACCCATTGCTTTTTCTTACTGAAGTACTTGTGTTTAACCCAATTATGCATTGAAGAAATTAGTCTTCTGTGTTTGGTATAGTCAGAAATGATAAAACTTATGGTGGCTGTTTCATTCAGAGGAGAGGAAACAACCTTAACCAGCTTATGGGCAGCAAGGATTACTATGGAAAGGAAAACTCTGTCTTAAGCTCACAGAAATGCTAATTATTTTTTTACAAATATGTCAGTGTTACTTGGCCTTACTCCGCTAATTTCTTTTTTCCATAACCAGTCTAGACAACCTGAAGGCTTCAGTGACTTGCTGTGATGTTCACTGTCTTAAATCAACCAAAACCCAACAATTGAGAACATTTTGACTTTCTCAAAGATAAACCTTTCAGTAAAGTCCTGAAGTGAAAGTGAGCTGAGGTGTCCTGAGATCCTGCATAGTGATCAGAGTCATCCTAAGACAATTCCCTAGTACAGGATCATAGAATGGTGAGGCTTGGAAGGTACCTTAAAACTCATCTTGTCCCAAATACCCCTGCCACGGGCAGGGACACTTCCCACTAGCCCAGATTGCTCAAGGCCTAATCCAGCCTGGCTTTGAACACTGCCAGGGTTGAGGCATCCACAACTTTCCTTGCCAACTGTTCCAGTATCTTACCACCCTCATGGTGAAGTACTGAGACAAAATGTCAATTATGGGGGAAAAAACACAGTATTTAAGACCATTTTGGGTAATTGAAAAATAAAACAATAAACAACTTAATGTGTTTAGAAGTACTACTGCATCTGTGAGAGTCGTCTTATTTGCTAAGTAATCTAGGGAATTTTGAAATTAAAATGCTCATTTCTGAATTCCATTTAAAAAAATTCTGTGCTTCATAAAGTACAGCTCTTAAGTAGTTAAAAAAAAATAAATCCATGTGCACACTTGTCTCTTAATAGCAATTATTTCTGTTGATCTCATCTGTGCCATCTGCTCAAGTATGTTAATGCTCTGGCTGTCATTTTAAGTGTCCTTCATCTTCCAACCCTGTGTCTCAGAAATGGGTCTCCTCTATTCTGCTGATGTATTTTACCTGTAATTTTTCTCCCTGTTATTTCCATGCTTTCTTCCACACTGTGCTATACTAAGGGTGCTGCTTTCCAGGTGGGTTGGAGTCAGCTCTAAAAGTCAGATGCTTTTTCTTATCTCTCGGGTTTCAGGTCATGAAAAATGGAAGTCCATTATAAGTTAATATCTTCAAAGTTATTATTTGATTTTATCATCAGTCTCTGTTTCCATGTTCCCTTTCCCTCTCTTTGTGTCCATTTGAATGTAGATTATATGGCATTCTAGACAGAGCTTTTGTCCTGGTGAAACTGCTCCTAAAAATTGGAGCATATAGAGGAAGTAGCTGCTGCCTGAGTACAACAGTATTTTCCTTGCAGCTTGAAAGAATAAACTATTTTTCTTCTGTATGTGTTCTATTAGCAAGGAACAGTTTTGGCGATGTTACATTATATATGTTTTACAGCATCTCATATCACTGTGCTGAAGATTCTGCACGTTGTTACAGTAGTTCTTGAGTTTATGTTGTATTTGCAGGAATATGTAGAATTTTCTTTACTCTTGGAATAGAATAGACTATTTCAGTTGGAAGGGACCTATGAGGATCATCCAGTCCAGCTGCTTGACCAAAAGCTAAAGTGTGTTGTTAAGGGCATTTTCCAAATGCCTCTAAAACACTGACAGGTTTGGAGTATCAACCACCTCTCTAGGAAGCCTATTCCAGTGTTTGACCCCTCTCTCCATAAAGAAATGCTTCCTCATGTCCAGTGGGACCCTCCTCTGGCCCACCTTTGCACCATTCCCATGTGCCCTTTCACTCGGTACCAAGGAGAAGAGCTCAGCACCTCCTTCTCCATGTCCCCTCCTCGGGAAGCTGTAGAGAGCAGTAGCTCACCCCTCAGCCTCCTTTTCTTCAAACTAGACAAGCCAGATAGTTTGGTTGTGGGTTTTGGGGGTTTTTTTGAACAGATTAAGTTATCCAGAAGAGACTATGGCCTTTAAAACCAATGGATATAACTTTAAAATTGAGACAGCAAATACATCATTTAGAGGTAAGAGGGTATTCTGGACAACTCAGTTAGCAGAGGAATTGTTTTCATGAGAGATTTCTTTGCTTTGTGTGTCATATCTTTTGTTTTGCCAGGTCTGCATAGTGACTATGGTCAGGACTGATAAGGATTTTTCAGTATTATGTTCAAATAGTCTATTTAGTGAATACATTTCAGTTTCTCACAATATTTTTAATGAACTTAAAGAAGAAAACTTGCCAGTCTTGTAGCAATAAGCAGGAATTAAATCATCATCACACTTCAGATATATTGGGAATTTTATACTTTTTCCAATCTTAAATCATAATAAATATTTTGTTTTTTCTTATTGAGATCGATTTTGTCACTGATTTTAACATGAACAAGGTCCTATTAGGAAAACTATCTTTTTGCTTAGATTTAAAGAAAGGTCACTTGTGTTTAATCCTTTGGTCAGTATTTGGTGGATAAAATGAAGGAAGTGATACTGAAAGTTGCCTTTGTAGGCCTCTCTCTGATCTTTAATTGTGTGGTCTTTCTCAAGTTATGTCACTTAGGTCTTGTTCTTCAAGCTGTATTTATTTTTCATAAAACTTAACAAAGACTTTGTCAAGGACATCTTGCGTCACTGTGCCTTTTTTTTCCTTTTTTTTTTCTCTAGTACTAGTAAATTAAATAGCTGAAGCTGCTCAAGAGTGACCATCTGTTCCATTTCCAGTAGAAGGATTTATCCTTGTTTTTCCCCTTGAGCTGTCAGTCCTTGGCAAACTCTGAATTCAAACTATACACTTTTTCCTTGTTTTTACCTTTAATTATTCACATTGATCTCAGCTAAAACTGGGTTTATATTTAAAAATAAATTGCTGTAGGTTTGTTCTGTCATAATCATAAAATATGTATTGTCTCTGTTGTTATTTGTTGTGCTTTGTCTTACCAGCCCCTGCTACTAAGTAGGGTATGGGGTAATTTTTCCTTGTTGAAATATTTTTTTATTTAAATTTGGGCACTTTTTTTGTTATATCACCTCGTCTTTGTTTTTTTTTTAACACCCCCCCCCCCCCCCCCCGGTTGTTAGGAGTTAGAGACAAACTCAAAACAGCATCTTTATGGCTTTGCAGAAGGAATGAACAGCTCCAAGTCTCTTGTTATTCTTATTTGTATCTAAGCACTTGTGTTTAATATCATAGCCACAAAATTCATTACATAAATCATATTGTTTCCATAAAATGTATTTTTTGTTACTTCCATAGGTCAAGGATAAACAGTTGTTTACTGTGCCATACCGTAATGTCAGGTTTAGTGTTTGGCTAGTGCTGCCAAAGTTCTTTGTGGTTTTGAAACCACTGCCATATGAAATTTTGCATTAGTGATGCACTCTGGGGGTCAAAATCTGGCAAGTCATCCTCCCAAAAAAGTGTTCTTCAATGGAAAGGTGTTCTACTTCCCTCGAGGTTGTCTTTTGCTTTCCAGGTAAATCTTTGCCTTGGTGAGCCTGTGCCTGATGCCCTCTCCCTGCATCCTTTCTTCCCTTTTATGCCTTCCCCAAACAGAATCCAATCCCTCACAAAATGAGTATTTTATTTTTCTTAATATATATTAATTGAAAATCTAGAACACTTTGTTCAGTTGTGCAGTGGGACTGCCAGATTCCCAAAAGGCATCTTTCCACTGGGAAAAATCTCCCAAGAACTGCTTTTGCATTCGAAGAGTGGGCAGAGAAAGGCTTCACTGAATAAACGTTGTCCCTGTAAAGCACCATCAGCTGATGGTGATGTGTGGACTGTTTGCAGTTGCTCTCCCTGGAGAGGGTCACTGTCTTATCACAGGAGAATTTTGTTTCTTCCTAGAAATGATAAAGGCACTTGGTACATGTTCTGTTTTAAGCAGAAGAGTCAAAGGCTGGATATTTCCTGTATCTGTTGCCAACAAAATCTCAGTAATTGGCTGTTACTAAATTTGAATGGGAATATCTGCAAACACAGCTTTTCATAGAACCATAGAATCAGATGGGTTGGAAAGGACCTCTGAGATCTATCACTACTTAAAATGTTTATAAAAAGATTGATACTTGTCAGATTTTCCTGTTCTAATGACTCTAACTTTTAAACTTTGACTATTATGAACAGCCTTTTAAAAAGTCACCAATAAAATGTTTCATTGTCACTTAAACAAGCAAAACTATTTTCCAGATCATTATAAATGAAGAGTTAAATTTTTTTTCAGATTTGGAACAGACCTTTAACATAAAACCTTGAGATGGCAAAAGCGTTCACATTCTAGTTTTGTTTTCTTGTTAGACAAAGCCGGGCTTAGTTTCTCAGCTGACTAAATATGGATTAGCTGCTTTTTTAAAATTACTTTCCCCTCCCAAGAAATCAGCTTTATCTGTGGGATAATGATGCTTTTCCATTTTTTTGCTGTTGTAAGCAATGCACTGATCTTTGGCATCTGTGCTCAAAATTTGGGATCAGAAAATGAGTCTTAGAGCTAAAACTATATGGCAAAGGTAAGACATTAATGCAAGACATCCTTGTTATGATTAATCAAGTTCATTCTTTCAATAATATTTTTATTTTTAAAATGGAAAGTTTCATTCATGTTTGATTTTTTGTTTGTTTGTTTGTTTGTTTTTTGTTTTAGCTACTTCGGAAGGTTTGACTGTGGGGGGTTTTTTTCCTGTATAATCCCGAAACCATTCTCTATCACTATTTCAAGATTTCTTGCCAATACTTTAATTTCTAGCATGGTCTCTAAAAATATGTTTCACTGACTGCCTTTTACTCATGTACAAATGGGGGTTTTTGTATGCCTCTCTAGAGTTTTCTTCATAATTTCTTTGCAACTTTTATTAGCTATAGGTCAGTTCAGTTGTTTGAAAGTTAACTCTTTGGGACTTCACTGTAATATTGTGCAAGTCTATGCATTTAAAAATGGAAGAGCGAATAATACACAAGTTCTTATATTGTGTTTTTTTTTTTTTTAGATTCTTCAGATGGAAGTCTAAAAGCTTCTACATATCATGGGACAATAGATGTTTATGTCAGTCAATTAAGAAAAGTGGATCTGAAATCCCAGAAAGGTTAGCAAACTAAAGGAAATAGTTTTTGTGGCAGCTTTTGATGTAAAATAAAAGGGGATAAGGTTTGGTTTGGAGTTGTTTTTGGTTTTTATTTGTCTGTAAAAAAGTAGTTTGTGGTTCTTTGTTATCTACATTATCTTTTACCTCATAATACTATAAATACTTAAATACAGTAAGCTCTGTAAGGGGCAATGATACTTAAGATGGATTTAAAAATTTTTGGTTTTCAGTATTTTTCCGCAGCAGAATTCTGCAAAGTTGACTTGAAGTGTTTATTTACCTTGAACACAGTTTGCTCTATGATACTTCATGTGCAGAGTGATAACTGACACACACATGTTTATTTTTCCTGCCTTCTGAGTGAAATGTCCCACTATGAAAATTTGAAGGCAGAAAAACAAAGATGAGAGTGTCTTACTCTACCATTTTTCCTTTGTCTTCTCCTGTTTACTCACTAAAACTCCACTTCTTAGTTAAAAGCTCACACAAAAGTTGAATTATTAGTTGTACCATTCCAATGATTCAATACTGTAAATCACAAAGCCCTGAATACATCTTATGAGTCCTGGTTTTGAAACAAACCATAAAAAACCACACTACAGCATTTTTATATTTGGTGTTATCACGTCAGGAACTTCAGGTGGGTTAAATGAACAGGGTTTTTGGTGCATTTCTGTCTTCTATGAGACATTGCCTGTGCCCTATTAAAACCTGACATTTACTCAAAATGGAACTGATGATAGAAATGCATTGAAATCGCTTGCGTGTCCTGTATAAGCTATTTTGGTTTCATTAGTGCAAAGAAATTTATTTTTACATTATTTCTTTGTTACCTTTTGAATCACTCATTGCTAAGTTAATGTCTCTTGGCAAAGAGGAATGTACTTAATAAAAGCTAATTAATGTTATTTTCAAAACATTGAGATCTCTTCTGGCAGCACAGTTTAGTAAAGGCAAAGTTGAAGTTCTGTTTTCATTTACCCTGTAAATTCAGAGTAACTGCTGACAGCTGCAGTGTAGAAAATGTCCCATTTGTGATAAATTAGCTGCATGTGTGCTGGATTTTATGAGTCACATCACTGAGCAAGTCTCCAACGAGGACCCAAAGATGAAGACCTTTTCCCTTTTTTATCTTGAGGCTTTTGTGTTTCCAGCAAAATGTAGGCCCAAATTATATTGACAGTTACTTGTTCATCAGGACTGTCACAGGCAAGTCATTCTGCTGGTTTTAAATTGCATAGCAAGGGTTGCTTTCTGATGCTGTGTAGCTGTTATGACATCACTTTTCTTACCATGATCTACTTCAGCTTTTGGAATGTACGTCCAGAAACATTTTTATGTTTCTCTAAATTGAATATTGGGTTTGGGAAAAACCAAGGAACACATATAAATGAAGTGTATGCTGAATTCTGCTAGGTTTTTGACTTAACGTGTAGGACACAGCTTCCAAACTTTGTGACTGGGTAATTCCAAACATGACTAATTTGGGCAGGTTGGGGGCCCACCATCTTCCTTTGGTCTGATGCATAGAAGCACATGGTTAGGGGAAGCAGAAGTCAGAATTTCTGGTTTTAATCTCAAAGGTAGAATTATTCAGGCCACCAAAGCTGCAATTTTGCTAGGAGTTTACATTTTAGTGATATGTAGTCTCGACACTGGTTAAGTCACTTTTGAGACTGCATCTGTCAGGGGATGTGAGCAGCTGGCCCTGGGCAGCGGTCAAAAACAATCGCTAACATTCAGAGTTACGTGAGCGAGTGGTGTCTCATTGTTCCAGATGAGCAATTCTTTCATCATGTGCCATGCAGTGGCTGGATTATTTGTCCAGTCTGGTCCCCTGTCCTTGCTCAGGGTGTAAATATGCAGCTAGAAGATGAAACTAAAACCATAATACCTGTGAGATCTAGTAGATTTGCTTCCCTTTGATCATTCCTGTAATAAGATCCCCCACCAGGAGTTGTTAGCAGTGTATGTCAATGTTTATTTTCATGTCTGTGAAAAGAAAGAAATACTGTGACACTTCCTATATGTGACATACAGTGCTCTGTTTATGTTAAATGTAAAGAAAAACCCAAAACAACAAACCACAAACAAAAACCCAAACACAACAAACAATGATTTGATTCAAGTAGTGAAATAATTGCCTTTTTCTTGCCTTGATCTCAGTGTTAAACTAACTAGCTGTCACTTCAATTTATACCAGGTTCAATTACAGTCAAGGTGCCTGCCTCTCTCAAAGCCTATTTAGAGTTGTCTGGAAGAAAAGTGGATGTGAACTCAGAGATCCAGTTAAGAGAAACACAAAGAGCCTCCAAAGATGATCACGTAACTATAAGTGGTAAGGCTTACTAATCTTGGCTTCCAATAAATGTCTGTCTGGCCTTAGTCAGAGGCATCTACACTTCTTTATTAGTTTATTGCTCTTGGCGGCCTCATTTTCAATCTGTTTCATGCTCAAATATTTGCTTGTGCCATTGTACTCCCCTGTAACTAGAGAACTTTCAAATTTTGATTGGTAAATGATTTGTGAATGTAATCAACTGCTTCTCTAACAAAAGCCTTAAAGCCAAATTCATCCTAAGTGTTATTCCAGTGAAATTTGTGGGAGGTAATCCAGAGCTGACTTCGACCCATTGCTTTATTGGCTTAGACAGTCACATATAATAGATTGCCTAGGAATGTCTATTAAAAATGTAATAAAAAGTTTTCCCTGTCTTGGAGTGGGAGGGGGAAATAAAAGGGGTATATGGCATATCTGTAAACACACTGTAGTGCGGGATAGGCTGAGAAGTTGTGAGTGGGAGATCATTAGAAGAAGTGCAGGAGCAGCTGGAGCTGGAATAATAGAGAGCACATGGAAAGATACCTGCAATTACTGGAAGCATTCTTTTAATGCATTTAAAATCAAGCTGAGAATCCCAAGCTGTGCTGTTTCCTGCTTGAGAAAACAGTTTTACAATTCACTGTCAGAGTGTGTACTTCTCTCCCCTTCTCCAGATGTGTCTATCTAGAAATTAAGGCTGTTGCTGTTACCAATTACGCAGTTTGCTCTGGAGGAAACATTGAAAAAATGTGTCTGAAGGCTCCAGCTTTGTTTGAACGTGTTATGTCAGTGTGACCTGATGTGATAGAGGGTTGTGTGAGGCTTTGATTTTTGCTTTGGTTTTAAACCTAAGAAAATAAGCACAAAAAATCTTGTCCTCCCCCATGTAAGATGTTAATCTCAAAGTCAGGAAACTTTAGAAGTGTAGTTACATAACTTTATTTTGTAGCCTGCTTATACATCTCTTCCTGCCTGAGAACAGTATCTAGCACTTGAATTTGCTAGTGTTTATTATATACAGTTTCTGTAAAAAAAACCATGATTTGAAGTTCTTGGGTTAAAAACCTAAAGGACCCTAGATTTTAGCAAGACTGTGGAACGAATCAACTCAGCAGTAAAACAAGACTTCTCCCAGTGAATGAGGACTACTGGCCAGTCAATCAGCTTGTTACTTTGGCAATGTTAAAGATAAGAGTGGTATTTCAAATATACACAGCTGAATGACTTCTCTTGTTTCACAACCCAGTCAGTGTTTACACAGGACAGTCATCCCTGAAGCAGATGCAATTTTTCAACCCACCATTTTCTATGAAAATGATCTTGGCAGTTGAGGCCCAGAGTGGCTCTGATTAGTTAACCCTTGAATATACACGTCCCAAAGGCATAGAAATTATCAAGAATTATGCAGAGGCAACAGCATTAGGCTACTGATAATTAATTGCTTAAAGAAGTTACATTACGCAAAGAATTCTCTTCCTCTTAAAATTGATAGTTGATCATTTTCTTGTACAAGTAGATTCTCAAATAATTAAAAATTATTTAATGCTATTTCTGCATCATGAGAACATTCTCCACTGTGGTGTTCCAGGTACAAGGTCCATAACTATGTTGCTGCTGCAACTGAAAAAATGTAAAGTAGAGAGTGAAGAGGGGTTTTGCCAAGAGGATAAAATCTGTATCACAAGAGCATAGCAGTTTAGTTTCTTTATGCTTCTGAGTTCAAAGGTTAGTTTAAAAATAGATGATTTTTCAGAAACTGGCCAGTTCTCATGTGGATAATGCAGGAACTCTCTGCTTTCAGGAAGCTTTACTTGCCTCTGGGAATACTGTGAAGGTGTTAGAGAGAAGGCTGTCCAGTGGGAAGGCAGGATTGACTCCTGTGACTTGGGTAAACAAGCACTTAGTCTCTCACCTGCCCTAGGAAAGCCTTCCCTTCTGCTGTTACAGCAGTTTCTGTGTCTGTCATCACAGGCTGCACAGCCCCCACTTCCACACTGAGGAGGATGTGAATACACTGCAATCCCACAAGCAGTCACATCCAGGGGGTTGCAAGGTAGCCAAGGAATAGAGGGGGATTTAGTGAAAGCCAAGAAGATGAATGTCTGGAGTAAGTAATTTGCAAGGACAAGGCATCTGTTCCCATTGACATCAGTAGGCACCCTTAGAAATAATATGTATGGTATAATGAAATTTGTTACAAAAACAGGAAGTTTATGCTAAGTACTGGTCCAGCTTCCATCTGTAAAAGTGTTTGGCTGTCCACTTTGGGACTGCTTGAGTAATTCCAGTAATTTCTGATGGTAATCGTGTCAAGGTGTTCTTTCTCTCCCCTGGCAAATAGGGAAGCCCTTGCTTCTCAGTGACTGCCTCCTCTGTGTCTCTAGGTCTGCCTGTATTCTTAAATCACCTGCTTTGAGAAGTCTGTAGAGATTATTACCTAGAGGTACTATATAGGTACCTAAATAAGGAAATAACAAAGTACCTATATAAGTAACTAATAATTACTTGTAGGTACTATGTAAGTACCTATAGCTATAAGTAAGAGGAGGGATAGGAGACTAAGAAGTGCTCAGTGTTTAAGCAGAAAAGGAGCTTAGGAGATTGTCATGTCAAAGGGATTACAAACATTTTGAAGGTTAAAACTCAGGTAATCTTAATTTACATGCTTTTTAGGCCATTTTCCCAGTAAATTATTTTAAGTTTGAAATACGAAGGTAGGAACCTGTGTAAGCCTACAAGGACAAATATTTAAATAAGAACATCAGGAAGTAGTAATGTTACAGTGTTGAAAACAATAAGCACCATATTAACATGACTGTTCTGTAAAATTCAAAATAATCCTTTGGCTTTACGTGGCATTAGTAATGCTTTGCTGGACTGTGTCCAGTTTTGAATACTGTACTTCAAAACAGCATGTGGACAACTGTAGAGTCTGTAAAGGAGAACATGTGATAAGAGGCCTAAAACCACGATTAATGAGAGAATTGATGTTTTTGTCTAAAAAGAGAAGTCTGGGGGAAGAGAAGATTTATTTTTCTAGTAGTAAGAAGTTTCTGCAGAGAAATAAAGAAATAAATTTTTCTGTCTGCTGGCAATAGGACTAGAAGTTACGATTTGACCTTATGGTAAAGAAAACTTAGGTAAATAGTAGACGTTCTGATAGCACTTGTCTGGTGAGGCAGTAGGGCTGTCAGTACTGCAGATTGTGAAGGCCAGGTGATGTGAGCATGCCAGGTTAAATTCAGTGCATCCTCAGGTTGCTTTCAGCCCTGTTTTCTCTTGCCTTAAGTTGATGTGACCATCTGCTTCTACCCACTCTGCAGTCACAAAGGAAGGTTATCAGGCTCATGAGTCAATGGTGACTAAATGAAATGTGGCCAGTGGGCACACTTCAGCCCATTCCTGTTGCCAACTTGCGTGTTGCCAGCTGTAAGCTTTACTGGAAAAAGTCTTGCAGTCATTCAGAGACTTTCTTTGGATCCTTGGTGTAATGTAATCCCTGGACCTTTGGATAATGGTGTCAGTTTCCAAACCATGTAAATCCTCCATCTCTGAGTGGTGCAATGGACTCATCTGGTTTCAGATGTTTCTCCATTCCTGGCCCCAGTTCTAGTGTCAAGTTCATATCTAGTGGCAACCTTTCACCTGATGCCATCCATGTGCTTGGTGTTGAATGAGCTTTTAACATGGGCAGTCACTTCATCTGGTTCTCAGCTCTCGTGTGTTTCCTTTCATAGGTGCTCCTCAGAGACTGTGGATGTTTGTACATTATCATGTCTCCCTGTTCTTACTTTCTCAAGTTGTCAAACCAACCTCTTTGTATTTTTCTGTCCTCATATTAAGATCATACTCTTTGGGAATTATGTCGAGACATAGTTCCTCCTGATGTCAGCCAGCATGACAACAATTGCAGCAGTTAACAGGATTTTTAGGTTTTGATTCTAATCCTATCCTTTCTACGGCTCTTGTGCTTTGCTAAGCCACATCTGAACACGTTCCTCTGAGCCAGGCCTTCTGGTAACCATGCACACAGGTAGCAGGGCTCCTTCAGATTGACTTGTGCCTTCCCTCAGATGTCTGTCCTGGGTATGGAGAAGAATCCCATTCTCTTCTCCAACTCCTTTTCTCCTGTGAAAATGTCCAGGTATACATTCCCTCTACCTTCTGGGTTGATCCAGCATCCAGTTCTTCTTTCGATCACTAGGAACTCCTTAGATGGCCTTTCTCTTCCTGTGCCTGTGGAGAGAGTCACCCTAATTACCAGGTCCCTTTAAAAAGATGGACATTGACACCACTGTCTCTGACTTTCTTAATAACACACTTCAAGTCTTTTCATCCTGCCTGGTTCTCCCAGTAGATTGGGGTGAGAGGCACCTTTCTCCTTACATCAGTCAGTCAGTCAGGCACGCACTGAAACATTACAACTTTCACATCTGTTTGATGTTCCCCTCTGGAGCAAAGGGGATTTAGACAGATGTTTCCTACCATCAGGAATAATTTATTTCTCACTGCCTCCTCACAGTGAGAGAGTGGCCTGTGGAATGCTGTGGATTTACCCTTTAGGATTGCTCCAAAGCCGGTGTACAAGGAGGGAGCTGACCACATGAGTCTCCTGCACAATGCACAAAGCTTTATTGATGGATGTGTCTAAGAGTTTTCATTATCAGAAATTCTGTGTTGTTTACTCCAAGGTAATGTCTGTGTTTTTAGCTGTCTGGAGCTCCAGGACTGAATACAAACACAGCTGAAGGGGCAGTGAATAGCGTGAGGCAAGAAACTTGCCTTTAAAAGGGAAGTAACTCTCAGTCTGCTGAAACTTAAGGGTTTTTTTCTGACACGTACCAGCTGCCTGAGTGTCGTGCTCCCTCTCCCACTGTGCAGCTGTCTTGGGTCTGTTGCAGTCAGAATTACACTTCTGGTCCCAGGAGTAACACTATCAGCTGTCATATCCATCCATTTTTTCCTCTGTTCTCAAGGCACTTCAGAACTTTCCTTCTTTCTTAGAAGCAGTTTTTATTGACTCATGGCCCCTAGAATTGAGTGGGAAGAGCTTTGTTTTACAGTGTCCCTCCAAACACTGCCTTCTGTGAAGCCTTAAACCTTAAGCAATATCTTAAAAAAAAAATAAACAATGACCCAGGTTGTATCTGGAAAAGATTACATTCCTTCGAGTCAAATAGAAAGTTCATCCAACTTTTATTAAACACATTAGATGAGAAGCTATCCTACAGATTTTTATTGGTTTCAGCTTGCATTCAACTCAAGCTGTTCACAGCCTTTTTGATATATACCACAGTCCTAACACCACAAGTGAACAATATTTAAAATATGATCCTCTTCTTGTGTTTTATGGTATGAAAATAGAGCTCTCAACTTCTTCAGTCTCCAGGAAGGCAAATAAATAAACAGTCAGTACTTGACTGTGTTACGTTTTGCAAAGGTGTTGTCTTCCTTTAGACACCAACATGGTGGCAAAAAACCCAACCTTCCTGGGCATTCAATCGAAAAGGTGTCCACACAGCATCTTGGTGTATCTGTCTTGTCCTGAGCTCATGCTGCTGTCTTGACTGGTGGGTTTTGAAATGAAATCTTTTTATTTATTTCCCCTCCTGCCTCCAATGCTCAATCCAGCAGGCTGTTTGCTTTTGTGATTTAATCAAGCTAACAAAGTCATCCTCAAAATCCACTTGCATTCCCACGGTGTTCAGAGTACAAGCAGCGAGTACAGTTAAGACCCAAACGATCATCAAAAGGTCTCCAACTAAACCTTGTTGCTTGATTAGTGCCTCATACACAAAGCTATTTAAATATTTTAAATATCTTTGAATCTGCTACTAGTGATGGGCTTAATAACCTTAAAATAATTCGAAGTTCTTTATCCCTATGGAGTGGAACTTGACGCTCACTTTCTTGCAGACAATTTGGTATTTTCTGCACCCCCTCACAGGCAAATCTCCAAAAGAAGTATAAGGAACTAAACATTTTTCTACTCTCAAATATCAAATGCAAAATGGGAAACAGAGCTTAGATAAACACTGAGGTTTAAAATGGCTCTTGTAAATTTGCTTCTGTGTTTCTTAAACTCTTCTTTAACTTTTTAGCAGAAGTGTAGGAGGGTGTAAGCAGTGCGTGAAACTTCTTTTACAACGCTAATTCTGTGCTTTGTTGTTTGTTCCTTGTACAGAAGTACAAGCCATAGTCACAAAAACAGAGAGAGGAACTAGGACCAAGTGCTCCAATATGCAATTTCTGGAAATATATCTCTGCCCTACATCTATTGTGTCCTCTCTCTTTAGGAAAAAAAAGTTGTGTTTTCAATGTCTTACAGCTCTGTTAAAGGATCAACTGAAATTTTCCTTCACAGTTCTTTCTTGGTTCAATTTTTTTGTCACTTGTAGGCTATTGGTGATGATCATCCTAGATTTAAGTCTGTAATGAGATGGCAGGTAGATCTGTGGCTTCTGCCTTACAGTGGGAATGGTACTGACCCAGTGTGACTGAGATTGCTGCTGCCCAGAGCAATCAGGTGTGCAGAAATTGTACTGGGACATCCCCAAGGAGATCCCTGAAGGCATGGTGTAATCTGACAACAAAGGACTTTGAAATGACTCTGTCACTGTTGGTCTCCTCTGAAAACTCTGTACTTCTAAATGGTACCTCAGCCTGTAGTGAATTGCTGTGGGTTTGGCCCATAAACTTAAATGAATCCCACTTAGAACTAGCAAAGCACTGAAACACTATTGAAAAGTTCTGGCACACAGACCTGAGTTTTGGAAATCGGTGCAGTGATGTCAGTTGGAGTTTTGCCACTGTTTTTGCTGCGGCCAAAATTTAACTTCAGCTGTGTTACAGGTCAGAGCAGAGCATGTTTGCAAAGTTGGTTCAGAAACTGCTTTTCTGCCATCCCTCATGCTATTCCAGGCTCAAACTAGTTCTAAACTTAGAATTCACTCAGTCACACGAACACATGAAGGCTGATTAAAAGATCTCACTTTAATTCCCAATTTGGACACAAATCTTCTGTATAAAATTGGAAGGTCATTTACTCTCTCTTGGCCTCAGTTTCTTAATTGTAAAATGAGGGTAAGTTGAACTCTGTTATACAGTGAACTTTTCAGAGCAGAAACTAAGTTTATGTGAAATGTAAGAAGACGGACATTTCCGTGTTGGTTGTTTGGGGTTTTTTTAGGCCACTATCATAAGAAAACAGCAATAGTTGCAACATATCTGGTCATCTGGATAATGAGGTCTTACCATGTCTCTTTTCTGGGTTACAGTAATAATGAAAACTTTTCAAATTACTTAATCAGATTAATGTGTCATGTAGTGTCATGGCTGAACCACGACTGGCAACTGAGCACCAGCAGCCTCTCATTCCCACCAGTGGGATGGGGGAGAGAAGTGGAAGAGTAGAAGTAAGAAAACTCATGGGTTGAGATAAAGACAGTTTAATGGGTAAAGCAACAGCTGCACATGCAAACAAAGCAAACCAAGGAATTCTTTCACTACTTCCCTGGGGCAGGCAGGTGTTCAGCCATCCTCAGGAAAGAAGGGGATGTAATAGCCACTGGGTAAGACAAATACTGTCACTCAGAATGTTCCTTCCCTCCTTCTTCTGCCAGCTTTATATGCTAAGCATGATGCCTTGTGGTGTGGAATATCCCTCTGGTCAGCTGTCCTGGCTGTGTGCTCTCCCAGCTCGTGTGCCCCCAGCCTCCTCGCTGGCAGGGCAGTGTTGGAAGCAGAAAAGGCCTTGATGCTGTGCAAGGGCCACTCAGCAATAACAAATTTTGTGTGTTATCAACACCATTTTCAGCACAAATCCAAAACGTGGTCCCTACTAACTACTATGAAGAAAATTACCTCTATCCCATGCAAAACCAGTACTTACAGATAGATATATTGGGTTTGTGTGAGTAAGAGTTTGGTGGGGTTGGGGGGGGCAACTATAGGGGTGGCTACTGTGAGAAGCTTCCAGAAGCTGCCCTCGTGTCTGGTAGAGCCAATGCCAGCTGGCTCCAAGACAGACCCACCACTGGGCAGGGCCAAGCCCACCAGTGACGGTGTTAGCACCTCTGGGATAGCACAGTCAAAGGGAAGAAGCTGCTGCACAAGCAGAGAGAGGAGTGAGAATGAATCTAGGAGAGAAATAGCCCTGCAGACACCAGGGTCAGTGAAGCAGGAGGGGGAGAAGGTGCTCCAGGCAGAGATTCCCCTGCAGCACCTGGTGCAGACCCTGGTGAGGCAGCTGTGCCCCTGCAGCCCACAGAGGGCCACGAGGCTGCAGAGATCCACCTGCAGCACATGAAGGAGCCCATGCCAGAGCAACAGAGATGATGTGGTGAATGGACCACAATCCCCATTCCCCATCCCTCTGTCCCACTGATGGGAAGGAGGTAGAGAATTTAGGAGTGAAGTTGGCCTGGGAAGAAGGGAGAGGTGTGGGGGGAAGGTGTTTTTTTAAGTTTTGGGTTTATTTCTCATTACCCCACTCTGATTTGATTGGTAATAAATTAATTTTTTTTCCTCAAGTCAAATGTTTTGCCCATGATGGTAACAGGTAACTGATCTCTCCCTGTCCTTATCTCAACCCATGAGCCTTTCATTATATTTTCTCTATCCTGTCCAGTTGAGGAGAAGAGAGATAGAGCAGCTTTAGTGGACACCTCACATCTAGCTAGGGTTAACCCACCATAACATATTCCTAGCCCAGAATAAAAAGTACAGTATTATAGAATAAGATCTAAAACTTTATTGTAAGGATGTATTATGGGAAATGAGATTAATGCAAAAAAACTGTATCAAGAATGACATGTCAGAAGCCTTTGTTAAAAATACACAAATTCTACCAAATGAAAGAGTGTTCTCTTTTCCAGGGAGCTTTGAAAGAATGGCAGTATAAAGATGATAAGTTTACTGTGTGTCAAATTAAATTAACAAAACTCTCTTTTTCAGGTCACATGAATCAAAAGGATGAAACAGACAAATGGATTAAGGCTGAGACAAAAAATGGCAAAGTATATCTCAAAAGCCAAAGCTGGATCCAGTCTGTCAAGCTGAAGAGTTCTTAAAGGGGAAATAGGCCAAAGAGATTAAATCAAGAAATTGTAAAGGAACACTTATATGAAATTATGAAACTTTGTTGATGTATATTCTTAATATAAGAGAGAAAGGATATTAAAAATGAGGGCGTTTTAACCCAAGATTTGCCTGTGACAGTGCTGGTGCTAAACAGGTCTGGTTTACTTTTAGTGCCTTTTAGGAACAAGAGGATCTTATATATTCAGAATTTATATAACTTGACCCAGTTTAAAAGCTGGTAGGTTTCAAACAAAAGTTTGGAATTGTCATTTAAAAATAAAAAGCATTTTCAACACCTCTTATCTCCAGATATGAGAATTTACTTCCAAGTTGACATGCTTTGCTCTTCCAAGTGTAACGTGCTCTGTTACACTTTTTAATTAAATGTCTCAATACTGTGGAAATTCTATTGGCTTATGCAAAATGCAGAGAATTTTCTTCAACCAAATTGTCTGTATCATGGATGGGATAAAATCACTTTCAGAACTGTAGTTCTTATGTAGTCTTCTTGTTTGGTGTTTGAACCCTAAGGGGTTTTTGCCTTGTCAGTGGGTACTCTGTGTAAAACTGTTGCTGTGAAATGTCAGAACTTGCTCCATGTCTTCTTGGACTGCTTGTTTCTGGATAGGAATAAGAGCTCTAGCTATGTCTGCCACTGCTCATCTGCAAAGAAAAGCTTTTAAAGTAAATAGAAGTGTAATGGATCTGGCTGATTTCAAGGAGGAACACTCCACCAACGGGACTTCAGCTGAGAGTCCACACAAACATTCCCCTGAAGTAAAAGCTGCCATAGAATGGAAGTATTGGCTTGGTAACTCAGAACTGTACTCTGTTTATTTGCCACGTTTCCAGTGACTTCCAGCCCTGTCCTACAAGGCTGCCAGTCAGCAATTTGAGGCGGGAAGGCAGAGGAGGGAGGGGAGGTGGGTCCTGCACAAGGGCACACATGATTTTTGTGAAGGATTTTGTGTTACTGTTATACAAACACACAGTAAAGTAGATGGAGCTTTAAAAAGCCTTTCCATACATCTGTATGACACCTTATAAAAGAAGTAATGAAATTTATGTTTTAAAGCTGAAATATAAGAATTCTGCCAGTTGAGTGGATGGAGAGTAGCAGAGGAGAGTTCAGACTGTCAGCTCAGGTTTTAGGTTGTGTACATGTGTGTGTGTGTGTGTGTGCTTTAGATCATAATGGTACATTATGAAATGAACTTCTTTGCCACATGATCCCCCAGGAGGTATAATCGTCCCTGGCTAATGGACTTCAGTAATCAAGGGCAGCATTTGTACTGTAATTTAGGGTGGTTAAAAACTCCACGTTCTTTTTGCTGTTGTGTATACTGTTTGTTGAGATGAAGTGGCACTGATGTTTATGGCAAATTATATGTATTTTTAATATAAACACTAATATATAAACCACTTTTAAATAGTATTACTAAATGCATTACAATATTACTACTTATTATTATACTTTTAATAGGTACAATATTAATAAATCTATAATGAGTTTGGATATCCAGAAAAAATTTTGAAACTAATGATTTCTATGCTGCAGCCAAAGTGAAAGAAGCACCTCACAATTCACACCCCATGGAAACATAAAAGCAGTCTAGTAGGTATTTCAGGAGATCGAGTCCATTTAATGTAATTCTGATTATTCACACACACAACAAAAGCCTGTCACCCTCTGAGATTAAGGTTGTGCTTTTTGGGACTGCTGCATCAGCAATATAAGGGAGAACATAGTAAGGAACATGTTATTTGTTCCACATTGAAAAGAAAGAAAGCTAAGGCATTCATATTCCAAAACTAGCAGGAATTAAACATCAGGATTGTTAGTTACTTGCTTAAAGAAGTTTAAATAAGCCAGCAGAAAAATTGTGCTACCATGAAAGCTAATTATAATATTCTTTCCAAGCTAGTAAATGTTAAGACAAGCTAGAACCTTAATACAAAGGTCAAGAATGAGCTGAAGAAGGACAAATCCTTGGGAGTTTCCCAAAAAACATTGAGTAATGTCTTGTTCTGCTGTAATGAGGTGAAACTATATTTTTCTGTAGACAAGCGGAGATTAGTAGGTTATCAGTAATTAGAATATAAATGGCAAATCCCATGTGTGCTTTTTTTTTTTTGGTTAGCCATTTGATGAGATGTTCTTGTAATGGGAGAAAATTTATCCTTTAATGTTTTTCTTATCTGTGTTCTTTTTAATTTGATTCTCCTGCCAGTCAGCTCACAGTTCAGATCTGCAGTTTGCTGAGAGACCTGAACTCAGCCCAGGAGGGTTTTATGAGAATTAGGGCTCCGGGTGCACAAGTGGCTGGTGAGGAGTGGAGAACTGTGCTTAAATGTACACTGTGTATGTTGTGTATTAAAGACTCAGTAGTCACTACCTACTCACTGTTCTCAGTTACTCAAGAACTCTGTACTTGATGAGTACCAGCCACGTCAAGTGTGAAGTTCCATGGGGAGTCAGAGTGTTAATGGCCTGGAGACGACTTTCATGGCACACAGGAACCCCAAACACACGCAGATTTATTTATTGCTTACGCTGCACGGGACTGCAAAAACTTTCGTTATTGAAAGATGAAGACAGCTTGAATTGACATCTGAGGGTTAGCAGTGCTGTTTGAGTGCAGCTGTCTTGCTTGGAGGCATTTGCACTCCTGCGAGAAGGATTCACAATGCTTCCTTACTAATGCAACAAATGGCCTTTTATTAAAGTGTGATTAGTTTTAAGAAAAAGTAATACTGTGTTCTTTTCATGCTCTAGAGAAAAACCCTTGAACTGCAGAAGATGTTGTGCAATTTCTTCATTTTTCATTTGAAGAATTTGTTTATTCAGGCTCTGATCTGTGTTTTTGAGTGAAGGTGGTTATATTACCATCCCAGTCATATCCAAGTCAGCATCATTATGTTCTTGTTTCTCTCAAGACAGCTTGTCTGCAACAAGGGTTTTAAAATAATAATGACAAAGGAAACATTTTCAGAGGCTGTTTCTACAAAGAACCCTAAAAGCAGTTTAATGAGAAAAAGTTCCTTTTTTTAACTGAAGCTATCAATATTATAAGAAGCGTGTGGAAACTAAAACAGAAGATAATTTTTTAGGCCACACAATCACAGAAGAAATTAAGTTGGAAGAGATCTCTGTAGATCATTTAATCCTGGTCTTGATTTAAATGGATCCAACTAGACCAGGTAGGTTATGGCTTTGCCAGATGAGTTCTGAGTATCTATTGGGTTGAAGGGTTTGCCCAGCCTCCTGATTAAAAAATTAGTTTCCTTTGTAATCAGAATTTTACATATGCCACTTGTCCTATGAGTGCACCTTTGAGAATGGTCTGGCTATGTCTTGTCTTCTGTATCCTCTGATCATAATTAGAGACAGCAAATAAGGTCTCCTCTATCTTCAGCCTCCTCTTGTGACTTAGCAAAGCAATTCTCTGAAGACTCTTTACAAGTCATGTGCTCCAGCCCTTTAGTGGTCCTGGAGGGCTTCACCCACACTTGCTCTAGTGTGTCAGTGTCTGCCTAAACACAGATCTGAGTAGACAAGGCCATTGGAATAACAGCATTGTGTTTGAATGAAAATGACACCAAACAAGATAAAGACGCCAGCTACATCAGAAAGTATCACAGCATCTCCAGGGTAGTTTTTCATAGCTCTATAGAAAAGTTAAAGTGAGTCTACAAGTCCCTCTCTCTGTTTTTCTATTTGAACAATGTCTTTAACACCTCCAAGTATTTTTACCCTTTCCTTCTTCACCCTCTGCTTTCTTTTTGGCCACTCTCTCCATTGTAGTTATCTTCTGTCACCCACCTCTTGTAAAGTGTATTGTTTCAGAAATGGAATTGAGTACACAGAGGGCAGTGTTATAGAGCCTTACAGTTACCTGGGCTGGCCTTGGGCCCATCCCAAGGCTGTGTTTTGCAGCTTTTGTGAGAGCTGAACCAGGAAAGAGTTCTCTGTGATGTCCAAAACTACCCATGACCCCTCAGATCTCCCTCAACATTTTGTGGCCACTGCCCCTTCGCAGCATTAGAACACAAAAGCAACAAACTACATCAAAATAGGGGAAAATCAGGCCTCCTGTGTGAGACACCCTAAAATGAAGTTGAAGAGCAACTCTCTCCTCTCCCTCCTTTCCCAGTGGTATCAGTCCAGCAACTTCCATTACCTTCCCAAGCTGAAGAAACTCTACCTGCCACTTTCAGTCTTTTGAACATCTCTCTGCTTCCCTCCCCTCTGTGAGCTGGCTTTCAGCCCACTCCTGGCTCCACACCCACCTCCCCCACTGCTGCTCCTGCGCTCCCTGGGCTGAGCTTGCTCTTGTGCTCCTTGGGGAAGAGCCAACTCTCCATCTCCTCTTTAGGAGGTTCAACCAGATCTGGTGTGTCACGGCTACAGCAAGGCAGCCTCCCTCCCTGCTGGCCAATTCCATAATGATATAGTATGCAGCATCTTAGGCTATACTAGAAATAAATCCAACTTAAAGTGCTCTGTTATTTGCCAATAGTGCTACTACAGAGGGTTTTTTTGGATTTTTTTTCCCCTAAAGTGGAAATGCTGAAGATGGTTGCAGAGGAGGCAGACGTGCCAGCTGTAATACTTGCACCACCACAGCAGGAAAGAGGAAGTGGGCAGGAGTGGAAAAGGGACAAAATTAGTGAAGCAAGGAGGGCTCCTTTTCAGCCACTGCAGGATACTTTTTTTTACATCTCCAACACTGACACACTGTATAAACCACATGAACACAAGGCTGCATCTGTTTTTATATTAGGGAGGCCTGTGCCACGGAGGAATGTGTGCACAATTTATATGAGCTATAAGCTCTGAGCTATAAAATAAAAATCAACTCATCCAAGTCCAAATTCCTGTTTTTCATGGAAACTGCAATGTATGGTGGCTGTCTGAAGCATGTATAAGGGGAGCTGTTACTATTTTTTTGTAAGTTTATGATGTCTCATGCCTGGAGCTGCAGTTGAGAGGTTTGCCAGAAACAGCCATTCATTAATCATCAACATATGGCAGAAAAGATTGTTTATTTAAGATATACTGTACTATGGTAGAGCCTGCTTATTTATTTATATAGTGCCTTAAATGAACACACTGATGACTAAAAGCATTTCAGGAAATAATTGTAATTATCTTTGGCAAAGCAACTATCTCCTGGTATAAATGAGACAAAAGTCCTGGCCCAAACACACAGCCTGAGCAGCACTGGAATACGTATTTGAATCCTCATCCGAAGTTTCAGTCATTTTTACTGAGGAGGGTAGGTAGGAAATACAGTTCTGCATCATGGTCTGAACCCTGTCCATTCCAAAATCCAGCAATGTTTGGCTGGGTCCATCATAATAACAAGCAGAGGTTTTCAAAAGGACTTTTTGAGATGAGGTTACAGAAACCAATCAAGAATAATGGAAAATAGAAATTAAAAATGAGAGAACTGTAAGTGCGGGAGAAACCAAGCCAAAGAAGCAAGTGGAGGCAGGCAGCTAATGGGAAAAGCAGGAAGCATTCTCCAGGCATGCTCCAGGTTACCGAAGGTGATAAGACTACATTGAATCCAGAGGATTCTGAGGCCTGTGTCAGCTGCAGTAGTTCTATCATTTTATAGGATCCAGTTCATGTGCACGTGATGGCTGAAAAGTGGCACTCCAGGAGCCTCTGTGCCATTTCCAAGGAGCAATTTACAGCCAGTGAGAAGACAGTACTTATTTTTGTTGCTTCTTAAAAGAAAACTGGAGTAATTATTGTTAGTCATGTGTAGGTTGTCTTCATTTCCAGTTATGTGTGTGTTGGACTCCCAGATCCTTCCTGCCTTGAGATGTGCATATTTGGATAATACCTAAGAAAATCTGCTTTTTCAGGAAAAAAGAGTTCTTTCAATCTCCTTTACAGCCAGCAGCAACCATCAGAAAATGCAAAATCAACAAAACCAAAGAAAAATCAGAATGTTCTCCAAATATCAAATGTATTGTAGCTATTAAGACCCAATGTAGTTTTTCTTCAAAAAGCAAAAGTTGTAATAGTATTTGTTGATGAGTTGCTTTTTAACAGTGTAGTCATCGTTTTAGGAGAAATGTAAGCATTTTTATATCAGCACATCCAGGAAAGAAGAAAACATTTAGTTTTGCTCTTAAAGAAGATCTTTTGGTGGAACAAAACTATTACAGATGAGTTGCAGTTCGGGGAGAGCAGAAGACTGGCTGATTTCTCTTGTCATTGACATCTTTCTTTTCTCATTTTCCATCTAGAAATGGGAACACAGGGAAGAGAAGTGTTTGAAGATGCCACCGTGCTGTTTCCCGTAGGATTAGTCCTAAGCAAATCACAACTGACACAACTTTTTCCTACAGAGGCTATGCCTTAGAAATGGTTAGTTAGCTTTCTTTTCCTCCAGTGGAAGAAATAAACTATATTCTCCTAAGGATAGATAATCCATGATTCTTTCTGGTGTTTAGAAACAGGATTAATTGACAGGTCATTAGCCTCTGGACACAGAAATATGCAACAGGATATCAAGCCACAGACCTTTTTTTTTTTTTTGCTTCTAACATTTATTAAACCTGGAACCAGGGCAGTATGTCGGCAAATATAACCTCGAATGCTGCCTGATACTGGAAAGAATGGACAATTTATACACTCATAACTGTTTCCTACGAAGCTGCCTTGGACTGAAACTTGAAGAACTCTGTGGCTCCACATGTTTTCTCTTTTAATCCATCAAAACACTAAAAATCAAAAAAACTTTGAAAAATAATGTGGCACAATACAAGAGACGTGACTCATTATTTGAAAGGTTTAGTCTATTAAGAGATGTCTGCTAGGACTGGTTAATGTTTAACAATAAATAATGGGGAATTCCTTTGGCAAATGAAGTATACATGATCCATAGAGATTTTAGGGCAACTTTAAACTAAAAACATATTTCTTCTCTTGCTTATTTAGAACCTAAGCCACTAGCGTGTTTAGTTCTCCAGATGAATCTGATTTTTACATAGATGACCTCTTCCATCCCCTTAAACAGGGAATGAAATGTCTCTGCAGTGTAGGTTTCATACCTGCAGAATGTAAATTACACTTGAAACCAGCCTTTACATCCTGTGAAAATCTAAGAACCTGAATAAAGTTTTAGACTTAGTTTGAAAACAGGAATGAGGTCCTGTTGTTAATTTTTCTGACAATCTCTTGCTTATTTTTCCTTATAAAAATCATACAGGTTGTGACTGAAACACATAGTTTTATAGAAATATGTTGTGACAGTGACAATACTGTCAGTGCTTTTTATGTCACTGAAAAGCTACTGCAAGATTACTGTGCTTTTGATGTAGTTACTGGCAAAAGATAAAATTTTTATCATTTTTGCCATATTGGCCTTGAACTGCAATGAAAAAAAGATTTTGCTACAGTGGGAAGCATGCAAGATGTGGAATATATATGAATATCATTTTGTGTGGATGGTCAGTCTAAGTCTATTCTGCGACTGACAAGCTCTAGGGAGGGTCTTTGGACCTGTTGGAAGGAACAGGCAATAAATATCCAGTGCTGAATTATTCTGCATGATTGATCCATCTGATCGTTTTTGTCCCAGACTCAGGAGTTTCTTATCACAGAACATATCGTGCAAAGGATTTCAGGCTGAGGCTGGCAAAGAAAAGGACCGTCCACTGTCCAGAAAATCAGACTCAAAAAAGGAAAATTGGCAAAGTTTGCCCAGTTCTAAAAAATCACAAAAAGGGCAAAGATAACACTGGGCGGAGATGTGTGTCTCATGGTTGCTTTTTTGTTTTGCAAAGATCTATAACTCTCCAGGGTTTGCCTTACAGTAAAAAATAACTGTTTGGGAAATTCCTTGGCTGAGTCAGAAGAGTTTAATCAAGATGCTTGGAGAGCCCATAGCATATGGGACTCTGAGGCAGAGGCATAATCCAGGGTCATCCAGGCTGCAGCAGTGCAGAGGAGTCATGTCAGCTCTTTGATCGTGGCTCACCCTACACAAGTTGGAATTCCCACAAATTTCTGTTCCTGTTACATCTCACCTCAATGGGGAGATGGATAAGCAACCAAGGCCTGGAAAGGCTGAAACAGAGCAGTGTTGCTGCTCTAGAGAGTGATGTGAAGTCACAGAATAAACAGGTCAACAACAGTAACCTGAGGATAAAAGAAAATCCTTTGAGGCTTAGTATGAGAAAAACTGTAAATCAGAAAGTTATGAAGAGATTAAATGAATCTGAATTAATTTAGGTTGTTTTTTTTCAATTACTACTTTCACATCTCAATCTTTCAAAGCACTTTCTATATCTAACAAGCATTTAATTCAAAGTAGAGTTTTAAGAAGGAAGTTCTGAGATGACACTGAGAAAACTAAGAGAAGTGAATATAAGGGCAACGACAGCAGAATTTTTTGTGGTTAGACATGGAAATAACAGAGGAGGGTTTGGAAAGTGTGAAGCTCGCTGGAAATATCTTTGAAGTCATTAAGCATTTACATTGGTCTTGTGGTCTCTAAAGTGACTATTAAACCTTGGAATGGTTTAGCAGGGAGTGCACTACCTACCATGGTCCTGTTAGAGTGGGGTTAGAGCTCTCCTAGTATGGACTCTCTGTATAAGATGGTATTATATATTTCTTAGTCTCATCAATTTTGATTAAGTTATATACTCAGATATATCAACCATGTCTGAACTTTAGTTCCTGTCCAGTTTCAGGCCCTGTGGCATGTCTGGCCACCGTGCCTGGTCTGTGATGCTCTTAACAGCCATGGAAGGGTGGTGTTCATTGAAGCCACAACTTTTGAGACTCACAGGTGAAAAATCAACTGTAAACTCAGCTCTCCCAATTTTCAATAGGAGTAAGAAAGAAAATCCAGCAATTACAGGCCCTCCAGTCTCACTTCAGTGCCTGGGGAAATTATCCAGGTTATTCTGGTTATAATAACTTATAATATAACTTATAATAACTGGGTATAATAACTTATAACTTATAATAACTTCAACATAACTTAATAACTTATTTTGAAGAACATTTGAGAGACAGTACAGTCATTGGGCATAGCCAGCATGGGTTCACGAGGGGAAGGGCCTGCTTAACCACCTTTATTTCCTTTTATGACAGTCATCCATACTACTCCAAGCCAGTAGATGTGGTGGGTTTGGATTTGGCAGCCAGACACCACTGGGTACCCCAGTGCTCACTTTCAGGGCCAGTACTTTTCTAATGTTTTTATAAATTATCTAGATGCAGGAATCAAATGTAAAGTTTGCTGGGGATACTAAATAAGAGTTCTTGGAGGGTAGAGAGGCCTTACAGAGAGATCTCAATAGACTGGAGAGCTGGGCAATCACCAGCTGTGTGAAACTCAATAAGAGCAGGTGCTGGGTTCTCCACCTGGGATGGGGGAATCCTGCTTACACATCCACACTGGGGGATGAAAGGCTGGAGAGCAGCCCTTTGGAGAGGGATCTGGGAGTTTGGGTTGATGGCAAGTTGAATATGAGTCAGCAGTGCCCTGGCAGCCAAGAGGGCCAACCGTGTCCTGGGGAGCATCAGGCAAAGCATCACCAGATGGAGAGGGAGGGGATTGTCCTGCTCTGCTTTGCACTGGGGCGGCCTCACCTTGAATATTGTGGGCACCACAACATAGAGAATAGAGAGCTCTTAGAGAGCATCCAGAGGAAGGTGATCAAGATGGTGAAGTGTCTTGAGGACAAGACTTACAAGGAGCAGTTGAGGTCACTTGGAGAAGGGAAGGCTGAGGAGCGACCTCATGGCAACTGATCTACAATTTCTTCAAGGGTGGGTTGTGGAAGGGGAGGTGCTGATCCCCTCCTCTGCTGACCAGTGATAAAGCACAAGCTGTGTCCAGGGAAGTTCAGACTGGACTTCAGGAAAAGGTTCTTCACTAAGAGGTCAGTCATTGCTACCCACTCCCTGGGACAGTGGTCACAGCACCACACCTTGACTCATTCTCTGTAACTATCCTCTGTTTTGAGCACAGGCCCACACCTAATCCTGCCATATACTGACATTCAGTCACTGGGAAACAGGCTCCTACAAACTCCTGGAGTGAGCTCAAGCACATAAGTGCGATGGCTGAGAGCATTAGGCCCTGTCTGGTTTTCTACTTCATATTCCCGTGTGCCCTTGAGATGATATCCTATGTCTGCAGAAACTTCCCTAAATGGACATTGTCTGCCATGAAGATAATGGGGTCTGTATTTCTCTTCACTTCTGGCTGACACTAGAATATGTAGATAACCCCACAAGGCCACAAGAATTCTAAGGCACCAGTGTGGACACCTCCTAAATAAAGAAGCAAGTTTTGGGGTTTACAGCCACCTCTGAACTAAGATTAGGAAAATCCTCATTCTCTTGGTAATATTTCTACAGTACAACCTTCCCAAAGATATTTCAATGCTTTGTCAGTAAGATGAATGTGACTAGAGACATTCAAGAAGTGAAGACAATGACAGGCTGAAGCCAAGTCCTGGATATGTGTATCAGTCATCTGTAAATGAAGCAAGAAGACACGCAGAAGTTAGAAGATTATTGAACAGCTGAAAGAAAAAACACTGAGCACAACATTAGTCTGATTTGTGGGAAAACTATGTTTTAAAATGGAAGTAAAGTTTCTGGCACAGCAGAATTCTGAGTCCCTGCAAGAGGCTCCACAGAAACTCTCTTTCTAATATTAGTTAACTGTGATTCCAGTCAAGTCTAATGTATTGTGGGATTTTTTCACCTACTGAGAATGGTTTAACTTTCCCAACCATGTATGTCCATGTAGCACTTATAAGCCTGTAGCATGACCTGATATTGCATTGCCCTCACTGAACTATTAGAATGCATTTGTATCAGGTTTTTATCTCAGTTCTCTGTTACAAATTGGAGTCTCACACCAAGGCCTTCTGAATGTCTGGTGGGGTTTTTTAGCTCTGAAGCACAGCTGCTTAATTTCACCTCACAGCTCCATTTTACAGGAACTTGCCATTAATGCTGGAAGCTGCATTTGAGGAAAACATGACACACAGAGTCTTCAAGGTACATAAGCAGCCATGCAAGCTTGTAATTGCTCCACTGACCTCAACGGGAAGAGTCAAGAATACATTATGCACACACTTTAATTACCTTGTTCATTCAGGACCAGAAATCAAGAGGGAACATAGTAAAAACCTTTTAAAGATATTTGATTAAAATCACTGGAGCAGGATGGTGGAAAGAGATGAAGGTTTCACTTGTATTAAAGAGCCAATTTCATGAGAATCTGAAAGGGACAAGGAGGCAAGATGAAGCTGGGACCTTGGGTTGTGGAACAAACAGTACACTACCTCATGACAGTCCTCCTGGTATATAGAGGAATGTATATGTGCTTTGCTTATTCCAGATTTATTTATATGCTCAATATTAAGATCTGTAATAGATTAATAAATAGATTAAAATATCATTAACAAGATTATTATTCCTATTGAAATAAAAAGAGGTTGCTGGCTCCAAAGTCAGTAATTGGTATCAGATGCATTTAGAGAAATCTACATTCGTCATACACTCGATCTATTCCCTTTAGAGGACTGAATTACAGAATTCATTGTTCACTGAACTGTGTCTTCAGAACTTTGCTATTTAAATAGCAATAGCATTCGTTTAACCAGAGACTTATTTTCAGTTCTTGCTGTATATTTTCATATGTAGAATATGTTTCCCTCAGCAACTTCATTTTTTCCCCATGAAATAAGAATTACCCTTGAATCAGGTTCATTCCCTGAATAAGACTCAGAACAACACTGCTGAATATTTTACAGAAGCAGCATTTGCAAAATGACTTGTACCTGCCCTAGGTGTACAGAAACATGATAGGGAGGCTCCCTGTACGTTCAGTGAAGTCACTGGAGTTTACTGAAAGACAATTAATTTGCCCCAAAAGATAGGATTAAAGTGATAAGGTCTTCTAATTTTAGCGTAACCTGCATAACACATCCAAAATATTCTTAGTGTATATATATATTGATATTAATTTTTCCCATGTTCTCTATAATTTTTTTTAAAAAATTCTTTTTCTTGAAAATAATATATTCTGATGTTGCAGGACAGATTAACATATATCCTTTAGAACAGCTTCATTCTGACTTTAATCTCCTGACCATTTTTAAACAGTCTCTGAGTGGAAAATATTTCCTTACTTAGCAGCTGGATACCCTCAATTTACACTACAGATTGCCAAAGGATTTGTAAGACCCATTAGCTTTAGCATCCACAGGTGTACCCATCTCATTTTATGGAGCTGCAAAAACTGAATTCAAGTCAAAAAAGGACTTGTAAACCTATGTGTAAGTTTTTTTGGAAGAGTCTTGATGTTCTTTTCTGAAAATAGTGGGGTATTAGCATTTAACAGATTGGCTTTATAACTGTTTAAAGAAAAGATACCATCTAGGAACAAAGCGTTGGAAGGGGATTACAGGGTCACTGAGTCGACTCATTGTTCCCATTTGCAGGAACTACAAAATATGACTCAGTTCACTCCCTTACCAAGAGCCATACTAACAATCCTTAACAGTTTGCCCCTGCCTCCTTTCCTGGGTGCTGTTTCACAGTTCACTGCTGTGATAATCAGAAGATCTGCCAATTGCCAGCCTAAATGTGTTTATTGACCTTTTATGGCGTATATTTTTTGGGGTTTCCTTTGCTGGTATATAACATCTAGTGGGAAGCACAGCAGAGAAGACTGATTGCAATACTGCCTAACTTCAACTACTCTGGGAAGATCTCCATGCACAACTTCCATTACCACTGTCATTGTGGAAAAATAGCTCAATATCTGTCTAAAAGCAAAGGATACAGGAGATGGAGACCCAGGTATTTAGTAATTATTGGTGTACAATAGGTATCTCAAAGAGTAAACCAAGATTTTGTAAGGTGTTGTAAGATACAGAGTAGCCTGTCAGATCTGAAACACAGCCAGTGGGTTTGGGCCTAGAGGCTGAGAAAATTATGCACATTTGGGAAGCACACAGCTTGATCAAAGAGTGTCTATAATTTAGGACTGGCTAATTAGTCAGCCGAGTCATCTCAGACTGGTTGCCCAGGAGGCCTCGTTCAACCACTGCAGGGAATGAGAGGATGTGAGGGCTGTGTGGAGCACTGAAAGGATAGCCAAGGGTTATGGAGGTGGGTGCTGGAGAGGAGGAAGGCAGAGAAAAGCAATGGCTGCAGACTTTTTGTGGAAGGAAACACAACATGGATACTTCAGTGGAAAAAAAAGGGAGAAACTGGTCCAGTTAGTGGTGAGATTTTAAAGGATAGTTCAAGCTGAACATTTCCAAAAGTGGTAACAAACTTGTTTATTCCCACTTGATGGTGATGGAAGCAAAATTACAAAAACTTCTTCCATGAAATTAAAAAAAATTAAAATCAGCTTTTTTAAAATTGTATTTGCATGCTTATTGTCAGAATATTGTCAGCAAAAATTTTGTTTTGCTGTTAAAGAAAATAATTAAGACCACTGAAATAATTGATGGCACAAAAGCCAGAGCTATTAAGTCAAAGTACAGGGAAGACATATAGACCTTGAAAATAGCAATAATTTCAAAAGGGAACACACATTCTGATACGGGAAAAAGACAACTGAGATGCAAGACTTGAATCAAAAAGAAATTATACAGAAAATACAAGAAGCAAAAATGCTGAAGTTATAAGCTCACAGTAAAGAGGAACTAAGTTTCACTATAGAAGAATCTTAATCTAAATAAATTAATTTATGTAAATAATTGTATTTTTTTCAGATATCTATACATTCTGAGTGAAAATGAGCAGCTTTCCTGAAGAAATGCTAGTTAATTGAATATGGCTGAAACTACACATGGTTTTATTGGCAATAAATACCTACGAAACACAGTGCACATCATCAGACTCCTCAGCACACTTGTGACAGTGGGAACCTCTAGAAAAACTGTCACATTAATTTGTATGTTAAGGGAATATTCATATAGCCCTGGTATAACTACTATTCTAAGTCTCTCTTTAGTAGTCAACAGAGATGGGGTTTCTCAAAGAACTGAGGAAAGATTCCCTGACTGATGCTTTGTAGAAACACTTCTCTCCACTGACTAAAAAATCAGGCTCCCTTCCATAGGTAGAAGTTATCCAAATACCTCATAAATTTTATTTTCCAAAGGACTTAGTTTCTTAGGCTTAGAATCTTCAAAATAACTAAGCATAAAGTTACATCTCTGAGTGCATCAGGTTTTAGGCACCTCTGCTATTCAAAGAAGCCACTTGCCCTGCCATGTAAAGCCACAGGTATTTTCTACTGCCCGAGTTTATGCTTTACCTGGGCTCAGAAGGAGCACAGGAAAAAATAAAGCATGAAAATATCAAGAGTTATTAAAGCAAAAACACTGCCCTTTGGAAGCACCCAAAAGCCTGAGAGAATATTTGCAGGGAGTATCACTAAAAGCCCTTCTTCCTTCACCCTTCCCTAGACATAAATCCCTGGAGAGACAAACTTTTATCTGATAAAGCATGGACACCTTTATATTTTAACTGGAACCATTAGAAGAAAGCCAAACCCTCTCAAGAGCCAAGTCTCAAAACTTCAAACTCATGGAAAAGCAGCTGAACTATGCCAGCAGGTCAAATTTCTCAATGAAATAGTAATTCTTTGCAATAGCAATCCCAGAACTGTCTCCCTGTTCCCTACACATACCTTTGGGCAACCTGCTATGTTGCCAGATGTTGTTCTGTGGCAGTGAAATGGCATTGCTTTCACAGCTCCATCTGTCAGCTGAGGGCAGTAAGAGACATGGCAGGGTTGCAGGTATTTTGTGACCTTGCAGAACTCATACATGTATATCAGCCCTTGGATCCACTTCAGGCACATCAGTTCCCCAGGTACCCTTTACTGGTAGTGAAGTCATTCAGCTGTTGGCTGTGAAAGTCACTAGTAAGAGAGGAGGTGCATTAAGGGGCTATTTTCCATTGCTTATCTATTGTACTGTGGGTTTGTTTGTTTGTTTGTTTGTTTGTTTTTAATGAACAAAAATCTGTATAAATTACATTATTTTCTTGGAAAGAAATGGGTAAGAACTTCAGGACTGTCACTCACAAGTTCTGGGTTCTAATATGCTCTGTGAGGTTCAGGCAAGTTAACTGTGATACTGGTTGACTACGATTTCTATCCTCATTTTTAGAGTGAATAGACATCTGCAGATCCTACTGACTTCAATTCCAGCACCTTTGTAACATAGATAGCTTTTTCATATGCCCTGTAAAACATAGTTTTGGAAAATAACAAACTGTCGTGAAAGGTCGCAGAGGTTCTTAAAATACACTTTTCTCCTTTGCACTCTGAAACTTCTCTTACCTTTTGGCCTGAATCTTTATGAAGCACAAAAATAATTACTTCTAGGCCTACAAAGGGAAGAAGGTAGACCTTCTCTTGAAACCTTTTCTGGGAACGTTCTCTTGAAGAGAGATACCCAAAACCATACTTCTTCACCCAACAGGCCCATGATTAGAGCATCACAGTATATTCAGCAGCTCTACCAAAACTTTGGCTTCATTTGGAGTATCCCCTCTTCTGTGATGTTCAGCTTAAAACCGTGGTGAGATATTTGTCACTGATTTATCTTCCAGGCCTGCTAATCTTGGCCTAAGCTAGTGTAATTTGCCATTTACTGGAATACAATTCTACCTCAATAGGAGAAAGAAGGAATTACTTACATAGCAGATTGAATGAAAACCACTGGTTGCATGAAGCTTTTCAAAGCTTTCAAGACTCAGTCCTGAGGTAAAGAGACTAAGGATCACATGGATAACTAGCACATGCACACACACAGAGGCACAAAAACGCACCTATTTATCATGCACAGATATTACATATTTATCAGTCTGAAAAAACTCTGCAATAATCAGACTATTGCCACTAACACGCCCCTATTTTAGACTTACTTAAAACAGGAACTCGCACACTAACATAGCATCGATCACTGGAAAATTTTATCCTTGTTATGACAAAAAATCATGTGATTCTGGGTGATTTTCGTAAGTCTCACATAAACAGATGCAAAGAAACTTACCAAATCTGAAATTTGTATCATAGATGGGACTTTTAGAATTTTTGGCTGTATCTTTCTTTTTTCTGTCCATCAGTACAGCTGTAGCAAGGCAGTGCTTCTTGGGCTTTGGGTTCTTGTTCTATTTTACAAAATATTAGAATGTCAAATGTTTTAACTTGGGACTGGTTAGAGTGGACAATTCAGAATTCACATTCTGAATTGGCTTCTGTGCCCTTCCTATTGCAATCTTGGCTCTACAGGCTGTTTGTCACCTGTAATATAGAACCATTCCAAACCCAGCAGCTGAATGTTTATTATCCATGTGCAAGAGAAACTGCACACCCTTCACAATTAGGCCTCAGATGTGATGACTTAATCACTACATTCTCAGCTAGGGTATGTAACACAAGCTGAAGCCAATATTTCAATGCCTATGAGATATGTTTATCTTACTTTTACTAGCATAGCTTGTCTAGGTACATATTTAAAATATCCTTCCAAGTTAGGTTCTGAATTTGCTCTTAACTCTTAAGTCTACCCCTGCATTATTTTGCAAATAGCACTGAAATTATATTTGCAATCAAAGAGGATGGAGCTTTGTTTGCTCTCTTCACCTCTGTATCCCTGGTTCCATGTCTATAAAGAAAATAACAGAAGAGGTTGTGAAGGTCAATAATGTTTGCAAAACATTTAGACACTACAAAAAATCAAATGCCATTTGAAGCAAATATAATTTTCTAACTTCTTTGCCATTAATAATTTTAATTCTGTGTAAAGAAGGCCTGAGGACACACACAAACATCAATGAAAATATCAAATACTAAAGTGCTGCTTATTAAGTGAGCATCACCTGAGTTGTGAATGAGCAAAGATCCTATTTACAAAATACGGGGTCACACAACACTTAAGTCACACATAAGTGTTTCCGTGCCTGGAAACAGGCAGTGGGAATATAAGAGGATTACTGTCTACAAATTTTCCATAAACTCATATCCTTCGATTCAATTTACAAAAAAAAAATTGCCATTTTGTTTCGAGTTGCTTCATACCTCTTCTTCTTTCTCCTGCCCTCCCTGGATCCATGACAACTTGGTTCCTGTTACTTCTACGTGTACTCCCTGCTGCTGCTTTCTTCCACAGAAAGTTCAGAATCGCATGGCAGACGAGGAAGGCATAAGCACTCCTTTGTCACAATCTTTTTTTTGCACATACTCTGAATGACAAAACTGAAATAGCTTCTTAGCCATAAGCACAGCACAACACAGAAGTGAATATTCTCCTCAGAAAGCAGCAGCACTGGCACCACCCGGCTTTCCATGAGGTACACAAGATGTACATACTTGGTCATTGCTAAAAACATGGAACTTTACACGGAACAGTTGTGAAAGGCGAGTCAGAGTTATTCCCAAAGAAGCAAATCCTGATAGCCTGACGTGTATGTTGGGTAGCAAGATTCTATCCAGATGCAGCCCTTGTGGTACAAGAACAACTAACTCATTTTTACAATATATGGCTATAAAATGATGGATGTTGAAGATTTATTATGGAAAAAATGTAGAAGCTGAAGACTGGGATTATGTGATGGCATTGCCTGTACCTGCAGCCTTACGATCTGCAACTGTTTATGGGCATGGAATTGATATAATTAAAAAACATGATTTAAGCATTTCTGTTATATATGGTTAGGAAGGATTCACAGTTACAGAAAGAAAGTGCTTTTATTTGGATGTAAATCCTCTCTCCTTCCTAACAAGAGGGATGGCTCTTTTTACTACTGTAAAGTTACCAACTAGTGTTTATTTCTTATATTTTTCTGAAATACAAAGCAGTAAATCTATGCAGTCATATTGAATTTGTGAAATCTCCATAAGGATTTTGGGAAACTTCAAACAATCTGTGATAAGGACAAGGAATTTCACAGTTTAACTATACATTTTAGAAACAGTCATCTCCTTCTCTTCATTCTTAATTTTCAAACTGAGTTCATTTCATGCCCATTAGATTCTGTATGGAAGTAAACAGCAAAAAACTCACCTCTATCCACTTTTTTCATGCCAAAATTGAATGGATGGAATTGTAGGAATGAAAGGGGAGAATAATTTTTGAGACTGTAGAAAGGTCTAATGAAGAATGAATGATGATATGCAGAGCATAATAAGATCAGTTTTGGACATGGCTAATTTGAAGAAATAGGGAGGCTTGCAGGGAACACCGAAAAATATGTGACGTTTTAGCTCAATCCCAGCATCACTGATGTTTTTGCATTGTGATATAGAAAGTTTCAAAATTTTTCCAGGCCAGCCTAGGGCTCTCAAGCTCTAAAAAATTCCAGAAAAATTAGTCTTAAAAATCAATACATGCAATTACATGTAATTACATTCAGTATGTTAAGATGGTCAATAGTGCCCAATGCCTGTATAGTAAAGCTTCTATCTAAGAATTACAGCGCATTTTAAGACATTCTGTCCAGCAGAACTCATATAGTTTATCCTCATATTTTTGAAGGATGTATAAGGTTCAAGAATCCTAAGCAGAAATAATTCAACTGAGAAAGGGCAAAATTTGATTTTCCTATCAGTTGAAAAAGAAAGAAAGTGAAGAAAAGTAGTGTGAAGTGAAATACTTCCACCAAGGCTCTCAAAAATATGGATTTGCAGAAGCACTCCTCCAAAATTTGGGGTTGAAAGAAGTTTTCATAATTGGGGTTTTTTGTTTGTTTGTTTGCTTTTTTAGAAGAACAAAATGCTATTTTCTAGGACCACATAATGCCTTAAAATTGCTGCTTTACCATTAAGGGCTTTACAGCTACAGCTGTGGCACAAGACAATGTTTGAAACAGTGCAGTCACACTCATAGGTGTAAGAACAACCTCCATATTCAAGACAATAAGGAGGTGAAAACTTTGGTAAATTTCTGTTTCAGGAGTGAAAAAGGATCCAAAGATGCTTTGTGATTTTTACTGCTTGCACACCAGGATACAGGACAATCTTCTGATCCTAAATGCTCTAAACTGAAGGAGAATTGAATGTTGATTTTGTAAAATGTATTTTGTTAGTCACAGCAGAATATCTCTGTACTTCATGCCAATAAAGTAAACTTTACTGAAAAACAAATTATCACTTTATTCCACATGGTTAATAAATTATCTACAATTAGGCAGTGAACAGCACTGCCTAATTGTAGGCAGAGAGGAAGTATCAGCCTGAAAAAAAAAAGCACATGTAAATTGTGTCTGGAATCCAGATGTGGACACTGCAATGATAATGCTGAAGAGTGCGGCTGGAGTTCAAATTTTGCAAATTCCTGAAATCTCACAGGCTGAATAAAACCAAAGAATGGAACAATGGAAGAGATTTCCAATCTTGGAAAATCCTACTTATGAAAACACACAAATTTGCATTTTCCTCAGCAGACACTGTTATGTAGTGAGCATTACTTTCAACAGCTTCATGAAAATCTACAGATTCCAAATTTTTGTTGACCAAAGCACTCCTATTCAAGACAATAAACCATTTATGTACTTAAACCCCAAACAGGTTATGCCAGAACTTGAATTCCTCACAGCAGAGACTGATAGGGATAAGTGTCACCCTTTGGAACATAATTTCTTCTTGCATTTTTCTTTACTTGAAAGTGTCCCCACTTTAATGTATTTGCTAATGAAATACAAAGAATATTATATAGATTTTTTTGCTACATGACAACTAATCCTGTTATGCCTTTGAAGTTAATTTATAATAAATTTAAATTATTAAAGTGACATTGAATCACAGAACAACTATTTTGTTCAATGAAAATGAAGGTCTCCTTTGAGGTATTTCATTAACAATTCCAGATTTAAGAACAGGAAGAGTGAAGACTTGGAAGACAAGAAATGTCATTAGGAACCATCTATTGATTAGAAAAACTATGAAATTTCTATGTTTCTAAAAAGAAACCTCTTCAAACAAGCTCTATGTGGGAAGTCTAATCTATATGACACTTTTAACTGTTATTTTTGTATATAACATTCATACAAAGAAGCCAATTATCACTAGTTTTATTAGACTTCCTGATTTATTCAGTAGTATTCCCTGATAAATATCATCAGGGATCCCCATCCAGAATACTGATCTAGTTCTAGAAACTTTTATCTTATAAGACTCCTGACATTTATGAAAGATATGGTTGGAGCTGTCTTGTCATTGGAACCTCTCACCCACTCTAGGTTCACTGCCTCTCCAAAAACATATTTCCTCTTTAACATAAATAAATCACCCCCTGTATCTTCGGTGAATCTTCTGCTGCCAAGGTGAAAAGGAAGACTTTGTCCAGCACCTCCTCTATAGCATGTATTTTACCATTACCATTCAGAAAACAACTTCAAAAGAAGCTTCTTATTCCTCTCTAACAGCTGGGGTTTTTTCAATCAATTTTTTATGTTTTTGTTCTGTTTTGTTTACTACATGAGGCCTACAAACAGCAGCAGAACATTATTATTATTTCACCATGGTTTCTGCAGATGGGAAAATGAGTATTGACTGCACCAGTTGGTGAGGGTCTTCCCTTGCTATAAAGAAAAGTCACCTGAGGCTATGACATACCAAAGAAGAGCTCTTCATTATTTACATTCACAAGCTGCAAGACTCTGCCTTTCTACTGCAGCCTGCAATGAATGTACCATCTCTCACTAACAATAACCATGTGCTACTATTTTCAACTTCTTCTGAGATTTCTGTTCACATATCTCTTTGTAAGCTTCAGGGTCAGCATCTGTAATGTATCTTTGTGTTCCAGAGATATACAGATGTTACTTCCTGTTCATACTCCAAAACAAGTAGATTGACCCCAAAGTGACTCCAATACTGGAAGACAGCTCTTGGGAGGTGTGGTAGTATCTCCCACCTTCTACTTCTGAGCCATTTAGTACTAAATGACTCAGTTCATCCTCTAAAATGCTCAGATTTCTGCACAGATTAGGCACAGCCAGGCACCAGTTTCATGGATCCAACACTAGAAGAGAAGAATGTAATTCCTGCCATGCAGATTCATTTTGCCATTAACAATACAAATGTGGCAGAACAAAGTTCAGTTTCATGTAGTAAAATCCTCCTGGAAAATGGGTAAGTTCTCACACAAATGTATACACTAACTAGACTGTTTCCAACACCTGAGCTAATGTAAAGGTGGGTCAGATCTGTTTACAGGAACTGTAGACACAATTTTCCATTGCAGTGCAGAAATCCCCCTGTATAACTTTGTGTACAACAAATGCCATAAAATTTAATTTCTGTACCCAGTACCATTTGCTCTTAGACCAGATCATAACTTACAAACTATGATTGCCAATGTTCCTTGAGGCTAAGTCCAGACTATAGAGCTTCCATTGTAACAAAATGTCCTGTAAAAATATTGAGTCTGATTTTCAACATTGCTCAGTACTTTTAATTCCATCTGATTTGCGTTGGGACTCAAGGTCCCAACTCAAGGTGTTAGCACATCTGGCATCGATTGCAATGACTCTCTTTGTTCTTAATTCCTATTTTTATGCAGAATTAAGTTGGTAAGTCTCCAAATTTAAATCTCTCTTCTCTACTCTCCCAAGTGACTTGGAGTGATAACAGCTGGATTTGGAGCTCACTTTAATATATTTTAACATTTCCTTTTCACTGCCTTGGGAATGTGTGTGATTTGTCCCATCCTTTCCTTTGGAAATCAAATGCAACTCCTTCATCTGCAGTCCATGGCTAGTCGTATCTATTAGACCTGATAACATTTTTTCATTAACCTTTACAGGGCTCTCCTACTGGCCTTATTTTCTAACAGAACAAAAAGTGGAGCCAGGCTATCAATTCAAGTCACTGCAGATTCAGAATCCCGCTAAGAGTAAAAAGAAAGAGGTAATTGTGGAAAGCCAAAACACCACTTTTGGTTGCATAGGTGTTTTTTCACCCTATTTAGAAACTTATTAAAATATTAGTAAATATTTATGTTTCAGCCTGGCCTTCAGGACTAGTCAGGATCTGAAGATCATTAAGTACAAACACATAAGAAAAGAAAATTGAGCTAAATATTTATATATCCATATAACCTCTACTCGGGAATGCCCAGATTACAAAGTATCTACACACAGCACACAGTTCAGCCTCACAAGAGAGAATGGGGCCTATGATTATCATGAGAGAGAATTTCATGCGTGGCCATCATTCCTGAAGAAAGTGCAGAAACAAAGAATATTTCTCTCTATGCTTTGTATGTCCTTTTTATCCCTGATTTCAGAAGAGTACCAAGGTTCTTCCCATTTTTAAAGTGTATTACCAATTTTTTATGTTCCAGTCTATTTTTTTTTTCTGTCATTATTACACTGCATATAATTCATCACTGATATTAAGCTTCCTTGAGTCTATGTCAGGGCATTTGTTGCTGGATGTTATATGTAAGTCAGCATCTTTTATTATACTATGTTATGCTTTCCTGTCTAAGTCCTGCTTGACTAAAGACACTTCCTTCAAGTGCCCTGACACTTTTATACTTAATTACTTTTTTAATGTCCCAGGAATATGGGTGGTCCAGGCTGTGTGCATTAGCAGCTTGTGTCACAGCTGAGCACTTTCAGACTCTCACACTTGGAGCAAAGCTGTCAAGGCTGTCTCATGTAGACATCAGAAAAAGTTCCAGACATTTTTTAAAAAATATGGAGAGTATGAGAATAAAACTGGTCACTAAAACTGCTTCTCTAACTCATGGAAGCATTTCCACTGAGTCTGCTTTTATAAGATAGATTTTGGTTCTAAATGCTGATGTTCTAATTTCTGTAAAAGAAGCCTAAAAATCTTACATATATTGTAAATACCTTTACAATGATCTCTAAAATTACATGTGATATTATCTCTGCATTCATGAACACATTCATTGTACTCACAATTTAAAACATTATGATCCCTATTCCAGGGATTTTAGAGGAGCAAAATGTGAGGGAAAACAATGAGGGATAGGAGGCTAGCTAGAAAAAAAAAAAAAAAAGGGTGGTTTCTTTGCTTTGTCATTGTGTTGTTGCTTTTTTTCCAAAGAAATGTTGTCCTTAAGTTGCAAATATTTTCATTTCTTAGATTCTTTTAATTTCTTTGTAACTTTAGAAAACTGAGTTCTGGTACTTCAGGAATGACAAACCAGAACAAATGTCCTTTCCACTATTGAAAAAAGTGATTGGGACTTAAAAAATCTTTGGGTTTTTTGGTGGTGGTGGTGGTGGGGTTTTTTTGTTTGTTTGTTTGTTTTTAAAAAAAGAATAAAGAAGGAAATATTACCAGAAATGTAAAGGGATAAATGCTAAAATAATTAAGTTAAAAAAATTAAAATGTAGTTGTGTGGGTTTTTTAATTTAATGTTACATATTTTCAAGAGTACAAGCAACACAGCCAAAGCCCGAGTCAGAAAAGTACAGAAACTTCTTCATTATGCTGCCAGTTTCTCATATGCATAAAGTTCACATCCTTTTCCTTGGATGGTATTTGGTTTTGTTAATGAATGGTCTTATTTAGCAAGATATTTAAGCACACAGACAACCTAAACATCAGATGAATTACTTCCCGTATTCTAGCTCGTTTTCAGAAGTTTCCCCAGGCATGTTCTCTCGCTGTGAAATGCACAACTTTCTATGCAATATCAGAAGCTGAACATACTTAATGATTGTTTTTCTTCAACTTCCAGTTTTCAATGGAGGAATAGACTCAGGATAAGGATAATAAACTTCTCCAAACCTGAAAGAGACTTTTAATGTATTTTTCGTTAGTGCAATACCTTTTAATTACTGTGTGTCTATAAGGTACTGGGTTTGTTGGGTTTGTTTTGTTGGTTTTTTTATTAACAATTTCTTGTCCGGGACAAATCTAAGAATCAATACAACCAAATGCAACAAGTTCTCTCATTGAAAGACAGATCACAAAAGGAACATTAGGTTTAAGAGTAGCCACAGAAGAGGAAGGCACCAACAGCGGGGGAAAAAACTTCCATTTTGGTTAAGTCAGTCATACGTGAGACACAAATCTGTAAAAAATATGGCTCTACTGAATCTTTTCTCCCCTATCCTTCCCTCAGGTATCCTTACAGAAATAAATTCTGCTCTGCTCTGATGAGCGGAAAGATTCTGCTGTCATTCGAAAAACCAGAAAGGAAAATTATCTTGTTCGTAGCACAAATCTAAGCTGCACATTCTACATTTTACACACCAAACAGCAAGACAGCAAAAGCAAGAGAGATCTGCTGCACAGCCTGCAGGGAAGCACATAAGCATTGCACGTTTTTTCTATCAGCGCAGCGTGCGGGTGTTGATTCCTGCACATAAACCACTGTGCCCTCAGTTGCTTCTTAAAGCAGTACTTACCAAGTCTAAATTGAAAGAGATCTTAGTATGACTTCCTCTGTATGCTAATGAAATGCATAATGTAAGGTCAAAGCATACAAACAGTAGCTTGTTACGGAGCAGAGGGCAAGATTTCATTTTATCAATTAATGTTTTAAGACTAGAAAATGTATCTAATATCCGTACGTGAATGTTACATACTTCAATACAGCAAACAGCAAAAATCTTAACAGTTTTTTTGCTGTTGTTAGCACTCAGATAGAAATGACAAAAAATTAAAAATGGTCAATTTTTGGGTTAATTTTATCTGTCTTGTGGGAGAGAGAAAACTGAAAGCTTTAGCAATGCAGTGTAAGCAAAAGAGCTTGGCTTGTTGCCGAGGTCACGGGTTGTGCTATGTGAAAAGTGGAGTAAGAAGCAACACAGCATTTTAAAAGACTAGCTGTGGCAGGCAAGGAGAAAGAAAACATTTATACTGAAGCATTGTGGGACTATAATTCAAGGCAGCATAAATTTCATTCAGATTTAATTTTATGATACTTAAAATGAACACATTAAGTGAAGTCTTCTTGGATTTCCTAACCCTCTTTATTTAGCTTAATTTTCTTTCGTATTTTCAGACCTCCATAAAAGGTACAGCCATTTTAATTTTTTTTTTTTTTCACATTTTCATTATTTTTGCACAAACTCTTGTGTTAGAGCCAAATAATGAGGCTTTTGGTCAGAATTTTGTTTGGACAGTGACTGAGTGAAGAGTCTCTAGGGCAAATTTTCTTCACAAGGATTCTCTTAGATTTCTGTGTTCAGAGTTTGAGAAACTTTGTCCCAAATCAAAAGAAGCAGCAGAACTGGCTCTGAACCCTGTGCACAAGGCAGGACCTACCAAGCACTTCTAATGTGGAGTCCTGCAATGTTAACCCGGCTCCCCCACAGTTATCTTCCAGTTTTAGCAACTTGATACACTGGAGACACCTTATTAGTAATTCTTTCACTAACAATTGTTTTCTAGAGCACAGTGGAGAGGCACAGTATGCCTCTGCTGGAGCTAAGCTCATGCTCAGCTTTCTTAGCTTAGGTCCTGAAGAATCTTGTACCAATGGCCTTACACATCCATCACTGACCCTAAGAGAGAAAGGTAGGAAATATTTATAATCTGTACGTTTCCTACTCCATACAAGTCAATACATGGTTTGCATTCAGCAGTCAGCATTGTAGGTAAACAAAAATTAATAATGGTATTTTAAAAATAGTCCCAAAAAGAGTCGGAATTATGCTGCTCTTTGGATGGGCTGAAAACCTGAACTTTCTGGAAAAGAAAGTGTTGGAGATTGCGGGAACTTCTGTCAGTTCCAGCACTCAGCTATGACAGCCACTCTTGAAAAACACATCTAGAAAGTATCAGAACCTGTTTAAACATCTCCAAATAATACTCGTAATTTTGGTGGGTTTTTTTAATTTAAGGAATTGAAATAATTTTAAGGAAAAATTGTCTTTTAGCATGGAAGCAAAAGTCATTAGTAGCACATGTATGTAGTGGCTGTTCTGTACTGTGTGGAGAGTTAACTTGAACTCTTCCTAGGAGTGTTTCACTTAACCAACTGCACATCTCCCACACAGCTAACTTACACACAAAGGTTATAAAAATTAAATAGATAGAAAGTCTTTCAACCAAGCTGAGAGGTCTGGAGAGCTGGCTGTAACTTTGGTGTTTCAGTGCAGTTCATATCTCTGGTATGTTTAACATTACTGTACACGTAGCTTTTCAATGTATTCCCAGTATTTCTTTGTGTTCCCTGATGAATAAAAAATTAATCCCAGAATTATGTAGGACAGAATCATATTTTGGCTTGTACAGTTTGTTGCAGCACAAAGAATCACTGCAAATCCCAAAGTCCCAGCACTTCTAATAAACTGATAACCTGAACAGAGCCTCATTGTGTGACCATAAGCTACAGAAGAAGCTAGAATTTATAAATTGTTCATCACTCTGCAACAATTCAACCACTGTGGTAGTTTTGGTGTTTTGTTTTTCTTTCAAGATGACAGATAACTTTAAGAAATGTAACTTCTGAATAACCAACTCATATGAAGTCTATAATGGTGGCAGGTCCTGGCAATACAGTCAACTGAATTAAAAAAATTAAAAATTATGTATTCTGTAACCAGAGGTGAGTGATAGAGCAGCTTTGGTGGGTACCTGGGCCCCAGGGTCAACCCACCACGCAAGATTAGATGTGTTAAAATCTACAATTTTGTTAACGCTGAAACTTTTGAAAGTGTCTGCAAAAGCAATAAAATAAGTAGAGAGTCCTACAACAGCTTTACAACTGCTTAAGAGCTTTTGTTCAGGTAATTCAGCAATTCTTTAGCACTAGAGGCAGTAGACACGTGCAAACACACTCACAGCCCTCAGTCTGGCTGACAGATTGGAAACTCAGCCTTCTAAATGTTAACCCAGAATATGCAGGCAGCTGTCCCACCTGCCCAGCTGATCAACAAGATACCTCGCTATTACTGCAGCACTTCTCAGCCCTTCTACAGGAAATATTATCATACAGCATCAACAGGCACAAAAAGTGCTTTAGTTACATGTTAAAGCCAAATCCCTAAAACTTCTTTCATTTGTCTTTGTTTCTACTGATACATGACACACCTGAAGTGGAAAACAAGCCTTCATATAAAATATATCCTTCCCCTATACCAAAAATAACAATGTTTTCTTTGTAATTGGAAAAAAAAAAAAAGGCAGTTTTATTTATATCTTAGCATTAGACAGTTATAAAGTATTATTTCAATGTTCACAAAACTATTTAATTTTGTCCACGTTTCCATACAATTGTTACAGTGGAATTGTCTTTGGTTATCATATTGATCTTCTTCATAAGCCACATTCCAGCACTGAAATATGGCATGGCTATGAAATGACACTAAATCTACAGTTAGTTTTTTTTTTGCTTGAACTGCAGTAATAATAAATGGATTTTTGAAAACATGATATAGGACCAAAAAGCTGTTTGCATAAAATATTTTTTAAAATATTCAGAGGCATATATTAACATGCTAAGAATTTAGTTTTAAAACTGAAAGATGTGTTAACAGGATTTATTGTGAGTATAATTAACTACCACAATCCCTTTGCAATGGTTACAGAAATCCAGTGTGATCTAGTACCTTATACAGTCTGCCACATTCAGGACAAGAATATGCTTCAATGGTGAAATCATCCTAAGACCAGCATCTGTAATTTTCTGGCATCAGACAGACATATGAATGCCTGATATATGGGGCTGCAGTTACTCATCAACTCGAAACTGAAATGTTAAAGATGTAAGTTACACATCTGACATACATTAAGGGCCTCATCCAAATACCCAGTGAAATGAGCTGAAAGATTTATTTCAAATTATCTGAATGAATTTTAAAAATACATCATCCTAAGAATTTTTTGAATTAATATACTAACCTTCACTGCTGACCTGGACAAGTTTACATTCAGCAAGGGCTTTAAAAGTTCAGTAAGTTTTGGAGAGTCAGGGAAGAAAATATCCCTTATCTGTTGGCATTTTGCAAGCAGAGCCTGTGAAGAGAGAAGGTGACATAAAACATTAAGATCCCTATGCTGTCACATAAAAAAAAGATCAGCAAATATTCTGCACATTATATCAAAATGTTACACTTTCAAACAAAAGTTATAAACTATTTAAAGGGTATTCAAATGTATTCAACTTGTATACAGTGAGCAGTATATAAACTATTGAAATCCTCCATATGATTATTATGTTTTGGAACACAAGGAAAAGAAGTAACCACCTGGAGACACGAAGTATGGCAGACACGTGAGACAGTGGTGTAGTTAACGATCACTTTTGCAGAAGCCTGGAAATTCTTTTTTCATGGGCAAAATCAATAGCAGAATGCTGTTCCTCTGCTTTATTACTAAAAAAAGTGAAAAGCTCTCGTTTATAAACTGGAAGACCATAATTCAGCCATACTAATGCAAAAAAGAAGACCAGACAACTGAAATTTTCTGTAAATGACTGCAAGTGAGCGAGATTTATAAACATAATAAACTAATAGTTGTAAAAAAATGTTTTGGAGACAACTTTAAGTCTTCAATGGATTCTGCATAACTTTCTTTAAAGTAATTTCAGAGGATAACCCAGTTCCAACATCAGAAAGTTTCTCAAAAAGTACAAATTTATTTTCTGACTTGAATACATCTGTCTGTAAGAGTTGACATTTCACTGATTAGCAAATCTTGAATCCCATTGCAGCCACTGGCAATACTTCTGAAGACATCAACTGAAATTTAGACAAGAAATAAAAGTATGTCTTAGCAAGCCTAACAAAAACAGTACAGGGAAAGCTTGAGACCTCTTCGGGATTTTAAAACAAATATTTTATAACCTAGATGCTCACTAAAACAAGAAAATTATTAATCTTGCCAAAAGAAAAACAGACCCATAAGATATATATATTATTCTGAAATTTGAACAACATAATCCAAAGGATCTGTCCAAGAAGTCTGTCTTTCAATCAAGAATGAGTAAAGCCCAACAATTTTTACAGCTGACACCATTTATGGAAGTAGCAAAGAATGTCATTGTCACATTATTCTACCTTAGTTTTCACGGTCTTATGAGGTACTCACTGCTCAAATCCAGTTTGAAGCAAGCTCTGAATATAGTAAAGTATCTTAATTGCTTTTTTTCCAGATCTTTTGTAAAATGTGTATTAAATTCAGAGGGGATACAAGGAAAAATCCTCTGCAATCACAATAACATCAAGCTTATTTACAGAATCCGTCATGCAGGACCACATCACCTACCCCGAATACTCTAACAAAGCAATATTCAGTGAAATTACAAATGTACAGATGGAACTGTCAGTTCAGTTTATTCTCTTTATCACTCCAGGGAGACAACTCTTCAACTGCCTAAATTCAATAGATGTCAGTTCACTCTTGGGCATACAAAGTATTTCCTTTGACATATATAAATGCTGTGTAAAGTAAGGGACAGTTTCCTTCTAGCTTCACGTTCTACAGACAACTTGGATGTGAACCATTCCTCCCCAGGAAGTTTTCCCCTCTGATATTTGCATGTAGAGATTTCACTGTTTCCCAGGGTTTTGAATTTGTATAATATTACAGCTGATGACTGGACTTGGTGATCTTGGAGTCTTTTCTGATACTAATGATTCTATCAGTCAAAACAGTTTTGTGCAGCTCAGACTACAGACATGCTGCGCACCAGGAATTCATTCACAAAACATCCACAGAAAAAAGTGGTCTGTCATATCCCCCTGGGTACCAAATGAGGCCTGTGGAGAGGAGAATCCAAAGTAGGAAACTTGTAATATAAAGTACACTGGGAGGGATTCTTGCTGTGCCCCACCTCTACTACTTATCCGTGGAAACAAGGATCAAGCCTGCTTTCCTTCCATCTTGCATTGAATGAGGAGATTCACACCCTGGGTTTCTGGCTCTTCTTCTTTTTGCAAACCTCAAATTGGGGTTCTTTTTGCCTGTGGCTTTTTTTTTCATGGAGTAACTCACTTTAAGTTATAATCAAGGCAGATTGTCTTTTCTTTTTCTGGTATAATGCCCTATCTTTTAACTTATGCCCAGCTTGGCTTGCTCTTTATTTTCGGGCTGGAGTGGCCTTTTAAACAGATTCTTTGTAAATTGTTTTTCGTAAATTGTAAAATATTTTGATGTCAAATGTCTTCTCTCTCCTTAAAGGACTGTGGCACTCTTTGCATTTTTTTCCCTTGTGCAGTGGGGGTGTCAGCATTAGCGGGGAAGTGGCTGGAAGTGTTTGTGCAGGTCTCACAGCCAGCCAGCCAGAATATGGTGTGGCTCACAACACACGCTGGCACTGTTAGCACTGCAAATAATCTGGTGTGTTTTAAGCTCAGGAGAAGTGTGGCATAAATGTTTTTCCTACAGCGGATTTGTAACAGCCTGCAAAATGACAGAGTGAAAACTCTACCACCAAAATAAATAGAAGAAATATTTTCCCAGTAATGCACAGCAATATAAATCCCATCAACTACCTGACAGCTGCCTGTGCTCACGGTCAGGTGTGATATGGTGCAGCAGTGAACCTGGATCAGGCTCCTCCAAGAACAGCTGTACCGTAAGAGATGAAGAAGGCAAATCTTGGGAGGCTTCAGGGCTGCAGAAAAGGATTGTACAGAAAGAATCATCTCGTAACCACAGGCTGGTCAGAGTGTGTAAAGCCTGTTGGTGCAGTCCAGGCTCTCACAGCACCTCCCACTGAGACGTGTTTGTTGGAAAAAAGGGCACTGTGACTTTGGGAATGTGGTTGATATGGGCAACACAACAGTGAGGATCCGCAGAGGGTACTGTAGATTCCACCCATCAGCATGGATAGGTTGGATTTGCCCACCACAAATGATTGCAAAACAACCACTAACAGTGTATCGCAAAGGCAATACTCTTTTCTACTCGTAGTGATCCCCAGAAGGTAAAATGCTGGCATGGAAAGATGGGTGCTAGTTCTCTGGACAGAATACAAAATTCAGTTGTCCAATTTTAATTTTGTACTCACTGTTGGCATAGGTAATGTAGGACAATATAATTCTATCTTGTTTCCTCAGCCCAAATCCTCCAGTATGTATGAAAGGGATTAGCTTAACTGTGAATATCACACAAGCAGCTGCCCGAGGGAGGCACTGGGAAATCTCTACTCTCTGCTGCTCAGGAAGCACCAATTGCCTTAACATGGCATCACCAATTCATCCAAGCAAGAGTTTACCCAACCCTGCAATAGGCCTCTTCCTCACTGGCTCTCAAGCACTGCAACAGAATAATTATGAATCCTGGGATCTCTGTACAGCAAAGAACAACAAAGATCCTAAGACAGGTCAGACCTGACAAAGTCTGAATCACTTCTGGAGACCTCTCTCCCTCTCTAATGGTTACGTAGAGAAATAAAGGTAATTTTCCAGGCACTACTTTTGATTAGAGGCCTAAAATTAAGTGAAATTCCCATTCTCAAAAGGACAGATAGTAGGTAGCAGGTAATCAGATCACACTCAACAATCCTGAGGAACAGAAGTAGCATGTCTGTTTCTGGAATTCAGTAAGGATTGCATAATGTTAACTGCAGTCTAAAGCACTTTTAATCTCTGTCTGGAAAAACACTGTTTGCTTAACATAGCCATTTGATACCACAAATAGCAGAAATCTGGTGTTTTCCTCCATGCAAGCCAAACCAAATTATACTGAAGCAGTTAATAATACCCCTGCACAGATTGTTTAAACTTTTTTTTTCACTGGAACTGTTTTTTAACTTAATAATAAATCTCAGGCATCAGGCTGAGAAAGTTCCACTGTGAAACATGTATTCAGATAAGATTAAATAAAATTAATTAACATTTAGATGCTTTTTGCAATATCATATGGATTTTTCTTATTTTCCTTTATTCCTATATATATATATATTCCTATATATATATATATATTCCTATATATATATATATATTCCTATATATAATAAAATCTTACCCGAAATTTCTTCTCTAAAGCCCCTATGGATTATATATGAATCTTCAGGCACTCTTGAAGATAAGGTATAGAAATATGAAATTTTGTGCACATTTTAGTAAAACAATTGCTTTCTCAACTCACCTGGAATTACCATGTTTAATAGATTGCCTCAGGAGTGAAGAATTTGGCATGAGAATCAGTGATAGGATACATATGGAGTTTAATACTGAATTCTTTGCCCCAGATGAGTAAAAACCTGCTTAAACCTTCTCCTTCAAACCAATTGTGAGGAAGTATGTTTTGAAGGTTATTGAGTCTTCGCTCCTACAAAATTCTGCAAAACAGACTTTTCCTGCATGACTGCAATATTCTTCTAAAAATGATTTACTATTCTTGCATGTACAGATCAGAAGTCAATGCAGTGATAAATTATAAATATAAATAAAGTAAATAATTAAAATATAAATCCGTGTCTGCAGGAGTTTTCAGTCTAATCTGTAAAGGACTGACTTGGTTTTTTTTTCTCAATTGTATGCTAGGATACTGTGATCTGAAATGAAAGTACAACAAAACAAACATGGAGCAAACCACAGCTAAAGATCTGTCCCCATAGATTTAGAAAACAAATGTACTGAAATGATGAAATGCTTATAAGAATCTCAAAGTTCATTTATTTTAGTCTTTTTACAGTTTCTTAATCCCAAAGATTAGGACTATGCAGATTTTTTTTATTCAGGTTCTGGCTTCTTTGCTACACATCTACTACTTTAAAATGCCACCTTTCTTCCCAGAACTGACTGTATTTGTGAATCCACCCTGCAAGGCAGAATGCTGTCTGCAGTCCAGAAGGGATTTTGAAGAAACACTATTCTATGATTCCAGTATTGGCAATGCACTCTGAGTGTAGAAACTCCAGAATCAATGTTCAGGATCAAGGAAGTACTGCCTGGGGAACAAGGGACTATCTTTTTTTTTTTTTTTTTTGTCCCGTCTTTGTCAAGAATCATAAAATGAATTGTGACATCCCTTCAGATGTTTGGCACATAACATTAATGGCTTGCCTCCACATGTTATTTTTCTTTTAATTTTCCATGGTCCAAAAAAAAAAAAAGCTTATATTAACATACCCCTGAATTAGCATTTTTCTAAAAATAAATAACAGTGCCTGTGTAACTTATAGTATTCTTCAGTTACACAAGTTTATACTCAGGAAATGTAAACAATCAGTCCTCTTCTTCAATAAATAAAGACCATGGCTCAGACTTGCTCCCCAAGTGATGGCCCCTTTTTGTTGCTCGATTTATCCGAAGAAGCCAGAATTTGCCAAAATGAGAATTCTCCCAATGAAACCAGAGCAGGAGGACTGCAGATGGTGAAAACTGGTGAAGCCTGCACATTTGCCAATAGCTTTCCTGACATCCCCACTAACAATGCAGGATGTCAAGAAATGAAAGGTGTTTCTAACTTAACTGGAAATACCTCTCATCAAACTATCAAACTGTTCTAGTTGTATCAGCCCCATCTAATATGTTGGTAAATGACATGCGATTGATTTATACCCCCATGTCTTTTCAATTTTTTGTGTCTAACAGCAGAAAATTTTCCTCCTGCGCTGTTCAGCTTCAGAAGCAGGACAAAGAAATCTACGCAATGCTCTGAGAATGTCAGGGGTGTAATAGGGTACCCTTTGAGCAAGACATAAGAGAATCTCTGTATTTTTATGAAAATATGTTGAAATTCATTAATGAAAATATTTACCTCCTGTGCCATAAGGACACAGTCTTGATTACTGTGTTTTATGCAAAAAAACTCCATGCGTATAATTCATCAGGTATTATTGCCATGAATTAATAGAACAGTCAAAGGAAAGACTTCCCTGTTTCATGACAATGGACTAGAAAATGTCTGCTTAATTCCCAGTTTTCTGCCTAACTATTTTTTAACAAGTTATTGAAATACCCTGGTCCTCAAGTTGCCACTTTGCAAAATCATTTGCATAATCACCCATTTTACAGATGGGCTTTCTAAATAGATGTTCAAATCCTTCAGTAATAATGGTAATAGAAGAACTCAAATAAAAAGAACTCTAATACTAAAAAAAAAGAAAAAACCAAGAATAATGAAAAAAACAGGGAAAATACATGTTCTATAGAATATATATTCTATAGAACATATTTAGTATAATTTAAATGTTTATACTATAGCTTCCCTACATTTTTCTACCTAAATCTGAAATATTAGCCTTTCAGAAGTTCCCTTTGGTTTAGTTCATCCAATGAGAAGGAAAAAAAACTATCTTATTAAAATGCTTTCTGTAACTGTGATGCAATTTGATGCTCTTTTTGGTTTTAACTGTTTACTTAAGCACTTGGTTATAACCATTAAGCACTGTTCCAGAATCATGGGGAAACCCAAAATGGAGGAAGCTGTGGAATTCCTTTCAGAGCTCTCAAATACACTGGCAAGCAAACCCACTTTCCTCTGGAAGGGAAGGACTGTGGTTTTCCCAGTTTGATGATGATCCCTTTTCTCTGAGTACTATTAGATCATGCTTGCTAGAGGCAGATCCCTACAGCTCATGATGACACCTCTGAACAAGAGGGAATGATGCTTTCGGAAAACAGAACCAGTTACTGGCATTTTGAAAAAGTAACTCCGAGGTAGGTAGTTCTTAACTTTCCTCTACCCTCAGCCCTCATTTCAAATTTCACACTGTCACTGCACAGCAGTCTCAGCATGATTGTTATGAACAAGAAACAGATACTCAGTAAAGATCAATTAGAACAAGACTGTTGCCCCATCTGCCTTCATTCTTGGTTCTGAAAAGGTTTTATTTGATGCAAAGTTAAACCATTATGTTATTCAGACTCCACCTCTTTATCATTTCACATGTATTTTGTAATATGGAGAATCTTCTCAGTGTACAGAGAAATGTATGTGGAGTCTTTATTGTCCTACAATCTGGCATTTCATATTGCTTTTGGAGTATGTTTCAAGATACAGTATACATCTGAAAGTTTCTAAAATAGTACCACATTCTAAAACCTTGGTTTTCTTTAGTAGTTTAGTAGGATACTAAAATAATCCAAAATATTAGCTATTTTTTGATTGCAGTTATAAATACTACATCTATTTATATATTAAAGCAATATAGATGAGTAAGAAAAATTCACATTTTAATGAAATTCCTTCTTAGGAAATCAATTGTATATTTTTCTTTTTTTTTTTCTTTTTTTTTCCCAGCACAGAGTGGCTGTTATTTTTTTTTTTTTATATCTTAGTACAAACTGCATTTCCAAAGCTTCACATTTTAAACCCCAACTAATCACGACAGAGAATTAGTCTATTTATGGCTACAAAAAGCAAGCCTTGTTCTCATTATGCAGTAAGTACTAGCTGTTTATAGATCTGACAGTTTGCTGGAAGGGATCCAAACCTATAGTGCTATTATTCCTGAGTAAAACTTAAACAGCTGTAGTCATGTAATTCAAAACCCTGGAAGGCTGCTGCAGTGCTCCTTCAGCTCCAGTATACCATGAAGGCAGGATGCAGCCAGTCATATAAAGGATCCTTTGCTTCTCAGAATGAAAGAAAGACGTGAACTACAAACCTGAATGCAACCTGAAATTTCCAAACAGATGAGCTTGAGACAGCTTCTTCCAGAGTCCAGGTATGTGAATTTTCTTCAGTGAGCTAAACTCAGGTGCTGTAAACTGGGGAAGCTGCTTTGAAAACAAAACAAACAGACAAACAAAAAAAACATCACAAAAAACAACAGAGAGCAAATTATTACAAGGGCATGTTGCAGAATAAAAAGAACATAAAATACCATAGTTAAAGTATTCTGAAAATTGCTGTAGGGAAAATATGTTCAATAAGAAATTGAGTTATCTTCTTGCTGAAGTTTGAAAGTCCCTTCTGCTGCACTTTTTTCTCTGCTCCTTTTATTGCAAATTACTGGGGATTGCACTATCATACAAGATATTTCACCATATGAAACCAGTATAATTTTAAAGTTATCTCAAATAACTGCAAAAGCATACTTTTTTAATCAATTGGAACTTTTTTGTGCATATTTTGGAAGTATGATTTTTCAGTGTAAGTGTGCTGTACTTTCTTTGCCATTAATTTTACAAGCAGTGCCTGCTGGAAATGAAAACCAGATCTCTATCAAAGAACGTTAAAAGCTTAAATGTGCAGTTAAAGCTTCTCAAGTAATATAACGTAGTAGACTACTATTAAAAGAATATGAAAATTTGAAAGAGTTACAAAAGGCAATTATCCTAAGGTTAGTCATGCAATTTTAGGTTTTGATCAGTTCTTTTGGAAAACATTTCGTTATGCTAAACATTAGTTAAGAGAGAGCAAACTGTGTAAGTGGAAAATGTTAATCAACAGCACTCTGTAAAAGCAAGAATCTATACTCTGAATTTACTTAAGTTTCCATCTGCAGCTTTGGTTTATATCATATTGAAAACTATTCATTTTACTGAAGTACATTTCTAACTGGAATAAATAGCAATTGCCACAAGCACCACAAATGAAAGCATGCAGAAAATCAAAACCCAGAATTAGGACCTTCTGCTCTGGGAGACATTTAGTTGTAGGGATACAGTCCTGCAGTTCTGCAAGTCAGCCAAAGTAGGCATTCTGAAGAAAGATGGGAACACCCACTGAGGAGCTGACTGCTTAAGGAGTGGCAATACTGACTTTTCGAGCTGACTTCATACTTTCAATATAGAGTGGGAAAACATGCTAACTTGAACTGAACACAAAGACAAAGAGATAGGAAGTAAAAAAGAATGCTGTTATAAAAGAACAATTCAAAAATATTAAGAAATTAAATATAAGGTTACGTTTAATGAAAAAAACAACAAGATGGACAACGTGCATTAGAACTAGATATTAGAAAATAAGGGTATGTGTTATTTCTGGTGGTTTTGTTGTTTTTTTGTGTTTTTTTTTTATGGAAATATTTAGTTCATATTAGGAACAGAAATAAAAGCATCCTTCTTTGTAGAAGCCTAAGCCTCTGCATTTTAGGGTCATATCCCACAGAAATAAGTGGCAAAATTCAAACTTGGAGAAGCATACTTCAAACATATCTGATAAAATAGATAATAAATTAGGAGACTGAGTTTTATACTCTGATAGTTTTAGGTTTTTTAAAGTATATGTTGCTACAATGTTGCACAACTTAAGACACAGGTAAGCTTTTCTTACTCCATACTGAAGGTGGTGATCAAAATCTTACAATACTTTTGAAGAGATGTTAATTTTCTGTATAGGTCTTATTACCAAATTTTTATGATCTGGGAATTTTAACACATTCCTTCTTTTGCCATTTTATAACTTAAGCTTGAGCACGCAGACTACTGAAAATCCTTGTTTTGTGTTAGAGCTAAACTAACAGGAGTTATGTCATACTGGTTCTTCAGTTAATTTTGACATTTGCAGTCAAAATTGCAAAAACAAACAAGATCATTGTTTTAAAGCAATCTGGCAAAATCGCCTTCTGACATTTATTCCTGATGGACAATATTCATGTATACCAAACGCAGCAGAACTTTTCAGAGGAAAACTGTAGCTGATTATTTGTGTTGGGAAATATGGAGGTTAAAATGCTTCTATGGAATAGTATAAGAGCATAAAAAATGACTCTTACACTTCACCAGCTCCTGGTTCCAATAAAGGATGTCTGACATAGCACAGCAAACTTCACGTGCACTATTATGAAATGCAACACTGCCACCTCTAAGCACTCTGTCTAAGTTACAATACACATAGGACCTGTGCTGAGCTAATGCTTTTGAGATGATGTAAAATGTTTATGAAATCTGTCTGCTATCAAAATCTTCACAGGATAGCAACTTTTTGTACTTTCTCATAATCTCAGAAAAAAATGAGCTTTGCTTTTTGTCCAAAAATTGTCAATACCAACAGTAGAATCTTATGGTTTTAAGCCAGAAGCATCATGTGTAGTGGGGAAAGTTTCTTATTAACAAGGTACAAACTAATTGCAAAAGGTATTTTAACAGTGAATAATTTTTCTTTGGTGTGTGCTATTGGCACATCAAAAGAAATGATGTTCCAAACTTCAGCATAAATATATGGAAATCTAAAAATACCCGCCAATATGGAGAAAACAGAGATTATAATAAGAATAATACTAATGAGGAGATCAGTGGTAAGACTGGAGAAAAGAAATACAAAACTTTGCCAAAATAAATGTTAGTTGTATGAGGATATGGCATTACAGACTAAGAAAAACAAAAGTCAAAGTGTATTATGCAAATGCCAAAGAAAAATATGTTTCTGAGCTTTGTGGGGATGCTGTTGAAAGAAAGACATTTGTTTTCCTCATAGAAAAGGGTAACAATGTACAGTTATCATCAAATCTGTATCTATCTTTGTGATGGCTCCTGTTATGGACCAGCACATCTCTTGTCCTCCGTGGCAGCTTTTAATGCAGCAGTTCTACCAGCCAGGCAGACTTCAAGTCTCAAGGGATACATCTAAAAACAGGAACAGCAGACTTTTGTACAACTGTAAATTCTCTGCTTTCAGCTCACTGATCTTCCAAATAAAGTTTGGAATAAATCCTTCTTTTGTAGTTGTCACGCAAGGCCTTGGCTCACATGACACACCTACCCGCAATCCTCTGTTTCAAAAACAAGTTTTTAAGAACAGATCTAACTTCCAAACTTCTTGAATCATCATGAGGAACCAGACATGGACAAGAAATTTTTGGATAGCATGTTCTTTCAAAAGTTTCTCTAAAACTCTGTGCAGTATATAGGGGACTCTAGCATATATTTTTAAATATACTAAAAAGATAAAAGAACTGCTAAGTGAAATGCATGGGGCATTTCTTTAATTTTGTATAGCAGACAGAATCCTGCAAATCACTCAAAAAGGGTATTTCTGTTACATATGCCTCTAAATTTCCTGCAAGATTAAAACAAATGCACTTGCATATTTCTGATTATTTTACCTTGACAATAGCCATAGGACTATTCCATTAGTGTTATCTCTATACAACAGACTTAAATAGAGAAGAACTGTGCAGCCTTCTGATGTCTCATCAATTCATCCTGACTAATGAAAAAAATCCAGAAGTATATTAAAATTATATTTGTATTTGTATTAATTTATCTTACCTTTTTATGGAGAGTTTCAAGGGAACAAAGCCATGATTAAATATCTTTAAATAATCATAATAATTTTCATAAATCGCATCCATTTTCTTTGGAATCCTCAGAGTAGAACACTGAGAGACATTTGATGCTACTGTTACTCACTTGAAATATGGTCATTTTGTCATTTTAATTCCAGGATACATACACTACACAGACCTACAGAGCATGAGGACTTTTCATATGATTGAAAGTTAGCACGTGTTTACCCATTTTGCTAAACCAAGATTACTCTTAGCCAATCTAAAACCACTAGTGAATTTTGTCCATGAGCTCTGGTGCATTTCTCTAACCCGTAATAGAATTTACATAGTTCTTCTTGTTTAGTTCTAACTTCTGGGTGGAATGTCAGATTTGAGTAATTATAATGCTTCCAACATTTCACTGACCTGCAGAAGAGGTACTACCTACAGTGTTCTATATATCATTCCATTATTACATAATGGGAACAGATCTTCTAGTATGAAGAATGTTTCACAGTAAATGTCAATCTAATAGAAAGGCAAAAAGTCAGCACTTGTACATGAAAATGTAGTAGTTGAGTGTGTGCCTTTTGCCACATTGTGGTCATGTTGTCACTACTTCAGTTATCAGGCAAAAGGACAATCCAGTTAGCTGATAATTCAGTCCCAATCAACTAACTAAAGAGGACAGTTTGTGCTTTTGAAATACATTCCTACAAACAAAGGATTTGAGAGAGGAGATATCAGTGAAAATAGGTATGTTGATGGAAGATAACCATAACCTGAAGAGTACTGAAGGCACAGGGAGTGGTGAGAAGGCACTGAGGGAGAACTCCGAAACCTTCCACATGAAAGCAGCACAACCAAGGGTCTGTCCCAGGTGTCTGAACACAAACACGTGTTGCACAGGAATCAACCAGCAGGGACCAAAGTCCATGCACAGGTGCAGAGCTGTGATTCCACTGGGACTCCAGAGATGCAAAGGGGTAGCACACACAAACAGAAGCGTGCAATGAATGGTTCCAGAATATTTAGGAATGACAGCCCAGAAAGATGAGGATGCTTAGGCACCCTAAGCAAAGTTATGCCTGAACACATGGAGCTTTGCCTTCAAATGGGTCGATCAAGATCTTATTTTAAGGATTAGAGGCTAGACCTATGAGGATTACATTGTGGTAGGTATCTGCTACAGACTGCTTGATTAAATAAAGAAGGTAAATGAAACATTGGGCAGCTGAAGGAAGCCTTACTATTGCTTATTCTGGTTACTCATGAGAGACTTTAACCACTGTGATGCCTACTGGATGAACGATATGGCTGGGCATGGAAAATCCAGGGACTTCCACAGTATGTTGAAGATAATTTCTTCATCCAGCTGACTGATAAATGGTCTGGGAAATATGTTTTTCAAGGAGTCAAGGAATGTGAAGAACTAGAGTGGCTTTGGTTACTGCAACCACGAAAATGAGAAGTTCAAAATCCCGAGAGAAGAAAAATGGACAAACCGTAGCAGAAAAAAACCTGAACTTGATAGAAGATTTTGACTTGTTTAGGAATTTGCTTAACAGGATCTCATGGAATACAGCCCTGGAGGGCTATGGAATAATGGATAGGGTTAAAAAGGAGCCCAGGAGAGCTGGTTGATCTTCAGAGGAAAGGCACTCAGTTACTTTTTTGCCTCAGTTTTTACTGCTGAGGCTTGTCTGAAGGCTTCCCAGGTGCTTTGCTTGGAGCCTATGAGCAGAGTCTCTGGGAATGAAACAATACCCATGGCAGAAGAAGCTAATGTCAGGGAGCACCTGAGGAAATGGGGTGAGACAGGGTGCATCCAGCAGTTAAGAAAGCTGGCTCTTGTCACCAAGAGGCCTTGCTCAGTTTTGAAAGTTCATGACAATCAGAGGAGATTCCTAATGACTGGAAGACAGGAAACATCACATCCATTTTCAGAAAATGGAAGATCCAAGAAACTACAGGACAGTTGGCTCCACCTGAGTCCCTGGGAGGGTTATGCACCAAATCCTCCTTGAAGTCCTGCCCAAGAACATGAGGCATGAAAAAGTCACAGCAAGCAGCCAGTGTGAATCTACCAAGGGCAAAGAATTCCTCCCTAAGATGTCAGTTTTCTGTGATGGAATTACCGGATCTACGGATAAGGGGAGAAAAGCATCTGTTGTGCACCTTGACTTCAGCAAGGCCTTCAGCACAGGCCACAAACCCTTTATAGCCAAACTGGAAAAATAAAGGCTGGGTAAATGGACTTCAAGATGAGTGAAATGTTGTCCTGACTGCCAGGCCAAAGGGTTGTCACCAATATGCCAAGTCCCACTAGTGGCCTGCGGAAAGTGGCATCCCTCAAGGGTCAGTACAGGGGCCAGTACTGTTAAATGTCCTTATAAATGGTTTGGATGGTAGGAACAGAGTACATTCTCAGCAAATTCACAAATTATTCCAAACTTGGGGATATGTTGATGCACTGGAGACTTGAACTGCTGTTCAGAGAGATTCAGTCTGGAAAAATGGGCTGACAGAAACCTCATTCAGTTCAACAAAGGCAAACGCTACTTCCGACATCTGGGATGAAATAAGACCACACATCAGGACAGTCCAGACACTGGACAGAAAGCAGGAACCTACAATCAACATGATCCTTGAGAGGCACACAACCTCTAAATATTACAGTGCAATTACAATATCATATAGCAAGCATGCTGCTATTACATAGCAAGCTGATCCTGCGGTGCTACTCAAAGGACTTCATAGTAATTTTTTTATCTGTTCCCTGTAGCTGCTACAGCAAAGGAATTTAAATAATCTGTGAAAATTATTAGAACAAGACACTTGGCAATAAATAGGACAGAGATGACAATATATGTAAAGCAGAACTAAACTAGAGTATTATAAATTAGAATCTCATGATTCTTCTGCAGCTCTTGCCTCTCTAACTTGACTATGATAAGCCATTTTTGCATCAAGTACATAAACTGTAGTTCATCTGTGGTAATTTTTAAAATCTTGTGTGTAAATGCTGATGTGTTTCTTGGCTAGAATCTTGGATGTACACTTCACTACAAAGACAACTAAACTATACCAAATTATTTGTTTATATACTTAACACTAGAATAGCCTATAAATGGATGTACACATCATCTGAATCTATTAAGAACCGTAATTTCTCAATAAAATATTAATTGTATCTTTAGATCAATTTTATTATTAGAAAATTTAGCACATATCAGTGTCTTTTCTAAGAAATTACTAATTAAGGCAGAGTCAAATATTGTTTTTCCATCAGAGACAGCAAGGAAAAAAACATTAAAGAGAATTAATGGAAGCAAAATAAAACTGAAAATGTTAAACAGAAAAAAAATGGATGAATACATCATAGTGATTGCATTCGTAGACACCTTTTAAAAGCAAAAAAAACATCAAGAAATTTAGTGAGACATTTTTAGAGCACAAGTGTATTACTGAATGAAGGAATAAAGGAATGTGAAAACAATATAGTATTAAAATGTATTGTGGACAACTCCAAACTCATAATAACAAAACCCTCCTCCCAGACTGGTGAAGTTTTGGAGCCTGTTTACTAAAATGGATTGAAATGGAATATATAATTTTGCCCCAGCACTGTATAAAACCAATGAGAACTTCACTGGTTATCTTTGAATCCTACTAAATTCCATTTTCAAAGTATTTAAGAACACAAGTCTTTACTTTTTATCAGGAACATTTGTGTACCCAAACAACCACAGTACTAAGAAAAAAATCTCCCCTCTTGGTATAAATTAGAGTTCATAGAAAAAGACTATAGCCATTTAACCCCTGACATTCAGAGATATTCAAGACTTACAAATTCCTACATTCACCTAAGAAATCCCACAAAACCAGAAAAAAATACCCAAACCCTACCAAACCCCCATTATATTAAAGGTGAACAGCTCAAATTCTCAGTATATGACAAAAGTGTATGAATTCTTTATACACATTCAGTCCATCTAGGCCAATATCCTGGTCACAGTCGATTACTGAGATGAAAGCACAAACCCCAAAAGTAGAATACAGAGTTGGAGTAAACTGACTTGAGGAAATTACTTGAAAATAACCCTACACTCAAGTGCAGACTAAAACTGAGAGTTTGACAGTCACTGGATGACTTTCTCTGGTCTGGCTGTGTATGTGTTCCAGTTGTATAGTATCAAGAAAGTTTGAATATATCAGCTTCAAACTCCTCTTTCAAACTCAACTTCCCAGATTAACTTAAAGGCAAAGTAGATCCAACCTAATGCTGTTTTTCTGAATACATGAGAACCTCCTAACAAAGACAATTTAGAAACTGGTCCATAGAGTTTGCCATGTTTAATCAAGTAGACCTAGTAGACCAGAGACAGTAAAAACAAACAAGCAAACTAACTAACAAAGATAGGACATTAAATTTTCAAAGTATTTGTGAAGCTCCAAGTAATGTGATGATTGAGTACTTGACTGAATGCTGCATATTATGTACAAGCCTCCCTGAAAATGCCCATTTCATCTTTTCTAATGTTTTACTTTTCTTCCAGCACGGGGATCCCACATACCCAGCTGTGCCTCCTCAGATCTGTACAACACTGATTCAGACTATCCAAAAATTTCAACTGTTCCAGCTATCGCAGAAAATAACTGGGGCCAGCTGAATGTCAGGATGCAGCTAGTTACTATTATACTACTACTACTTCTTTGTAAAGGATCTGACTGTAGAAGGACAAGGAATAGGAGTCTGAGAAACAATGACAGGGAGAACATCTTAAGGAGAGCATCTAGCACTGTTAAGCGCAATGCCCAAGGCCTAACATGTGATATATACACTTACCTTCATGAGAAATACTTAGACTGTCAGGAGAGAAAATTGATTTTTGTGGGACCTGATTGGCCAGAAGATATAAAACACATGCTGCTAGCAAGAAACAGGATTCGTAAATTGAAGAATAATATGTTTTCCAAGTATAAAGCACTGAAAAGTCTGGATTTACAACAGAATGATATATCAAAAATTGAGAGTGAGGCTTTTTTTGGTTTGAATAAACTGACCACACTTTTGCTTCAACATAATCAAATTAAGAGTTTGTCTGAGGAAATTTTTATTTATACACCCAGTCTAAACTACCTACGCCTTTATGACAATCCCTGGCATTGCAACTGTGAACTAGAAACCCTTGTTACAATGCTACAGGTTCCAACAAACAGGAATTTGGGAAATTATGCCAAGTGTGTACACCCAATAGAACTGAAAAATCAAAAGCTAAAGCAGATAAAAGCTGATCAGCTATGTAGTGAAGAGGACAGGCAGGACCCCAGAAACATAAAAAGGGAGAAGCCTGAACCTGTCAAACCAGAATTTGATTCCTCTTTGTGCCACATGTATGTGTTTCCTGTACCAACTCTGAACTGCAAAAGAAAAGGTTTGTATCTATCATCATAACTGAATTAATGATTTTAATATTCTTGTTCCCTTACTACATTTATTTACATATTATTTACTGCAACTGAATATAGCACTAGTACTCGATTTACTTAAATTGATACTTTCAATTGGTTTTCTCTCATAATTAGTAGCGATTAGTAGGAATTCTTTCTGCATTTTTTCTCTGCTCTGCAGCCCCAATTTCACAGATATTCCTTAGTGTTCTAGTAGAAGATAGCTAACAAAAAGCAATAGGAATAAATCTTGGCATATTGCTTAAGTTACTGGAGGATCAGGACCTTTGTTGTCTGATTTGACAACTATAAACATGCTCATCAGTCAAATTAAAGCTGTACTGAAACTGCTGAACTGATAGAGAATAGCACAGAGTCTTTTCTTCTTTGCAGTGTACAAGCACAAAGCCAGCAATAACTTTGACAGAAGTGAGCTGTGAAGCAGGGCTGGGGCAGCCAGCTGTGTTTGCAATGCCCACAGGAACCTGGTTGCAAAGGAAAGCCATTGCATCCTCACATTTGCTATGCAAGATTTCTTCCAATAAGTGAAGAAATTATGTTCTTGTGTTCCCAAAGAAATACCTCCCCTGTGTTCTTCTTCCCAACACGCAGTAAACAATGCAAAGTTGAAGGGCCTTCATGAAATGTTTTTCAGACACTTGGATCCGTTCCATTCCTAAATCCTTCTCAGGCTCCTAAAAGCCACAGTTAAGCCTTAAGGGTAAACCAGATGGGGTATATATCAACACAAAAGTGCACATTTATTTGTGCTTTATATTTCCCATATTTTATCCCATGATGAAACAAAGCAAACAACAAAACAATTCAGAAGAGAATCATTCTTTAACATAACAATTCTGAAATAAGAAGCATTACTGGAAGCAGCCAACATTGTGAGGATTTTTTCCCAACTTTTTCAAAGCTCAGTCTGCAATACCAGATCACTGCAGTATGCTTTGATCATCTAAACTTCTGTTTGCTTTAGGAGTGACTTAATTTTATGTAAAAAATCTCAGTGTGCCCTTACTCTTGCACCTTAATGCCAGAGACAAGCTCAGAATCCAGTATGAGGAGATAATCAAGAATTCACAGTTTCAGTATTTGATTACTATGTATGTCATAAAAATGGTCCATGTTTTTTTCTTTTTTCCACACTGTTGAATTCCTTTCTTCTCCCTATGGCTCACTTTTCTCTTTATTTTGCGATGCAGCTGCTACATCTTTTTTATTAAGAATTCTGCCCGCTCTACTGGCTAACATTTATTAATTTTTTAATATTCACTTACCTTATATTTCTTTGTAGATAGGAGTTTAATTATTAGATTAAAGAGTATGATCTTAATTATCCTTTTTAGGATCTTAATTATATCATTACTTTATGTCTTCAGTAAACTGTGCTATTGATCAAAAACCAGGCATATATTACAATCTTAATATAAGCAAAGGCTGACTTTATAGCTCTCCCAATTTAGTGGTATCAAAGAGATGAGCTGAATACATGAATATACTCTAAAATTTCTGGCACAAAAAATATTACTTTTTTTTCTCTAAGTTCATAGAAACATTCACTGTGGTCTGATCTTCATGGGAGTTTCACGGGGGTTTAGGGTATTTAAAAATTGTTTATTGTCTTTGGTACTAATAATGGAGGAATAAAATCACTTCAGCCTCTACATGAGTGTAGTAGAGGGTACAGGGACTCCCTCCTTCAGGTCAAGAACTAAATATCAGTCCAGAACTTCCTGAATGTTTAGCATGGACACAGTGAGTACGTTCCAATATTTTTTAGGAAGTACCAGATCTACTGTGCATATGCTTAACAGCTGGATGCACATATCCCATGGATATTCGGCATTTCTGAACATATGGTAATCTTTGATGAAAGCATTGTACTTACTGTCTTTGTTTATGATTACTGTACAGCAGATGCACAATTTCATTGGCATTTTCATCAGAAAAATGGAATATAATGCACACAAAATCCCGGGAAAACACAAAAATTTCTCTAAATCCATGTGGACAAGATTTCAGAGTAGAAAAAAGGGTGCATCAGTTGCCAAACCAGTAAGATGACATGAAAAGCTGCAATCCATTATTGCTTTACTGTGGAGGGGATGGAAAGACAAGCAGTGTACCAGAGTGTGTGAATATCTCTAAAAGAGGTATGACAACAGGCCAGGAGCTTTCAGTTAATGTCAGAAAGCTCATGAAAGAAACATCTTAAAAATACATTTAACCATGTATATGTTCTCTTTAATTATTTGCCTATATCTCATCAGCCCAGTGATATGCCAGACCTTTCAGTACTCCAGAATGAAATACACTATGCCCTTGATTCTGTTTGACAAATTAAAAAAAAAAAAATAAAAACATTTGGAAGCAAAAGCAATTTCTGTTTGCTTTGCTGCAAAGAATTTGTATTTACAAGAACAGTTTAAAAAACTCTGCTTTCTAGTACTGCCAAGCCCTCCAAGTCTCTAAATTTAAGCACTATTTGTATTCATTTGGTGACAAAGAGGCTCTGAAACTTTGACATCTGCACAAGCAGGAAGCCATCCAACTACAGCAGGCTGGAGTAATTATAATATTTATGTACTTATAATACCAAAGCTCTGCTCATAATCAGATATAAGACAGGAAGACTCTGATATGTTGCTTTAATCTCAAAAATATCTGATTCATTAGACATCTCCAGAACTTCAGAAGTACTGTGACCACACAAATTTCAGCACAGATCAGAAACTACTTGCTTTCATTCCAAGATGGTCAAATAAGAGATATCACTCTTTTTTTTTTTTTTTTAATGACAGGGCACAATGAGAACTCTCATTGAGCAAATATAATCCTGGATATTTGGTTTATTAACATTGCCCTGAGAGGATTCAAACCACAGTCTGCACTTCTCAAGCACATGCCCTGACTGCTGGACTAGGAGCTACACTTTCTGGAACTCTTTTGCAAGGAACACTGAGGATATGAACACAGATGACTGAGAGGTCCATGGCTACTTTGGTGCCAGTGATACAAGTAGGATAGAGAAGTAGACAGAATGCCACTATGCTGCCTGGATGCTTTTTTATATAGTTACTCTTTTTTTTTTCTTTAAATGATCAAGCCCTTCACATAGACTTTTTATTAGTATAGTATCTTCACTATCTACCCTATTCCTATTTAAATGGTCTAGTTCTACAAAAATAAAAATATAAAACACAGTAAGAGGCTTTACCCTGCCTTCACTGTAAGAGAACAATTTCCACATATAGACAAAGAATTAAATTTAGAAGTTGAAAAAACATGGTGACACTAGTGGAGGGAATAAAAGGGAAAGAAAACATAAAACAATGTTAGACTAACAAAACTCTGACTGGCATGCAACTGTGATGGCTGAGCAGTAAGAATAATCTAAAGCTGATAAAAGTTATGTCTTTTTCATTTTCTAAGATTTAAAGAAGGTTCCAGGTAACATACCTCCAGATATAGCTAAGCTTGATTTGTCCAGCAACAAAATTAGACAACTACGAGCCAAAGAATTTGAAGATGTCAGTGAGCTGAAGATATTAAACCTAAACAGCAATGGAATAGCTTACATTGATCCTGGTAAGAATAATTTAAAATATTGATTAAAAAGTGATTTATGTTTTATTAATTATAAACTTTGATCATGTCTCTAATCAGATATAAAGGTAGCGGGAAATGGATTTAAAAATCTAGAAGCCAGAAAAGAGTAATAACTGTATAATTATGAAAATATTTTCCATTTGTAGATAATGCATGTTTTTCCTGTCAGAGATATGCATGTTTTTTTCTAAGCTATCTTTATAAGGTACCAATAACTATTTTTCTATTGACTAGCTGCTTTCTCAGGCCTCAACAACTTAGAGGAGCTGGATCTGTCAAACAACAGCTTGCAGAATTTTGAATATGGAGTATTGGAAGACCTCTATTTTCTGAAAATACTGTGGCTGAGAGATAATCCTTGGAGATGTGACTACAACATTCATTATCTTTTTTACTGGCTGAAGCATCACTACAACGTTCACTACAATGGCCTGGAATGCAAAATGCCTGAGGAATATAAAGGGTGGTCTGTTGGAAAATATGTTCGAAGTTATTATGAGGAGTGCCCAAAAGACAAGCTTCCCATTTATCCAGAAACTTTTGATCTGGACAAAGATGATGAGGAATGGGAAAGACACAAAGAGCAAACAGTTCAAACAGTAAAGAAGCATGGTGTCATTGTCACCGTCATAGGCTAAAAAGGGAACTCTTTTTTTTTTTTTTTAGTACATTTAAATATCTGATACTCTGAAAAAGAAAAACATGCTGTTTACATTTTTTGCTAATTATACTGATTGTTTGTAAGACTATCTGCCTGCAAAGATTTCTGTGTATTGCAGATAATAACTACAGAATGGCATTAGTTATCCAGCATCCTTAACCAGTAATTGTTTCTGATGATTTGTTCTGGACACTCTTGTGAAATAATTTTGGTAAATATTTGAAACTATAGTGTAGAAATCGATAGACTCAAATGTACATAATGTGGTGGGGAGGGGCTGTCCTACGTATGAACACATCTTATGTGTTCACACAGAAATAGCTGCAGGATTGTGACTAAGACACATTTTGCTTGAATGTATTGACAGTTCTCTATATCTATCAGTTTCCTGAAATATTCCCAGAAGGCATTTCTAAGATTTTTATATTGACTTCCTCTTGTTTTATTGTATACCAAAAAAAACAAACTGAAGACTAACCTTAAATACAGTTCTAGAAAAACAGGAATGGTGGTTGTGATACTGATTAGGATTCAAACATAGAAGGTGGGTTCTACTTGCTGATTTACTGGTGTTCCTGCTCACTCTTGAACGAATAACTCAGCCTCTGCCTCTTCTGTATCTGTGTTGCCTTAAAGCCATGAGTAGCCAAGACATGGTTGGTTCCCAAGATCCAGCTCCACATGCTCATAATTGCCTTGTTTGGATTTTGAGGTAGGCAGAGCTGAAATCTTTCTAGGTAGAATTGTAGGTTGTCGTATCAGTTTGACACAGATCACATGGCATCACTTCCAGGTGACGAGGATCACAGGAAGGATGCTGTGCTCTGCATCCAGCACTCCAGTGCCCATCCAAACTGAAGGTAAGTGTGCTTTGGAGAGCTCTCTGGAAGTGTGGGAAATTCTCAAAGTTCACCCTTCCCTCGGCTCATTTGTAAAATTCACATTACAGCACCTCCTTATCACACAACTGCCTATGTAAATATACGTTGATTAAACCCAGTGATTGCCCTAATGCTACAATAACAGAGCTGTACAGATGCCTCAGCTAGGAGAGAATACCTCTAAAGATGAAATTCCTTGCTACATAAGACACTTAGGACAGTAGGAAATGTGTAAGTGCAGGGTAGATATTCAGGGCCAAAACTTTAAATTTCTCTTGGCTACCACAGAAGAAGTTCTGGAAAACTCCAGGGAGAAAATTTGCTCCTTTAAAGATCTGCAGATGATTGCGGTGCTTTTGCATTCCTCTGGTGCTTTTGCCACAAGCCCAAAAGGTCACACATTTTGTTTTTCAAGTGCAATACAAAGCACTCAGTACTTTTGTGCTAACATGAAATAAAAGAACTACATAAAGGAAAAATTCAGGAGTTATTATGTATGGGAGGAATGCCAAAGAATCTCAAAGCAAACACATCCTATTATTAACTGCATTTCTTCATGTCCTCCTCTATTCAGATTAAGAATATATTTAATGGTGCTTTACCGATAAAACTGAATAATTTAGTAATTTCTTCCACAACATCTTTCAAAAACTTTATAGCAAAAATACAACAGTATCTGACTCATCCCTGTTCCTGGAAATATCTTAAGTAGTATCTCAGCTATGAAAGGTTAATCCTGATTAGATGGAACAGAGAGGAAAATCCCACTTGGCCAGCTATATTCACTACATGGGGTATATTCTGGAAACTTAAAAGTGCTGAAAATTAAAATAAAAAATCTGTCACAAGCAGTAGCCAGCATTAAGTGAAGTTGTCCTCCTCCTCTCAGATTCTGGAAGATTATTTCAGTAGAGAAGTACTGGGATTGATTGAAAAGGACAGACAATGAAACCACAGCAGAACATCTGTTACTGGCAGCACAGTCAATGGAGAAAAGCTGAGTAGGAAAAAATGCATTTATAAACCATATTAAGTTAATTTCTGCAAAGAGTCAGTATTAGGAAAAAAAAATACTAGCTTAAGGTAGACTAAAGTTTGGATAGAAAAGGCAATCTAGGAAAGGAACACAGGATAAAATCTGTATGAGAGACCTGTGATCTCTGTGGTCACCAAAAGGTGCCAAGTGGAAAAGCAGTGGAGTAAGACAGAGGACTAAAAGCAGTAGCCTAATTGCTGTTGTTCAAAGGCCCTGGGGATTCCCAAACAGATAACGAATGTCCCTTCTAGGACCAAGGCTAAAACCTGTGGTACACAGTGATAAATAGGACAATTCTTCAGTAGAGCCGGAGTTAGGGGAGGGGTGTGATCATTCAGGGTTCTCAGACATTGGCACCAGAAAGTGCTACATCTGCTGAGGTTCGTGAGCTGAACATCCTGCCTGTATCCAACAGCACAAGATATTTGGTGACAGCTATTAAGTGTGAAATCTGTGAGGGAGGGATACATCAACAAGGAACATTGTTCAACAGCTACCCAGCAAATAAAACTTTCCATGTGAACTTGTGAAATCAGTGTCAGCTCCAAAGCTCCATGAAAGAGCAGATCTGATTAGGCACCTGGGAATCAACAAATGGAAAGACTTCTAGCAGTGAAGACAAGAATGGCCTGAAGTTTTGAATGCTGGAATTTTCCTTAGATGTCCTCTGAAGCCTTCAAGGAGTAGCTGGAAGGACATAAATTTATTCCGTACTGTCTAAAGCTATTACACATTTCAGTTTTTTCAATGATACAAGAGAATTGTTATAAAATAGATACAGAACTATTCAAGTGGTGGTTTAGTTCCCTACAATTAAAAACAAGTGTGTGTGCTTGGGGAAAGCTCTTCCCTAGCTGGAACCTGTTAGAGTTTTCTGCATGTTGGCATTTGCAGACACCCACACTGAGGATTTGGCAGAATAGACAGCAATTGCAACTGCAAATAATATAAGAACACAACAATGGAAATATGAGATTGAGACAAGGGTAATATAGGTTAGCATGTTCTCCTGACAGTGACTAGTAGCAAATTCCTCAAGAAAAGACTAGGAACAGGAGAAGCATAAAGGAGTTATGAAGATGATGCAGAAGGAGGCAGCACAAGGAAAAAGAGAATAATATATTTGAAAAACACATATATGGGGAAAATGACTAACAATTGATAAAACCTTCAGCGTTATGGGGTTAACTGCTATTTCTCTGAGCTTCTCAAAAATGTACTGTAAAGTACACCCTCTATCAAACACCACAGTCACAAACCACAGTTTAATGCTGACATCGCTATGTTTCTGTACTATTCACCAAAGTCCCACAAGCACTTCCATGTCTAAAAGAAAATTATGGGCATTCCTCTTCCTTTATATGCTCTTTGAGTCTCTCAGTAATTTTTCTCTTGATTCTCCTTCTTTCTCTATCCATATCCAGGAAATAATTGCATGATAGAATTGCATGAAGACAATTGCCTTGCCTTCCTGACATGCAGTACATGTACCAGGAGTGCTGCCTTAAGGGACAAACCACAGTGTGGTTCTCTGCACAGCCACGTGAAACACAGAAAAGATTATTTTGCACCATATTTTTGCCATGACAGAGTGCAGGAAAAATGAATAGATCTGTCAGTACTATGACCACTACTGGAACTGAAACACTTCAAAAAGCTTCTGAGGAAATTTTAGCTCCTGCACTATGAATATGAGCTCCAGCATTTAGATGAAGTTCCCAGTCACACATGGAAGGCAAATGATTCTCTAAGATCACTGAGTAGGTGGAGAAATACCACAGACAGCTGAGCTATAATCCATGCATCTCATATAGTGATTTTTCTTTGGCAAAGTCACACACTGATTTGCCAAAAGTCTGAGCTGGAATCATATTACCATTCACATGCAGATATTAGACAATGACTATTATTTCATGAATACACCACAGATCAAAGTTAGAGTACACAAAAACAATTTTTAAAAACAGCAGATAATTAATTTACAAAAAAAAAAATTAATATGATTAGGCAGCTGAACATATCTAAACCACAGTTAATATAATTTCCTGCTTTAACACTAACAATAAATCCATGTTGGCAAAATCTGTGCAATTTTGGATTAATTTGAAAAGATGAGGTCAGAACTGTAGCTTGGGAAAGTTCAAATGGAAGGGTTTATCACATCTGTAGCCTATAACTGAACACAGTTCAACTCAGTGTGTTAGCTGAAAAAATGTCAAAAGAAGAGAATATCAATATGATTTTCAATCACTAAAAAAAGATAGGAAAATAGTTTTCCAGCAATCTTTCCAGTTTCCACAAGAGCTTCAAAAGAATGGCACAAGTAGGCTGTATGATAAATATCAGTGTTTTAATATAAAAACATATGCAATTAAATAGTGCACTGATTTATATGTGTTTCATGCCTAAAAAGAATTACCGTGTATCTTCAAAGTTAGGAGAAACAGCTTTATAAATCAATGTTTTCTAAAAGCCCCTGTAGACTGTCACATATGACTCATCACAATTCCTTTAAAATAGCACTGAGTAGACGCAAGTGGACATAATCCTTGATTTTAATCCTACAGAAAACATTAATTATCAACAAAAATGGAAAATGTATAGTCTATAGGTACACAAATTGAATTTAGTGTCTTTGATATGTAAGAGAAATGGAAATGGATGGCAACCAACATAATGATGTTCAAATAGATATAATCAACACTAGATATGAATCAGTTAAATAATGTGACAGAAAAGGCAGTTTGTGTATAAAATTCTATCACAACTGTTCTTTACATATTTTTAGTTCTAAACACATTAAACATTACTATGATTTTAGTTTTGTACACAAATACATAAGGAAAACAAAATCATAGAAGGATTTAACATTTCTAAGTACAATCCGTAGAGGAGGTGATGTGGCTGGGTATGATTTATTTTGGCTTCCTTTCTTTTTTAGCTGTCAAAGTTCATTATGATATTGGATTAAATTCTCTCACTAAACAACAATGCTGATATCATTGAGAATGTTATTTTATCCTATGATTTAAAAGCCAAGACCATGATCACATATACTTTTTATTCTTGGCCAATTGGGTTTTTTTGTCACCAATCTAGAGAGCAAATTGTTCTCACCCGTAATTACACAGTCACTTTCTAAAACAAAACAAATCAGACTGAAATTGTTAAAGGTTCAGGGGGGCTCGTACCAGTGTGTAAAAATACATGATGGATGGGTGCAAGGATGGGGCCAGGCTCTTCCAGTGGGGCCAAGTGACAGAGGAGACAAAAGACAACGGGCACACACCAAAACACAGGAGGTGCCATCTAAACACCAGGGAACACTTTTATACCATGAGGGTGACTGAGCACCGGTCTCTGTCCTTGGGAGATATCTGAAAGCTGTCCAGCCACAGTCCTGGGCAACCAATTCTAGGTGTGCCTGCTCAAGCCAGGAGTTGGACCAGATACCTCCAGAGATCCCTGCCAACCCCAGCCATTCTGTGATTCTGTGATAATTATCTCAGGAGAGGTGGATTCTGTCATTCTGTTAAAATAAAGCACATGTTTGCAATCCAATCTTATTTGTCACGTGACAGCATTTCACACATAATATAAACCATTCTATGGCATTCTAGCAGTGTTCAGTCACATGGATACGGCTGGGCCTGAAGACTGGAATGAAGGAAGGGCTGAATTTAAAGTAGTTTTACAGACCTCATACTCACATTGCTTCATTATGGCTGGACATACAGAGGAAAATACAGGCAACAAAATGAGACCATGGCAAGCATGGAATGAATACAGTTTGAAGAGAAAATTACAATTAAAAAGAATATGAAATAATACCTACTTATATTTTAAAGCTAGGCTAGTGAAGAGAATAGCATCCTCACACAATTATTCACACATAACACATATGGATGACATTTCTGCATAATATTTACTACGTTTACATACTAAAATGTCCCATATCCATAACCATTTGCAATACTGAATTACTTACTACATCAGATGCTGAAATATAAATATCTGATATGCAACACTGAAAAATGTGCAGTTCTAAGTATGAAGAAGAAACCAGAAAGGACCACATTTATTAAAATCCTATGTCACTTTTGCTAAAGCAACTTTTATAGAGTGAAAAGTTTTATGCTTGTAATGTAATTACTTTCATACCTGTACAATAATACATCAATGGCAAGAGTTTAAACTTTGATAGCAAAAATACAAAAATTTTATTCCATGTCCTGCCACTGAAGAGAATTTTTTTCTTAATAATACACATTTTCAAAGAATTTTCACTTAAGATATGTATGTTAATAGTAAGATGTCAGCATGAAAACAGAGCAAAAATTCCACTGTGGTTTATAGAAGAGTATTCCCATATTAGCTATGCAACTTTCCATACAATAATGCATACAATAAAACCTGGTTTTCATTATAGCAGTATATTAAGAATGATTTGAAATATGCTCCAGAAAAATGATTGCATACTCTGTACAGAGGTCACTCAAACCATACAGTCACAAGAGAAAATTTGAGACAAATAGAGGCATTGAGACTCAAATGAGTGTTGTACACAGAAGCAATACAAACAAAGCCTTTCTAAAAGTAAGGAAATAATTGCAGATTTTGTTTCACTTCTGGTAATCAACATAGCTAAGAAGTGAAGAAAAAGTGACTACCTGTCTAAGTGTAGAGTGCATGGATTACTGAAGTGTAGATTACCGTGGTTATACTGAAACATGCTTTATAATAAATGAGTCACTAAAAACTGTTGGATAAAAAAGAGGTGTTCTTTAAAAGAAACTTTTTATTTTGATTTATACTCCGTGCAGTTCTACTAAAATGAGCTGGAGTGAAAAACATATCAACTAGAACCCACTTTTATCACAGAGATCAAGCTCAGTTGAAAGAAACATGTAAAAATCAGGAGTATTCTACCAAGATTTAAAAATGTTTTCTGCTTCAACTCAAAGAAACTATTGAAAGGCCATAATTCATTGGCTAAAAAAGGACAAAACAGGCAGGAAAATAGTTGATAATGTGTCTTTTCCCACTAGCACTTAAGCACATATGTAATACATTCAGGTAATTTGCCTGCTCCCAAAATGTGCTGCTGTCCAACAAGTTGTCTCTGTTCCCTTTATATAAACTACTCAAAACAACTTAAAAAGTCAAGTTTTCTAGATTTATGTTCTTATTCTGAAATCTTGGGAGCTTGCTATAGCCACAATAATTTTAAAGATACTTAGGTTGTTCAGAATGCAGTTGGGGACTTGCAAAGATTTTTTAAGGTGCAGAAATGTGTAGGCCCTCTTCAACAGCAAATTCTTCCTGTACATCCCTTCAAAGACCTTCATCCATGATAATTTTATCTGGATCCATCACAGACTTCTCTAACCAAAAGTCTCTTTAATTTAGACATGTGGATTATTTCCTTAACTTCAAAACTCAAACTAATTTAAAACTCAGTGTCAAGACCACAGCAGCCACTTCTAATGCACAGCAATCATTTTCTGTCAACCCAACATCAGGGTACTGTGGTACCACTGACTTTTTTAGGAAACTATAATTTACAAAGAAAATGGTTTCCAGCTGGCCCTGAGGATAGATCTTGTCCAGCTGTAAATACAAACTGGCAGATATTTTTTTCTGCACAAGAGCAGAACAGAAAGCTGCAATAAATGATAGCATACTAATACTTATATTGATTAAATAGCCTGTGATTTTGAAATGATCCATCACCAAATATAATCCACAGTGCCAGAGACAATAAAAGATCCTTATCATAGGTTCTAGAACTTTGAGAAGCCCAGGCATGTTTTATTTTCCATAGTCTTGCTCAGAGCAAACACAGATTTGGCCTGGAGGAGACAACACTCAGTAACAATCTCCTGTGGAAGGAGATTGTATCTACATACTGGATTCACCAGAAAGAGAACATTACGATTCACAGAGGGAGAGAAAGAAAGAGAGAAAGGAAGAGCAAAAGGAAGAGAGAAAGGAAGAGCAAAAGGAAGAGAGAAAGGAAGAGAAAAAGGAAAAAAGAGCTCAGCCTTTCTGCAGCAGATGGTTAGGTGCTCAGCTAGAGCAAACCTCTGGTCAGTCTTCTAAACAGAAGAGCTCTTTCTGGAATTCCTGTACTGAAAAAAATAGTGACAGCTCAAGAAAAAGAAACGAGGTGACAAAGATTTGTAATTCTCTCTGGATCAAGGGAGCTGCAATCTTTTCAAATACAAAATGGAAGCATTTCAGTAGGCTTACTGTTTTTCTGTAATGATTTTTGTTTCCTCTGTACACTCCATTTCCCTAACACCTCCCAAGCCAGTTCTGCATCAGCATCACTGCTCAGTCTTCAGAGAAGAGTGTCAGCACCATCTGTCCTAGCCAAGACTACAGGGACCTGCCCCTCCCAGCACTCATGACAACAAGTTGCCACAGCTCACCTAATGAATGGCATCCTGCAAAAAGAGAGCCACAGAAATTATTGGACCAAGCATATTTAATTTATACATCATAATTTTCTATTACATAATATGTATTTTTTTGTTATGCAGAGCAGCTACACAGACTTACTTGTCTTTTTTTACTTGTGAATCTGCACCCACATTTTCCACTTCTGTATCATAGCTCTTAATATTTGGACATCATCACGATCTTATGCTAGAGCCTTGTTCCACTTTGGCTTTATTCTTTTACTTCTAAAAGTGCAAATGGATCTTCTGGATGTGCAACAAATACATCACAAAGCAGCACCTACAAAAAGAAACTGCAAATTAAAACCTCTGTATTAATAGCAAAGTAGCATCTAGTTATGAAACTGTTAAAATAAACAGATATTTACCAGCATCTCTTAAAATATTGCAAAATAGAAGCACTTTTTTTTATCACTTGCCTTTCCTTTCATTCAATTTTTAAAGGTAATAGTGCATGTATCATCACATTTCAATTGCTAGACTTCAAAGCACTGGTTTTAGAATAGTAATAAAATATGTAGCACTTCTTTAACAATTCCTACTAAGAATTTCACTGCTTTTAATGTGCATTAAAGAAAAAAATATATAGAAGATTAGATAATTTTACTTAATGCAGAATTTATTACAAGTTTAATACTGTGTAGTAAAGAGTACGTTGAAAATTGAACCAGCATTGAAAACAAAATGCAGTTTAAAAAATATCTGCTTAAAAAATATCTGCTTTTCAGCATTGTTTTATCATACAACTTTGCATTATCTTTTAGTAATAATGTACAATAACCAGTGAACCATTTTTCTCATTTGTCCTTCAGCTGTCTTCAGCTAAAGGACATGGATCATTTACTTTTGGACTTCAAGCTCACATACAACAAGAAAATCCAAAGTATATCGATTGTTTAAAGTATATGGACAAACTGCAGTTATTTAAATGAATATTTAAAGGAAACTATAAACTGGAAGTTCTTGTGCCTGGTAAAAATTTCAGAACATGACATGCAATACTGCTTCCCTTCCAAGACATGGCCACTTGCTATTACTAAATTAATGTGGAGCATGTGCTTGAATATTTTTCATGGCAGAAAGACAGAAGTTGTGGATGCCCCACTATCGGAAATGTTCCAAATCAGGCTGGATGGGACTTCGAGCAAACTGATGGAGTGAAAGGTGTTCCTGCCCACAGCAGGGTGGTTGGACTAGATCATCTTTGAAGGTTTCTTCCAACCCAAACCATTCTATGATTCTATGCACCTAAGACCAATATGAAAAGGTGAAGAAAATTATTCATTTGAGCACAGACAAAGTGAAAGGCTACTGTTTTCAGTTCAGACACCTTGAATTTATACTAACCAACACACTAATGCTTTAGCATCTCTTCAGTGTTCTCAACAAAAATGTAATTTGCAAGGTATATCTTGACGTTTGACTACGTTAAGAAAATATTATGAATCCATCACTTATTGTAGTTCATGACATGTAATATCTTTTTAAATAATGGACAGTTAAATGGCTTTCATCACAAATTTTCCTACAGACAGATTTCCCAAAGCCAAGCCCAGCGTCGGTCAGCTACTCCCTCTGGTGGATTAAACCAGGACATGTCTGCCATATCTATGCCATTTTTTAATTCAAGGGGGTTTTGCCTTTATTTTCCCCCACTTTTCAAACAAACACAGACAACTTCTTCTCCTTTTGGTGTTCTGAAAGTTCTCCAACACAAGAAATCCAAACTATAGAGTCATATACTGGATTACAATTCCTCTGTTAAACATTTTAGAATCTTAATTACTTAATTAAGGAAGGAATTGTAACATCTGGTTTTGCAATCTTCATTCAGGTACTCTTCAGTGTTGCTTGGACCATATGTAAAACTGTAAAAAATTATATTTATTATGCCAAACATTTATGCCTGTACAGGTCTGGCTATTTCTATCAGACTTCTACAAGGCTCTCAACAATCTGAAGAAGTCCATCGTCAATGTTTCTCACCTGTTCTTCTTCCTATCAGTGTAGCCATTTACACGCTTCATGGCAAAATTAATTTGGGTCACACAGCAGAAAAAAAGTTTTGCATCCATATTTAATTCTAACATTTTAAGAATACAGCTACTGACGACAGTGAAAGTTGTCATACACAGAGTGTTTGCAGGATTGCAGTTTGCCTGACTTTTAATGAATACTGTTTAAAAGTAGCTTTGGATGAGAACTGAAAGAGAGAAATCAGGCAGGAAGGAAATGCTCAGATGCAGCAGGGAATCCTAATTTATTTGGACAAGATTATTTGGACTCCAATTGTGTTTGGACTATGTCCAAACCACAACCTCCTCATAAAAAGACTTAAGCAAATGGCCATCTTAGAACTCAATATCCTTAATTCCGAGAATATGTGTATAAATGTTCAAAGGTCTCATCTTGGCTTTGATGTTCCTTAATACAAGGACCAGTATCATCTCATTTATCTTCACACCACGCATACTGTAACTTCCTGAAGAAATTAAAATATAATAAAATTAAACGAGAAGCATGGCTGGATATCAGCAAGCACCAACCTCTAAGAAACAAACAAACAAAAAAATAAAAAAGATCTTACACAGGATAATTTTTAACTGGTTCTTTCTTTTAAGAATCTCACTTTAATCTTATCCTTAACTCTTTCATTTTTAGTTCATTAACTTAATGCCACCGCTGCTATAATGCTGTATATAGCTATAATGCTATAACTTTTGCTGGAAAGGTAGACATGAGCTGTTTTTGAAGTGCTGAATCAAGAACTGCACCTCCTGCAGACACAGCTTATATTTTGGTTTTTTGTGCTTATAAAACAAAGAATGATCTAGAGACAGACTCTCAGGAGAGCTACTCAGTCTACATGGTAATACTGCTCTCTAATTATTCTAATTGGCTAAAGATTTCTTTATTAATGTTTCCATGGAAATCTTGGCTGTAATAGCTGCTTGCAAATGCGGTCTATTTTGGTAACTTAAAAGTATCAAGATGTCTCTTAATCTTGTTCATTGTGCTTTTCTTTGAAGGAAACTGAAAAACAGCTGCTGCAGATTTGGAAACAGGCAGAGATGAACGTGTCAAACAAGGAGGAAACTAACAAAATACAGAGCGTCACATTAAGAATCCCAAGGGCAAACTCACCAACTCTGTTTTCCCCACAGTCCTTCATGTTATGACAGTCTCTAACATTACACGGAAGTTTATTTATTTCCGTGCCAACAAAAATACCTAATCCTCCAGTACCTGAAGCGTGGTCCAGCACCACCTTTATCTTTGACAGGCCATTAAAAAGCATGGATATCACCCATAGCACTCAAAGAGAAAGGAATTATCTGTTTGAAACATAAAGGTGCTTCTGTAATTAACACCGAAGAACTTATGAGTATCAAGGAAGGTGCCAGTGCAGTTCACGGGGTTTGCCTTAATTTCAATCCTCGTTTAATACGTTTCAACACGTATTAAAAAGCAAAACAGCCTTGCTCCATCTTGTTTCAATTTTTAAAGTTCTCATAAATTGTTCGAGGCAGGCTAGTGACAAAAGCAGCAGAACAAAAACACGCCCCAGGCCAGCAGAGGACGGTGTGAAAGGGCGTGAGATGCCCTGGCCAGCGCTGAGGGGCACAACGAGAGCTCTGCTGAGGGGCCAAGGGGACCTTCCATGGGGAAGGCGGGGCGGGAGCCTCCCTCCCACCGATGCCACCGGGGGAGTTTGTGGTCCCACCGGCTCCATGGGGACAACCAGCGGGTGGTGGGGTCCAGAGGTGGCGGAGGGTGTGACTGCCCCACCTCTGGGGACGATGAGCGCCCGCGGGGGCCGCTGTGGCGCAGGACCGCCCTTGCCTCGGGCCGGCCTGGGTGATTCCTTCCTCTGAAACAAAAGCTGCCCCGCATCGCTGTGAGGGCCGAGCCCCCCCGCGCCCCGCACACGGAGCTGCCGGCTCGGCATCCCCCAGGCCGCCCGGGGGAGAAGAAGGGCAGATCCGGGGCACACCGCCCGCCTGCCCGGGACGAGGGGGGCGGCGGAGCGGCGCCGGATGGGGAGGTGTCTCCCGCGGGCGGCGCAGCCGCGGCCGGGGCGATGGGGGAGCCGCGGGGAGCGGCGCTGAGGGCGGCGGCGGCCGCTCTGCTCGGGGCCGGCGCCTGCTACTGCCTGTGGCGGCTCACGGCGGGCGGGAGGCGGGGGCGGCAGGCAGGGGCCGCCTGGGGGCCGCCGGCAGGTGAGGGGCAGGTGAGGGGCAGGGCGGGGCAGGACGGGCGGTCACTCCTCCCCGCGGTGTGCGGTGAGGGCGGTGGAGGCTCCGCGAGGCCCCGGGGGGTTCCCGACCCGCGGCCCGGGGGCGGTGACGGAAGAAGCGCCCTGAGGGAGGCGGTGCCTCAGTGCTGCTCGCCGGCCCTCCGAGAGCTGTGCGGAGCTTCGGAGGACTCTGGAGCGTGGTTTATTTTTAGAAAAGCCTAATTTGTTTTGTTTTGGTTTGGTTGGTTGGTTTTGTTGGTTTTTTTTCAAGTCCCCTAAAGCGTGCGTCTGATGACTGTGTTTACTTAATGGACTGATGTGCTGTTACGTTATTAAAGTTATTTGTCTCTCCCCCTATATTCAAAGCTAAACAAAGTGTTTAGATGAGGATGAGAGTGAAAAACGAAATTGGTTTTGAAGTGAGCTCTTGGATTATCATCATTAACTTTGATTTTTTTTTTTTATTTTTTTTTTTTTTATTTTTTTTAAACCTCCAAAGAATACTGTGGTGTTTACCTGGTGAGATGGTGGCAGTAGATCTGTGGAATTTGAAGGACCGGTTAGCTTCTCAGGAGCCATCTCAAGCCAGCTATGACCAGTCCAGCAGTCACAGATCAGGTCTCCAGGCTCTTCAGCTTAGCTAAATAGTTCTGCCTCCAATCTAGTGAAAATGGCCTTTGATGACATTGGTGTCATCCTTTTATGAAAGCCAAGTGCTCCATAACATCTTCCTGACTTAGAAACAGCCTTCCTTAGTTGTTGAAGTGATGCCATGACCAGCAGCAATCTTAACATTGTGGCTGTTACTTTGTCAAAGGACCTTGGAGTAGTAGCAAAATGTCATTATTATTTCTGGAAGTAGTAGTCTTCAAATCAGAAGTTTTGTTTTCCTACAGTGCCCAGACAGATTTCCACATTTCATTTCACGGGCCACAAGGAAAACAAAAAACCAAACATGTTTGGTGAATATTCCTAATAATTTTGAATGGGAGGTTTGCTCTTCATTAATCAGAGAGTAACATACCTCAGGCTCTAATTGTGCGTTCCTTTTATTCTCTGCTTTGAAAAGAGGTAATTTAAGGACTCAGGGAAAAAGGATGGAAAGCTTGCTGTTGTAAAACACAGTCTGTTTACCATGACATACTGCTTGGGTACAATCAAACCTAGAACAACGTGTCCTGCGACTGAGAGCTAAATTTCAGCTTTGTAAAAAATGCTAAGTGGTAACTAAGTGAAATGTCTCAAACTTAGTATCAAGTATTTAATTTTTGAACACTGACAGACAGCAGTCCTCCAGTGTCAACCCATAGCATGGATGAGGACGCTCTACAGAAACTGATTCATTTGCTCCAGGCCACAGATGATCCATTAATTCAAGAGCAAGCTTTAATCACTCTCAGCAACAGTGCTGCCTTCTCTGTAAATCAAGTAAGTATTGTTCCGTAGAAAACAATGTCCAATGCCAGCCAGGCTGGCAGATGAGAGGTGCTGTTTTGCTAAAGTGACACAGGACTGAAAGCTACCATAGCTTGTGCTCTAAAATCCATTTTATGTCTATGCCTTAATTTCTTCTAGCCCAAATAATATAACTTACCAGCTTCACAGAATTCATCAAAGCATAATGTTTGGACAACCTAAAGTCCTTACAGAGTTCTTCTGTTTTGAAAGTGCTGTACATATACTTTTTTTTTTTTGCTTACAGTTATGTAATGTTAGTGAAATGGTTGAATTGGAGGTTAAGCGCTTTGTGTTTCACATCTGAAATTTACTGAGATAAACTAATTTTTTATCCTCACAAAGTCTTACGCTGTTTACATATTAGTAATATTCCAACTATCCAGGTATCTTCCAATCAGTTGAGCATAGGATGAGAAAAACTTTGAGCTGGATACAGATTTTCATGCCTTTTAAAAGTTTAACCTCCAAGGTCCCACTCTTTCTTTTATTTTGTCCTTTTTGTATGGTACTTATGACAGCTGTCTGTTTTGGCTTCTCAAAAGTGGTTTCTTAATATAAATCTCATAGAACAGAATGTAACTGAAGCTCAAGGCTCATTGGTCCATTTTTCATTTTCTTGAAAACAGTACATTTTTTTTCAGTGACAGTTAGAGTCTAAGTGAGAAAGATTAAAATAGTAATCAAATCAAGTGTAATGGAAAGGAAAAAGTTGCACAGCTTCTACCATAATATGAAGCTGCATCTTGAAATTCTGTTCAGTCAAGACTTTTAGGTACTGTGATCTGGCTCAGCTGTTCTACAGAGTCATGATGCAATAACTTACTTTGATTCTTTATAATCTAAAATGCTTTAAGCATGCTTGGCAGGCCAGATTTTAAAAGTGAAGGCATTGTGCCATTGTCTAGTAACACCAAATAATACTTTGTCACTAAGCATTCTTAATTTCAAGGGAGGCAATAAAACAGTATCTGCCAACTGTCTCTCTTTAAACAGACCAGTCTGTTCTGGAAGTCTTCATTCACACATGTCATTTTTGTTAAAATGGAAACTTTGAGAAAAGCCTTTAGCATTTAATTTAAAGTTTTAAAAATCTTATTGAATATCTTTTATATTTCAGGATATAATCCGAAGTTTGGATGGCCTTTCTGTTATTGGAGGGATGCTCTCCGATTGCGTTCCCAAAGTTAAAGAAAAAGCACTAAATGCGCTTAATAATTTGAGTATGAATATTAAAAATCAGGAAAAGATACAGGTAAGTTTCTTTAAAGGAAAAACCAAAGTAAACAAGGCACAGGAGACAGTACAGGACCTTTGGCATGTTTGTTAAAGACAAGCCAGGATGCCAAAATTTTTTGATGAGAGGCATATGAGTCAGCAGATTGGATGATCTGTGCATCCTAAGAGTGAAAAGGTAACTTAGAAATTAATTCCTTCACTGGCACTTATTTTTATTTTAAAATACAGGAAACTAGGCAGCTGCTGTTCAGTTTTCACCAAATGTTATTAAACAGAGATTGTGCTGCTAAGTTTATAGTGGAATTATGTGAGGCAAGATGATTTCCAAACATCCCAAGAACAGCAGCAGTGGTTGTTTAATACAGTGAATTGCAGACCAAACTTGGCAGGACTCAGGCAAGGAGAAAACAGTAATTGAGCCCCTGGGTTTGTGTGAGATGCATCTTTCAGGTGATACTTTTATCTTTAAAGAACAGTGTCTATACATGAATGACAAGTTCCACTGGTAAATGTAGTAGATGCCATGGAAATAAAAGGACTAAGCATCAAGAAAACAAACCCTACTTTTTGTCACTATCAGATTAATCAACAGATCAGGAAGTGTCCAGGCAGAGAGCTGGGGCAGATTTGAAGATTCTCACTGTTTTTTTCAGTAGCTTGATAAAAAGGCAGCATGATTGTATGTGGTAGTTTGCAGTGTCTATAGTAATGGAAAACTTTTATTAAATAATGCTTGCCTATATTTCTATAGGTAGAAAATAACTCCTTTGGTAAAGGCAAAGTAACTTTTTTCTTTGAGATTTATTGTATGTTGTCATCCAAAAGAAAATTTAGTAAAAACAGTTGTTAATGTCAGTGGTCATCACTATTCCTACAGAGTGCTCCAATAAATGAAGCCACATGATTGGAAGAAAGGATTTCATTCCAAGGCTTGCCCTTAGTTTGTTCTCAACATTTAAGACAATAGTTGCTATAAGTGATTTTTTTTTTTAAATCCTTTAACTCCTTAAAGCAGCTGTGCCACTTCGGAGATGGAGTCAAAGCAATTTAGGTTTTCAGAGCAATTTATGCTTCAGAAAGGTTAGTGAGCATAACTGTCTTCTTCTGTCATGCCAATAGAATGTTTGAATATATCCAAAACATAAAAGTACCTTCGTTCCAAGATTCTTCACCATGTTATGTATTCAGGCAGCAACATTCTGGAGGTATTTATGTTACTGTAGCAGGGCCACGGATACTATTTTTTAACAGAAAATATGCTTGTATCAAAAACTATCTCTGTATCTCTTTCCCTTTTTCTCCAGGTATATATCACACAAGTTTGTAGGATCGTTGAGTCAGCTCCCCTCAACTCTGATGTGCAGCTAGCTGGACTCAGACTGCTGACAAATATGTCTGTTACCAACGACTACCACCAAAAGATGATAAACTCAATTCCGTGCTTTCTTCATTTGCTTTCAAAAGGAACTGAAAGGACACAGGTACTGAGCCGTGTTATTGTTGCAAGCCCTTTATGAAGCTGCTTTACTTGCCTCCTTTTTTACTGTTTTTGTAAAAAGTGTTGAGACTGTGCTAAGGAAAAACAAAACCAAACATTCATTAATGATAGCAGATACAGAGTTTGTGCACTAAAATAATCATCTGTATTACTTTCACAATATAAATTCAAAAAGGTTGGAGGGAAGGGAATCTTGCTAGTGGAACCATTGGACTTGAGCTCTACCAAAGCAGTGCAGGGTGTCCTGTGCCTTTGCTATAACAACTCCAGAATTCTTTCCTGGTCTAAACATTGCTACTGCACCACAGAGCAAAGAGAATCTGCATGTGAAAGGGTTCACTGATGCATGAATCTCTCTAGGGAAACATCCTGAGCAGTGATCCTAAGTTATGGACTTCTGTTCCCTTGTGCCTGTTACATCTCTTGCAACCCAGTGACTGCAGTGGGAAATCGTGCTTACTTGGGAATTACTGTAATATTGAAAGAGGAGCTTCAGTCAGGGACCAAACTCAGCATTTATTCAAGATGTTGTGGTACCATCAGTGTATGTGGTTGCTCTCTCAGATCAAAGCCAGTTTTCCAAAGCAGAGATTTCCACTAAACATAGCACACCTATTTTACTTAAGTACAATAAGGAACTTGGCCTTTTCCCAGTGTTTAGTTTAACGACTAGTGTCACAAGGTCCAAGAAAGTACAAAGGTAGATTTGTATATGCTTCTGATAATTTTAAATATAGAACTTAACCATCCTCTCTGTATTTTATAAATATTCTGCAGTTTGCCTACTGGGAGTTGTTTATAGATCTTGCCTTATTTTTGGTGTTGAAGTCAAACTGAGTTTGCTTCTAACATGTCTATACCTTGGTTTTCCCCTATACCAAAGAAGTGCACAACTCAAGATGTTAGTTGACCCATTCTGCCTTTTCCTCTACAAGTCAACACTGACATTACTGATGCCTATTACTGCTGTACTTACTGTTTTGGAGCTTGTAATGAATTTGTCTGCTCCTCATTTCAGATTCAGGTTTTGAAAGTACTTGTGAACTTATCTGCAAACCCAGCCATAACAAGACATCTTCTCAGAGTTCAAGTAAGGTTCTTGCTGCTTCATTTTATTTTTAGAATATAAACACATGTAACTCTTTAGATATGTGCATGCATTAGAAGAATTTTAGTTTATTAGAAATATACATGCAATTCCAGAGCGTAAAATTCTAGGCAGTACTTGGTTAAAAGCAGTAGTTAGAAGTGCACATTCTTTCACAGGCTGGCTTTCTTCCAGATGGTAGTGTAATACAGATCCTGTACTTGCAGAGGGACAGGCACAGGGCCCTATAGCCTTGGAGACAGTGGGTTGGACTTCTGGTGCACCATTCCTGATAATCAATGATGACTTGCAGAAGCCTTTCCACCCAAGGGGTAATACCAAGAACTTTAGTTTGTAATATGTATAAGGAATCCAAAACCTCACTTCCAGGCACACAGTCAGTATATAGATTGAAGACCAGGTGCAGACATCAAATAGAACCAGTACTGTAAATGATCCTTCTCAATAGCTGTTTCTCCAGCCCATATACTGTACCAAAACCAACCAAATTCCACTGAAATCCCCACCCCTTTACTCAAATGCAGTCATAAAGTTACTGTCTCTAAGTGAACTTTCCCTGTGCATCTACTTTCATCTTCATGGAGAACTTGGGGACGTTTGCTGTGCTGGCCTTGGCATACAGGTTTGTTTCAGCTTCATTCCCTCACACCAAAACAGAGTCAGGGGTCGGAATGGTGCTGCATCCTCCTCCCCCTCCCCAAAGTAACTTTCTTAAAATGTGCAGTGGCCTTCATCTGTGAGTTATTTGCCATCAGCAGAGCTAGTCTAGATATTACTGTCTTTTCGTTATTCAAACAAGATCAGGGTAGCTAAATATTCAGTTCTGTTAAAAGTTCATCCTTTTCTTGTTTATCAGAAGTGCTAACAAAAATATTCAGATCACTGCAGAGAGCAAAAATCAACATTACTGAGAAGTAAAGCAGACCCTCTCTTCCAAATGGGAAATTTCCAGCCAGCCCACATTTTGGAGATTGAAAATACAAAGTATTTATTAGGATGTTGATGAGCAAGCCAGTCTTTTCTAAAGAGGAAATATGTGCATAGTGTGCAAGTTTGTGACATGCTTTCACAACATACAAAGTTTCTGGTTTAGGTTCAATTTTTTTTTTTTTTTTTTTTTTCATTTTCTAAAGTTATGGTTACATATACTTACTGCTGGTAATTAAGTATGGAATATTTCTTGAATATCCTAGGTGCCATCATTGCTATTGCTTTTTGACAACTGTATGAACAGAGATATTCTGCTCAGAGCCCTGGCATTTGCAGCAAACTTGAAAAAGAACGTGAACAATGAAGCTGGCACCATAACTGAGGACCAATACAGTGAAGACTCAATTTTCTTTACACTTTGCAGAGACTCTGCCCCATTTGCTCAGAAACTGGCGTTTTTGCTGCATCACCCCGATCCAGAAGTGAAAGAACAAGTTGTGAGAATATTAACGCAGTAGTGTTGTTTTCTAAAAACAGACTGACCTGATGAAAATATTTAATCTTGGGAATGCTATGCTAAAAAAACCTGCAACAAGCAAACAATAAAACAACAACAAATAAACCCTGAATACTACCATATTACTAGGCACAAAGAACATTTAATATAGAGAGCACAACAGATTTTTTTTTTTTTACAAGCAGCAGTAGCTTAATTAACTGCAGTGAAGTTAACCACAACTGTGCAAAGTTTCTACACTTGAACAAAAATTGAAAGGATTTTATTTTGCTATAAAGTTGTCACTTTAAGGAAAGCAGGCATATTTTTAAAAATATTTTATTAGGAGTCAAAGATTATCTGCAACTGCAATTCAGTATTCTCATCTTTATAAAAAAGTCTACAAGAGCAGTATCATACACATTTTTACAAAAGCTTCCTGTTCTGTAGCAGCCCTTGAGCCTGCTTTCCTTGAGGAGAGTAAAGGAGAACTTTACTCCTTTTTTCTGCAACTGGAACATCACTGGGGTAAGTGCTTCTGCTGAACTAACCTCCATAAAATGTAAGTCATCAATCGAGCATTAAATCAAAATGAAGTGGAATACATACAAACATCACTGTAAAAGAACCTGAACAGAGTTTCACTGATGAACAGAAAACATCCTGGAAAAGACTTCTAAAACCAGACTACTAAAAAACTTCCTAACACTTGCATTATAGAAAAAGTAAAAAAGCCATCAGATGTAAAGGCTTGGAAACACGTTTTCCACTTTGTACTGTTTTCAAGAGAACTGTACCACTAAACTGTTACCAGGTGCTTCATCTTTCCAATTTAATATACCCACTCTGCTCTTAAAAAACATTGCTATCTTCTCTTTCTGTAATGCAATAGATGTTATTTTCAAAAGGTGACTTTGCAAATAGCTAAAACTGCAAGAAAAAGATGACCTTGAAACTGCAGCCTACCTGTGCCCTGATCAATACAAGGGTAAAGGTACATGTATCTAATTTAACCATATAAGCAGTTTTAACTCACCAGGAATACAGTTAAGGCAGAAATAGAAGCTGGCATGATTCCCAGTCAGAATTTGGACATTTGCTGCATTGACAGTGAACTTCCCTTTCTCCTTCCCACTTCTAAAACACTGTACAGTTTGTAATAAGCAAGGTACATTACAATCACTTCATGTTGTGCCACTTTTTGTAGACTTAAGGTGTTCTGCTGCTGAATTTAACAAAGAAAAATAAAAGGCCAGACACTAAGAATATACTAATCCCACTCTCCTCTCCTGATGAGGCCTTAAGACTAGACTGTATATGTTTTCTTTAGCTGAGCAGCTGAGATGTCCAGATGTCCCTTTCTGTGTTCTCCAACCTTTTTGATAGAGTTGATCTCTTATCCTTTGCTTTGACAGCTGAGAGAAACAAGTGATATTTTCTAAAAATACATGAAAAGTTGTTACAGTGTTGTCTCAGTTGTCTTTTTCTGGTCTAGAAATACCTATTTTTAAATGCTTTCTTTGTAGAACAATGCTGTTGAGATGTTCTAAAATCATTCAAGACTCTCCCAAGCGCCATCATGCAAGGATGTCTAATTTTTTATTCCCTATCCCACACCCTGGATGGAATCTTATCAGCACCAGGCAAAACATAACAGTCACCATTCTGCCTAAAAATGTTGTAAAGTAATAGATTCAAACCAAAATATGTCTCTGATCCATGGAAGTCAGTATTTCTCTATGTGGCTGCTTATCTGGGCACTCTGTATTTTAGTTTCACGCTTTCTAAAGTACATAATTTTACAGAATAATCTATTGATGATTTTGCAAACAGGAAAAAACCCCAACCTACAACAAAACCAACCTTAATTTTAACCTTGTCCTTCAAAGAACTCGAAACTTCCTGCAGCTTGGTGTCCTCCACAAAATTATGAACATGTAATATGCATTATATCACCCAAATTGTAATTGAAGCTGTTGTGTAAATACAAGGCTCAATAGAGATTTCATCTGAAATACCCTCCCAAAATCAAACCTGAACAACAGAGTAGTTTTAAACCCCTTTTTGAACAAATTCTGGTGAATACATCTACATGACTCTAGAATTACCTTTTCAACTAAAGAAATCTTCATGTTTGTCAAAGTTGAACCCCACCAAAGAAAATAAGCTGCTTTTTCTTACATATAAGTGTAATCTCTATTCCAGAATCCCTCTCAGCTTGAACTTGGACTAACTCCTCTTTGTCTCCTTGTGCTGTTCTTTGTTGATATGAAGATCTATAAGACTTAAAATATTTATATTGGGAAGTCCTAAAAGAGATAACTGTCTAGAGTTAAAAGATTACTTCAGGTTGTTCATAGCATGAAATCTCATTAGCTGGTTTTAATTAGTTGCCAGAAGTTCATGTTTTTAAATAATGTCTTTTTTAAAAACTGTATTAATCTTCATGGAATATGAAAATAAAATGTAATGCACAGCAAGAGAAAAAAACCCACCCAACTAAAAACATAGGCGATCTAGACCAAAACAAATCATAAACAAAAAACAATTTGCCAATGAATTATGAAGGAGAATAACAACCCTTTTATTGGCAACAATAGGCTTTAATTTTTGTAAATTAGCATGGCAATTTGATACAGATATATTTAGCCAAGTTTTATAATACTGAACAATGTTGTAATCTCTCATTCAACTTTAAAATTACAGGGAAGCTCTAAGAAAAAATACCACAGCCCTTGATTCAGACTTTACACTTAAAAATAAAAAACAAAACCAACTTAGAAAAAGGCTGAGTCCACACAAAGACAAGCGCTGTTAAGGGATTGTTCCATTTCATGTGCTGCATTTGACACATTCACACCTAACTTAAAACATCGACAAAACAATGAAAGTGTGCAGAGAAATCTGGCCAGCAGTTAGTTTTACACATCCATGGTGCAATATTAAATTATCTCTCTCTTTAAAAGGCACGTTTCTTTGATCACTGTAAAATTCAGGTTTTGTGGTTCATCAATATATGAAAATGAAGAAGCACTCAATAAAACAATTGTACTGTGCTTGTGCTTTAACAACACAGCTGTAATGGAAGACTCCACTCCACAAAACCTACAGTGAAGCTTTCAAGGTACAGGGCAGAACCTGAAGACTAACAAGATGACAGTCTAACAATGATTAATTCAAGTCAGCCATTAATCCTAAGAATATGTCTTGTGCTGAGATTATTATTGCTGCTGCAAGTAAGATGAAGAGTGTAAAAATAAAACTTTTTATCAGTGGTGTGCATCAGAGTTGAAACTGCAAATTAATCCCAGACAACACCTTTTATATTAACCACTTTTAGATGACATCTCAAAATTTATAACTAGTAAAATTCGTCACGAAATTGGTATGCAAGTTTTAGTTCTAAAACCTGGCGCCTAGAAGTCCAATTCAATCTAAAAAATGCACTGTGTAAATACATAATATTAGTATTTGTACTGTTAATTGCTAGTTCAGATCAAACTGGGCTTACAAGGAACTGCTATGGTTTCAGTTTTCAAACGTCTCATTTGTGCCCAGGTCCCGTGATTCTCCGTGGTTTAGGAGGAAGAAGTCATCTTTTTTCAAGCCGTACCTTTCAAGAGCTTCATTCAGTTTAACCGGAGGATCCAAGTAATACTGGAAAAAATGAGATTAATATCAGGGAAAAGATCCCACAGAAACATTTTGGGGGTGGTGGGGTGGTGGTGGAAATCACTGCTCTAAAAAATGGGGGAAGGAGGAGGATATTTGTCAAAACGTTTGGGTTCATTTTAAGTTTTAAATGCTAAGAATGCTGATTTACAGCTGCAGAGTAAGTAACAAGGCACAGCCTGTCCTCCACAATTCGGTCGCCTTCACTGCATTAACAGATCCCTTCGGGGGAAGCGCTGTCCGGCCAGCAGCTGGCGCTTTCTCTCGCTCAGTAAACCCAAGCTGTCAGCGGTCCTGTCTGAACTCAAGTTAAGGCACTGTACTTTGCTACATTTCAGAAAAGGCACCACCAGGGACAAATCACCTACTTTTTGCGCTTCTAAATACACAGTAACATTTGTACCGTGGGCACTAGTGGCACAGTTTATTGGAAACACTGTGGACAGGAAAGGTTCTGTCCAAGCATCCTGGCTCTGTCCCTGCCTGGGAACTCTGCTCTGCCAGGGAGGAGGTGCACAAGGAGCTGGAAGGGACAGAACATATGACAAATCAGGTGATCACTGTATCAGGAATGAATTAGAAGATAGAGTGGTGCAACTGATACAAAGGACAATGTTGAAAACCAGCTACTAGATAGTATCAGAGAAGATGTAGATACTTCCCATTCACTGCGTATTTAGTTGCTGTCAAAGTACCTGGGTAACCTTCTTATTAGAACTGGGGACTTAAGGGGGAGAAGGAGGGAATTAAAAAAAAAAAAAAAATCGGCAACTCAGAGTAACTCATTTTTTCATATCCTTGCTGATATTTAAGTCTGAATCAACTATTAAAAATACTATTCCATTTATTTACTAGACAGGTAAGATTAATAAATACTGTACTGACCTACAGCCATGCAGTTCTTACTATCTCCAAGTGAGGCACTGCTGAGTTTGCTTTTATTACTGCATATGTGTCCCCACCTATTATGTTCCTCAGCTTTTGGATATCAGAAATCCTCCACATTTGTTTCAGTAACTCTGTACTTTCTTAACCATGGAAATATTTTATGTAATTAGTTAAGAAAAGCTAACCATTGTTTTGAACAGCAGTACATGGAGTAACAACTTGTCACTCATACAAAGGTCACATTTTAAGTTCACATTTACAGATATGTAGGTTCAACTGCACAAGCAAAGCTGCACTAATGACCGGTGTATTACCTGAAAATCTGAACTCATGTAACAGTGTTGCAATTTACCTCATTTGCTAAAGCAAAGGTCCCCCAGTGAATTGCTACAGACTTCTTTGCTTGAACATCAATATGGATTCTTACTGCTTCTTCAGGATCCACGTGCTGGTATTTCATAAACCACCTACCAAAACAGAAAGTAACATTTTTTTGTGTCACCTAATCCAGTGCGAGATTTCTTCTTTACTTTCATTTGGTAAGTTGCAAAGAGGAAAAAATAAAATTTATATAGTCACCTAATCAAAAAAATCATGAGCATGTACACCTGAACAACATACAGAACACTCAAAACTAGGAAACTAACATATACCAACATGCCCTTGAAACAGCAGCTCACGTATTGCACTCCCCTTTTCAAAGGGTTTTTTCTTACCTATATTTTCAACAGTATAAGGACATATCACTGGCGCCTTGAGGCATTAAGGCCAAAAATTTAAATCCTACCCTGAAAAAACTTCATGCTAGCAGCGCACACCAAGGAGCGTGTGCTTCAGAAACAGCCCAAGAGAATGGTGGTAAATCAGAAGGGAGAACCTGGCAATTCTTGAAAGATACCAGATTTTTACCTTTCTGTTCAGTCCTATCTTCCTTTCCCAGCCCATACACACTTCCCTTCCAGCATTATATGAGCGGTATCATCTAGAAGTTCAGATAACCCACCGTAAGTAGGATAGAGATGCCTAAACAAACAGAGCTTTCACACACTATAACTGAGTCATCTTTATCTCCAGATAAGTTCCAAAACCAGCATAAAGCCTGAAGCAAGAGAAAAATGTGGCAAATGGCATGCATCTGAATGGGCTGGATTAAACTATGCTGTTTCAGGAAAAAAAAAAAAAAATCACAGAGTAATTCCAGATTTTTACTCAACATTTTTCATGGAAGAAAGACTGCCAATTCATCCTGGCTGTGCTTAACACTGAAGGAAAAACTCTCCAAAAACATCACACATACACAGACAGGCAACCTGGACATTTCAGTTCCATCTTCTAATTGCCTGCTTTTTTATTTTTTTTCATTCAGCAACATCCCTTTGCCTCGGCAATTTCCTTCTTTTGCCTCTATATTCAATTGTATCTTCTTAATAAAGCACACCCACAGTTTTAACTTCTGGGTGTATTTTTTGCCATCAGTACATCAAGTCATTTACGTATTTTGATCAAACTTTGATTTTCGTACCTTGGCTCATAAGCTCCAATGGGGATGGCTGCAAGATCGAAAGGTCCAAACCTTTTACCTATCTGTTCAAAAGCTAAACAATATCCAGTATCTCCTGCAAAGAAAAACCTATTCCAAGGACCCAAGACAGACCAGCTGCCCCAGAGAACCTTGTTATCATCTCTCACAGTCCTTTTGCACCAATGCTGTGAAGGGGTGAAGACAAAAGTCACGGCGTCGTGCCCAGGGACGCAGTTCTCCTCCCACCAGTCCAGTTCGATGACATTCTCACAGCCACATCTCTGCATCCACTGCAGGAGCCCCAGCGGCACAAACCAGCGCAGCTCGCTCCCAAAGCGTTCGTTCAGGCTCGTCACGGTGTTGTAGTCCAAGTGATCGTAGTGGGTGTGGCTGATCAACACCGCGTCTATTTTGGGGAGCTGCGCCACCGAGCACGGGGGCCTTCGGAAGCGCTTGGGACCCACCAGCTGGCTGGGGGATGCTCGCTGGCTGAAGATTGGGTCAGTAAGAAGTACAAGTTCGTCCATTTCCACCATAACTGTGGCATGTCCCAGCCACGTGACTCGCATACCAGCTCCTGTCTTCCCAGCAAGCTCTGGCTTTTGAACAAAGTAAGGTTCCAACACTGGAAGCTCTTTATCGAGTTCCTAGCAAGAAAGAACACAATACGCGTGAGAAATTTCAGACTGTGCTTGGCCCTGGAACAAAAACTGCATACAAGGCACAAATCAATACAGTCAAGACTTGTACTTTGATTATGTTTTTATGGAATCAGAGAACTGCAGCACAAAATAGATGCCTTTTTAATGGCCATTTTCCCAGCTACTGCCTCCTAATTTTATTTTAGTTTTTTGCAACATTTATGCTTCTCTGTTGAGAGAGACCTACTGATAGGGTCTGAGAGCATTGCAGTGAAAGCACTGCAAGGCACTAACAGCATCCCAAGAAGGGCTTTGCAATTGTTTGGCCTTCCCTGACCTGAAAGAACATATACATGTATATAAACACAGTCACTTAACAAATGCTGAAGTTTAGCTGGTGCAACTAAATGATGCATCCTCCAAGTCCTAGCACAAATAAGTCACAGATGAAAGAGGATGCCACGTTTCTAATAGCACTCCACAAAAGTTTTGTTAGCCTTTATCAGACCCCCCCTCTCTCCCCATTACATCCAGTAGCAGCACATGGAGGTTAACCTCACCTGGCTAATGTCACTTTCTACAATTGTCTTCCCATGCTGCCAATAATTCAATCAACATTCATAAAACATGAAATCATTTTTAAGGAAAACCTTAAGGTACTTGGCTATGCTTCTTCTGATGTTTTACGGAAGACTTTAAGGTAATTAAAGTTTAATTATTACTGAATAAATCACTATACTGATCTCCCTGCATGTTCAGGACGCAGCCCCATGACTGACTTGAAATCAACCTAAATCCATTCTCCTGTGTAACATTCTCCCCTCTTGTTCCAGCATGAACAATTATGCAGTCTCCACTCAAGTCTGACAGGTCAGAGAACTGATCTGGCTGAACACTGATGCAGAGGAGAAAAATACACAGCTTTCATCTCAGTTAGCTCAAATCTGACTCCATGTGTAGCCTCAAGCTGGCACACAGGAGGCCACGGCTGTACATTACCTGTGAAAACCCATCGCCCAACCACCACCCATTCTCTCATCCTCAGCTGGAATTACTCTCTTCACTGCAGTTTGGTTGAGATGTTTATGCGGAAGTTTTATGTGTAATAACAATAGTTTTCCTATTAAAAACCCTAAAGAGTCTTCTCAGAGTTCCTGATCATCTTCAGCTTGCCAACAATGTGGCTAAGGCTCTCCTCCCAAACAGTTCTGCACTCCTCATGTTGCTTTAGAAGAATGTTTGTGTGTTAGGCAGCTTCTTCAGACTCCTGACACTCCCTGGTAATCACAAATATCCCAGCACCTCTGGTTCCTAGTCAAGTTCTCCCTGTGATGGTTGCTGCAATTATTCTCTCAGCCTACCACAGATTAGCACTATAAGTGAGCTTAGAGCTGACCCTGTGCTCTGTAAAAAGTTCAGCTGATGCCGAACTTTTGTGATAGTTTAGGACTCCAGGAGTTGCCTTGCTAAAACCATCCTGACAGCTTCAGGGGAATTACTTTCTCCACAATATTTTATTGATTTGGAAGGCATATGTTGGGAAAAACAAAGCACATACATCTCCATCCCCCTGCAATTCTACTGTAAATAATAAAATATTCATGAAATTGCTTTTTCTGAGAGCTAATGGACAAGACATGACTACTGAAAAAGTTTCATTACTGTCTACATGAATGAGAAATAAATAACCTTCTATAAAGCTGAATATAAGGTTAATACAATACAACCACTAAATCATACAAGAAAAGTTGGAGACTTAGACCAGGATAAATGGCTGCTTCTCCAAGAAAGAAGAATCACTTTCTTATCTCTAATTCATTCTCAGCACATGGGAACAACAGTGGCCACAGAAATCTGAACCACAGAGAGTGTTATGTTGTGACACTTCAACTTAAAAAAAAAAAAAAAGTCGAAGATGCACAAAACTAACATAATACTCAAAAATGGAAGTTCAGAAAAACAAACAAATTACACATGGTTAAGCCAACAAATCAGATTATATCAAAGAAATTAAACTCAGATGCGGAATTTAGTAATCAATTGTCATAATGCAATTCAGGTCAGTAAGTACATTTTTTATGGAAAATATTCTTTTTAAGTAGCAGGTTTTAGAGTTAGGCTATTTTCTGAGAACTAAATTAATTCACCTTATTTTTGCTGACATTTGATACAAATTAGTTTTTAAAATTAGCATCATGGAATATTACTAAACAATACTAAATGGATGAAGAACTGGCCAATTAGCAGATGTGAACAGTTAGTCCTTAACTGGGACTCAAACATATTGTACTAGTTTTGACTGGGATAGAGTTAATTTTCTTCCCAGTATCTCCTATGGTGCTATGTTTTGGATTTGTGCTTAAAACAGTGTTGAGAGCAGACTTGCACAGCAGCACAGCCAGTTGACTGGTGGTGCACAAGAATCTGGGAAGGGACACAGCTGGGACAACTGACCCCAGCTCAGAGAGAGATCCCAGACCATAGGATACTGCACTCAGCAATAAAATCTGGGGGAAGGAGTAGGGGGGACATTCAGACTGGTGGCATTTGTCTTCCCAACTAACTGTTACATGGGACACAGTCCTGCTTTCCTGGGCTGGCTGAACACCTGCCTGCCCATGGGAAGTGAATGAATTTCTTACTTAGCTTGTACATGCAGTACAACCTATTAAACTGTTTTTATCTCAACCCGCAAGTTCTTTCATTTTTCCCTTCCAGTTCCTCTGGGGTGCAAGCGGTGTGGGGGGTATAAGTGAGCAGCTGACTGGGGCTTGGCTGCCTACTGGAGTAAAACCACAACACCCCTGCACTATTAACTACCTGTTGGGGTAGGCACCCAAAACACCTCTACACTATTAATAAAGGCTTTACAGGAATGTCACTAGGATTGATGCTATTAAGTATTTCAAATGGTTCATTAAAGGTAGAACTAATTGCTATAAAAGGCACTTATAAAGGTCGCACAGACAGGAAGATTGATAAATAGAGAGGAACACTGTTCAAACGACTGCTATTGGCCTACTCATGAAATTCTGTGAACAAAAGTTTAAGATAAACCAAGAACACAAAGGCAGTGTAACTCGCAGATCTCATATAGAGCTTGTGCTTTCCAGGCCTCTGATCCAAATCAATGATTCCCCAGAGGATGAGATCAGAAATCAGGCAGGTTGTTGAGCTATTGTAGTAAATTACACCAGGAAATAGCAAAAAAAAAAATAATTTTCAGCACATGGGGTTTGTGTTTATGGTTGTTTGGGGTTTTTTTTGTATTCTACAAAAGTGCACCAAAAGCACCATTTAAAGCAATAAGGACTCATTACTCAACTCATAAGATTTCATACTAAAACACAAGTCCTATTATCAGTATACCTCATATGAAATTATTAAAACTTACACAACAAGACAAAACAGCCTAACAGATAAAATACAGAATCTTAGGGAACTTTTAACCTCCTATCGTACACTTTGTTCTGTGTCAGACTAACCAGAAAGATATCAATACCAGAAGAATTATAACAGATCTTTGAAACATGTCATTAATGTCAAATCAGCTGCCAACAGAAGCAAAAGGTGCTTAATATTGTCTTATCTTCATCACTGAAGTAATACAGAAACTCTTCCTGCTGTGTCCCTTCCCCCCTCCCACGTTCTTCTTTCCTTCCTAATGCAAAGCAAGAACAAACACATGACAGGCTTTGGTAAGACTAGCTGATTAGCTTAGGATTTTTGGTGCTTAGTGCATACTGGAATACCACGGGATTTTTGCAGAAATGAGAACAATCTAAATTGTTGATCCAACAACTAATAAGTAAAGATCCTCCAATAGCACTGAGCAAAGTTATTAATAAAGTCTGTAATGAAAATACAAGAAGTCTGTGCATTCTGGATAATGATATAGGCTCGTTGTGAAGGCATGATTATAATACATATAGCTTTTCCTCAGTGAAGTACAATAGTATATCCTGGATAATATGATTTATTTTTTTTTTACATATGCAAAGTACTTGGTACAGATAAACTGAACCTGCACAGCATAGGAGGATAACACTAGGCACACTCAGTGTGGAAAATGAAGCAGGAGTCTGCTCGAAGGACATACTGTCTGGCAGTGCACAATAAAATACGAAGCTCTTAGTTTGAATTTTAAACAAGCTCAGATGTGCTCTACAGGCCCTTTTAGGTGTGGAATAAAACTGGTTGGAACAAGCATCCAAATGGCTGAGGACTCCAGAAGTGCTTTTCATTGACCCCTATCAAGATTTTCTTATTTCTGATTTACTTCACTGAGCTCCTGAATAATTGCAGGGACTTAATTAAAAAATGTCATATGCAAACAATAAAATTTGTCCAAAATTAATCTCAGCTGGATCACAGAGACAGCTTTTCAACTGGTGTTTTGTAGATTTCTTTGTGATCATCCTTTACTGTAGGGACAAACTGTAAATTAAAGGGGAGTGCTGCAGTTCTCCACTGCCATCAACTCCACAGTCAGTCACTAACCAGGTTTCTGGCTGGCACTGGGAAGATGCAAAGCCTTGTACACATATCAAATAGGGCAGAGGTCAAAGCACCTAAAAATGTTAAGGTGTGAATTTTATGCAAATGTGGCCAGCACACACTAGAAAGCTACACACACTGAGGCAACTGCTCTCACCATTACAAGGTGCAGATCATCAAATTTTAAAAAAGAAAAATGGCTGAAGGGATCCCAAGACCGAAACGGGTTTGCCGTGCTTGTTTCTGAAGTCAATTCTTTGTTTATTATAGAATAATTACAGCCAAGATTATTTCTTCCTTAAATATGTTCTGTGCCACATATCCTAAAGACATCCCCAAACCTCTGACCATCATATGTTAGTAACACAGCTTTTCTGTCCATAACACTGATTGAATTCCTTCCTTCACAAGTAATTCACATTAGATAAAATTGAAAGCTCTTTACTAAATCCTGACTGAGATTTATAGCCTATGCATACCTTCTTAAAAGCATTATTAACATCTGCCTGTTAACAAATGCTGTCTCTGGTTGTGCACCTTTCAGCACAGCTTTTCTGAAGTGCAGTCAAAACATCAGAAATACACTGAGAAGTAATCCTGTCAAGACTGTAGTCATCTTCATACTTCCTGTGGCCACAAAGAGAACCATGGCTTTCCAGTATCCATTACTCTTTGGGGAAAAGAAGCTTCTCTCAGAGGTTGCTTCTCCTGTCTCCTTCTTTATACACAATATCTGACAAAAGCAACACACCAAGAACAAATAACGGTGCTTCACAGTAAACTGTCAGTGTACTTTACACTGTCAGTGTTTCAGTACAAATATCTCCTAAGGTTAGTTTTAACATACGCGTTTTTTTTCTTCTAGTGTACTGAAACAGGAAAAACATCGATTTGCCAACACTTTCATAGGTAAGTGACAGCAACTCTTTATTAAATTTTCAGGAAAAAGGTGTAATGAATGTATTAAATGGCAGTCTAAAACAAAAAGGCAAAACTTTCAAAATTAGATATGCCACAGCTATTTCATGCAACAAGAATTATGTTACTAATATGCTTCCTAAGGCTACACCTATTAGAAAGGAAAGGGCGTAACTATGGTTTATGACTGAGCTAGGAGGCCATTTTTGTTGGTTTTAGAAATATAAACTGAGCTGGATGAATCAAAGGCAGTGGAACTAACAAAAAGGAGACAAAAATTAAAGAGAACCCACCTTTTGAAAATAATGAAGTGATGATAAAATCTGAAAAGTAAAACTTAAAAAACCTCCAAAAGATGCCTAATGAGGATTGGTTAGAAACTGTCCTATTTTATTGATTAGAGCAGAGGTAAAAGCAGCCTAAATCATGAAAAGAAAACATGCAAGTATTTACCTCTGAGCCTGGCACATTGCTGTTATTTTTTTCCATGAGGGACCATTTCAAAACATTTGGCAAGGTTGGCGATTTCCACGTTGGCCACGGGTTGGCAAATCTCCCATCTTTGCCTCTCTTTGATTTAGTTACATCCTCTTCCAATCTGTAATCCAGCCTAAAGCTTTTCCTGAAGGTCTTGGAAGAATCACTGCTCCCAGAACCACGACCCGAGTTCTGACGTTTCTTCACTGCTTCTTTAGGGTACTGGTTACACGCAGTTGAAGGCTGCTCTTCATCCGTGTTCTTATCCATATCTTTTTCAGAAGAACTAAAATAAATTTTCAATTAATCAGTATTTTCTTGGACTAGCATCAACATTCATAAGACTGAATGTTCTCACACACATTAGAAACAAGCCTCTTGTTTTATGATCCACTGTATTTTTTTTTTATCACCAAAATATGCCTTTAAAAGAGTCGCTATTACACAGCAGCCTTCACAAACATGCTGTGGCAAGCAGACATGAGATCTCTTTGTAGTTCAGGCTGAATTTTACTCCCTGGAATGCACAGCTTCAGATACTAACACTATTATCTACCAACTGCAAAGGGGAGGGGGAAGGGTTCCTTAATTTACATTTTGGAAGAATAGTAATTCCTACTGAAACTTATGACATTCAGTGCCTGATGTAATATGATCCTGCAAATCTGTCCAAGAGACACTGGAACTATACAGTGCCTTGGGATTTGCCAATATAGTGGCTTTATTTTGTAGTAAGAGCAGCAGCCTCATGGAGCATTACCAACACTTTCCTTATACTGTCAAGAGGCACACACATGCAGGAAAGTCAGAACACAAAAGATATTTGGTGCTATTTCCTATTTTGCCTAGAATAAAGGAAAAGCTTAATGGAATAAAGGTAAATGTAACAATTTCAAATACAATTCCAATACACATTTAACTGAACTCACTGGTGAAAGGCCACAGGAAATTGAAACATCTCAAATCATGGCTGCAATGCTTATTCTTAATTCCATTGTGAAATATAAAAAAAGTAAGAAAATAACTGAGAAAAGTTTATCTCTATGAAGTCGCAATTCTGGCACATTTCTTAGAAAACTGTGAACTCAGTAGTCAGAATCTCTCTCCAAACTGCACTTAAGTGTTGCAGAGTTTAGGAATATAATCTCATTGTATCCAAGGTAGGAAAACAAATATCCCTATATTATTTTAAAAGTTGCTGAAGCAACTCAGTTGAAGTTAAATGCTTCAATTTCTCTATTTACTTTCAACTGAAATGTTGAAAGTAAATACACTGCTCTGACAGTTTTAAAAAAAACAAACAAAACCCCACAACTCCCAACCAAACAAAACAATAAAAACAGACAAATAATACCAAAAAACAGTTGCTGTTTTAAAGAGCGCACAGCTTTCCAGTACCTACAAACTCTACCTGGTAAAAACTAGAAGATGACCAGTAGTGAACAGACAGCACGACTTACGGCTGTGGGGCAGGAATAATTTTTAATGAGAAATTGTGATGTTTGTCCTGTGGAAAACTCTCCACCACACGTTTTAGCCTATCTACCATTTCACTAACTCAGATGCTCCAACTGCAGCTGTACACCCAGAAACACGGGGCTGATGTATCAAAGCCAGTCCACTCAAACAATGCTGTCAGAGAACAGAATTGAACCCACAGTTTTCTTAGGAATCACATAACTCAATGTACCCCCCACAAGCTCATAATTACAGGGAAAATGAAATATATTGTTCACTACAGCCTTGCAGCTAAAATATTACACACATGTAAGAAGTGTTACCAAATTGAACCCAAATGCATTTACTGGTGATGCTCCAACTTCAAATGCAGAGTCTGTTCCCGCTATTTCAGCAGTAACCGGTTACTAAACACTATGTACAGAATCAGTCGCAAAGATATGACAATTGATAAATATTGTGAAATTTTCTTAACAACATTACCATTATTTTACCATACAACAGAGATACAATATTAACACATCAAAATTCACTTTTCATAAAGAAGCATCAACAACATTCAGAAAACACTGCTGACAGAAGTTTTGATACTCCTGCTCATAATCTTGTTTTATGTAATTGCTTTGTACTCCAGTTTCCCTGTAGTTTTACTGAAACTACTCTATTTATGTATTTTCTATATAGCATTAAGATATCACATCTGCATCATAATTTAAATGTAACTGTTTATAGTTCTGGGCTTTTTTTCCTCTATTCCACTAAACATTTACTGGAATCAGCCTTCAATGAAACTGACCTCCAATACCATTTATAAATGCTATTAAAAAGAATCAGTGCCACAAAAAGGCAGACAGAATACCCCCAAAAATTCTAATGGATATTTTAACTAGTACTTTAACTAAAGAGGGTTGAGTTTAGGTATTTTGTCTGGCATTCCTCAAAGAGCATTCTCAATGCCGAGTCAGCTTATTAATTTAGCAGAGCATACAAGCAGAGCATAAAACATCCACTCTTCTAGAAAGCATCATGAAAACAAATCACAGAAGTTTAATCATATAGGTACTTAATTCCAGGAAATTCATCTGTTAACATCTCAGATGTCTGATTTTTTAAATATATATAACTACTGTAATTATTGTTGCTACAAGACATTTTATATTAGAGACCGGAGTGCCTAAGGTTTTATTTTTAAGCTTCTGTTTATCTATTCATTTATCTCTAAAATAGGTGAATTCTACTTTTGCTTGAATTTTCATATAAACCTTTGATCTTATTCTGAAAGTATAAACCTCTAGGGGAAGCAGGGATCAACTATACTGATTAAACAAAGACAATGCCAAAGCATTTAAGGCACTGCAGGTATCTGTGTGTCTGCCAACATATTTTCCACATGATGCACATACATTACTTTCATTAGTATTTCACAAGCCACTCAAGGGATAAAAGACCTCAGTGCTCACAGAATACTTTAAAACTTTTACATGCATAAGAAAGGGACACATTTACAAACAATTAACTCAAAGTATTCCCGATGAACTGTAGATTCCTTTGAAGTATCAATCTTGCCAGTTCACTTCTGTTTAAACTGGTAAAATATATCCTAGAATATTCATGACATATCGTAAAAGAAATCTAAGTTTTCTTATTAAAAAAAAAAAAAAAAGGTAGATGATAATTTCTTGAAAACCAGAAGTCGTTAGTTTAAAATAAAACTTAACCAACTATTAGTCCAAGCAGATTCTTACACTTCTGCAAAAAGAAGCATTTACAGATAAGGAGATCTGGCAGGTATATTTTAAATATTAGAAAACACACAATCAGAAATGAGTTTTCCGCCAGCTTTCCTAAATTCTCCTCCCCCCAAAAATAATAGTTTGGCACTTGAGAAACTAATTCAAAGACTTGAATGGCAGCAAAAATTATGAGCTATAGAAACACCAAAATCAAACTGGAATAGAGTCGCGTTCACTTGGGAGGGACAGAGGGAAGAGGTAACACCCTTGGTGAAAATTTATAGTTACACAAAGTTCTAGAAGAAATCTTCTATTTTCCATACTTTTAAAAGGAAAGAAAAACTCTTGTGCTACTTAAAAGCATTAAACTGCTTTTCTAACAAACAGAGCCCATCCTTCAGGATGAGGTGACTTACCCCCAACCAAGGGCAAGTGGATTGACACCATCTGTAAGAGGGGCTCAGGCAAGATGCAAGGCCACCACCCTCTCTGTGCTCGGAGACTCTTTGCTATGTCAACTGAATTCAGAAAAGAAAATGGACCAAGACACACAAACTTCTAAAGGAGACCATTAGTCAGGCCAAATCCACGAGGCCAGGAGGTTTTCTAGACACGGAGAAGAGCACCACTGGCTGATGAATAGGACGAAGCCCAACATGAATCAAAAGGCAGAGCTCACATAACTGGTTTTCCAGCACCAAGCACTAAGGCACCCCTAGCAACCCACAAAGCAAGAGAGAAGTTGTAGATCAGGCAGGACATGGTGTGGAAAAACCATGTCTCATGCCCCACTAAACCACTTTACACCTGTAAACAGGATATAGCGCTTAGGACAACAGGTTTGGGGTAAAATGCTTATTTCAGTGTTGCTGAAATAAATGACATAACTGAAAACTTGGATACAAACATTTTGGCCCTGAGCCTTCTGTTTATTTAGAAAAGTAATAAAAATTTAACCAAACATTTTAATTCTTTCCATTCCAAGAGAAAGTTGGAAACAGGACACAATAACATTACAAGAAGCACTCTGCCACTGAAATTTTTCTTTTTAAATGGTCTTTTGAACAGAGCAGAGCTTCAAGTCAAATTACTTGAACTTTATTTGAATACAAAATGCATTGGCATAAAATCTATTGTGTTTTCACCTTCTCCATCCTGTCTCCTCTAACATCTGCTACTCCATAAAAGAAATGGATGTAGTTTCCGCAGCTCACTATACAGCCAAGCACAGACATGCTACTAAGCATGAAGTCTGCCAAAACAGATTTATCATTCTTTTCTACACAGAAACGTGGTCCTTATTTAACAAATCCATAAGTCAGAAAGTCAAACAGTTACTATGAAGCTCTGATTTACTGGAATCCAACAACATCCCCAAAACTTTACAATTACCTTGAAGACATTCCATAGTTTTGCAAATGTCTTTATTTTTTTGCCATTTTTGAAGCAAAAGTCTTGGTTCATTTTTAATCAGTCTCGGTAGACCATATCCAGAACTGGGCTGCACTACACATCACCTAAAGGGGACAGCACACAATTCTCAGCAAACTCACACCACTGTAGCCTTACCAATGCAAGACTGAGCTTTCTGCAAGCCACATACAGCTACCCAACTCAGAAATTTTCTTTCAATGCACATATTTTTACTAACTGCAAAAAACCCATGCATTTTAGCTTGAAACAAAAAAATTATTTCAGCTTAAAGGAAAGCTATTTGCAAACACTAGGGAGCATGTAAGTAATTGGCTCCAGCAAGCTCTACTATCAAATGACTGCCAGCTAAGTTTTGGCTGTGCTTTTATTTTTCCTTCAGGTCTGAAATTGGCTGCTTTAATTAATGAACAGTTTGAGACTGGAAAATTCTGAATGCATTTAAACTTTTATTGTGCAGTACTTCAGGCTGTTCCATCATACCATTGCAGATTTTGCAAAGCAAGAAGCTGAGCCTTCTGCAAACTGTACACAGCTACACATCTTGGAAGTTTTCTTTTACTATGCATATTTTTTTATGGCTGCAGCAGCAGTTGCCCCAGCAATTATTCCAGTTGCTCTTGGTCTTAGGATTTCACATAAATAAGCTCTCAAGCTTGCAACTAGATGATCTGTAAATACTTTTATTTTTTGAAATTTCGCATTAAAATCCCTAGCAAGAATAAGCACGGCCAAAAATTTCATTCAATAGATCTGAAAGTATCCTGACTCTCTAGTGACCTTTTGTGCTGTTAAAGAAAGATTAATAACAGCATTGATAACAAAAAAAGAATAGCTCTCTCCATAAACAGCCTTAAGAATTAGAATGAATCTTTCTTCTTAATTCTTATCTAGTTTTGAGGATCAACAGTAAAACAAAGCAAAGTTTTATTTAGACATCATGGAGAAAAAAAAATCAGTAACAAAAAAACCCAAATGTGAAGCATCCACCCATGATCATCTGCTGTTAGGCTTATTCTTACAGCAGCTGTAGTACTTAAGCAGCCACTGCCGTGAGCCAATCCATTTCTGCCCTCATTACTTCTCCAGACTTGCCAAAACAAGCTCTTTTGTCCACACAATGAATTTATTTAAGAAACTAATCTAGCTGATAGTCACTTCTTACCTTACCATCCCTTGAGAAGCACTTAATTTTCACTGTGCAACCATGCAAGTGTTTACACCAACAAACTGGCTTGGACAGGGAGGGGTGAGAACAAGTATATACTGTTGTAAACAGAAACTACTTATGCCAGTGCTGGTATTAAAAAACTAATTAATAAATACTCTCCATTTATACTCTCCAGTGTAGCTCAGTTACATACACCACCAAGTGAGGTTCAACAATTCCACCTACCCTTAATGTGTTTCATTTTCCATCTATTTCCTATCCAAGGTTTCATTCACATTTAGTGCTGATGCTGCTGAGAGTCTCTGACTGCCTCCTCAGACAGTAACGTTTGACATTATAACCGAGCAAATTCAATAGCTACCTCCCACCCACGAGGCAGCCCACTCCCGTTACTGCACATTCCACCCCTGCTTTGCTGGCATTCATTAGGGCAACCAAACTAACAGAAAGTTATTCGTGCCTATCAGCTACACCCTTACACGCCTCTGGATACAAATGCAAATACGCTTTAGAGTCAGGCCCATCAGTAGTCCCTGGAGCCAGTTATTTCTCAACCCCGGTTTAAATCTGACCAGCTACAGGCATTGTATGAACTGCATAAAGATGTCTCTTCCTGGATCTGGGACAATACATAACTATCTTCCCTTTGCTTCCAGGTGCCCCAGCTGATTGTCCCTGCCCAATACGATCATTTTGAAGTCCCTGAATATGTTGATGAACTGTATTTAATATGACAGAAGTTTTCTGTTACATGCATATTCTGTCTAGGTTATGATCCCTGATATGACAGTAGCTGTCCATAGGGGATACACATTTTAACAGAGATGACAAATCTAGGAGCCAATTTCTTTAGCAATATGGGCCTATTAAAATATGTTATTTTCCTCTTTACCCTCATCTTTCACTGCAGTCTTGAATAAAAGAACCCAGAAGCTGGCATGTGGCCACCACATTTAAAAGAGCAGCCTAGACTATCATTAAGATTAAGCACAAGAGCAGTGTAATTCCATGCTATTGCTGAAGCAATCACCGAAGGGAAGGCAGAGTCAAATTTCCCTACACCAGAAGGGAAATTGCTTTCCTTTGCTCTCCCTAAACAACTAATTTCATATGACTACTTAATGTACAGGGAAGAATGCTGAAAGCACAGGGGCTGGAATGAAAGTTTTCTTGCCTGCTCTGCAGGACTCAGAAGCAAGGCTTGTGCATTACAGCTGTGTGATGGTGTGCAAGACAATAGATCAGAAATCAAACACAGACAATTTTTAAATCAGTGGTAAAATAAGTGAGGATGGCACGTGCACACAGCTGCCCAGGTAAGCCATGGATTCCAACAGAAACTATAATGTCTATGGATGACCCTCCACTCTTATACAGAATTTCAATAATGCTTTTTCATAAGAGTAAATGTGAAACTTGTACCAGCCCAGCTATGGGACCAGTCCTCAGCTAAGGCATTCTGGCACCAGCTCTACTCCTGTAACTATTTATGCAAATGAGTAGCTCATTAGCTTCAACTGGTTTACTGATTACTACATTACCACAGTTAATGACACAGGCACACCTTGCCAGGATGGGGCTTACTGTTAGAAAAAGCTGCCAAACTTTGACCTTGAGCATTTAAAAACACACTTTAGCCCCTTCTGTGTGATAACAGCCTATGCATCAAGGGTTTGGTACTTTAATTTACTATGCCCTTGAAGCTGTTAGCACAGGTTTTTCTTAACTAAAATGAAGTTTTTAAAATATTACAAGCTCATACTCCATCCTCAGGGTAAAGGTTTTCCATCTAACATCTTAATGTCAATTAGGTATGACTAAAAGCAAGTACTATTACATGTAATGAAATTAAGGCTCCACTTGAACATGCAATGGGATAAAACTGATTTCCTTTGCAGCATGTGGTTGGTGTAAGAACTGTTTCTGTGAAAGTGCACAGAAATCATGTTAAGACTTTGATCCATAGGATCTACATGGCAAAGTAGGATCTGAAGTTCATTTATCATCAACTCTGCAACTTTTATGTCTGCAACTGTGTAATTGTTATCTCCACCTCATTTACTAAGCCTTTTAATTTTCTTTCTCCTTTTCTCTCCATGCCAGGAAGGAACAAACTCCTATGCAAACTTCCTCTAGACTCACACCAAGAATAATCCTTTAAAACCTAATAAAACCTCAGTAGTCCAGGAAGTGCAGCAACGCCCAAGCACTAAACTCAATTTTATTTTCAAGTTAATAGACAGTCTTACAATTTTGTTTCTTTTCATTTAAATGCTTGTCTATTTGATTCCGTCTTTTCAGTTCAAAGTCCAAGCACATAAGGCCCAATGTAATTTCTCTGCAACATGAAAATACTTTCCTAAATTCTTTCTAAATTTCAACATAAACTCTACTTTTACTTGTCCAAACAACATTCTCTCTCCCTCTGTCGGTGTATGTATGTACAAGCGCCTCCTGGATATATGGATTTTACAGAACTATTTACGACATTTGAATTAAAATTTATTGAAATCCAAACAAATAACTTCCACGTCAACTAAGATAAGGAAATTATAATTTTTTCTTTGTGGAAATATATGCTATTCTTGAATGCAACTGTTCAAAGACCATCTTTCGCATGAGTTAAGCTAAAAGGTCATCAGCCTTTCCAAATAATAGAAGTTTTTAATATCTAAAACTTCATACTGGAAAGTCAGAAAACACACAGCACCTTTATAGTTCTTCAACTGAAACGCACCCAATAAAAAAGAAATTCCAAGGGACAGTATAGCAGACACAGCAAAGCATCAGTACTCAAAGAAACTGGAAATGTCACAATATCCTAATGTTTTTCACTACACTTTTTCCATATAAAAAGCCTTCAACTCCACTCCCACAACTTTGGATTACAATGTCTCTTCATGTACTCTAAATGAAACACAAAGTGCTTTGGTTGTTAGTCAACAACAAAAGTGTTAATACAAGAAGTTGTTTCATTTGTTGGTTCCTTTTTTTTTTTTTTTACCCTTATAGCAGAGTGAAGGCATAGTTCCAACACAAATGTGAGCCATCTACTAATTTTCAAGGCACCATCCTAAATATGTAGGTGTTTTAAGGAGACACACATAAACAACTTGTTATTGCCGCAATATCATTACTGGAAACAGCTGAACCTCACTGAAACCTTCCCTCATAAACCAGTCCACAGCATGGGAGATTTCTGCCTTAACAACTGACCTATTTCCAAATATTTTCAGCAATAAAACCTGAAATGTTATCATAAGCCTTACTCACCAGACAGTAGCACTACCAGCTCCAACCTCGGTAACAGGTCTTACAGAAGTAACTCCTGATACAAATTTTTACCACCTGATTTTTCACTCACACATCATCTTTCCAAACCTTGTTTTTCACAGTAGGAACGCAATGGCAGCAGTGTTGTGTCCCTTGGCAATGCCCATTCTCTTTCCTGAACAGCTTTGTAAGGTTTATCTGCTTGGGCACAGTTGTTGGCTATTCAAACCCCAACCATCCCTTTCTTGTACAGATGCTAAACACCAAGATGTTACATGCAAGGAGCACATAATATATACCTTTTTTCCTAGAATTTCTAAGAACATTCAAACCAAGTGCAACATCTGGTTTACAGAAAATTACATTTCACCCAAATCTGCATTTAGACACAAGATGATTGAGTGATTTTCCGTGATACTGGCTCTGAGAATATTAGAAGTAGGATTCTGATTAGCTAGCCAACACACAGCAAGCTATAAAGTTAAAGTAATTGACTGGAAAATAATGCAAGTGAAATTAGTAAAAGATTTGTAGATGTGACAAGAAGTGAAACTAATTTCATAGCAGGTGAAAGGACTCTAATTAATATGGCAGCATTTCTGTTTTTCTCATCACAGACAAAATAATAGCTTTCCTATTTGCTGAAAAAAAACACCTTAAAAGCTATTTCTGAATGAAGAATTACCCGTTTCTGTTCAATCTTGAGCTTATAAAGGCTGAGGAAATAGCAGATTTCTCCTGAGGTTTTTCTTCAAATCTACTTACTTAATGCAAGTGAAGAAAATAATAACAATAATGGTTGCTTCCTCTTAAAAAGGTTGCACTTCTGATTTGGGCCAAGCTGAAGTCAAATTAACTGTGTTATATTTCAACTGTTTCACTGTCATTCCTTACTTCCTCCTCTCCTGAACATATCCTCTTCCATCACAACAACTGAATCAAGACGGGGCTTTCCAATCTCTAGGCATTAAAAATTGCCATTACTTTCTATAATAGGCATTTCAATTTCAGATAATCTGGGCCATTTTTAAAATGTTCAGATAATTTGGGCCATTTTAAAACTGTTGCAATAATTCTTGACTTAAGAAGAAAAAAAAAATCTTACTCTTGTCTTTCCCAAATTCTTACGTACAAAATGAATCAGACTTCCTACTTTCTTAACTGATACAGCTGCTACTATGAAATTAAAAAATACATTACTCTTTTCAAGGGTCTTTGCTGGAAAACAGAAGTGATTTTCCTGTCATTATCTTTAATTTTGATGCTACTTTAGTTGGTGCAGTTTGAAAATGAAAGAAAAAATATTTAAGTATAAATAGTACTTTCCTTTAAAACTGAAGACTTGCTTCATAATCGCCATTTAGCAAATTAAAGAAATCATAATCGTCACTAGAACCATTTCTGCATAAGTCCAATATGAACTTCACTGCCTGCCTTCAAGACGTTCAACAAACGCTTTCCCTAAAGCCTTACTAGAGATAATTGACGATCATTGAGATTATTCGACTGCACTAATTACATTAAACGACTTCGTTAATATCTTCCACTTCGCACTATGCAATGCGAACCCTCTTCCCCCTCTCTCCCCCCACCCCCGGCCCTTGCGATAAACATCTGTCCGTGTCTCCTCTCCAAATGAAAACATCTCCACTGAACCGCCGATACCATGAAGCGGATTTTTGGTAAGCGATTATATAACTTGTTTCTTTCCGAGCGCTGCTGCAGCATGTGTTACTATCCACTGACGGGAACCGAAGCCTCGCCGCTGGGAGGTGGGAGGCGAACGCACCCCTTTTTCTTCCAAGGTTTCGCTCGCCGATGCGAAAAGACGAGGGGTCTGTGCCCAGGCAGAGCAGAGAGGCAGGGGTTGGGCAGGGGCACACGCCGAGCTCCGGGGCCGCCGGGATCGGGCTGTGCCGCAGCTCTCCGGCCGGGAGCGGGGCTCGCCGGTCCGCGCACCCACCCACCAACTTTTGCGGCTCTGCCCCGCTCACCCCGCCTCCCGCAGCGACTCAGCCCGATCCTGCCCACACTCACCGGCGGGACCCCGGTACCGTGTGTGTGTCTGGCGAGCCCCTCTGCTGCACTCGGAGCAGGTGCTCCGCTCCTCCCAGCGCCCGCCGGGCTCTGACGGCTGCAGGTCGGGCAGCGGCTCCCCTCCGGACGGGCACGGGGCGGGAGGCGCCGCTCGGCTCGGTCCGGTCCCTTCCTGCCCACAGCAAGGCGCGGGGGCAACGACCCCCGCCCCCGGAGCGCTGCTGACGCTGGAGCGCCGCTCACCTGCTCGGCTGCCGCTGCTGCCCCTGAGGAGTCTCGTCCCTCTTCTCCTCCTCCTCCTCCTCCTCCTCCATGGTGCCGCTCCACCCCTTGCACGGCGGCGGCTCCGCGGCCCTCCAGCAGGAGCTGCTGAACGGCTGCGGCGTCCCACCTGACCAGCCCGCCGCCGACGGCAGAGCGGCGAGCTGCAGGGACCAGCTCCACAGCGCCCTGCGCCTCACCATGGCGGGCAGGGCTGCGCGGCGCCCGGCCCCTCACCATGGCGGGCAGGGCTGCGCGGCGCCCGGCCCCTCACCATGGCGGGCAGGAGCTGCAGGGCGCCCGGCCCCTCACGGTGGCGGGCAGAGGCTTCGCACGGTCCGGCCCCTAGAGGGGAGAGGCGCCGCGCCCGGGCTCGGCCCGGCAGCGCCTTCGCAAGATGGCGGCGGGGGGGCCGGCGCTGGGGTGTCCCGCAGCCACGGCGGGACAGTGTGAGGGCTGCCGGCTCGTCCCGCCGCTGCAGGGAGGGCTGCTCGTCGGCACCGGGAAAGGGAAGCGTTCCGGTGTGCTCCTGGCCGGCTCCGGTGCTTGGTAAACACTGCCCGCAGTCCCGTTGAGGAGGACGAGTATGCTGCGGTGAAGTTTCCTGGTCTCGGTTTCCTCAGCAAGCCGGGCCAGTGCCCTCACCCCCGAGGGTACCGACACCCACGGCAGGTGCCGTGTACGGGCGAGGCCACTCTTCCGCAGAGCCGCCCACGTCGCAGGGTCCTGTATCCCCACGGCCATTTCCCCACGTTAGGAAAGTACAAAATTCATGGCCAAGTCACTTCACTTGCTGGCTCATAATCATCCCCTTCACTCCCTCTCTGCGCCTGTGAGGAGTTCACAGCGGCTCCAGATGATGGGCCGAGCAGTGAGGCATTTTGAGGCACCCAATGCAGAGAAAGAAATAAACCCAGAAATAAATATGTATTTTTTAAATCTTTCCTTACCTCCTTAAGCACATTGGAAAGCAAAAGAACAAAGCTATGTGGGTGTGATATGAAACCATCACCTCTCCCCCCCCATATCTAGCCATAATATGAAATCTAAGACTATCTGGAGCTCTGATAACACGCTTATGTACATTTATCTTAAAGCTCATGAAGGGATGCATTAGGAAGATTTCTTCATTGTTCAAAAAAATTGATGAAAAAATCTTAATGTTTAGAGGCCAAAGCTTTCATGGTAGGTCTTGGAAGACTAGAAATGTGATCATTAGTGTTCTGATTAGTTTGTCATTCTCTTAGTTTCCTTAAGGTAAAAGAAAAATAATAACTAAGTTATTTGTCATCTCTGTTGTGTACATACCAATACAGATATGTACTGTTTGTTTGTGGTCAGGCAGATTTACTGACATTTAGCAGTGGAAGTTGCTGACTTCTTTCTTACTTTAGGTCCTTCTCATCTGACATTTCCTGATTATTTCATCTCCTATCACTGTGTCTAATGTTAGGCTGGCCTTGTAGTAGCAATGACTTTCACTCAAAATTAATAAACACAAATCTATATTGATTAAAGTTATTTCTACTGTTACTTTATTGAATGTAAGATCTAACTCATCATGAATTAGATGATAAAGCTGTTCTGATCAATGACCATTCACATTAATAGTTAGTGCCTATGTATAGATATCTGTGTAAACCACTAGGTAAGCGTTCCAGGCTGGGAGTAACCGATTGTCAAAGGTAGCAGATTTGGGAGGCTCATCGTGCACTTCAGCTGAGTATCTTCTGGTAGGCAGCTCTGCCTCCACGTGTCGTGTGGAAGTAGTTTGTATATCAGCAGCGCTGCAGAAACCAAAGTTCAGGAGGCTCTGCTTCAGTAAATGTGTTTTGTCTGTACTACAAATAGAGATGTCAACACTTGGAGGCTATAAGTAAAGACACCTGGTGTCTGTGCAGCATGCAGTTTTCAATTTGGAAAGGAAACATCTCTCTTCTAGTATAACAACTGGTGAAGAATGATATGGTTGCTCAAGTAAATTGTGACACTGCTAGAAGTGTATTATCAGCTCCTTTTACCAACTGTGACATGCCAGCTTGCACAACATGAGAAAATTCAACTTCATAGGTGCTGTTCAACAGAACAAGGATTTTGAACTATTTTCAGTATTCCCAGTCTAGTTTTGCTGCTTTGGTAGGTTTTGATCTTTAAATGTCTTATGTGCACAAACACATCTAAACGGCGGAAGAGTCCCAGTCTGTGCTCAAGTAGTTGTATAAACCCAGACCAGATCCCTCTGACTGTTAATATATCCCAGACGTGCTAATATGCTTAGAGGACTGATGTTAGGATCCTGCAAGAGTTGGAGGCCAGAAGTTATTAACAGATGGGAATGATACAGCCATCTGTGCGTGAGGTAAGAGTTTTTGCTTGGCAGTGGTCTTAAGAAAGAGATTTTTAATAATTTTATTTCCATCAGTGGCATGCACTCCTGGCATTTTTACTGCTCAGACTGGCCCTATATATTGTCCAATATATATGGAAATAAAAAAGTTATGGGAGCTTCTTTGTACTGAAGAGGCACAGATACTGAGGGATAGCAAAGTGGGGTTATTCTCGGGTCAGTGCACTTTATTTTTCTCACAGTGAAATTTAACAGCTGAAACAGAATAATTTTTTATTGAAGAAGATTTTGGGATATACCATTTCATTAACTACTTGGAAGGGTAAGTTCCTTAACATAGGTTAATCTGCTTAATGCAACAACCTGTATCTTAATTAGAATCTGTTTCATGAATTGTATCTGCAGTGGTGTCTTTCCCTTGAAGATAGTGTTTGCATTAATCATGGGCAGGACAGCTCAACTAACTTGATTATGAAATTTCTCTCGATGAAAGGTTTAACTTTCTATGCAACTGAAGTTTATCAGTGTTTTGTTTAGATCTCTCAAGTGTAGAGTTAATGTCTTTTTCACAAAGTTTAATTTAGTTGTTTGACATAAGCTGTGTCAGAGCAAGATACTCATTATCTTGGGCAGTAACTGAAGCACAATCTAAAGTAACAAGAAGTAGAAATTCTTACAGTTAAAATTTTTGTAGCTTTATAACTGAGCTGTCTTGATTGAAAGCCATCTCAGATAACAAAATAAAAATGTTGTACCATCTCTTGCTCCATCCTAGAATATCAAGTAATAATCCAAAATCCCTTTAGGCTGAGGCTTGCCATATACTCGGCAATGTTTACTGTTATAGTGCAGATGCACTTTATTGCAGCAAAAAACCACATTTGGTTTGGACAATTTGTGCTGGATATCTGAGTGAAATAAACTATTCTAGCAAAAAAAAAAGCTTTTCATCACTCTAAGATTGGCTAAACTGGAACTTCTACTAGCCTAGAAATTTTGCACCAAGAAAAATTCTACTAGGCTAGTAAAATCCTCTCTGAAAAACTGGCCAATACTGGGACATAATCAAAAAACCTAACCTAGCCCTTCTAATTACAGTTTGGAGGAGTAACCACCCTTATGGTACCCACCCTGTTTTGGAGAGAAGCGAAGGGAGAACAGGTACTTGGCAGTTGTTGCAGGCAGAGGTAAGCAGAGCTTCAAATCATATTGGATGTTTAGTTACCCAGTGAAAGAGTTACACAACTAGCTAATATATATATATATATACATACATATAGGTATAAAATACTTGCCAGGAATGTTTAATCAAAACATTAAATAGACCTAGGTACAAAATTTATATATAATCAATATACAATACTTAATTGACTGTAAATGTTATGTTTACCATTACAAATCCAAACTTCCTAAATGATAAAGAATTTGACAGTTTTGGGGACTATAGAGAAGGAACTTAGAATCTACAGTTAATACTCAGAAACACGTTTTGTTTTATGTGAAATATTCTCAGATATAGCTGATATATTTTTAACTTCTGCTTAGGGAACAAAACTGGGGACCATAATAGAGACATTTCTTTTGTATAATACCAGTAAGGGGCCAGGAGCATTCTCCAGCCCTGACACCAAATTCTCCAATGCATGTATTTTTGTACAGATAAACCTTCCTAGCCCTGAAGAGCAGGTGGCTGCATCAGAATTGCTGTTGAAAGTCTTACTAGGCTCACGCTAATCCCTGAAGCATGCCTGGGCACTCCCTGGGAGAATGCTCATTGGCACGAGCCAAAACTCAGGTAGCAACCTTGCTGGTGATTTAATGCTTATTGAAGTGCAGTAATATCCAGGCGAGTGTTGTAGTTTACTGGAACACATCTAGCCTTAGACAACACCTGATTTTGAGATTATTCTTGTGTCTCAGGAGAAATTAAAGTTGTTAGGTCTCTTTCAAAATTGGTGAAGCTTGGCAGTGTCATTGTGAACAAGCATGAGATGATGCTTTTATAGTCAGTACCGGATAATGTATTGTTACTCCATAACCTTTTGCAAAATTGCTATCATTAAAATTTATTTAGGAAGTCCAATTACAGTGTCTAAAAGGTCGGATCTGATCCAGATTCCTATGTGAGCGGGACTATTCACCAAGAAAACTCCTTGCCCTTTTGCAGTTGAATTTGTAATTTGGCAAAAGGTAGAGTAACATGTTTAGTAAACAAGAAAAAAACATTCTGGATTTACAAAGCAGACAAAAAATAAGAGTATGTAGGATAGCTCCTAGCACAGTTTGTTATGGATGTCTTGACTTTTAGTTGTGAATTATAAATTGTAGAACGTTGTGCTGTTTTCATTGCAGGCAAGATGGTAACAAACTGTTTCTTTGTGTATAAATGCATTATGGAAAAGCGTCCCTCTATCATTTTAGACATACTAAAATGAGGTTGAATTTGTGACTATTCTTTATTTAAGGGAGTGTTTCCTATCCTTAGTGCCATGCCTTGAATGTGAATGTCGGAAATTGAGAAGGTCTTAACTTCTACTTACCGTTTACTCATATATTTTGAGAGCATTTCTGGAGACACAAATCCACACAGAAACATAAATTCAGATATAAACAGACCTCTTGAGAAAGAACAAAACTGAACAAGCTTGCTGTCTTCTTCATGCCTGTTTACTGCTCTGTAGTTTCACCCTCTCAGTGCAGTAACCCAAACCCTCTTCTTCCTATGCTTTCCATGGCATCTGTTTGGGCAAGAGACAGCGTGTGCTGTGGTTACTCCAGTTAGTCCTATGTGCAGGCAGACTGGCCAGCCAGTGCTCATGCCCACTGCCAACTGGCTTGTGCTCAGATAGCATGTGCTGTTGTGTTCTGCCTCCTTTTCCCATACTCATGTAACTAATTCCAGTCTCCTTCCTATGTCCAGATACTGGTGTTAAAGAAAGTTATAGGGATTTAATTACTTTGGGCTGTATTAGGCTTACTTCAGTGGTGTATTATTACCCCTGCTATTCCTATTATTAGTAAGTCAGGATTTATAATATATGAGCAGTAGTAAGGAACTAATACTATTACAATGCTCCAAGGCCTTGGTCCCCTGACTGACCAGAACAGATGTCTTTGGAGTGTCATTTATATTCCACCAAACAGAAGTTTCTAGTTTATACTTCCTGTGAAAACCAGGCTGCAGCAAAAAGGACAAATGCACACCCAGGATTCTTCACAGTGTGAAGTGGGATGCACTTGAGTTGTCAACCTTCACTAAGAAATCAGGAATTGCTTTAAGATTTCCCAACCCAGAGAAAGCCCCTGAAATTTCTTTCCTTCTTTCAAATGTCATTGAAATTGGCCAACTAGTTGACACAAAGGCACAGAGCATGATTTCACAAACAAGGCTAAAATCAGATAATGGTGATGGTATTGTGACCAAGACCTTCTGCATAGTTTCAAATAAGTTAGGTTTTAGATTACAATGAAAAATACATTGTGAAAAGGGAAAACAAGATTAAAATAATGACTTTTCAAATCATATAAAGTTAGTGTTGGGAAAGAAGGTGTATGACAATGGGGTAAGTCAAAGCTTCCTTGTGATTGCTTGTAGATATTCAGATTCACAGACCATCTTTTTCCTTGTCTACATAAACTGTTTTTGTAGCTTTATCATACAAGTATCATAGAAATACAGGGTTAGAAGGGGCTTCAAGAAATTCCACAGTCCAAACCACTACATTCAGTGGGGATCTTTCATAATTGGAGTATTATTGTAACCGTCAGCATCCCATGCAGGCATGCTCTGGGCCTCATGGAGCTGCTTTCAGCTGTTAAGCTGCTGCTCTGGCACTAATGAAACTGCTGGGTTCCCAGGCTGACCTCAGCACTCTGCTACTGCCCTCCTGAAATGTGTCTGAAACCTCTTCTTCATCATCAGCTCCCAGGAGGGAGAGGGAAAGGAAATCCACTTTGGTTTTAACAGCTGGCACTGAATAGAGGAGGGAGTTATAAATAAATGGAAATAAAGAACGAGGGCATGCGACTGAAGCCCCACGATGGTCACTTCTTGGTATGGCAACAGATGAGCAATGCTCTGAGTGACAAAATGTCACTCTGAATGTGTAGGCACTATGATAATGTCAAAAGAGGCTCATTTGAATTGGGATTCAGAAGGATCCTCTATTTAAATCCTGTCTGAACCTCTGACAAGCTGCATGACCTTCTACTATATACTGAGCTCCATGGGTCAAATTGGTCCTTGCTGCAACTAAATTGACTACAATGAAATTATTCTGGGAGTGAACTTGATTTCTCAGATGTCAGTCAGCACAGCTGGTTCACTGAATAAATGAAAGAAAGCAATCATAGACGTCACTGGAAAACAGATGCATCTGAACCAAGTCTTTTGATTTTAGCAAAACTGGAGCAGAACTGCACAACTGTTACTTAAAATGCATAAATAATTGTTGCTGGTGGTTTATTGACAACGTAAACTCCATGAAGGTAACAGAGGTGTAAAAGTGCCATTGTCTTTCTTAGAGGGAATGTATTTATCTTATATATTATTTAAAACTTGGGAAATGACTGATGCTTCTTTAAGTATTCTGGTATATATAGGTTTTTCTTAAAAGAATTAATAATGATAAATGACTCAGGCATTTATGCCGAGTCATTTACATTTAAATGCTGCACAGTGGTAAGCTTCTTCCATAGAAAATGCTTTTAGGTCAGATAACAATGATGTTAATTAATAAAAGATAATGGTTATTAAGAGTGTCACAGGCAGAAGGAGAGCTTCAGACAAAGTTTATTGGGGAGACTCATTCCCTCACTAAGTCATGAGGTGCAGAAAGGACCCTGCTGCTTTCTAAACTTGTCTCAGAGAGGGGTCCGGGTGCAGCTGCATCCGGTCCTACTCCCAGACTTGGTCAATGGTTTATGTCTAAAGGATTACGTAGGTGTAATTGAGCTCTGTCCCACAGGAATAAGGATGGCACCCCAATTATATTTATATGAATAAAATAAATTATTAATTTAAATTTATGATGATGATAATAAGACTAAAAGACCTTAATCAGAATTATTTACTACATAGTATAGGTAGCTATAACGACTAGTTTAGTGCATATGTATTGAATCAAAATTGAAGCAATTACATTAAAGCTAGCAAAATAATTATGGAAATTGATGTTACTCACCTATACAACAACTGTGGGTAAATCTCTTTTGCTCAGCCTTGAGGAGTAACCTCAAAGGGCATATCCACTCAAGAGAGGAATTTCCACACACACTTCAGAAGGGGTATGTTAGAAGACCCTGCCATTCAAAAGTGGGACTGGGCCTTTATAGCATAAAGTGAGTGACTGTCAGTCATATGTCTGCAGGCTCAACAGCTTTAGATATGTTATCAGTACTAGCACTTGTCGGTTTCTTTATCTAGAACTTTGCCACCCACATCCTCACAGCTGCCAGTTTCTGCTGGAAAGCGCTGAATGTCTAACTTTGGGATTAGTAAGTCAGTCTGGCCTCAGCATTCTTCAATATAGAAAGCAGCTGACCCCTGTGAGGTGAATACCACGAAGTTCCAATGAGGCCCAGTGCAAGGTCCTGCATATGGATCAGGGAAATCCCAAGCAAAGTACAGGCTGGGCAGGGGATGGATGGAGAGCAGCCCAACACATCCCAGCACTGTGCACTCGCAGCTCAGAAAGCCAAACATGTCCTGGGCTGCATCCAAAGCAGGGTGGGCAGCAGGTTGAGGGAGGGGATTCTCACTCTTTACTCCGCTCTCATGAGACCCCACCTGGAGTATTGCATCCAGGTCTGTGGTCCCCAAAGTAAGAAGGATGTGGACATGCTGGAGTGAGTCCAGAGAAGGGCCACAAAGATGATCACAGAGCTGGAGCACCTCTCCTATGAAGAAAGGCTGAGGGAGTTGGGGCTGTTCAGCCTGGAAAAGAGAAGATCCAGGGAGAGCACCTTCCAGTATCTAAAGGTGACCCACAGGAAAAATGGAGAGGGACTTCTTACGATAGCATGTAGTCACAGGACAAGGGATAATATGGCTTCAAACTGAAAGAGAGTAGGTTTAGATTAGATATTAGGAAGAAATTCTTTCCTTCAGGGGTGGTGAGGCACTGGAATAGGTTGCCCAGAGAAGCTGTGGACTCCCCATTTAGGCCACTGAGTCTTGATGTCTGTGTACCTGTGTCACTAGGTGTGCTTGTTTTGACTGGAATAGGGTTAGTTTTCTTCATAGTAGCTGGTATGGGCTGTGTTTTGGATTTGTGCTGGAAACAGTGTTGATAATTCAGGGATATTTTTAATTTTGCTAAGCAGTGCTTACACAGAGTCGGTGCCTTTTCTGCTTCTCATCTATATCTTCTATATCTAGCAAATGGGTGGGGGGTGCACAAGAAGTTAGGAAGGGGACACAGCCAGGAGAGCCGCCCCCAACTGACCAAGGGAAGATTCCATACCATTTCACATCATGCTCAGTACATAATGCTGGAGGAAGAAGGAGAAAGTGGGATATTCAGAGTGGTGGTGTTCGTCTTTCCAAGTAACTGTGATGCAGGATGGAAGCCTGCTTTCCAGGGGATGGCTGAACACCTGGCTGCCCATGGGAAGTGGTGAATGAATTCCTTGTTTTCCTTTGCTTGCATGGATGGCTTTTTCTCTACCTATTAAACTGTTTTTATCACTTTTAAAAGTGATTTTTCTCACTTTTATTATTCCAGTTCTCTCCCCCATCCCACTGGGGGAAGAAGGGAAAGAGTGACTGTGTGGGGCTCAGTTGTTGGCTGGGGTTAAACCATGACACAAGGAGAACTTTGCGAAATTTAGAAAACATCAGTGTAAAATGACCTAGACAAAAAGTTGGTTTACAGAGCAGTTGCAAGAGATGTGCTCCAGCACAGATAAAGTTAAACAAAGGGTTCTTCTCTTTTCCCTGATGTTCCTGTGTTTTAAACAGAATGGGAGGTTGCAAGTCAAAGGGTTCTTTTGTCCAATCTGCTCATGTAATTTAAGTTAGAAAAACATTTACAAAGCGCAAAACAGAACAACCTTAATAAAAATAATTTTCTAGTTTCATGTATGCTATATTGTTCTTGTACCTAATTCTACATAAAACAAGACAAATATTAAACAATTAGCAAAAAAACCCTACTTGGCATAATTTAAAAAAACTTGAAGAAATGACACTGGAACATTTTTTCCTTTTTTCAAACCAACTTAGTAATGAGTACAATGGAGTTGCTTCTCTAGAAATGATTAAAAAAGAGATCTGAAAGGGTTTTTCAGTTCATTCTCTTGCTTCAGAGCAGAATCCCTTCTATCTAATCAGTTCCTGACACATATTTGTTCAACCTGACCTTGAAAATTTGCAATCATGCTGATTCTTCAGACCTCTCCACAGTCAGATACTGCACAACATTTCTTACAGTTCAAAAGCTTTTTGTAAATTGTAACTGAAATCTCCAAGTTGCAATTTAAGGCTATTCTTGCCATATCTCAATGGACAAGAAGAACAGTGTGTATCTCTGCAATACTTTTTATGTGCTTGAGCACTGATACCGTATCTTCCCTCAATCCTCTCATCGCTACACTAAAGAAACAAATTCTTTCAATCTTACCTCCTGTGTCACATTTTCTATACCTCTGAAAATTACATGGCTCTACTGTGATCTCTTTATTGAAATATTTGTTTTTCTGGAGTGTTGCTTTTAATAGGTTGTTTTCTGGTAAAACCACATTACCTATTACTTATCATTATATGATTACTTGACAATTTAGTTTGAAAGGGACCTCAGGAGATCTCTAGTCCAGCCTTCTGCTGAAACCAGGGTCAGCTGTGAGTTCAGATCAGACTGGATCCTGCTGGATTTTGAAAATCTGCAAGAGCACAGACTTCACGAGCTCTCTGAGCAATCAGTTCTATGACTCATGGTGAAAATGTTTTTCCTTAAATCCAGCTCGAACTTCTCTCTCATTTCAATTTATGCCCGTTGTCTGTCAGTCTTCCACCACAGAGAAATCTGAAGAGCTTGGCTCCATTTTCTTGATCATCTTCTCTTGCCTATTTGTATAGATGCTTAGGAATACTTCCCCCCCCCCCCCCCCTTATTATTTGACAAAAGGAATTAAAAGGCAAAGAACTACCTTTCCTGAATCCATGAGTTTTGGATTCTCCTTTTTTTTCCCCATTTGTATGCTTGACCTTTCCTTTCTTGCTTAACTTACACATTCCTTATTTAGAGAGAGAATGAAACAGTTACTCTCTTAATAGAGAACTAGTAGAGAATGATTAAAGGTTATATCAGGCTGACATAATTTAGAACATTTAGTTTATCAAAATTGTCTTTATCTGTTCTTTCCCTTTTCTATCTGGAAGTCTTATTCCCTTCTCTAACTTACAAATCAAAGCAAGACATCACACACAAGCATTTGCAGAAGTCAATGTAAGGAGGTAAAAAAGGGACATTAGGAAACACTTCTTTTCCAAGAGGGTGGTCAAACACTGGAATAGGCTTCCTAAAGAGGTGGTCAAACCCCAAGCCTTGACAGTGTTTAAGGGGCATGCCCTTAATGATAAACTTTAAATTCTGGTCACCCTTAAGTGGTCAGGCTGTTGGACTGGTTGATCATTCGCCTTCCAACTGAAATATTCCCTTCCATGTTCTGCTTGTGAGTGTCAGCCACCATTTCACACAAGTCAAGTGGTAAATACTTTGAATTAAATTAGTGGTCTCACTGACTGTGCTGAACTTTGATTTGAGACTTTAGAGTCTCTGCCTGTAAAGATCAGACAGCAAATCTCAACCACACACATAGTTCCTGGTGCTTTACCATAAACTGTGTAGATGAATTTTCTTTATGTAAATATACATGATTTGGGGTAGAATCATAAAATGGTTTGGGTTGGAAGGGACTTTAAAAGTCATCTAGTTCCAACCCCCCTGCCATGGGCTGGGGTACCTCCCACTAGACCAGGTGACTCAGAGCCCCATCCAGCCTGGTTGTGAACACATCCAGGGATGGGGAGTCCACAACCACGGTGGGGTAGATTTTATGCATGAAGAGAGAGTCAATCCATGCATTTCTCAGAAATGCATGAGGACCTTACATGGATGAAATAAAAATTGCATGTAAAAGCCACATATTTTTTTCTTTTATTTATCCACAGGTTGCTGAAAACTTTGTAAAATAGTAAAACAATATGTTTCAAGAAGCTTTGGGGCATTTAGAATTTCTTAATAAATCCCTTGTGACCAAATTATATGTATAATTACACTAAAAATTACTCCTAGTTCTTAACTTATAATTCAAAAAGAAAAGATTGAGATGTGGATAATTTCACTGGTAGAAAGCCAAGACTAGAAAATATAGGTTATCAGAGTGGAGAAAAAAAAGTGGAAAAGATAAAAGGAATAGCCGTGAGATTTGTGCACTGTGCAGCTGGCAGTAAGTTCTGAAGCTTTCTGGTTTTATTTTTTTAATACCTGATTTGGGAAAAATGTGTCAGGGTAAAATAAATACATTACATAATGTAAAAAGTAGATCTGCCAGCATTAATAGACCAGCAAGATGACTGATAGGCACAGTCAGAAACAAATGCATGAGATTATGGCTAATGCTTCAATTAGTGCAGCCCCTATGCAATACCATCAGTGCAGTAACTGCAACCACCTAGAGAGTAACTGCCCATCCCCTAATTCTGTTGAATCTACTTAGTAATGACTTGGGTTCCTATTCCTAACCTTATTCCTTTGATATTCTATAGCTCATCATGTTTGAAAATGCCTCTTAGGTGGATCTCTTAAGCCTCTCATATTAACCCAGTTCTTACATACTTAGCTAAATGAGATTTTCAAATAAAAAAAATAAAAATCTCAGTCAGTATTTGAAGTTCCAAAGGCAAACGTGGAAGCAAATGTATTTAAGGCAAACTGGATCTCTATGTGTGTGTGACAATTTGTGTCTTCTGAACGATGCAGACTTATAACTTGTGTACAGATCAACTCAATAACATATATGAAATTCTTACATTGCAAACCTGGTGATTTTTTTGAGCATATGAGGCTTGAGTTGCATGGATTTTGTGAGGAAGAAGCTTCACAGTGCACATCAAATACAGAGAAAATCTGTGCATGCACAATGTCTGGAATCAGTAGATGTTTGGAGGCTTTCTTGGAGTTACTGCTCTGCAGTAGCTGCCAAACATCTGGAAGCTAGTAGAAAACTGTAGAGAAGTGGGAGAGAAGAAAATGACCGGCAAAAGCAGCTGTGTCCCACAAAAAATGGTAGGTCTGGCACTCTGGGCTATAATAGGATTTGAGAAAGGCAGGGCCATACAGCCCAACGGGTTTAAGGAGATCCAGAAAATTTTTCCTTCAGAGGACTGTAAAAAAAGGCCAGGGAATCTGAAATTGGTTTGAAAAAATGATCTTTAGTGGCACGCACCACTAAACTCAGTGCAATCAGACTGTTAACTTGAAATTTAAAAATGTGAGTATTAACTTCAGCAAATTGGCTGCTTATGTGAGCAGAAATATCTGACCAGTGTTATCCCACATTCCCGAACTCCTGACGGCTTCTCAGGTTATAAAATCCCCAACTTTCTCTTTGCCAGCCATCTGTCAACACTCCTGGCTTTTCCCTTGATATCGTCTACACTGTAGTTGTTCATTACACAAAAATCAGCACAAAATACAGTTGCTACAGTCTTGAACCTTGAATATTTGCAAGCATAAAAAAACCCCCTTATTTAAGTAAAACAAAGAATACTCATGTGATTACTCCATTTGTATTTAATTAATGGCAAGAACTCAGTATTTAAAATTGCATAAAGATGCTGCAAAATTTCTAGCCTCCTGCATTAAAATGCTGTGGGCCCTTACAGAATGTAAGTTCAACTTGTGCCCTTAAGTAAATGCATTTATAATCTGTGTAATATCCTCTAATAGTATAATAAAATATATGGATCCGATCTTTAGATAAGGGAAGCCTGCAATGAGCTTCTAGCCTGAAGCTCAGGATAAGATTTGGTTTGCCTGAAGGCAGCTGCCTAGAAATTGTGTGTTTTTAGTCTGCTGAACTAGTCCTCATTCCTCTACAGTGTGAGTGGGAAGTACAACAGGGAGACATTTCTAAGTAATCATCCTAAGAGAAGTGTCCTGTTTCCCTCCACTGACTACTGAAAGAGTGTAGGGAACTAGTTTAATACAGCTGAAGTGTGATGAGTGATACAACTTCTGTACACAAGCACAAGGGAGGCTTCAGCACAGAGAGACAGATGGGTCAGGACATGAATCTGGCCAGTCTGCAAGAAAAGTCTACGACATGATGGCAACCAGTTCAGGCTATGAAATCAGCTAGGAAGAAGCTGGATAGAGCTGAAAAGCCAAATGCTTATAGATGTTGTTTCCACAATCAAAGTGCAGCAGGGAAGCCTGGAAGCTAAACAAAACCTGCCCTGGATCAATGACTATAATGGCTAAGCATATAGTCACACTGTATTAATATCTGAATAAAACTACATGGCCTGTAGTTTGTGTTTGCTAATTCTTACTTTAGTATTACTGAGATTATAGGGATTAAAGATTGAGAAAACAGGGTATAAGAGAGGAAAGGAAAGAGAAAACTCTGTTATCTGCATATTAGAACTGCATGTAACTGTACATTTCCTTACTATAAACTGTGATGAGTAGCATTAACAGCATTTTTTTTAATGGAAAATCTGCTCTCCTTCCATAGATTGTTAATAAAGCTGCTCACAGCATCGCTACCTGAACGATGCAGAACAGAGGAAGAATGAATCAGAGGATCAAAGAATGGTGGCTGTCTTGGCTGCTTGATCAGGCGCCAAATTCTAATATTTTCACTAATTGCATTATTTCAGTTTTCACTTTGTCAATTCTGATTGAATTATACTAGAGACTTGGGTGACCTCTTGACTATTTTAAGGAGAAAATATTTGCTGAAGCGATCCTTTCTTAAAGGAAGCAAAAGGTTGAAATAAATGGAGTTCTGGGAACTCAGCTACTATCAAATCAGAATAATGCTATACAAAAATGAACCTGTATGTGGTTATAGTCAAAGGGAGGGACGGAAATGACACTTCTATACAATGCCAAAAAAGCAATAAAAAAGGACTAATCTTTGTTCTGTAGCGAGTCTGCTGAAAGGCAAGGAGAATTGTATCTGTTTAGCTAAATCAGATAAATTTACCCGCAGGAATTTCCTGTTGAGTTACTGCATCAGGCAGAATCTTTTGTTTGTCATGCTATTCTTGAAAAGTTTTTATGAGCTATCCAAACTTCTTCCATTTATCTTTCTGATAAAAGCCTTCAGCAGTCAGGTTAGTAGGTTGTCTGGTACTTACTGGCAGGTTCCACTTTCTTCTTTCAGTGCATAAATACTTATGAGAAAAAAAGAACTGCAGACAGAATACTGTAATATTCCCTGAAGAAAGCTTTTAATCAGCAGCCTCAAAAGAGTGCTCTGTTAATGAGCAACTGAAATGTTATAAATTCAGCCAAGAGCCTCTATGTTTAATTTAGACAGTCTTCCTTGCAGTTTGAGAGTACAAAAGACCAGTGTCAGTGGCCTGTAGGCCTTTGCAGTTGCTGCCCAGTGGTTAACCATGGGAAAGAAAAGCTATTGCAATTTAATTAGCTGGAGGATAACCTCTAGGTAATACTGATAAAAATAATCAGCTACATGCTAGTGAACAGCTGGCATGAAAATCAGGAAACATAGTGTTGGGAAATTTTAATTTGTATTCTGAAATCAACTTTATTCACAAAAAACCCCCATCCTATTCCTCAGCAAAAAAATTTATTGTTTCTTGAGTCCATGTTTTTAGGCTCATTTGAAATCTTCTTGCCTGGCTAAGCTCAAGCCAATTCCTGGCAGCTGGATTTCAGCATATTCATTAAGGGAAATACTGTATCATTGCTTTAAAAAGATAGTAGATTGTAAATAAATAGTCAACACGATGAGTCTCCAAAAAGCTAACACAGCACTAAGCAGTAGTTTAGCTGAAGGCAATTTCAGTTGGTAATGTTTGTTGTGTGCTGGTTTCAGCAGTTTTGAAGCAGTGCTGTTCTGATGCTCAGTTCCTGTGCACTCTTGTCTAGTGTTGGATCAGCCTGTAACTGAGGATAGTTCTTCCCAACCTCTTCTATAGCGACCTGATCATGATAGTGTGTTCATGATATGAACATTTTCTTTATTCCAGAAGAAATATTTTATACATACAATTGGAAAAAAACCACACACCTTTCTTTCAATGTGATCGTGTTTTCTTTGCTCATATCAAGATTAGCAGTGCTGGTTTCAAAGTGTTGTGTTCAGCCCCTGTGCTGACACGTGGTTATACTTAAGTCAGGTGTGTATATGCAGATTTCTGATTTCTGCCACTGCTACCACATGGAGTTGTTTTATAAAGTAGGAGTGTTGCTCTAGAAGCAAGAAGCTAGATCTTTGAGTGCTGGCACCAGCTGAACGTTTTTTCACATGGGATAGTGCAGCCCCAGGTGTGAGCTGATACCTCAGCTGGTGGTTCCTAGATTGGCCCAGTCTTTGAGATGCCTGTGTCTTTTGGTTGATATTGAACAGTAATGAGCATGGAAACCTTATTTCCTCAGAAAACCGGCTGGAACTGTAGGATTCAGACTGAGTATTACTACTGTTTTGGGTGGAGTTCCTGACAAGTTTTAAGCCTGTTTAAAAACTGAAAGTGCCATTTGGTCCTTCTCCAGAAACCTGTTTAGGAGGGATGCTAATCTAAAATAGCTACTTAGTATAAAATACAAAGCTCCCCATACTTAGAGTGAAATCTGGAGACTGGATTTGAAGGAATCAGATTTTTATCCTGAGGCTCTCATCTATGTCATCCACCCATTTCACAAGGCTCTGTGCAATCTTGAACTTGGCAGGCAACTATTTATGTATCATGATGATGACAAGGACATAATGTAGAACTTTCCTCTGCTAATCCAGGCCCTTCTACTCCATTGTTGCTTGAGACTGGACACATAACTATGAAAAAAGGTCTCATTTTCTCCATCTGGGAGCTGCAGATAATATTGTTTACCTAAACCAGAGGGATATTGTGACCATTCCTTGTTATAATAGTGCATTTCTAAAACGCTTTAAAAAAAAGATTGTTAAAACCATTTAAAAGTACTGTTCTGTAAAGTTTAGAGGTGTTTCCATATTCAGCTTCTATTGTTTGAACACCAGTGTTTGTTTTATTTTATTGCATTTTAGCTGGTTAATAAGATTTCTTAATTTAAAGTTGCATCTCTCTAATGACCTTTCCTCTGTGCTAAATTTTAGATTGCATTTACATATGAGACACTGCTATTTTGTTAAGTAGGAGACATATTATGAGGATAATCAGTTTATCTTAAGCTGTAATTCTATGTCTAGCAAAGATTCAAATTTCTAGGATGGAGGGTGGCTAATGGCTTAGTGAAGTCTGGTAAAACATCTTTGAGATAAATCCCAGCATAATGAGATCAGTTAGATCTAGCTGTAAAATGGAAGAGAAGCTTAATTTTAATTTTCAATTGCACAGTTTGGTACTTTTCTTTTTTTCTTTTACAACTTGACAGAGCCCTAGATGAAATTTAAAAAATGCTGGAACTGGATGGATCTTTTGAATATACATAAAGTAAATGGGAGAAACTAAACTAAAAAAAAAAAAAAAAAGAGAAGTAACTAGTTTCCTGTAAGGTTAGATTTTCTATTCCATGGAAACTAATTTGACTTGAATGTAAATTCTCTGGTGAAAAGATGTGCCTGCTTTACAGCTACAAGATTATTCTTACCAAAGTTTATGTGGATACTAAAATATATATATAAATTATATAATACAGACAGCAAGATAACAGTAAAAGTAATTATTTAAATCACAGAGATCTACAGTTCCATACACGATCAAGGGGTCATTGTCAAATAAGCCAGCATCTGATTTCTTGCCATTTAGGTTGGTCTCTTAACAAAAGTGCTAACAACAGTTTCACTTTTATTTTTAGATGTATGCAGTGTATCATCTCTTGGGGTTCACTGTTCATATGCAATTACAGTGATTGTGACAGAAACTGGGCAAGCCCGGCTGCAGGATTACAGCTGCTGTTCAAGCACACAGCTTGTGAACTGGCAGTGCAGATGTCCTAGGGCAGTCAGTACAATTTCATTCTGAACTGCCAAGAGAGTGAGACCTTGCTCTCCTTCCTCCCCTTCGAAAATATCCCAGGAAAGTTATATATTTAAAATACAGTGGCTTTTGCTGAAATTGGTCCATGTTTCGTAGTCTGAGAAGGTAAATCACAATGAAGAGCCTTTTCACACTTCAGCATCTAAGTCAGCTCAGGAGCCACCAACAACCCTCAGTGTCCTTTTGAGAGTCACAGTAGTTTTGTCAGCTAAAGCCTGCATGTGACTGATAACATTCCAGAGGGAACGTTCCACTTCTGACAGCTCTTGTGAATCAGCTCCGAGTAATAGGACTTTGGCAGTTGCAGGAGACAGCTCACACTGAGCAGAAGCATCCTCAGTGCTCACCATTTTCAACACTCAGTGCGAAATCAGAGCCCCGGGCAAGAGATGGAGCAACCGAGGGCACTCATCAACACAGCACCGAGCTCCTTCAGAAACTGCCTGTATCTGTTAAAAAGCCCAGGGGCACAGAAGGCAGGTGCTGAAGGAGCTGGGGAAAAGCCAATGCTACATCTGGGGCCCAAGAACCTCTTCCTCCTGAGGGACTGCCAAGAGCCCAGCTTCCTCTCTCCTTTTGGAGCAGAGCAAGATGGGAAAGGTTTGTAGCACCTGTACTGAGGCAGAAGGTGTCAGAAGTACTGTGCTATGGTCTGAGGTAGACAGGAGTTCAGGGTTCGGAGAATAGTACATAGAAACAGTGCCCCTCAGCAGCATATGCAGTACAGATTTCTTTCTTTCAGTAGTATTTGTTTCTTTCTACTGTGCCACTTAACACACTGCAGGACAAAAACAGAATTTCACCCTAGTTTTCCTTAATTTTTGAAACAACATTTGATTAGGCAAACCAAAAGCTCCTAATTCTAGGAAAAAAACAACCAAACCAAAACCCCACAACCACCCTCCACACTCAAAAACCCCCAAAAAATCCGCACAAAACCCCCCCACCAACAATGGCAAATCGAAACAAACAAAAAAAACTAAACTCAAAACAAAACCAAAAAAATCCCCCACCACAAAAGTAAAAATTCTAAACAGGAAGTCAGTCAAAACCGAGAGCAGTGCTTCCTGCATGTCTGTACCTATTTATCTACATCCACACACTCCAGACGTGCTCAGGAACAGTCTTTGTCACCCAAATGAAGTTGTCTGCCATGATATTCTGCCAGAGTTTTTCTCAGTCCAAATTTGGCTCTTGTCAAGTACCATTCCCACAAGCCCTTCCCAGCCGCTGGCAGGTGGGAGGGACCGTTCCCAGCAGTTCGAAAAGTCCTGTGTCGGGAGCTGAGGGAGTTCCCTGCCAGCTGGGCTCTGCGGAGAGCCGAATTTACTGGTGTGGATGCCGCCTTCCTACCCAAAACAAGTCTTTCTGCTGCTTTGCACTCACTTCTTAGAACAAGACTTCAGGTTGCAGTTTCACCCGTGGGATTTCCCCAGCCAGGGCGGGTCCGTCCCGCAGGAAGCGCAGCGCCCTCAGCCAGCGCTGCCCAAAGGGCCCGGTGCAGCTGAAGGAGCCTCACGGGGCAGTGACTGCCCATGACTGGCCAAGAGGCAGCGCTTTGGCCATAAAGGGTTATGGGGAGGGAAATGGCTTTCCTGAACTTCGCTTCTGTGGAGCGGAGATAGGAGAGTGGGAGCCTATTAAATGCTGCGGAAAGGGACCTGAGGGTCCTGGTTGAATAAGAGTCAGCAGTGCCCTGGCAGCCAGGAGGGCCAACCGCGTCCTGGGGAGCATCAGGCAAAGTATCGCCAGCCGGGGAGGGAGGAGATTGTCCTGCTCTGCTCTGCACTGGGGAGGCCTCACCTTGAATATTGTGTGCAGTGTTGGGCACCACAGTATAAGAAAGATATTAAGCTATTAGAGAGTGACCAGAGGAGGTCAATGAAGATGGTGAAGGGCCTTGAGGGGAAGCTGTATGAGGAGCAGCTGAGGGCACTTGGTCCGTTCAGTCTGGAGGAGACTGAGGGAAGACCTCATTGCAATTACAACTTTCTTGCGAGGGGAAGAGGTGGGGCAGACACTGATCTCTTCTCTGTGGTGACTGGTGATAGGACGTGAAGGAATGGCCTGAAGTTGTGTCGGGAGGTTTAGGCTGGATATTAGAAAAAGGTTCTTCACTCAGAGGGTGGTTGGACACTGAACAGGCTCCCCAGGTAAGTGGTCACAGCACCAAGCCTGACAAAGCTCAAGAAGTGTTTGGACAATACTGTTGGACACATGGTGTGACTCTTGGGGATGGTCCTGTGCAGGGCCAGGAGTTGGACTCGATATTCCTTGTGGGTTCCTTCCACCTCAGCATATTCTGTGATCCTGTGAAAACCAAGCCCCAAGCCCGCCAGAGCTCAAGAAGCGATTGGACAACGCTCTCAGGCACTCAGGGTGGGACTGAGCTGTGCAGGGCCAGGATTTGGACTCGATGATCCTTGCGGGTCCCTCCGAACTCGGGACATTCTCCGATTCCCTCACAATTCCCGGGCACGGTGAACACGGAGCTCTCGCTGCGCCCCCCGCCGGGGGCGGGCGGAACTGCCCCGCGCCTGCGCGCCCCCTCCCGCACAGCCCCGCCCGCCCCCGCCAAGATGGCCGCCTCTGCAGCGCGCTCCGCGGCCCGGCGGCTCATCCTGCCCTGGTCCACACGCCTCGGGCGAGCGCCCGGCGCGGCGGAGCGGGTGAGGCGGCGGGACGGGGAGTGGAGGGAGGCGCGGGGAGCGCGGGCGCCGCGGCATCTCCGTGCGCTGGTGCTCGGGCGAGCGCTGAGAGGGTCGGGGGCCCGGAGGCCGGGGCCGCGGTGCACGCTGGGGTTTGTAGTCGCGGCGGGGCCGCGGTGTGGGGCCGGAGTTGTGGTCTCGCCCGAGCGAGGCGGGGGCGCGGTCGCCCCTCACAGATCCCGGCGGGACGAGCCCGGCGGCCGCATCCCCAGGGTTTGCTGCTGGTGCCCATGCCCGTGCCCGCCCCAGGGGGCTCAGGGGAGCGTTTACACCCTCCTTCCTTCCCCTGATTCGGTGGAGGCCCCGGTCCCAGAGCTCTTCCCCTGTGTCATTTTCACCTTCTGTCATTTCCCCCGTCCTCCCAGTTTGAAGCCTAAGCTTTTCCTTCTGGAAGCAGGAGAGGAAGATCTTTTCAGAGAGAGGTTTTTCCTTCCCTGTAATGCAGGCGGGCGGTGACAGTCCCTTGCATCAGCCCAGGCTGGGAGCTGAGTGCCCGGGGAGCAGCTCTGGAAGAGGCTGTTGGAGTGTGCAGCAGCAGGGCAGGATGGCACAGACAGGAGCAGCCGGTAGATCAGAGGGAGCGATTAGTTTGCACTTTTCAGGAGTGTGTTTCACTGAACTGGAGTGTGTTCAGCAGAGATGAACTGGGCTGGAACAGGTGCCCTGTGAGGAGAGGCTGAGGGTCTGGGACTTGTTCATCCTGCAGAAGGCATGGCTTCGGCTGGACCTGTGGGAGGAGCTGTGAGAAGGACCTCTGCTAAACCCATGAGAAGGTTGTCAGGAAGACAAAACCAGGCTTGTCACAGTGGGGCATTGTGGCAGAATGAGAGGCAGTGGGCATAAGATGAAATGAGAGGAAAAATTGCATATGTGAAAACTTTTTCTCCATGAAGCAGTCAAGCAGTGGAGCAGGCTGTCTACAGAGACAGAACTGTGCAGTTTTTCACCATCCTGGAAGATTTTCAATACCCAGATGCAAAGAGCAAAATGGTCTTGACCTCGTAGCTGATCGTGCTTGGAGCAGGAAGTTGGACTGGGGACTTTCAGATGTCCTTTCAAACTTGAACTGTGCTATGATTCTGAAATATATGAGTTTCGAGAGATCTTGCTATTGGTGTTCCAGGAAGAGAGTGGGTTGAGAGCTGGATTTTGTACTTCCATGTTTAGGGCAGTTACATGGGAAAGGAAATATTTTTTTATTTGATACATTTAAAATAATAGTCTTTGAAATAGCTGATTGCTTGAAGTTTGCATTTGGGATATGGATTTGCATTTCTTGATGTTGAAAAAGTGCAATAAACCTTTTTAACCTACATCATCCCTTCTTTTCTGCCCACTCTGATTTAATGTGCCTTAACTGCCGGGTGATTGTTTCAAAGGTAGCAGTTTCGCAGTCTCTGACCAATCTGCAGTGACTGATCTGCAGTCCTGGACATAGGCCCTTGGGCTGTATCTCACTTCACTTTAGAAGCAGGTTCCCAGAGGAATTCCACATGGTAAAGGATATATCCAAGGGCCTGTAGGCTCTTGCTGGCAGAGCTGGGAAACAAGTGTGGCTGTCTGATGTTAGTAACATGCTTCTGTGTCAGATTGGAGGGCAGCAGATGCATCTCCCCAGTTTTAGTAATCTTTGGGGATTTTTTTTGGATTCATGTTACTGCATCCCCGATGTGAAGTAGTGATGAATAATAGTGCTGAATTTTTTTCCTTTAAATGCATTCTTTAAAAAAAGATCCACGAGCATAATGTTTCAGGAATACGCTGTTCAGAAGAGCATCCTCATAACTTAATGACTGATTCTTCTTACAGTGTGTGCATGTTGGAACGGGCAGGCTCAGAGCTTCCAAAGCAGCCACAGAAGTAATCTTAAATGTTCCTGAGACCAGGGTGAGTCCGTTGGAAAATGGCTTGCAAGTAGCTTCTGAAGACTCTGGACTCTCAACATGCACAGTAAGTAACTTGTAAAGGGAAGGTTTTTTTGTACTCTTCATGTGTGTTCGTTTCCTTGTGGAACTAAATTGCATTTACATTCAATTCATCCTAAAACCTAAGATAGGGAATAGAGGTCTTGAGGTTTTTGTGCATTTGTGATTAGATTTTTTTGTGAAGATGGAAATTATCCTTTTCTTGAAAACTTGCTGTGTTTAAGGAAAAAGCCATGTAAAAATCTTGAAAATCTAAGTGTGGATCACAGAGCAAAACAGAAAAGCTTTTATCTGGTAAAATGACTTTTTTTTTTCTCTGTTGAGGTTGGACTTTGGATTGATGCTGGAAGCAGGTATGAAAATGAGAAGAACAATGGGACTGCTCACTTCCTTGAGCATATGGCTTTCAAGGTAAATATGAATATTGATGTAAAAGTTTACAATGGATTTCTAAGTTATTTATCTTTAAAGATCAATGATAAGAACTTTGGCAGAATTGTATAAATAAATTTTCCAAATTGAAATGAGAAAAAAAATATGGACAACTAAGACCTCGGTTTCCATTAGAAAATGAAGTCCTGTTTCTGTGTAGCTGATACACAGCTATAGATTGCACAGTTCTAGTTTTAACTCACTTTTACTGCCTTAAAATAAATAGTCTTAGAAGACACCCAGTCACCCATTTGTTGGCTTTTTATTTTCATTTGGGAGCATAGTAGGATTTATATCTGATTTTCAAGTTTGGAGATGTTAGTATGCCAGTTTTATTTCCAGAAGACTTTTTCTTTTTCTTGATCTTGACCTTGACATGAAGCAGTAATGATGGGTAGGTGAATTGAAGGGTCTAATGTGATTTTCTTATTGTTCTATTTCAGGGAACAAAAAAGAGGTCTCAGTTAGACCTTGAGCTAGAGATTGAGAACATGGGAGCTCATCTGAATGCGTATACATCCAGGGAACAAACTGTGTATTATGCCAAGGCTTTTTCAAAAGACTTACCAAGAGGTAATTGCTCTCATTCATTGGAAAATCAGCAAAGAACAAAGTGTTTGTCCAGCTTCCAAGGAGATGACAGAGGATGTTGCTTTTGCAATGTTACAGTCCCTTCTTTCCTGGGTGAAAAGTCCTTTCTTGAACTTCACAGGAACGTGAGAATGCAGGTTTGGAAAGGAGCCAGCAGTGAAGCTGATATTTGAAAATATTTTTCTCCTCAGAGTCCCAAAATAAGATACCTTTTGGACTTCTCTTGTCCTGCAAGTCTTTCGTCCCCTTGCAAGTCTTGCTAGTACTTGGTCTTTGGGGTGGGCTTCACTTTTGGAACCGGATTTTTCTGGCATTCTGAAAATACTCATTGCATTTCCATCTCCATCTCTATTTTCGCTTAGCTGTGGAAATCCTTGCTGACATAATTCAGAACAGCACCCTGGGAGAAGCAGAGATTGAGCGTGAGCGGGGAGTTATCCTTCGGGAGATGCAAGAGGTTGAAACCAATTTGCAGGAAGTTGTCTTTGATTACCTTCATGCCACAGCCTATCAGAAAACAGCCCTAGGACGGACAATTTTAGGACCCACTGAAAACATCAAGTATGTCCAAATTTGTGTCTGTCTTTAACTGTGTGGTAACTTTTATATATTGAAAAGACTAATCTGAAAACATAGGGGACAGCATCGGTTTTCGTTTTTACAGCTGAGATTGTTCTCTGCACTGGATATAACAGTAAGAAGAATCCCCCTATTGCTTTAGTTCCCCTGTATGCAGACATCAAAGGGTATGTGAACTACAGGTGTCCTCTGCATGTCGTTGTTTTTTGCTGTATTTTTCTCCCGTTTGTTTAAAGTGCATTTGACACAAAATTGGAAATGCTTCTTTTTCCAGTTGGTCACATGTTAGGCAGTACTGTCAGCACAACTGTGTTTGCACTACTGTTTCAGCATTTGTTCAGACCGGTGCAGGCCAGGAGACTGCCAAATGTGCTGCTTTCAAAGGAACAGGAGATCATTAGTGCACCTGGTCTCCTCCTGACTGAGTGGTAATTCTCACTCTTCTCAGGAAGCTAGAAGGGCTTTAAAAGGCAAAATGTATCGAGTTCCTATTTCCTTTTTAGGAAGTCGCCCTTATTTTAGCTTTCTGCCTCTCTGTTCTGTGTGCTGGCAGAACATTTAGTTATTATGGTATTTTGTTGGTTTATACATTTACCTCTTTTTGCTTTAGTCTGTTTTACTGACACAGTAATGATGTCTCCACTCCTGTTTCTAGATCCATAAATCGTAATGACTTGGTGGAGTACATAACAACACATTACAAAGGACCCAGAATGGTCCTGGCTGCTGCTGGAGGTTAGTATGGGATATTCACCCTGGATCGTGTGAAACCATGCTTGAGACCATGGCCTAAGTCTGGGAACAACATGATGAATTACCCATTGTTCAGTAGGTCCTGGAAGTTCATTGTTAGCCCTGTGTGTTTTGTGCCTTCATACCCTTTGAGCTTTTGTTCCCTTTTCCTCTCAGTAATATTCCAGAAACCTTAAATTGGTAACAAGAAGTGAATTGGAGGCCAAAGTCATTCTTCCATGTGGGCAGGAAAGGAGGGTCCTAAAAGGGGTTCAGTGTGAAAAGGGGAGTAGCAAGGAATGCAGAGACAAAGTATTAACATTAGGCTTGAAACTGAGAGCAAACAGCTTGATTTGGTGTAGTTTTAATGGAAGGCTGTTAGAGAGAACTCAGGAGGGGGAATCATGATCTTGCTCTGTGTAACAGGGAGGTGGGAGGAATTCAAAAGTGAGGTTTTGAAGTGGGGGCAAAATGAATTACTGCTTGGTTGAGTCTTTAGACAATTTAAGTGAACTGTTTACAGAGTAACATTACGAAGCATCTGAAATACCTTTGTTCAGGGGTCTGTCATGATGAACTGCTTGACTTAGCGAAGTGCCATTTTGGTAACTTGCCATCTGCTCCAGAAGGAGGACTGCCACCCCTGCCACCTTGTAGTTTCACAGGTAGTGAGGTAAGCTGTTGGGTGGCTCTGTGAGCTGGCCCTTACATTCCCTGACAGCTGCTCTCTGCTGAAGAGAGAGGGCTGCTCTGACACAGACTTGGCACATGAAAGGGTTTCTTGCCCCCAATGAGGGCGATGGAGTAGCTGCTTTCCAAAGCAGTACTTTGGGTCCTTTCTTGGACAAGCCTCACTGCCACCACTTTTTATGCTTTATCACTTCCTGGAGGATTACATCCCTTATACCTGCTGCTGCTTTCCTTTTATCCCCTTGACTATGGTGTTGGAACATTTCCACTTGTTGAGAACCACTCATTTAAACGATGTGTGAGAGAACCAAGGCATCCTTGTTCTAGTCTCATCCCTATTCAGATTTTGTAAAGTCATCAGATTTCCTCACTGCTGGTAGTCGTAAAATGACTTGTAATGCCCTCTCTGTGTATGTTGGCAAAGTCCTCTGAAATTGCCTCAGGGAAGACTAGTTAAGGCTGATGTTAAATTAAGCTTCATGTGCTTTGACTTTATAATCCAGTCTAATGGAAAAGTCTGTCTTCTGATATTCAACTTCCCATATTCCTGACTGTGTACAGGTTGGACTACAGCTGCTCTCTTCTGTTCCACAGATTCGAATCCGGGATGACAAGATGCCGCTGGCACACCTGGCCATAGCTGTGGAAGCAGCTGGCTGGTCAGACCCAGATACAATCCCACTCATGGTAGCCAATACTCTGATAGGTAACTGGGATCGTTCCTTCGGAGGAGGCGTGGTGAGTGAACCTGCAGACACCTTCCTGTTCTGAATGACCTTGGTGGGCTGATGAGACCTCCCTGACTTGGGTACTGCCAGCGCAGATGAGAGGGTTCAGTTGTGCATCTGAAGGAATTTGTTATCCCAGGATACTCTTAGGAAGTGGTTCTAAACCACCAAAGTAGAGGTGACTTGAGGTCTTGACAGTCTTCATTGAAAGCAGGATGTTCATTTATACCTGCATGTCATCAGAACCCATGGGTATCAGTAACTGTCCCTTTCTTGAACCTAAGCAGTTTTATGATTTTGGCTTACATCTGGGCTGTGATAGTACTGCATGTTCTGTCACCATTAAATGAAAACAGGAAATCAGTCAGGGAGATGAATAGGAAGCTTCCAAAATGCTTCATAAAATACTATCTTTTTCTTTTGCCTCAGCAGAATTTATCCAGTAAACTTGCTCAGATTGCCTGCCATGGTAACCTGTGTCACAGTTTCCAGTCCTTCAACACCTGCTATACTGACACAGGCCTGTGGGGACTCTATATGGTCTGTGAGCCATCTACTATTCAGGACATGGTGCACTTTGTTCAGAAAGAATGGTAAGCTAACAACTGTTCCTCTAAAAAGATTGTTTTCAGTGATGGAATGCAAATTAAAAGGATATAAATAATTTAAAGAGAGTAGTTTTGTTTCTCTGCTTAGGCTCATCTGGAAAAACACAAATGCATCAATTTCTAAACTTTGGCACCCAATGCAGAGTCCCAGCAGCCATTTTGTGGCACCGCACCCTTCCTTGGAGTGCATAGCTTAAGATTTAGGTTTTGTTTTCTTTCTCTGCCCTGGAAGAATGACCAGGCACTCTAGTTGATATAACAGCATTCCTTGTACAAGTACATATGGTGGGGAGTTTTGAGCTGTTACATATGGAATTTTGAAACCTGGGATTCTAGATAATATTCATGCATCTGAGGCTTAAATCTATTGAAGTATGTCCCTGGGTGCAACTATAAAGCTTGAACTGCAGATGTGATTAGAAACAGACATGTTATCTAAGAGCACTGATTTGAAGTGGATGAAGTTGAAACAAAGTTGAAGTTGAAAAAAATCTTGAAAATACGGAGTTGCTTTAATCACATAAATCACTTCTCATATACCATTATTCTATGAGATCTCTCTTAATAACTCATGGAGGAAAAAGGCACGACTTTAGCTGTCCCTTTACTGCAGCTTAGCACCAAAGAAGATACCAATAGTTCTGGGACAAGAATCAAGTGTTGAGATATTTGATGCACCCCCCCTGTCCTCATGAAATGTTCCATATACAGAGTGGAAAATAGAAGAGCCGGGAAGTGATGGATTGCCTTCTAGCTAATTACCTCTGATTGCTTGGCTCTTGCTTTCTTAGCAACACCCATTCTCAACGTAACAAGTACACTTGGCTCAAAATATACATTTAATAAAACAAAACACAGCTCTTCTAAGGGGAAAAACTCTCTTTTGGGTATATTGGCATGCTTCCCAGAACCCTACTCTTATGCTGCCTTGTTTCCATGCCAAACTCTCCTACCAGCTCTGTCTATAGAAGAGAAGTGCCTGGTAGGTGCAGGAGTGTCTGTGCACCTCTTCATTGCAGGCAATCTTGTGTGCTACAGGTTGCTATTACTTAATGCCTTTGGATTTCAACTGTTTTTCAGGATGAGACTTTGCACAAGTGTTACAGAGAACGAAGTAGCTCGAGCGAAAAATCTTCTAAAGACAAATATGCTGCTACAACTTGATGGTGAGACTTAGGAGAACTTTTTGTTCTTTGTGGAGTTGTAGGCTGGTAACTGAAGCATACTCTCCCCTATTTTAGGGTCTACACCAATCTGTGAAGACATTGGAAGACAAATGCTGTGTTATAAGCGCCGAATCCCAATTCCCGAACTTGAGGCAAGAATTGATGTAAGTGGCAGTCATGTTGAAACTTTTAAATTAGGCCATTGACAAAATTATTTGCTACAGAAAGTAACAATACAGAAGTTGGACTGTTCCTGGGTGAGAAAATGTTTGTTTCCAGCTGAGAAAACTTTGAAGTGTTTTGTTGCCTGTTCCCCTGGATTATACAAAATTAAGGTCACAGTTTTAGATGGGATGGGATGGTAACAAAGACGTCTCTTTTACCCCTTTTAGGCTATTGATGCCCAGACTATTAGAGATATCTGCACAAAGTACATCTATGATAAGCATCCTGCAGTTGCTGCTGTCGGTATGTGATACAAGTTTCCCTACCTTCCCAGAACCCCTCCAGACCAATCACTATCAGTTGAACATGTGTCATGGCCAACTTTCTTTAATTTCCAGGTCCAATTGAACAACTTCCAGAGTATAGCAAAATCTGCAGTGGCATGTATTGGCGCCGTGAATAGTGAATAACGAGAACTTTCAGTATATTTGAGCTTTAAAAAAAAAAAAAAAACACCAAACCAGAAAACCAATAAAAAATCCCGCAACAACAACAACAAAACCCCACCAAGCAACTACACCCGTTTAAAGTTTTTGAGTTGTATTTGAGAAGATTAAATCTCAAGAACCAGCCCCTCCTGTGTGTCTGTGTACTGAAGAAAGGAATGGAAACACGTACAGTATTTGCATTTTTATTACAAAACAAAGATTGTCTGTAAGAGTCATTTCTTGACTTTAGTAGCATTCATCACTTGTTCTTGAGCAGCTTTCTTTGCCTTGACCATTTCAACGAGTTCCTGGAGAGTTGTGGGAAAAAAAACCACACCAAACAATTTAATTAAACATTGAACGTGTTAACAATGGTACAGTTTTGAACCCTACGTATATTCACTGTGAAACACTCTTTCTCTCCACATAGTGAGAAATCTACATAGTTTAATGAAGCAATTTCTCTTAGGAACAAATCAACTGATGGAAGGTCAGTGCTCATCTACCTCCCCTGTAGCAGAACAGGGATAGGACTTTGCTGTCTACAAGAGCTTGGTGTCATATTGTAAGACAGATTTCCTGAGACAGACTTTCCTTCCCAGATTCCAGAGCCACTACTTTCACCAAGGAACATTTAGTCCTTAAAGCTCTCTAGGGGTTAAGTTAACAAAAATAAAAAAAAGTTTCTCCATAAGGTTCCATCAGTTTGCTGCTGTCAGATGCCATCTCTGGTAGGCAGTGCAACAGTAAAAGCAAAGGATTCTATCAAGACCTGGGCTGATGGCAGTCCCAGGAGAGGTGAGGTCCCTTACCTTGTATCGCTTTATGCAGTCTTTTTTTGTCCGGCCTGGAACAGCTGCTGCTATTTTCTCCCATCTTTCAGGAGTATTTACTGGATAAGTCTTCAATGCTTGTTCTAAAAGTTTTTGTTCTTCTGTAGTCCAAGGGGATGAATCTAAAGGTGATCCTGTTTTTAAATGCAAAAAGGATAGTAGGAAAAATATATTTAATTAAAGAGTCTATAAGCCTAAGAAAATGTAAAATCTACAAGTGGCCCTCAGGATCTTAACATAAAGCACAGGGAAGTTAGGAGGGAGAGTCTTTTGTTGACAGTCGGGTGTTGAATTGCTGTAGCTGCCCTCCTAAGCCACAGCACTAGGGCAGTAATGTAGCTTTTCCTTTTGCATTTCAGTAAGGAACACTCAGTAAGGAAACAGCCTTCTGCAAGTGTCTGGAAAACTTGATGGGACATATTTGGGGTTTCACAGGAGACCAAAAGTTAGGTGTATGACAGTCCTGTATCTCAAGTGCATCCCCTCAGGCTTGCTCTCCCCTGAAAGTGTAGCAAGCTGTGAGGAACAGATGATCTCAGCACCAGACTTAACCTGTTGCCTCGCCAGGAAACATTTCACTGTCACTGTGTAGGTCACTGTGGGGTGTATTGTGTGTACCAGAAACCCTGAAATCCGGCAACAGAGCCTGGATCACTTACTGTGTTTGTAAGCAAGTCTTGAGTCTGGGTTACTTTCTTTCTAAGAGGCACAGGGGAGACAAGTCTGCAAGAAGGGCTCCCTTTTCAGCTTTACCTTCAAATCGCTCCGAGGGGGCAGCACTGTCCATCTGAGGCACCACACCGTGTTCTTTTTTAAATTTGTCAAATGCTTTCTTGTTTATGTCATCTTTTTGATGAGGGTCTATGAGTAACAGACATGGAAGAGAAAAATTATTGCAACAGTTAAAGCCACATGTAACAAAGCATTGTGTAGCACATTATTAGTTTACAATAATCATATAATTAAAACTATTTCTACTCCTTTAAAATGATGGTAAAGAGGTTGGTAGATTAAAAAAAAAAAATCTTTCAGGGTCCAATAAACTTTGCTCAAAATGTCAGGCCCTCAACCCCCTATCCTGCTTTATACTGCTCACAGGAATACTTTTTCCATCTAATCTTAAGCCTGAATCTGCAACTTCAGAGAATTCAGAAGGATTATTCTCTCAAGTCAGGGCTGTGGCACAAAACTCACATATTACCCAGGGTATTAGTGTGTCAGAGGAGCAGGAACACTGGGGAAGTTCAGGTAGATGGTTTGGAATGGAGAAGCCTCATGAAAACTTTTGCAATTTTTATTTTTATTTTTTTTCTGTAGTGAAATATTTAATTTCCTTAAGACCTTATTCTAGAGCTCTCTAAGCTTCATGTACCATTTTACTCTGGTGTTTTTTAAAGTATCTCTAGAGCTTCATCAATTCCATTTATTTTAGATGCCTTCCTTTGTAGGGAGCTTTTCCAGAGGCCCACTTGTCTCTAGCTGAGCCCAGGCAATGCATGTGGCCTACAGACATCTGAGCATCCAGCTGCAGTGAGACTGTTCCTCAGAGTCAGGAGGTGTTAACTTACACAAAACCCATTAGGTTGAAAACACTGAATCACATAAATGCTCCTCTAAATCTTCCATTTGAACTGCATTTCTTCGGGGATATAAAGAAGTTTTTCTCAGAAACACAAAGCCATTAAAAAAAAAAGCAGATGTGCAGAAGCATACAGAACATCTTATTGCAAAAATAAGGTAATATATACCAAGCTTTTGGAGGCTCTTGGCTTTATTGATGACATCTTTTGCTGTTCGTTTTATTCCAGTAGTAGAGTGCAAGTTCATGTAATTGGCAATAACTTCCCACCTAAAGCAAGAATAGAAAGGGTAAACCAGCATATTTATTTTCATACAAGTGATGGTCAAGCTCCTGCACACATTTTATATCAAATTCTAAGTAAGTGTAATCATACTTAAATGCATATAAAATGTCAGGCTAACAATTCTGGAAAGGTTTCAGTTACTAACTGAAGAATTCAGTCAGCGGGAGTGAACTTTAGCTGCCAATACAGAAAAGGATGGGGTAGAATATAGGTGAGTGCAAACCTCTAATCCTCAAAATTCTGCTCAGCTGCTGCTTTCCCGAATTCCCTGAACACCTCTGACATTAAATACTGCAGGGTGCACTCAAGGGCTGAGAAGTTACCAACCCTGTGTCCACTGCTCCCCAGAAGGCCTAAACATCAGGTTAAAGGGGCTTAAGCAGGAGAGAGCTAGAACAGCCCCATAGCCCCAGAACTATTCCTAGTGCATTCTTAGAAAATGGAAAGCAATATTTGCACCTGAACAGACAGGAGGATGGTGTCTAGACCTGTGTTCTCAGTGAGCACTGACTGCTGAGCTGCACAAACGGGCACTGGTATCGTCTCCGGAGAGTATGGCAGCTTTTTTTTTTTTTTTTTTTTTTTTTAGGTAAGCCTCAAAGTATTGTAATTGAGGCTTCAAATCTGTGAATCTCAAGTGGAAGAAGACATTTCATTCCTGGGCAAGAGCAGAATTTAAGGCATACTCCTGTTCTTGATGCTTATCAGTAAGCTGATTGCCAGTGCTGCTTTCTGTAAATCCCAACCCTTGCCTTTCCCCCAGCTTTGTTTTCCTCCTACCACGTAGAGGAAAAAGCAGCCTCATAGTCATTGTGGAGCTATTGGAAGTACCTTACACACTTGTATTCCTACCCAGCTGCATCCCAGTCACTGCTCCAGTTTTGTTCTCTGCTTTAAGGTCTGAAGGCGACCCTGGAGTAAGCCCTGTGCAAACATGCACCTCAGCACCATCTTGGTAATGGACTGAGGCCCCAGTTTGGGGGAAACAAGGTACAGGACCAGAGCTAACTCCAGTGACACGTAAAGCATGGTACTGAGGGAGAACAAACCAGTGGCTGCTCAAGAGTCAAGGAAAAGGAGGAAATTTAGGGAGTCCTCATACTGACACTGTACTTAGGTCGGTCTGAAAGTAAGTTATATTATGCTTGTTATTTAATTAAAAATTGTTAGTAGAGATTTTAGCACCGATCCCGAGGAGTACCTTGAGTTAGTCCCTGCTGGAAAGAGGTTCACAGCTTTAATTAACAACTGTAAGTCATCTTCTGGCCAGTTTTTGCTTCCCCCTCCACCACCAGTGGTTGACTTTTCTGAACTCTTTGTTGCTTGGCGCATACGAGCTTCTGCCTCTTCTTTCTCTCGCCTTATTTGTTCATTTATTTCTTCTATCTATGGATTGCAAATAAGCATTATTTATTTATTTACTGAATTTTTACATTTCACAGTGACACAAACCCCTCTCTCTGAAATCGCTTTGAGCCTTGAATTTTGCTTAGTTTCTGTTTTGTACATGATACAAAAGGAAATGGAGGTGCTTATCTGCTCCAGTATTATTTCCCTCCATCCCACGCATAAATTTGGCCACCCCAGATTAGGAGTTCAGAAATCCATCACAAGTTCCCTAGGAAATTACATGAAAACTCCCAGAATTAAAGCAAAACTTCAGACCCTAGTGTGAATGTCCAGGCTAACACCTGACTTAGAGGGACAGATCCACAAAAGTAATAAAAGCCTAAAGTGACCAGTGAGGGCAGTGAAACATCCATGCTGAATACACTGATTCCCTAAGCCTGGTTATGTCAGAAATTCTCAGTTACAACAGTTGTAGTGAGTTAGTAACTAAAATCTGGGTTGTTGCAGTTAATGCTTAGAGTTTACTCAGAGTTAGATGGCCAGGTGTAGTTTGTTAGCAAGCAGTTCAGCAGAATTTAGGTTACCCATTGTACATCTTTGTGACCTGTAATCACATCTCGAGAACATGGTGTGACACATCTTTAATTATCTGCTTCCCAGTTCAGTCTTAGAAATATTAAAGGAGCTGTGCACTGTCCCTTGTTGGTGGATTGCCCAAAATAGGTTTCTCACTATCTCAAATAAAGGAAAGTTATCTGGCAGATAATTGGAATCTGGCAGAAATGGAATAGTTTTAACAGACAGAAAGGGGACTGTCCTGTGTTTGGAACACTCTTCTGGAGAATGGGAGATTGAATTCAGTCCCCTAAAGAACAAGAGGGGTTCAAGTTGACTGGTGAGTAAATTTGACCCAGGGATGGAGGCAGATCCCCACCAGGAAAGAAAGTTCAGAGCAGTGAAACCACAGTGGGTGAGAGAAAGCAACTTTTTTTGCAGGATGTAGGTTCAGCCTTATTAGTCCAAATGGCTTTTCCCTGCTGGCAAGTTTAGGCAGATCCTTGCTGAGTTTTGTAAACCTTAATTGCAAGTGTCTTGCTTTTTCCATTGTTTGGTATCCAACCCACTGGCCCTTCCAGTGCCTACAGCCTGCAGCACTGAAGTCCTTTTGTGGATCTAGCCCCAGGTCAGGGATACTAGGCTAGGATTCTTCTTGCATAACAGAATAGGTTAAGACTGCCCTCCTTCCCTCAAGGGAACTGCTACCCATTGTTGGGCAAAATGAAATTCCTCTACTGTTTCTGAATAAAAGTGGATTAATTTCACCAGCCATGAACTGTGTAAAATGGAGCAGAGATCACACTGCCTGGGGACTCAGACACTCGAGTCTGTGTTTAACAAGCAGGATTCCACAGCAGCTATGTTGTATCTTACTTCGATTCAGTCATGTTGATTCCACAAATCACTGTTATTTTGATTTGACACTCAGCATAATTACCTGTTTTACTACAGCCGCCTTTCCTCCTTCCCTTGTTGTGGATGTAAGTGCTTCATTCAAGCATTGCAGACTAAAAATAAATTATTAAGTTACAACGGAGAGCTAGTGGAAAGATGGGTATCAAAAGGAGCAGAAAACAGCAGCAGGAGGACTTACCTTGCCAGCTCAAGGCGATCACAAAGCTTTTCCACCTCCTCCATCATTTTAACACAATCTGCCTCATTATCAGAAAAGTAATTCCAGTTCTGGAAGCAGAAATACATGTTCTACAGAGTTCTTGAACTTTATTGTCCTGTTCCTTCAGCCAAAGGCTTAACACACAGCATCCTTCAGCCACTGCTGTGTTTGGACCTATTTGGTCTCAAAACTGTTTAAATATGTGTTTGAGCACTTTGGTTTTTAGTAAACCCACTTTCCATACCCATCTCCAGCCATAAGGACAAGCAAACACGTGATACAGTCTAATCTAAACACACAGTAATTTCACTGATGTAACCTGTATTTCACTGTAATTATAGTTAAATACCTTGCACGTTGTTCTCAGTTTTTGCCTTTCTTTCTTGATTGCTTTCTTCTGTATCTCTTTTTCCTTTTTTGCTAGTAATGCTTGCTGCCTAACTTCTTCTTCCTCCTTTTCTTTTGCTAACCGTGCTGCTTCTAATTCTGCTTGTCTTTGCTGCAACCAAAAGGGAAAAAACCCAAACAAGTAAAAAACCCTCAACAAATCACACTGTTACAAGGCCATTCAGTCATCCAATATTAAAATGTGTTGGTTTTGGTTTGGATACAGTTTTGTTTGTTTTGGTGGAGTTTGTTTTAAAATGCATCAATACTTTAATGTTTGGTTTTCCAAGAATTTTGAAGGAAGATGATGACATGTATAGCAGTTGGCACTGAGTAATTAATTAATTGAGGCATTAATTGAGTACCCTAATTATGCACTGTGAGGACCCCCAGGTTATAAATCCTCACTTCCTCTACAATGAAGATATAAAACTGTGTGAATTTTCTTATGGCTGCCTCAGGAATATAAGCTTGGAAAAATGCTGTGGTCCAGCATTTCTCTGAATCATTATTAACATAGCATTTTGCAGTGTCCCAGCACTGTCTTCTAGGTTACTTTTTAACATCTTACAGTTCCCTTTCACTCCTATACTTTCAAAGCCATCTTTTCCAAACTGTTAATACGTTGCATTACCTCAAAGTGTTTCACACCAACTGACCCCTCCCATCCCACACACGCAGGGAAAACAGCCATGGCCATTTTATGCAAATGCAAAGTAGGGCACAGACCTTAACACGTGCCTCGAAACCAGAGGAAGTGCATGCAACAAGAGAATTCAATTTTAGAAAGTGTTTTGTTTCAGATCTGCATTCCTTGTTTCTGTCTCATCTCAAAAGGCTGTCAGTCTTGCACTGCCTGCTGCACAGGCAAAGACAATGCATCTTTAAACCCCACTGTGTTTCTGACAGTAGCCTCTGACACAACTAGAAGCTGAAGCAGTGGATCAGGTGTGAGTGAACCAGGGTTTTTCAATCCAAATAAAGTCGTTAACTTACTTTTTCTTTTGCCTCCTGTTCTTTTCGTTTTGCTTCTACCTTTGCTTTCTTCTCTGCTTCCTTCTTTGCCTTTTCTTCCTCCTTAAATTTCTTTATCCTGGGATCACAGCTGTATGCATTGTCTGATGGAAGAAAGGAAGCATCATGTATAGAAGAAAAACAGATTTCCACGATTAGCTAACAAATCTCTCTTTAAAAGCCAGCAGTTTGTGTGCTCACCAACAAGAGTCCTAATTCTGTTCATTTCTTCTTTTTTCCTCAGTGCTCTGGCAGCTCTGTTCTGCTTCTCAATCCACCTCCTTTCATCTCGACTAGAAGGGAAAGCACAGTTCAGTGCTGATGCCCTACAATGTCACTTAGCAATTCATCAACAAACTTTTTAGAGTTTCCCCCACACAGATGCTCTTCTGTGAATACTTCAAAAATAGACCTCAAAAAATGAGGTTCCAGGCCCCAAGCTCATGTAAAAAATGCTAAGTGTTTACACAGTTATATAAACCTGACAAACCAAGCTGCTTATCTGTCATTGCAGGGAATGAGATCATGGGCTTTGTTTCCAAAATGCAATCCACTTGCTTACCTAACATTAAACCTCAGCAAAACAACAGAAATGCTGGTATAATGTTTAATTAAAGGGTAGCAATATAAGCAATGTCATTTATCTCATCTTAGAGAATACAGGCCATGTCAAGTAAACCCATCTGCACAGAAACAACACTTTCCACAAAGCACCGTGACACTCTGCTGAAGTCATGCCAGATTCACTCCAGTAGAATACAGCTCAGGTTAAACAGATGAAAAACTGGCTGACTGAATAATCTGAAAATATTTGTCAGTGCTGTCAAGAAAGAGGCAAGTTTTCAGTGGGGGTCTGTAGTCTCATCCACACGAGCGTATGGACAAAAATATGGGGGAAGGGCAGCTGGACCCAGATGGTCTTTGAAGTCCCTTCCAACCCAAACCATTCTGTGATTCCATATCTCAGAACAAAGAAAACAATCCCCATAACAGAGTAGGAGACTAATATGAGTAGACTGAAGCTTTAAAACGTGAACAACATCACCTTTGGCAAGAAGGGTAACAAGAATCATGGCCATCTGAACAGCTGCTGAAATGAAGTTCTCTCTCAAGTAGAGCAGACTAAGGTACCACTTGTCTTTACAAAAGGACACTACTGACAGGAAGGACTAGAAAAAAAAAAAAAAGCTATGCAAATAATTCAAGACCCTTCCAATGAGAAGGCCAGAGATTCATCTGTGTGATTTATCACAAGTAAGGTGGAACTGATTACAGTGCCTTCACAGAATCTTCACAGGAGAGAGAACAGTGGGTCCAGTGAGGCTCAAAAAATTTAACAGCAGGAAGAGGCACTAGAGAAGAGAAATGAATGCCTACCTACAGCTAAATATGTCAGCTTCTAGCACAAAGCAAGCCAGCCACTGAATCTAAATACAAAAGTGACTTATATCCAAACTTGGAAGAAGAGGTTCATACAATGCAAGATAAGGTTATACAAGGATGACTAAGTGAAAGGTTGCATCCTGTGAAATGTGTGTTAGACTAAATGATTTGGTGCTCCAACGTGAACACTCTGCATTTAGAACTGTAGGAAGGATAAAAATAGAGTGTATTTTCTGAGTCTGAGTAATTCAGCAACTATCACTACATCACCAAATCCATGCTTTTTGTTAACATCAAGCCAACCAAAATTCATCTCTCCAAATTCTATAAAGTATCATTTTCTCAGTACAAGTTGAAGAGTAAGAGAGAAATGATACCTGCTTACTCATCCACTCTGCTCTGGCTCCAGGTTCAACCTGTCTTGGGACTGGCTGGAACTGCAAGTCTGAACTGAACACACATTTCAAAGCATCTCAGACACCTCTGTGAGGCAACCAAGAACTGCTTCAATTACACAGATAAGACACAGAAGCCCACAGTCAGTCCACTTCAAGTCCATGACTGGCTCCTAAGCTGGGAGAGTTGGAATGCAGACTGAGCTTGGCTACCTTGCTTCCTGTGACTTACAGTCTAAGACACAAGTGGAAAATCTTGCTGTATCATCTCTCAGTCTCTTGACACATTTCTTTTTAGTTACATACCATTCTGCTTTCTCTTTTTCCTCTTCATCTAAATAGGAAAACTCTCTCCAGGAATCAAAATTATACCTAAAGTAAATTTAAAGGAAAAAAAAATGTGAATGAAAAACTAGCAAATCTATTAGAAATCATCTACCTTTTTTCCTATTACGATTTGGTAGGCAACTATATTGGTATTTATAATACATAATTTACAATGATACTGCATCTACAGTGATTCCACTGTGTTCACTCAAAGCACATGATGTTCCTGAAAGTAATGATTTACACCTGTCTGTTCTGTGGGACAGAGTCAGGATGGGCTCAGTCTTGCCAGCTCTAAATGTCTACAGTGCAGTCTGTGGAGTTCAGAGAGAAATTAATGTAATCTTCATGTAAGCACCCATACTTAGCAGGGAAGTCAGACCATAAACACTGACTTCACTGGACTAGAAACATCTCCCTTTACTAGGGGAGCTTAAACACCTAAGACATCTCCACTAAAAACACAAGTTAGGTGAGATGAACTTCCAGTCTATGGGTCAGCTCAGTTCACAGCCATTGTGCTCAAAAGCTCCTGCTGCAACCAAGAATTTAGTGTGGATGGACTAGCCAGGAGAAAGCCAGCTCGTTTTGTGGGAGGCACAAACGGCTGTGGGGAATCCCATGACATTACTGGGTCAGAACAGCCCACAGCCAACAACCCCCACACCAAAGAGTCTGCAAGCCCTTCATATCACACATCTTGAACACTGCAAACAGAAACAGACATCAGCTAACTTACCAAAAGGAATAGAAGGCATCTACCTCTTCAAATGAGGAGTTCATGTCCCCAAGTTTAGGTACATTTTTCTTATTTGACCACCTGAAAATAAATGGATATATTCAAGAAATAATATGTGTAACCTTACTTCTTGTCAAATTCAGAATCAAAATACCAAATTGGAGGTTCCCTCCCACCAACACAGAGGGGCACCAGGAAAGAGAACAGGACAGTTCCTCCTAAGCATCCTCCAGACTGGGCATTTTTTGTGGAGTTCCCCCAGAAAAGCAACCTCCTCCTGCCTTGTGGCTACAAGGAGACCTGATGGAGCACAGACTGTCTTTGTAGATATTGAATTCTCCCCACACATTCTTCTGGGAGAGCAGCTTACAGAAAGTGGACAAAAGATGTTCTGTGAGTAGCTCAGCTCTGTGGCAGGCTACAGGAACCCCCACACATTCTAATGGAGCACAAGGGAATAATGCATACTCTGCCTCCACTGCATTTTTCCTAGGGAAATCTTCCATAGGCTCTAGAATTTTTTGTTCCATGACAAAGCAGACAAAGCATCCATTTCCAAGCAGAGAAGGGAAAAGCTCATGTGACAACCAGGTCTGAATCTCTGGAATACTTGATAAAAGATTTGATAAGACTACTTGAAGTACCTATTGTTCAAAACATTGCAAAGGGCCTCACACAATGGGGCACTTCTTTTTCATACAGGGAAAAGGTGAAACAGGATTCTGTTGTGACACCCTTAATACAAAGTTAATTGCCAAGCATGAAGCAAATGCAGAAAAAGAGAAGCACCAAATATTGATAGCTACATTTATCTTCTCTTGTAACCAGTTAAATTGTGAACATGACTACTGTCTGCTGTTAATGTCTCACTCTCATAAGAAAAACATCAAAAAGTAATTTTTAGTCAGCAGCATGCAAAGACTTCATATTTTAGGTAATTTTAAGATGAAACAATGTGTTGTATGTTTTTTTTTTAAATCTCATGGGACAAACTCAACGGCACCCATGTGACAGTTGAGATTATTTTAAAATGAAATAATAGAGAACTGCACTATTTTACTTGTATTACATTTCTAGCAAATTAATACATCTCTTGTTACAAACACAGAGTCAGAAGAGTTTGCAAATGCTGATTCTCCAGCAAAAACAGAGGCAGTCTGACATGGCTTACCTGGCATTTCTCTCAAAAACAGGTGAGAAAACTTCAAAGAAGTTTTCTTTTGCTTCACTTTTGGAAGGTACAGAGTTATCAAAAGTAGGATCTATGCTGTTAAATGCTCGTCGTTTCACAGGATCAGATAATATTTCATAAGCTGAAAAAAAGTTACCAGACATAAGGTTCTAAATGTTTAAAAAGATGCTGTCAGATCTACCTTTGATCTGCCATTCTGTACAGCTTGATGCTTAATTATTTCAGTGTCATCAAACAGCACTGCTGTCTATTCCTGTTAAACTAAGTAGGAGGAAAATGTTTATGAAAAAGAACACATTTAACTGCTGAGATGTAACAAAACACGTAATATTTAAAATACTTTTATAGCAGTAAATGTGGTTCAGGCACTGGGAGTTTGGGCCTGACATCCTCAGGCTTTTATCCAGCACCAGATCCTTGCAGACAAATTGACAAAATAGGTCTATTAAAGCACAGAGTAAAAGCAGTTTTTGAGTTAATACGATGTCAGAACTGGCAGGAAAATGAGCCATTCATTGGAATTTTTGCAGCTCATTATGAAGTTGCACCGAGACTTGGAAAGGATGTAAGTCACCACACAGCTACTGGACGAAACATGCACACACTCCCAGTTTTCCTGTTCTTACAGGCCCAAAGTTGGGGAGCATCATATACTAATCTTATATCCTGGAATCAGCCACACTACAGCTTGAGTAAACTCCTACTTTGTCACAAGGAAGGGTGGTGTTACATTGTCTGTCAGTTCTACAGTGACCACTATTTTTCAGTAAGAGTGAAAAGTCAAAGGAATCAACTTCATGTTGAGATCATTCATGGGCTTCTGTGCCTGCATCCCTGGACAGACAACACTGCCCCACGAAGTTGGATCCAGGAGGTGATAACCTGGAGACCTCGGTGCTCTGCAGTTCTGTAAACTGATCTCACTGCACATGTTAGTGGAGAGAGGAAAGAATTCAAGTGGCCACCAATGAGCTGCTGCCTGCCAGTCTGCCCTTTCCTTCTGAGAAGGGACTTCCCTCTCTCTGAATACTCTCTATTCTCTAAATGACCTCAGTTATCCTCTGCATGGAAAGCCAAGAGCCTCAGTAACCCTCATACCATTTTCCTGATGCAAGAAATTCTGTGCACATCCATTGGTTACTCTTCTACTCAAGAGACATCCCTTCTGTACAGATCCCCAGTTCTACTCCCACATACGCAGTTTCCCCAGCTCTGTATCTCTTGCTCATTCCTTTGTCAGGTCCAGTTCTGAATCCCACCTATGCACTCCTGCCTTTCCAAGTTTCTTCTCCCCGTTCCATTACTGCTTCATCCTACTTCACGCCCCTCTTTCCTGCAGCTGCATTTCCCTCCTCCAAAGTGCTGCCTGGAAGCATTACTCCTCTTCCTTGCTACTTTGTGCTTTCCTTTCAGTTTATCCTTACACTTGGACTGTAAGCAGTTAAGAGGGAAGATTCTATGATTCCATGAGATTTTGCTCTGTGCATGGAGAACACAGAGCAATTCCTAAATTCAGGTGCAGGTTCTCGTTATCGATATTTGACAGTTTTCTGACAGGACAGCAACCACAGAGAAGAAATTTTCTTTGGCAATTTTTGTCCTTTTGACAACTCTAAAGAAGGCTGAAAACAACATCAGTTTGTCTAACATTTCATACTAACCAGTACTGTAAGAAGACATTCAGAGAAGAAAGTTTAGAAAGACAAATTCCAAGATTTCCTCCTGCTTCAGCCTTACTGAGTGAAAAGAATATGTTTGAAATAAACAGAAAAGCCAAGTTCCAAAGCATTTCTAGAGACCTAAGTCATACACCTAGAACAGTCCCTAGGGTTTTGGAATTGGCCAGCAGTGGTGCTCTGGGTCACAGAATCATTAAGGTTGGAAAAGACTGCCAAGATCACTTGAGTCCAACCATTAACCCAGCGCTGCCAAGTCCACCTCTACAGGCCAGAGGGAAATGTCACTCAGTTGAGTTCACTCGCTCATCTGAGGGCAAAAACGAGCAGCTGATATCCTGGATCAAATCAAAAGATGTTTTTAAGGGCAAGCACATTAGAATTCAGATTTTCCAACTGCTGGTGGTGCCTTAGGGGAATTGCTCTGTCACACTCCAGTTTATTCCAGGTATGGGGACACCCAGGTATGGGTTCATCTGAGCGAGCGCTGCTACAAGTGTCACATTTTGCCACCAACTGGCACAGCAGCCAAATGTCTGTGCTACATTCCCATTCTGCTTCTACCCAGAGGGAAGCTTCTCCAGCTTTTTAGTCATTAACAATTCCTTAGAAATCTAATAAAGCACAAGAAACATGTTTCTGATTATCGAGCAGATTGAGAGAATATCTCACAAGAGAGATCAATTGCTTACCTTTAGTTATGCATGTAAAATAATCATTATCACCTTCTCCTATCTGTTCCCCTGCAGCTTTTCGTTTGTCTGGATGATGTTTCAAAACCATGGATTTATCTAGCAAATAGATGCATTGCATTTAGAAATGCTTCATCACTAACATTTCAAACTAAAAAGCAATACAGCAATTCCAATTGATATTTCTCTGATTACATACTTAAATAAAAATCAAAAAACAAACCCTCAGATCTGGAAGAAAACAAGTATGAGTTAATGACTTTTCTTTGATTTAATACTATTGTCAGAACTAAAATTATTTCATCTTTGCTGGGATGTAAAACAACTACAACTCAGAAACTCTATTCCACCTCAACACCTGAAGAAGTACTGATTCTCTGGGAATTATTCTAGTATTATGCACAGCAAAGCGCTTCAGCAACTGTGAGTGTACAGTTGGCTTCAAAACGGAAAAAATAAAGAAAAATAAAAACAAAGGATTTCTGATAATAAAAAATTAGTATTCTGTCCGTTTACTGAAAACAATCCAAGATACACTGGTGCTGTCAACCAGCACATGCATGAGGCAATGTAATTTCCCATGTAAGTTGGTAATTCTCTAATTTCCACCCAATTTCATTCGGGAGTATCCAGGGACAGTGATTCTGCTCACACCAGCACAGTTACACTGGCAACTGTTCACAAGGTCAACTCACACACCACCAGCTTGTCTCATAAAGGCTACTCAACAATCTTCAGAGTGCTTTTAAACCTTCCTCCACTAAGCACTTCCATCCCTCCTGCAAAGCAGAGGCACACTGTGTTCTAGAAAAAAAAGTTCTGAAGCCCAACATGTTCCTTCACATGCAAGTACCACAAAATGCCCCCAAGCACCTGCACGTGCTCCTGCATCATGAGGAGGCATTTTTAGGCCTGTGAAACAGTAAAAAGCTTGTTTGTGACATGCAGGTATTTTCAGGTGAAAAACAGTTGTGTACATTTGAAAAAAGAAGTTATGCTTGGGAAGGAAAGGTACTTACGAGCTGCTTTGATTTGTTTCTGAGTAGCCCTGTATCGGATATTTCCGAGCCCAAGAACTGCATAATGGTCTTGATTCTGAGAGAAAAAAAAAACACAAAGCCTAATAAACACTGATAAATAAAACCTAAAATGTCACAACACATGCAGAAAACCAGTTTTCCTCCCTAATCTCTTAAAAGCAAGAGAGAGAATTCTTCCCTCTCAATAAGTATTGGGAATAAGGCTGCAGGAACAATTGTTGTAGAGGCCATAATTATTGAATATGTAAGTGTCAAGAAATTAGGCCATTGTTACAGAAATTCAAGTAGCTTAATCCAAATTGTATTACAGCACTACAAAGTTCAACTATTGAAAAACTGAATTGGTGTCTTTAATATTAAGAGTGCCAATGTAACTCCAGGGTAAGGTGGTGACAGGGAGAAGAGACACTTCTAACACTTTCAGGTGGCAAAATAAAAGCAGCAGCTCAAGACTTAAGATCTTATCCTGATGGGTTTGCCTTCACAAACCAGATATAATGCTAAGGGACACAAACCAATTCAGATGGGGGTGGGAAGGGTTCTTTAGCAGCTGGGAATGGCAGATAACTTCAATGGGCAAAAATAGTTGACACCAATCTGTATCGACTGAGTACCTTCCAGTCCTTTGGGTCGAGAGTTTTTAACATCGGAAACTCTTCAAGCTGCAGTTCTTCATCCCCCGACTCTTCAGAAAGCTCCTTCTCATCTTCCAGCTCCTGGAAAGAGGCAGAAACATTTATGTTTCTCCTCTTAATAAACGCTTCAAACCATCTTCCCACGGGTTCCACTTGACAGAGCACTGACGCTACAAGCAAAAACACAAGAGCAACTTCACCTTTTGTGCCCTTTTTTCCCCTTTATTTTTTAATAAAACCCCACCAAACCCCATAAAGGTGCTGCATCACACAAGGCTACAGATCACCAAATCTCCTGGTCGGCTCCACAAGCACCAAGAGCCAGCACAGCCGTGCCCGTCAGACGGGACCTCCGGCGCCCCGCGGAGCCCTCGCACCCTCCGAGGGGCTCCGGAGCCGAAGGCACGGCCGTGTCCAGCCATATCAGACACAGCCCCGCTGACCCGCAGCGATAACCGCGGCAGCCACGCTAAACTGGGCTGATCTCCTCGCGTTCCCGCTCCCCTCCGGCAGCGACCCCGCACTTGTTGCTCCCACGCGGAGCGGAGCGAGCGCCGAGGAAGGCGCAACACGCGAAGAGCATTAAAGCCAAATGAACAGCCGAGCTCCCCCAGACCGCGGCCGTTCCCCCGCTGCAGCGCAGGCGCCGGGGCCGCGTTGCGGCGGTGCCCGCGGTACCCACCGGCGGAGAGCGGCCTGGCCACGGCCGAGCGCTGCCCGAGCCCGGCGGGGCCGCGCAGCAGCGCCATGGCCGCGCTGGGCCCGCCCGCCGCTTCCGGGGCGGCCGCGCCCGCGTGCGGCGCCATAAGCGGCCCGGCCCGGCCCGAGACAGACCCCGCGGGCCCCGCCGCGGCCCCGGCCCAGCCCTCGCGCCTTTCCCGCGGCCCCGGGCGGTTCCTGCGCGGGGGCGGCTCCGCCGGCGCCGCCCGGGGCTGGCGGGGACAGCCGGCGGCGGGGCGCGGAACCCTCCGGCGGCGGCCGCGGCGCCCGGGGGGGAAGGAGACGGCGGTGCGCGCGCCGCGGTGCAGCCTGGTTTGCGCGCCGGGCGGAAGCGCGACCGTGCTGAGCAAGGGTTGGGGGCCGCGATGCCGGACTACCTGGGGGCCGACCAGAGGAGGACCAGGGAGGAGGAGAAGGAGGACAAGCCTATCCGCGGTGAGGGGCGAGCACGGGGAGACTCTCCGAGCAGCGCCTGGGCGGCGGCGGGCAGGCGGCCCTGTTGGTGCCGGGAACGGGCCGGGTCGAGGGGCTAGGTGGGAAAAGAGGGATTGGAAATATCCCTGAGGATATTTCTGGCCTCGGCCGCCGCCTCTCCGAGTGCCGAAATAAACACTGGTGTGAGGGCCCGGGCTTGGAAATTTCCAGGGAGAACAGGAAAGGAGCGATCCGAGAGGGGAAAACCAACACCGTCTGGGGCTGGTCGGGGGAGCCGCCGAGATCCTCAGGGAGGATCCGCTGTTTAAGTCTGGGTGTCTTGTAAGAGGCTCCTAAAATGCCTGATCTGCTCATCGTAAGAAAAACAGGCTTTTTGTGGTTCAGTGATGAGTTTAAAGGTCCAGTAAAACGTGATACAATTAAAAACTACAGCTACCTGAAAGGAGATTGTGGTGAGGTGGGACCGGTCTCTCCTACCTGCCTGCAGCGAGAGGACCAGAGGAAATGGCCTTGAACTGAGACAGGGGAGATTCAGACGGGATATTAGAAAAAAATATTTTCCCGTTGGGGTGGGCAGAGGCTGGAATAGACTGCCCAGGGAGGTGGTGGTGTCACCATTTCCCTGGAGGTGTTCAAGAGGCGTCTGGATCTGGCCCTGGGTGACGAGGTTTAGTGGCTACATGGGCAGTTCTGGGTGGACAGTTGGACTTGAGGATCTTAAAGGTTGCCATTTCCATTAGTGATTCAGTGGCAGCAGGAGAAGGAGGGGTGGCAGATTTTTCCAAGCACACTGGCACAGTGTGAAAATTCCCGGGTGCTCCATGTGCTTGAATTTAACGTGCCTCTTTGTTTCAATTTAATGTGCGCTTTTATTTCACATTAGTAAATATTTAGTGATGCATCTGGGAGTGCAAGCAGGGCAAAATGTAATCAGTGATGGACTTTGAGCTGTTCCCACTCAAGAAAGATTTCTAAATTACAGCATCACAGTGTTTAGTAGCTATAAAAAAAAATCAATGGGGTAGTACAAATAGTCAGGGAAGAAAAAAGGATCAACAGGTCCTCTCAGAATATGTATAACACAGAATATGTATAATACTGCACCAGGTCATCAGTACTGTGTGGTTTGTGCTCCATCTGCCTTAAAAAGGTACTTTGGAATTAGAAAAGAGAGGACACTGAGGGCCAGGAATGGTAGATGGAAACAGCTTTTGAGGGAAGGGAGAGGGAGTGTTGAGTGTGTGTTAAATGGCAAGTGATGTGAAAGGGAGCAGGGGATGACAGTAACAGAGAGTTCTGGATTACTGTTTAATGGAGAAGGTTCCCTGGAGCCTCCCTGCAGGACTTGCAGAACTGAACACGTGGAACAGCCAATGCTGCTTGTTCTTCTGAGGGAGTTCTGAGGCTCAACTGAAAGTTTCAGATTCCAGGCTCAAGTCAAGTAAAAGGCAGCACAATGCTGTTTTAAACCAGGGGATTCCTTCCCGTTTATCCTGCTGAAAGTTGCTGAAAGTTTGCAGGGATTCAGAAAACCAACGTAAATACTCACATTAACAAAGTTTTTTTAAAGGTGGATAATAACAATTATTATTATCCATGTTATTATTATAACACCCAGGAGTGGGGTCTCACCATGTATTTGCCATGTTTGTGGACACCTTCCTGTTTGAGAAGGGGTATTAGGCCAGACTGTTTGTCTCATTTAGTCTGACCCTTCCCATGCTGTTTTACAATAGTAAAACTAGTAGTTCACAGTGATGTTTTGTTACTGAGACCAGCTTAGATTTGGTTGCTGTTCCCTGCACACACTGAGCTTTTTGGAAGAGAGACATCACTGGCAGAAAGCAGTGACAGCGTTCCATTGATGCTTTCTTAGACATTTAGAAACAAAAAGTTAAAAAGATGAAGTTTTCATATCTCCCATCCCTTCTTTGTACAGTCATAGGAAGCTGGAAGAGGCAAAACTTGCTGTGAGCTCTGGGTGGTGCAGGTTTTGGGACTGAAAAGAGTTGCTGGAGACCCTGTTTTGTTTTTCTTGGATGTCTGACTCTTTTTTGTTTCACTTTGGTTCAGTGAAAAAGTAGAAACTCAAAAGAATCCCTTTAAAATAAATGTGTTCATCTTTTAGAAGCAGAATTGATACTGCTGGCTTTGTTTTTAAAACTGGAAGCTAAGTTTCTCCTGTCTTGTTTCAGCTCTGGATGAAGGGGACATTGCCTTGCTGAAAACGTATGTAAGTATCGTACACTTATGAGAGTGTTAAAGACAAAAAGCAATTCCTGTTGGGAACAGAGTGCAGGAGTGGAGGGGTGTGTATTTAGGAAGTAGTCAGTAAACCTGCTTAGGCTCCTAATGCTTTTCTCCTGCCAAAATCTTCTCTCCCTTTTCACCTTCTAATGAGAAGGCCCCAACCCACAACCCTAAAAATAACCCAGTGGGTTTGTTTGCTTGGAACTAATTAAGGGTTTCTTTATTTTTGTTTTGTATCTCATGGCTGATCACCACAGGGGTCTGACAGCCAGGGCTTTACCAGGACTTTTTCACTCTCCAGTTCTCTTGGTTTATAAAAACAATAACTTTCAGACCCCTCCTGCCCTCAAATTGACTTGGTTTTAGCATCATGTTAAAAAACTGCAAAAGAACTCTTGAAAGATGAAACTTGCAGCTCACGGTATGTCTGGGTTTGGGTGTTTGGCAGAAGTGTGAATTTTGTTGACAGACTCCTTTACAAAGCTCTGAAATCCATCTTGTGCCCACTGTGGCTTCTCTTGTTACCAGTGATGTGCAAAGGAGATCTTGTGCAGCAAATCCAGATCTGAATATGCCTGTGTTAGGCAGATCCAGACAAAAAAAAGCATTTTATCACAAGCAAGAATTGTGATTTGCCCCATGATCTTTCTGCTATCTTCTGTGGATGATAGAAAGGTTGAGTAAGGTAGTTAAAGCACTCATACAGATGGTCTTCAGGTACTGTATTCAGAATTCTGTCTATATATGATTTTTACTAGGACTTTTTTAAACTTCTGAAGAAATAGTTTTTTAACTTGTTCAGTCTTACTTTTTTAAAGAAAAACAAGTCCTTGAAGTCGACAAATGTGGAAAAATTTCCACTTGCACAATTAGTCAATTGTGTGTAGCTGCACCTCAGTTTTGAAAACAGAAATATTGTTACTGGAACTTGATTCTGTCTTTTTTGGCTGTGCTCAATAGTTGGCTGTTGCACCAGGACAGTCTGTTGAACATCTTGATACTCAGCCACTCTTGTAGTTTTTTCCTAAACATGAGATAATTTGAGTTATGAAATCTACCTGATATTCCTTTTCCAGGGCCAGAGCACGTACTCCAGGCAGATCAAGCAAGTAGAAGATGATATTCAACAGCTGCTTAAGAAGATCAATGAGCTCACTGGTATGTTCCTTTCTGAAGATGGCTTTCAACAGAAGAGCCACAGATACCAAAACAAGAAGCTGATTTAAAAAAGCTTGTGCACTGGTTTATTGTTGTTATTTTTCTCAAAAGAATGTAGGGTTTTTTTTTGGTAATATGAGATTTTTGCTTAGTAGCGATGAGTTTTCTGATTGGGCAGGGCTAATCAGTACATCTGATTTTGTAATTTTGCGGTGTAACACGTTTTTAATCAAAACTGTAATTTTTACATATATAGCAACAACACGAAATAAATGCCCCTTTCTGACACTAGATAATGAAGTAGTGGTACCAGTCCTTGTGTAATGAAGAAATGTGCAGAACAGTTAGCATTTCAAACCAGATGGGTTAAAATCAGTAACAATGGCAATTAATTTGTGGCACTGACGTATGTTTGTGGCCCTGTTGCTAATCCTGAAGTGGCCCTCAGTTCTGCCAGGAAGACCACAACTTCTCTTGCAGAATAACCTTGATTCTCTCAAATACACTGTGGAGATGGTACTTGTTATATCCATGTTTTGGAAGACTTATGGAAGTTTTCATCTGTGCGAGTCCCTTGGCTTCTGTATCTCACACGGAAGCTTTCCCTCAGTGAAGGCACTTGCAGAGTTTCAGTCCTTCTCTGAAAGGCAGACATCCACTGTCTGTGGTATCTATGTCAGGCTGGAATATCCCTACACTGCAAAATTGTATGAGAGGGTGGCCAGGCTGGGATTTGCGTGTTTAGCCGCACAGTCACGTGACATCTTTCTTTAGGAAACTTGTTTTTTAGGAAGTCCATCAAAGATATGTGTGGGAGTGTGGTTTGGAGGCCTCTCAGGAAGCTTCCCGCAGACTTATCTCCAAGGTTTTGGTGTGGGAAGGATCGCTCACGTCCCAGTGAGCTCCTTCCTCCTCAGCTTCTCTGTCCTGCACACAGGAATCAAGGAATCCGACACTGGCCTGGCTCCTCCTGCTCTCTGGGATCTGGCTGCAGATAAACAAACCCTCCAAAGTGAGCAGCCATTACAAGTTGCAAGGTGAGTGTGCTCTTCCTCTTTCAGTGGAGCTCTATAGAGTTAAAAATGTGATTTATAGCTTATGTGTAGACTCACTTAAAAAATAAGATTCACATGTTGTGCACAGTGGAGGTGCTTTTTACCACTGAGTGATAAAGGAACCGTGTTACGTACTTCATACTTGTACTTACTCCTGCAACTACTGTGTGATGCCATCATAATGGAATCACAAGTGCAACAGCTATTTGGTGTATTGTGGAAACAGAGCCTCTTACCTTGATGCTTATGCAGATAACAAGCCTGGAGGTGTAATTGTGTGTTCTGTATTAGGTGCACGAAGATAATCAATGCAGACTCCGAGGATCCCAAGTACATTATCAATGTCAAGCAGTTTGCCAAGTTCGTGGTGGATCTCAGTGACCAGGTGGCACCTACTGACATAGAAGAAGGCATGAGAGTTGGGTATGTAGAGTCTTTGTGTTCTTATGAGTCTTCCGGGAGAGTGAAGCTTTCTCTAAGTTGTCTCATGTCTTAGTTTGACATGTCCACAGCCATCATTTTATTTCACATTTTTGCCGTGGTTGAAATCACAACACTAATGTCTTTCTCTTGGAAGCCAGTAGCTCATCTGCATGCTCTGATGGAATCTTTTGATTTTGATGTTATTCTGGCAAAACCCATATGTACTGTACTGAAACCTTTCAGTCTGGGCCCCAGTAGCCCCAGTTCTCAGGGAGCCTGCCTAGCCCAAAGTCTGTTTCTTTTTTGGCACTTGCACAGTTACAGGGCAGCCAGGAAAGGTTCACTGAGGAGATGAAACTTTGAGAATCAATATTTTGCCAGTTTGCTCTGTGGGATATTTGGAAATTTAGTTTTCAAAATACTTTGGAATTAATAGTTTTGGAAACCTTAAAATTTTCTGCAAAAAGACTTCCAGTTTCTAGCTCATCAGACTATTAGCTTTCAGGGCTGGGCTGTCTTGATGCCAGAGAAAAGAACAGTTTAAGAATTCACCTTCTCATTTACTGAGTTGTTTCTACATTGCAGTTTAATTAACCGGTGTTAAAATAATGGTCTTGATGCTTTCTCACCAGGGTGGACAGAAACAAGTACCAAATCCACATCCCCTTGCCTCCCAAGATTGATCCCACAGTCACCATGATGCAAGTGAGAACTCCCTTTACTTACTTTGACATTGCTTTGTCTTGTAACTGTGATTACTTTAGCTGGGTTTTATTCTGGGCTGTGAAAGCCTGGAGGGATTCCCAGCACCAGGCTGGTAACTGCTCCCTCACCTCTTTGTTGTGCAGGTGGAAGAAAAGCCTGATGTGACTTACAGTGATGTTGGTGGCTGTAAAGAGCAGATTGAAAAGCTGAGAGAGGTGGTCGAAACCCCTCTGCTTCATGTGAGTAACCTCCATGTTGAAACCTTTATTATTTTTTAAGTGTTCTGGTCATCTGTCAGCATCTGAAAAGGCAAGAAAAGACAGCATAGATGGATGTAAACAGCTGAGTGAAAGGAAGTCTGGATTTAATAAGTGAAATCCAGCTTAGCCTGGTTTATATTGTTCTTCACTGATGGTTTTCTTAATTTGCATTTACACTTTGGTGCACATAATATTTAATTTGCACATAACCCTGCCTTCTGCCTCCCACCATTACAGCCTGAAAGATTTGTGAACCTTGGGATTGAGCCTCCCAAAGGAGTGCTGTTGTTTGGGCCACCTGGCACAGGCAAAACCCTGTGTGCCCGTGCTGTTGCCAACAGGACTGACGCCTGCTTCATCAGAGTGATCGGCTCTGAGCTGGTGCAGAAGTACGTGGGAGAGGTAAGAGCAGACACCTGAGGGAATGTGGAGGGATTTGCACATTTCCCTTTTGGAGACCAGGCACTGCAGTGGGGATGAGGGATGGATGGACTTGGATGCTGCAGGGACAGGTGGGGGAAGAGCTGTCAGACGGATCGCTGCAGGTCAGGCAGTGGGGAAAGGACCTGAGGTTTGCTGTCACTGATAATAGGGGATTTGTAGTGCAGAGTTCAGTCTGTGGTTCAGGAGGGACTCTGGGATTAGGATTCTGTTCCCAACTCTGCCACTTATTTCTCACTTGGCTCTGAGGTAAATTACTTCCTCTGTACTTCTGAGTTTAAGAGCAGTAATTTTTCTCTCCTTTATAAATTGCTTTAAGAATCCATTTTATTAATGTCCTATTATGTATGGTAACAAATAAAAGTTTTTTCATTGGAAACAAAGGAGTGTTTGGGAGCATGAAAAGCTTGATAGTTTTCCTTCAATGTGCCTCAGATCTGTAACAAAATCTTGATTTTTGCTTTCAGGGAGCTCGAATGGTTCGTGAACTCTTTGAAATGGCCAGAACTAAAAAAGCTTGTCTTATATTCTTTGATGAGATTGATGCCATTGGAGGTATGTTATTAGTGGCTATAGTTCTAATCTCATATGAGACCTTCCAAGTTTTCTTTTCATGTTGTAGTTCCTTATCAGGAATGCTGCATTTCAAGAAATGTGCTTGTAAGCAAAACTACTCCTAGCACACCCCATGTCCAGGAAGCTGCCAGGAAGTGGTTTATATAGACCCAAAGAGAAGCCATTTTTGCACATTTGAGCTTTAGTGAAGAATCTCTCTACTGTGTTTGCAAACAAGTATTGTTAACTTAAACCCTCTTCAGCTTCTGGCCTACACACCGGATCTTTATTACTGCCTGAACACTGAATTTTTTTCTCAAAGGAAGTGCTTAGGTCCTTTGAAGTAGAACAGTTTTAACACAGATGAGGGAGGATTTTGGTTGAGGGGAGGCAAAACAAACAAACTACATTTATGAATTCCAGCAGCTTGGCCAGTTGTTACGCAGGGAGATAGAGGTACGAAGGATGAAGATCCAGCAATTAATTTAACTGACAGGTAGCAGCACTCGCGCGTGGTTTGAAATGTGTCGTTTCCAAATAACCCCCTTTAATAACCCCAAATAACCTTTTTTAACTCGTCACAAATACTTGGGTGCAATCCAAAATCATTTCCCTCACTGTGGAATTCCCGTGTCCCCTCTCCAGGTGCTCGTTTTGACGACGGGGCCGGGGGTGACAATGAGGTGCAGCGCACGATGCTGGAGCTGATCAACCAGCTGGACGGGTTTGACCCCCGGGGCAACATCAAGGTGCTGATGGCCACGAACAGACCCGACACTCTGGACCCCGCACTGATGAGGCCCGGCAGGCTGGACAGGAAGATCGAGTTCAGCTTGCCTGACCTGGAGGTGAGGATGCTCTCCCACAGCCACTCGTGTTCTGATGCCAGAGTGTTCCTTCAGCTGGGGCTTTATTGTCTGGAAGTTCATGGGAGTTAACAAAAGCAAGACTCTTAACTGATGGGAAACTGCTTGGAAATTTGGGGGATTAAAGATGTGCCAAAGATCCCACCCCTGGCTGAGAAGCCATGGTGAACAGCTGTAATCACTGTATGTTCCTGCCTCAACAGATTAAAAAAACCATATAAATCAGATAAACCTATAATCAGATCCATGATACAGTTCAGAAGTTGGAATGTGTTTTGTTTGGCTCTTTTGAGAGAGATTACTTGAGGTACTTCCATGACTAAAGCTATTTTTAAAGCTATTTTCCTAAATTCATATCATGGAAACTTAGAACATTCCAGTTCAGACATGGGAAATTATAGCTGGGCAGCAGATACAAGATGTATTTTCCATGAGCCCATGCTGTGGATGTGGACAGTTGCAGGCTGGAGTCATCCTCTCTTTCATGCCATGAACACCTCTGTCCTTCACCCTTTTTTCCAGGGGCGAACTCACATCTTCAAGATCCACGCTCGTTCCATGAGTGTCGAGAGGGACATCAGGTTTGAGCTGTTGGCTCGGCTGTGTCCCAATAGCACAGGTGAGCTGAATGTGTTATCTAAACAATTCTGTGTGCTCTGTCTCCACTGTCAGTGTTGAATTGGTTTACCCCTTTCTTCCCAAGGCGCTGAGATCCGCAGTGTCTGCACGGAGGCAGGAATGTTTGCCATCCGGGCACGCCGCAAAATCGCAACGGAGAAGGATTTCTTGGAAGCAGTGAACAAAGTCATTAAATCCTATGCGAAATTCAGTGCTACCCCCCGCTACATGACCTACAACTAACGCCTGGGAATGTTTTCCATGTTCCTCTTAAACCTTCTGTGGAACACAGATACAAGTGTAGTAGTTCGTGTTTTGTTCTTGGAAGTCAGAAATAAATGGAAGTATTCCGAAGAGCAGGTGTGTGTTCATTGTGAGTGTGTTCTACACCAGCGGAGTGTTGCTGCTGCAGGGAACAAAAATCCCAAGGAGATTCTGGTAACACAACCTAAACCAGTGAGATAATTTTAAATCAGATACCTGGGCAGTGTTAGACATCCCAGGTTTGGATTTCTGGTCACCATTTACAACCCAAAATTTGTAATCTGAGCCACAGGTGTGAAGGGCCCTTAAGTTTCTGGGTGTACTGAGGAATGGTTGAGTGGTGCTCTGCACTGAGGTGTGTAGGTGTGTCCCAGGAAAACCTGAGAGCTGCCATGGGAAGGCATGTGTGATGGTCCGAGTCACTGCCCAGCTTAGGGAGAACACAAAAAGACATTTTTTCTCTCCCTGAGTGAATGCTCTGGTACCATCACAGCTTGGTTTTTTTTTTTCCTCTAGTGGTTTTCTTCATCCCTTTTGCTGAGATTCTTTGTTTCTTACAAAATAGTAAGAGGGTCAAGGAGAAAGAGGTAAGCGTAATTTCTTAGTGCTAAGGGAAGGAAGATTGCTTTTCCCTGATCCTGCTCTAAAACAGACACCAGTCCACTAGTGTGCTCTTTGATACGTTGTATTATTTGTCTGAGGTGCTGCTACACACAGAGGATGGCCCTGACAGAGACCTGATGCTCCATAGCTGGGCAGTGGCACTGACAGTTGGCAACAGGCCATAAAAGATTGATCCTCACTCATCTGACATGTTCCTGTAGAGCTGGGTGTGCCCCTCATCTTCCTTTTTTTTAAGTGTTGCATTGAAGTGGTTTGGGGAAAAAGCTTGAAGAAATAACTGAGGGGAAAAATGTTTTAGGGAACTGCTTTGTCTTGGAAGTGAGAGTTTTATTTGGTCTCATTTTGATATAACTGACATCAATTGTTGAGAAGCCACTTTTATTTTCTTTGAAAGAGGAAGTGGTTCAATAGGGAGAGAGTGTACACAGCACATGCACTGGGTTAGGATTTTGGTCTGGTGTCAGCATCTCGATAAAGCAAGGCAATTCTGAGTTTTTGCCCACGCCTGCTGAAAAGCTCATCTCAATGGTTATGTGTCCTTTTGGGAAGAATATGTTGGGGAGGGATGCAAGTTTATTGATGGGACACAGTGCTTTTCATTTTAAGCCCAAGAGGAAGGTGGTTGAGAGAGCAGCACTGACAACTCTGTTTCCCAGGAGCAGCACCTGAAGTCAAGTGTACCTTCTACTTAAGAAGGATTAATGAAATATGTAAAAAGAGTTTGGATCTTACAGGTTACTGATGATTTATATCATCAGTACTCTTGCAAAAGAGGAGGGGGAGAGGAATATTACCCTGATTGTTCAAAGGCATCAAACCAGACTTAGGCTACCCAGTGACACCTGCTGTGGTGGGGCTTCAGCAGCCAAGGGGTGGAGGCACTACCCTGTCCATGGAGACAAACTGGAGATGGGAGGGAAGTGAGCCCTGTTACCGCTTTGAAGGACATGGGTTTGTTTAATCTATCACTGACAAGCCTAAGGTGGGATTTAAACTTTTAGAGAGCAGTCTGTTAATCGCTGCAGGAAAGGGGAAGTTAGTTCCCTTTCCAGGAGCTAGCTCAGGCTGGCAGCAGGAAGCAGTGATTCAGCTGGTGGCAGCAAAGCACAGGAAGAGACTAAGCAAAAGCTGCCAGGTTTTGTTTTACTGGATGAGTTACCAGCACTGCTGGTGGGTTGCAGGAGCTCTAGTTCACATGGGCTGGGATCTGGGACTTCCTTGGGCAAAGGTGCTCAGTCCAGCACTCCAGCAGCTCCCCAGGAAGTGCAGCTGTTACCAGGATGGGAGACACAACATTAGTTGTATCCCTGTGAGGCCTGGCAAGGAGAGGGTTTCCTGGTGTGAGGGAGCCAGGAGGGTGAGGAGCAGGTACCGGCACAGTCTGGAGGTGGCAGCTCCTCCTGGCCCACCCCTTGGCAACAGACACTTGTATCCAGCGACCTCAGCTTGTCCCTCATACAGAGTCTCACCAAGGCAAAGTGGAAAATTTTGACAAGTGACATCACTTTATTTTGGAAGTAGACAGGATTTCAATGTGAACTGAAGAGACTACGGAGTTAAAAACTGAAGCTGCGACAAGCTGAAAGTAGAAAAATATACTGTATGTAGATACAAAGGCTTGTTGAACTGGTTAACATTATAAAATGTACCAAAAGTTGTTTAAATAAGCACACACGATGTGTTAACATGCATGCACTTCATCCTCTGAACTCCAGCTAAGCAGCAATTTCTGATGCAGAAAGCTTCCTATCCCTACTGGCAGGGGAGTCTGAGGAAATAAAACATCTTCCCTGACTTCCCTGGTTCTTGGGAAACTTGGTTTACCTGAAGCAAGCCCTAATCACAACGGAGCCTGAAGCAAAATAGAAGTGTTACATTCTGTGATCAGAAGTGAGGAAGGTGTCTGAATTCCCTTATGCACAGGGCCTGTGATTTGAGGGTGCCAAATGAAATGGCACTGATGTCCCACTTCCCCTGAGCTGTCAAAATAACCTGCAGAGAAACATTTTCAGATTCCTACCTCTGCTGAGCTTCACAGTGACTGTTGTGAGGGAAACACATTGAAGATTTCTTTCTTTTGCATGTTTTCCATTTTCATGGTTTTCATCTCACACCTGAAGTGAGGCAGTACCACAGTGGCCAGGCTGACAATAGAAAAAAAACCACCCACACTACTGTTTCTTCTAAAAAACCCAAACGTGTAACATTTTTGAGTTCTATTTAACTCTATTTCTCAAAGCACTTAAAAGCTGAGGCAGAAGCAGCACTACTGCAAGATGGGCAAAAGAAAAGTACTTCTCTTTTTTTTTTTGGACCACTGAGACTTTAGACCATGTCTACATTTTCATTCCAGTTTAAGAGACTGCATCTAGGGCACTAGTTCATAATTTGACTTCACTCCTGCCTCAAACCAGTTCTGTCTTCAAATTTTGAAGCTAAATAATTTTAGCTTAAAATCAATTGTATTCTTTTATAGCAAGTCTAACTAGGTTTTGGCAGTGAAAGTACCATATTGATAATGTAATAATTAAACAATGTGTTTCTGATTCCAAGTTCACTCAGAGCAAATACGAAGAGTTGAGTATAGTTGAGACAGGTTAGATCTTAAAAAAAAAAAAAATAACTGTACCATCCAGGGTTAAAAACAGCAGCAGTTAAATGCCACCAGTGTGAATTCATTAATCCAGCTGGCAGATTATTATAAATTGTATGAATCTGTTGTATGCAGAAGTTGACATCAGGCTTTAAAAGCCATCTGAAAAAGTTCTTTAAAGACACTGGTACAGTGTATTGCACTTGCAGAACAGTCACTTCCTGCAAGATCCCACTTGTAGTGAGTTAAAGTGCCCATTTTCTCAACAGAAACAGGAATGTCACCTTGTCTACCAGATTCTGATTGCAGCAGAATACACTGAATTATCTTTTTTTGCATAATTTTGTGCTCGTGTATTGTTGGAAGGCTATACCCTGATTGAAGGAAAACATTCAAGAGCATGAAGGCTTCCAATTCCTTATCCATTCTTCCTACAAAAAATAAGCACCACCCTATACCCGTAGATCCAAACAGCCTTAGGCTCTCTTCAAACTGTGCAAATTAAATATTCAGAAAGAGTCTCCATCAGCATAAATCTGGCTTCCATTCTGCTCGATGCCACTCTGATTCAGAGGTCAAAGTCAGTCTGTGAAAGCAGACCCATCTTTCACTTGGCAAGCAAGAACAGCATCATGAATACTGTGAAACAGCAACTCTCTTGTTACAGTGTTATCAAAAAAGTTCAGTCTTGTCAGCTCATTCACAACAGGGCCTACAAAACAAAAATCCAACATGGCATCAGCAAATAAACTTAAGTACAAAGATGGAAGGCAATGGCATCTCAGGAAGAAGATAAAACTTATTCTTAAAATATTTAAAATAGCCACGTGTATCCCATGCTAATTCTACTCCAAACAGGCAAATCTCTTATCCAGACATACACAGAGGCATATTCTTGGCAGAAGATGCTACAATTCCAAATACTGGAAGCTTGGAATGTTTCAGGCTTTTCTCCTTATTACATTACTTATTATATTACATTACATTATATTACTACAACAAGTTCAAGACAGAAAGTTTGGTGTGGCATTTACAATTGGCCAGCTGGAAGAAATGGGAGCATGATGTAGTGCTCACAGTGTTAAGTACATCAGTTCTCTACTTTCACTAAAGTGAAGGCTCTAATGCACAGGACTTGCCTTTCCTCAAATCCAATTTTATGTGCAGTAAGTGCTGATTCTACTGTGGCACCTGGCAGCAGAAAATTTGGGAGCAGAGGGAAAGAGATAAAACACAGTATTTCCCATAAAACTCACAAAAAGAAAAAAAAAAAATTCATCTCACCACTACAGCAGGCAATGCAGACAAAGACACCGACTTCTTTGTATTCTTTTATAATCTGCAACAGAGTTAAACTGAAGTTAAATGCAGATATATCATCATACATATCACAGTTCTGGAAGCCAAATATTGAGAAAGCTGCACAGTCCGCATTCCCCAGTATTCAGCTAAAACTTAAAAGAATTAAAACAGTAATTAGGTGAAACATTAAGTTGTATTTGAGTGGGCATTCATGTCTCATGCTGACAGGTTCCCTATTAGGTATCTCAAAGTTTTCTATGGGGTTTTCTGGGGAAAAAAGCCCTACTTACTGATTTTAGTGTTTTTGCTCCAACTGAATCCACAAAGTTCACCGGCGTGAAATCCAGAATTAAAGAGCGAATGTTGGTTTTGGTCTCCACAAAATGTTCATGCTCATCAGGAGACACGTCTTGTACACCAGAATCTGCAAATTTTCCATTCACGGGTAAGTCATCATTCGCTATCTCGTGTTTTACACTTGCTTCTACGTCATTAGTCTGGGAGAGAGGATAAAAAAAGCTTAATGACAGTCAGTGCTTTTTCAACGTAGATCCCCTTCCTCCCCAAACCCGGCGGTTCCTTAAGCCTTTAGAAGGTGTTCAGCTCCTGATCCCCACAGGAACTGGCTTTGCATGCACACACATTTCCGTATCCTGCACCTATCAAGGTTTATTCTCTCACGCCCAGCCTGTCTACAGTCACACACAAGAGCTGAAAGCTGTTATCTCAGGAGTGAATTACCCCTTTCCTTCAAACACTGACACCTGTTCATACATTTTTACTCCGTTTCCTTGCCTTATCCCTGCTGATCCTGTCAAGCCCTATATATGCAAAAGAAACAACAGCTCTCAAGTTAGGCTTGGTTTTGGTTTCTCACTGTGAAAAGCACATGCCAGCTCCCACCACAGGGATGAGTTTAAACCTGCAAAAAGGCACAAGCATGTCCCAAACAACCCCTCTCAGTGTGCCTGCCCCACTTAGCCACTCCCAGATCAGCAGTGAAGATGGCACCTTTTTATTACAGGGGCTGTTAATTAGAACTAATTCTATTAATATCTTATTTCTACATGATCCTTCCAATTGCGTGGGGAGGGGCAGAGGGAAGGTCCCTCTGATTTCTGCCAACACCACTGCTGAGACAGTGTGACAGTGTGGAGAGGCTCTGTGCCACCGTGTGCTACCTCAGTGCAATCAAGGTCCAACACAATTACCCAGTGCAGCCATGAGCCTCGATCCTAGTGCTGTTCCTTCAGTGACCTGTCCCCACTGCACAGGGCTTGCTCCCTAAGCCTTCCTCCTACTCGAGCAGCACTCTGCACTCTGTATAACCAAGAATGGTAACCCCAGAAAGCAGCATCTTCTCTGATAAAGCAGATCAGTATTTACCGCAGAACTCACTAGTTTCAAGACAGCTTTCTTTCGGTGCTCATTTGCTGCCTTAATTTCCCTGGCATGTCGCTTCTGGGCTTTTCTCCTCGCTGCTAATATGGCACAAGGGTCCACTTCGGTCTGTCACAAGAAGAAAGCACAATCTGAGGGGATTCAGCTTGCTAGGATGACATTGCAGTACCAACTAGCACCGAATTAATCACTGTCATAAATTTTAAACACAAGCCTGCATTGTTCAGCTTCCCTTGGAAGGGGTAAGAACAGTATAAAGTAAGAAGGAATACTCTTGGCAAGCACTGTGTTAATGAGATGAGAGAGAGATGCATCTCATTCTTTTCTTGAAATCAGAGAGTGCTGTGTTGCAACTGAATGCTGATTCGAGTGCAGAGAGCAAAGGGGAGAGAAGTGCGTTTGAACAATAATCACTAATATCTCTTGTTTTGTGAAGATCAGCACCACCCACCTGTTTTGTATAAGACTCATCATGGGAGCTACAGAAAAATGTTTCAGAAGTTAGTACAGGTGCAGTTGCGAGTGGGTCAGGCAGTTCTGCCATTGCCATTCCCACCCAGCCAAACCACTGGTTAGACAGAGGTGGGGCATACTCTGTGTGCAGGTAATTTGTTCCCCATGAGAGTCTGTAAATGCCCACAGTATTCCATGGTCTTACACTCCAGTAAAGTTAGTCACCCAACAAGGAAGCTTTTATTCCCATTTTGCTTTCAGTTCAGCAACTAATTTCCTTCTGAAAAAAAAAAAGATTTGACCGGTTTGTGCTCTGCAACCACCAGACTTCCCATTCAGGAACAGTCAGTATTAAGCTACACTTTGTTTATTCCCTCCCACCATGTTGTTGCTTCCGAAGATAATTTTTATTTGGCTGGAGGGTCACCTTCTCATATATCACTGATCACCAGGGGCCATAGGCTGAGAAACATTGTGCTAGAGGCTACACAAAAGGAGCTGAAAGATGAGTGTGTTTCAGAAGCCAGTTTGAATTTTCAAGACACAGACATTAAACAATTTACTTTACTCACCTTTTTCTTCAGTGCACTTGCATATGACTCACTATTAGCAAAATAAAGTGATGTATTAGCTTGAAATATTTTTATTCCAGGATATTCTTTAACCTAAGGAAAATATTGAATGTGCACAGTTAAATATAAGAAAAGCACTTATGTGATCACAAGACACACAAATGTGCAGCAGAGTAACAGCCAACCCTGAATGGCTCTCAGCATGAGTCAAATAAAGAAGGTTGGCACTGTTGCCAGCAAAGCCAACCAGAAGATCAGAACCTTCCCCTTTCCCAGAGTAATACTATACACAGTTAATGCCTGGTAACATTTCTCCTTCTTTAATAACAACCAAATGTTCAGCCATAAAAAGGAATTAAATATTTGCAGTTCTCTGATGCTGCTACCCTGCAGCTGGTACTACCATAAGCAAATCATGCAGATCTAGGATTGCGTCCTTTTAGCCCCCCTTTCTACAGGCATAAAGACTTACTTCCCTCTTTCTCTCTTTTTCTTTCCTGACTCCTCAGGAACCAAGAAAAGAACCTTTCAAATCTTTGGTTTTAACCAGACCTTCAGACAGGTCATACTGTAAATGCAGTCGTCTCCAAACGAGCTGAACTCTGACATTTTACATGCAAATGACCCAGCCAGCAGCAGAGACTCAGCCTGCCATGTGCTGCCAACCCCATCTTTACCCAGGAGGAGGAAATGCTGACTGCACTCAGTGTAACAGAAATGGAGTCTCCTCTCCTTTACAAACAGCTGTAAACATGCCCAATATACTTCTGCTTTGCATCATATTTAAAGCAGGTGAGAGAAAGTTTTCATATTGCAGCATCTTTTCACACAGGCTTTTACAGACTGGTTCCTCAGTAAAGGGGATGGAGCCTTCATAGCAGCATCTCTGGGAACATGGCAGAGAGTGCAGAAAATTGTTTTTGCTGTCTGTGAATAAATAGAGCCCGTGTATATCCATTACACTGACAAAACTTAATCCTTACACCAACTTTTGGTTGAACAAGACAACATTTATAAAAAGCTAAGTGCACAGTCAGCAGTTGTTCCATTAATCATGTATATTTAATGAGCAAGGATGGAGGGAGGGTGATGTTGTTTTGAATGGTTTGTGCAATCCTGAAGAACATATAAGTTTGGATTCCATGCAATACTGACACACAGGTAAAGAAGGTGGCCTGGTATGCACTCCCCTATAAACCTTACTAATATTGAACAAGCTAGTATGATGCAACTAGTAGAAAGTTACTTTTGATCACTTCCTGGTCAAATGTACAGGCAGTACAAAGAGTTCACGTTTTGAACAAAACGGCTTTTGCTACTAAAACCAAATTTATCTTTTTTCCCTTCAACACAAGGGAATGCTTGGCAGACAGCACTGTTATGTGCAGTGTGGTAGGGCTAAGCAGCAATTTGCCACAGCTCTCTTTGCTCCACTACATTAAACTCCTCAATGCAGAAGAACACACTCCTACCTCTTCATACTCTTCCACATCACAGTAGATGTCAGTGTCAGGAATCTGACCAAGGATTCTGTATTGAGGACTAGAGAGAAATGGAGACAAATGTTTCAGTATTATCAAATATGAAAAGTGAGTGTTTGATATAGATTGAAATTTATTTTAAATGGTCATTGTGCAGGGCCTGTCTGGTACAGGAGTATCTAAATATGGTCAAATGCAGTCAGCAGTTTATGGCAGAACACAATAAGAAGAAAGTTTGCTTCTGTCAGTGCAAAAACAACTTTTAAAGTTAGCACTGTAATACTGTCATTTTCTGAAAAGCAAAGTACATTACTGTTGGCAAAAACAAAACTGTATAGAGATGGCAGAAAAATAATCTTATTATGCAGAGTGAAAAATCTCAGAATTTGCTTTCATTCCAATGCAGACCAAAACTGAGAGTTTTATAGAGTTTCCACCTAGATGTCCCAGACCTTGAGCCCAGAAGCCTCACATGACAGTCCAATCCATGCATGCAAGAAATCATTTCACTGTAAACTTGGAAAGCTTCACAGTAAAAGCTTTGTCACTTTCAATGGGGAGAAGTGACTTGAAAAACTACAAGAACATGGACTGTTTTTGTGATGAATTAGAATTTTCTTTTAAAATACCTACATATTCATCTACTGATAACTGGACACAACTTCTGCTTGTCCATGACAAGTAGTGCACACAAAACATAATCATGTACTGAAATTGGCAGCAAGCAGATATAAAGTTCTAAACTCTAAGCATAAAAAATAACCCAAAAACCAAAAAACCAAGAAGACTAACCAGTGTAAAAAAATAAAAAATCTTCTATTTATTATTGAGAGTACAAGTTCATGCCCTCTGGAAGTTTTGTTCTCAGAAAAAGAAAACGTGAACCCTGGATCAGAGCCAAGGGCCATGACCTACATTAGGAAGCAAATTCTATACTGGATGAAGTTGAAGAGGATGGAATGGACTTCTGTTTATTGGCACCCCTTAAACAAACAAAAGCACCCAGAAGATCAGCAAACACTAATTTTGATAAAGAAGAAATCTGACCTTTGTGTTCTGTAAATAACGGTTATCATTGCAAACGTTACTGCAGTAAGCAAACCATAGTCTAGTCCCAGGAAAAGAGAAGCCACAAAAGCTACCACCCAGATGGCCTAAAACAAAGAGAAGGTCTGAATTATTATGCATCCTTTCCTGTTAACAACAAAAGCAACAGCATAATCCAACCTCAAGCCCCATGCATCACTTGTGTTCAGGAATGGGCTATAATGCAATCCATCACGAGAGCAGACTGGAATTGCCTTAACCTTTCAGAAGGGCATAAAAGGCTCAAGGTGCTCTCACATAACATCTGACAAACTGTCACATTAATGCCTTAACTCCTGTTCTCCAAGGAATCCGGCACTACCATCAGACTCCAAATACCTTAGGATAAAAAAGATAAATATTCAAGGCCCACAAGTAGTGTCTCACTTAGTTCCATCAGTCCAGGAGAAAAATGCCACCAAAATGTTCCCTCCAAGGCACTCTGTCCCACTCCAGCCAGGTTTTTTGTTCATCTTAAAAGATGGCAAATACCCTTAAGTAGTTTTCCTTGTTACTCTGTTTTTCAGATTCCTCTCAGACATTCCCACAGCCTTTCAGTGCAGTTCCTATAGCAACAAACACTGCCAGAGCTTTGCTTTTACTGCAACCAAACTACTTCTGACCTGAGTTACAAGATTGTTGGACAACAAAAATATTCTTGTCTGCAACAGATCACTCTCCCAGGGTACTTACAGTACCACGTCTTAACATCATCTGCAATGCAACACCAATTTGTAACTCCTTGATAAGTTTCTACCCTGTTTTGGGAGCAGCAACAAATTTAATGCAGTGCAATATAGGCACTGAGCTGTGCTTTACTCACCAGTTCAATCTTACTGGTTCTCCAGAAGTGTGCGACATCTCCAAACTGTTTAAACATTCCTTTCAGATTCACCATGACAATTGCTGCTAGCACTGTCTAAGAACAATACACAAATGCCATTTTCAGAAGCAAAATAAACCCAATGCCAAATAAGAACTTCAAATTATCAAAATAACTGTATTTTTATGCTCTGTACAGCTGATATAAGTCCACTGAACAGATGTTCTATTTAAAAACCCACAACTTTTCAAGCAGTTCAGTGGGCATACACTTCTATGCAGCTGCAGAAATGGCAAACTAGTTCAGTACAGTTTGATTTACTCTTTCCCAGCAAGACAAATCACATATGCCTATGCTCCATGCTGCTACACTTATAGTGCCTGAAGCAGTGGACTGTAATCTCAGTTTCAAGTTTCTCTACAATACACTGAAACAATTCCTGCAACAGTCACATATGTGTAACCCAAGGTCCAACTTCTTTAAAAAGTAACAGGAATTGTGTATCATCTTTTGCACATTACCAGAAGCAAAATTTTTTTTAAAAGTCAGATTATACTTATTCACATAAATATTTTTATACAAATAAGTACAAGTGTAGCAAAACCAACTCATTATGCTGAGCCACAGTCCAGCCCTGACCCTCTACTAGCCAAGCTATTACTTTTAACTTTTTAACCTCAATCCAGAACTCCTATGCTGCAATCAAATGTGGCCAGCAGGACCAGGGCAGTGACCATCCCCCTGTACTCCCCACTGGTGAGGCTGCACCTCAAATCCTGCGCTGAGTTTTGGGCCCCTCACTACAATAAAGACATTGAGGTGCTGGAGCGTGGCCAGAGAACGGCAGTGGAGCTGGTGAGAGTCTGGAGCACAAGTCTGATGAGGAGCTGGGGGTGCTCAGCCTGGAGAAAAAGAAGGCTCAGGAGTGATTTTATCGCTCTTTACAATTACCTGAAGGGAAGTTGTAGCAAGGTGAACTCTTTTCCCAAGTAAAAACTGATGGGAAGAGAGGTTTAGACTGGATAAAAATTCTTCATGGAAATGATTGTCAAGCACTGGAATAGGCTACCCAGGAAGTGGTTGAGCCACCATCCCTGAAGGTATTTAAAAGACATGTAGATGTGGCACCTGGGGATATGATTCAGTGGTGGACTTGGCAGTTCTGGGTTAACAGCTGGACTCAGTGATCTTAAAGGTCTTTTCCAATCTTAACAATTTTTAAGGTGAATTGCTTGAAGGTATCATCCTTATGTTCTAAAGATATCCACGGATATCCAATATTAAAAAAAGCCACCAAAAAGCATGCTGGATCTTTCAAAACATTATTTATTCCTAGGCTAACTTACAGCAAAAATGCATACAAAATTTAAAGGCTCTGGATCAAGGGCTAACTATTTTGCTTATTAACCCTCCTACAATCTCTAGTTTAAGCAATACTCATGGGCCTCTGTTCACTGACAATGCCTAACATGCAAAACACCCTTACCTGTGGAAGAGGTTCAAAGAGGTATCCAACAGCCACAATTACCAACAGGACCATAATTGAAGAGAGAGCACCTGCAATCTGAACAAAAGAAGCCAGAAATTATTTTTGAGTGCCCTCAAGGGGCAATATTACTGATTAGCTCACCCTTGTGCTTTCAATTAGGCTGGTTGTTCAAGTGACTTTTGATTCTCCCACTCAGTTCACTGATTTTGGCTGTTTCTAGCTTTCTATCTTGGCCAAGTCTGGATTTGAAACACGGGAAACTCCAGTTATTTATTCTGGCCCAGGCAGAGAAATACGGTTACCTAGCTAAGCTTCAGACTTTAGTTTTGGAGCTCCAGAAAGCAAACTTTGTTTTGCTCAAAATTTGGGTTTACACACCTGAGTTCTTCCACCGGTGCTTTCCTGAACAAGACTCCGAGACATTGAGCAAGTGACTGAAAAGGTTTGGAAAAATGATCCCACAGAATTGCATATTCCCAAGGCAATAAGTTCCTGTGTTAAACAACAGAGCAAAAAAACCCAAAGGCAGTTATACTTAGCAGCTGTGCACAGCTGGAGCCATCCATACACATTAACAACCACATCTTATTTACAGTGCTTTCTAGCAACTTCATTGTTGAGAATAAGCAACCTAATTGTAGCTTATACTTGTGGTTCTCACACATGTGCAAGTTGATGCATGTTAAATCATCTGTTAAATAAAGTCTCTGATGAAATATGGGAGACATTTTCCATCCCTAAATGTTACAGGAATGAATCAGATTGAAAACGAAAATGAATGACAGCATTGCCTGGTTTAAGGATTCCTTCAGCATGGGGAGAATTTGAATTTTAACCCTGAATATACATGGAAAATGGTTTCTCATGCAAAAACTGTTCTTTCCTTCCCACCCTAAACTATGTGTTTAAACCACAAGGAGTCTGGCCTTTGTTTCCATGGATGGTAAATCCACTGCTCTACATGAAAAAACCCAGCGTGTGCCCACTGCTTCATCAGGAAGGTCCCACATAAGAACTGGGGAAGAGCTGATGTGTGCTAATGTGCACAGGAAGGACAAGAGTAAGTGAGGACGAGATATCATTTTAGATTTAGAGAGTCCCTAAACATGGTCCTTATCACTCAAACCATGATCAGAATGCTAAGTAACAGTGCCAATTGCTGCCCCAGAAAATGACAATTTGCCCATTTGCAATGGGTGGGAATAAAAAGAAACTATAAAACTTAACTCGAATTTCTAAACCCTAGACAACAGTTCTTTGACACATAAGGCTCTGTATTTATCACATGGGAACTCCATGCTTTGCTCTGTTACAGAATACAGAGAAAACGTATCTGCCCAACTGGAAAGTCCAGTAATGTCTGTCCCAACAATTAATATTTCATGCACATGTCCAAGTGTAATAGAAGCAACTTTCCCAAAATGAAGCTAAAAGTGAAACTAGTTACTTAAACACAGCCAGAAGAGGAATTTAAAATAATTGCTGGACTTTAAATGTGTAGGCTGTCAAAAACCTGACCCGATTCCACTATTAAAAACCAAAACATTTTTGCCAATATCCCACACTACTTCAACTATGTCACAAAGGTGCTACTGAGTATTTTTAACAAAGCAACCTCACTGCTTTTACCTGATTCCCATCGATGGTGTAACCATGTTTAAGGGCAAAGATCTTGGCCATTGATACAGCCATTGAAAATCCAACTATTGCTATTGCTAGGGCATCCACAAATATTGCTGGGATGAGCTGAATCTCGGGAACTGCTGGTGCACGTAACCTTGGAGATGAAATAAATTTTTAGAAGTTAATATAATAAAAACTGCATGCAATACAGAAAAGGTATAGTTTTGATAAGAATGTATCATCCCTACCCTTGAGGAATATTCCCAACAACATCAACTTTGTATGACTTATTCAGATTCATTCCAGCTGAGACTCCTGTGCCAATAATGACCTAAAAATCCACAAACACGTATAAACATTGTCTAAAGAGAGATAAAGCCACCTGAAGAAATATAAAGTTTAGCTCATTATGAGTAATACATACAAGGGATTACATTTATTTGTCGATCAGTTTTTTAAGAGTTAGAGGCTAAAAAAGCAGATAAAAAGGAAGAATAATCACAATTTTCTCTCCATCATGTCCAACTCATCCTGATTTTATAAAGATTTTTTTTGGAAACAGTTAAATGGAACATGCTATGGTATGATCTGAATCACTCGAATTCCCTTTGCCTGAGCCAAGCTCAGGCAGATTAGAGTATTGGAAAAATTAAATGCAAGTACATTCATGCCTGCGTGCACTGCCTCATTTTCATGTGCACAGCCTGCTATCTATAAAGAGAACTGATGCAACACCAGAGAAAGGAACAGGTCTAATATCACTTTGCTACTGCCTTACTATCAAACAATACCCTATTACACCACCTCCCTCTTTTCTCACCAGCATCCCAGTTCTTTTTGCCTTCAGTTATTCCCTTTCTTGACTCCATTTTGTGCAGGTTGTTTGAGAGCTCTAGTTATCCAGGAACTCATTTTTAAATCCAATCCCTTTTAAAGGTGAAAGGTTGTCTGAGATGTAGGCTTATTTGCATTAAGATAGTTTGCTTTATCCATGTACTTTAGAATAGCTGTTCAAACCAGTATGTGCTGCAGTCAGTTATCAGACTCAGAAGCAGGGAAAGGAAGGCTAAATAGTAAGTCCTGCTGATTCCTGCTCTTCTTTCTACCACTGCATTTCAAGAAGTGAGCAAGCCCTGCAGAACTCTGAACAGGCATCTGCAAGCACCTTCCTTCAGGAGGGGTTTCTGAGCTCTTGGACTCCAAGTGGGAAATGCTACTCAGGGGTCTGTCTTGCAGGGACTCATTCAGGTGCCCAAACTCCTGGATAGAGAAGGTTTTACAACAAACATATATCTACCTGTTGCCATAGAGGACTCTGGGTATTTAAACTGCTTTTCAATTCTTCTCTGGGACTTTATGCCTACCCTCTGGGCACACCAGTCCTTAATTTTAAGGATTCCACTGGATCAAGGCTCAAACAAATTATGTTCAACGGAAGTTAATCTCAAGCTCAGTAAGATATGACAGAACATGAGATAGTTTCCACAGCTTTAGAAAAGCTATATAATTTAGCCATAGAACTTCACAACTGGCTTACCACAATGATCTCCATAGGAATAGGGACTGGGAGCTTCTTCTTGAACCGGTCATTGATTTCCTTGCCAATCAGCAACAGAACAATGCACGTTGATCCAACAACCAAAGCAGCAATATTGGTCATCGTTATATTTGAAAGCACAGCAGCTATACTCTGCAACACAACAGAAACATCATAATTATTCCTAAGAAAATATAATCTTCATGGAGATTTGCCACAAATGAACGAATTCCATACTGCTTTTTACTTTGGTTTCTTTCTGCATTTATAACCACAGTCAACCAGTGCCTCACCAAAATCCCCATTGTTCCCACAAGACACAGAAGACCAGAGTATCTCAATGAGAGAGATGCACTTGCAATCATTTACAATATCAGTCTTCTTCAAAGAAGGCAAAAATTTGGAGAGAAAACTATAAAGGGGGAAAGGTCTAAACTTAATCATAACTTAAATCCTCAACATTTTCACACATATTTCACATTGGCAGCTACCTGAAAGCAATAAATGCAAACTCTTTCTAATACCTTAAAATATTCTTTGGCAAGTCACATCTACTTACAGCTGCACAAATTGTTCTAAAACAATAAAGCTGCTGATACAACCGCTGAGGTTACCATAACAATATAATTAAATAACAGTGATCCTGCAACACTGCTGAACTGGCCATTATTCCAAATACATTTTAATTGAAAACACTATTAGAAGGGTGTTAGAAAAGAAGGTTTGCTGGTACACCCAAGTTGCTAGAGGGTAAATGATTCCCCATGCCTATTACTCCTCCTTCTCCTGCACTAAAACAAATAAACAAACAAATAAATAACCTCTGAGGGGATCTTTGAAAGAAGATGAACATACTGTTCTTTAAGCAGATGAAAAATTACAGCAGCTGTCAGGATATTATACATTCAAGATGTCCTGGTAGCATACATCTTGAATGTACATCTTTCCTCCTATTTGTCTGGCAATTAGTATGTCTGGTTCTCAAATTAGTGAACTAAACAGCAAATTTTGGAATTAATCATTAATGCAGACTTGTTTCCAGAAGGTTTGTTATATCTGCACAAGTATACAGAAAGATTTCCACAAAGTATTTTCTGCAGCCTGCAGGCAGTCGAAATCCTGAAGCTTCATTATTGCTGAGCCATCGGTCTGCTCAAAGGCTTAGGTTTTCACAGACATCTCAGATCTTCCCTTTTCTTCCACTCAGGAGTGGAAAGGTTCTGAGAATCATATTTCCCAGCTTTGCAAAACATGCCTGGTCTATAGCGAAGCACTTCAGTAGCACATTTTCCCCCAGTGTACAAGAGACTTCAATGAACAATATCTGTTCATAACATTAAACTGCATTCAGCAGAATCCTAAAATCTGCCCATCTCAGATCGTGCTGATCTGTGAAGTCATACTTGAGCTGCACTTTCAGATATTCATTTATTGCTATGGCACTTAAAGACCTCATACTCAGTTTTCAATACTGAAGCACTATTCTACTTAGTGCCAATATAACACAAAAAACCAGGAACAAGCTTATGTACTAGATCCAGACAAAGCAGAATTTGCATGTTTAGTAAATGTAGATACTCACATACACAACTGAGAGGGGTCCGCTATATCTGCTAGTCTTGATGCCAAGGAAATATTTTAATTGAGAAGTAAAGACATGAACTGCAGCTGCAGTAGTAAATCCTCGCACCAGAGGCTCCGTTAGATAGATGGCCACAAATCCAAACCGAAGGAAACCTAAACACAACTAACGTAGAGGAGAAGTATTAACCACATGACCCCCACTGCAGCCTGAACATCAATATAACCTAAATATAGCACACAGGGCACAGGACACCACTTCTTTCCTCAATGCCCAAGCCAGATCAGGCAAACCTCAACTCTTCTAAAGCCACAGTTCAGTCAGCAGCCATCAATGCACAGAATCTTCCATGCTACCGGCAGGTGCAATGTGGGAAATGAGTAAACAAATGTATTTGCTTATGGACAAACATATGTGCATTTATGGACAGATTAGAGAACATCAGGTTAAGTTTTTCTGATGAGATAGGAAAAAAAGAAATGGGAGGGTCCTGTATTTTCCCGGTCCAGCAAGGTGCCAAAGCCCTGCCTCCAATGCATCCCTCCCTGCTCCTGTTCTGAGGCTGCCATAAAGCAGCCTGAACTCCACACAGGGCAGTGCAGAAGCACAAGTCTCTCGACAGGGAATCCACCATGACCCAGCAGTAGCAGCAGCATCTGAACTTGCCCCTACAGCAAACTGTGAGCACGTACCTGGATAATTCCTGAAAGAAAGGCGAGAGTCACGGCTACCTGCACCCTCCTGGTATCCCTGGCATCTGTAACATTAGTGGAATTATAGTCCAGAGAAATCATTTCATCAGGCACTTCTCTCACAGCAACACCACCAACCATCATACTAACCACAGCAAAGGTGCCTGAAGTAAAAGGGAGAGGAAAATAATTGGTTAAAATCCTGGCAATTTCTTTTTTCTAAGGAGTGGTTCTTATTAAGAGATATGTGGAATTAAACTAAAATAGAATTTTCTACCTAAATAAAGTACTTTTTAGTCCCCAAATCTGCTCCAGTATTCAGCACCATTAAGGCTAGTTAGATGGTGAATATACACCTCTGCAGTAAGTAAATACCGTTATTTTTTTTCCCATTTCAGTTTCTACTATGCAAATTAAAGATTCATCCTGGCCATATAGACAGTTGACTGCAGCAATGAAATTATAGGTCAGGAGATCACAGCACACATTTCTAGATCTAATCTGATAAGAGATGCTCTTATATTCCTTTCCAGTTGGAGCAGATAAATTAACAATAAAAAGTACTGCTTATGTTTGACACATTTGAGCTTCTCCTATTTGCTTAAATTTGAATTTAGGGAAAATAACTACACTTCTATTTCTCCAATTTTTTTTTTTACAACTTTATTAAACACATACACACAGACAGACTTTCAGTTATCCATACAGATATACCTATTGATATGTGCTTGGATGTTCCAAAAAAAGTATATAGAAAAACAGGATAAAATGAAGAATACAGGCCAAATACTGGGGGAACAGCTGCCAGCAAAGCATAGGCTAAACCTAGAAAACAGACACAGATATGTATGTTATTCAAACAACATAAAGAAACCATCTGAAGCAAAGGGATTTAAACCTACTAAAGCCGAACTCACTTAATAGGAAATCTAGTGACTTGTCACAGGTTTAAAAAAACAGGAAGTCTTGCAGGGACTTGCAGGTCTTTAGTGTGTATGATACTCTAGGGCAGTGCCTAGAAACATGGTGGGTTGAGTCAGGAAACCAAAGTCCAATTCCAGGCACTGCAGGTGTGTGTGGGGGTGTTTGTGTGTACATCTGTGCACCTGGGCACTCACTGTTTTGCCTTTGTGGGAGGAAGTGCTTCTTAACAGCCAACAAACAATTTTTGTTGCTTTTGCTTTCATCTGCCAAAGACTGTAATTAGAAACACCCAAATCCCCATAACCAGTGGGACGTGTTTGATTTTCTCCTCCTTTTCTGATCAGACATGATGTTCATGGCAACCTATAACTGATTAAACACTTCCCTCCTCCCTCAGCCCAGAATGACTGGGATGACATGACAGTTTGTTTACAAAAAGCATGCTTCAAAATGTAAAACCATTTCTGACAATCTGTCATGCTTCAAAACGTAAAACTGTTTCTGACAATCTGTAAGGTCACAGAGGTTATACTCCTGGTAACCTTCCCAAGAAGGAAGTCCTTTTTGTCATTAAGCCCTGCCCAATTCCATGCAGTCCAATCCACTCTGTTCCCATTTGCAGGGGGGACTGGCAAGCACAACAATGGAACAACAGCTCTAAGGGACACCAGGGAGGGACACTTTCCATGGTGTTCCCCTCTCTGTGTCTCATGGGACCTTATCATGGGAGCAGGCTCACAAGCACCATGTGATATGACATGTAACTGTCCCAAGCAGTTCCAGCAAAATCCACAGTTCTACAAGGCTTGTGTTAATGAGATTTAAGACACCACAACAGAACAAATGGGCCCCAAGGAGAAAACACTGTGTCCTGTCTTGGCCTGGCTCTTCTGCACCTTCACAAATGTAGGCTGGTAGCACCTGAGGAAGTTGTGTGCTCTTACCACACTTGGACAGACTGGTCCAAGTTAGAACCAAAAAGCTCAATGGCCCAATGCAAACTACAAAAGGAAGCAAAGCTTCACCCACCATGGAGAGCCAGTGATACTCACAAACACTTCTTCCCATTAACTGAAATTGGGAGACAAAGCCTCAGGTCCTAACTAGGAAGGGATCTTCTGTAAGATCCCTTGTGGAGGGATCCAAGAGCTCTTGTTCAGTGTAAGAACTCATAGATAGGGCCTTGCTCATGCCCTAAGCCATGTCTGGGTCCTAGCCAAGAGTTCATATTCCTACTAGAACGGAACTGAAGGCACCATTTATTGTCTTGCAGCCATGAGCTTTTCATTGCGTACTTCTGAAACTCATCCCACGTACAATCTGTGCCCCAAGGGCTACCCCTCATGACAACAGGATCACCAAAATAGCCTGTACTGTAACAGCCTGGCCTTTAACACAGTGATGAACTTGACAATAAAAGTGACCAGAACTGAAAATCAGTGGTTTCAAAACTGGGAGGGTGGGTCCATGTGAAGGTCCTGATGCAAACACCCTTCTATTCCTTTTCTTTTATTTGTATTGGCATTTTTAAAGGCTGTCAGTGCCAAGGAACTAAAAAGATATTGACTTCATAAGAGGTCATGGCTTAAACACCGTGGTCATTGTAGTTCTGCCTGGAATAATTCCCAGGATTCTTTGAACTCATGCTTGCTTTGCTTACATCCGTTCCAGAAAAATAAAAGTTCAACTTTTGTCTTTTTAGAAAGGGAAAGATTAGGAGCAGTTTAAGGGCATGTTTGCAGTCACCAAATGAATAATGTTTATTTTAAAACAGAGTCACAAAATTAAGTATAAAGTTCACTGCTGACCACTTAAATTTTAGTGTCCTTATCTGGTCATGACCTAAATTATGTTTCAGTATTCAACTGGTAATGTTTGTGTCTAGTATATGACAGATTTCCCTGACAATTAACCAATTATCAGTTTAAGATAAGTTGATGCTTACACGCATGTAAAAACCATAACATTAATTATAAAATGTACACAACATCAGGAAGCTACAGAAATAAATTAACTACACAGACTAAGTTATGTCACTGTTTTACTGAGTTACCACCTATTAAAATCTAGGCTTCTTGGACTTACAGATTAATTTTTCAGACCTTTCTCAACCTACAATGGAACAAGCAAGGTGCAAATATGAAATAAGTCAACACACAAGTAAACTTACATATGCTAACTACATCACCCTTAGCATGAGGGCTCCTCTGGACAGGGCTCTGCACAGATCAAAGAATTCCCTCTACTCCAAGACCTCTTGGGAAAATCTACTAGGACTGTGGGAAGCTGCCACTCCCAGAGCAGTGATGTCACCCCACAATGATACTGCTGTAAAAATGCTGTTGCTTTCAAAGCCCCCTGCAGTTCTGAAACTGCTGATAGTATCAGGCTGAACAAAAGATTCCACTGGTCCATGGACCAAGAACCAAACAGAATGGTGAACACTGGTTTTGTGTTCCACAGAAGACATTTTTGATTTATTTCCACCATGCAAATCACTGCCTACTACTCTAGTTTCAACTTAAACTGGGTCCTTCTAGCCTTAACAGAAAAAGAGAGATCAGTCTTTGAATTCTTGCATGTTCTTCTCTGGTTGAATTTAGTTTGGTTACTTTGCAGCAGTTGCTCTCCTGAAACATTCTCTATAGGTCTGTTCGACATTGCTCCCCTCTGTAGGAAATTTGCTATGACTTTCAGGAGGACGAGATCAGTACATAATTGGGTACCTTCTGCAAAACTTTAGACACACACAAACTGAAAAGTTGTTCTGTCACTGAGAGCTGTGGGCATTGATTAGAGAGGAAGCTTCTTTCAGAGCTTGCTGCATATCACTGACTTGCAGTTTTAAGAGAATCATCATGATGGGCTGGTCTGCAGAATATCAAACTGATCTCCACACACCTGAGATACACATCCTGTTCTCAGGAGCACCTGGTTCAGGGAGCCAAGCACTACCCTAAAAGCACACACAGAAAAAGCAAAGAAGGGATAATTAAATCCAGAGGTACACTCACCTTGAGGAAGCTGCATAACCCCCGTGCTTATACCTGAGATAATGTCTCCCAATAAGTATTCCTTCACTGGGTAACGAGGAAGCCATTTTAAAATTGGTAAGAAACTGTAAAGATGAGACTTGGCTTTCTTAGAAGTACAACTGAAAATACAAAGCAGAAAGTTAGACACCAGCAGGGGACAAACACGTTGAAAAAAATTGTCTTTTACCCCTAAGCAGGAAAACAACTTCATTAAAGGCAGGCTCAGGCTCCTGATGACATTTATTTCTGGACAAGCTTAAGTGCAAACAACTCTGCCTCCCGTTAATTTAGCACTTAATCACGTTGGTGCTGTTCACAAACTTTATGGAACTGGAGAACAGAATGACAGTCTCGAGAGGCTGCAGGTCAGTGGGAAGTGAAACTGTTCCAGCCCACGCACAATTGAACAGTCACACAACACTTTTTGCTGAGATCGTTCCCAGCAAAAATCCCCTGAGGAAAACTTGCTTTCTGATAGTGGCTTTCACTCATCAGAGTACTTTGCAGTGCTTTTTCACATTTAGTATTTCTGTGCTTTATACTTGTTGGATAATAACATTTTATATCATTATGCTTTAAAACCCCCAAATCTATTAATTTAACTAGTACTTGTTACTGTCAGTGCTAGTACTGACAGGCTGCCTTTAAGGCTATTTGAGAACATACCCCTTCTTCACCCGGAAAGGAAAGGCACTGAAGCCGTGGCTCTTAGCAGAGTTAGTAACCTTTTGAAACCCTGACTCGTGACAAATGAATAAAGCCAGGAAACAAATATCTGTATCCAGTACTGCCATGCATCATACTTTGATTGTGCTGCGGTAAGTAAGTTTAGCCTTGGGTAAAAACATAACACTAGATAGTATAAATGTTTTTCTGTGTAGGGGAACTGCAAGAGACTTGCAGAGATTTGTTAGCATTTCTGAATTCTCATGGGACTAAATTGCACAGTGAAGAAGCTTGTTGCTACAAGTGACAGGAACTGGAGTCACCCACACTTCTCCATGTTTAAGCAACTATATCACAAGAAGTCATGGGTGAGGAGCATTTTGGTCCACATATTTTTTATTCAGGCCAGATAAGTTGTCTGAGGTGTCAGATTCAGGTGTCTTTACCATTAAAGGTCATTCTGTAAACCAAAGCTAATCTCCAAATGTGAACAGGAATATTTTATGGAAAAGCAATGAGGTAGAAATCATTTGCTGTCCAGCAGAACAAGGTTTGAGCAACAAGCTGAATAAATTCTGCAAATGAAGCATGGATAAACATAAAGCTAACAAGAACTTAACTAGAGTAAGTTTCTTTTCATTATCCTCTGGTACCATGGAGCAAGAGAAATACAATTAAAGACATTTCATGTCTAACCAAATGATACTTAATATTCCAAAACAGTTAATTGAAAGCTACAGAACACCTTTAGTAAGTCCTTATTAGACTTATAATTTAGATTACTACACAGCTGTCATATATCAACATTCTTCTTCTGTGAAAGGATCATGTGAAGCACAAATTTGGCTGTAAGTATTGCCACATAAAAAGGACAGATATTTCTCTAGGTCTTATGAATTCATGTCATGTGATTTGACCAATACTTCATATTCTCATGAGGCATATTTTCCCTTTGCACTTTGATGAAGTCAATTCAACTAATTTATCCAATGTTTTCTAATATAGTTATACATTAACATTAAAAGCACATATACAACTCCCTCACAGTCTTGCTGAATAATCAAAGCAGAATAAATGTTTTTATCTTTTAGGTTTCTTTGAAGAGGTTACCAGCTATATGCATGCATCAATTAAGAATTAGAGTATTTCTAACCAATAAAATAAAGACAAGACAAACCCTTACCGACAAGAATGTGCAATCTTCTGCCCTAAAGTCTGAGGTGTTCTTTGTCGCCTGTGCAGCTGCCCTTGCAAGAGCTCTTGGTTATATATTGGTCTCTCCACACAATACCTCTGCGTTTGTTCAGGACATGCTTCATGTTCTTGAGCATGTTCCATAGTTGATCTCACACAGAAGGAGTCAAGGAAGAACTGTTCCACAGTCTTCACTGAAAAACCTGCCTGCAGACAAAATTTAAGTTTGGTGGCTTATTTAACATCAGATTTGGCATTTCCTTTCAAATAATGTATTTTGACAAGCTAGAGACAAGAACTACAGTCTGACTGAGTAGTCTGTAACAGCAGTAAGAAATCATGCTCAATCTTTAGTATATGGAAGCCATTAATTTATGCTTCTCTTGGGTAAAGAAAGCTTTGTATTAATTACTCTGTAAATAACAGCTGAAACAAAGTTGGAAGTTTGTATTCATGCTTTCCTGAATTTTCCCTCAGTTTTTAAATACTATGTCACTGTTGGAGGGAGATTACTTTATTGCTGAGTTACTTCCTGCTTACTCACATGCTGGCACATCCATCTCCAAAATGCAGAACTCAAATTTTGACTCTGAGAAGCCCACTTCTTTCTTCCATATAGTCAGTTGCTTCCTGCATTCATCCACCTGTTTTCTCCTCAGTTTCAGAGGCTTCTTTTTCCAGAGAGCATCTTAAGGATGCACAATTAACTACTTTCACACAACCATTATTTCAATGGATGTGCCACTTACCGCTGTTCTCAATCTGCACCCACCGAAACAGGAATGAGGAGATGTGCACAATTTTAAAACTAGCCAGAAGGTTTGTAAAGACCTATTTGTCTGTCTGATTCAGTGCCATCAACATCCTAACATATTTAGGAGAAGCTCTGCTAATTCCTTTGCCCCGTGTTGGCTGCTTCTAGAAATACTGGGCAAGAAACATAACTCCAAATTATGAGCAAGATGACAGGGCTGCTGTATCGTTAAGCAGAGATGCTTGGCTAGTGCTACATTTGATGACAGAACGTGAGTGCAACGGGAAACAGAGCCATAATTGTGAACAAGGCCCTTGGGCTCAAGTCCAGCAAGTCACTAAAGCATGTGTTTGCCTTCAACCAAGGGAGCTCACCCGGGGGGGTTCAGTTTTTAGCTGTACATCAATACTTTCCTAGGAAAGGGTTACCACGCAGAAATTAAACAAATTACTATCTAAACACTCAGACAAGGCTAACCATGATTGGTCCAATGTTCTGATTCAGCAAATACAGTCTGAGCAGCAGCAAAATACCGATATTGCTATCTAAGCCTTCAGCTTGATGAAGGTGCTGGAATTTTCCACTCAGGTCTTGCTGGTCTCTGTCTCTTAGGACAGACACAGCTTAGCATCTCTTCAATGCCCAGTATTTTTTAAGCAACATTTTCCCTACATTATCAGTCATAAAAGGATATTTTTACTAAAATGATAATTTTTTTTATTTACACTACACTCTTTATTGTGTGAAATATCTAAAACTTGGTTTAGATATTGTAAGAACAGTATCATATCAAGTAACCCCTTTGTACTCCTGAGGCTTCTTCTACATCTTTCCACAGTTTGAGTTCATCAGGAAGCCTGAATGTTTTTTTGTGAATTACAGAATCACAGAATCACAGAATATGCTGAAGTGGAAGGCACTCACAGGGATCAAGTCCATCTCTTAGCCCTACATAGGACCATCCTCAAGAATTACACCACGTGCCTGAGGGGATTGTCCAAATGCTTCTTGAACTTAGGCTTGGTGCTGTGACCACTTCCCTAGGAAGCCTGTTCCAGCACCCAACCACCCTCTGAGTGAAGAATCTTTTTCTAATACCCAACCTAAACCTCTGCTGACACAGCTTCAGGCCATTCCCTTGGGTTCTGCCACTGATCACTACAGAGAAGAGATCAGTGCCTGCCTCTCTTCTTCCCGTCAGGAGGAAGTTGTAGATTGTTTTCTTGTGTTAGCAAATTGTAACTTTCAGAATTAAATTTTTTTTTCTTCCTACCTGCAGATTTTGATTCAGTCAACAGTAGAATAGGATTGTTTTACCAGCAATTTCCATCCAAGCTGCCCCCTGGCTTTTTTCTAACCTCCATATTATCATGTTTTCATATTATCAGCAATGCTGTTCACACCAAGATGTTTGGCCAATAACATACAAAGCACTTTTCTTCCATGTCAGTGTCTACCTACCCACAAATACCACTTCCTACTTCACATCTTGCCCTGTCACAGACAGTGAGCCATCTGTGAACCCCAGTGTATTAACTTCTGCCCAGTGATGTTGACACTTAACCACCCTCGTGTCTGCTGGAAGGGCAGCACAGCGGGGTGGGGCACAACCAACCCCGGAACCTTCTGAGGTGCAGTGATGTGCTTCCTGCCATGGGCGATGGAGGAGCTGACACGGAGACATGCTCTGCTGAGCCTGATACTTAAAAACAGGGAAGACCTAATCAGGAATGTGAAGTTTGGGAGCAGCCCTGTCTGTGGTGACCATGAGATGGTGGAGTTCAGAATCTTGAGAAAAACAGCACATGCAGCAGGTTTGTAACCCCAGACTTCAGGAGAGCAGAGTTTGGTCTGTTCAGGGACCTGCTTTAGAAGAATCCCAGGGGATATGGTCCTGAAGAGAAGGGTCCTGGAGGGCTGGCTGATTTTCAAGGATTACCTCCTCCAGGCTCAAGAACGGACCATCCCAAGTAACATGAATTCAAGCAAGAATGGTAGGAGGCCTAAGCAGATGAACAAGGAGCTCCTGACAAAACTCAAAGATGAAAAAGAAGCATATCAGAGGTGGCAGCAAGGACAGATGGTGCAGGAAGAATAGAGAGACACTTAAAGCATGCAAGGACAGGGTTAGGAAAGCAAAAGGGCTTCTACAGGTATATCAGCAGCTAGAGAAAGTCTACAGAAAATTGGGCCCTCTCCTATAAAGGTGACAAAAGACATGGTGAAAGATGAACTTCATCTCATTCTTTACTGATAAGGTCAGCCTTCAACAATCCCAGACCCTGAGAGCAGTGGGAAAGTCTAGAGTAAGGAAACATTAAATCAGTGCAAAAGGATTGGGTAAGTGAATATTTAAAAAAATTGGACATACACAAGTCTGTGGGACCTGAAAGGGTACACCCATGAGGGAGCTGGCCAGTGCCTCTGCAAGGCCACTCTTGACTGTCTTTGAAAAGGTCATGACAACTGGGAAGGTTCCTAAAGACTGGAAGAAAGCCAATGGCACTCTGAATTTCAAGACTGCTAAGAAAAAGGACCTAAGGAACTTCAGGCTGGTTAGCCTTATACTGATCTCTGGGAAGGTGATGAAACAAGTAACCCTGGAAATAATTTTCAAATGTGTTAAGGACCAGAAGGTGATTGAGAGCAGTCACCATGAATCTATGACGGAAAAAGTCATGTCTCTCCAACTTGATAAGCCTTTTATGATAATATGACTTGTTTGGTAGAAAAGGGAACATCAGTGATATTCTTTATCTTCTGTTTTTCAAGGCTTTGTATGACTTAGTCTCCTATAGCATCCTCAAAGATAAGATGAAGTATGGGTTAGCTCAAGGACAGTGAGGTGGACAGAAACCTGGCTGAACTGCCAGGTTCAAAGGGTTGTGATTAGCAGCAAGAAGTCCAGCTGGTGGTCCATCACTACTAGGGTACCTCAGGAGCTGATACCTTGGGCCAATGTCATTGAATATATTCATTAATGATTTAGATGATATGACAGATTGCACCTTCAGCAAGTTTGTAGATGACACAAAACTGAAGAGAGTGGTGGATGTACCAGCTGGTTACACTGTCATGCAGAGAAGTACCTTGATGGGCTGGAGACATGAGCAGACAGGAACCTCATGAAGTTCAACACAGGGAAGCATAAAGTCCTGTGTCTGGGAGAAAGAGCCCAGTGAAACAGCAAATGCTGGGGAATCAATCATCTGGAAAGCACCTGTGCAGGAAAAGACCTGTGGGTCCTGCTGGACAACAAAACTGAACATAAGCCAGCACTGTGTCCCTTTGGCAAAGGAGGACAGCAGTTGCCTTTTGCAGGGACAGCAGCAGGTTGAGAGGGTGATTCTTCCCCTCTCCTCAGCACTGGAGAGACACGTGTGGAGTGCTGGGTGCAGTTCTGGGCGCATCAGTGCAGGAAAGACATGGGCATCCTGGAGAGGATGTGGCAAAGGGAAACAAAGATGACTAAGAAATTGGAGCACCCGACGTAGTAGGAGTGGCTGAGAAAGCTGGGATTGTTCAGCTTGGAGAGGGGAAGAGGGGACAGGGAAATCATATCAATGGATATAAACACCTGGTGTAGCAATGGGCACAAAATGAGGCACAAAAAATTCGGTTTAAACATGAGGAAAAGAATTACTGCAAGCATGACCAAACACTGGAACAGGTGCCCCACAGAGGTTGTGGACTTTCCAACCTTGGAGATGTTCATAACATGATTGGACATGGTTTTGGGTGACCTGGACTAGGTGACTCTGCTTAAGCAGGGAGGTTGTAATCTACCATCTCCAGGGGTCTCTTCAAACCTCAACCTTTCTGTGATTCCACAATGGTCCCTTATGTCATTATTCACATAGAATCTATCTTTTCTGGTAATTAATTGGTGTGTTCTGGCAACATTGGCCTTATTTACAAATTAAGAAAATTTTAATCAGTCAAACAGAAAACCAACTCAAACAAATCAGAACAAATTAAAACTAGAGCTGCATGTAAAAGACGCAAATCAAATCAGTTCAGAGGCTTGTTTTTGGCCAAACTTTTCCAATAAAATAAGAATATAGTATCAAAATGTTTCTAGTTAAGGTTTTAAAAGCACGCACCCTGCCTTCTTTCTGCTCCAAAAGTCACAGCAACACAAGTGCCCTGCTAAACCCAGACGATTCAGGTCCTAAATTTCCACATTTGAGTTTGTTAAGCTTCAAGAAGATTGGTTAATATTTGGAAGAGCCACTCAAGTTTTTAATGTAAATCTAGACACAGAGAGGTCTTGAGATCTCCAGTTCTGTAAAAATGCTCCAACTCTTCCAGGTACTATGAGCATATACAGAACAACAGAAGTTTTGTCCTGCCTCTGTTTTTCATGGCAAAATAAATGATACAGGTGTATTTGACTAACTGAACAAGACTCAACTCTAAAGCAGTTAATTAGATGGTGGTGGTAGTTTGAAATGCTATCCAAGTTTTACCACTCAGGCTGAAGGTTTTTAAACTGTAGATTGAACATTTCTGGGTTTGTTTGAACGAAGAAGTTACACTGCACTGAATCATGAGAACCAGCTAACACGAAAGTAAACTTGAGGAGGATACAACAGGATCTTGTCTTTGGCTATAGGTCACAGTGGATACCAGAACAAAAAGAACGAATCGCACACCATTAAAAGAGGTCCTAAATCCACCCCATAACTATTGCTGGATATATCATGTTCTGTATTCCATGTCATGCCACCAACTTTATCTTAACAGCCCTCCATAAGCATGTGCTCCCATGGCAATCTTAAATGCTCAGCTGTAGGTAACACAATAAAGATTAAAGTTTTTAATATCATGCATCTCTTTTGCAAAAGCACACACAGAGCAAGACTGAGATGTTAGTGTTTACAACAGATGATACACATTGTCCACAGAGTAGCAAAATAGCAACATTTCATGACTGGGTGAAGTATCTCTCCAAGTGTTTGCTGTAGGACAAAATGCCAACAGAGATATCCAAGGATAGAAACTCAGCCTTGCTCTTCACTCCCAGAATGCTTGAGGAAGAGCAAAAGAAGGTACTGCCATTTTCATGAAGACAAAGCTTACCATTACGATTTCTGAAAACTCACAGACCTTTATCCAAAGGAAAGTGATAGGCAATGGTGGATAGAGGAATACTGTTCTCGGATGACCTTTGAACTTCATGGCAGGAATAAAGTTAAAAATCCGTAGGAAATGCTGCCATTACTCTTATCAGCCAGATAAGAATTGAGCTGAAGTAGTTAGAAGCTGTGTGTAAAAGACTTATAAGTTGGCAATTCTTTATCTGACTGATAAAGGCCTGTCATGTCTTTACTGCTATTATCAAATTGAAGGTGTTAAGAGAAAAAAAAAAAAGGCTTGGCAAACATGAATTTATAACACTCTTTCTAATAATGTAGTACTTTCTCTTCCCAATCCTAGCTGATAAAGGAGGGCTGTCAAGCCATCTGCACTGATTCTTGCAGAGGACAATAATTTTTGATCCAATTCACATGAATCAGAATGCAGCCCTAAAATTTACAGGGATGATGATTTCACTGCTGTTCCTTAGATTCAAAATACAACTGTGGAGATAAAAAAAAATAAAAATAAAAGAAGCTGGAGAATGAAGAATGTTGTACATGTGTGACTACTGAAGCTTTAACAGGCCCTTTAGCTCTTAAACTCGTGCATTTAACCTGAATGCATCTGAACCACCTAATGCAACAGGGGCAAATCTTGTCTTGCCTGTTTTAAAAGAGCAGAAAACCTTTTTTCTGGTAGCTAAACACAGAGTTGCTTTAAGTAGTGGAAAAGCACAGATGAGCAGTACTAGTATTGTGTTACAGTGTGTCCTCTGCCAGGGAATTCCAGGTTTGATGGTGAACTGCAAAGTCTATGAAGTATTTTATATCTTGAAGCTTACAAATACAGGTGTCTGCCATCACCCAAAGAGTTGGTGGAAATCCTGCCATTCTATGTAAAATATGTTCTGCCAAATGTACACTGAAAAGCAGAGTTATTGCAAGGTCTGTTCCTACCATCTGAAGAGGTGAGACAGAAACCCAGGTGATTTTAGCAATCACTTTTCTCATTTCTTTCTTTCCTCTCTGGCCTCATTCCCCAGTGCCCTATGCCCTTCCACTTTTCACCTTGAGTCACATGTACAGAGTTTTGATTTTTAAAACAAGCACAAAGGTGTAAAATGACTGGGTGGGGTCATAAAGATTGTGTTCTAGTTTTCTTGGACTGTGCTTATCGTCCTCCTTCCTCCTCCACTACTCCCACTAAAGCCACTAATGACCGCATTGTCTAGACCTGAAGCCTTCTTGTAAAACTTCTCAAATGTAGAAATAACTTGTGAAACAAACAAAATTTTCCTTGTGTAAATCCTAATCTAAGAAATTAACTCCAGTAGTAATCTTTTTGGGGGAAAATAAAATAAAAAAACCCAAGACCTTACATTTCTATGCAGCTTTTAGACAGGCAAAATTTCTACTTTTCACAGAAAGGTGAGATGGCTACACAAACCGTGTTGGGTTGTATGATAACCACTGCTCTGCACACCCACAGTTACTCAGAGGAACAGCAGCAGAATGGAGAGTAGATAATACCCTTCTGGGCTACTGCCAGGTCCACCATGTGAACCATCAGCCCATCAAAAGCTCACTTCCACCAGTCCAGAGCAGCACACGAGGGTCACCTATGGGACCACGGCAGTCCCTGCCTGCTCTGGCTGTGGAAGCAGGTGCCTATCTGTAAGATTAAGAGCAGGGGATGGGGGCAGCTCTCGGGACCTGGGAAGTCCTGGCCATCCCCACATGCTCACGTGTGATGGTCTGTACCAACAACTGCAGCAGGTCTAGAGCCTTGAGGACTCACATGTCCAGCTGCCAGCACTGGGGAGAAGGGATGAAGTAGCTACTGGGCAGATTGGGTGTCTGAGCCCAGATGCTGGAGGGATCCCCCCTGTCCATGTGTGTGTGCATTTATTTCTACATTTGTACATATATTCTGACTATTGGATCTCCATCCTGCTTAACCAGAGAGCAGAGGGGATGAGGCAGGTGTTGCTTGTCTCATCTGCATGACTTGCCATGTCTATATGTAAACATGTTGAGTACATGTGTTCTGTGTGTGTGTTTATGGGGAATACATCTTCAGCCTTGGGCCTGGATGGACCTGGGGATATGGAGCAGCAGCCTCCCTTTCCTCAGGCTGTTGGATTCAGCATGATAAATTTTCCCCTAATAAACTGATCATTTCCACTGAAAAGAGCACGGTAATAACATGTGAGGTGTCTCTCAAAATGTTAACAAATCAGATATATATATTTATAAATATCTAAAAAAGATTATGTAACTGATAAGGGGCAATTTGTATTTCATGTTCCTGGCCAAAAAATACTTTAGCCTCCGAAGATTTACTCCATGGACTAATGAATTCATTAGTATCTTAATGGTATCTCTTATCAACCAGCAATCTTATGTTTGTTTTCAACAAGAGAATGTTTTAGGAACCTATTATGATGACTGAGCTGTTTAATCAATTCCACATGACAAACATCTGGAGCACTTTGAGCAGCAGAACACTGGTTTCCTTCCCTCTGAGATATAGATAAGAGATGGCTTCTGTTTCCAGTGCAAATACATTGACAACCATGAGAACTCATGGCAGTATGATCATTCCTATTCCTGCTTTCTGTGACTTCAAGGACCTTGGGTCTGAACTGCCAGCCTTGTTCCCCTCGCCAAAAGCAGTAGCTGCTGATACTGAATCAGGTAAGTTAATCAGAACGGTATCATAGCTGATGACCCCTTTGTTGTGCTTAAGCCGACTGATAAGGATGTACACCACTCCAGAGACAGGTAATCATTAGCCAGCTTCATTTGTCCAGAGACAATCCACTGCCAAAAACTTTGTTGAAGCAGTCTTCAGCACAAAGCTCCAGTTGATCACAGGAGAGAACATAACTCAAGATAACACGTACACACCAAGGTCAGGCAGAATAATTTCTATACTTCATGTGATCTCAGTGTACCAATGATCTGTAGCAGCTGGTTCAACTTTTGAAGTGAAGTGGAAGAAGCAGACATGAAATAAGTGTCTGTGCAAAAGGGAGAAGCTACATGATTCTGTGACACACTCCCTTCTGCAGAAAAGCCACCAAAAGAGTTCTCCCCTATGTGTCTGCTTCATGAACCCTGTTTACACACATCACTAGCCTCTCAAGTGCTGCATCAAGCTAAAAGTAAACAACAAAAAAACCAGAAGGTCGTTATTTATAACTAAAATTATTTCAGTCATCATGTTTACAGTGCAAACCTCTCAAGTCAGAGAGGAAGCTGAAGGATAGTAAAACACAGTGTGGTCACAGGAGGAAATGACTGGATTTGGGAGAGGGAAAAAGAAGGGGGTTAGAATGGGATTGTAAATTAATATTCCAGTTTCACTGCTGAAAAACTTAACTAACATAAGGTTTTGAAAAGTCTCCAAGGATCCTCTAGAAGGATCCTCTCCTTAACATTTTCTGAAAGGATCTGTCCCTCTGCAGAACAGGCTACAGCCATTGCCATTTCTGGAGAAATTCCTGAAGAATTGATGCTTCTGAAAGGCAACAAAGAACTTCAGCATAGGGAAGCCACTCCCTGGGAAAGTAGTAGCACTATTTATCAAAGCTGCAACTCTCTTCCTAATAGTTTTGAAAGAGAAGTTCAACTTCCCTGTCCATATTAGGATCTGCATTTGGAAGAAACATTTCATTCTTGGGAGCTACTTTATAACACATGTTTTTTGTGTATATATTTTGTGGACTAGGTATCAAATCAAATCCTACATGAGCAGTGAGTAGGATGTGACTCCTACTCCTGTCCCCATTTATGCAACTGTTGCTTGGTTAAGATAATATTATCCAAGTGATAGCATTCTCCCCTCTCCTATGTACTTAAGAGTGCTGCTTCATGTTCTGAGGGCGAGTGCCAGACAGTGGGAATAACCTTCCTCAACATCTTGATGCCAAGGTTACATACAAAGACCTTGAGTGCACAACAAACACAGGCCAACACTGCTTTTCTTTGAAATACTTCAAATTTCATTTAAAATGAATATGTAGAGAATTTTTGCTAACAAGTATTTCACACCACCCTCCTGCTTTATTTGCAGCTCACCTTACAGCTTTGTATTTCTTCTGTGGCTGATGACAGAGCTGACATTTTAATGTGAGACAGCCCCATGTCTGTTCTTAACTGCATAAGCAAAAAGTCCAACCCTTATACAGCTGAAGAGTTCTCCAGCTGACTCTTCAAGTGTGTTTGGCAGAACAACCCTGACTGAATGGATTCCTGCAAGAGCTAATGCTGAAACAAGGTGTCATGATGAAGGAACTGGGAGAGCAATAAGGGTATCTGGGCTGAGGATCATCAAATGAAATGAAGAAAGGTTCATTGAGTAATTTTCTTATGACTTCTTGCAAGAACCTTTCTTTCTCAGGAACACATTATGAAAAAGAAACAAATGTCACTAGAAAGCAGGGAGAAAGAAAAATCAGACTCACTACATCTGTAGTTAGTTAAACACTCAGGTCACCTGTTCAGCTATATGGATGTAAATGAAGCACCATCCACAGCACTGCAATGTCACAGTGAAAAAACAGATCGTAAGCATTTCTTTTAAACATGAAACTGGCAAAGAAAGAAACCCAGAAACATATCACACAGAACTGAAAACAAGAGAAAAAGTATAGTGCAAAATTTCAAAATGAAAAATGCAATGGACCAGAGATAGAAGGTAAAGAAACATGAAAGAAATAGAGTGAGCTTAGAAAACAATGTTATGTCAAAACCACAAAGCTATGGCAGGATCCTGGTAAAGCAGGAGATGCCCAGTTAGATGCTAACATGCTAAAGTGGTAAATTAACTCCTTTCTCTGAGAAAGGACTTGAACCATGCTATGCCATGAAGTTATGACAGCAGCAGCCAAACTTCTATGTTCAGAGAAGATATTACAGATGCCTTTACCTATGAAAGATCTGTAGCTTTGTTCCTGATGTAAATCTTCAGAAACACCTGAGCTTAGCAGAGCTCTGTGAGAACAGGAATAGGCAGCTCCAGTGGGCACCTCTGAGCAGCAACCCAAGTTTTCTCCTAGACAGTATATGGAGTTCTGAATTCTGCTCCATGACAAACAAGTGTCTCAAATTGAAATCTTGTTAATGCCTACTCAGCTCAATCCTTAATTGAGCTTAATTGATCTGGCCCTACTAGGCTGAACTCCAACAAGGACATTTTAAACAAACACTGCAATCTTTTATTTGCATTGAAAAATTCTGTCTGTGCTTCACAATCATAGAATGACTTGGGTTGGAAGGGACCTTACAGATTATCCAGTTCCAACCCCTCTGCCATGGGCAGGGAGGCCTTCCACTAGACCAGATTGCACAAAGCCCCATCTGACCTTGGATGAGAGGTTAGTTATGAGAGTATTTTTGAGGAGTTCTCAAAAGTACCAGCCCTGCCTCAGAACCTGATTTCCACAAAAAAAAAAAAAAAAGAAACTGTGCAATTTGACCTTAGCTCTAGCCCAGTCCAAGTGTCAGAATCTCAGGTTTCCAATTGATAGATTAAAATCTATTAATTAGCTAAAAAAAGCCCCCAGTAACTCTCAACAAAGCAAGAACACAAACAAAACTGGACATACAAAATGTTATTCAACAGCCAAAGCAGAGCAGTAAAACTCAATCCACCACCTGTGCAAAACTGGTAAGTTTTCAGTGAAGGCTGGAGAAAAAGATTCCACCCAGGCAGTAAAAACAGATTCACTGTAAAAAAAACTTCCAAAAGGGCAATCACACTACTGTTGGTCCCATGGGAGGTCTTCCACAAAACAGAAACAGTTAATGCAAGCCTCTGAGAACAGTAGTCCAAGCTTCTGCATAGGCCAGTGATTCATGTGTACTCTTATAAATAAAATCTAAATCCTATAAAGGCAACTGACTTGAAAAACTCATTTAACTGCCTGCACAAACTTACAGCCGTATCTTCAGACCCATGGAAATACCTGACATTGTCTCTTTGTCTACAGCCTTCTCATTACCTGGGCACATGGAAAAGAACTACAAGATCTGCACTTCACATAACAGCAATGGCACATCTTGTAACCATATTAGATAAACAATCAAGGACTATCTGGAGATATGATCTAGCAGGACAACATTCTGCTGGCTGACAGACCTAGGGAAAGAAACTCATTAGAATAAGGCAGGTGTTTAATTCATTAAACTGAACTGGGAAGGCTAATTAGAACTTGAGGGTTTTAGCTTCAGCACAGTCTTCTGCTGAAAGCTGCAAATCTACCAAATGATCCAAACAGAAAACGACATGCCTCAGAAAATGAGTTCTTATGGAAAAATTATATCAGTGATAAAATAGAAGAAAAATAGCAGTCAGCAGTTCATCAGATACAGACCAAGAGAGGCAGCAGAGCTCAAAGGACTCTCTGCTTCTCTGGGAAATGTGTTGGCTGCACAGAAGTCTTGGTCACATTTACACAAGGTACAGTTACAGCCCAAATAAATAGTAGTTTTAGACAATAATGGTCTGTCTATACTAGAATAATAGTCAGAGCAGATAAACACATGTTCAGTTCTTCTTTCTCAAGTTGATAGCAGAAGAACAACTGTACTGCAGCCATGTGCTAGACCTGTGCCTCAGTACTGCATGATTTTAGCATCACATTATATAACCACCAATTTTCCACATGGTTTTGGAATATTTAAGTTCTAAAAGCATTCCATTTTGGGGGACAGACTACTATACCTATGAAAAACTGATTCAAACTACAGCAATGGACTAGAAATTCCAAACAAAAGGCAAGACTCAGTGGCTGTTTAGTGCTCCAAGTTTTAAGAGCTGATGGCTAAACCAAATAGAGCACAAACTTTTGCCACAACGACCCCCTGCAGTGCTACAGACTGGGGACAGAGTGGCTGGAGAGCAGCCAGGTGGAAAGGGATCTGGGGGTGCTGATTGACAGGAAGCTGAACGTGAACCAGAAGTGTGCCCAGGTGGCCAAGAAGGCCAATGGCATCCTGGCCTGGATCAGGAACAGTGTGGCCAGCAAGACCAGGTAAGTGATTCTTCCCCTGTACTCAGCACTGATGAGGCCACCCTTGGAGCCCAGTTCTGGGCCCCTCAGTTCAGGAAGGACATTGAGGAGCTGGAGCGTGTCCAGAGAAGAGCAATGAGGCTGGTGAAGGGACTTGAGCACAAGTCCTATGAGGAGAGGCTGAGGGAGATGGGGTTGTTTAGTCTGGAGAAGAGGAGGCCCAGGGGTGACCTCATCACTCTCTACAGCTACCTGAGAGGAGGTTGTAGCCAGGTGAGCATCGGTCTCTTTTCCCAGGCAGCTCTCAGTAAGACAAGAGGGCATGGTCTCAAGCTCTGCCAGGGGAGGTTTAGGTTAGATATTAGGAAGAAATTCTTTACAGAGAAGGTAATCAGGCATTGGAATGGGCTGCCTAGGGAGGTGGTGGATTCTCTGTCCCTGGAGGTGTTTAAGAAGAGACTGGATGTGGCACTTAGTGCCATGGTCTAATAACCATGGTGGTAGTGCATCAAGGGTTGGACTTGATGATCTCAGAGGTCCTTTCCAACCCATCTGATTCTATGATTCTATGATTCTATTTTAGTAAGCACTCAGGTTAGAAAATAGGGCTCAGTTTGTGGCAGAGCCTAAAAATGTCACCGTTTCCTAGGCCTCTCACCTGGATCATGCTCAGCCATCTTCACTTTTTAAAATTATATCAGCCTTTAAAAAAACTGTTATCCTGCCCAGAGTTTCTACAGTATAAATAAAAAACCGCATCAGCCTCATACAGATTACTCAAATAGAGGAAATACAGTTTAGTGATCAGAATCTAAGCATGGAAGTAGCAGCAGGTTTTTTTCTTACTGGACTTAGAGCTTTCCTTCAGCAAAATCTGATTCAGGATATGACCCAATATTTTCCCAGCTCCCCCCACAAACACACCTTTAAATTTAATGAAGCTTTCAGCACGAGACTGCTGAATTAAATACCCTCAAGCCTACAGAAGGAGGTAAATGCTACTGCAAATTAATATGCTTTATCAGCTACCAACAGCAGCTTTGCATGTGCGAAACTCCATCACTCCCTATACCTTTTCCACATTCTGTTTCAGAGATGTTTCAGAATACAGTGCAAGACAATTGATAATGCTTCACTTTGGAAATACTGCTAAATGCAGACCTGGAATGTCTATTGTGTCCTAGGAAGGCTTAGCAGTGTCATAAACAAAGTATTTTGAAGTGTGTTGCTACTCCTTGAGGAAGGCAAGAGCTGATCCCCACAGGGTTAAGTCAGTGCAAGTCACCTGCACGTGCTTGCTTCTGAAACAGTAAATTGCCTTACTTTTTCTGTTTCTACAGTGGTTAGTAAATTAGCATCTTACTTATGAAAATTCTATAATATAAATCAAGACACCTGTTAACCCAAAATACCTTTTGCTGCATATTTAGTAAAAGACACTTTAAATGTCTGTCTGCAGATTTTAGTCTTCCTTTGTGAAACCTTCAGCCAAAAAATTCCAGTGCCCACACCCTTGCTGTCAGCCATCCACATCCAAACCAATGCTGTACAATTGTGTTACTGGAATAGATGTGAAGAATTCTGAATGTATATTCTGCTGAATCATCAGCAGAAATAATTGCAGTAATCGAATGTTTTTTCCTTTTCCTTACTACTGGGTTATGTCTAAATGCTTGCAGCTGCCTGGCTTATCTGAAATTTTGAAGCATCCTGAGAACAGCTTTCAACCATATTTCAAAGTTTTGCAACAGCAGCAGGGGCATGAGAACAGCAAATTTTAAGCCTATTACTTTTCTGGCTGGCTTTTCCTAGTTGCCTTCACTGATCCCTTGTAAGGAGTTCAAAATGTTCCCACAGTTCGTGAACCAGAACTTGAAAAACACTGACATAGGGAAAGGCAAAATCTTGTTCTATGACTGAAAACTGGAGGGGCAGGAGGCGGGGAGGAGGGGGGAGTGATGGAGGGAATAGCTCAGTCGAAGTTTGGGAAAGGTTTTGAAGATCTCTGGGTTGAAGCTGGTGCAACAAAGTGCAAACCAGTTATTTCTTGTTGTTGTAAGACTTCTCGGGATAGTCGCTCCGACCCAAACCGACAGCCCGCAGCCCAAAGCCGGAGGGTTGCGGCCACCTCACGAGGAAATGACTGATCTCTCAACCTCCCCCTGGTTTCCCCCTTGGTGCTCCGCGTGTTCTACAGTTACAGCGGCGCGGCCGCTGCCCGGGAGCCCCCGCGCTGAGGGGGCGCGGATCGGCCCGGGCTGCCCCGCCGCTTCTGACACCGCTCCCGGTGCCTTTGACACCGCCCCCGCTGCCCGCGGGGCTCCGGCGGCTCCCGGGGCTAGCCGGGGTGAGGGGGCGAAGGGAGCGGGGACAAGACCCCCAGGCCACCCCCTGGCTGAGGTGACCGAGCTGGAGCCGCAGGCACCGGGAAAGCCCGACCCGAGCGACGCTTCTCACGATCCCTCAGGAGAGATCCGCTCACGGGGAGAGAGAGAGAGAGAGACAGAGAGAGAGAGACCCGCTGAGGGGGAGAGGGATCCGCTCACGGGGGAGAGAGATCCGCTGAGGGGGAGACGGATCCCCTCAGCAGGGACCCCTCCGCCACCGTCCCCCCACGCTGCGCTCACCACCGCCCGCCCGGCCGCGCTCCGCTCACCTCCTGGCGCCGCCTCCCTCCAGCCCGGCTCCTCCAGCCGCCGCTCGGCTCCAAGGTGAGGAGCCCGGGGGTGCGGGCGGGCACCGGCCGCCACCGCCTCCTCCCGCCCCGCGGCCGCGGGCGCGCCTGGGACTCGTAGTCCCCTCGGCAGCCCCCGCCGAGCGCGTCCCCGCCGCGGCCTACCAGTCCCAGGGTGCGGCGGGGCCGTGCGCGCCCCCGGCGGCGCGGCCTGCGCGGGCTCTGCCCCGCCCGCTCCCCCGGTGTCACCGGCGCTGTCACCCCCGGCCCCTCCTTGAGGCGTGGAGTCGTGGAGGTTGGAAGAGACCTCTATGATCATCAGGTCCACCCAGCACCACTTGTGTAACCAGTAAACCACTAATCCGTATCACCCAGCACCAGATCCAGAAGCCTCTTGAACACCTCCAGGGATGGTGACTCCACTACATCTCTGGGCAGCCTATTCCAATGCTTGCCCACCCTAACAGTGAATTTTTTTTTTCTGATACCTAATCTGAATCTCCCCTGTTTCAGCTCAAGGACGTTTCCTCTGGTCCTCTCACTGCAGGCACAGTGAAAGAGACCGGCCTCACTTCACCACAACCTCCTTTCAGGGAGTTGTAGGTTCCCCCTGAGCCTCCTGGGGACTGAACAACCCCAGCTCTCTCAGCTGCTCCCCATAAGACATGTTTCCTAAACCTTTCCTGAGCCTTGTTGCCCTTTGCTGGACACGCTCCAACACCTCAATGTCCTTTTTAAAACGAGAGGCCCCAAACCAAACACAGCACTCGATGGTGGCCTCACCAGTGCTGAGTACAGGGGGATGATTGATGATTACTGTCCCCATCCTGCTGGCCACACTGTTATTGTTACAGGCCAAAGTGCCGTTGCCCTCCTTGGTCACCTTGGCACACAGCTGGCTCATGTTCAGCCACTGTCAACCAGCACCCCCAAGTCCCTTTCCAGCAAACAGCTCTCAAGCCATTCCTCCCCCAGCCTGTAGTGTTGTATGGGTTTGCTGCAACCCAAGTGCAGGACCTGGCCCTTTGCCTTACTGAACCTCAGACAGATGCAGACACACATGAAATACATACCATAAATGTAATTTGTTTGTGCTTTGAATATAAAAGTACACCTGGGGAGCATGGGGTGGGCTCTGGCTAGCAGTGAACAAGGTGCAGGACATGACTTGTTTGGTTTTGTGTGGGTATGGTGCTGAGGTGCACTGTGGTGCTTGTTGCATTTTAAAGATGAGGTTTGTTTATCCAAAATAGGCTTTAACAGATTGCCATTTTGATGCACAGTTTCAGAGTGATATGTTACAAAATCCTGCATACATCAGACGTCACATAGAATGATATTGGATGCCATTGTTATACAGAACTGGGTAAGGGGAGACACTTTGGGAAAAACATCTTTTTTGATTCATAGTTATTTATCCACAATCTATTTTTTTCTGAACTTGAACGTCTGTAGCCTGTGTTAGAATGCAGGTGTAATTAACTTATGAAGGTGTAACCTCACCACTGAGGAACAGAAATTCTGAAATGCTTTATTGCCAGTAAAACTTATATTTCAGTAACATACCATAGACAGATGTGCTTATACACCCTTCACAAAAAGGAAGGAGAGGAGAAAGCCTGAAACAAACATGGGAATAGCAGATTTCCTGCTGGAAAAATCCGTGCAGGTATAAATCATTTTGAATACTCCAGTAATCCACACTGAGGATTATGTTACACTAATTGTGTCAATGGTTGCATTTAAATACTGTCTGGTTTTATTTTTTTGTGCGCATTTTAGCATGATGCACTTGAAGGTTCATAGTTCCCTTCATTGCTTCTTTCCAGCATTGTCTAAAACAGTAAAAGATGCTGCAGTTCTTCAGCTCTGAGAGAAGGGCAGGGATTAATGTGGTGCTGAACTCAGTAGCAACAGGATGAAAAGAGGATTTTTGGTCAAAACAAGAAAAGGGAGGGAAAGTTAATACAGAATAAAAAATGTGGACAATTGAAGAGACTAAAAACACTCCTGTGGAGGATAACTGTGGGATGTTAAGGGCGAACACACGCCACTGGAGCTGTGTGATGACAGAGGGCTCAGTGCGAGCTGAGGGCTCATCTGGCTCTCAGGGGGTGGAGCAGCAGGAGCTGCTCTCTTCAGCAGCATCAGGAAAGCTGTGAGGTGCTGCCAAAGGTCAGATCCAGCACTCATGGCTGCTTAGAGCTCCAGTGTGGGGCTGTTTAGTTCTCACCTTCCCCCAGCAGCCACTGATGGTGAGTATGGGTAGGGGAGGTGGCTGGGGAGTGTGAAGACTTCCGATGTTCCTGGCTGTGTCATTGGCATATAAATCCCGTATGGAACATTGCAAATTAGTAAACTGGGTCAGATTGGCTCCATCAACTGGGTCACTCCCCATTGTGTCCTACCTATATCTTCTAAGAATGAGACAACTTTCTAAGGCAGAAAAAATCCTGTATATATTTGACCGTGGAGCGTTACACAGGTCCTAGGACATGCCAACCCAGTTGAGTTAGTAAAGTTGCGGTGAACATCTCCATATGAAGCGAAACATGTTTAGATTTACAGGATTTTCCCACTGATTTCAGTGGCAGTAGGCTTGGTTCTAAAAGTGCTGCTGTTAATTAGTTACTACCCACATCCTATATAGGCACATTAGTCATGTCAAGCTTTGTTATTGTCCATAATAAAACAATTATTCTAGCTGAGGCTCAAACATTAGGACACTTTCCTGTTTGCCATGCAAAGTTCCTTGAAAGTGTCTGAACTCAAGTAATTTTAAGATACTTATTGAGAAGGGTGAGATTTTTAATCAACCAAGCTGGGTGTCCATTTGTGGGTATAAACCAGTTGAATGGCTTTGCACCTGCTGTTTCTAGCCCACCTGGAGCTCTTGGGAATCAGCAGAGGGCTGGAGTGTGTCTGTACAGTCAGTGTGCAGGGAAAGAGGGACCTGAGGGTATCAGCAATATCATCTTAATGCAGAAGTAGCCCTGACACCTGTGATTACTCAGTACCTCCCAGAGTTCTGCCTTTGGCCCAGAGGCAATCAAGGAAACAACCAAGCCCTCTGAAAGAGCTTCTTTGCCACTAACTTCTACAGATCTCCCCCAAGCAGCAGAGCTCAAAAGCACAATCACATCCTCTTCTTTTTTTAAAAAAAAAGCTTATGAAACTTGCTTTCTGTTAAAAGAAATACAGATTCAAACTATAAACCCAACATTTATCAGCATATTCCAGTATAGTCAAGTATTCCTCCATTCCTGGAATAGCATTTTTACTGGGCCCCACCTTGCTGCGTGCCAGCTAAAACTTTCCCCATGAGGCTCTGTGGAATTAGCCACACACAGGCCTAAGTCCTTAGGCTTACTGCCAGCTCAGTCCCTTGAGCTGAACCAAAATAACATGGGGAAGAAAAAGCAACAGGCAGAAAACAGCAGTAACAGGAGGAGAACACTAGACTGTTCGTCCACACGTCACCCGTATGTATGTTTGCAACCTCATACCTCGTGGTCTTTTCTTCCAGCAGCAGATCCACTACCTGTGAGTGGTGGGTGCTCTGTCTGCTCCTGCACAGATGTACTGCAAGTGGTTGCATGGCCTCAGCTGCTCCTGATTGCTAACAGCCCTTGAAGAGCTCTTTAGGGACATGTTTAACGTAGGCAAGCCCTTTTGCTGACCTCATTTGGTTCTGAGACTCCCTCATCAGCTCAGGGTGAAGGCAGCTCCCCTCTACAGCCGGCTTGTTCCTATTCCTGCAGTGTTGAGTCATGTTTAGTTAAACTGAGCTACAGAGCTGAACTAAGCAGGGTTTATCTGGGGCCTCACACTGGTTTCCTGTTTGGATAATAACCAACCCCCACTGCCCACTGGATAAATGATGAGGTGTTGCTGTGGCAGCATTTCCACCCAATAACTTTTGCCCTGAAGGGTTAGCAAGTAAATAAAGCACAGATCCATGTTTATGGCTGTTGTCATGTCTCTTTCCAAATGTTTTTTCTTTCTAGACTAAACAACTCTCTCTACTTGGAAGCTCATGGGTTCAAGGGTCTTGTTTCTGCTGCTGTACTCTGCAATCTGTCCAACTTGTTTACATCTGTATTTAAGTGAAGGGCTCGACAGCTGACAACTGTCTACTTTACAGCACTGGCACCCGTATTTATATTTACTATGTTTTACCATAAACATTTCTATTGATGCAATGCAAAATGGCATTTTTTAAAACTGCTTTATGCTGTTGATTCTCCTTCTATAGTTTTGTTGCCTAGTCTTGATATTTATCCGGTTTGTGTGCTGGTACCTTGCTCTTAGACAATGTCTTGTCATTGAATGCATTTGCTGTGTTATTTAATTTCTACCCATTTCTCTAAATCATCCAGTTCATGCAAAGCCTGATTTGGTCCTTCAAAAATACTCCTCCCATTAAGATAATGTTATCATCTTCGGCTGAAGCAAGCTAAAGAGAAAAATATTTAGATAAAATTATGAGAATTTCAGGTTTTGGTTATTTCAGGAATTCCAGTAAGTCAGAGCTTCATTTTCATATATTTTTATTTAATTTCTCTTATGTTCTCCTTATTTTACTGGAACATGAATTAGTGAGCTGCTAGGAGAAACGAGGAAAAGTATAAGGCATACTGAAAGTACTAAAAGTCAATTTCCATATGCCTGCCAAAGTTTTATGCCAGTAGATAAGCTTATTAGTACATTTTATAGCAGTGCCACAATTTTATTGCCATTGATTATGTGTTGTGTCACCCTTGATATTTTAATAACTGTTTAATGTCAGTTGACTCATTGTTTTCAGTCATATGTGATGAAAAATAGAAAAAGCATATTTACTGAGTATACTGTATGTGTATGCTACAGGGAGTATTGTAGAAATGGAAAAAATTTATGGAGGAACTTCCTGTAATCTGGAAAGGGCAAATGACAATATCACTTGTGAATCTACCAGCAAGGAAGAGAAAAGCTGGTGCACAGTTTCTAGTGAGTATGGGTGAAATGCCTCATGGGATTCCACTGTAGTCATGATTACATACATTATTCAAAGGAAATAAATACAACTGTAAAGCAGCTTCTCTGATTATCCTGGTCTCTTGCCTGGCAAGAGAAGTCAGGTGAAGCGTCTCATTGTATCTAAAGTCTTTAAAATAATTTAATTCCCTGGCAACACACTAGCTGCACATGCATTTTTGATTGAACTATCACCCTTCTATTGACATACTAGAACAAATAAAATTATCTTTAAAAATAGGAGTGTTTAGATCTTGCATTTTTGTTTGTTCAGTGGGCAAAACTCTTATTACAATATTTTAAAACCGCTTGCTCAAACATTAAGCTATTATATTCTTTAATAACCTCATGTTTTTTCTTCCTGCTATTTCACTGAATAGATCCTTTATCTCTTTTCAAGGATTGAAAGCACACATATGGTTCTCCAGAACAGTACAGGGAGTTTGCAGCTGCAGGAGGCTGGACTGTTACAGTAAGTTTCCAGGTCAGCCAAAGATCTGTCACATAATTTTGACCAAGCCAAGGTGCTGACTTATTGGTCACTGAATGACCTCTATTTTTTCTGGTACCTTTGATCAAAAGGCTCTTAAAAATGAAATGTTTTTCTTTTTACGTGGCTGAATATAAATATGTAACAAACACCATTGTTGTTCAGACCACTGTGGTGCCAGAAGCAGATAACCATGATGTAAGAGTATAGCAGGTATGATAAGGAGGTGAGGAGAAGCTCAGGGAACTTGGACTGTTTATCCTGAAGAAAAGGAGTTTCATGGGGGTCCTTACTGGTCTCTACAACCATCTGAAAAGAGGTTGTAGTGAGATGGGGATCTGTCTCTTCTCCCGAGTAGCAAACTGTAGAACAAGAAGAAATGGCCTCAAAATGTGGCAGGTGAGGTTGAGATTGGATATTAGGAAAAATTTCTTCACTGAAAGGGTTGTCAGGCATGGCACAAGCTGTCCAGCAAAGTGGTGGAGTCACCATCCCTGGACATGTATTTAAAGGATGTTTAAAGGACATGTAGATGTGGTGCTTAGGGACATGGTTCAGTGGTGGTCTTGGCAGTGCTGGGTTAACAGTTCAACTCAGCATTAAAGGTCTTTTCCAACCTTAATGGGTCTATGATTCTAAGAACTGGCAATTTTGGCTGTTTGGAACCAGGTTCCTTATGTGCTGTACTCTAGTTCTCAAGGCTTGGAAACTGGTTTACACACTGGATTTTGGAGCAGATTAAGTGGGAGTGTGGATCAGTCTGTGGTCCCGTTTCATTCCTTGCAGCAGGACCGGTTCCAAGGACCATGCCCACAGGTGGGACTAGGAAGATCTCTTGGTTTGTGTTATTTGCAAAGTGCTGTTAAGTGTGTTGTACTAAATATTAAAAATTGCCATTTATGTTTGCTTTACAATCTAGGTATGGACTGGAAGGATTTGGTTTATGATTTCACGTAAAGCTCACGTGGCTTAAAAAATCTAACATCAGAATTCTTTGTTGACATTGTCTTTATTGAAGCATGGATCTTTAGGTTGGTTCACCATAAAGTGAAGCATTTTATTTATGATAATAGACAGTTTAGGGCTATAGGGGCATTATAACGTTGCTGGTGTAGATACAACTTTATCAGAAGATACAAACATGACCCGCAATAGAAACAAACACCAAAGAGAACACAATGAAACGTTCACTGTTTACAAATCACTTCATTACTACAGACACCAAATGGCAGTTACTGTAAGTAAATCAGTTTCAGAGAACTGACTACATTTAGACAGGGAATTGGGAAATTCTGTTTGGGGCTTAATCCACAACTCCTTAGTAGAAAAAAGTTTAATGTCAAGCATTCTTTTTTTATCCACAAAACAATGCTAACCAACAGACATATCAAAGAATAAGACCAAAGGATATCAACGCCTTTACAACTACTCTGGTAATTATCTTCTGGATTAGGTACTTTGATGATTTTTTAAAATACATTTTGTAAGAAGGTAAATAGCCCAAAAATCAGCAGCAAAAATATTACAACAACAAAACAAGTAAATACAGTGCCAATGTGTCATGTTGTAGAAGAGAATACAAAGAGGACAAACAATGATAACTTAATCATATAAAATGACACAGAGCTGAAATACAGTGCACATAAATACCTATGTGACAAAGGATGTTAAATTCTGTACTTAGTATGTAGGTTTTTATAAACATAAAATCTGAAAAGTCTTTGTGCTTAAACTTTTTTTTCCTGTTAAACAGAATTAGTTGCTTACTTCCAATACTGCCACTGTAACTGATATTACAACAGATCACAATTTTCACAGACACATCAACATTAAAACATTTACCTATGAGAAAATAAGTCACTTCTCATTAGTTCACAGTGCGAAAAAGTGGTGTACACTCTGTCTTGAGAAAGGCTTTCAGTTATTCATCAAGCCAGCTGCAGAAAAGTCCTGATACCAGACGCAGTGCTAGATTCAAAGAATGGAAAGCAACACATCACATGTTGGGAGAAAAAAAAATAAATTTCTCGTTTCTTCATGGATATCGTCTAAGTGACCTTCGTCTTCTGTTGTAGAAATGCCTGAGCCCATGTTGTCGTGAAAAATTCATCATGTAATTTTGTTTGCGAGTGCTGTTGAAATCAAAGGGTGGAGGAAGAGAAGAATGTCAAGACATTAAAATATGTACTTTAAATTCTTTTGGAGCAGTGAGCTAGTGGGACTGATTCTTCTTTGTCCTTGCATGACCTTTCAAGCCTGTGCAAACTGGTGTGAAGCACAGCCTTTGTATTAACTGCAAGGTACCAGGCAATTGAGAATCTGTCCCACTTTGCATTTATTTACAATTCATTATTTTAGGGAAAGGTCAAGAGCTTTCAGCTGATGCAAACTTGTGCTGCCTAGGGCCAGATTCACTAAAGCTGTGTGCACACTTCATAGAATTTATCTACAGTGGTTTTGTACTCCATTCATCCTTCTGCCTTCAATGATTAACTGCTTTATCTTGAGAACAGAAGAAAACCTTTACTCCACTTCATTATCTTCTACTTTTACCATATAGGAAGTGAAGTACAACACTTTTATGCAGATTCATGTTTCCCTCCCCTATGCACCCTCTTCCAAATTAAAGGAAGATTTAGGAACTACGCATCATGGTGTCTGGGAGGAGACCAGGCAAGAGACAGACTGTCTGCAGCCTAATTCAAGGAGGCACACTTGTCTGGAAGACCTACCTGGAGGACAAGGCCCATCCCACCTAATGTAGGTTTCTGCTTCTCCCATTGAGGGAAGAAGGAACCATGAGAGGGCAGATCTATGAAGTGAAGGCCTGCAGTCAACAAATCTCCCATTTGTGGGTGCAAGGCATGTTTTCACTTGTGAGTTTTGTCTGTGAGTAAGAAGTAAATATTCATAATGTAATCAGTCATACTTTCCTCCCTAGTGCATAAATTTGCTTTTAGTGAATGTGGCCCTTAGGAAAAAGGAGTAATTGTATGTTTTGCAAAATATAAGGCTATCCTACGGATAACTTTTGCTGTAGTATGGTAATTTAATCTAAAACAATCTGTCTAACAAAATTATAGCTTTTCAACAGCTAATCTTGAACACAATTGACTTAACTGAATAACAGTTGTCATATAAAAATCTAGATTATAAACCCCTAAGCAAATCCAAGCCACTTCCTGACTAGTCTTCCAAGGCTTTGCAATTTTTAATTTTTGTATTATTTTTTTGCCACTGGAATGTACATACAAGCATGAAATTGTCACAGCTCCTGGTCACAATGAAGGCAAACAGATCTACACTTGGCACAACTTTTGGCACTCTCACAGTAAGGCAGAGCCCTAGAGCATTTTGCAATTGAGAGAGGGGTTAATGTTTGAAGTTGCCTTGTCCTGACTTTCATCCAACTTCAAGTAAAAAGGAAAGGCTCATGCTGATTTCGAAGACTTTTTTGTGAGAGAGTGTCAGTGGTGGGTTTATGTAATTTTAATGCCACTTGGTAGCTCCAGTGCAAAGCAGCATTGAAGATCAGTCTTCATTCTATTCCTTTAGTGATCTCAGTGGAACACCACCCTCACTCCAAGGCCAAGGAAGGCAGGAGGGAAATCGCAACCCCAGACCTGCTCCTGAAAGTGGCTGCTGTTGGTCATGAAGCTTGAATAAGGTCTTAATTTTGCCTTCCCTTTAATTCCTACTACCTGGGAAGTGGGTGGTTCTTAAAAACAGAGCCTTCAAGGCAACATCCAACCTCTCAGGAAAAGATCCTAACCATGAGGTGAGGAAGGAGTACCTGTCTCCTGGGAGAAGGCTGTTCTGCAGCCAAAATTCAGGAGATAGGCCTGGGAGAAAGAACAGCCCAACTTTCAGCAGCTTTGATCTCAGTACATGGGACCAAACAGAGCCTGTCAAAGTGTTCGGCTGAAAAAATTGCCATTTCTGGACTTGGTTAAATTTAGGAGTGAGCTTGGATGTAAGAACCTCAGCTTGGGCAAGACTTGGACAGCTGGGGCATGCATACCCCTATCTCTATCCTGCCTTTGGTCTGCTCATGTTCAGCAACAGCTCAGCAGAGATTGTCAGGACTTGTTTCGGACAATGCTAGGTGCACCTGGCCTCTATGCCATTTCAAATGACTAACCCTTTTGAATCTGGCCCTAAAGTTATGGTGAGGATGTTTAAAACAACAAACGGGGTGGAAAAAAAAAAAGAGAAAAAAGAAAGAAAGAAAAAGAGAGAATTGAGAAAAAGAACAAATGGTTACCTAATAACTTAAAAGAGATTGAATTATTTTTTATGTATAAAATTTTGTTCTGCTATAAGATGATCAAGACATTAGAAAAAAGTAGATATTTATGTCTTACACTGACTACCAGAGTAGTGCAGTGTGTGAAAAATAAGAGAAATCTAAATTCTCAGGAGTTAAATGCTTAATTTTTTTTTTAACTTGCAATGACATTGTTCATACTTGTCCTCACTGATGTCTGAGGCAGACTTCCCAGCTACTAGTTGGATGCCACAGAAAAACTTCATGCCTGCTATAGAAATAGCATGATTTTCACTCTTGCCATGCGTAAATATGTACACCCTCTGCATTAGAGTATCCTACTGCACCACAAAATCAGAGTAGGTCTATATGTTTTATTTTTTTCTTAATTAATTTTATATATTGGTATGAGACAAGCACTGTGTAAGAGAGATCAATAGTGCTTCATAAAATCACAAGAAGAATTATATAATGTAGTCTGTAGAAGTACTTACGCATTTCTTGCCTTTGGCGAATGTAAAAATGCTTTCAATACTGTAGTAAATTTAATTTGTATTTTTACAGACTGATAAAAAGCTTTACCATACTTTTGCTGTTGTTTTCCTGTTTGGAGCACCCAAAATGTGCTGGGCAGCATCAAGTTACATTAGGAATATATCCCCCCTTCCATAATGGAAGTTCTGGAAGGAGCTTTTGTTCAGATAGCAATGGCAACTTGAAGGCTACTTCGTGAGTGTGGAATAGACTTGTCAGCATCTGCTGAGCCTTCTGCCTTTTCTGTGCATTCACTGAACCATCAGTCAACCAGACAAGTTCATATCCAAAGCTATCTGTGTATTGCTGATGGAACACACAGCAAAAAAAAACAGGAGCAACTATTGTATAATCTGTTTGACAGTTTTGAGTGCACTATTAAAATTTAAATGGAAGATAATACTGCTTCAGTTTATGTTGGAAAACCTAAATAACTTTCCAATGAAGTCACTGGAGTTGTGCTAGTTGTGTGAAAGCAATATGCAGCCAATATAGAAGAACAAAACAAAAACTGTCTAGGGCATATTCAATACATACCAACAATAAAGCAATTTATGAGAAGGAGTCTCTCTGGATCTTTAGTTTTTAATAGACTATTCTATGTATTGCTTGTTTACTAAAGCACAGTTTGAATTATAAATTTGCAATTTCAAGTTTATGAAAATGGAACATAGGCAAATGGAATGCAAAATATGTGGCGCATAACCCTGGTATATACTAATGTCGTTCATTATTTCTGTGTTTTTAATTGACAGGCCACAATAGGAACCAAATGAAAACAAAATTATTTGAATAACAAAACAAAACAAGAACAAAACCTCAGAACACAGAAAAAGCATGCCCCCCCCAGGACTAGGCTTGGAGTAAATTTTGAGGCTGAATTAGAAATGCTTTGTTAGGAGGGTACTAAAAGGAGAAAAGTGATTTGCTCTGACTGAAGTCCTGATGGCTCAATCAATGACAAATACTCTTTGGCTTCGGTGAGGTTAACATTTGAGCCCAGGGCTCAATAACTATGCTTAGTGGTACCATCAATATCATCATCAATAACTATGGTTAGTGGTATCTATTACCTGCACCAGCACAAAGCAGCTGAGTTACACGAAACAGAAGATTTATCTGGCAGACACTGGCTCTGTGTTTAAGGGGCACACGTGGCTATGCCACCGTGCAGACTGACTGACATACCCTGCCTGGCTTGGCTTCACCCCTGTGGTCATTAATTACAGGAAAAAGTGTGAATTGCCCCTTGGCCACCCAAGCAATACTGGGTGCCCTCCATTAGCAGGTCTCATTGTACCCTGTCAGAAGCAGAGGAAGGAGAAGTCCTTCCCACCGCAGCCTTGGTGAAATTCCCACTGCTGAACAATTCCTGCTAAGTTTGACCTCCCCCAATGCTCACTGGGCAAGTGCTGCAGGATCAGGGCCCTCAAGAGCTACGTGGCACATCTCAGACAGTACAAATGTTTTTTCACCAACTCATCATTGAAAAAAACTTTGTGAAACAGCTGTAATTGTAACAGAAACATACATTTGGTACTGGTTCAGGGAAAGTACTTACCTTATTCTAGTGTAAAACCAATGACAGCAAACAATGAAATACAACACAAGTTAGAAAATGCCTTTCAATGCATGCAGCACTGTGATTAGTCATAAAACCCTGATGAGGTTTAGAGGCAATATAGGACTTTTCGTCTCTTTTGAAAATAAAAATTGAACAAATTATTTCCTGATATTTCAAATCAATGTTTATATTTTTATATAAAATTCAGCATGCACATTTTAGAAACATAATAGAAATGTCATAGAAGCACAAACCACATCATATTAAATTTGGCATAAATGTTGTGAATATTCAGATAGCTATCTAATGTTTGAACTGTTTATGTTGTTTTTTATAAATCTGTTGATACAATAATTTAAATGTATTTTTCAAATCATTGCTTCCTACTAAAAAAAAATGAAGCAGATGAAAATGCTTTTCCACATGAGCAGTTGCTGTTAGAGCTAGAATATATAATTTGTATTTTAATGTTGCAAAATAAGGATAAACATTTTTTGCACCAAATGCAACATAAGTTCTCACTAAATCATTTGTGCCAAAAACATGAGAATATCTTGACAATGAAGAGCATGGAGTGATGGCTATGGAGGGATTCATTCTGTTACCTAGCCGTTAACCATAATATAGTAAGTGGGGACAATATTTCTTGCATTCCTTGCACAACTTAAATTCCTTTGCATCACATAACAAGTTTTTGGGTGCAAAGAAAGCAACATCAGACCCTTAGTGTTCAGCTTATCATTACCCTTTATTTCTCGATACCTTTGACCAGAATTAAGTTCATGACATGTCTATAAGGGCCGGTCCTGTACATTAAAAAAATGGCATTTCTGTAATGTGCATGCAAAGAAGTGCGAGGTGTTTGTGCAGTGGACAGGCTGAGAGCTGTGCTTCCAGAGGAAAACAATGTGCAAAAGAAATGCAGAGCTGGACATGGGCTCTTCTTAGGGCAGAAATACAGGGACATAAAAAAACCATTCTTTCTTAAGCCTGGGATAAAATTCATGTTTATCCTAAGAAGAGCCACATGGAACACATGAGAGTTGTGCCCAAAGCTTTCTTTACAAATGGAAGGAAAAAGTGCTGCACTAATGAGGAATAATCTGCACTAGCTTTAAAAGGGCCTGGATAACTTGACAACTTGTATCCTCTCCCCACTACAGGACAGATATCAACAGTGGTTAAGCTGGCAAGATCAATTTAATGTATAATACAGGTATTGGGTTTCACCTGTTTGAAAGAGGTGCTCAATTTGAGCACCATTTGCAGCTGCATCACAATCTTAATGATACTGCTTTTTAATGAGGGATTCAAATAGTTTGTTCAAAAGTGGAATGATTTTAAGTAACATACAAAAGTATCCATCTTTGGCCTTTCTTATCACTGCCAGGTGTTTTGCATGCACATATAACCTGCAGGTTAATTTTTCTCCCTCAGCAAGCTACCTTGGGAGCAAAAAGGAAATAAAGAAATGGCATCTTGAAAATGTTTGCTGGTGAGAGGATGGTGGCCCTTGACTCAGAAAACAATTGAACTGAACAATCATGACCCTGGCTGTGCATCAGCTGTAAGCTGTATCTGCACTATGGCTTGACAGCTGGGCCTGTGACAGAATTAATTTCAAATCTTTGGATTGCTGAGAAGAGCCATGAAAGCAGGTAGTCACACATTTGTCCCTGGGGGAGCACTGTAAGGAGGGACATCCCTCGCCTTGGATGAGAAATTAAATCAAGAAAATCCTTGGTTACATCCCTACAGACCAGATCTCCCTGCTGGCAGGTGTTTTTCCCTCTTACTCCAGCCCTTAATCTGCTCAAGGAGAGCATCACTCACTCGCTTGTGGGCTGAGGAAAAGCTGTCACAGCACCTGGGGGTGCAAGCAGCCAAGCCAACACCTAGGACATTTGGGAAAATCAGACCTTTTAGCCCACAGAGGAGTGGAGAAAACACAAGATGAGATGTGCAGAAAGCCAGGAATTTTTCTATGTCCCAAATCACACCTCCTAGGATAGGTTGTCTCCTTGCTGTAACACCTCACAGGCTAGAGGCTTGTCTGCTGCATCAACATGGGCACACAGATCACAAAGATGAAAATCTAGTACTTCAACGAGGACCAGTGAGGATAATTTTGACGGTGCCTGGAGAGGTGTATGGAGTCTCATTCAGGTGGGTGATGGAGTGCAGGGTTGTAAGAGGACTGAACACAGACCGTGTTACACATGGACCATCAACGGGTTCTGTATCCAGGGATGTTCATGGCTTTCTGAGGCAAGGTCAGAGTTCCAACAGGAATTACTTCCAATTTAGGAGGCACAGATGTTTTCTAAAGTATCTCAGATTTGAGGTGAATAAGCCAGGCACTAAACTGACTATGCAGTGACTCCCCATAGAATTAATGGGAAGAGGTAATGACAGCACCCTGGTGAATGGCTTTAGTTCAGGCCGTGCCTCTCTGCAGCCCTGCCAGAGATCCCTGGGGTGGGTATTGCCCACAGAGCTCTCCCCTGGCAATCCTGGTGGGAGGGCAGAGCACCCAGGGGACACTGACTCCTGGCCTCTCACTGGAGAGCTGCCTGGGCAAGGGGGCTTGTTCTCCCCAGGAGCAGGCAGAGTTTCTGTACCCTTCACTGGAAAATGAAGGAGTTTTAAGAATTAAGGCTGAGTCCTATCCCTAGCATTCATGCTGCGAATCCTGGTGTGTTCAGGATCATCTAGGCCAGTGCTAGCAGATACTGACCCAGGCTCACTTCTGATGCCTGGAAGCACTCCATGGAGGTGTCTTCATCATTTTACAGGTGAAGAAACCGAAGTGCTGCAGTTAAAGTGATCAGTGTGAGGTGGCCAAGTGAAACAGCAGACCTAAGGAAATCTTAGGTGAGAGTATCTATTGCCAAGGAAGTCTGCCTTCTTTCAGAAAGCCTTTCCAAGGTTTTATCGAACCCTTGACAGGTTACTTGCAAATAAATTTCAGGAGCCCTATAGAATATTTTGATGAATTAGAAGGTGCAGATAGAACTTAAGCAAAACAGAGGGGTCGAAGGCACCTGTCAGGTCTGAGCACATGCCAGCACATGAACCAGATGCGCCATGGCATGTAATTTTGCCCTGCCTGAGAGCAGCATGCCTCATGTGTTTTAGTTAGCAGGGACTAGAACTCCCCATCTGGCCTTTGGGAAAGATGCTATCATGGCACCGTGTTTCACAGGACCTGGTAAGTGAGAAATCTGTCTACTTGGTCTGCCTTTCTCTGTGGATTGTACAAAATGTTACTTGAATAGGGTGGAAACTCTCTGTGTCTAGCCTGATATTTTGGCCTTAAAGCTCTTAAACAGCACAAAAATAAGAGAAGGGAGGAGACGCTGTCTGCCCACTTGGTTTCTTTGCTAGGCAAGGTGTGATTCCTTGCTACGGCATTTCTGTTGCTGTCTATTCTAGTATAACATATCTCATGTGACTGGTTGTTACCACTCAACTTGTGTGTCTAGTCTAGAACCTGGCAGATTTCATTGTCAAGGAGGTTCTCCATATTTCAGCTTAAAAATCACCTTTTAAAGATCTGCTCTTTTCCTACTTATACTCCCTACTTCAATGCTCAGGTTGATTGGTAACATTATGGTCTATTTTTTTTTTCTTACATGATTTTTTCTGTTTCATTTTTGTGTTTTTTTTTTTTTTTTTTTTTTTTTTTTTTTTGTTTGTTTTTGTTTTTTTGTGGGGGGGGATTGTTGTTTTGCTTTGGGATTTTTGGTTTGGTTTTTGTTCTGTTTTGTTTTTGTTGTTGTTTTTTAATTGCAAGGTAGAAGGAAAGGGTAATATTACAGAATGATCAGTTCCCTTTTTCATGGTTTCCTAAACACTGTGAATCCCCTGCAGGTTCATACTCTTGTATATCTTTCCTGATGCATCATATAGCCAACTAAAGCAGGAATCATACCCCTCCCTCTCCTTTGTTCCTTCAAGTTTTAAGCTTAAATTATTATGGAAGCAGAGCCCAGCAAGGTGTGTAAAAGCAGCAGAGCATGTACAATTACTCAGTGTTGGGACCAGTTTGGTGTGGGGTTGATATGAGTGCCATGCAAGCTGGTGCTTCTCGGTGGAAAGGAGAACAGGGCTAACTAACAATCAGATAATTCACTTTGCTACTGTTACAAAACATTACTTGAAGTGTCTCTCTAATTCAGAAACCTCATGGTTATAATTACACCATCTGGAGGTTATCTAAGCCTAATTTCTTCATTGCTGGTTTTTAAATCGTTCAATAAAAAGAATGTTTGAACCTATCTATGGAGCAGTCACGCCTCTCTCTGCAAACCACTGCCAGCGATGAGTTCCCGCCCGGGAAGCCACTAGCATCTCACTCCTACTGGAACTAAATTGTTAGAGAAAAAGCAGGTCATCTCTTCGTGATGCAACACAGGAAAAACGGGTTAGCTGCCAGCGAAACCCATCTCAAGAATGGGAGAATCAGGAGGGTGCAGACTTGGTAAAATCTTGACAAGGGGATGAATATAGAGCTCGGACCATAGGAACCTGATATAGTGAACCCTGTTTCTGAACAGTATCCTTCTTACTAAAAAAAGGAAATGAATAAGGCATTAGTTGCTAACATAGATTTTTAAGAGGCACATCAACATTACTTTGTGCAAAGAACAATACAGAAGAATCTTTTGCATCTTTGAAAGGATATTAATCAGCCTCATGTGGCAGCACAGCGTTGAACAGGAATATCCTTTCCATGTCCCAGCACAATAATTTTGTAATTGCTTAAATGCAGTTTTAACTGCTTTAAATGCAGTTACTGCTGCATTGCAGGACCACACCAATACTTGGTGGTAATAAAGCCCCACTTTCCCTCCTGCATTTTTCCATGATGCACAACACATACCTCTGCTGTGTCACTTATTTTGTGGCTGTCTTAGCGGCTGACTGTTGCAGTCAGGGCAGAGCATTAGGAAAGACGGGTTTTTAAAAGTTTCCCCTCTGACAAAGGATTCCCTGGGCCACAACGGTTCTTACTGAGCTTAACACTCATGCCATGCTGGAGAAATTTGAGTGCTTTCTGAGATGGGGTGGGATGAGGTGAAGCTGATACTCACAGGACGACTTCTACGTGGTCCAAAGCCCACTGATCATGACCTGTCCCGTTGTGACGTGGCTGCCACCAGCGCAGAAGGACTCCTTTCATTCGTGCCTCCCTGTCAACACAAATGCCAGAGCCTGTGAGAGCTCCAGGCTTTTGGTGTTTTGCACATCCCTGTCTACCCCTCGAAAGGAACCGAGAGCAAAGTCAAATCATTGTTTCTACATCACTGAACATCAACCCGTTGTACATGCAAAACATTTAACGGTTAAAAATGCACATGGATAAGAAGGATTCTCCTCCTTCATATCTTCAAAACAAGTATTATTTCTATTTTTCTTTCAAGTATATTGATAAATACTAGGCTGGAATTTCTTAATCAGCCTTCTCCTAAGTTTTCTTCTTTGTTTATCCTCTCATCAACTTTTTTTCTTGCACAGTGATGCAAAGATAGATTATTTCTTAGCAGAAAAATATCTTGTGCACTTAGAGGTAATGAAATGTGACTAGGTACTCACAGGGGAACATTATAAGACACTCTTTGGGCTTGTATAAAGTCCTTTGGCTGATGCTGTGCAATTACTTGCCATGTAATTCCATTATTTACACTGTATTGGAGGAGCACTGCCTTGTCTACAGTGTTAGGATCACTCAGATTGGTATTGCAACTGTCTGTTTGTGAAATACTTCCAATTTGCAAAACAAACATGATTTTGCTGTAAAACACAGAAAAAAAAAAGGTATTTTTAATAGGTAAACATATCCAAACCAGAATGACAGCATTTCCAGGTTTATTGCAGTTTCCTTATAAAAACAGAACATTCTCAAGAATCACTACTTTAACATGCAAAATATTTTTTTTCTCACATCTTTAAAGCACAGCTCCCCCTTCAGAGTAATAGTTTACTCTGTATAACATGTTGCCATACAGTTGGAGGAAGTTGATCCAATTTTGCAATGCATCTCCACAAAACTGAGACATAAAATTATAAACATGCAAATGAATGTATGAAAAGTTTATAAAGGAAAAATAAAGGTTGAATATAATGAAGTGCTTAAAAGATATATCATATTCTATGTGGGCGTTCAAGAAAAGAAGAGCCTGATTTATATCTGGCCCATTTGCCAGTTCATCCTGTTTCTAATCTTGCTTTAGACAACTAAATATAAACCAGTCCTGAAAGCTGTCACTCTGTTAAGAGCCAGCACAGGCTGGTTACATTTGTTTTTCCATGACCAAAGAGGCTCAATAGATGAAAAAGATACTCCTTTTTATTGCCAGGTGAATATAATTCCATTTGACAACTGAAATGGGAAAATGAGCCTGTAATTACTAAATAGCATCTTTAGTCTCAACTGTCATGGAGGTACATACAAACATGGGATTTGTCTTATCAGATCAGGCACCGGTCCAGGCAGTCTGGTGTCCAGTCTTTGCCAACAGCTTCATTGTCTGTGCTGGCTTACTAGACAGTGCTCTGTTGGGCATGATGAAAACATTTGACCTTTTCATCTAACATTGCTGCCTCCTCACTCTTCATCTCCCAAACTGAAGTCATGAAGCATTTTGCCAATCCTGATGTTTTCTGCCAGCCATATCTGACTGCACGGCACAGCCAGGTCAGTTCATCCTCATCAGTACTGGCCCACGTGGCTGCACATATGTATAAAGAGTCTCCTTTCTCATGAACTGCTAAAAGAGATTTTTAGGCTCAAACTATTACCTTGCTCGGGTGAGATCCAGAGGCTTAGTCACAGCTTGTCGTATCTGACATCCATTAAAATAGAGCGAATCTCCATGGGCGTAGGGTGCCAGCTGTCCACATCCATTCCCTATCACTCCCCCCTGAATGGTTTCCCAGTTTATTTCAGTCACTCTTTCAGATTCAAAATTATCTTTAATATAACTGGGCAGATCATGGCTAAAACCAGAGCAGTCGTCACCTAAAAATGACAGAGTGAAGTTGTAAAACACACAAAAAACCAAAAGGCCTGTGAAAATTGAGTTACAGTTCATTGTAATTCCATTCAAGGTTGTGGCTCAATATACACTGTGAGTACAGCCTGAACATATTTCAGCAGATCCATTAATAATGTGCACATTGATCTACAGCATTCATTTTTAGAAAATTGAGGCTGTGAGCCTTATTTTTTACAGCAGTATAACTTCAGTATGGTTCTCCTGTTTTGCATTGATGCCAACAGAGAAACCTCAAATTGGTGGTTGAAAGTAAATACGTCTAAAAAAGGGAAAGGATTTGATCTTATAAAGCTAGGAGACTCTCCTGGAAGACATTAAATACTGGCTCCACTCCCACAAAGCACTTATAGTTTACCAAGGGCACTCAGGTACCATTAGGCATATGCTTAGCTACATTGAGGGATTAGAGGAGAACACTCTGCTCTGATGGGGCACAGAACCCCTTACAGATGCCAGTCACCAACATCTAGATCCCATTTGCACATCCTCTGGGATGCACGTTTGGAAGGAGTACAGGGCTGGGTAAACAAGTAGCCATGTTGTGCCTTCAATGAAGGCTGGATGGACTTCACATACAGTGCCAGACAGGAGAGAGTACTGACTCCATCCAGAAAGAATAACAGGAGGGAAAAGCTGTTATTTGCAGCTCTGAAAAATTATTAATTTAGAATTTGTTACTTAAACATTTCAGTGATGAATTTAGACATGATACATCACTTTGTCTTTTTGTTTAATTTTGAGCTAGGTTAGACTGCAGTAGATATACAAGAGAGAAAGCGAAGAAATTAAACCTTGATATCCTTCATCACAAATGCAAATGGCTCCAGTGGTGCAATATCCGTGGCCACTGCAGAGCTTAGGGCATGCTTCCCCGATGTACACGTGGTCAATTGCCCAGCTTTGTTTCTCTAGTTCTTCTCCCTTCTGAATCCATCTGAACTGAGTTGCACTGCAAATATCAAAATCCAAACACTGGGTTACTATATCTGACAATTAAACACATCTGTACAGTGACAGTCTAATACACTAGCAACAACTGTAATGAAAAATGTCATATGAAGGGGCTGTGGCTTCAATAACTGGAAAGACACACCCTGAATAGGTGGCCAATATGTCATTGGCAGTAGCAACTCCTATTAAGCAAAAGCTTCTTGAAAAACATTAATTATTTATCAGATCTAAATCCAGCAATAGAGAATCATTTTTAATTCACCAGTTGTTCCAAGCAAAGGTGCCAGGAAGACAGCTGACATTTTATAGGTCCACAGTGAGCTGACCTTTCAGTAACCTACCTGGATGAGACATGGTCAGGCAGCTGGATAGTTATTCTTCTCCACATGGAGCTGTTGACAGAGTTATAGATGGTAGCTTCATGGAACTGAAATGGGGAGCAGCCAATGCTATTAGATGAGGAAGGAAGGCAGTGTGTCTGGACGAGTTGCCATGAGTCTGTCCTGCAGGAAGCAAAAAAAAAAAAAAAAAAGGAAAAAGTTTTATAACAGCTGAATGAATAATGAAAGGAAAAGAGGTAATTTCAAGGGGTCCTGCCGCAGCCTGTCTTACTAAACAAACACAAGAGACTGGGTCCACAAATTACCAAGAGGGGAGAGGCTGAAGCATTGGGGCAACCAGGTAGGGCTTTCCAGCATCAGGTTTGAGTGGTGGAACTCACAGCAGAGTGCGGTACATACAGCTCCTCTGGGCTGCATGACAGAAGGATCTATTTGGGAGTCTGCTCCTTAACTCTTACACTGTTCAGAAGAGTCTCAATAGAATTTGCCATATTTTCACTCACAGTCATTTGAGCACAGAACATACCTTTGTTTTTACAGATTATAATGTGCTGCTATACTACAGCACAGGAGACAGTGTTGTTAATTGTTTGCTAGTTAAAGACCCAATTGGAGTTAAGTAACTCTCACTTCATTACAGGCTGGCCCTGTATCATACTAAAACAAGTTTCTTGTGAATGTGGTTTCCCGACAGCAAATTTTTAACAGAAGCATGCTCACAATTGTAACTGCAAGCTCAGTGCCATGAATCTGTCAATATCTGGGATAAATGATAAGAGAATTTATGGGAGTTCTGTACACAAATCTCAGTGCTTGCACACAGGCTTTATTCAGATCCTGTTACAACATGAATAGCAAAGTAATTGCTTTAATAAATAAAAGCTCTCTAGGTTTTTAATATCATACTATTTTTTTTTTTCAGTTCTGTGTACTCTGCTGTCATTTACCTGGCATCCTTTGTGTACTCCAGCATCACTGAGTGGAGGTCCCCACAAGAATTTGCCTCACAGCCAACCACGATCTATAGCACAAATAAAATCAACTGCTATAACAAGTCAGGCAGACATTTGAAGTGATATATAATCAAGTTATGTTCTTCTTTTTTTTCTTCTTTATGGGGTCTATAAAAGAGATTGCTAACAGATCTTGGACAGAAAAACCATCAAAAGTGGATGGAAAACAAAAGACACGGTATTTCAGATACCACTTTTACTTAATAAATTGTACTTAATGGCTACTGTTATTTCCAAACAGAATCCTAACATTACTTTCCTATAATCCAAATTAAATATCTAAACAAACATTGTTACTGAAACAAAAAGATATGGTAGCTCCTTGGCATTTCCAAAAGTGAAACATCTATAAAATTTAAAATTCATAATGATAAACATGTAGGCATAAACTTCAAGTCATTCTAATTTAAGAACAGAATGATTCTGAATATTTAAAACAATAAAAATATTTGTGTCATAATAAAGTGGAAAGATTACAGTACCCAATGTATAGTACTGAATAGATAACAAGAAGCTAAATTTCAAAACCTAACAAAAGCCATGCTAGAACTGAATTCTTAGTTTAGAAATACAGTCTTTACTGTGACTGGTGCAGAAAAAGAGGGAGAGAATCAGGAGAGAAAAACTCAGCAATAAGAGTTTAGTAATACAAACTATTAAATGGGTTATCATAATTTTGGCCTTAAAATAGAGAAAAAAGATGACAGGCTGGGTAAAATAAGCAGCTTGAGGTGGGGTCTTGGCACTCAGTAGTAAAAAGCATGTGAGAGTCCTCTTTTAATAAAATTTCTTTGAAGATGGCATGCTGAGTGAGGGGGGGAAGCTGTGCCTTAGGTTTTATATTAGATAGTCAATATAAAATAGGCAACAAATGTTGAGAAAAGGTAAAAACATTGATCAGTGGAAGACGGAAATTTCTAGAACTATCTTGTCAAACAGAAGAACAAGGGAAAAAACATAACAAGAAAATGGATGACTATTTTGATAATGCTACTTTCATATTAGTTCCTGGCTTATTTAAGACAAGGTGCTTGGAGAAGGGAAAACAATTGTAAACCATCTACTTGTTGCCTTTGGTCTGGTGCAAAATCCCACCTTAAATCAAACTAAAATACTCAGAAATGTTTCTGTGCTTGTTTGGGTCATTTACCATGACCAAGCAAATAGAAGGGGTACTTCTACTTGAACACACTCGCATTTTCCATACGATACTCCCTTACCTTTTCTATTTATTCACAAATTAGGGGGAAATGGCATACTCTGCATCCTGTCTATTCTCACCTTAGAAAATAATTCCTACTATATCTGATGATCCAGTAATTTCAGGGAAAAGGCATTAGACTTTCAATCCCTGTGACTAACCCCCAAAGCATATAGTCAGTCAGAATAATTTGACATTTTAAATTCATGCAACCTTTCTGGTTCTCATTACCTACACTTCAGATTTTCCTTTAATTTCTAGTAAAAAGTCACTATTAATTATTCATTCAATTCAGCATTCTAGTTGGAAGGGGAATAATTTCTGGAGACACTATAGATGACTTTTCATTGTGTACTTTACTTTGGAGAGAGAGAACACTTCTTACTTTAAACTGCATCATGTATCCTGGCTGTATAATGAGCTCCCTGGAGGACAGGATGTTGTGTGTTTTGTCCTTTTTCTTGTTTGGCCAGTAGAGATGGAATGATGGATTTCCACAGAACCCTGCAGTCCTGACTGCATTAGGGTAAAAGCTCCAGTTTTCTTCATGAGAGGTGCCTTCTATTAAGACGAGTTAAATATAATTACTGCATTAGCTTGGTAAACATCAAGGCTTAGTAATGAATCCACAGAATCACTAGGTACAGTACTTTAGTAATATAGGCACTACATTTATGTTATCTGTAATGACACACAGTAAGATACTAACAGACATAACAGACATAACAGATATCAGCTCCAGAGAGCTAATTAAAATGTTTAAATGGTAGTAATTCTAAAAAATATTATGAAATAAAACTTTTAAACTGGGAATTTAAATGAATTGGACTGAAATAAAAATTTTTGTCTTCTTATAGGTGTGTGTATGTATATATGTGCATATGTCTGAATATACACGTATATATATGTATATATATTTACACACTCCTACAAGTAGCATGAAGAATAACATACAAACAGCACTAGTCTACAAAATAAAAAATGTTCAGAGTTAAAATGGAAGAAAGTCTGCTTGCAAGCTCACAGGGCTTAGGTAAGATAAGATAATGCCAGACAACAGATAAGCCGTGGCAGCCTGTCTTACCGTCATCAAAGGTATCTACCAGCTGGCTGGGGTTGATCTCTGCTCCTCCGATCAGGATGTTATCCAGAGCCCACTGTGCCCGGTCAGGGCCTGGAACCACGATCCCGTTGCTGATGGTGAACGGCTGCCACCAGCGCAGGCGGGTGGTGTTGGTCAGGGCATGTTCGGGGAGGAGGATGTAGTCGTGCCTGACTGAGATGTATTTTTGGTAATCCATCTCATGAAGCAAAGTCCAGGATATCCCTGGGATGACAAGATGCAGGTTGAGTAATAGGAACAAGCCTAGGGTAGAATCTTTTAAAAGATTAAAGTAAGATAGTAGGAAATAAAAAATAATAGCAGTGGTCTTCTGATAGACAAATCTTAACTTTTTAACGATAGCTGGCAACTGTTACTGCAAGAGTTATCATATAAAGGAATCAAATTGGCTGCAAGCCACTGATTACTGAAATCAGGATTACAGAAAACTTCTGAGCAACAGATGGAAATTTTAGATGGGGAAAACACTTTACACAGACAAAAATAACTTTGCAATTAAAAATTAGCTTATTATTTTGGATCTCTGATAATTTCCCAGATATTCATGGTGCTTGTGTGCAGAACAAGACTGTAGCTTTGCTTAAACAATAGGATGTACTTGCCTCCATCAATGGAATAGTCTAGCAGCACTCCCTCCTTTCTGCAAGTTGGTCTGTGGCATGTTGTCATATTGTTTTCACTCCCAATTCTCCCCCAGTACTGTAGAAACCTAAGAGTAAATGTATATGATTACATCTGTTAAAGATCTGCACAGAGACGTGCTGAAAATGTTCCAAATGCCAGCATTTTTAAGCAAGTAACTGTGCAAGTACTACAGCGGTTTCCAAGAACATTGCCTAGTAATTCTCATGGGAATTTAATGAAATTCAGCAAAGACCTGCCCTTGGGAGGGGCTAACCCCTTGCAAATGTACCAGCTGGGGACTGACTGGATGGGAGCTGCTTTGCTAGCAGTTCCCTCTGAGTCCTGCTGGAAAGAGAGCTCACCATGTGTTAACAAGGTGCTCTTATATCAATGAAGGACATGAAAGAAGCTGATAAACTGAGGCAAGGTCAGTGAAGGACACTGGAATGGTTGGGGCTGGAACACATGCCCTGTGAGGAGAGGCTGAGGGACTATGGCTGGTTCAACCTGGAGAAGATGGCTGGGACTGGGAGACAGTGGTCATATATTGAGAAAATGGGAGGTTCTGACTGGATTTAACAGAGGGTAAAAAAAAAAATCACTCTGAGAGTAACTGAGCACTGGAACAAGCTGTCCAGATAGACTGCAGGATCTTTGTTCTTGGAGGTTTTTATAGACCTTATGGGACAAAAGTCCTGAGCAAACTGGTCTGAATTCAGCGTTACCTGGCTTTGAATGTAAGGTTGGAGAGGCCCCTTCCTTCCTGAAAGGTGGTATGATTCAGTGAACTCTTCATGAATTACCTTCATGAATTACCTCATTAAAGCCACACAGTCAGGGGAAATGTTGCTGAAGTTGGCTGTGTCATGTGTTTCCTTAGCTTGTCTAAACTGACATAATTGCATTGCTCTCCTGGTAAATCATCTTTTTCTACAGCATGGGAGTGGAGTGGGTCTTGTATGGGCACCCAAGAGAAGACAACCAGCACAGGTTATGCTCAGTTGAACTGAGTGAGAGACACAGCTGGCGCCTCTAGGAGTGATGCCCAGGAGACTGTGGTATCTTGCCTCTTTGCAGGACAGGAGTTGCTGATTCATGAGACCCTTTCCACTGTACAAGGGTGAGCCTTGCTCTCTGTGAGTCATCTGAAAGCATCAGTGTCTCGAGAATCATAATCTCATCAGTGTCTGCCTCAGGTAGTGCTATGCTACTGGTGACCTAGGAATTCCCTGAGCTACAAGCCATGTTACCTGCTCCTGTATCAATGCTCAACAGAGTTCCCCATGAAAACGACATGGAAACACGACCTACTTTGCCCCCCGCAGGTCGAGATCTTGAGTGACAGCCTGCCTCACAGTTGCACCTCCAAAATACAGAGTTGTGTCTTCTGCGAGAATTCCACACTCTGTACAGGTATTTCCACCTTCTAAGGACATCCATAGATCTGGTTTAATCTCTTCATTGTCAAAGCGCTCTTTCAGGAAAGTCTGTAAGTAAGGTATGCACAGGTAATTAAGATTTTAAGTCTTTTTGATAACCACAGATGGAACTGATCTAAACACATTTGAAGAGCTCATGAACACTGCAAATTTTTGCCAGGATGACTGAATATAATCACTTTTGGATGAATATTTACCCACTGAAAATGATTGGCTAAATGTGAAAATATATTAGGGCTGGATTTAACATACTTAGGAGGTAATCCATCAAACTAAAATTGGCATGTGCAAATGGGTGGATGTGTTGGGTTTGTGTGGCAAGGTTTTGATGGCAGGGGGCTACAGGGAGGTCTTCTCTATGTATAGGAGAAAAAATATTCTGCATTTTTTCCCCAGCAAAACCAGTGCTGCAAAAAAATTTTAGGGTTATTGTAGTGAACATGAATTTATGCAACTGTCTGCACAAATATTTACAGTGAAAACCATCTAGAATTTATTTCTGATTTCCACTTACCTCCAGGTGCAGTGAAAGCAATTGCATAAGTGAAATCTTGGTCTTAAGGAGATAGTAGTAGAACTCTCCTAAAATTACCAGCATTTTATCCCTAATGTCCTTAATATGAAGGATAAATTACTATTGAAAAATTGCAAACAGACAATTATATTTGACCATGTCATTAGAATTTCAGATGAAAAATAGAAGGTTATAATAATTAAATGATATGATAACTTAAAAGTTAAATAGTTGTATTCTCTTTAGGCAGAATTGTTGTTATCCTGTTGTTTCTGTGGAAGATATATCTATTCAGTTCTTAGCTGATGTAGAAAAAATGAGATGGCAAACACAACATTTTAAACATTTTAATTTGGGGCTCATTATATATTTTTTTTCTAAATATGTTACACTTAAAATATATTTTAACTTTTAAATTAGCAGTATCTAACTAGAGTTCACTCACTTGTTATTGAATAACATGAATAACAGCCAGGTGAATTAATTTTCTAATTTTATGCCACTTTCCTTACTTCAGTAAGCTCTTTCTACAGGTCTTGATCAGATATAACAATATGTGCAAGGGTGATTTGGATCCTATAATGATGATTTAAACATGAACAGTGAACTTTACCACAGCTTTTTATCACAGAGTTATTTGCAGAGGAACAAACGTTCTTGAATAATGCAGTAATAGTTTTGCTAAAAACTGATGAAGGGCTGAAAATGGATTCGATTGTCTTCAAGCTGACAGGAATCAAAGCTAAATATTCAGTGGCATCAATCCCTCCTCTCTCTCTCTCAGCCAAACACATGCCAAATGAATTCTTTAAAACATGAAGTGAAATTACCTTCAGGGTCTGGGTAAGGTAGCAGTTTGGACCCGAATACCCAGGGTCACAGATGCATTGCTCATTCAGGCAGTCTCCATGACCTCTACAGTTTTCCAGACAACCAGGGCCCAGGTAGAAGTTATCGATGGCCCACTGCATGTCTGAGTATTTCTGGTAGAACCGAAACCTCACGGGACTAGATATAAAGGAATGAAGAGAGACATATGTATAAACCAACTTTGCTCAGTTGAAAAAAGTTGATAAACACAATATACTTATGACTGTACTATCCTCCAAGCTTCCACAAGTAGTGGAGATATCTGTGGAAATTGATTTTATACATATACACAATGTAATGAAAATGAATGCTGCTCGTCTGCAGTTTTCTTGGAAGAAAATGAATAAGCAGATGTTTCCCTTGTTGTGTTTCTAGGAAGGTATTCAGTCCAAGACAAAATGAGTAGAAAATTCATACTTACTTGCCCACAAGGCTTTCAGGCAGTGAGTAAGTTACTCTTTTCCATCCTTTTGTGGGAAAGAAGACAGATGGCTGTGAAACACTCCCAGAACATTTTGGATCAGCTGGTAAGCACTGAGGTACTAAGTAACTCCAGCTAACGCCAAAGTCAGTGGAATACTGCACATGGACCTGATTTTGTGCAATTTTTTCTGAGGTTTTACATCCAACAGAAACCTATCAAAGAAGAGAACTTCAGTAATTTAGAATTAATTGTGGTGGTGGAGTTTAGAAAAGGGTTTGAACCTGAAAACTGTCTGCAGAATTTTTGTTTGAAATGATGGCAATAACATGCCTGTACAGTACCCGTCATCTGCATCTTCAATATTCCCAAGACAGAACAGACCCCATATTGCAAATTTTGTTTTCTTCTATTTAGCTCACATTTATGGATTTCCAGATTTTAACACCTGTGCCTTATACCCCAGTACCACATAAATTAACCACATAACAAGTTAATCTCCCCTCCCACACAATCTAAGATTTGCATATTTCAGAGAAGGCCACAGATTAGGTGGACCATCTTTATGGAGGGATGTGCAAAGGGCTCTTGCAAATTCCATATATCTCTGGGTTATTTCCTTAATTTAGGTAAAGGAGTGTATGAAGGGCAGTTTGGCTGCAGGTTTGAATTACCTTGAACTGCATAATCCAGCCTTCTGTAGGAGTCAGGTCATGGGTGACTGCATAGACCTCTCTGCCGTCATGGCTCCCGCAGATCATGACACCATCGGGAGAATCACAAAATCTCTCAATTGAGCAATCATCATGGAATAACCAGTGTTCATTCACTTGAAAATAAATGGCAACACCAGTAATAAACAGTGACAACATAAATTAAAGAAAACAGGGAGTGGTGTTAACCACTAAAGGTGATTCATGGCTTTATTCTGCAGCCTACGTGAGAATTATTTAGTATTGCTCCTGAGAATGTCAGTACCCTATCTTTCCCATGTACACAGGTATTACATTCAACACCTTTATTGCTGAAAGCACCTCTTACTACTCTCTTGTATAAAAACTACAGCATTATTTTTTAACGTTCAAGAAGTAAGGATCTGAGATTTATTCAAAACATAAATTTCTGTTGCACTGAACATTTTTTGGGACTTTTAATAGGCATTGCCTACATGTCTGCACAAAATGTACCCCAGCACTGGTGCTTGTTAAGCCTTGTAAACACATGGAAATACATCTTCTACAAAATTTAGTTGTAAAATGTAACTTAACTTCCCTATATAATATTTTTAAAAGCTAGGAAATAGGAAGCAGATATTCAGGATACGAAATCTGCTTAGAATAACCTGGCACTTCTTAATCACTTTTTATTTCTTTGAAAAGAAATTTGTCTTCTAAAATTCATGCCGTAAAAAAGAAAAGTTGCATTACATCTTTTCACTTCACGTTTTGTGAACCAAAAGCAAAAGACCAGACCTCTACATGGATGGGACTGTCCGTGATCGCCATCACAGTGAGACAAAGACTCCAGAGGCTTGGCAAGGTATGAAAATTGCTGCTCTCACTGACTTCTTGCTCTTTAACCCAGGTCCACGTGGAACCTTTACCTGTAGTTTTGTCCTCCATGAACATGTCGAAGGTGATCCTGCCGGTGGGCCCTGCATCGGCGGGGGAGCGCTCGTGCTGCGGCAGGGGAGCGCTGCTGAAGGTGTCCAGCATCACTGTCCTCTGGTCGGCTGAGCCCGAAATCAGCACGTTGTCGATGGCCCAGTCGTTCTGGTCCAGCCCATCGTGTTTTGGTTGCCACCAGCGGAACCGTGTCCCAATGGTTTTGGCATCGTAGGGAAGGAGGATGTTCACAAAGCTGAAATACAAGGTGGAAATTAGTTGTAGGAAAGCCACAGAAGGAGGACAGTTTCGATGCTCTGTGCCATGTGCTTTGACCAGGTCCACTACCTGTGTTTCTTGGAGTACATGGAAGCTGGGAATAGAAGGAAAAGAGTGGGTGATCTGGCCTATGTTCTTCTATGGGAAATGCCAAAATAAAAACCTTTCTAATCACTCCCAATGTCATCCCTGGCACAGGGGCTCAGAGAGAGGTGCGAAGTGTCAGCAACCAGATTGTCATGGTTTGAGCAACCCCACTTGCTCCAGCTGTCCTTATGGGACCAAATGCAATGGTCTAGACTAGCAGAGTATGACCATAAGGCCCTAATTAAGGGAAATGTAAAGAAAGAGAATGTTGAAGTAAAATTAAGATCATTATTTTCAACCTGGAGCCATTCAGCAAATAGCAATATTCCATACAACTTTATTTTTTTTCCATTACAACAGTAGACAACGCTACACTTAAATCTCATGTCCAGTTAAAGTGCTAATAATTTCTCGGTGTGTTCAAATGAAATAACAAATAATGGGTCCCTTACATGCCCATTTTCTGTGAGTCTATAAAATTAGTCAGTGAGGAAAAGCTCACCTCGCATATATGCATGATTTGAACCTCATAAATATCTGAAAATAGGGCTTGAGTGTGTCCATCCTTTTGATGGATATCTGCAGAAACTCAGTTTCTCCTCTATGTGCCATTTCCTAACTAGTTCAAACAATGACTTTCTGCTGTTATAAGAAACTAGATTGCAAATGTTAGCATCTTAAAGAACAGGATGAGTATCACTACAGTAGCTATTAATTTATCCTCCTGCAACCACTTACAAACCTACCAGACTGCTACGGCCTCCTAACTACTCTTGTATTTCTGGCCTAGCAGCTGCACAAATGCTCCAGCACGTGTGCCAAGGCCGTTCATAAATGCCTGCAGGACTGGACAAGCTGAACTCGCAAGGATCTGACATCCAAACCACAGCAGTAACAGGTCCCACAGGTTCTTATGAAACATTCGAGACCACCCTCCTTTAGTACAGGAAATTACATAGTCAGAAAGGAGGCATCTACAAACCCAGGCTTGCTGAATTGATCGTAGAAAATTTCCATTAAGAGGCTCCAGGTGATTCCACCATTCACAGAATACTCCAGCAGCACTCCTTGGTTGCGGTTATTAGGAGTTATCAGACATCCATACATGAAATAAAACTGGATGAATTCTGCACTCGTGAGGTTCAAATCCACTGTAACTAACATACGGCTGCAGCCCTGAAAAGCAATGAAAAAATCTGTTGGCTGGCAAAACTTATGTTCATAAAAAGTATTAGACTAAGTCACTCTTAATGTAACCTCATGCTGTAAAAATTCTAAAATTGTACAAATTTTTTAATTATGTCAAAAGTTAAGCTACAACAGATCAATATATAGAAGACATGATTTCACTTACATTCCACCTTAGAAATGCCTGTTCTGTACTCAAATATGTTGCTATTTATTCCTACAGCTTATGGCATTCAGTATCCATAACTGTATTCACCTTTCTTCTGAATACAAGAGTTGCAAAAATCCATGCTTCCAGTGTAAATCAGAAGGTTTTCCATGCAGAATTAATGAATCACTGATTTTGTGCTTATGGCTCAATTTATGCAAACCATGAAACAGCAAAGCAATTTTAACATGTGTGTTTTCCACAATCCCTAATATATTTCAGATTGCTTAGTCTATTAATTAGTGATGCCTACTTAGTCCTACTGGGAGGAAGTGGAAATTTAGTGCTTCTGTTAGTTTATTTTAGAAAACTTTTGTCAGTTTGAACCTAGTTATAAAATTGATGTCAGAGATCTACAAGCATAAATTTTACATGTTTCTAAAATACTATTTTGTCATTTTTGTAATCTCCAGGTTATCTGTAGCCAACTATAGTTCAGCAGCAGTCTGGGCTATACATCTGTGTATGTAGCTAACCTAGGAAATTTTACTGTGAGCTTACTCTGAAAACACCAAACTGTGAAACATCTGAAGGATGAGGCTACTCATGGATGCAATGTGCTCTAGGATGACCCTGCCTGAGCAGGGAGGTTGGACCAGATGACCCACTGTGATCCCTTCCAACCTTACCCACTCTGTGATTCTGTATTTTCAAGGACCATGTGCAAGTTATACAAGTGCAAATAGCTGGTTATTAATTTACCTCTGCGATCTGATTAGAAGCCACACCAAACTTTGGTCTTTGGAAGTTGTAAGTGCTATGAGGAGGCTGGGTGAGTGAAATGGAATGTCTGCATACTTACACTGTGCTTTAATCTATCAGCTCCACTTCCAGCCCCTCTATAGCTCCTTTCAGGAGGCACACACATTGTATCTCATTTTCCTGGCTGCAGCATAATGAGGAACATGGTATCAGCTTTACTGGAGTGTTTCTGGCTGGCTCTAGTCTATAGGACCTGTCTGACTTAGACCTTCAGCTAGGCAAAGAATATAATTTTAAAAACTATTTTATATATTTAATATGTTATGCTGCTTTTTTTAACACCTTGCTATTTATTTAATTTCTTAAGTGAGTCCCATTGATACTGTCAGATGCAGTGAGCGGTCTCTGTGCTGAACACACACCCCACTGAAGTGAAGAGCCATCCCAGAGGCGACGGCCCCGCAGACCGTGCTCAGTTTGCCCCCGTTCACCGTCAGCCAGTTCTGGTTCGATGGGGAGCGGTTGAAGTTGTCCTTCAGTTGTGTTGGAAGGGGAGTCTCTGGCTCGTCGCAGTACAGCCCACCCCAGTGCTCATCGCAGCTGCAGAGGAAAACAAATGCAAAAATCAGCTGGCAAAGGCCCTGCATGGAGGTTTAATCAGTGCCATGTTGTTCCACTTCAAGGTGCCATCTTATTCTGCACAGAAGCTGTCTGCATCATTTACTAGCACACAACTGATATGTGGGGGTTTCAAACATCTGCCACATTTTGTAGTTAGCAAAAACGACTTTAGGAAGGCTTAGTATTATGTATCATTCAAGCTGCTAATACAGAGCACACTCCTGAACACAGTAAAATCAGGAAAATACACTGTGCTTGTACAGATAAACTTAAGAGAATGTGCCAGGCCTAAGATTGTCCTGCTAATGTTAAAGTTTAAGTTTCTGTAAAACTTTGGTAGATGGGTACTTTCTTGTTGTTTCTTTATATAGTTCTCCCTTTTTCCTCCTCTGAAAAACACCCTTGTAATGTGTCAAAGACAGGATAACAGCATGGAAATGCATTCTGCTACTATGAGATTTCACCACGGAGATTGTGTCTTGGTACTTCAGTGCTGTCAGGATAGAGAACACACTAATATGTCTATTCTGCAGTGAAATATATTTCTAACAAATATAGTCACAGTGCAATTATACAACCACTCTCCCATTTCTGTTGCCATTTGTGGCTGGAAAAAAAAGCAATACATCCATCTGGAAGGTATTTCTCGCTTGCCAAGACAGGCAAATCTGGGGAGATCTGGTTGTTGTTTGTTAGCTTTGCAGGATATTCTATGTCGACTGTTATGCAGACAGTTTGAGGATCAAGCCAGTCTGCCTACCCTGGCAAACCCTACCATGGAGCAGATGCATCAGACCATCAAGTTAACACAAGTCAAAAGGCAAAATCTGGCCTTCTGAATAACTGGCATATATCCTGCTTAGTGGACACGTTCCATTTCCAGCCCAGGTTCTCTGCACCAAGAACCAGGCTGAGAGCACAGGAACATGGTGTGAAACCCCTTGGGTATAAGGATGACAACTTCTGGGAAGCTGCAGGACTGTAGGTCCTTAGAGGGATGTGCAAACACAAGAGATATCTTCTCCCTACCTGGTGGGAGGGGAATCAAGATGCAGCAGAGGCAGCAGCAGAGGTGATGCTTTGCCACTGAGGAAAGGACTGTCTCCATTAGCCATGGTGTGGGAACAGGCAGAGGTCTGGCAGAGCCAACCCCCACACTCACCCTTCTGCTTGTTATTTCTGTTCCCAGGTGGTCCTAGAGCCCTGCTCAGTTTTAACAGCAAAAACCACCTTGCTTCGAGAAATTGTATCACAGTTTTTCCTGAAAGTTCATTAAAATGGCAGAGGAGGATTGAAATGCTGTCATGCTGGGCAGGACAGGGAACAAATGGCACTTACACACAGTTGTCCTGGGTGCACTTCCCATGGCCACTGCACATGTCTATGCAGCCGTCCCCGATGTAGACGTTGTCGATTGCCCATGTTTGCTGCTTATCGAAAGGAGCGGGCTGGTGCCAGCGGAAACGGGTGGCTTGAGACCTTGGGAGGGAAAGAAAGACAGAAAGGTCTATTTCTAGCTAAGCTGATCTTTATTTCGACTGAAAGGAAATGTCTGTCTTGAGGCTAGGCTGCTCTTGGAAGACCTGTTTGGTATCAGCACAACTCAGGGCTGATTCCTGACAATGACAGAGTCATTCCAAGAAGAGGGTGCCCACATTTTGAGAACAGCACAAAGCACAGGTGCTTGGTAGCACGCTGAGAGTGTGAGAGGTTGAAAAGGGACCACTGGCAAAAGGCAAACCAGTGGGCAATAGTTGATGTAGTGGAGAGGAGGACAGGAAGAAGGTGATACATCCAAATGGAAGCTCAGTCATAACCATATCCCAGCATAAATCCAAATTTGAGGGATAGCTGGGAGCTGGATCAAGCCAGAAACCTCCACATCCTCCAGGTTTCACCCTGAGCCAGAGTTTTGTTGCTTCAGTCCAAGTCAGCAAACTAACTCCACTTTTTCTCTATGAATTCTCCCAGCTCGCTTCGGTAAGAGCAGCTCTACAGAGTGGGTTGGCTCCCAGGCAAGGTGCTGCCATTAATAATCTACAGGGGACAGATGAGAGAGCCCATGCAGGGCTTGCAGTGTTATCCATGTTTTGCAGTTTCTTCCCTCCCCTCCACCCAAGGTTTCACTGGAAATGCAAAGACATGATCTGTGGTGTGATCCTGGCTCTTTTCAGTAAATCATTTTCATTTCATTGATTAAAAGGGGCTTAGCTTCCTATATGTGAATTAAGTGTCTCAGCTCCCAAGACTGATGATGAAAATCCACCCAAAACAGTCAGAGGATGCCAAAGAGCTATTCAGCTCATGCAGGTGTAGACCATGAGTCAAGAGCTGTGAGGAGATGAATTTCTGTAACTTGTCAAAAATACCATTATAAATTCAAGGTGGTCCCTGTTTTGCTGTACAGCACTAGATGGCAGCATTGAACTTCTTGTAGTCTGTTTTCTTTTACAACTCAAAGAGAAATCACAATTACTGTAACCACCAAAACAAATAAACAGCACAATCCCCAAGTAAAAGTGTAAAAATGGACCTTTTATGATAAGGTCAATATTATTCCATGAATTATTTCTTTATGAATATGCTGCATGAGGTGAACACATAACATGTTTATCTAAAGAGAAATCTACTGTGAGCTGTCTAGCTGCTCACCAAATAGCATTTTTTAAAGAAATGTAAAAATTGTGAAGAAGTCCCTTAGGAATAAAGACAAGCACCTGTATCTTACACTGCCTGCTTTAGGTTTGGTGCTTCCCTAACAATTTATATAGCTGAAGCTCCTATGAGAAGTTGTATTTGCATTTTAAAATCAGCTCTGATTTTAGGTGTTGATTGCTTTCTACAGACTCCAGTAGTCTGGAGTACAGGAGCCCTAAAAAGCTATGCAAACATGGATGGTGAGCACCAGGCTAAACTATTGACTACATAGCCTGCATGTCCCTAAAACATACAGGCACAAAAAACTGGAGACACACACCTGCTATTACACAGCTTGAAATAATAAAGCAGTGTAAAAATTATACTGCATCTAGACCAAAAGACCTGTTAGCTGCGCTGTTCCTTATCCTAAAGCTTAACATCTCCCCTTATGAGATAAAGTTGTAATAACCTCTCTCATGCAATGCCTATCTTAATGTCTTTGGAAAATGGTATTACTTGAGCCAACAAATACAATTATCAGATTGGACAGAAGGGCAGTCTTTGCCTCAGTAGGGCATCAGACTTCTTTTGACATACACTGCTCAAAAAACTCTCTGGTTTTAATATCACAGTTATTCATAAATCTGAGTTTATCTCAGGTGGTAGCGTCCTTTCAGATCCAAATTCAGTTGGTTTGGAACATCAACCCCAGCCCTTATTTATCCTATTCAACCCCAGAAAGACTGGCCTGAATGCAAATTTATGGTCTTTGTACAAGAACTGTTGGGGTAATGGATTTTACAGACAATATGTGGTGAAGCAGTACAAAAAAGGAAGCAGAGAAGATCAATGCTGGGAACAACTCCTAAAAAAGTACTATTACTTGACATAATTGCACTGAAGATAAGGAAGAGTCTAGATGCTCCAAATGGTTAGTAGTAGAGCATGGACTTTTCCACTACTAATTTCAAAATGTATGGAAACTGTATAGTTGCTCTTGGTGCAACTGCTAAAAAATAAATGCCTTTGTTTCCAAACTCACATGGGCATTAGCTGGCATCTTTCACGACAACCTTCTGAAGGCTCTGCCTGCATTGTGGTACTTCTGTGCCTGTAGTTGGCTCAACCTAAGCCTGTGTGAGGAGATTGGGCTCAGCAGGAGGAGCAAAGTTATCAGATTGTGCTGAGAGCCCGACGCCCTCTCTCCCTGTGTTTGCAGGGCTTTACTCTGGGCTTTGTCAGGTATCTCCGTGCAGGGGACAGTCACAGCTGTCACTGCAAAACAGCACATCTAGAAGGATGTCAGCTGGAAGGCTGAACTACCCAGTTGTCCCTAGGTGGATCTTTTAGACAAACAAGTCAAAAATCCAGCAGTTTTCAGGGCGTTGTAGAAAACACGGCAGCACCTCCAATAGCACTGTCAGTCCCAAACAGCTCCTTTCACTGCAGCCTCCCAACAAATCCCACAATTTTTCTTCCCTCAAAGACAAAAGAATGTGGGAAAAGGAAGAGGAGGTGGAAATGGGTCATGTGTATAAACAATAAAGAGAGCATCTAAGCTGAGAGAGACACAAAGGATACAAGGAATGCACAGAAAAACAAGAACCCTGAAAAGTGCTATATTTAAAACACACAACAACAAGCACAGGGTGCAGTGGGGATTCAGCCAGTCCAATTAGCCACCCAAACAACCAGAATTTAGTGAGGCTGATGATAACGTGATACTTTATAGTGTTCCCTCTGTTCCTTGCTAGAACAAGAATTTCCTATCCATAAATAAGAAAACACACACACATAAGAGCTTTGCAATTTTTATGCAAAGCAGGATGAAGCTTCATTTCCTTACACTTATTTGTTGCTGTATACATGCATCAAACAGAAATGCAGGGTATTATGCAATTACTTTAATGCTCTATTGTGTCACGATGTTATAAATACCTAGTTATGCATTTAGATTTATTCTGCAGAAAACCAAAAGAGATACCTCGTATAGGGAGGCAGAGGCAAAGTAACCCGGGTCCACTTGTTGAAAGTGTCCGAAATGAGAATCCTCTGGAGATGGTACTTGTTGCATTCCACATTAGTGGGAAGACAGTCTCTCAAAATTGGGTGCCAGGAGAGCCCAAGGTCCACTGAATATTCCAGTTCAATAGCTAAGGGTGGAAAAATGCTTAGTTACTTAACTTAGAGGCTTACATCCAGAATTCTACAACAAAGTGCAAGCCTACACTGACAAAATAACCACTCAGAACTTTTCAAACCCTTGTGTCAGAAGCACAAAGCCACCTCCTTTGGTGACAGTTCTAGAGGATACATTACATGTTGCTCAGCAAGTATAGCTCAGGAGAAGTCTGCAGCACATCTCTGCATCTGCCACCTACCTCAAGGGACCACAGGTGCAAAGACAAAATCATCTGTTAAGTTGCCAGGATTAAGTCAAGCCAATTTTTGTTGCTGCAGCATGCAAGAAAATGATGTGACAGCATCATGATCACCAATATTTTTTGTTTTTTCAGGCTGAAGAGTGAGATTCAGCTGGATGTAACTGTTGTTAAGGCAGAGCAACACTCAAACTTTTGGCTCTGTCTCAAGATGGTTTAGTCACTCTTCCACCCTTCCTCCAGACCAGCTCATTTCATTATCCAGCATAAACAATTTTAATTTGAGTTTGTTAGTCAGTGAGCTTGTTTTCATTCAAACAGTCTAGCCACATTAAACTAATGTGTTCATTTCTCAGTGAAAGTCAGCAATTTCATTGTTTTCATGTCTATGGCTTATAAACTTTTATTATGCAAAATAAAGGTTAGTCAAGCTCACTAAATACTTCAGGTTAAACTTTCATGCAGCCATTAACAAGTAAATAATAATAGGCACAGAACTGTAACTTGAAGTAAATGTTCCAGCTGCCAGGCATTCTGTCTGTGTAGAACAGGAGCGTGGTTTGCAGTGACAGGGATGATAAATCTGTGATCTTTTTTTGATTACTACAGACCCATTTCTTCTACCTTCATGCACAGGGAATGACCCTTAATCACCCAATCAGTCCTACTTGATGTTTCAGCACAGAAGACAGTGCTATAGAAATACAAGGACAAGTGGATACGAACAAGGGTAAGTGAGTTTTTAGTGTTAAATCTCCCTCATCAAAATGAAGCACTTTACTCATCATGACTGGAAGCATGATTAGGTAGTGTCTTGTCTAATTTAATATGAAGTTAAGATAATGGTAAGTGTTGTAGACAACAACACAAAAAAACAAACCAAAAAAGAAAAAAAAAAAAAAAAGGAAAAAGAAAAAAGAAGGAATTGCTTCTTTGTCAGTATAGAGCTCAGCTGCCAAAACACTTTTAAACATAGAGATGATCTTAGGATGTTGCAGTCTTATTAATACCAAAAGAAAAATATATTGTTAAGCATGTGAGAAGCTTCAGAGTAGCAAAATTAGAGAAGCCACTTCAGGGACTCCCTGTAAAATCTCTTTCCATTTTTACACAGAAATCTAGAGGAATTGTCAGTAACCCAGTGAATTGACACATAGCACATGATGGTTATTATATTCTCCTCTTCATAGAAAATCCCTATACTCCAAAACCTACCGTAAGATACACAAACAAGCATTCAAAAGCTGGAAAGACCTATTTCTTGTGCACCTTAAAAATCACATAACGAGCCAATTTTTAATTTCCATGTGATGCATACTGAGAACAGAGCACATTTTTATTTATTTGTGTATCTGTATTTGTACATGTGTATATACACATTTAAAGTCTGGCTCTGCACTCAATACACATCATATGGAAAAAAGGAAATTTAATAATTAAAAATCACATGTGTACATAAACATATATGTACACACATATATATATATACACACATATGCATTTATCTTTGCACACATTCCTAGATGGATAAATATATATCTATACATGGTTAGTGTTTCATACGGAAGATACAAATTTTGGCAGTTGATGCTGCCTTAGCAGTGTCAGATGTATGTTGTTATAAATGATTTCTCAGATATAGAAGTACAAGTGAGATCAGAACTGAGACTTCCTACACCAAAAATGCAAAACCACAAAGCAAGAAACATATGCTGGGGACACCCAGTTGCTTATTATTAGGACCACAGCACCACCCCAGGCAGTGAATGTTATATACTGGTGAATGGATTTGGGTAAGGCAGCTGTAAGCCTTGTTCTTTAATGGACTGAACTGCAACTTAAGTGCTTGGAGGGAATAATAGACTTCAGTTTATCTTAGGCTTCAGACACCTAGAATAAAAAAAGTGGATGTTACAATTTCTAACAGAAGCATGCAGCTTTCTTTTTTTTTCTCAATTCTTGTTACAATGAATAATGGAACCAGAAAACAAGTGAACTTTCCTCTACAGCGGAGGAGAGTAAGGGCAGAAAGTACTAAGAAGTCATTACCATAACAGGAGTCTGTGACAGAGCAGGATGCTGCGAAATCTATTTGCAAGAAAGAGTCTTCATTGACAACAATGTCAGTGGTGACAACGTAGCGAGTGCTGGCTTTCTCAATGAACACTAGGGCATCCCCAGTAGAGCCACAGACTGGCATCTTTGTTCCACCAGGATGGAGCAGCCACTTTCTGCTATCCAAAGTGGTGAAATCATCTTCCAATACTGTATTGCCAGAGATATTTCCTCCAATAAGAATCTGAAACATTACGCAAGGAATTGTTATCGAAAAGAAAAAATGTCTAGAAGTCTTCACAAGCATTCATGTGACTTAGCAACCTGGAGGAGGAAGAGATGTGCCAGTCTATGTATATATGTTCTGCTGGTCCAAAATGGACAAGTTCACTTAGTGAAGAGTTTAGGCTATGAGGAAGGGGAATATCTCTTTCCCATTATGGAGCCCTAAAGAGATTGGCTCAGCTATACAAATCTGAAGTTCAGGGAGAGGAATTCCATCCTTGATGAAATGAAACTGTTCACAAAAATAAATGTTAATAGAAGTAAAGTAATTGCATTGTTGTTTTTCCTATTGACTGTACTGGTATGCTACTATCAGGCTGCACCTGCTGATAGAAGTGGGGAAATAGTTTCTATTTTGCCATTGACTGCAAGACATCAATGTTTTACTATTCAACAGGTAGAATGAATTTTCATTTGTTACTCTGAATTCAGTTTCAGACTGTTCTGAACTAATATAACTACATTTAATGAAGATACAGAAATGGGAGAAGGAGGATTTTTTAATTTCTAAAAGGAGGGATGGGACGTAAAATTTTGTAACCATGACATTAAAGTGGCTGGGTTTTTCCTAATAATCTGAACTAACTTCTTTAAAAAAAGAGCATTCATAATTATTTAAGCAAGTTGAACTTGGACAGCCCAATAAGACTACTAAGAGCACATTCACTTTAGTGGGGTTTCTTGTGATTTATATGAAGTCATACGAAGTAATATAATAATCTTTGTAGAAGTAAATACCAAAGATGAAACAAAACTTTGTTTTCATATAGATTGATATTTTTCTATAGTTTTTTTTCCAATTACATTTTACCAAGCCAATTACATATTTGGATACATTTTAAATGAATATTTTTGAAGTTTGAAATCAGACTTGCATTTTGCCTGGTAAGGCCTTCTGCAATGTGAATCTGAGGCTCTACCCACATATAAAAGACCTTCCTAGCTTCAAAACAGGCGTTCAGTAGCCCGCATGGAAACAGTGCATTAAAAACACAAGTTCAGCAAACAGTACTCGTGCTCTAAATATCTTTTTACAAAGAATTTTTGCTTTTCTCAGTGAAATGATACATGCCAGCAAAAGCGAAACATTAAGACCAAAAGCAGCCCAAAATTGTGTTAAACCCAATCCCCGCCCTGCAAGGATTCCTCACCTGGTCGATTACCCAGGGGCTGTAGAAATGCCCGTTTTCAGATGGTTGCCACCAGCGAAGCCGAGTGGAGCTCGAACGGGCCTTCAAGGGAATTTCCAGGGCAATGTATCGTCCCACGTTGCTGGAGTTACTGAAGAGGAATTCCTGGAGAAGGCTCCACGTGAGGCCCCCGTTGAGCGAATACTGCAGTAGCACGGGCTGGCTCCTGGGGTCAGGGACCCCCTTGCCACATCCCAGTCTCATGAAGAACTGCACAAATCTAACAGGGGGAGGACTTACTGGAAAGATTTATTTTCTACAACATCCTACACAACAAAGTGGAGAGTTTGTCTGCTGACTAGCCCTGTGATTTCTTGCTGTAAGAGTCAGCTTTAGGAGATCTTATGATTTCCTTTGCAAAGCTTCCAGAATACAAGCAGACAGACAGGTGGGATGACAAAAATTCATTTTGCCTGTGTAGTAGTTTGCCAGGCGTAAGAGGCTGAACAAAGCTGGCCATTTATGTTTTGAGCTTTTGTCTGCATAGCAGATGGTGTTGCAAGTATCAGAAACATAATCCTGGGTGAAATTTTTATCCCTGCATCCCACAAGTACAGATTTTAGTGGCAGAAAAGCAACAGTGCTCTAAGTAGATCATAATTTGCTAGGAATTTGCTTGAAATGCTTAAATTCAAAATAAGCATCCCAGTTTTCCACTGGCAAAAACCAGAGAAAATATGGACAGGAGAACAAAGCACATTTCACTTTCAGGTGTCATTTTGTCCATTTAGTCAGCCTAGGAAATTTGTCTAAATTACACTGTTTAAATGTGCCGGCTTCCCTGAAGCCAGCCCAAGCCACCCAGGGACACCAGTGCTTTCATCCCCCAGTTAATTGGCTTCTCCAAAGCAGCACAATAGACTTGTATCAAACTGTGAAATTCTTCCCGTCAGCTGATGCTCATAAATAGCTCTACTGTGCACTTGGAGTGGAGGGAACTGCTGCTGTAATGATATTTACTTATTGGACTTGTGGGGATATTACAAGTATTAATTCATGTTTGCACAGTTTTTGCACAGCTTAAGAGTGTTGTATCTGTTCTAATTATTATTGCATTAGTGCTGCCTGGCTCATGGTTAAATGAAGTGGAGCAAAAGAAGTTTTGTATCAAAAATCTTTTTCTGGTTTGATCTGCAGGTAGATCTGCTGGGAGTGGAGGCTGCAGAGGTGCTGGGCAGACAGAGCTTCAATAAAACACCAGACCTAGAAGTCAATTAATTCTAGTCCTCGCTGCGAGTCACAGTTTCTCTTGCTACTATATATAACTGCTTTCACTATAGATTATATCCACCTCCATGTACCAGACATAACATATTGCTTGTGCTGTAAAGGAGCACTGGGTACCCCCATGGATCAACATATCAACCCTAATGGATTTGCTTCACTGCTGGCAAGTCTTTCTGCCTCCTCAGATTTACTCCCACATTCGCCACATAATTCAAAGGAAATAAACCCAGGTGACCTTGTCTCTGTTGCATCTTTCTGTGCATTGCTGTTCTTTCATCTCAATTTTTACTAATGTAGTAATAACCCACTCAAATATAGGTGACAAGGTCTGGCAGATAAAAAGCAATTTTAAATATCTCTATGCTCATCCCACAGATAATTTGCAAAGGCTCTGCCTGTTTTGAAACGGAAAAGCAAAGGTTTTTTTGTAAATATAGTCATGCTAAAATGTATGGATATTCTTCTAGTAATTCAGAATTGAAAGGGATTGGATCAGTTGTGATATCTAAAATATTCTGCTCCTACTGATATTCCATGCTGTTCAGTTTTAGCTACTGGTACCCCCACGATGGCACTATATTGTCTCCTATGTTAAATTTAACATATAGATGTGATGGCAGTGTGCAGGGGATTGCAGAGTCCACTTGATTTCAGTTCCCAGGTGCTGAGCACGGTTTGCAGCCCCCACAGACAACTGCTTGCCTGGGTACTTGGGGATCTCCTCATAAGGAAAGGGGAAGCTTTAACGTGAATACTGGGTCTAGTACAAGCATTAAAAAATGCTTGTTCTCATCATTCCTGGCATAGGCTGAAACCTCTCCCCAAGTCCTGTGCAGAACTTGGCACACTTGAGTCACAGCCTTGTTGTTGTGCTTTGCAGGTGGCTCACAGAGTCAGTCTGGAAATCAAGAAAATCCTGCTGCAATTACTTGAGGTTACTAAAGAGCAGCTCCCAGCAACACTGTTGCAGTCTGCCTTATTGTACAGAAGAGAACATACAGTTATTTGTTGATAACTGCTATTTTTCATAGGCATATACAAGAAATTGAGTGTTCTGCTTTGTTTTCCTAAGACAGAAGTAATTTATCTCCGTATAACACCTTGGGGGCAATATATGCAAATTCAGCTACAGACCATCATGGAGAAGAGATAAATGACAGTTCTTTGAACATGAGCAACAAGGAAAACATCATTTAGTCTAATGGAGCAACTTACAAGATTGTATCTTTTGTTAAATGATCTTTAAATTTCAGAATAGTCTAGGAAATAAGTTAGTGCAGAGAACTGAGCTTTGTATTTACCAATTTCTGGAAAAAGTTTGCTGTAAGGAATCATACAAATTACAGGGATCCTTAATATTACACATAATTGAGGGTTAGCTAAGTGCTGATATAAAAAATACAATGGTTAGATATTAGGCATCTTTATTCATCATGATGCTTTACAATTAAACCATTATTTAAAGCTTCAATACCAACGCTGACAAGCAAAAAGTAGATAAAAAGCCTGTTGAAGTGTTTCCCAGAGAATATTAGAGAGGATTAAGGTGTTTACAAGAGATCAGTGGAAAAGAGTCTTGGATAAAATGCAGTCTCTCCAAAGTAATAATATAAGGATATAAGCTCAGATACTGAATAAATTAGAAAATAATGCCTGTTTGTTAGCATGCTCACAATTAGAATGGAGTTTAATTTATATCTGTGCATAATTTTAATGTGGCTGGCTTAGAATGTCTCACTCATCAAATATCTCCTCTGCAGGCTGTAATAACGCAACATAATTTGTAAATGCGCTAAAATATTTGGTTTTCAGTTGCTGGTGACAGCTTGTTGGGAATTTCTCAGTTAATTATTGGGAAAAAATTGTGCTCAATAAGAAGAAAGCAAGCTTCAGGAATAAAAGAATGATGAGATTACAAATTTAAGAATTATACTTCCAGTGGATACTCCTGTTTCAGCAATGGCTTGTAATGCACCTGACTGTTAAGACATGCAATCGATTTCTCATGTTATGGATTTAGGAAACAAAAACTTGCATAAACTCCTGAAGGTGGGGCATCAGATCCTGGCATTCTTATTCAAGGGTAACAGTAACATTTAAATGGTTAACCCAATTAAAGCTCAAGTTAAATTTAATTTAAAATGATAACAGTATTTAAAATGGAATATTTGCTTGTGTAAGGACCACAGAATATGTTGGCTTGCCTTTACCATAGAAGTATCACATAGGTATTATTCTGTAGTATGTTATTTCCTCAATAAAATCCTGAAAGAACTTTTGAAATTGTGTTACCTGGCTTGTGACAAATCTAGGTCTCGAGTCATCAGCATCCGCAAGCCTTCTTCGTTAAAGAAGAGGTTGTTTCCTCCAGACATGATACCACATTTCCTTGATGGCTTTCCACCACTCACAAGGAGGAATCTATCCGACTCCAGCTGACCTGAATACACAGTGAATACATATTTATGATTTACTCTGAAGTGTTCCTACTGCAAGAGTATTACTTCCAGAGGAAGAGAGATGAATTAAAAATCACATGCTGACTGAAGAAATATTCAGTGTTTCCGTTGCCATGCATTCTAGAAAGCTGACAAAAATCAAAACAAAATAAACAAAATAAACCCATAAGTATGAAGTTTGGGATCTTAGTTTCCAGATATTCACAAGATTTTCTACTTCTCTTCATTTTTCTTAAGATAACAACAAAGTACTCAGGTCTATAAGGAAACTCGGGGTACCATGCACGCAAGTAAGGGCTGGCAAAATTTAAAATGAATAGCAGCACCTGTGAAGGGATGAGTTTGGTTCACAGGTGCTGCTTTATTCAAAACATGCTCTTCTTGCCGTGCCTGCTAGTGGGGGAAGCCTCGAGGGGGCTTTAGAGCTGTGTGTGTGAATGCTGAGTGTGCCCAGGCATGCATGAGGCTTTGAATTCTCTCCTGTCATCCCTCTCTTGGGGTCTGCTGTGGCTGCTCAGCAGTGGCCCCCACGGCTGACACACAGTCTGCTCTGAAACCATGTTTGCTGTAGTAAGGCCTGTTAGATTTCTCTTGTAGTGAGAAATCACCCGGCCCTAAAGCCCTCCACTGTGTGCTTCATTTGCACGCGTTCCATCTGCGCGAAAGTCAAACTACCATCAAAGCATAATCTTCTTCTAAAATTATTTTCTACCTGCAGAGTTTCAGGAAATTCTGTTTCAATTAAGAATTTGTATTCGAGCTCTAACACCATATTAAATATTCACAGACCGTGCTTGCAAATGACATCTAAACTACTCAGTTTGTGGCAATACCCCCACAGCATAAATTATATTCAGAAGCATGCAGGGGTGAAGAGTTTTTTCCCTTCAACCCTGGGTTCCACTAGGATGGACAGGCAGACCTTCAGACCCCACCCTAAAGGAGATACCTTCAAAATCATCCTTAAGGAAGTCAGCGTTCTTGGTACTTATTTTGCAGGTTGGCCCAGAGTACCCGGGGTCGCAGATGCACTTGGTGCCGTTGACGCAGCTGCCGTGCCCGTTGCACATCTCCTCACACTGCGGGCCAATGTACACGTTGTCAATGGCCCAAGTCACAGGCTGGGATCCAGCAGGGTAAAATCCTTGGTACCACCTGAACCTTGCCAATCTGAAAATGGCATAGAGTGTACTTATTTTAAATAATAGCTCCATCTTTTTTTGTATTCCATATACGTACCATACTATGCATATACATTATTCTTTCTATTGGGACTGGCTTGATAAATAGCTTAATTCTAGAAACTGACTGTTAGATCTAAGTTCCTTCAGTACCTCATGCATCTTTTTGCTGATGTTCAACCCAAGTACTGACAGAAATAAAAATACTATTCATTAGTTCTATTACCAAAACTGAATGACTCGATTTTCAGGCTTTAAAATCTAACCCCTCTTCTCTCCATCATTCATGGGGAGGATGAATGGCTGCAGTCTGATGAATTTCCTTCTTCTTTGGTGTACAGTGCCTGGGGCAGACCTGGCCACTTTCACCCTCTCCTGGAGAGTGAAATCTTATTTCATGCTTCCATCCTGCCCCCAGGGGGAGACCACCTGTGGAGGTGAAGTAGTAGGATCTCACCCTCAATTACACAGAAAGAAAACGTGATCTGTCATGTCACCAGCTATTCAGCTTGGTTTTGGGTAGCTTAATCTTGAATTAGACTGATATAGCAAGTTGTTAATTTAAACTATATTCTCCTTTGGGTGCTGTTCTGTCATTTTTAATTTGCCTCCTAAGTGCTACTTGCATCAGTGTTGCATATGAAATTGAACCAACTGGGGAAGGAGGGAAAACAAATTGAGGTGGGGAAAAACACTGGAGAGACTAATCTTATTCCCAGTTGAGAAAACATTTTAGGGGAGGAAGGAAACCAGAAGAATGAGAAGGGAAAAGCACTTAATTGTTTTGCATGTTTAACATCCTATTAAAGATATCTAAATTCAGCAGGTGAATCTATTACACAGGTGGCTGACAATTTCTTTTTGGTCTTGATTTGCTAAAAGGGAATTTTTATGAGGGCATTTAAGTGACAAAGGATAACTGATGGGTGAGGACATTACTAAGAGTTTCAAGAAAGACCATGGTCCAGCTGGAAGTAAAAATCATTGACTTTAGCATGCCCTGGGGTGAAGGACACAGGTGGGAGCTGGAGGTGTTGTAAGCTTCTCTTGAGAGTAGATATGGGCCTCACAGGCTGGATGTTTTCCCTGAGACAGATCAGCTCCTTCTCTGAGGCTCACTGCTGGTGAAGGTGAAGCACAACATGTGCCTGAAGCAGATAAACCACTCATCTTGCAGAAGTCGGCTGGGGTTTCTTCTCTGTCTCAACAGTCCCTGGGCTTTTCCTTCAGGACATAACTGGAATAATAATTATTACTTAGAGCTGTCTGCTGAGGACATCAACATATATATATTGATTTCCAAAATTACGTATGTAGTGGAAATAATTGAAAATGTCTTCATCTTCCTTTAAATGTAACCACTTGACGTGTCAGGGATGAAAAGTCTGGGATTTTTTTTCCCAGAATTATACAAGGGGTCAGGTTTGGAGCTTTGTTCCTAGTATTCCAGTGGATTCTGGCAGAGAAAACCTCCCTTCAGCCCTCTGGCCCAAGAATTTTCATGCACTGAATATTCCATGGAAGCTACTTTGCTCTACTGGGTTTGGCTGGCCATCAGCAACAGGCTCCTGGTGTGTTGGGGAAGGAACAGGAGGGAAGGTAGGCAAACAGGACAGAAACATACCATCAAAATACCTCGAAGGTTTAAATCAGTTAGGAGTGTGCATAGCCAAAATTTTTATTTGAGGGATGCATTGATGGTTGGGTAAAGGGTCAAAGAATGCTTTTGTGCAAAACCAGAAGCACAAAAGAGCTGCTGCAAGAGATGGTTACCTATTCCATGCTTGAAATGTTAACTGTCATAAACCAGAAAATTCAAGTTTAAAATTTAAACATTTTCTTAAATTATTAAACATGCAGGCTTTCCAAACTTGGTTCTCATCTCTTATATAGGTCTTTTCATACTTTCAGAGGCACATATGGGGTCACTTCTTCAGTGGAGGGCCCATCACATGCAGTACTTTCATAAACAGTATCATAGTTGCATAGACTCATAAAGTCTCATAGTTGCACAGCTCATTTTCATTTATACATGCTACAGTTTAATCATTAATGATGTGATATTTTGCATAAAGTGAGTTGATCCTAGAAGACAGTTTCCCCTGACAAAGTAAACAATACTGTTTTTACTTTGGAAAGTTACATATCATTATGCCAGCTAGTACATATTGTTTTTCTACGCTATGTGTTATCATCCAACCTAGTTTGTTCCACAAACTTAAGGTTTCTAGTGACTGAAGCAGTTAATTTCCTAGAATCAGAGAATTTTACAGATACACAAGACAGTGAGTATTTAGATCAGACCATTTCCTCACACTGAAGTAGCATTAAGTATATATGAGATCATATTTTACTGTATTTTCTAATGAAGCTCAAATTTCATGCAAGAATATCAATGGTGAAGTCAAATGGCTTATGCACCACTTCAAAGAACATCTGAAGCACTTCAAGAACAGTCAGTTTTCTATTAATTTTACCATGGAGCCCACTTCCACTAAAATGCCACCAATTAAATATATGGACAAATAGGAAATTACCTGTGGTTATTCTACATTAGCATGAGGCACAATTTGTTTTGAGGAATCACCTGGACACATTCAGGGCAAAAAGCAGAGAGAAACTGCCCATACAGCCTGCTCTAGTGCCACAGTTCTTATGCACCACCCTTGTGCTGGGAGAGCATTTTGGACGAAAAACAGAAATGAAAACAAAGCAACAAGCAGCTGGGCAGGAACAGAAGCTGGACACTTACCCACAGAGGTGCAGTTTGCCGAAGTGAATGACCTCCCTTCTCCAGCCCTGGGTAGTCCCGGCATAGTAAGTGCTGCTGGGGTGGTGCTCAGTGGAGCAGAGGGAGCTGAGGTGGCTGCTGCTGCTGTAGCACAAGGGGAGCAGCAGGTGCCAGGTTGCCCCCAGATCCCGGGAGAACTCCAGCCTTACCGGGTCGGCAGAGGAGCTGTCCGTGGTGCAGCCAATATTGATCTGGGGGCCAAGACATTAAATGCAGAAGATGACACAGGGCAGGCTGTGGGACTCCTCGTCAGGAAAACAGTGCTTTGGGAACTCATTTAACAACTGGGATGATGCACTCAGGACATGTTGGTGAAGATGCTCACGGGTGTATTACACTCTGGCTCATCATAACATGAATGTGATATGAAATCCCCAACTACTTCTACTAAGGGAAAACTAAAGTTAATTGGACAAAATCCCAAAAGAGAGATGCTAACACTGCTGGATCAAATATGTCAGCTCTTGCAGTCCCCTGGCAGGTACTGCAGTAATCACAGTACCTAAAAAACATGCATTTTTAAAATGAGAAATATTAAAACAAAAAGTGCAAATATAAATTTTTTGTTAAATTGCTGTGCTGCACTATGGCACTATTTTATGTTACACTTCCTCCTCCTGCCAAAAACAAAAAATCAACAAGTTTGTGCTGCAGGATGTGTGCTGTATCCCTATTCAGTGTTCATACTCACTGTCCATTTGCTCATGTATAAAGGCAAAGCCTTAGGACACCAATAAAAGAGTATCATAACTGGATAGGATTTATATTCAGTGTCACACAAAAACTTAGTTTGGCAGTGTCAGACTTCTCAGGGTGTGCTTACAAAATTCCTGATGTGGAGAACAATAGAAAAGGCAGAAAACTGACATGAAAACCAGTTCTACTTCTAAAAAAAATACAAAAAAATACAGTTCTACTTCTGAAAAAAAATACAAAATGTTTTGTACAGAATCTGAAACCTCTTAAGATGTATTTTCTGCATGCAAACAATGCAAATTAGTCTGCTTTTCTTTTACACTGATAATAAGATGTTCTTATAGTCTATATAAAAGAAGAATTAGTTCCTTTACAGGATGACTCTGTCATATAAGATGTACTATACTTACCATGCAATATAAATAAAACCCCACTGGTGATGAAATATAAAACCTATACTAAAACTATGAAACATTTTGGCTTTTTTATATATCATTGTAGCAAATAAGGGTCTTTATAACATGCTGTTCTGTAATGAAAATCTACTTATTTCTAAATCCCATAATAATCCATAATAATACTTAGAACTGTGCATGAATGTTGAAAGTATATCCTGCATCAAATCTCCTTCATCACTCTTCAGCGCATATGAGTCCCATCAACCTACATTTGACTAGAAGGGTTGTCTACTCATCTGGAAGCTTAGAGAAATGCTTGACCCAATATAGGTTTTGACTCTTGAGATACAGAGAGAAACTCTACTGCATTATGCATAACTCCTTCATTTACACTAATGTTCTCAAAAACGTGAGCTGAAAACGATGTTCTTACCACATATGGAAGTAAACATGTAGATTTTATGAGGTTAATGCTCTGAAGACTTATGAATATCTTAAAGTGACCTCAAACACTTTTGTTCTACAGGCAGTAATCTATATTTTAAAACAGAAAATGGCTTGCATTCAATAATTTATGAATTAGTTGCATGACAAACTGAAGTGTGCATGAGTACACAGCTAAACCTGGTTTTCTTGGTAACCCTTAGTATCCTTTTAGTAATTGTTTATAAACTCATATAATTTGCTGTCTAATGCTTCAACATGGTACATCTTTGTTAAAAGGAGCCTGGTAATTGTGTCATGGCAATTTACATGCCAGATTCTTTTACAATTTCTTAATGACAATATAGTGACCTCTCTAAATTAACACATAGTAGGCTAAATGGTTACTCCCATCAGTAGCTCCCCTAGGCAATGCACAGTTTAGACTTTAGGATGAATCAGAAACACAGTTTACTTTAGAATCTGTGTTGTCATTGGGGTACCTGTTTCCACTGACTGCATGAAAAACACAAAAATATGGTCCTTATTCATAAGCTTTAGTTAACTCCCTAGGATGGGATGACTTCAGGCCATCATAACCAAACAAACAGCTTCATCTACTGTGTCTGTGATGTGGTCAGGAGCAAAAGGAAAGCAGAATCTTGTCTGTCTGAGAAAGCACAACAGTTCAGTTAAGCCAGCAAGTAGGAAAATTTATTTTCTGCTGCCACAGATCATGTTGTGGCTCTCCACTGGATGCTGTACTCTTATTGAACCGGCCATGGAGTGACAATTTGGACCTTCATTATATTTTGTTCGTCATTTTGCCTACCAGTGCTGACTCTCCAACTCACAGGACATGGACTTACTTTAATGCTATCAGTGCGAGAGTATAGGCATGGACAAAGTAGTGATTTAGGCAAGAAGATTTTGAGGCAGAAATCTCCCTCATCTGTGTATTAAAAGCATCATGATACACCCAGATGAGGGAAAGTAATGTCAGAGCAATTACAGGGGAAATTAGACAGGCTTCTCTACTTGGCAATCATAAGAGCTGGGCAAATACAACCGAGCAGAATGTGGAAGAGCAGAACTCGTGAAACAAAAGGCAAAATAATTTTCTGAGGATGGGTACCTCAAATTGGATGATAGTATTTTCATTTACACTCAGGTCCCGTGTGGTAATGGAGTGCTCTCCAACTTCATTTGAAACAAATACCATAGCTGAATCTTCTTCCCTGTAAAAAAAGGAAAGGAATACTTTATACTCAGTTTATTCCACAGCCACTTCTTCCTTATGTATTGCTGAGAGATGCTTACGGAGCTCTTTTAGATGAATATGGGCAATAAAGCCCAATGTTTCCACCAGGATAGAAAAACCAGTTATCCTCTTTAGGACCAAAGTCAAAGGTATCCAAAAGGATAATGGGATTCTTTAAGTTATTTCCATCAATAATGAGGTCATCAATAATCCAGATTTCTTCTTTTTTGCCTACAGAAAAAGAGAAATACTGCTATTAAGACTATTATTAGAGGGCAGAACAGCAGCCAGTATTTATGGATTATGTGGAGAAGGGGGTGCTGAAAGAGTGGCTTCACTATTTTGATTTTCCACTAAAATGGAAATGGAAGATAGAAAGTTTTAACTTTCCATGAAAATAGTCCCCATACTGCTCTGCAGCCTGACCCAACAGAATTAACTTTTATTCTCTAAATTTTATGGAAGTCACAGCAAACTGAAGACTGAAAAACATATGTTGAACAATTATCTTCTATTTAAATCACATTTACTTTGAAATTCTATCAATCATTGATGTCTTCTTCAATTAAGAATCATCTAAATGGGCAGTTGCTATAAAGCCCAAGCAGCCTGAAAGTGCAATTTCGTTCTACACCTTTTTCCTTGCACTCAGAAGCTTGTGCTTGCCTGGGAAGAGCTCTTTGGCAGAGAGGAAAACTCTGAGTGACCTTCTTTCCAATGGATTATGTATTCATACCTGTTGGAAAATTGCTGTTTTCAAACTGGAGAGGAAGGATTAGATTGACAGATCTTTTGTGTAACTTTTTTTCATCTCTCTTAAAGTGTTTGAGTTGATCAGAGAAATTTGAAAGGCTTCTTTTTAATAAAATTTCTACTTAGGGATAATGTCAGCAAGAAAAGTTTAGATAATTGTTTTAGGCCGGATACATCAGCAGAATGAACTGGAACTGGATTGTCACGACCAGATTTAAATTTGGGGTTTTTTTTGTTAGAGATGTGCTAGGTGTTTGCCTGCATGGAATAAATTGTTGCTGTTTCACCGAGTCTAAATGATCCCTTAATGTCAGTTTCTGCTAAGAAATGTGCTCAGAGTAACTGAGAGCAGAGGAGAGCTTTCTTCAGCTGTCACATCTCTGTAATCAGAAGGAATGAGCTGCATTCCTCTTGTGGTTTTCTAGTCCTTTACAATTTAATCAAAAGATTAACTGCTCACTACATACTCTTTCTAAATGGGTTTTTAATGCCTAGTTAATTCTCAGTAAGGTAGGCCCAGTTTGCATTTACACCTGGGACACTTTTGTATAATTGGAGCATCCTAGTGGGGCCTCAGTGTAAATGAGAATCGGGTCCATTAAAAATAATGAGAGGAACCTGAGTTAACTTTATTGGTGTTGCTTGATTGCCCACTCCCTCCAGGGCCAAGGCTGATAGTTTTCTGTGCACAATTAAGGGATATCAGGTTAAGGTACTTTCACTTTAAAGCATACAACAGCTTTGTATGAACAGTAAACATAATCCTGTGGTAATTTTAATTGAAGGAGTTCAAAGACAAAAAAATACGAAAAACATGATTTAAGAGTCTCTGTAACTCTTCAGTTCAAAAATCCCAGCCTGCTACAGATGCTGAGCTGTGCAAATGTGGATCTGGATTCCCACGGGTGTCTCTTCCTTACCGTTGTTGTAAGGTTGCCAGAGCCTGAACCGTGTCGCGTTGTTTTGGGCTGCGTAGGGCAGAGGAACGTTAATAAAGAGGACATCTGTAGTCTGTGTGAAGTAAAACTCATCTATCAGGTGCCAAGTGATGCCGCCGTTGACAGAATATTGCAGCAGGATGGAGTGAGACCTCTCGGGGGTGCCTGGAGCAGAGAGGACATGGATTTACGTTCACTGAAATCTGGTGAGTTACAAAAATGCTTCTCCAAGTATAAATACAATTAGGTTCCTCTGACATCTGTTACAAAGTATGGGCTCCCTTTAACAACGACTTAAGCTGTTGAGGTGTTATATAGGTATTGTACACATACATCTTCCTGTGCTTTCCCTTGCTTCTCTGTCTGCAAAATGCCAAGGAGTTAGGACATAAATTTACCTTGTTGTTCATTATACGTACGGTCATATTTAATTACTCAGCTATCCCAGTGGTATAGTTTTTTAGATTAGAACAAACCAGCTCCTTCTACTCCAGACATTTTCCAGTAATTCCATATTTATTTGCTTGTTTTTCTCAGGTACCAGACATTATCATTACCATCTGTAGCACCCACAGATAAATACATAGACCTTACCCTCACAAATTTAGAGTCTTTGGCTCTGACTGCAGACACTGCTATGAGCATATTTGTGCCTGGAAATCATATAATTGATGGAAAACACTGAGGATCGTTATTAGCATGTTTTAACAACAACAAAGCAATATTCTGTGCTTTAAGTTGGGCCTAAATATCAGAGGAACTGACAGTAAAATTTGCATTTTCTAACTACCAGCTCCTCCTTTTTTTTTTTAACTTAGAGCTTTAAAGAGTGAAAAAATAAAAGGCTCTTTATAGCCCTAGCTATTAACACATGCTAATTAGAGCCTAGTATTTGCACTTGATGCTGGTAACTATACACAAGCTCAGCCCCCAGCATATATTTGGCCTATGCCTAACCTGCCAGGAATATCAGTTCCAAGTGATGGTATTTCTGAGCTGAATTCTCACTCAGACAATTTACACTCTCTGCTCCCTTCACGGTGTTGCAAAGTGATGGCATGTCCCCAAAAACTCAGTCTGAGGGCAGAAACCAGCAGAAGAAAAAGACCTAGGTACAATTTTTTTCATCCCTGACTCAGTACACATTACTGTGCAAGTTTCTCCCACGTTCTGTTCCTAAACTAACCAAATTTGCTGAAACCAAAGTGTCTGATGCATTCATTTTTCATATTTTGGCAATGATCATGTATAGAAATATTTCGAAGGCATAGTTTTTAAAAGAAGTCTTCACAAAAATTTTGTTTATAAACATGGAACATTTGGCATGTTATTGTTTTGGGGCCTGGTATGTTTTTGGCTGTTATTGTTTTCTATCTTTTTGATAAAGTACTAGAAATAGTACTAAATAGCCAAATATATATGATTAAGTGCCTATTAAAGGAAATCAATCACAATTCACAAAGACCTGATTTTTACTTGTCCATACAGAGATTTGGCTAAGACACTTTTAAGAAGAAGAGGTAGTTCAGAACTGTTTTCAAGCTATTGTTGGCAAATGGTGAGTCAGTCTGGGTCCAGTCCCAGAGCACTGAGCATCCTGCAGAAGCTATGGATGCCTTTCTTCCACCAAAGGGAGAGGAGTTTTTGCACATTCAGAATTTGGCCTGGAAGTGACAATTCTACAAGCAGTGCTGAGAAAAACTTCTGAAATTGCATGGGAGTGACTCAAACCCTCAAGCAGGTTAGTGGTTCTCAACCATGTTGCTCCTGACTTGGATGAAATTATTTTGCGAAGCCAGAGATGACTGGGGCTTGGAGCAGAGACAGAATCATTGCACTGAAAGTCCTTGTAGTAGAGAAACCATCCCAAGGCTTGTGAAACTAATGTGTAAACTCGTCTTGCAAAGTCTGACTATTCTTCATATACAATCAAATAGAATTGGGGAGTTTTAGTCATCCCTAAGATATCTACTAGGCAGTCAGATGGCTAGAACTTTTAATGCAGTGGAATGAAGCTTGAAAATGAAAAACCCTGTAGTTCTCTACAAGTCCCTTAAGTAATTTATTGTAGGCACCATTTTATGACCTAAAAAAATGATAAATTCATTTTTCCCCCCAACATAGTGGAAAATCTCTAAAAAATCTTGAGCTGTTTTGTTTCTCTTCTGCTCTAAGGCTGTACTGGGTGCACTGTTTTTGACATCACCACAGTTTACTTTTTTCTTGGGAATGGCACATATGGCCATGCAGGCTGGTAGCAAGGTAAGGATGATGCAAAACTTCAAACAAGTTCCCATATAATCTATCATAAACGGATGATCATGATTAAGTTGAAAATGTAAATCCATATTCTTTTCTGTGATGCTACTATGTACTAATAAAGCTAGAGAAGTGATAGGAAATCATCAGTGATCTTACCTTTGGCAATAAATTTAAATGAAAACTGGATGTACACGGTATTAGTGCAATCTAGATCTCTTGAAACAAGCATTCTCAGTCCTTCCTGCAAACACAGAATATAAATGTGAATCTCAGTTCCCATTACTGGAGATGTTCTGCATCTTACTGTTGCTTTGATGTTGTCTGTTACTGACTGCTGGTGGCAGCAAGAAAGGCAGTGGTCTGTCCCACACCTTCTCCCAGGTAGAAAATGGGGACAGTGATAGTCTTGGCAAAGTGAGCCGCAGTAATGGAAAGGGATAGACATGGAGATGTGTCCCACCAGAACCACTGGGATGTGACCTGATCTGCAAGCACTGACTTGAGCTTTAAGTCCAAGCTGCCATACTCACGTTTTATGCAAATTGTATAGTAGCCAAGCACCCTAATTTCCAGGCAGGATCACTTCTCTCTAGGAGTTCTTTTCTATGCCTCTAAAAATATTTTCTAAAAATATGCTCTTCTGGGGCAACTTAGAACAGTAAGGAAAGGGAGCAGACAAGAAACTTCAGTGACCCCCTGTTCAAGTGTAGAGATGAGCTCAATGTTATTGGATTCTGAGGCCAGACCCAGAGATCTGGCAAACTACCTCTCAAAGCTTCCTTTTTTTCTCAGACTCATTCCCCCAGGGGAACAATGAGCAGGAACAACCAATCCAAATTTTAGACAATTCACATCTTGTGATTTGAGATTTAAAGAACCTAAAGATGTTGGAGTCAAGGCTTTGCAGACAAATATTTCTAAAGAATTATTTTATACACCAAACTTTGGTTTTTTTGGGGTACCTGAATTCACAGTGTCAAATGAAGACTCATGTGAGCTTAAAATTTGTGTACTTATGTGAACATAAGTCTATTATGCATTTTGTTATAGAACTCAGAAGTCCAGAAAATATATTTCTTGGCCTTTTAAAATCTGTAATTAGTAAAGAAGTATCTAAAGAGCTAGAAAACATCAAAACGATAGATTTGAGTAAAATACAGGCTAACCACACAAACATGGTTAACAAAGACTGCAGTCCTGACTAATTTGTATTATTCAAAATACTAAAAAGCCAACCAGGAGATTTCGAGATGACTGTAATGTGTACCATATTTCTAAATAGTTCACTTCACCTCAAGAATCTTGGTGCAGAGATTTTTTTGATGGTTAAGGAGGAATTTATTCCACAAATGAAAGTAATACCCAACAAACAGATGAAACTCATTTGTTTATAAAAAAGACAACTGTGACAAACATGGTGCATTTTTAGGGCAGGAAAAGATGAAAAATGGAAATGTCAAATTCTAGCCTTAAGACTTTGAAATAAACGTATGTGGAAAACAACAAAAAAATTATTTTCTGTTTTTAACTCTACTGGGTTTTATTCATTTTTTCAGTTTAAGTAATCTCTGACCCCTTTGAAAATGAGAGCTGTTCCAGATTTGATGGTGTCACCATTCAGGTTTCCCCTCTCAGCACCGTAGACTTCAGGCCAAAGGTCTGGATGCAAGTTACCATTGAAATCATCCTTCAGGACAGATGGCAAAGGAAGGACTGGGACACAGTATGGACCTCCAAAGCCTCTGTCACACCTACCAACAAATGGGGAGGAAAAGGTGTTAACCATCCAGCCCAGATAAAACACTCCTTTCTGCAAAGCAGGTTAAGCAGTTTTCTACTTACATGCAATGACCTGAATCACAGATGCCATGACCTGAGCACATCCAGGGGCACCCTGTAGCCAGGACCACATTATCGATAGCCCAAGAATCCACACCAGAAGCATAGTTGTACTGAATCCATCTGAACCGTGTTCTGGGAGAGCTATTACAAACAGAGTAAATGTATTTCAGGATTCAAAATTTCTCCTTCATAAAGTGCTAAATAATGAAGACAATCCCACAGACTTCAGGAGAAGAAAAGCATATTAATAAGCATGGCCCCCTTATTTGGAAAAGATTCATATTCCAGTTGAAACTGGAAGTTTCAATTTCTCAGGGTTAGTTTTTTAGGCAAAATTCCAGCACATTCTAAATGAAGGTGCCCAAAATGATAAGCAACATTGCTGCAGCTCTTGCTGATCAGCAAAGTGGTTCAGCAGAAATGAGTAGTTCCATTAGCATTTGACAGCTCCATGTGTTGCTAGCAGAGTGGAAACAATGAAATTGTTTCAGTAAAGTAAGAGGTAATGAAAGTTCATTTATACTAAGTGTTGTGTAAAGAGAAAAACAATGGTTATAAATGTTCATATATATAAGAATGTATGAATATGTACGTACAAACATGCACATCCATACACACTGCTGTCCTTGCTGACTGCCTTCATATCCTCAAAAGAGGAGTGTATTTTGGAAAAAAAAAATGTTTGGAAGATGATGCATGGTCCTCAGGAGTGAACTATGGAATTACAAATCAAGATGTGAACTCCAGTCCCGGTTCAATTCCTGTGTGTCCATTTTTACCACTGTATTTTCTGGGTGATGAAATTTGCAGAGGTAATGTGTGGGGTGCTTTGAAGAATTACAGATCTATTCAGAACAATGGTAAGCAATGTCATCATCATCTGTTATCTCTACACTAGAGGTTTTATTTAGAGAGATGGATGCCAGCATATCTGCCACATCCAATTATAACCAAGTGAGATCACAAGGAGGCAGGCAGAACTCCCCACCCGGTCAAAAGGGTGAGGGTGGAATGTCCAGTAACATGTGTTTTGACTTGCTGAATGTCACGACTAACATGCCTAAATGTTGGATGACAACTTATGTAGAATGACAGAAAGCAGCACTATGTGAAAGGATTGGTTGGGGTTTTAATTCTTGCTTCTCATTTCATAAATGTTAGAAAAGCTGGTTTAGCATTCTTGCTCTTACTGTCATAGATTACAGGCAAGACTTAAAAATTCACTCATCAAACTTGCTACTTCTTTAAGTTCACATTATAGCTGATGAAATATTTTGAAGTGAAATTTAAAATTCTGGTGGCGTGACAACACACATTTAAAAATTTAAAAGACACGCAGAACATTCCCAAGCTGAGGGATGTTTGCTCAAATTAGATCAGCAAAACCTTTGTCATGCTAAACAGCCAGAAGAGCAGTGCTCACTTGGTTGAGGGTGGGAGGTAGACAGTAACTCTCTTCCAGTTCTGGAATCTTTCTGAAGTGTAGATGGAGCTCTCGGTGTACTGCTGACAGCCGATTGTTGGAGGGACACACTCCTCTGTCACCAGGTGCCAGTCTCTCCCGTTGTTTAGAGAATACTGCAGGTGAATGCTGTGGGAATTGCTGTATGGCTTGCTGCAACCCATGCTCAGCTCAAACTGCAAGAAAGTGGAGGCCGATACATGGAAGTCCCAAGTCTCAGCATAACGAGGTTTTCCTAAGAAAAGAGAGACAAAGGAAAACAAATATAATAAGTATACCTTTAGCATATGCTTTCAGTACTGTCATTCTCTTCCCCGCAGATTACTATGTGCCTGAATTTGTCTTTAACCTCCCATTTATAAAACTTGACCCATAAATAATTTATAAAATGCACTCTTACAAAATGTAGCAATGTTTGATGACACATACCAATGTTTTCACTGAACATCAGAGCTGTATCCATAGACAGGCAGTCAATGTCTACTTGACCTCCTTGTATTCTGTACCAGTTTGCTTGTAAATCCACAGTTCCATCAAATTTATCCTGGAAGCCAGTCTGAGAGCTGTCATTCATCCCTATAAGGACATCGTCCAAAGCCCACTGAGCTGAATGCTTCCCTATAAAAATCAGAACAGACAGGTTAGTGGAGCCCCTGTAAGTTGTTTTTTCTGGCCATATGTTGTGTTCATCCAGTGAGCAGCGCACAGTCCATGTGACTAAAGACTAAACAAGACTTAAACAAGACTAAAACATCACTCAAGGATGCACCTGGATTCAAGAGTGTGTTTCTATTACAGATAAACACAGGTATTTCCCTCTTCCTTTCTTTAGCTTCAGTGCCTTTTCCAACATACACTCTCCCTGTATTTGAATGAGACTCCCTGAGCCCCTAGATTGGGGATTTTCATTTGAAGGGTCACAACTTTCCTGCCATTCCCCACAGCTAAACTGGAAAGGCCTCTGTCTAGTGCCCAAAGTAGCTTTTGTGTAAAAGAGAATAGTACACAAAGGAAAATGCTCAAGGCTCGGATATAGAAAATATTTATAGAAGTGCTGTTCTCATTCCTGGAAACCTCTCTTCTCTTGCTCTCCAGCCTACAGGCATTTCACTTTCATCATCATCTCCAGCCCATTGCTTCAGCCCTTCATTTCAATTCACCTATTTACTGGAAAGCTGAAAAAAAACCATTTTACTGAACAATCACTGCCTTCATAGGAGAGGAAGGAGAGCCTTTACAATAAATTGTGAGCTTGCAGCTATATGGCAGGACTTTTGTCTTGCTGCGATGAGGAACGTGGGTCATTGCTGATAGGGCCACTGTGCACTGAGGTATGGCAGACAAAGGACAGTCCACAGGAGAACTAACATCTGTAATAAGAAATGGTTGTCATCAGTAGGTGCTAGTATGGAAGGTGATATTTCAACCTCCAGTCATAAATTCTCCCTTCTACTGGGAGCCACAGGGCTTCCATCAGGTGGTCTTAGAGCCATCACTCTCAGCAAGGAGAGTCATCCGGGTGCTGCCAGAGCAAGTGGCCGTGGGAAGGACACAGGTAGGGAGCAGCAGGTCTGACATGGCACCACTCACCAGTGCAAATCACTATCACAGAATGATGGTCTGTTGAGCACTTGCTGATGAGCACTTTTTCACAAAGGAACTGGCTTCTTAACTAAGTAATATCCCTCTTGCCTTGTCTACTCTCTTCCCTAGTGAGGACAATTAAGTCTAGCAACTACAGTGTAAGAAAAGTATGAATAAAATCAGCCATCAAAATGATAAATAATACCTAAGAAGCTGCATGCCATAATTACCTGAATGTAAGCCGTGTGCTTTGCTCCCCAGGGAATTGCTGTTAAAATGTACTTTGCTGTATTTCTGAATATCACCTTATTTTTCCTGTAGGGATCTGAGAGATGCTGCCTTGTGCAAAGACAAGGCAATCAGGACAGTTTTAATAGTGGTAATGTGCCCCCATGCAAGGTGGGAGCTCTCAGAGTGGCTGTAGAAATCAGTCAGTACCAGGGTTTTACTTTGAGCTGAGGACGTGGGAAATGGCTGAGTGGGTTTTGCAAGTGCAGCGGAAGGCAGAGGAGGAGGAGGTTCTGCTTTGGAGTGTGGAGATATTTCCTTTTTTTTTTTTTTTAAATGAAGATTTTTTTTCCCCTCTTCTCTGTTATGTCAGCATCTTTGGTTTAAACTTAGCTCTTAAACAATTTTACTCTTAAGCCCACTCTCCAGCTTGGTGCTCTAAATGAGAATCATGCCTGCAGTGTGACCCAGGAAAGCCTAAATTTGCTCTTAGGGCACCCAACCGTTCAAAATACTGTATTTTTGGTAAGCTGAGGTTTCTGCAGAACATGTCCATATGAGTAGCATTGACATGTAGGTTGTGTACAGCTGCTTAATGAATTCTTAGGATTGTCTTGCTTACCATGTTGTGGCTGCCACCAGCGGAAAGCAGTGGCCGGGGTTTTGGCCTCCCTAGGTAAGTCTATCGAAACAATCTGGGGTTCCAGGTATGACATGAAGTCCAGCTCTCGCAGCAAATGCCAGGTGATCCCATTGTCATTTGTGTATTGAACAATAAGCCCTATATTTAAAATTAAAACAAGAAGTTAGTCTCACTGTGCAGAGCAAAGCTGGGAGCAATTCACCCTGTACTCAAGAACTGCCAACCCCATCCAGTGCGTGTCTTTTGACATCTCACAGAATCACAGAATATGCTGAGTTCGAAGGGACCCACAAGGATCATTGAGTCCAACTCCTGGCCCCGCACAGGATCATCCCCAAGAATCATACCATGTGCCTGAGAGTATCATCCAAACGCTTCTTGAACTCTGTCAGCCTTAGTGCTGTGACTGCTTCCCTGGGGAGCCTGCTCCAGTGCCCAATCACCCTCTGGGTGAAGAACCTCTTTCTAAAATCCATGCTATCTCCCCTATCCTTTTGGCATCCCCTGGTCCAGGAGCATTTTGTGGACAAAGTCCTACTGCAAAGGTGACATGGGTCACCAGCTGCCACCCATTATCCTGCCTGACTTCACCTAAGTCAAAGGATCAAATCTTTTACAGTCTCAGTTGAAACTAATGATTGTACCACAGCAATGATGGGAATAATGTTACTTTTTTATACAGTCAGTATTTATTTCATGTTGGGTATCCTTGAAGTTTGTGTGGGACACTAAATTGTAATTCTGATAGCTGGGCTCACAATATGGGTAAATTCCCATACTATGTATACAAGCTCACAGCATCCTTGAAAGTTAATTGGAATATTTAGACAATTTAAGATATAGTCTTTCCATCATACTCACAGTATGACAAATCCTAGGACACAACAGAATTTCGAAGTCACTTATGAGCTCATCAAAGGGGATAACACAAGAAAGAAGCACATATGTATATTTCTTCTCTTAAAACTCTTTTATACTGGAATATGTTCAAAGATAATGGACTGTTTTTTTGGGTCTTATCACTGGCACAAATGAGAGGAGAATCAAACTCTCCAGGTAATCTACACTAGTAGATGACAGCTTTTTTCAGTGAGTCAGTGTCCATGTAAATGCCAAATATCAGGAAACAGTCCACTGATGTTAAATGATTTATCCTGAGAGGTAAATTCAGTTTTCTCATCTACCAGATGTCAGTGGTCTGTCTCCAAGCAACTAGACCACTTTACATGGGGAATCTGCTCCCAAAACTCTGCTGATCCCTCCCAAACACAATATCAGGCCTCCCACCCCAGTAACTTTTAGCATGTGAGTAAAATAGGAGAGAAATTAATTTATTCAGACTAAATAAATTTTCAGCTGCAGCTTTATAATTTTGCATTTCAGGGAAATCATGCATAAGATTGATTTGGAAGGAATTTTTTTATTAGACCCACTGGTGTAGTTGAGAAACTGAAAAAGTCTAAGACACACAACTCTTTAGGGCAGAAATGGAGGTTGCCCTCTTTATCCTGAACTTGGACTTCATTCCTTTTATCTCAGACCTGAAGAAAGTTCTGGGTACTTGTAAATTTACCTATTTTTCAACACTATCAAATAGTCTAATAAAAGTTATTACACCTTGTCTTGTAAACAATCTTTTTTTTTTTTTTTTTTTTTTTTTTTTTTAGAGGCATCAAAAGGCAAAAATTCTGCAGAAGATGCAAAGTACAAGAAGCTTATTATAAAGAAGTGAGGCTTTACCTTCATTCCTGGCTCTTGGTCTGTTGCAGGAGTTACCAACAGTCTTGCTTCCGATTTGCACATAAAATTGAACTAGCCTGTAAAAAAAAACAGGATAAAGAAGAAGTGTAATTATCTTCTGATAGCATAAGATCAGTCAAGATAATTTTCCTCTCTTAACTAATGAGGCGTTTTCAGTTAGGTCATTATTTCAGGCTTATTGATTGGGTAATGTTCCCAGAGAAATCAAACATGGCTATAGTAAACAGTGGAGGACCCAAAGCAGAAGAAAGTGATGTGGTTTATTAATATTATACCTAATAATTGAATTTTTGGAGTGAGTAGCAAAATTTAGCAGTTCTGTCTCTCACAAAATGTGCAAAATCTCCAAACCAGGCAAAGCTGCTCCTTACATCAGATCAGTCTCTTGTAAATGGAAATTAGATAAAGCTTAGATACAGCATTAGAATTGTAATAAAATTATTATATCCCCACTAAGGCATCAATCCTTTTTAGATCCTTAAATTCTTGATGTAAACAACTTTCAGTGAAATGAGCTCATTGAACATTTTGTGAAGTGGACCCTTTCATTTTGAATCTATACATTTTGATTTCATTGAATATCCTCTTGTTCTCACATAGTGAAATGCCAAAAAAAGTGTTCCTGATCTGCTTTTCTTGCAACCTGCCCCTGTAGTCAGTGATTTTATCACTTCCCTACCTTCTTTTATTCCTTTCTACTGCAAACCATGGCAACCTTTTCATCTGTTTCTCTGCATGAATGTTTTTCCACATCCTCAATTTTCCCCAAAACCGATTTCTGCAAGCCTTCTAAAGCCACAAACCCCTTTGAGACAGCCTTGCTGGTTTTGACAAAACTCTGGATTGGCCTGGAACACCCACATTTAGCTATTTCTGAACTAATAATTACCCCATCTTTGTGCTCCTAAATATTGTTAATTTTTTTTTTTTTCCAACCTGCAGTGATGCCCTTGTATTCTTGCTGAGCTGGTATTTTTAATTGTGACTCTGTGGTTTCAGAGTAGTTTACATTTCCTCTTAGATGCACATTATAGTGTTATGTAGCAGCAATTAATTTCAATTAATGTCCTGCTGCTCACTCACCAAATTTCACTGCATGTCTCAGACATTCTTCTGAGTCTTATTGGGGCATAACTAATGTAAAGAGCATTGAGATAACTGAGAATGCCATCACCCCCTCATCTACACATTCTTCTCAAGTTGTGTGCATTGCACACCCAAAACAGCACCTGAGCAGAGCCCAGAAACTGGACTCAATCCCACAATGAGTTTTTGCACTCTGCAAGTTGGCAATGCCATTCTCCTCCTTGTTTCCCTGCCAGTTTTTAAATTAGGATGTTGAGAAACCAGGCTTTGTTAATTCTATTGCCTGTAGATAGCGTCTGTCTTTAAAATATTACTATTGAGGTGAATTTGTGCCTCTGTGTGAAGAAACAAGGCTTGATTTACCACTCAGATAATTCCCCACAAGGATAACTCTTTTTGCTTTAGGAAATTTGGTCCTAATTTTTGTAGTGACTCTGGTAAAATCACAGACCAGCCACAGGACTGCAGCCAGAGTCAGTACAATGCAGACAGGACTCCAATTTCCCTCATCCACTGCTACATACACAGTATCATGATTCTCTTCTGATTCTAAACCCAACCACATTCCATTTCTGTTCTCAAAATCTGTATCTCCTATCCCAGTTGTTTTGTATATCCATAGGGACTAGGACAAGCCTGAATATCCTCATCAATCTCACTTCTAACATAACCCCATAGATACCTCAAGAATCATCAGGCTCACAGTTCAACATCATTTAGCCAGGTAGGTCCTGTTTGTTTGCTGCAGCTCTGTTGTCTGAGACAGTATTAAGGAAATAAAACACTAGACAGAAGTCTCTGAGGTGAAAAGATTTACAGTCCTGTGATAAAATTCTCTTTTATGCTTGTCAAAAGTAAAGATCATTAAAAAGCAAAAACACAGGACAAAAAAACCCCCTTTCTGCAGAAGGGTGAATCACCCCATGTGATCCATAAGTGTCTGACCCAGAACATCCCTGGGATGGTTGTACAGTCATTAGCAATGGACTCTGTAAAGCAGACAGGAGCCAAGACAGCTAACAAGCCAGATGTCACCATTTGGAAAAAATATATATATTCCACGGTTTTTATCTAGCTGCCAGGTAGATACTGTGTGCAAATGCTCCTATTGAACAGATAGTAAAGAGTGTCATAAGGGACAGGCCATCAAAATGGGAGGCAGTAGCTCATCAGCAACCAAAATGCATCCATGGATCAGATCGTCAGTTGACACAGGAGGACGGAAATACTGCCAGTGAAATTGTGCCTTTGGCATTTTGGGCGATGCAATAGAGAAGAGATGGAGGGGGTTTTTGAAGTGTGAGGCAAAAAAAAAATGATCTGGGTGAAATGAATTTTGACGCAGCTCTCTTGGTGCTATGGGACATTCTCCTGATATCTATCTGGGAAAAAAAAGTGGAGTCATTCATATAAAGGAAAAAGGAGGCAACAGGACAAACAAGGCTATGATCATGATATCACTTTATGGATATACTAAAAATTGAGTGTTTTTTATGATCACTGGCTTCATGGCACAAGCTTTAGTTTTAAATTCTCTTAGTGTGACATCTGAGTTTGGGAGTGTCCTGTTGGGCTGCTTCCCTGAGCAGCACAACACACCTCAGGCTGACAAATCTCAACCCCTCTGGAGCAGAGTGAACCAGGAACACTGAGCCCCATTGGACTCTGCTCTGCTGGAAGAGAAGGATGAACGGGAAAAGGGTCTTTGTACTTGAAAAAAAGAAGAAAAATTATTTACATTCCTTACATAAAGTTTACACTTTACATTCAAAAAATGTAACTGCAGCAAGATGATGGGGAAAATGCATAGGTAGATATGCAGCAATTGCAGAAGGAAAATAAAACTTTAGTGTCTTGCAATATTTTTCAATTTTTCAATCAGGCTCTTCCATGCCTGATTTAACAAAACAAGATCTTTAAAGGTCTGGGAAAACACTATTAACCTGAAAAATAAGCAGCTTAAAAATCTACTGCAGGAGTCTCAGCCTTCCTATTCACAACCCTCAATCCACATATCTAACAGTATGTCTTTCAAGGCACATTTTCCTGCTGTTTACCCAGTCACCAAAACCTCCCAACCAAAAAACCCTTGCAAAAATAAAAGATAACTGTGCAGGGGCTAAGATGACCCCTAATAAGATAGCTGAATTCTATGCAAGGCACTATTGAATGCAAAAAATAATATCAAAATGGGAAAAAGTGCTCCACTCTAATCTCATCTTTCAAGTGATATTAATTTTAGCTCCAACAATGAAAAAAAAATTCTAGGCTGAGGAATTATTTTCTTTTTAGGGGATGGGTCTTTCAGTTAACCCCTCATACCCTCACAAACTTAGTCTGCCTTTACTTCTAGTAAAAAAAGACCCAGTTTATGTTACAAATGGCATCAAAAATTAAAGTGAGATGCATCTGTTCAGGGCCAGGTGTCTGAAGCTGAATATCTACATTATATGTGGCCAACACAGATTGCCTTATAATTAGTGAAAGAAAGAAATACATGTTTCCAGAAGACAAAGCACTGGCCTTTGCTAGACCCTATTTTAGGAAGAGTTGTGTTGCCCATTTGAAGCAGCTCTTCTCTTCTTGGAACACAAAAGCAGACTGGGGTTATTGCTGTAGTTTAAAGAGTCCATGCAGCATGATGGGGCTACTACCCTTTAGCACAGACTGAAGGAAGCAAAAAATCCATGTTAGTCCCATTTGTATTTGAGAAGACCACTGTGTTTGCTCTGTCTAGCAAACAGCTCAGGGATATGGCTTCGAGTTTGAATTGTTGAAGGAAGTTAACCTCCTCACTGTCATGCTTGAAAAAAATGAAGTGCTGATGTATTTTGAACAATCAGTTGCAGCAGGAGAGCAGCTCACACAGTGAGTATACGCTCAGAGGAGATATCTTAGTTGCTCTTATCAAGTGTCTGTCTGGCCATTTATGTTCTAGGTGCCTTTCTAAGACACCAGATGACCACGTTCTTGTGCAAAACAGAAGCAGTGAGATTAAAAAAGTCAAGAAAGAGAATTGCTCAGTATTTTAAAACTTCTTTTGTCTTTTAAAATGGTTCAAACTCTACAAAAATGGAAAGCTATAAAAATGAATATCTGGCATTAAAGTTGGTTTCAAAGTAATATTAAAGCTAAAGGAAATACTTTTCTTTTATAAGAAGATTTCTCCATGAAAGAAGTAGTAGCTCAGAAATACTGCCTGAATATAGACTTCTTGATGATGTGGTTACATCATGGATGCTTTACAGGACTAACAACAGGTGTTTTAAAGATGGTGGAACAGAAGTGCCCAGATCTTCCCAGAGTTCCCAGAAACAAACATGTGCTTGTCCAAAGAGTATTTGTCAAACAAATAATTATTTTAAACTAATTTACAAAATTATATAAATATATTGTGACAAGATAGGCAGGGGACAGAGGGAAGGCAGCTGTTGCTGTGCTGGGCAGTGCCAGGGAGCAGCTGAGGATGTCCCCAAACCTGCAGCACCCACATTGCCCTACAGAGAACCACTTGCCTGAGCTGCAGAGTGGAAGCAGTAACTTGTGGCCAGTCTTTGCTGAGTGATGTCACAAATTAAATAATAGAGCAAATCATGGAATTACTTACTCTCAGAACAGTATTTGTCAGGAGAAGTATCTTTTATACAGCTAAATGACATAATTGTAGAGTGCGCGAGGTTTCAGGTGGGAGATCCCTTATGAGATTGGACAAAGGAGCAGCAAAGTCCGGACTAAACAGTGGTTAGAATTAACAGCCATTTGTTTATTCTAATTACATTAATCAGTTAGACAATTTGAGAGAAGAGGATAATTGCTGCCATTGGAGCAGGATTCAGTGGCAGCAGGGAGAGAGGTGAAGGCTGGTTACCCTCTTGGCTATGCAGAAATAATTCACATTCCATTCCTTTACACTTGTGACAAGTGGGCTAATTCACAACATCTGGCAAGTAGACAAAAGCTCCTTGCTATGCCATCATCATGCCTGCAATTCAACACAGTCAGCGGAAAAGGAGTTTTTTCTCTCCAGTTCTGGGCAGAGCCTTGGTTTTTGTGCATTCACATGACCATGTCTTCTGCCTGTCCACCTACAACACAATGCAAACTATCTTCTCAGAAGGATAGAGAGTTAATATTTTATTTTATGTTGCTATTCCACTGTTCCTAATCTAAGTATTCTCTTTCAGGAAAAAGAAATAGTAAATCAGAATGAACAAGTAAGTATTTTCTCTGCCTTTAAGATTTCTTGTACAGACTGTGATTGCCAGAAAACCACTTCCAACCTTTTCACATCTACACTTGCAACAGGGCAGAAAAGACAACATGAATACACAGGCAATTGTGAGAAGCAGCACTGAGGGCTGACCTGATATTTGTGGTGTCCAGGGGAACAGTCCTCGCCTCCCTTTTGCCAGGTCCATTGAAGTACAGAGATTTTCCATCGCTGAGCACACCACAGCCTGTCCCAACCTGACCTCCTGTTATCTTGTACCAGAGAGGGCTTAGCTTCCTCTCAAACCTGTCGAACATCTCACTGTGATTAGGCACGTTAGACACACAGGTTCCATGCGATGCTTCAAGAAAGAAAAAAAGAGGGAAATGCTTTGGTGAAACTGTGCTGAACAGGGTAAGGGTCACAGACAGTACACTGGCAGATGGTTCTGTTGCATCCACATGTGATAAAGCACTAGGCTCTTCTAAGAAAATGCCCCGATGATTGTACCTTTTCAAATCCACTTTTTACAAATTTTTGAAGGCAGAATAAGCCCTCTTCCTCTCAACTCTAAGATGGCTTATTTCAGTAGGTGCAAAATAGCCATGCATTATGCTGATAAGGCATTTTTTATAAATAGAAAAATATTATCCTTTTATTTTATTTTATACAAATTGAACAAAAGATGTAAGCTTATTGCTTTGTCGGTATAGAGGGTTGAAAAGAGAGCAGTGTACAACTGGTTGTGTCAATCACTGTTTTTTCATAGGGTCTGGGTTTTGGATTTTTTTCTATTTCAGCATAAAGGCACCTGAAACCAAAAGTGAGCAGAATTTTCCACAGAAGGGCCTGTCAGAGCATATGTTCCCTCCTGGTCCCATGCCATCTGATGGCCAGGGGACTCAAAAATGGCAACGATTCTTTTGAAGATGATCCAAATGCTTTTAAGCAGACTTTTCAGTTTATAATGTTTTATTTTGTTTTCTCTTTGATTGCTAGTCCCTTCCCATTCATGCAGATGGTGATGTTCAAAGATTGTGATTGCCAGAAACATCAATGGTGTCCGCTGCCTTCAGCTGCGCCGCTTTGCCTGTGCTGAATTTTATTTAACAAAACAAAAAGATTCTTGCTGGCAGCCCATGAAATATATGCCATCATACATTTTTCCAGAATACCGGAGAGGAAAAACAAGATGCAAGATTTGCAGCTTTAAGTCAAGCCAATGCTTCCAATAATCTCACCTGAAACGGGCTGTCTTACCTGTGTAGCCCAGGTCACAAAAGCAGACCCCAGAGACACAGTCTCCGTGGCCATTGCAGTAGTTGGGGCAAGGCTCAGAAATGTAGACACCATCCAAGCCAAAAGGAGGCACACTCTTGTGGGAGCTGCTCTCCTGGATCCAGCGAAATCGAGTCTTACTGTAGAGGAACAACAACAAAGGATATGGTATTACTATTCCCAGCTTCAGTATCTGCTGCTCTGTCCTGTATGCACCAGTGTGATGCAAAGAACAAATACATGGTTTTATCAACAAGATTGAATGATTAGAAGTGACTCTGAAGATGCCTTTTACTACCCAGTTCAACCCAAACTACTCATTGCATATTAAAATCCCAGAGCTCCATTTCTTACACTACTTATAAAAAGAATTCAGTAATGGCGGTGGTGCAGAGTTTGCTATGGGATTGTACACTTCTGAGTAAAAATTTTCAAGTTATTCGGATACAAAAAAAAGCCACTTTCTAAAAATAATGGCAAATAACATGTCCTACAGGACATGTGCACAGAAATACTAAGTTTTTATTCTTGGATGACAACACGAAATTCCTAGAAAACAGTGATTTAATCCTTAACTTGTATAACTGAAACTGCTCCAGAGAACTCAAGGAGCTAACACTAAGTTATTCCAGCTGACCCACTGCACAGGAAATTTGTTGAAGAAAAAAATATATTTTGGTTATTCATTTTCAGTATTTACCTTTTAACAGAATAATTTTATTGGAGCTCCAGAGAGGGGAACAGTTTTAAAATCTCATTGCCAATCTAATAGATTAATTAAGATTCTCCTTTCTACTATGCCTAAAATATGATGAACCTATTGCTTCCCCTTTTCTATTGTGCACTGGGATTTGGTAGGTAGGTGATCATCGTGCTTGGGCTCTCTACCAACTGATGAAATATGAGCCTCTCTGGTTAACCCATAAGCCACAACTTCTGAAGTGACCCACAACAAATCCAGTTTTCAACATGCCAAGACCCTCATTGGAGTCAGAATACTTACATTTTTAATGTATTAGCATCAGCTTCTTATTCCTGATCGCATTGCTGAACATAATGCCAAACAGATTGCTGCTATTGATTCTGCACTGCTTGTTTTGGGTAAATCAAATCAGCTGGTGTCAGATCTGTGCAATTTGGCACCTGCTTTTATTGGCTAATTACTGAAGAAAAGACAAACTTGTTATGGTACAAGCTGCTATTTCGAGTCCTTGCGGCAAAGGCATCGGCTCTCCTGCTACAAAATATGCCACACACTCAAAATCTGTGCTGGGGCTTGAGGATGAGGAGTCCATGGCAGGAGAATGGGGCTGAAACCTCGGGGCAGCACCGGGGCAGCTGCCTGGGGGATGAGAGGCAGGAGACATTGGGGACATGGCCAGGGGCTCAGTGGGGACAGCTGCTGGCAGCACTTGGTGCAGCCAGCAAATCAGATTGGGGTATTTTACCCCTGGGGTAAGACAGAGAGTAAGAGGAATGAGAAACTTCAGCCAAATCCAAGTAAGATTGAGAAAAGCTGCCTGATTTCAAGGCTTATTTGTGTCTTCCACTGTCTGATGTTTTCTCACCAGTATTAACCCGATGCTGAGGTCGTGCTTGCAGGTGAGCACACCTATTATTCCTCCCTGCTTTGCCTTTGGCTCTCCCGGCCACCTCCAGTGACACAGCACATTACACAGCAGCCCAAATACCTTTGTAAGGTTTCTTTGCCCAGTGGTAACTAAAATTAATCTTGTTCAAATGGCTTCTTTGATTCATATGACTTACTACTTTCTTACTGGTGCCTATGACAAAACTGATTATATACATAAAGACAGATGATGATTGATGTCAAATTAAAATGTGCTGGATGCCTTGCTGCTTTGTAATTTAGTTCTGTAGAACAATCTGACACCTTTAAAACGGAAAACTTCTCCCTGTTTTGGGGAGCACCGTATATTTTTCCCATATCTGCCATTTTCTAACACTGCTTTTATTCACAGCTTTGCAACTTTTTCCCATTATGCTGTCACAGAAGCAGCAGCCAGTTCATGGGTCCCACTGGCATCACTGGTTTACAGTGCACAGTACCTGGCTGCGAGCGACCTGGGGATAACAATAGTAATTCTTGTCCAGTCCTCAAAGTCTCCCGTGTGGTACACTGTGGGCTCGCTCAGCTCCCGGGAGCTCCCCTCACAGCCCTTCGTGCCCGGAGAAGCAGGGTAGCACCCCTCCTTCACCAGCGACCAGAAGAGCCCAGCATCGTGGGAGTACTGAAGCAGAACGGGAGCAGAGCTGCTGTACTGGTTGGTGCAACCAATGTTCAGCTGCAAAAAAAGCAGAGCATTAGATAAGAGCTGAAAAACACTGCACTTTTATTAGTATTTACTGCCTGCAAAACACCTTTGACTTATAGGTTTGGGAGGCTTAATGCTCCAAATACTTGCTTTGAAACCCTGCTAACAAACAGTGACTGATTGTAGGACTCTTTCCTATAACATTTCTCTGTAAAAAATCCCACTATTCCTTCATTAAGGTTGCCAAGTTCAGCACACCAAAAGATGCAAAGAGCTTTTCAAGTCTTCCTGTGCATAGCAGGCCCCAGACAGCAAACTGCACAGGCACCTCTATGCCCAAGAGTGGGAAGAGCTGTGAGATCCATCCCATCCCTCTGCAGTTCACCCAGTGTGCCCAGATGATCAGCCTGACTCCCAGGTGAGCCCTGACCACAGCCTTGTCATTGGCCTTGCAGGAATGATGTCTGGGAGTTGTCACTGCAGCTTGGGCCCCCAGAATAGAGTAAAATTGGATTAAGTAGAAAAATGCATATTAAAATGTGAAATGAGAATGCAACCAAGACAAAAAAATCAACTGCTGATTTGAAGTTTTCAGTTTCATTTTTCAAGCTATCAGAAAAATATTAGTTTTCATTAGCTTACTGCAGAAATTCTACTTGAGCTATAGAATGTAAAATGTAAACCAAAATCATTAATTTAAAATGAAATAATTCTGACAAATTACCGTCTTTGAGTTTATCAATGCAAAATTATTCCAGCTTGCTATTTAAAATGGAAATTTCACAAACTTACGGAAGCATTTAACCATATGCGTAAAATTAAAGCATGCAAATAAGACATTTATGTGCAGGCTGGTTTAAAAGCTTTCCAAAAAAGTCTGAATTTAGGCCTTAAATAATAGACTTTATAAAGAAGAACTCACTGTTCTGTGATACACGTTGTTTATGTTTTTGTATTTGTGTTACATTGCCACTTGCTTCAGTGATGAAATGTGTATGAAACATTTGTAAGTATTGATTTTTTTAGCCTAAACAATTTTTTAAATGCTGTTGCTCATCAAACCTATAGAAGGGAGACTTAGTCACTGAAGTAGAGGAAAGTGGTAAAGAGGCAAATGGCATCTTTTTCTAGGCTGAATGGTATTGATACATTGAGATATTTTTGGCTCTTAGACAGTTTAAAGTATAAAACCACAAGCAATACTCACTCAAAAATTGTACTGAAATCCCTCAGTTTGTATAGCATTTCATTAGCATAACTTTTAGATGAAATGAGAGTATTTTACAAACCCCATTATTTTTGCCTAACTTTCCTATTTATAGAACTGTGGGAATTATATTTGAAAAGCTGCCTGTAAACATCTGATCTCTTTAATAATTCCACTTGTAAATTATTCAGTGTCTGTATCCACCAATTATGTAAGGACCGTGTATTTGTGGTGAGCTCATTAAAATTGCATTGCAACCAACCTCTAGAATTCACCAATGGGATTTCATTATAAACTCAATAAAATTTTGATTAGGGTTCAGAAACAAGAGCTTGTCAAAGCAAATATACTTTCTTTGGAGCCTATATTCTGATGTATTGTCAGACCACTGAAATTTCTGTAAGCCCTTTAAAGAGGAAAATGCTAATTGGAGCCCATATTCATTGACACAATGAAGTAAATTATATGAAAAACCCACACTGGAGTACAGAGCAGCTTGTAAGTCCTTAAATAGTTTAAAATACAAAAATGTACGCAAACCACATTGGAGCTTTTGTACTCATGGAGCCCCAGACGGGATAAATCCTTTTTTGCTTGACATTGAAGCAGCATTTCCTGGTACTGACTTGAATTCAATGACAGTCACTTCAACCCACTTGTGAAATGTGTTGAAGAACAAAAAGCTTTAAAACTTCTTCGGAGGGGTAAAAGCGCTCTCCTGCACCAAAGTTTTGGTTATCCTTCTGGAAAGCAGGATAACATTTTATGCTGTTTGAATTCATACTTGTGCTCTTTACATCTTTCTAAGCAATGGTCTAAATTATCACCTTGGTTTGAACTGTGGCCACAGTGGCATCTTGCAAGTATTGACTAAGGGCAATTTTAGGGATATTCTCGCAGGGATTTATGTTTAAGGAATACCTTGAACTGCAGGGCGTATCCAGGCTTCAGACTTAAATCTCGAGTCACTGCAAACCGGTCTCCATCTGATTTACCAAAGAGCATGGCAGACGGGGTGGCAGAGCAGAAACTTTCATTTTTGGTCATCCCTTCGTTGGCCAGCATTAACCACACACTCATCTGGTTCATAGGGTAATCAAATGCTGGCTTTTCATAAAAGTTCTGTTAGAAATGAAAAGGAAAGCCACAAGTACTAGCACCTTGCAGTGTGACTTCAGAATAATTCCCAAAATGATCAACTTTCAAATTTTGCAATTTGTATTTTCTGTCATTTTCAAAGAACTGTAATTTCCAAAACTTCAGTCTAGACTTTTCGAGGAGATACATCATTACATCCTCTGTCACAAAGATTAGGAGCCTGATGATTTTGTGATAAGACCCAAGTTATTCCCACAGAGACACAGCTGCAAACACTACAGCTGTTTCTTTAAATAGACTCAATATTTTAAAAGAAAATTATATTTAAACAAAAGTCTCCTAACAGAGAGGATGGTTCCTGGTTCATGGGGATGCCCACAGCCTGCTCTTGCTTATTACCTGTGGTAAAGTGGGATAAACAACAGGAATGATGTGCTTCTGCTTCTCTGACAAGATGATGATGTCATCGATGGCCCACTGATCATACCCTTCCCCTGAAAACACGGGCTGCCACCAGCGAAACCTGGTGCAAGGTGTCTTGGCTGAAGCTGGCAGCTCCAGATAGACAAACCTGAAGAACAGAAGTGGAGCAGAACTTTAGAGAGCACAGTTTGTAAAGAAATGTACTACTGAACAGGGCAAAGGGGAAGGAAAGCCAGCATCTATCTTACAAGTCCAAAGTTAATTTGATTTCCAAAGAAGGGCAACAAAGCTGACAAAGGGTCCAAGAGAGTAAGTCATATGAGGTGAAGCTGGGGGAGCTGGGGTTATTTAGTCTCGAGAAGAGGAGGCTCAGGGGAGACCTTATCACTCTCTACAACCACCTGACAGGAGGCTGTAGCAAGATGGGGGTTGGCCTCTTCTCCCAGGCAACCAGCAACAAGAGGACATAGCCTTAAACTGTGCCAGGGGAGATTCAGATTGGACAACAGGAGTAATTTATTCACTAAAAGGCTGGTTAAGCATTATAATGGGCTGCCCAGGGCAATGGTGGAATCACCATCCCTGGAAGTGTTCAAAAAATGACTGGATGTGGCACATAGTGCTATGGTTTAATTGACATGGTGGTGTTCAGTCAAAGGTTGGATTCAATGATATTGGAGGTCTTTTCCAACCTTAATGGTTCTATGATTCTGTTATTCTAGTCTTCTATGTATCTAGATACCTATTTATACACTGCAGATCAAGAAGCCATCTTTGTCCTTCCTGTCTGTGGAAAATGTAAACTCTTTAAGACAACATCTATTTTTTATGATCTATTACTATATTGCCAAACACAATAAGGAACTGATTTGAACTCTCCAGCTTTGAATTAAACTGTTCAGCTGATCCATGTTCAACAAGTCTTAATGTTCTTCTGATGCCAGGAAGTAATAGTGAAATATGCTGGCAAAAATAATTTCTCATTCTCTTCTGCTGATTGGTCCTATTTGTAGAAAAAAGCATCCTTCTGTTGCAATGCAATAAAGAGTTTTCTTCTGTTGGTAAAAATATTTCAGCCCTCCTATACATATCTTTATAAAAGAACTTGAGGTTGTCTCAGTTTGCTTTATGTTCAACTTAGGAAACACCTTACTAAAATGATGTTAAATAAAAGTTAAATTTTCAAACCTAATCACACATATGTCAAAAAGTACAATAATTAGTTACTTGTTCAATCCTGTTCCAGACAACTTACATATATGCATTTCTAGCTACAATATTTTTCGTGCTCTTTTTTTATATCTCATGTTATTTTGTGTCATGGACTCTGCTTCACTTGCCAGTGAGGCAGAGAGAGGAGAAGGAATTGTTCTTTTCCAGCGGATTCCCAGATTTATGTGCTGGAGAATAAAGAATTGCCAAAAGAGATCTGGAGCACACTTGAAACAGCAGGAAAATAAATCTGCATAGCTATGTTCAGTAAGGACCATCACTCTTGATTGCTCAGAAGGGCAATATTTTGTCTAAAAAGAATGTATTGCACAGCCCAGTGATGAAGGTTTCAGTATTTGGCTTCTCTGTTGAGTGTGTCCTGAAGGGATGGTGGCGGCAGTAGTTTTTCTGGATTTTAGTAAAGCTTTTGATACTGTACCTCACAGCATCCTTATGGACAAGTTGTCCAGCTGTGGGAGGAGTGCGTTCAGGGTGTGAAGACCTGGTTGAAGGGCACAACTCAAAGGTTGTGGTGAGTGGGGCTACATCTGGCTAGTGACCAGTCTCCAGCACTGTTCCTCAGGGTTCAATCCTAAAGCCACTCCTGTTCTATAAGTTTCTCAAGGATCTGGATGCAGGAGTTGAATGTACCATTAGCAAGTTTGCTGCTGATACCAAAATGGGAGGTTGAATCTCTTGGGGATCAAGAGTTCTTGCAGAGGGATCTTGAAAGACTGGAGCATTGGGATTGATGAACGGGATGAAATTTAACAAGTGGGAATGTCGATTCTGCACCTAGGATGGAGTAACAGTGACCTCAAGTATAATCTGGGAGAGGAGTGGCTGGAGATCAGCCCTGCAGAAAGGGATTTCTGGGTACTGGTCAGCAGCAAGTTCAATAGGTGTTCAATAGGCTGCCCTGGCAGCCAAGAGGGCAAACATGGGGTGCACCAAACACAGCATCACCAGCTGCTCAAAAGAGGTGCTTGTCCTGCTGTATTCAGTGTTGGTGTGGCCTCACCTTGAGCACTGTGTGCAGTTCTGGGCCCCATGGTCTGAGAAAGATGTGAAGGTTCTTTAATGCATCCAGAGGAGGGCAACAAAGCTGGTGAAAGAGCTGAGGGATAGCTGAGGACATGGGCTTGTCTAGTTTGGAGAAAAGGAGACTGAAGGGTGACCTCATTGCCCTCTACAGCTTCCTGAGGAGGGGATATGGAGAGGGAGATGCTGAGCTCTTCTCCCTGGCATCCAGTGACAGGATTAATGGGAAAGGTTCAAAGCTGTACCAGGGAGGTTTAGACTGGACATGAGGAAGCATTTTTGTTCCAGGAGTGTTGTCAAGCACTGGAACAGGCTTCCTGGAGAAGTGGTTGATGCCCCAGATTTGTCAGTGTTTAAGAGGCATTTGGTCATTTGGAAATGACCAAAACTTTTGGTCAGCCCTCAAGTGATCGGGCAGTGGGATTGGATGATCACTCTAGGTCCCTTCCAACTGAAATAGTCAATTTTATTTTATTCTATTCTATTCTAAACAAAATCCAGTAGTTTTACACTTCCAAGTGCCTAGATCACCTTTAGAAAAAGACAGTCTGCTGAGTTACAGAAGTCCTTCTGAAAGTGTTGTTCATTGCAATGCAAAATTCAAAGATGGGAAAACAAAATTATTTGCATGTTGAAAAACATAGATGATAGCTAACAGAAATAATGTCAATACCTATGCAGACAACAGTTTAAATTTTCACTGACAAGGTATCTTACAGCAAATTTGAACTGCTGAACATGAATTCTTCTCCTCCTTAAATAGTTATTTAAAGGAGCTTTTATGTGACATTAATGTATGTTCATTAGATCTGAAACCACAGTCAGAGAAAATGGCAGATTTCTACATCTCTTTTGGGTAAGCTCTGCATTTGCTTGCTAATGTTTTGCAGGTATTAGAATTTTAGTCAGGTTTCACATGGGAGGTAATAGGAAACTTTATATTTTACTTCAGTTTTTAAAGGTCCACTTTCATTACATTTTTTATTCCTAGTGATAGGAGTTTACTGTGGGAGCCTGAAAAAGTTTCCATATGTTGATGTCTTTAAAACATTATAACCTGAAATTATTATTCATGTTTTCATAAATTGAGAAACATTTTTTTTTAAAGCTGATGCAGTATGGATTTAATTTAGACCAAAATTATACCTGGGTTTGCTGAAGTCAGAGAAATACATTTCTGCTAGTAGCTGCCAGTTGATACCACCATTATTGCTGTACTGCAGCAGCACACCTTCTTCTCTGCTGTCAGGTTTATTGCATGAAGAACTGTCTCCTCCTATTTGGATGTAAAACTGTACAAAATCCACCCATGTTGTGTCCAAATCCCAGCTTACCAACTGTCTTTTTCCAGCCTACAATACAAAGAACAGAGGGGCAATAATAATTTTAATTATGACACCTTCATTATGAATAGACATATTTACGATCCAATACAGATTATTATTGCACAGAAAATTACACAACATGGAAGACATTGAATTTTGTGTTAATTTTGTCTTTCAGTTATTCTGCTTGGCCATCCTTTATGTCTTAATCACCCTGAAATGATACCACAAGTATTTTTTTAAATACATTTCAACATACAATGCCACTACACAACACAATTTCCACACAACTATTTCATCTAATTCCTTCAAGGTCCCAAGTACGTCCAGAAGACAAAGAGCAGATGCTGGATATCCTGAATCAACCAGGGTTAAATTTTTAAGTATTCAGCTTTTTAATGATAATGCTTAGAGCTGTAAAAGGCTATTTCTGACATCTCATTTCCCTACTTAAATCTTGCACTGCATAGGGTTATCTGATCACCTGCAATCAGCCCCTATAATACCTGTTGTTTGAAGCCCATCTCCTACACAAGAACAAGGGAATGGCATTTTCTTTTCATGCGTCACCCCAATAAGATCTGTTCCTACACAAAACTATGCTCTTTTCCTAGCAAGTATTGTAAATCAGAAGCCTCTTGAATAAAACTGGGGATTTGGTTTCATTTTTACCTAAGCATAGCTGAGAGAAAAAAACAGCCTCGTAAAATTTACGGAATGGCTTTTCCAAGACTGTTTCTGATTTCTAACAGGTCAGTGTGGTCACTTTGTGCGTGTTGGCAAAGGAGGGCTGAGCATATTCATCTAAAGAAAAGCTTTTCGGTTTAAAAACCTGGGTTTTTTTGGTAAGTGGAACTATCCCATACCCCTCTTCCCTTTGTGCCCTGGTGCTTGAAGCTGAACTTGTGGGCTTGCACATCAACAAACCTACAAGATGCTGATACGTGACATGAAGCTGCCTGCGGCAAGGCAGGACACAGGACGAGAGCAGTGTCCCCACAGAGGTGACCTGCATGCCCTGCATCTGACACAACCCTGCCCCAGCACAGCACCGTGCTGCCACAGGCTTTTACAGGTAGGTCAAAGCCATGTGTGTGCAGCCAGAGGGAGAATGCAGGGATCATATTTCTGCATTTTTTAAAGTAGCTGCAACCTGGCACCACCCCTCAAAATGGAGAACTGTCAACATGCCTACTGTTTCTATTCCCTAAAAACTCATGGGTTTCTGTCTGTCTCCAAGCATAAAAAGGTATCAAAGAGGAAAACCTGGGCTAAGTGATAAAACTATGCCTATGTTTTAAGCAATATTTTTTTTTCTCTGTCACTTGCACTTTTATGGTCCTCATGATAAATTTCCAGACAAACTTTAGGTACGCAAGCGATGTGATCTAGCTGAACACAAGGAACAAGACTATGAGCTGAGATTTAGAATATCATCTGTGTTTTTCAAGAATGATAGATGAATTTAAATCCTGTTTGACTCACCAGCTCTTTCCTCTTTCTAGCCAGTTCAGGGTAAACCCAGATAAATATATACTGCTTTCATTTTTAGAATGTTTTGCTTTGCTGGTGTGACAGCCTGGGTCCATGGCTCATTTGCAGAGCCTACCAGAAAGGCCACCTCACACCATGAGACTAATTTCCAGAAGCTGAATACATGTGGGTTTGAAGCTCGGTTAGCTTGCACCACTGATGACAACTAAAATGTGTGAAGAATCCTTTGACTCTTAAAAAGCTCATATAGATACAGTCATACTGATTTGGTCTTGAATATTGCCTGCTGTTTTGATTCATTTGGTGGTTTTTTTTCCCAGCTGAGCAAATCCCTTCTGTATGATGCCACGAGAGGAAGATGCGCTCAGCCCTGGGTGCAACCCTGAGTTTCCCAGTGCAGCCAGTACTGGCCAAGGTGACACTGATAATCTCTCGGTAGTTTACTTTCACAGCTTCATTTGGAGGCTCACTGTAATTTGAAATCATCATCATCAAATCAAACCAGTAATGGGTAATAATGATGCAAACACCCTTGCTGCCCCATGGGCAGGTGTTGCCAAGCTGGCTGAGGGTACCCAACAAAACTATTGCAGGTGGGTTTTCCACACACCCCAGAGCAGCTTTGCCTGCCAAAGGGGTAATCACAGAATCAGGTTAATTAAGAAAGGGCACAAGTGACATAAAACCTCAGAGGAATTGCAGAGGCTAATTGAAAAAGCTCTGTATTGTAAACACACCTACAACTGATTAAAATGAGTTGTAAAACAAAAATAGAGGGTTATCAAAACAAAGCCAACATTAATTCTTTCAGCAGTAACTGATTGGGGCAGCAAACATGAGACATTCAAATAAAAAGTGTCTGTTTGAGCAAATGAAAAGAAATAGAACCTATGAATAAGAGTTCTCCAAAACAATACAGAAATGCTAGGCAACTATAATTTTTTATTTTTATTCTAGTGACCAGCATGGTCACTAGACACCTTGAAAAAGATCTAAACAGAAATAAAATAAACCACCTTCTGTTGACAGCACACAGACTGCTAGTACTCCAGAAATGAATGATAACCTAACCCTTAGAGATCAATAGAAAGAAGCCAAGAATTTCTAAATGAGTTTTTCACTCCTCCTTAGCAAAAATCAGAAGAAAGATCATAGCAGGTTAATTCTAATTTAGCAAACTACTTTTGAGAAACTTGGCATGAGGAACTGAGCCAGAAGGAAAAACATCTAACAGAAAAGACAATTATATAAAAAAATCCAATTATCACAATTAGCTAGTTATACTGATTGGCCTATTATAAAGTTTTCAGTGCAGAGCTGTATTTCCAGGGGAGGTGGATGTGAGACTATGTAGGAGTGCTGAAAATTATTTCATGGGTTAGATTTTTGTAATGAGGTAAACAACACACAATTACACAGCGTTGCATATTGGGTTATTCTTCTGGGACTAATCTGGCTCTCATGACAGCAGTGGCAGTTTGATTAAACCTCTAAAAGAGAAGCACATAGCTGCATTTATACTCTTCCTTTCAATTAAGAACAAAACAAATCCTAGTACTAGACCAGAGGAAGAACAATAAAAAAATAAATCTGTGATTACAACCCATAATCTTACATTTGGTCATAAAGATATCTTTTATTTTAGTTATAATTGCTATTAATTACCAGAATTCCCTATATCTCTTTTCTGTTCTCTTATTTTTTGCCTTCAAAGCATCCAAGTTATGCAAAAGAGTATGACCCTACAGGCTAACCACTTTGTAAAAGCCTGGAGGGGTTGGTTTTTTCCACTAGTTTTGGCACTGTGACCTCAAATTAAGCTGATTGTCCTGTGCAAAGCCAACCTTTCCCCATCTCTTACCCAGAACAGTACAGACAAAACAAATCTGAGGTTCTGAATGCTGAGAACTGAGTCTTAAACAGAAAATGTACAATTAAGACATTATGAACGTACAGCACACTGGTAATTTACTTCCTTTCACTACAGCTGGTATTTCTTGAATATATTATGCATGTGTCTTCCTCTCTCTTTTGTTTGCTTTGTTCTTTACCTGCAGAGCACATCTCTGCTGTTTAATGTGCTTCTAATAGGGCTTGCAGCTTTCTGCCACCTCCTTTTTGTTTGCCATGCAACCACATCACACTCCACTCAAACCTACAGTACGTGCCTTTTGCCATCTCCCATCCCTCTTTAGTACCTTGTTGAAGTAGAGAGAGGAGCCAGATGAGATGACCCCGCAGCCTTCTTCAGGCTTGACGATCTCTCCCCCAATAATCTCCTGCCACTCTGTCTTCAGGGAGTCTGGGTTCTCAAAATCAGACATGATGGTTGAAGAAAGGGGATTTTCAGGTTGACATTCGGTACCCCGAAACCCTAAGTCACACCTGGAAAGAAGCGTAAAAGTAAGAAGCTTTTAAAGACTTTATTTGACACAGACAATTAGTTAAGGTGGTGCAGTGACCTTTTAAAATTAGATGTGAAATAAAATCATTATTGGACTGGAATTTTGGAACATGGACACTAACTAGAACAGCTGGAAAATGGAAACCCCCCCTATATTTTATTTCTAAAAAAGATCCCTGTGGTGTCCCGAAAGTTTGAAGCTGGCAGACAGTAGTCTGTGCCCTTGGTATTGCACCCATTCTGACAGCAGCTTCCAAGCAGTGCTGAGCTAGTCCCTGGCACCCTTCTGACCCAGTGAAACAGCTCCAGCACTGAGCTCGTCCCTGGGGTCCTTGTGCAAAGGGCTGGAGAGGCCACCAGGACACCTGTAGCAGGGCAGCCCTGTGCCACTGAAAGCTCTTCCAACGCTTGGATCTGCCAAGGGGAAGGGTCCTTGGACAGATGTTGTGGAGCAACTGGCTGTTAATGTTGCTTGAATGGTCTAACCCCCCCATAGTACTACTTTTTAATGTTGATTCTAAAAATAAGAACAACAGCCAAGAAAAGAAAGTTATGGCAAATAATAGGATACCTGAAGTATCAAACCACTGCTAAGAGGGACTGACAAGGGATTTATACCTGCAAACACCGTGGTCGCACCAGCCGTGCCCGCTGCACATGTTGGGACACTGCTGTCCGATGTAGATGTTGTCCAAGGCCCACTCATCTTGGGCTGTGTAGTAGGACTGACTCCAGCGGAAACGTGTGGCACTGGACCTTTAAAGCAATAACAGTGCTTTACTTTGTGACTCTTTACAGAACTGTAGGCAAAAAAATATAAAATGTAACTAAAAAACCATAAAGTTGATAAACCAATCACAGCCCAGGCTGCAAAGGCTGGCACAACCAAAGACAGATCTTTGTAGATTAACTCTCTAGACAAGGCCACTTGCTGTACAGGACTATATAATGGACTTTCCAGTCACTGATGGCATTTCTACAGAAGTGTTACAGGGATTTTGAGCATTATTTTAAGGCAAGCCTCACAATGAATATTACTGGATTTGTATTGAGTGTTGTTCTGTGATGGATGCAAAACTAGAAAGGTGGATCTAGGGCATGACTTTGGTTTTTATATTTTTGGTCACAGTTAACAGGTCAGAAGTTGTGTAAACAGGTTTCTTCTGATATTTATTATTAAAAAAAATACTAAAGCTCCTGAATGTAAGCATTTCTCTCCCCCTTTTTTTTCCATACAACAATAGTTGATTGTTTTTTCTTGGATATGAACATTTCTTTTTGCCAGGATGCTTCTGAACTAGATGTAGCTCACATATTACTGGTGCCATTGAGATCACATGTTTTTGACAAAGATCCTGTTTCATAGCTTGTATTTTTTTTCCACACTTCAAATAGCTTGCTCCTGCACAACAACTCAAAATCTGTAACACCCAAGGTTTGTGGTGGGGAATCACTGAATTAAATTTCTTGTCTAACTAAACTCTGGATATTTGTAATATTCTTCAAGCATAAAACCTTGTTGTATTTTCTCCTTTCTAGTTAGTTGGTCTTCGACAGCTTATTTTCCTTTACTATAGTGAAGTCAACTAACCTTATCTATTAAAAAATTCCCACTGTTTTCCCTCTTGGAGATTGTGCAGTGTGACACTGAAATTTTCCATGGGATTGACTCCTGCTAGCCAAACCCAGCCTGACATCCACCACACTCAAAAACCAAGGCTGGAGAAGAAACTGAATCATGAGAAAAACAATTTTTGTCATCATCAAGCCTTTCCAAGCTGTCCTGCCAAACTGTGAACATCCAACAGGTTACAGATGTTGGCTAGTGGCCACTCCCAGATGGTGGATGAAGACACCCTCCACTCGATGTTTGTGCCAGAATGAGACTAAAAAAATATATTGCATGCGAAATGAAACAGAGATGGGAAATCGTTCGTGGTGGGGGCAATGTGGGCACTGAGGCTGGATCACAGAGCTGTGGAGGGGTAGGACAGCGAAAGCAAGGCTGACTGAGAATTATAAAATCAGATTTTGAATTGGGAAAGGCCTGTGTCTGGCCAAGGGCTGGCTGGGGGGAGCTGAGGATGAGAAGCAGGTGGTTTCTGTATGAAGCTTCTTTACTAGCTTGTTTCTGAGCCATATGGTTACGTTTTGATGGCACAGGATATAATGCTGTTACTCTAATTTAAGATAAAAAATCCCTTTCCCCACCCCCCATAATTTATGTGGAATAAGACTTATTAAAATGAGTACTGTAAAGGTGGCTGTGCCACCTGCTCACATGTAAGGAAGCAAAAAAACCAGGTAGAGCCAGCCTGGGGGGCTGAAGTGGACACTGTGCAGAGCAGTCAGCCATTCAGGTGGCCTTTCAATCACATACTAAAAGTTTAATACATGCATGGAGAAATGTTTAAAATACCAGTTTTGAATTGCTTTAAAAAAACAACTGAAGGTGCCCAAGGGCTTGATTTTTAATGGAAATGATCCTTGTTGTCTGTTCTAAGTATCTGTTTGATATCACAAATACTGTAAGCATTTTTACACCACACAGAGTTAATCTGCAGGGGCAGATATGCTGATTAAATAATCCCTCAGGATATAATGTATTGATGGGTTACATTAGAAGAGCTATGAATTATACATTAAAAGTGCACAATGCCAGTAATCTGCACACGAAGAGCTTCCTAGGCTTGTGTAGATACAGTAGTCAGTCAATATTCCCCACAATTATTTCCTGTTTATTTTTGGAGTGCTCTGAAGCCAGCACATCACCTCAGTGGTGAGGTTCATGCTCACTACAGAGTTTCAATGGTACCACAGAGAGCCCTGAAAGTGGTTGTAGGCTCTGGAAAGAGCCGTAACGACTGGTGCTAACTCCAGTGTGTGCTGAGGAAAATGACAATACTGATACCAAAGAATGGTATTAGAGCAAACACACACACCCATGAACTCCCAGCGCAATAAAATCGTGTCATGTTGTTTTCCCAAGTAACAGGAGGGAAAGCATTGTAGTTGGGCATCTCTGGTTTTCATCAGGGATGGTGTATGGGTAGAGGTGGCGTGTGAGACCCTGCAACCTAGACGTATTTACAGCAAAGTGGAGGAAATTTACAGTGTTACACACCATGGAATTTACATGGTGCCCAACAAATGGTGTGTCCCCTAAACACAGCTCCTGGTGCTGCATGGTGTGGCATTGATGGCATTGACTCTGCTGCTCACTGGATGCTGCCGGGTGCAAATGACCCTTCAGGGTGGCTTTGCAGCTGCACCATGGCTGGTTTTGGGGCACAAAGCTCACACCCAATCTACACAAACAGTGGGGAGAGCCCATCCCTGTGTAATGACAGAGAACAGCTCTGCCCACGGTAGCACCACACCTGAGGCCCCATCGAGAAGATCCCTGTGCAGCTCCACTTTGGAACTGTTCCCAGGGCTCAGCCTGCGCCGGGAGGCACAGAGCTCACACCAGGGCCCACAGCCCTTCCTGGGGCTTGTGTGGGTTTCACCTGACCAAGGTGTTTCTCTGGAGAGTCTCACTGTACCATTTCTGATGCAGGGGACTGCCCTGCCAGGTGCAGAACACAGGGCCACGCACTGCCAGGGCAGCTCCGTCTTCCTCCTCAGGTTCCTGGTGTTGGCTGCACGTCAAGCCAAGGCTGTGCTCGGCTCCACTTGTGACTTGAAAGTTCCCCCAGATAAATGCAGGGATTTCAGGAGGTTTGTTTCTACCATTTAAGGGGAGGAAAGGAGGAGGCTAATTACTGCCTGGAGATGAACGTGTGGCCGAAACAGAGGTGTGGCGGGGGATGGTCCCCGGGGAGCCACATCACAGCCGGCAGGGATTATTTTTATTTGTAGACAGAGAGCTTTCCCCTGGGTACAGCTTTGCCGCTGCGGGAATCCCGTGATTCCCGAACTGCTGCCAGGGGTCCCGCGGGAAGCGATGCCACCGTCACACAGGGCTGTGGGCAGCGAAAGCTGTCATAGATCCGGATTCCTCCCTGGGTGAGGGATAATGTGTTTTAGGCTGAATTGGCAATTGTGAAAGCGACGCCGCTGAAAAGCCAGTCCTGCTCACTGTTTTTGAAAGCTTTCCAAGGCTGCTCTGCACCTCAAGGTAACAATAGCTTAAGAGGATTATGCTGTTAAAAATGGTAATCAACAATTTAAAAAAACCCATGATAATTAAGAAAAGAGAATAAGGAGATGAGCGTCAGCTGCATTCTCAGTGATAAAATACTGGTTTTCTGGACAATCACCATTTGGACATCTATTGAAATGGGAATTGCATTGCAGCACTGAAGAGTTATGAAAGCATTTCTTACAAGTAAAATAAACCTCCCTAGTTCCTCATATTTTTTTTGTTTTGTTTGTTTGTTTGTTTGTGGTTTTTTTATGCTACTGGAAGGCAATGTGGCTTTCTGATGACATTATACCTAAGTCAGGTTGATGTCAAATAAAAGTCATTGTTGCTGTGTGACATTTTACATGAGCACAAGGAAATCATGTCCCAGAAGTACTGCAAGTGAAATGATGTTCTTTTGTGTTATAAAAATTTTCAGATATGTGAGTTAAAATAAAATCATTGCCTTCCCTCCTGATATTAAAAGCCCTAATGATCTAATGCAAATTTGTGGCTGATAAAATTATATTTGCTACCTTCTGAGTTACCATAATTACATTTACCCAATTATCCTGAAGCTCTCATTCAGTCATTAGGTGTTGATTTGTTTATGAAGTCAGCAACTGACAGCTGCTTGTATCTCATTAAGGCCTGTTCATATGTAAATGCCTCCCATAAAACTTAAATTAATTTTCATCAGTGTTAGAAATGTTCAGTTCAAGTACAATACAATTTCAGCGAGCAGGTGTGTACATTTCTTTTCTTCAGTACAAGTCTCACTCTTGCAGCAGATTTCCCAGTATCCCAAACCTCAGATAACACAGGGACATTGCAAGATCATGCTTGCCAGGTGCGGAACATCTACAGGTGTGCAGAAATACCAGCACACCCAGAAAGTTTTACAAGAGAAATAGGTGCTGTTACGGAACAATTTTCCAGCTGCATCACCACAGTGCCACAGCCTGACACTACCCGTGCACGCAAGGTGCAAACCTTCAGCTCAGAACTGTGCATGAAGGAATAAAAGCTTCATCAACTGTAGCAGGGCTGCACAGGTGGGTGAGGGCAATTGAGGCTACAAGGGGCCAGAGCAAGACTAATGAGTCATTCCTGAATCCTTGCTTAGGTGGTTTATTTCCCTGTGCAGTTAGCACAGGGCAGGGTGTGTACGTGGCAATCTTTGTCTTGAGGGGTTGAGACAAAAGGAAGGTCCCCAGAGCATCCTTGCTCTCACCCCAGTTTTGGGAAGGGCAGCACACCTGCTGCCTACCTCTACCCCTCTGCACTGTTCTTCCTGGCCATTACTAAGATTTGGCCCACGGGTAGTTGTTGCAAAGGAATTCAAGTGGGAAAGGGATAGGAGAGGGAGGGAGGACATCCCAAAGAAGAGCCCTATGGAGCATATTCGCTACCAGCCACCTGGTAGGATGCCCTTTGTGTGGCTGGGCTGGCAGTGAAGGGCACACATCAAGTGTTAACAGTAATGGCCAGGTTTCAGAGAGGCAGAAACTTGCTCTCTGCTGGTAAGTGTGCTTTAAAAATACATAAAAAATCCCCTCCCAATCTGAACCCGAAAGAACTACTGAGCCCTCAGCCTGCTCCTTGCCAGTGGAAAGGAGGGTTCAAAAGAGGGGAAAGTGGCTGAGATGCATCTGGTGTGCTGGATTGATTTTGGTAGGGAACACGTAGCCAATCGTCCTCTTCATCCCAATGAAGCCATAGCACAACATAACACAGAAAATGTGTTCTACGAAAAGTAAAGAAATGTTCAGTGGTGAACTGTACCTTAATTACAAACAAAACTCAGTAACAGATGGGAATCCCTTCAGATAAAAGATTGTTAAAAGAGTGTGAAATATTTATGATTTGTGCGCAGCATAAAACAGGAACCCGGCTATTACTTCATCATGACTTCTCCCCACAGTCTCCTAAATTAAAAAGAAATTATTTCCTTCTGTCACTTCATATGCTGAGAAAAATTAGTAGATCCTAAAGAAGAAAAGGCCCACAACATTGGAATTGCCATCAAATAGAGTGTATAATAATAACTTTGAGTACAGTATATATCTTATAAATAAATTTAAGAATAAGAGCCTGCTTTAGAGTGCAACCTGAAAAATAGTAGAAACTTTAAACTCTTAAGTGCCTATGTGAACCACAGATTTTGCAGCTGGTGGAACATAATGGCATGTAAGATTTAGTACATTATAATCTAACTACAAAGCACTTTTTCATAGACTTACTTGTGCTATTTGGTACTATCTGATGTGATATGTTTTAAGGATTTGGTATTTGCCCTTGATGTTTTGCCTGTACATAGGAAATTCTGAACATTTGCTGTATAGTAAAAATGACCAGTGTGTTGAAAGAAGGTATCACTGTGGTGTGATGGATGGAAATAGGTTGTGTGGAGGCTGTGGAGAGTGCAAAAAAATAATGATGAAGGATGGGGAAACACAATGATAACTTAATCTGAGCAAGCTCTCATTGCAATTGCTGTGATGGATTCAGGTCAAGCGTAAGCAAAATGTAACTCTAATTGGAATAATTAAATTCTCAAATGAAGGAAGCCCTGAAGATTATTGGGATTTATGACAACTTTTTATTTGTATATTATAATAAAGATTTAAAAATAAAAAATTAAAGAAACCATCTAGTTATTAAATAAAAAATTTAGAGCAGGCAAATAAAGTTTAACTAAAATAAGATGAATAGGGCAAGGCTGTGTGATAATTTTTGTTGCTGTTTTTGCAAAAGAGAATGTTATTTTTTAAGACATGCTATAAAAAGAACCAAAAGTTAAAAAATTCCCAGAAATGAATCATTAGTTATTGTTTATAGAAGGCTTTGGTCTGAAGATGTAAACAATGAGGAATGTGCAAAATAAAAACTAACAATCCAAATAAAGCCTTCCTCCAATGGGGCATTTATAGACAAGAACCACTATTTTTGAAAAGGTCTGAACTTTATTAGAAGAGTCAGAGTATGTATTAAAAACAATCCTAAACAATAGTTTCTACTGACTTCCCCAACATTTCACTCTCTAATTATGTAAGGAATGCATTTTTATGTTAAATACCTGCAACTGGGCCAGCCCTGGAACTGCACCTACTGGGTTGAGTCTGACCTAGAGAGAACTTGATCTTTGTCATAGGTCTTTAAAAGTAGATGAATTATCTACACCCCCCCCAAAAAAAAAAAAAAAAAAAAATTAAAGAGAAGAAATACATGCTCACCAAGTCTTCTGTGGTAAAAGAACAGTGATTCTCCTCCACTGAGTAAATTCGCTGGAGTGGTAAATACTTGCTGATGTGAACTCCTGACAGCTTGGCATGCTGGGAAGACATTCCTTAAAGTAAAACATTTCAAAACCAGATTTAATGTTAGGGAATAATCGGGAACAGAAAGAAAGGTTAAATATTCAGAGAAACGGGAGCTTGTCTGGGCCCAGATGCTGGAGTGAAAGATCCAGAAGCAGAAAATTCCTGGCATGATGCAGAGAAATTTCTCAGAAAACTGCTAGTACAGTTAAGATGGAAAAAAGCCATATGAGTGTTTAAAGAGTTAAGCATTAGGGATTAGTAATGTTTTGCTTTCCTCCATGAGGGTGTATAGCTAATATTATTTTTTTTTTTACTATTTTCACCCCAGCATCTAGCATGGACTATGAAGGAAGCCTACCAGACCACTATGGAAGAAACCTATGAAAGTGACCTCTAGACCTCCAGGACATTATACCAGTCATTTTAGAGACCTATTTGGAGACTAGCTTCTTACTGTTCTAACTGCCCTTCCTGCGTGACTCCATTTTTTAATGCTATAGTTCTTTCATTTACATTTACATTGCCAGAATAGCATCCAAAACTTCTGTGCTATGGTTTTGGTGATGTCCTGATAAAGTGCTTGAAAGTTATTACTAGCATGATCCTGTTCTAGCTATCCACTCAGAGAGTCCCTTTGGCCACTCACTGCCACAGCACAGCTTCTCCTGACCATCCCCCCATGTCCAAGAGTCTTTTGCTGTTCACTGCTGTGCTTACCCCCATGAGGGTATCAGGTAACGGGGGGGTCTTAGGGACAGGCACCTGCTTGTACAAGTAGCCCACTTTGACTGCTCTGAAACTAATAATAAAGCTCTGAAAGGAATAATAGAGCAGATTCTCTCCAGCAGCAATGGCAATTAGGAATATTTAGATAGTTAAATTATACACTAATAGTCATATATTAAATATGATCAAGGGCAGAATATATTATTTTACAGAGATATTTATTGCTCAAATATCTTAGAGTGTTAAATGAAGATCTGAGACCTTATTCTGTTTTGCTGGGTTTTTTTTAGTAGATTTTCTAAAGGCTTAATTTTCTTTCCAGCAATTTTCAAACAGTTTTCATTGATTCATCTCCCCTAAAAGATCTTACAAAACAGGGTCTGATCAGTGCTTGTGAAGCAAACAAAACTTTCAAACATTTTAATTAATTAGTGTTTTGTTTATTTGCCAGATTATGTCCTTGAAATATACTACAAATAGTCTTTTATCACAGCAACATGGATGGTGTGAGAAAAATGATTTCTCTGCAAGTTCTTCTCTCTGAACTCAGCTCCATTCAGCGAGGAAAGGAGCACTAAAATCTGAAGGGAACTGATCTTCCACTGATGGCAAGCACAAACTCCACTAGGAGTTATTCTTGGACACCATGATGATGCCATGTGTAAAAGACACTAACAGCATTTGAAATTCAGAATTTATAGCTTTCCTCTGAATTTAGTTTAAGGTGAGAAATCACTATTTAGCTCTGAAAAGTATAAAAACTCATTTATTGCCATTTCTCTATTCTGCTCACCAAAGTAAACGTGGGAAAACACAACATGGCAAAGGGTAACCAGCCAAAGCTCATAGAAGATGTGGAACTTGACATACAAATCCTGTGAGCCTGCAGAGCAGACAATGAAAACGCACTAGGACAAGTTCCTTGACACCCTCTGAACCCACTCAGAGGCAGCCAAAGGACCTTGGTTAGTTCACCCTGAGGCCAGGGAAAGTCCAGCTTTTGATCTAAGAGGGAAAACAAAAGCACAAATTATGGCCAAATGCGCTACTCACATTTGTGCTGAGACAGGGCTGAGCCACACGGGAAAATAGCAGCCAACACTGCTATTTGCACTTCCAGCAGAGTGGGGGAAACAGACGGTCATTATGGCCCTGGACTGTGTTTGAACCAGGGATGGGAGATGAAAGTCTCTACATTACAATCCCCTGAAGGAATGCGCTTTCCATTTATGAAATGGCTGCGCACAGGGGCAGAAAGAATTTCTGTCCATTTAAATTCCAGGAAACAGTACATGCATTTTGCTTAGAAAAACAAAGCAATAGCACAGGAAAGATCTCAGCCATTACCCTGTGGCTCTGCCTAACTATGCCCCAGCTCTTTTCTCAACCTTGATTCATTTCTGTCACAGTTTTGTATTTCAGGCTTTCAGATACCTTTCTTCCAAGTATTATGAAGAACAGTTAAGGTACCTCTAATAGTAATTTTGACTGATTCCAACTGAGAATTTCTTTATTGAAAAGTGATAAAGGAAAAAACATCTTTCTCTGTTCATTGCGAGAAGTGTTATTTCAGATGATCTTTGTATAAGAAGAGTTTATGGAAGACAAAGTCCTCCCTGCCAGCCTCACCTCCTGAACAAGATGCCATGTGAGGCCATGGTTGGTGGAGTACTCCAGTTTCACCTGGTTGTCCATATGTGGGGTGAACGCCTCCCCGCAGCCCATCACCAAGTTGAACTGTATCATGTACGAAGCTCCAATCTGCATAGACTGCGTCTCCACGTAGCGCATGCTAGAAGCTAACTTTGAGTCTCCTGTAAAACTGAGAGATGTAAGGAAAGAGTCAGGATCTTCCCCAGAATATTTCAGAAAGGAACATTGTGAATGGTTCTGAGTTAAATATGGTGATGCTTCTGCCTTTGCTTTGTAGATTGGCACATGGGATGAGACCAGGCACAGAAGAATCTGTTGGTACTTCTGCAAATTACCAGCAGGGCATTGATAAATCCCAGAATGAGAAACACTGAATTATTCTGTTAGTTCTTACTATATGCTCTTTGTATTAAGGATCAAGTTAGAATCAAGAAAGGGCAACGTAAGTTAAAAACAGCACAAAGAAAGTTCATTCCCCAGGAGTGTCCATTGCCTAAGGTCATGGCACAGTAAGAATTGTAATTTCATTCCAATACTGGACAGTAAAGATACACTGCATCTTGTTTAAAATATTCTTACTACATAGGCTTTTCATTCTATTGATTTTCAAGTGATCCTATATGCGATGCATTCCCTGACTTGTCTGTGTTTCAGAATTGATATCTTCAATCCTCAGGTTCTTTTCTGTAGGAGGTACTGATATAAGAGTTATATTATCCAGTGGATTGGAGAACAATAGAAATGTTTGGAATACACATACACATATATATGTTATAAGGTACCCAGTTATCACACACACAGTAACGCAGTATATAGTCTGAAATTACAATGTTATTTCATTTTAAAGGCAGTGTTTTCTTCTATGCCCTTCTATGCACAAGAAAAACAAACAACCAAAATCAAAACCCCAAACGCAAGAGAGGTATAAGAAGGAAGTAATAATAACTTAAATTTTTAATCTGGCACACTAGCCTTTAAACCAGTATTTTAATGAAAGTTCACTTAGAATGAAAATTGCCTCCCTCTCCTTACTTTGAGATGTTTACTTAGTGTCTTCAGAAGTACTGTCATCCTTTAAGCTTCAGAATTTCCTAAGACTATTCTTAAATGTGAACAATTCAGGATAGAGATTGGATCTTTATAAAGAAAATCACTGCAAATCATCATGCAAAAATGAAAAGGCTAAATTCAGAACAGTGGTGATGAAGAGAATAATCTAGTTCAGAGTTGCTCTTATGACTGAATAAGCTAAAGTTTATCTCCTTAAATAAGAAATCCTAATCTTTAAATACAGTACAATAGAACATATTAGCTTCTACTCCTGTAAAATTCAAGGTCATGGCAAAGTGAGTGTGAGGATAAGTCAGAGTCACTTAGCACTCTTTTAAATTAATTCACTGACCCACACCATTTTCTATAGAGTCCTTTCCAGAGAGAGCACTTAAGCCATAAATGTCAGCAACCTGCCTTAAAGCTTTAGAAGAAACTGCTGAAAGCCGACATTAGTTTTGTCATTATCAAATTGCTGTTACTTGGAACAAGTTGAGATGCAGGCTGCTTTCTACTCTCTGACCTTACTCTCTGTGACTTCATTTCCTAAAGGATGGTCGAACTCATGACACCATATGAAACTACCCAGTCTTTGTGGATCAGCACCCTGAACTGTGGGTGGACACTCCCTTCACTGCTAGGGCACTGTCATGGACAACTGGACCAGAAGGCAGTGAGATGTCTTGGAAAACTGTATCTGAACTGCTTGCTCTTTCAGTTGATTTGGTAGTGTTTCTCTTCTCAAAGGGAAGGATAATTTAAAGTTGAGCAGAGGATATAATGTACACTCATCAGCAGTCCAGCTGACAACCTGTGGTTTCTGGCTTCATGGTTAGAACTGATTGCATCTCAAAAGAATTTGTGTGGATAATGCCTGAATTTATTTTTCTTCCAAACTTTATCTTGTACTTTTCAAAACTACAAAGACCAACAAATTTAAAATTTAAAGCTGATTTGGTCTGACATGGTTTTAATTTCTGCAAAGCAGCCTGAAATTTCATGGCTTATGTGGGAAAACAGAGTTTTACTGAAGCCCGCTTGGGAAATCTGTGCCAAAACAACCAGGCTCTTCAGGTATCAGTCAGGCAGGCATGTGCAGTTTAATCCGATGAAAGTTATATGTAGCAATGCTTTGGAAAATGATTTGGCATTGCACAATAAACCTTGCCACAACACAGTTACCTAAAGCTCATGTGAACAGAGTAAAGGAGTTGAAACTAAACAGTTTGATGAAACATCTGTCCAGAAGCTGTCTTCCCAAAGTAATAGAAGAGAAGTGAAGGACTGGTACTCAGAATAGCTGCAAAGAATTAAATGCTAAATTTTTCCCTTGTCTTCACAAAAATTCCCTCTATTCAATATTACTAGTGTAAAATGAGAAAAACCCCTTAAACTCAAATCTTTTCTTTCTGGTGGCATTCAGGTCATTATTAAAACATTTTAAGTGTAGTATTCATTTTAATTTAATAACTTAGCTGCTGGGTATTGTACATAGTATACTAAATAAGCATGGTTAAAAAGTCAAATCAGCGCTTTAAAAAGGATATTAAAGAAATGTAAAAAAGGAAGCTAGTGTTGAGATGAAGACATTCTGTGATACTCTATAAGAAGCTCTTTTAAGGGGAGGAAGTTACGTTATGGCTTTACAAAGTCCTTTATCAGGACAAATTGCCTCCAGCTGAACATAAGTAGCATTAAAGGTAGGGGCTCCACCTTACTTGCCACTTCTTTGCTCTCCAGATCTCTCATGTACATGGTTAGGGGTATGCCCTTCTCCTGGAATACCAAATATTTTCTTTGTTCCAGGAGCCACACAGCTGGAATACATTTCAAGATTTTGTAAAAGATGAAGTAATGTCCCTGGCGTAACAATAATTAACTAAAAAATCTTCCGAAACGAGAATGCAGAGGCTTCATTTTTGTATAAATATGTTGCTGTGAGTTGGTTTCTGGCACGTATATAATTAGACCTGCAGAGGCACAGGAACACAATACCCATAGGTGCCCTCAGAACAATCACTCTCCCCTCCAAGCACTGCCAGCTAATTGGTACTTCTGGGAATGGTATCACAGTCAATGTCAGCCAACCTGCATTGCTCTAAACTGCTCTGAGATCCCCAGGGTTACCATATTTTCAAGGCCGGTACTTTTAGGAATACTGAAAAGCCACAGGGATGCTTGTTTTATAAAGCTGCATTGACCAAAAATATTGACATGTTGGCCAAATACTTGCACCAGCCTGAGCTTTGCGTCCATCAAAGTCAGGAGATATTTGTGTCTTTTTGCATCACATCATACCTACTTTGCTAAATAATTCCTAAATGTATTAACTTAATTAACATAGTTAAGTTGATTACCTGAAACTTTCTGCTTATTACAGAGTAACAATTAATCTAAAAGACAAAACATTTTAAACACAAGTAAACTATCAAGCTGATGTAGGGCCACTGTATTACCTTGATACATAAAGATAGTTCATGACATGGCAGGTTTACAGTCCTCCCCCAGACTTCTCCAGGGACAGTGGGACACCCTATTCTTCAATACATTGAGTTAAATCATAATGTCATAATCTGACTGAAGACATTTATTTACATAAAGCTATTTTATTCATGTCCTGATGAATATATATATATGTATATATAAAGTGTTAGCATCCTTATCAATACTTAAATGCATTTCAGCAAGTGGCTCTAAACACTCTGTAACACTCCAGAAGCATTTGGTTCAGAACCTTGCTGGAATATGAGCATTTTGGGGAAGTGATGAATTAACATCATCAAACACTTCATTTTAAAAGTGTTCTGGAGTTCTTTCAGTACAACCAATATGCTTGCTGTAGTAAAGTCCAAGATCCAATCTGAAACCAAATGTTGACAATGATGATCAAATAAAGTGACTGTTCTGGACACAGGCCATTAAAAGCACTCAAAAACCACCTTTGCTCAAAACATCTGTGTATCAACAAACCTCTCCTATTTTAAATGAAGCCAGATATGGAAAAGAATGACCTGCCTGTTAAAGACAAAACCACCAAAACCCTCTCCTCAGTTTTCTCCAATTTTAAGGATAAATGTTTCAGGTTTACAGATTCTGAAGCTGAAATGGAGGCCTAATAGACAATTAAAGGCAATTCAGCGAAAATGGGCCTGGGGATGACACCCTGTAAAATGATTTATAGCATATTTCCCGTACTTGTACTAATGAAAAAGCTGTTGTCAGACTTTTCTCAAGAGGATGGTGTCAGTGCTACTGCGTGCTCTGCTCACAGAAACTCATGAGTTAGAAAATGAGAACCAAATGGACTCACAGCTGGGAAAAACCAGCAATAATTAATTTAACTAGCAACCATTTGTAGAGAATTTCTGTAAGTTCAAAAATTTCCCTTGAGAGAAACAAGGTCAGCGAAGGATAGAGTTCATGTCTTCCAGCGATAATGAAAAATACTTATATATAAACAGTAAGGCAATATTGCAAAGGCTTTGATTCTTTATTTGATGCATGGAAAGTTCAATATTTCTACTATGCCTGAGCACTACAGATCTTAGTCAATAAATGGGAGGGAGAATTTAGCTCAGTGTTTATTATTTTGATTCCGATTTACATTCATAAGAGGAAAATAGAGTAACCTCTGCTATATTAAATAACCTACCCTCCTCCCCAGGATAAGCTGGTCTTAAAAGAAGAGAGGCAAAACAATGTCATTAAAGGGCTTTCATTCCAACTCTTTGATGAGAAAGATGCAAACAGTTTGAGCCCTAACATGTTGTTTCATTTTAATGAGCAGCGAGTACCTTCCTTGTCCTTATTAAAGTGGTTAATGGTGCTTCTACTGCCTCATTATCAGCGCTAGAACACATTCGATGTTGTTCCTACTGCTAAGCCAACTCCTTTTAGTTTGACAGATGATCAGAAAGTCAAATCAGATTGCTCAGAGATACTTGCTAATAAAATTCCAACAGTGTTTCTCTGAGTGTCCACGGGGACACTAAAATTATTTATATTTTCTTGAGGTTTTCTATAATTACTGTGATTGTACTTTCTCCAAAGAAATATATCTATGCCAATTTAAACAAGACTGGGTTTATAGGTTGATCAAACTAGCATGAAACTGTTATTTGGTTTTAATCAAAACACAGATTTTAAATTGAGCTTCCTTTGTATTAATTCCAAATGTTACACTGGTGTGTTCCAGAATTTTATTTTTGTGAAGCATGTTAATGTTTTACTAAAAATGCAAATTTTTATGCAATACTAACAGATTTTTTTTTCTTTGTTTTTCACTTCTTTTACTTTTCTTGCCTTTATTTTCTTTGGGGCAGGTGATGTTTCCTTGCTTTTGTTTCTAAATACAAAGCACATATTAGGCCTAATTACAATATGTCATAACACTGATCACAGTGTAAATGACTAAATGGATATAATACCAGACAGAATAATTACAAGTGGCTAATGTTATTCTGCCCACATTTTGCAGCCTTTCCTATCTGGATTGTAATCTAATGGCTATATGCATAGATCTGCACATCACTTAGAAAATATTAAGAATCTGTACTTAAGAGATAATTTCATTACCTGCATACCTGTGTTAACCTGACTGGATTTTAAGTGAAGATAATGAAAAATTTACAATTTTTTTTTTCTATTAGAATATTCTTTATTTTGTGGGGAAAGAATGCTAAATTCAGTGTTCCCAGCAAACATTAAGTCTGTGCAATGGGGTGTAAAAGCTAACCGCTAATTGCAATCAGATTAGCAACTGTATTTTTGTCCATAATATGAACATGAGAAAAAATTACCCTGCATAGCTACCAGAATGACTCGTTTGCAGCAGTTACTTGATCCTTAGCAGGATGAATAGATAAGGAAAACAAAGGTAGAACATAAAAGAGTACGGGTTTCTCACCAAAGAGTCCAGTCATGTCCACAGTGAGGTTGAACATTTCCCAGGTAGAATCCCAGAGACTGTGTGACCTCAACTAGGTTGGTGAAGTCTAGACTGATGCTGTTGAAAAGCACAGAGGTCATGATAATTTCATCGATTGCCCACACGTCTTCGCCTTGAGAAGAGTGATACGGTTGCCACCATCTGAACTGAATGCCAATCTGTCTTGCATCTTCAGGCAGCTCCACTGAAATTATTCTGGAAAACAAAAAACAATTATTATTGACAGCTTTGCCATTTGTAGTAATTCCATGGAGTTGTGTTTTATGGTAATTTTTTTTCGTAATGATCCTAAAAATCATAGGTTAGATTGAGCCCCCAAATACTGTAGCATCTACTGTTACAGCTGCTACCAATGACAGGGACAGGGGAATCAGTACCCTTTGTAATCAATGTATTTACTGAAAAACAGACATGTGCAAAGGCCACCAAAAACAGTTGCTACCAATTTTGTAAATTTTGCTGCTACTGTGGAGCTCTCTGTAAACTTAGAGGTGCAAATTAGGAAAGGAATGATCAACTGGCGAGGACTTTAGAATTCCAGCTCCACTTTCTCAGATTCAGTGGCTTTTATCCTGATCTGAAGACATTCATCTTCTAAACATCTGTGCTAGTTCCTGCACAGCATTGATATCATGACCATGGTACTCTTGTCCTAGAAGAACCCGTTCCTGTAAACGGCCACATTCAGATGGAAAAGGTTCATCTTGTCAGACAGTGTGATTATGTATAGTCTTTTATGGCAGACACTTTTCTTTTGTAGCTGCATAGAGCTGCAACTGGAGGTGAGTCCCAGGTGCTTCTGGTATGCAAGGTCATTTAATTTGTCATGGCAGCTATGTCAACAAACCTAGAATTGACAAACTGCAAAGAAAATTAAGAGTAATATCTAATTTCCAAGAGCAATTATCATAACACTGCAGCAGGGAGCATGCATTAATTGCCACAGCAAAGATACCTTCTTGAGGGCTTCATAAATCACTAGAACCACGGCACCCCACACAGCCATGTCAACTGCGAGATAGACTGGCAACAGGGACATTTATCTCCATTGAGGTACAATTACTTGCTGGCAAAGGGGTTTTCGGCAAGCTCATCATGTAGCTGATATTTTTCTTTCTCTCTTAGAGGAAATGTGGACAAAAGGATACATCATGTAAACTGGAAGCATCTTTTTTATTGTTTAGCACCAAATTTTTCAGACTTAAGGCTTTATAAGCTGCCTGTTGCAATGTTTTATTCTCTGCACACACAAGAGTCCCGTGCCTGTGGTGCTCTTAGTGCAAAACCACACTTTTACAAGGGACTTGCTACACTGTCCTTGTAAAGAGTAAACCTAAAATACTGTTATTTAATGTTACATTGATTTTAAAAAAGAATATGTAATCCATTAACCAGAAAAAAATCAAGCGGCTTGGCCAAATAGTTGAGAAGTGCTCAAAAAGTCTTCCCTGGAATTTCTGGGAGCTTTCTGCTCTCCGTAGGCTGGAGAGAGCAGTGTCTAGGGACAGCCAGAGGTGACAGCTGCTGTGTCCCTGCGGCATGGAACCAGCACTGTACACACTTCTTATGTGTGTACAGACGGATACATTTCCTTTACACTCAAACACGCTTGAATGACTTCATACCCTTCTAGGAGAAAGACCCAGCTTCATTGCTCTCTGACATGAATAAACTACAAGGACTTCTTTTCTACCAAGGATTCTCTAATAAGAAGCAACTTGATGACCTTTTGGGTTAATTTTTAGAGGCACAAATGACACTAAATTGCTACTGATGATAAAAGGAACTAATGATTTTGTCATCCATGTGAACCTGAGGAAAGTGGGTACCCTGGCCAGGAGAAGCACTGTATCCAGTGGGTGCTGTGAAGCACTTGGCACTTGTGTGAGCTAATGCTCTGCTATAATCCTGGGCATCCTTCTCTGCTGCCTCTGATGCCTGCATCTTCCTTTCACTCTTAACTCTCGTAAGCTCACCCATGTGGACACTAATTCTCACTGACAGTAATATACAGAAAATCCTAAATCATGACATACACCACTGATACATGTATCAGGTGTTAAAATATTTAACACATGTTAAAATAAATTTCTCATCCCAGGGGATTAAACTAATGCAATTTAAAAAGGGAGGTGTAAACCATCAGGTATGGCACATATGTTAGTATGCAGGACCTGGCTTCATCTGCAGTTATAACAACTCCTATCTGGCTTTGATTTGTTGGAGATAGATGGAGAGGGAGGGGTATTCCTGCTAATGACTTTTCTGCTGCAGAGAAGAAAAGCGTGCCACAAACATTAGCAGCCACCATTAGATTTCTTAAAAACCAGCTGGGAGACCTTTGCTCTGATCTCATTCTTTCAAGCTATGTGCATACCTAATATTGAAAAGCCACCGCTGTTCTGCTCAGAAGAAAAATGCAGCTGTCAAATGTTAGCAGATTAAATGCACCTTTTCAGCAGAACATTACATGTGTAATTATTTTTTGTATGACTGAAGACTAATTAAATTCCTGGATACAGACTGATTGCCAAGTTTTGCAGCAGTTCATCTATGTTCCTAAAAATGCTGATATTTTCAGACAACATATTATAAAAAGGTGAAGCTTTCTTCATGTTCTTCATCATAATTATTGCCAGCATTACCTATCTACAGGTTTTTATGTCTGTCATTTTTTGTTCTACCCAGAGTGGACTATATATCTATCCCATGGCAAAACCTTTCTAACCTGTCTATGTTGTACTTAGCTCTTTGCCCTGTCAGAACAACTGAAATTGTTTTTTTTAGTTAACCTCAAAAAGCATAAAAGTCTATGGCATTTATATAATTTATTACATTTATATCTTAAACTTCATTAAAATCAGTCACCGGAATGAGTATTTTCCTTTTTGTTATAAAAATTTCATAGTGCTATATATTAAAAACCTTTAGGGAAATATAATCTCTACAGATATAATCTTGAGTGTAAGAATTAGGAACATGGCCATATAAAATATATTTGCATCTGTAATAAAGAAAAGAAAAAGAAAAAATTGAAGAAGACATATGTGTTCCCATTTGCAGCATCTTTCCTTTGGAAACATTTAAAACTCCAGAAACTGAAGTACACAAAACACTTCTACCCAATATAGTCACTTTTCTCAGATTTTTGAATATTTCTTATAGCTCCCAGGAAATATCTTTAATGTTACAGGTTTGTTCCCTTCAGAATATTCTCAATCGCACTTTGTATATTGCAGTTTTGTACTGAGTTATTGACAAGATTTGGAAATCTAATTTTTTTTTTTTTTAAAAAGGGAACTTACCTGAGCTCAATTAATATAAATAATGAAAGTTATGAGTAAATAAAATGACTTGCAGGCTTTGTACAGTCACACCCCTGGGGCTGACTCAGGTATTTTCCTTGAACTCAGTGGAAGGGTAGAGAAGTAGACATGGGTAATGTAAACCCAGGTCAAAGCCACCTTTGGGCAGGAGTGGACCTGCTGGAATGAGTCCTGTGATGCCCCTGTTATTTCTGTCTCTCCTGTGCCCCCTTGCAGAGCACCAACTTTAATTAGGGGCACTCTGTGAAGGTGGATGCTGCCAGGTTTGAGTGGGTTTGCACAGATTCCGCACAGATTGTTCCGAATTTTTGGTACAGGGTGTGCTCATGGAGATTTCTGATTTTGCACTGCTCTTAGAATTGGCGGATGGTCTCACAAATGTAGCAGTAAAGAATATCTTCTCTAAATACATGAGATACATTCCTCTCTAACTTGGCACTGAACATAGGTGCTGCTAGGTGAGATGAGATCTTTGTTTAACTTCTTTTTGATTTGCGCAATTCCCGGGCAGTCACCAGCAGGCCCTCCCAGGGCACTGAGCCCAACCCAGAGGTACAGCCATGAAGTCATGCAATGGCACAGGTACAGTTTCCCTGAAGACCTGGAGAGACCCTCACAGTCAGATTTTGTCTGAGGTGTCCTGTGCTGCCTGCAAACTTCTAATCCCACAGGATGGTATAGTGAAGGTATCTATGGCTTTAAAGCCACAAATAATTTATGTTAATTTTCCTTTACAAGTGAATGCTTCCATGGGAAGAGACATGCCCCTGTTTTCCACAAGTACATTTCTGTCCTTCATTCCGCACTGTCTCAGCTTGTTCTGTCGTATCGCCTGATGTCTAGAACAGCTGCAAAATTTTAAGGAATAGTAGTAAATTTCAGTGTGCAATAGAAACTCTTCACTCCACTCACTCTTGCACCATGTACTAAGTGTCTGAATTACAGTGACTACCAGCATAACTGCATGTACAGAACACTCCTTGCAATATTTATGCACATACCTTGGCTCGTGGTAGTTGAGATAAGAGTAGTGTTCCAGGAGTTTCCAAGTAATCCCGTTGTCATAGGAATAGTGCAGCAGTACCCCTTCTCCGGGCTGGTCAGGTGCTTTGCAGGTACTCAGCACTGACTTGCTGCCCAGGCGTAGAGTGAACTGCAGGAACCTGGATCAGAGGTACACAAATATTTGTAGGCTCTGATTTGCATACTGGTTTTTTGTTGGTTCGTTTTTGTTTTTTTTGTTTTTTTTTTTTTCCTTCCCGCCCCCCCCCCCCCCCCCATGTTATTTCCAGATCTTAATCTGGGCAAATTTTGATAAATATCAGTTATGGGGTTTTGTTCGTGTGATTTGTTTTTATTGTCAGGTAATGCAATGTGGCACATACAGTTAAAAAAATGCCAATCATTACAGCATTTAATTATTTATTAGGCACTGAAGGGGAGGGAGAGATAGTGAATGGATCTAATCAGCTGCCACAAGCTGTCAAATAAACACAATCTATAAATAATTAATTAACACTTGGCTTTGACACTCAGGTTTGATATTAACATTTCATATTTTCCATCCAAGCTGTATGATAACTCCCCTGCAGTCTGTTTTGGGCTCTGTTGTTTACAAAGCAGGAGGAAAAAAGGCAGGGCAATGAAATCGCCATTAAAACATGGAACTAGGAGTCTTTTAAAAGCTTTTTTCCCCTCTAAAACAATCAGCTTAATAATATAGAAGGTTGTAGCTGGAAGGGGAAGGGCTCCCCAGTTTCTTCTCTTCTTTCCCTCTCACCTGGACTGGGAGCTGTCAAGGAAGGAGGTGATAAGCTGGCGCCTCCCGTCCTTGTTGAAGACCAGGGCCTTGCCACTGGCCAGGACCCCGCAGCCAAAGCTGACCTCAGCCCCCCGGATGGAGTAAAAACTGTGGTAGGAGGAGAGGCGGGAGCTGGTGAAGCTCTCTGAGATGAACATGGGAAAGGTCTGTGATGCCATCTCACACGCTGGCCCAGAAAAGCCGGGGTCACACCTGTGGGTGAGGAAGATTGAAGAGCGTAACTAATGACCCATCTTTTGAAGCTGCTGATTGTCAAACCAACACAGTGGCTGCAGTTCTTCATGAACTGAAGGTGCCTACAAGGTCCCTCTCAAAATATAAGGCCCAAGAACCTCTCTGAACTTTACTTGGGTAAAGTGGTGCATAGTCAATGATTTCTTTTAGGTAGTACTTCCTCTTACAATTTAAAAAAAGCATAGTTATAAACACCCCACCAATCTACACATAACATGGTGCAGAAATATTTTTATTCATTTTTGGAACAAAAAACCTGCTGACATAATTTATAGTTGTTCATATGTAATATGATGAATTTGCTTTTGTCTACAGACTGTTAGTTGTGACTACAAGAAATTAAGTAACAAAGTAAAAAAATGCCACATGGGTCACACTCTTGTTAATACCTAAAAGTAGTTACACCAATATTTAGAATATGCTTACTGGTTTTGAATAAGCACCTTTTTACTTTTTAGGGTGGAAGCCTTTTAACATGCCAGACTACCTGAAAAAAAGTGGAGTGCTGATCTTCTGTCCTTGAGGTATGTTAGGTTATGGAGCATTAGAACTATTAAAAATGTGATTCTTTCCCAACATCTAATATAAAAGTGATACAATTCCAAACCACCTCTAAAACCAGTATAAAATATGCAACACTGACATGTCAGTGTTCTCTGTAGCCTATTTTAAAGTGAACTGGAAGTTAGATTCTCTAGCAAAAATAAAATAAAAAAAAGGTATTAAACATGCTGCTGCTTAGAAAGATTGATCTTTAGCTCTCCAGTGAGCTTTAGGCATTCTGGGGGCTATGCTAGTTTTATATTTAGTCATCTAAAAAAGCAAGGACTGAAATGAAAATCACTTCAGCTTTCACATCACTGAGTGAACTATGTGGCAGAAATTGAATACAAGTACTGAATTATAAAACTTACTTGCAGCCATTTCTAGTGCACTGTCCTCGACCTGAGCAGAATTTAAGGCAAGATGGACCAATATAAACTGCAAAGAACAGAAATCAGTTAAATGGAGGGTTATGCTATAAACAGAATATGATAAATACAAGAAAATATACAGTTATTGTATTTATCCTAATCCCATTACCTGGAAAAGGTCTACAAAAGGATAAAACATGTTTGACTGTGTCAAGGATAGCCTGGGATAATTTATTAATTAAACAGTAATGTCTATCTGAGGCTCAAGACACTACTGCTGTTTTAACTACTGTACCTGGTTTTCCTAGGTCTGTGAAATGAGATCAGATGATTTGCTAGGCACTGACTACTTTCTTGCTGTCCCTTCATCTTAGTTGTAATCTTAGAAGATGTAATCCAACATATATATATAAATATATATATAGGTACGTTCCAGTGACAGTCTTGTAGATTTTAAAAATGTTTCACTGTTTCTCTCATTGAAATCTACATACTTAACTTCACCGTACCTATAGAAATTGGAACCTGCCCTGATATGTCTTAAGTAACTATTAAATATAGTTAAATCTAAACTCTTGCACTGATTATTTTAAATGGAATAAAACTCCAAACCCTATGTGCTCAAAAATACACTAGACTTATTTTACTCCTTTACTTTATCTTCCTCCAATGGCTCCTAATCAACAATGTAGATATATTTTGAAAAATATGAATGCAGGATAAATGAACAAATCTCAGTATAATTCCTTGCATTACTATAAAGAAAAGCCATAACTTGTAGGCAGTATTATTTCAATACAATATGATTACAGACCTTAACCACGAATAGTGTCACTGTTTCTGCTGAAGGCTGCCTATTACTTGGAGTTATCCACTTGCGTTGTGACTTTTGGAATGAATAGCCACCAATTCTACAACAAGCAGTACTTATTCCCTTTCCTAGTTTTATGATTTTGCCCATCACAGTAGCATCATCTCTCCCTGGCAGATGCACGCTAAATCTCTGATAGCTACTCCCTATAACTCCTCATCAGATTCCATGTGATTTCTAGATTTTCTCACTTCTCAGGGTGCAAAAATTCTGTTCTGTCTGTTTGATTTATTTGTGTCTTTTGAGGTCTTTTTGAGGGGGTGGTAAAAGTAGAAGGGTTAAAGATGTAATGATGTCATTCAAAATGAGAAAACTTTATGGAAATTGGCATTTTCCCAGTGTTTCCAAAAGATGGCCAGCTTCCAGATTTCATTTAAAACTTAATTCACACAGGAAACAGTTGTGAAGCTAAAAGTCAGAGTGCTGAATCCTTGAAAATCGTCTTCTCTTCACGAATTTGGGTGGATTGCCAGTATTTGTGGCTTTTTCCCTACCATACAGCGTAAGGCTTGAGTGTCACAGTGTCTAACAAAGGAGGCATTCAAAACCTCAGAAATATATTAATCTTTATGACCTGATTCCTATATCGTGGTTTTGTATCTCAAATTCAGAGCGGGCACTTTTTAGGCAGAGGTTTGGTAAAACCTTTTTTTGACATGGTACATACTGGAGCCCACAGCATCCTTTGATGGAATTGCATTTTGTTCTACAAGCAAAGGTAGTGCAGATAAATTAATTGTCAGTGATCTTCAGGATCTTGTTTTGTCCTGTTGTAAAGAATTTGTATCCTTAGATTGATTTAATCTTCTCATTTCTGTAAACATCTCATGAGTGTCTGCAACACCTAAAGTCTACATTTTCATTGGTAGCAACTCATCTTTGCAGATACTCACAGATATTTTCTTATGTTTACACACCTACATTTGCCCTTAATTTCAATTTCTTTTTGATGTACATTTCCTCTCTAAAGACTAGCATTAATACTCTATCCAGAATATCAAGGTGGTGCTACTTCCCATTAATATGATTAAAAGAATAATAATTTTCATTACTTTTAGTGACAAGCTTTGCTTTGTGGCACTACCTTATCTGCTTCAAAGATTTTCTTTTCAAAACTTATGTTTTAAGAATTCTGCAAAATGTAACTATTTACCATTCCCAGGCTCCATATCAAACCTTATTGAGAATCACTACAAAATTTCACAGACTGTTGTACATCACTGTAAATCTCTAAATTACATATTTCACATACCTAACCAAACAAATTCCAGATGTAGTTTACTTAGTCCCAAATAATTTAAGGCTAACAAGCAAGATAAAAAAAATTGCACTTTTTCATAGTTAGCCCTTCTGATCATGCTTATTTCTGCATTCCATACATTCTATCCTGTGTTCCTAAATACTTTTTCAGTGCTTTAAAGTATTTTCTTTTAATTCTGGTCCTGGTTATCCCCTGCATTGTTTTATAAGTATATGGATCAATATAAGCTCCTCCCAATCTTTAAAAAAAGGTATGTGGAAAATAATTTCCTAAAAGAAGAACTGTTCCCTAAAACAGATGGTACTTTCCTCCAAAGATACTGGGAAAAATGTAAAAGTTTTGTCATTGTTTGGTAGCAGCATTGCTTGAAGATGGTCTTCTATTTCCAGAAGGAAAAATGTGTCCCAAATGCTGTACCTGCTGCTAAGGCTGGTACAGGACATGTTCTTAAGAGCCAGCATAGTATCTATTTATGTAAGTAGGACTAAGCAGACAGAGGAAATGTTATACTAAGTTCCTGTAAAGCATTCAATTAAAAAAAAGATAATCTGCTAGGCTATTGTCTTTTCAAATGGCAAAATCTCCCTCTAGCTCCAAAATGTACCTGTTACCAAGCGCAGATAAGCAGAAAAAGAATTTAACAAGCTGTAAATTCATTGACTCATGATTGTGGAAAATATGTTTACACAGAGCAGCATATTAAAAATTTACTCTTCTGATTCGTCGTGATCATGGATAAGAATACTAACTATTATCGATTGCCCACATATTTCCAAGGATTGGTCCTGTTTGTCTCCATCGAATCCTGGTGTCACTTGTTAATGCAGCATTGGGAAGGGGAATAGTTATTCGGTTCCACCTGAAATACATACAACACAGGCTCTAGCACTTTACACTGGTAGTTATTAAGCAACTGTATGTTTTGCAGATAAGTTTATGTATACTGGAAGCTTTGTGAGATGTTCTCATTTTAATATCTACTCAAATGAAGCATGAATTTATGAGAGCTTTAGAGAATGCAAATAAAAAAGAAGAACATGGCTCATGATATTTTCATAAAATATATGAATATTAATTATTAGCTTATAAAACCTAGCCATTTTTCCCCTGTTGGAATGCATGAAGTCAGCAAAGACCTTAACCTCCTTTGCTTCTCCATCACAATGAGTACCTCCTAAATTGCAACCTCTCAGTACGACTGAACTCTGTTTGGTGGAAACCCTGGGTGGCTAAGAAGTGATGCAGAGGATTTGGCCTGCTGTGGTCTGGGCTGTCATTATCCATGGGGGCTACACTTCCTACACACACCAGGGATAATGGTTCCTATGAAAACTGCACGGGAGTGGTGTGTGTGGGGGGGGAAGGGTCACCAGATCATAGCAATGCTTCAACTAGACTTTCTTCTCACAGTCATACCTGCTACTCTGAAGTGTCTGTGGAAGTTGGGATACAGATGGATAGACGTGGATTTTTTGCTATGCAGCAAGACGTCACAGTTTATTTATGAGGGAGAATGGTACAGAAGAGACTTCCTACTATGAGGGGCTGATAAAAGAAAGTGACATTAACAACCACCTCTATCTGCAGAAGTACAGAGGATGTGATCCACTGTAACCCAATATCGGGATTCCAAGTGAGTAAAGGTGCCTGAGGATGTAAACACAGCTTTGACTGATGTTTCCTCTGACTAAGAAAACTTTTGTGGCTTTAACAAGGTAAAAATTGTCTTCTCATTGCCAACATGCTGCCCACAGGTGGTTTTTTTTTTGTAATTTATCTTCAGCATCAAAAAAATAATATTATACCACAGAGGCAGCCCCATGCATTTCAAATTTAATTACTGGGCAGCCAGGAAGCCCAGAACACTCTTTCCTTGCTGTCCTCAGCTAGTCAAGAAAAGAAAGATGACATGGAGTTGTGTGCTTTGCTGCTTTCTTCTGTCACCTATAATTCACTTCTCTAATCTTGCAGAGTTTTGCAGAGAACACTCTCACCCGCTGTAATTTTCAGAGGCGTAGATGGTGCTGTGGGGGAGGTGAGGCCCAGCACATATCTCAGGCAAACACTCCGTGTGGAGCAGGGACCAGGAGCGACCATGGTTGGTTGAAAACTCCAAGCTGACACTTTGAAGGAGAAAAAGGAGAAAGACACCATGAGGCTACCTGGCATAGATCTCACCAGCACCAAGAAACCACCCAATCAGCTATTCCCAATAACTGATTAGGAAACATGAAATAATTCTAAGCGGACTTTGAATACAAAAAGTCCTGATAATACAAACATGAAACAAACCTGAGTGTTTAAAAACCTCAAGGGTAGCCTATAGACTGAGGATTGTCTAAACACACTCCTTATTTGGCCATTATCTAGCCAGTAGTTTTATGCTACTGCTGTTAAATGAGCTGACTTTACTTTTATATTTCAGAATCTAATATTTTCAAATAGGAGGAGAAAACTTGGATTAATCAGAGCTAGGCAGCATCATGTGAGCACAGGACAATTCTGAGTGCCAGCTGCTAAACATTACACCTGCAGAAGGTGGCAAAAAACCCATAGCTCTTCCTGCACCAGCTGGCTCTTTCCTGGTTAAAAACCCCCCTACGTTGTTTACAGCCTGCAAGTATAAGGAAATCCTTAGATGCCTTACATTCTGAAGACCTTGAAAAAGTAATATAGAAAGTGTTTGATTTATTACAGTTTTAGTATTTTACTGAATTACTCTTGTAATTTCCTCCATATAATTAGCTTGCAATATTGTGTTTTATTTTAAGTAATGCCAGTGAAACATTATAAAAATCACAATTCATCTCCTCAATATTAAATTATTGGATTCTGACTTTATTTTTAAATGGAAATTTGCTGACAATATTACTTTATTTAAATGTACCATCACTGTGATGTTATAAGTGTATTAAAACACTTTATGGAGGTTTTGACTAATTTATTTCAGATTTAACTGTAGTGATACCTTGGAGGGTCATATTTACTGCATATATTCAGTATGAGTCTCTCACATTCGCAGTAATGAAAGCATTATGAATAATGCTGTAGACCAGGAGATGTGAAATGCTGCAGTATTCGGGAAATACAAATGGGGAAATGGCGACCTCGTACTTCTTTTGTTATGAAGAAGGTCCCCTCTTCAGAAACAGTTTAATGGAGGCAGAATATTAATCTTTCGAAGTATATACCAATCTCCATCAGATAACTGTCTAAGACAGAGACTTTATATAACATGTTTACTGGCCAGGTGTCTTTACAGGCAAAGTTTTCACTTTTCATGTAGGAAAATGTTGCTGCCTTCACTTTGTATCAAATATAAGTGCAATGCCTTGATTTTTGCTGCTCCTTGAATTCTGTTTCCCTGCATGATGCTGGACCTGTCAGTGCTAATGCACCTCTTTCCAGTTGGAAGTAGATGCTATGGGACACGGATGTGAAAGCACTTACAGTCTCTAACTTTAAACTCTCAACTCTGGAAAATATAAAGTAACTTAATCCTATAAAATATCAAGATAAATATTCTCACATGTACATAAGGAAAGAGGGAAAGTGGGCAGTTTGGTTTTGGGTCCTCTATTTGAAGAAGGCTATTAAGAAACTTGAGAGCAAGATGTCCATGGCCTTGAGCTCCAAGCTAGGATGGGCTGAGGAGCTAGATTGGTCAGCCTGGCAAGGAGGGGTGAGCTACAGCATCCTGTGATGGTGCAGAGGGCACTCACAAGGAAATTGGAGTCAAATTCTCCTTGGCAGTGTCAGACACAGTAGAAAGGACAATGGCCATACAGACGTGGCTTCAGAGTTTTATACTGGACATTAGAAAACACTTTTTCACTTGAGCAGGTCACTCAGAGAGGTAGCACAGTATCCATCCCTTTAAGTCATGATAGGCAAAGCCATGTCTGACCTGGGCTGGTAACAATCCCATCTGCTGCAGCAGGTTTCATTAGAAAACATATGAAGATCCCTTCCAACAAACATTTCTATGATGCTATAAAACACAGAGCTGCAAATGACTCCCTTCTTTCACTTTCCCTCTCACTTCATGGAAAAATTCACACTGAATGTCCTGAAGAAGTGAAGCCAAAAAGAGTTCTGAAGCCAATCTACAGACAGTGAGCTCCTCACATTGATGGTCATTAAGATGAGGGCCATTTATCACCAGTCTTACAAGAACTACATATGCTTGTGGCATCAGTAATCTGAGAGGTCAGCAGGGCAGGTTTCTGCTGCTGCCTTTACACAGTGTTAAGAGGTAAATCTCATATTCCTTAGAAACTGAAGAAAAACTCACTCTGAAATCATGACCGTATTTCAAAATAGTGGACTAGTTTTGACCTGGAAAGCTATTTATTGGCTCTTCATTGCATGCTAGAGATATAAATTTGGCCCTGTGGAGATCAGAAGAAGCATTAGCTTTTGAGCAGCTTATATTTGTCATCATTAATGGGATCCTTTCTCAATGAAAAAAGATTTCCAAATCCCCATATAGATTTTATAAACCAAATTACACTAGAAAGCTGATAATCAAAAGGATGATCTCTCCAGTTGTACCTGTTACCAGGTTGATAAGTTCCACAACCCAAATTGATGGAAAACTGGATCATGTGAGTCACTGTGGAAGGGAGCACCGGAAGGACGTGGAAATAATCCACAGCCCAGACATTCCTGTTGTGGCCTTGGTGACTCTTTTGCTTCAGGCAAAACTTAGTTGCAGGAGTCTGCAGGTCCGGACTAATGACAACAGAGACCAAAGATGGAACCTTTAAAAGAAATTAAATAAGGCTTAGATAAATTAAAAAAGCTCACAAGGTACCATTTAAAATAAAAAAGCAACTTCAGCTGTGCTGACCCAAACATGTGCTATTCTCCCTCCTTGCTTCACTTTGTTAGCTCTTTAAAGCCACCTTTTTCTACACAAGATCCCAACTAAAATAATTTGCTTTTATGTGCATAGGTATTAACACTCTGGATACCAGTGCTACTTATCACCTTAGAGGGATCAGATTGTCTGGCTGTAAAGACACGGTAAAAAAAAATTGTCCCTTCTTTGTTCTGCAAAATGCTAGTTTGAGTTTTCACCTTTAGCTGGTAATAGAACATGATGCTTTTCCTGGAGCATTAAAGCTCACAGAAGCAAATGCGAGGTAGTGGCATGTGCAGTCTGAATACGTGAGAATGGAGTAACAGCAGGAGTTCACAGGCATATGTGGGAAGGATGTTATGTTGCTGAAATATATGAAAGCACCACTTTACAAAGTTTAGCCTTTGTCCTAAAGCAATGTAATTAGAACTTTATTATGTCAAAAGAGGATGTCAGCTTTAAAACTGCTTGTTTAAAAAAACCCTCCACAATGAATTCAGTGTAATTTCAGATCCTATCTCTCCCCAAGTTCCCCAATTAATTTTTTATTATTTTACAATTACAGCTTCCTTCGTTTACAAAAGTTCTACCCTGTCTTTCACACAGAAGCAGGCAAGGAGGGAAGCCACACACAATGAAACAATGCAAGTGACTCAACCAAACACAGGCCAAACCCTACTGTAAACATTTGGTTTCTGAATGCTAAGGTTACAGGAAAAATGCACACAGACCTGTGCTTGAAATCAGCTGCATCTTTACCACCAAATTTCAGTTACACTATGTAAGCATACTGCATTTCCAGCTCTAGCACATCCACATGTACATGTACTAAATACCAAATTTTGTCGTCTGTTTTACAGCAGCAGAATAAGGGGACCTCTGGGCTGGGTTACTCAGGATAGACGTGGCCTAAGTGCTTCCATGCTCTAGACAGGAAGGATCCTAACAGCAAGTTCAAGGTCTTCATAGTCCTGCCTCAGGGGGGTGGATGTGGTTGGAAGGCGGCTGCGCTGTCGGCAGAGGAGATGCTGCCCATGAGCAGGGTCAGCAGCCACCTCCCAGGGCTGAGCCCGTGCCCACATCACTGCAGACCCTCCCCCAGCCACTGACCCCACCCAGACTGAACCCCTCAGGGCACAGCTCCTGAGTACCCAACTCTGATCAGCAGGAGCTTGAGTGGAGGCAGGAATAATCATTTGTGAGGAGACATTATCACTGAAGTTTTCAGCTGATGACTGACAACTTTTGCCCATTGCTTGTTTCCTGTCACACCACTCCCAGCCAACACCGCAGTCCTGCTTGGGGTTGGAATAACCAGCAATAACTGCAGAGCTGTGCTGCAAAGGCACCCCATTGGTCCCAGATCTACACGGGATTTATGTGCTTGGAAAGGTTTGAGCGTCCCTGTGGAATTCAACACACAGTATTGAAAAGAGGGTGATATCTATCCCATCCACCTGCTTTTTTTATGATGATTCACCTTGTAAGCAGCGTAGGTCAGGGTATCAAGAGGTATATGTTCCCTCCTGCCTTCAGTCTTGGCATAAAGTGTGACATCATTTTCATGGGATTCTCCAGAATCACAAGTTCCCCCTGTACAAAACACATTTGAGAGAGAAAAAAATTAATTGAAGCCCTTGTTATTGGAAAGTGGAATCATATTATGCAGCCATAATTATGAAAATAATTACATTCAGATGTTATTTAACTTAGGATCTGAAACAAAAGAACACCAGCCCTAAAGACACAGTGTATAGGAATTATTTGATCAGATACACCATGCCAGAGATCAAGGGGGTTGACGATTATGAAAACCTCAACTACCTCTCCTAATCAGCTTATCAAAAAAAAAAATTAATAGAAAATGCTGTGCCCAAAGCAATACTTCTATCTGTGTGCTTTAAATCCTATTTACATAGAAATGCTCTGCTTTTTAGTTCTAATCAGTAAACTGTTATTTTGTACTCACACTTCATGCAGTCACACACATGGCATGTGACAATTTCTTAAATACTTCTCAGCTGATAATTTGGCAGCTGAGAACTTGTTCTAAGTAGGAGTAAGGAAGACTGCTGTGTACCTTATTTGTTGTGCCTCTCCTTCCACTGTCCAAACCACAGAGGGAGGAATGGAGAGAGGGATGCATGGATGGAGTCTATTGTACCATACAAAACATATGGCATGTTTGCCTCACTGGAATAGGGCCGCATTTGAAATACCTTCATAGCAGTGGAACCCAGAACACTCATTAACCTTCTCTGAGAGAATGGATTAATTGCCAAATTCAAGCATTTAGTTCTGCGTTATAGATACAAGATGGATATCATCACACTAGTGTTCTGGAAAAGAAATTTTTTTAAAACAATTCTTCTTTTTGAAACAGGAAACGTAATTTCTCTATTTCCTTAGTACACTGTGGGTACTGCAGGTACTAAAAAACCCTCAAAAACAAAATCAAAAACAGGATGAGGAAGAGTCTTTGAAAAGTCTGCAAAGTAGAAAGGTTGTGTATATTGGAACACTTTCTCTGCTTTTTTCACTACAGACAGCCAGTTCTTGTAATGGACTAGGCAGAGCAGTCCAGAAAACTAGATTAGATGTGCATCTTTGATGTATTTTATACTGTAATAAGGAACATCCATGTGTCCTTTCAAATCTCCTCACCTGAATGTTTAAACTATTATTTATTTATTTTAAAAGTACACACATAATACATTTTTCAAACAATATCCCACTATCCCCTGTGGCTGCATCTGGTGACAACTTTTCTCGTAAGTTCAGAAGGTTGACAATATTTCTTTCCTGTTTTTCTTGCAGGTGTTGTAATGCTTGGAAGAACTGGGAAAAAGCATCCTCTTTTTCCTGTGCTTTATTCGTCATTCATGTAACACAGAGGAGATGTGCAACAATTTAGGACAACAACATGAGTTCTTCCCCTCATTAAATAAAGTGTGTTTTTTCTTGTTGATACAGAAGGTTGCTTGTGGAGGTCACAAGTTTATTCTCTGCTTCCTCCTTTATTATTCTGTTATTCGCTTTTAAGCAAAAATCCTCACCTCCTCTAAGCATGGTGTTGAGAGAATAACCTCAGGCAACTTCCTCTGTGTGCAAAATAAAAGTTCTGGAAAAACACTGTGAGTGTTAGCTACCATATTTTTTGGGATTTTGGTCTGTTGCAACACCAAACTAGTGAAGTTGCACTGACAACAACAGCAGGGAGGGGAAGCGATAGGACAGGTTGGTTCTTGGCTGCTTTCATAGGCCTGGTAAATGATTGAGATTGGACTTTGCTCCAACAGGAAAGGTCCACCACAGCTGTCTCATGGTGAGCTTAATGAATTTTTCTAGCAAGAGTACTGACCACAACTCCTCTAACTATAAAGGGAGTTCAGACACTGATCTTACATGCACATACCTTCATGTAACTTCTGTATTAAACTATCTTAACCTGGACCTAAATGTTTACCTCAGCCAAAAAAATGGCTGGATAAATCCGTGGAAGAAAAGCCCACCAGGGCCTACTAAACCCAGAGTGCCCTGTCTGGTTCAAAAAGGGTTTCCATCTGCAAGTCAGTGTCATCTGGAAGAATGTTTTTGGGAGGCTTATTTTTATGCTCACCATGTTTGTCCACCTGTATATGGGCATATGGAAGGGTGGACTCTCCTCTGACCAACAGTGGGCAGTCTTACATCCTCATGGGCATCACAGTCACAAATCAGTGCTATCTTCTTTGAGGGAGTATTTAAAGCAGTTCCATGCTCACTGCACAACTTAAATCTCAAACGCTTCACATCTTGTATTACACTAGGAGTTTATACTCACCCATACTGAAATAAAATCTCAAGTTGCCATAACCTGTAGTGTCCATGTAGGGAGTACATATTTTTCTTTCCCCATCTCTGAGGAATACCATAGCTGAGCCAGATTCCAGTGTCCCACATTCAGTACCAATGACAGCTCCAAATATGTCCCACCTGCAGAGGTCAACAACAGGTGGAGAAAGTGCAGCAGCATGTTAATGATAAACTCACACAAAACATGTTCTAGGGGTTGATTTGTACATAGAAAAGCAGCTGTTTCTACTTTTATATAGGACAAAAAAATAGAGTGTTTCAAGTGTGATTCCTATGATGTTACTTACATATTCAATTTTAGCTTTTAAACTCAGTTGACTCAACTAAAGCAAAATTAATGTAATTATCTTAAAGAAATTAGCAGAAAAGCATGAATTAATGAAAAATGAGGCTTTTATGAATGCTATTACCAAACAGGTAGTGTTGTGGCATTCTATCACCTCATTATTTTTTCTGGCATTAAAATGCTTAAAATATAATTGCATTCTGCTTCTTTTTGCACAATATAAGGTTTATAGATCAGTGAAACTGGAAAAGGCACTTTTCCACCATATCTGCTATACAGATATTAAATACGTAGACAATAGCTGAAAATGCTCTCTTTTAATCTTTTTGAGCATTTAGGGTAACAGTTTTTAACTAACACATGAACAGAGTATGAAAAAAGACTGCTGTGTTTCTAATATGTGATGATATGATCTTTCTCAGTTTTTCTGTACAACATTTTATCTTATTTTTATTCAGTGATAATGAAAAGAGCTGTTGCAGAATTTTCCAATTAAATATTTTATGTTGAAAATACATTTTCATCATGAAAGCAATGGTTACTTCAAAACTCGGTTAAAATATTTTGAAATACTAGAAACTGTTGAAAATTTGTGCATTATTTTTGTATGATACATTATTATTATTCATATCAAACCTAATTAATTCATCATAAAGTATTTAAGTATTATACGGCTAGTAAAACAATTAAATTATTTAGAATTACTAAATCCTGATAATCCAATCATTCAACTATTCGGAATGATTCAGGAGAAATAAGAAAACAAGGAAGTTCAGAAACCTTTATGGGAAGTCAGAGCCTTTTCCTGTCTTCTTCCAGCAGAAACGATCTGTAGCAGTTATGTACCATATGACAATTTCAAAAACTGCCATTTTAAGAACTGAACAGGCTATTTATTAGTTTAAACATTCCAACTACTTCAAAATGCATTTCTTTAAAGCTGCCAGTTTCCCTACTGACCTAAGCTGTGACAGACCAGCAACATGTCTGTTTGGAAATCCTGCTTTAAAACTGTCAGTCATCGACACAGGAATTAGGGAGCTTAACATCACTGAAAAGCTTTATGATATAAGTATAAATATTTTAATGGAAGCACAGTTTAACCCTAATTCTGAGGTGCAGTTTTTTTAAAGGTAGTGTGCAATTTAATCAAAACACAATTTTTAAAATGGGTCTCCTGGGTTGAAGGTAAGTACAGAACTAAGCAGTTGTGCCTACTTTAACTTACACAACAAAATCTCACAATGCTCCATTGATCTTTTGTCTGCTCTATTTAACTCAATTAAAACACTCTCTGTAGTGACCCACAAAACAACTTGGGGTCATGAATGATGCAGATCATGGATGTTTCCAGGGATCCTCTCCTTTTAGGCAGCATCAGAAATGAAAACTAGAGAATTCTACCTCTTTAAAAAAAGCTGGCATTTTAATAGAAATATATCAACACACTGTCAGTAAGGATAAATAGAGAAGGATCCTGGGTCATGGCATGATTTAACATTTACATTTGTATTAATTTATCCATCACATGACTCTTGAATTTTTTCTCTATAGAACAGGTGATAGAAAAATATATGCAGCTAAACTAGACCAACAGGATGTGGAGGTCCAAAGCAGTAATACACCTGCTGGAGATAAAGCTGCCTGATGGGGAGATGTGTCCACTTTTAGGATGAGGCTCTAATTTATGCAATTAGAGAGAAGCAGAATGGCAGTGGAAATATGTGTGGTACTTACAACAGCAACCCTTCTCCATGTAGCCTCCTGCTTTAGGTGGTACGTGCCAAAAATACCGATCACTGCTTATTGAAAACAGTGATAAGCTCCTCTGCCCTCACCTCCATGAGTATTTGGTGCAGAGTAAAGTGGTGGTGACCCCTATACCTGAGCTTCCTTTTGCTCTCCCTTATGAGGGATGCTTTTGCCTTTCCTTTGAGAGCTGACAGGCTCCAGCTGACATGACAAAGCAGAGCCTGAGAACTTCCTGCAAGCTCTGTCTCAGGTATACAGTGCTCACTGTCTGAATATAGTTCAAATACCATCCAAAAATATTTCTCTAAGAAGGGAGAAATATTTCTCTGAGAAGGCTGAAATTCTCTAAGAAGGGATTTACATATTTGCTTTTATATTCAGGTCCCAAACCAAACCCCAGAGAAATGTTGAAAAGAGGGACAGTGGAGGTGACAATTTTATAAGATGGGGATGTAGTCCTTAGCATCACCTGAGTACTGTGTTTATCCATGGCTGCATGCAATTTAAATCTCTGTTCTTATAGAAGAACTGAAAGGAGGAAGTTTCTAATACAGAATAAAATTTGAAAAGAAAAAAAGGAAAAAGTTTTGAGGCTTCAGGCTGGCAGGCTTGGGGGCAGATCAGGACCTGGTTGCTGGGACACAGGATAAGAGAGTCAGATGCTGGCTGTGCCCTGCCTTGCTCCTGGCTAGGGAGCAGTGGCACCTGCGACTGGATCTAAGCATTGTATGATAGGGAAAGTGCAATATTCCTAATTCAGAAGAAATTGTGTATTTGCTAACCAGGGCTGCAAGTGGCCCAGCTTAGCTTAACTAAACACCTGGTCCAGCAGAGACAAGATCTATGGACAGGGCAGATGTCCACGGGCAACACTGCCATCCTGTTTTTTTTTTCAAGATTGAAAAGAGTCTGAGAACACATCTCAAAGGTATCACACATGGTCACATAACAAACAACACACACGTGCTCATTTTCTTCCCTTTGTCTGAAGCAGCACCTGCTGCCATGGCTGATTATTTGGACTGGGACAGAGTTCACAGTGAATATTTTTTCTGTAAGCCCCAAATAAACCACGTGTCCACAGGACACATTAGCATGTATTTCTTAAAAGATGCTCTTTACCTTCAGCACAGCACAGGCAGCATTTGAATCAGCTGCTAATGATCTGAAGTACTTTGTAGGTTAAAATCAACATTCAGTGGAGACCCATAAATTAACAGTGTATGTTTCTCATTGCCCTGGGGTTACAGCAACTAATGATTTTTTTTTTTTTAATAGAAAAGAATCAACACCTCATTGTTGCTTATTTTCTTTTTGTCAGAGTTTATACACTGAGGTATGTAAAATGATACTTCTTTATCAAGACACACATTTTTTAAAAGTTCACTAATGTTTTGGTAAGAGTAGCAATTTTTTTGTTCTAGATAGCTTTATTACTTTCAGTGCTGTTGCAGCCGTCCCTGGATATGACTTTACAGGGACCCTTTGAATCACAATGTATATATTCAAAAGAAAAATAGTAAATTATCAGCCAAATCCTCAGCTCTTGCAGAGCAGGCATGGCCATGCTCTTGGTGCTGCTAGATGGGAACAGACTGCTCCTTCATCTGTCCTGCCTTCACCTCCTCCTCCAGCACCTGCAGGTTTCTGCACAAGCAGGAGCTCTCTCATGGCAAAGCGAGGCTCACAGCAGTGATACAGAGGGCATGAAGTTCTCAAGGCGTTTGATTTCACATGGATGTGAGTTTGTTAACAACAGTCAGGTGTGAATGAAAAAAAAAAAACAGATCAACAACATGTACTTCTTTAGAATGGCTACATAATTCACAAGCATGACTTTTTTCATTAAACATTTCAGTGACAGGATGGTCTGGGGACAGACTGTTCCTTCTGGGCTTTCTGGACTCATTCCTTCCTAAAATTCACAGTATTTCTATTTACCCTACTGTCTGTTCATACAGTTTCCTCATCCCTGGAGTGATGCTGCACATCTGTGTAGGGCCCTGCACAGGTGGGGAACACTCACCCTTTAGGCTGGCTCTCAAACTCTTCTGTCCACTGCTCCTGGGCATCCTCCATGGAGAGGTCCACGTCCCGGGTTGTGGCAAAATTGAACTCGCTGCCTTCTGTCCCGTGGAAGTAGATGGAGTTCCCATCTGACTGGCAGCTATGCTGTGGGCAGAAGGAGCACACGGAAGGTGACGTTACATTGGGTCTGTAAGGTGACCTGTTCAGAGTGAGCTCTAGGCTACTGATGCCTGAAACCAAATAAAACATGGACAAACCCGCTACAGATCATGGTAATACTGTGCTTGCACTGAAAAGTGACACACCACACCTCTGGGTGTTTCTTTCTGGTTTAAAATATTGCCATTATGTCTGGTCCATGAGCAACTGTATATACAAATAGCTTCAGTAATATATCAAATATTGCTATGGGGGTTTTGTAGGCATAAGATTTTTGTGCTGTGAGACGTCAGATCCTCTGCCTTAATTTTTGCCAAAGAGGTATTTGCATTAAAAATTGCTATGCACTGCCATACAGTAAACTTTGGGCCTGAAGTGTACAAGTGAAAAGGCTATATTTGTCATATTTAATTCAAATAACATAACAATTAGCTCTAGAGGCAACTAGATCTTGTGATACAGCAATCCCAGAGGTCCCAAAACTGCTCCTAAACCCAATGTGTCTGCTTTTCCAATTTTTGCACATGCTACTTCAGCAGCATAAAATGAAGCAGTATCTCCCCCAAGATGCCCTGACTGCCAGGACTCTCCAGGAGTATTGGCCTGGGAGGAGCTGCCTGTAAGAAACACATGAGAGTTACAGTACAGATTTTCTTCTTCCCTCCATCCTAATTTTGTCTTCTTTTGTGACTGATAAAATCATAACAGTCTGCCAAATCTGTGGGGCTGAAACGGGTATTAGAAGCTTCTAAAGAAGATCCACCTGGCATTAATGTAAACTGACCACCTCACTTACTTCTTAAAAATGGAAGCTGATGTAAGAAAATACTAATTAGAAGATTTCTGCATTCTTACCGTATTTCAACATCTGAAAAAGAGATACAATAATGCCAAATTGCATTGACCTTTTCAGTATCATCTGTGCAGTGCCCTCTTGTCTCTGAACCCCTTGGTGATGTGCCAGGGGAAAATCTGACAGTCACCTCTTCTGCACTTAAAAAGGTCATGGCAGTGTCACGTAAGGGAATAATTAGATTTTTAACAAAGAGAAAGGTGGGGCAAGAAATGAAAACTGCCCAGTACACCATTATCTATAGGATTTTATAAGCAAAGCACAAACTAACATATTTTGTCATATTCTATAACCCTTCATTTATCAATGCAAGAAAGAGACATAATTGAAATTTTTTTACTGATTTTCAAGTATGGATTCCAATAACTTAGCAATTAATTTATACTGAGGAATGTATTTTGTGACTACATTTCTAGAGGTGCCTAAACATATTAAAAAAAAAAATCTGAGTACTTGAAGTCTGATTTACTGGTCTATACTTGAATGACAACAACTCTAGGTTTAGTAATGCAGAACTAAATATCACTTAAAGATATAACACACTGTAAAAATGTAAAGACTGTTTCAACTGCTAAAATAAACAAATTGCTGTTAGAATTTTTCTTTTGAAGAAAGGCCAAAGCAATAGAATGATCCTGAAGTGTTGATAATTTATCACAGAAATTAAATAGATTTTGTCACAAGTCTCCTTGCTCTGCTAATGCAGCATATACACAGTACATCACATATGCCACTGAAAAGGCAGAATAATTTACATATCAAGTATATTATAACTAGCAGAAATTAATGACACAGTTTTACATCTTCTCTTTGAAAAACAGCAGTTGTATTATGTAGTTATTTATAATTGACTGAGAAATTGCTTTTGTTTACTGATTTTACCCTTCACGCTCACAGGTATTGCTAACATCAGAATTTTAAGGATAATTTGTTTATTGTCCTTCTTGCTTGTCAGAATTTTCCTCATTTTCTGAACAGAGATGAGATATGCTTTATCTGTCAATCAATCCGTCACAAAAGTCCTATTATTTGCAGGCTGTCAAAAAAATACACTAAAAATTAATATCCAGGCTAAAATTTCATTCAAATTTATACAGAACTCTTCATCTCAGGAAACAAACAGACAAATAGACTACTGAGCTAGTTATTACAATTGCATCAAGCTTTGGAAAATCCTTTAGAAGTCTTATTTCTCAGCTGGTAAGTTATATGTAAGTATGTATTTGATAGTGGATATGTAATTAGTAAAAAAGCCATCTATTAATATAAACACTAATCAGATACAACCCCATTATCATTTAATATTTGTATGTCCTTCTGCTGTCTACCAGAATACTTACTGAAGTACACCTGATGAAGTTTTCATTTAGATTGTCAAGATAAATAAATGGGCAGTTTGGCAAAGGGTTAAGTAATTATTTATACAGTGGTGTATGATCAACACTTTATGAAAGCTCAAAATCATAATTTATTTAATTAGTTTTATGAAGCTATGTTTATGTTTTTTTACATAGCTACATAGTACCTATGAATATGTATTTTATGCATATTTTATGTGTTAATGAACTGCACAACGTATGGCTCAAATCACAATCTGCTCATGTTAGCTTTAACTCTCATGTGAAACAGCCACACAGAAGAAAAGTTCAGAGTGGGGTTTAACTCCCTCTGTCATTCTAAATACCCATGAAACCAGTAATAGAAGCTCATGACCTTTGAAGTTAATGACCTTTAAAGAAAGTAAGAAAAATGTTCAAAGGACAGGTTTTAAATGAGTTTTGAGGGTGGGCCATAATTTTCTTGTATGATTTTGCCCTAGTGCTGCCATTTGGGATCCTGGACACATTCCCATGGGAGAAGCAGATATGAATAAGCTTCATGAGCCGTGCTGTCCCAGCAAGGGCCAGGGCTCCTCTGCTCATGATCTTCTTCTCTCCCACCTGCCACCTTTCCCTCACATGTATAACCATCACCCTCAGTTCACTCTTAGCTTCCATGTTTTTAACTTTCCAAGCAGTCACTATCTGTCCCTGTTTTTACTGCTCCTTTTCTATCTAAACCTCAAAGAGCACTGAGTCAAATTTTCCAGGAGATGGTCCCTTGCCTCCAAGTACATTGTCAATCTGGTTCAACATCCAGGAGGCCGCTGACTGTGTTGGATTATTTTGCAGTTTTGTAATAGGGTTTGAAGAGATTAAAGACAGAATTGAAACCATCAGACTCATGGTCACTTTAGGTTCAACCCAAGATTTGAACTCAAGTCTTCAGAAACAAAGAACTAAAGTAAAATTTACAATTGTGTTGCTTCTTTCCCAAATTAAAGGCTTTGCCCTTGCAGCAGTGATCTGCATATTTCCAGTATTTAAGAACTGAATTTTACAAGTACTTATTTTGTCATTTTAAAGTGACAAAAAATGTGGAATGGACATGTAATGTGTTTGAAACTAATTGGATTAAGTTGTCCCTAAACTGGAGATACTGCAGACTATGTAGATGCAGAGTTCTCTTTTATGAATGCCAGATTAAATTTGTTCTCCATTTCATATTTTATTTACATTTAAATGATTTATAAGATAAGAACAAATTAACTTGCTGTGTAAATTATGTAACTGAAAAGGCCAGATGACGGCAACTTGTAGGATATTTCTCCTCATTACCATGGAAGTATCAGCTGTAGGTCCAAAACTAAAGCAGCATTCTATTTTTTTTAAAAAAAGATTAAAAGCATGTGGAACATTTAGTGTGTTGTGCAAATTAAAACACTGAAAAGTTAACTAGTTTGTAAGGAAAAATTAATTTAGAATATAAATTCTTTGACAAATCTGATAAACTTAATTTAGCAAAGTTTTCTCCTAAATCACCTACTAATAGAACATAAGACACTTGTAGGCACTTGAATGAAGCCACTTCACAAAAGTAGCTGTTTCCCATTGTTTGCAACTGGAATGGGACTATCAGGCTACCATAAGTAAACTGTTGTATTCCTAAATAAACAACCCTTGCCCATTGCCAAATGGAAAGAAGCCAAGTCCTGTTCAGGGACTGTGGTGATCCCAAGAGAAAAAAAGAACCAAATCCCAACAAATAGATTAATTTAATCTGGCACTAAAAATACTATTATTCACTAGCTGTAATTGTTAAGCTATTGCTCTGCAAGAATAGGGCAAAATGAAAATTGGCTGGATGTATTCCCATATCTCAACATTCTTGGATTTGCTTTCAATCTAATCTTCACTCTGAATTTGTTGTCTTTCTGTAGTTTGCTTACTGGATAGTTATGGCATCACTGCTTTATCCCCTTTTCCAAGGCCCTGCATGGTTTATCCATACCTGCCTCCACCATCTCCCATATGCACCACCTCACAGCTCACTTTTCCTTGACTGCCAATGCTTGTCACTATGTCTGCTGGTGAGACAGCCAGGCTTGCATGCACTTTCCCAATTTTGCCCACCAGGCTTGTCAAATTCCCCACATGATGTCTTTCAGACACTTCCTTAGTGCTCTCTTTAACAAGCCTTATCATTTGTTACACCAAAGAATGCACGGCTGACCAGGAGCAGCACTCTCCCCCCTTGCAATATTTCCTGTTACTCCTACATCTCCCCATCCCCAGCTTATGTCCTGTTTTATAAATTCATGGCAATTTCCTGGGACACAGGCTATCTTTTTGCTTTGCACCTCAAGAGGCAACAATGGTACATTCCTTGCTCAGGGCTCTTTGATGCCACAATGGTACCACTACCACAAAAATACATTTTCCTGCTAAAATTGCTGTTTTCTAGAAATATTTGTAGTTTATAAGTACAGTTCTTAGCCAAATTGTCTATGAGACCCAGCAAGTCTTATTAATTCAGGTGAGCTTTCTATTGTACATTATAAGGACATTAGCTAATAATTTGAAGATACAGAATATGGGAGAGAGAGCAATGCATGGTTTCAAAATCAAGCTTTCTCTCAGAGTCTGTCACATTCTGTATCCTGCTCTATACTCCTTATGTTTTTCATCTTCTACCCACAGCTATCATCCTTTTTTTTTGGGTAGGTGCTTTTAGGACAGCCTCTTGATCATCTGAGACGCAGAAGGGTTTAAATTAGGACTTCTCAAAACTATCGGTCAGCCAAAAGCACAACACTTAGACTTGGTGAAGCAGGCACTTTCCAACTGGACCTCTTTAAAGTTTCATAAGTTAATCTGACCAACTTTCTGTAGCATCTAAATGGTTTAAGGGCCCCAGGTAAGATCTAGGACCCTACATCATGCAGCGTGTCTGAACAATCCCCATATTTTTAAAGATATGCCCTTTCATGAGGGCATCACATAAGGAAACATCTGGTACCCTCAGTGTGACCTCTTGTCTATGAGGGACCTCTGGAGATCTCCAGTTAACCCTGAAATGTGAACTAGCACAAGCATCAACCAGATCAGCCTATGTCACAGTTGCAGCTAAGGACACAGCCCTGAAGATTTTTAGAAACTCAAAAGACAAATATTGGGAATGTAAACAGAAGCACTGAAATTCATCCAAGCCAGCTTCTGTCCCAGTTGTTCAAGTCAAACTTGTGAATCAATAAATACCTCTTGGCTTTACAATATGGGATTTCTTTACTTGGAGAGTGGAACAGAGGGCAACTAAATGATACAACTGTGCCATTCAGCAAAGCATCAACAGGAAACAGTAGTGTGAAATTCCTCAGTGTAACAGATTTTTGGCTGAGGTGTTGCATATCATCTTCCTGAGGTTCATTTCTGCACTTCCACAAGAATGTTGTTCACCTCTATGCCTTTAAAGTATCCACAGTCATCTTTACCATCATTTAATTAGGTTTTTATCAGTGACAAACACTGATGCTCCTCTTCGTATTATCTCCCCTGGGCCTAATGGCCCCGATGATTCTTTCAGACAGCTGTAGCCTCACAATTTAATTTTTGGCGACATTTCTTGCATTGGAATGAATGTGTTGGGCATTTGGGCAGTGCCAGCTTGCAAAGGGCTGATGGCAGATGGAAAGAAATCTGCCCAGTATGCCTTCACCTCTACACGAGCAGAGGGCCATCAATTTCCCCCATTAAGGAGTTGTCACGCAGCCCACCCAGCTGGAGGAGAATCTCTGGTAGCCAGCCTGGCTGGCGTATGCTATTCAAATATAAAATGCACTTTAAAAAGAAACGAAAATATCGTTTGTCGGCAAATTGAAAATGCATGGCTTTGACCGCTGCCAATTTTTTAATGACTGTAATATTTTAAGTGATTATTTTTGCCACTTCAGATTGCTCCTTAGAGAGGAGAGGTTTTTTAATTAAAATCTAGGCAATGCAAACAGATGAGATATGAGAAGCAGAGGAAAGAGAAAAAAGATGAAGAAAATTAACTGAAGCAGCATTATCAACGGAGCTATAAATTAGATATTGTGTCTTTCTGGGAATGAGTCATGCAGGTTTTAAAAATTTTTAAATTTTGACATGATAGGAGGTACAAGGATAGATTAAGTCTTGATAAAAATCGTACCCTGTATGCAGTGTCTTAGCCAGCAAAGATACAATGACAGAATTTAAGGACGATTTCAAATTTTAAATTCTGTGGATTTGGCTGTAAATCCTTCTGGCCTGACATCCCTTCTTTAATCAAAGGAAAAACCACAATGTGATCAGTATACCTTCCCAGGAGATAAACATAGATTTAATCTTTCCCATGTGCTACCTTTTTACATCATTTAATGTACAGAACTAAAACTCTGGCTGCACAAGCAGGCCAGCTGCACAGGGCATTATAGCACACTTTCCCTTTCCAAAACAATGGGATGAAACTTGTCCTGTGACGTAGCAATGAACATTCAAAAAGTGTGTTTTCACTTGCAGTTTCCAATTATAGACTGTTATTCAAAGGCTGATGCTCAAAACACTTTGCTTGTTTATGAGGGATTTGTATGATTTGTATGGAGTTCTTAATTTTCTAGGACATTTCATGATGTTTGTACAACACTGGTCATTCTGGTGATGACCAGTTTCCTTAATGAGTCATTTAACTGGCATGAACTGAACTATTCCTCTATGTTACTGGCAACTGTTGATGTTTGTAGCACTCTGCCACAAGCATCATGTGATCTTCTGAAAGTAATGCTGTGTGTGTACACCACTGTGAAATTAGAGTGAGAAAGAATCAAGCAAAGTCGTTTCTACTCCCTGACATCTAATGGGTCAATTCATGTTGTTTTTGTTAATGTGCATCTCACAGTGACCTGCAAAGACCAAATTCTTTCCTTCTAGGAGGCAGGAAAGACTCCTGGTGCTTTGACGCCAGTTCAGAGCTAGTGCTGGCTCCCTGCCACCGCTCCCAACACTTCCGAGCTGCGGGAACTGGCATGGAGGAAGGTGCAGGTTCAGCGTTGCTGTCTGACATCAACTCTCAGCTGCCCAAGCGACTCACAGCACCACAGTCAACCACCTGTCAGTTCTAATGAACCCCTAGGCATTGTAACTAAGTATTATTAATTTAATTAAAAGCCTAATTATTAGCAAAAAAAAAAAAAGCAAGACCACCTCCATGTATTGGCTAGATCCAGCCCTATGGATGTACAAAAGCCTCCTCATGGGCACAGCTCAAAGTGGCCACACTCTCCCTAAAGGGAGCCACAGGTTCTGTGCACCCTGCACTGCTTTCTTCACCTCTCCTCCTCTCTCACACTCCTTCCACCCACAGAGAAGCAGGAATGGCTTTCAGATGAGGTGCAGCAGGAAGCCTGCTTGTTGCTTCCCAGGAAGATGTGGTGGATAAGGGCTCCTGTGACGCAAAGCAGCTGGCTAGAAGGCTGGGTTTGGCCCACAGACCAAATACTGTCTTGTTGTATCTTTTTCAAAAAACAAAGAAATTTTGTAGGAAGCACTGATATCTTTGTAATTTTGACCAATACAAGGTCATAGCAATTTTAATCTACCATTTTCACAGTGGCATACGTAGAGCATTACCTCATTACCTCTCCTTTTTCAAACATATTTGATCTGATTCAGAAAATGGAACTTGGAGGCTTTTTAAACAAGAATTTAAAAGAAAAAAAAAAAAAGGGGAAAAAAAATCTTTTTCATTTCAGCACAAAGAAATCCAAATGAGATATATATGGAATATCAGAATGTTTGTTTTGGGGAAAGACTATCCAAAGCCATTCTGATTAATTAAGAGAGTATTCAGATATTTGGAAATCTACTCTAGAACTAGGGAGGGTCAAAAAGCTTGCTCAGCCTTTCTTTTTGCCAAACTTCCAGGCCTGTGTGTATGTCTTCTCTGATCAGTAACACACAAAACAACACAGGATCAGGAAGGACTTGCAGATCTAGGATGTGCACAGCCCTGCTCTGCTCAGGGTGTGGTAAAAGGTCACAGTGTTTTACAGACACATATTCAGCATATTTTTCTGAGTGTGAGTACTCAATTCTCCCACTCTCTTCTCATGCAACTTTCTCTTCTGCTACGCTGGCATGCATATCTGGGAAATTAAAATGAGCTGAATGGTGGTGACCAGTTACTTACAAGGGTTAGTGAATCAGGATACTGGGATTTGGACAGTTTCAGGATTTTTTGGTCATGTACACAGTTGTGAATGATGTGCATCAGATGCCATTCCCTGGTCTTAAACCCAACTTGCTCAGTGAGGCTGGCACACACCTTCCCCTCTTGCCCCCTCCTGTGCTACGCCAGGCTGTGCAGACACAGCTCAGCAGCACCAACAACTGCAGGTGTAGTCCCCAAACCCTGCAGACAGAACCAACTCAGCTGACCAGCTGGATGGCAACTTTCAGCCACCAAGTGAAATGCGGCTGCAACTACTGAGAAACAGCAATTCTGGTTTTGGCTCTTTTCAAAAATGAAAAGTGTCACTGGGTGAACACATCATGATCAAACACATGGGTGCTCTGGTGTCTGTCATGATCCATACTGCTTTTTCTCAGAAGTGGAAAAATTTCAGAGACAGGTGGTTTGGTCTCAATGCTGTTATTATGTAATCAAAGCACTGCAGAGACATAAGACTGTGAGGTTGTCTCCCTTCTCAATCTCAGTTTTTGAGCTTGCACATCCAGTTTTGGCCCAGGGCAATCAGAGAAAAAAAAAAACCCTTGTACCTCAAATGTTGTACGGCAAAACACAGCAATTACTGGTCAGATATATAAGAAATATGAAGCATCCACTGAAGGAAGAGATCACTTTTCTATTCTACAGGAGTAGAGATCCAAAAAGCACTACTTAAGGAAGAAGATCTTATCTTTCCCCCAGATCAGATATGAAGTTTTGACGTTCCCAGACCTCACAGCACTTCACTGTTTCATGCATTTCAGCAATCTCAACCACCAGTGCAACATTCTAACCATGCTCAGTTGTGTGTCCATGCTCACGCTCAGAGCTGTCACTGGAAATATTGAAAAGAGGTCAGGAATTTATCCTGTTCAACACCCTTCCAACACAGTCCAACACAGATAAATATGTTCCAGTGGATCCAATTAATCTCCTAAGGGCTGATTGGCCTTGCTAACAGCATCTCTCTTGCCTTTTGCTGCCTTCTTTGGAACCAAAACACACAAATTCAGTGGCTTATCTCTCAGCTTGCATCCTACTTCAATAGCCAGGTCCAGCTGCGTCTGCAACCAGCCATGTGCTTTCAAAGGAGTAGCAGCCGCTCCTGAGCGCTGCAAGAGACGTAAGGAAATTCCTGGTCCAAGCTCAAGCAGACTGGGAGAGGAGGAGAAACTGCTTCCCAAGCTGGGCTCAGGCAAGTTCCCACAGGGTTTCTTGAGAACACATTTCCAAACCCCCAAACTGGAGTGACCACACTGCTGCATAATTACCATTAATACTTGCACTGTCCACTCCAGTGACTGAGTTGATCACAGAACCTAGCCCAGGACCCAGACAGCAGTTTTTATGGTAGTACTTTCCTTCATTTCAGTTCCCTTTTAAATTTGCTAATGTGAGCAGTTTTACCAGCAGAACCCCTGGATTTGTAGTCTTTGCTACTTATTTTAGTAGAGTTTAAGTGCCACCAAAGTAAGCTTTTGACTGAAAGAAATCTCCCAACTTTCTTTGCAACTTGGTAATCATCCATTAAGAGCATGTACAAGTATAACAAACAATTTTAAAGGCCACCTTGTTCCTTTTTGTTTTTCTTATTATTTCATCAGGACTGTTGAGCAAATTCTTGACATCTGGGAAGCAAAAAGACTTGTAGGAAAAAGGGAATAGAATTATCTGTGATGCAAGATAATCCTGTAACACTGCTAGGGTTTCTCAAACATTATTCTGCAGCTAACACCTTTGACTATGATAGCGAAATCTCCTAAAACTTCTCCCTATGCCATTTTTGATGTCACTAGCACCTTTAAAGATTCTTACCTATTTGTATAAAATATTGTGTTTCTGATGAAGTGAGATTAGAGAAATGCTAAGTGTTTTAAGAAAATATTACAAGTTTTTGTAAATTTTTATATAATGTTCTAAGCAAAAAAAAATTGTCAGAAAATTGTTCTTGATCCTAGAATGCTACGGCAGGGTTTATGCTGATCTGATGTAAATCTTGACCCAATTTATAGTTCTACTTTCGGCATAACATGAAATTCACATTGAAAATCTGTTCAAATTATATTTGGCAAGATTGTTCCTGAAAATCTGAGGAAGACTGGAGCCAGAACCTTAAAAATGTAATTCGAGTAAAGGAGTGCTCTGGTGACAATCTAGATACACTGCAGGGTCCCATGAAGAATAAAAGCCATGTATCATATATAGCTACACCACAGTCTTCCACACATCCTTAAGCTGGTGTGGTGGCTACACAGTCAGTTGGGAATAGGCATTTGCACATTTCACTTGTACTTAAAACAGAAGATGACCTTGGAGGAGTCACAGGTTCCTTAATCCTCACTTGTGGAACATGCAAGGCTTGAGTTTAAATCAGATTTCTAGAAATACTCAGTGATCTCTCAGTTAAGGTCCTTTATCCTTCATGTAACTGTAGTTGTGCATTGACACAAACTGGCTGAATTTAACTAAACAAACTTCAAAATAACTGCCAACACCACAAAAACAAACAAAAAAAACCCAAAAAACCCCCAACAAACCCACAAACAAAACATCGTCATCAACAACAACAACAAAAGAGGTTTATTTGTTGAAGTTTAGATGCTATTTGCACGTGTTTCAGAAGAAGCAAGCAGTATTTAGGCTTGGTTATCTGAGAAGAAGTAATGGTGCCTATGGTACATTAATCCTTGCTTTGGTTTCACACCTTCACAGGTGTGGGCTGGATTTTAAAATCCAGAGATAAGACTGACAAAACAACAAGTGTGATCTGATCCCATAATATTCATTAAATATTCAGGACACTATCTGATTCTAAAATCTCACCTAAAAACTTTGTCAATGTAGTTTAAATGGTCTTGCTGAAGTAAAAGAGAAAATATGCAGGTACTAAGAGTAGTAGATTAGTGGGATTATTTATTTCTAAAACTATTAATTTGAGGCCCTTTATATCAGGTTCTGTGGGAAAAGGATGAGGCCAAAACCAACCTCTTACTGCCCTAGTATTCAACATCTGTTTCCTGTGCAATTGCCAAAACCATTACCAGCATCATAAATGAACCTTGACATAAATCTGCTTTTTTTGTGAATGAAAAATAGGATGAAACCAGAGAGTCATCGGCTGATCAACTTCTGGCTGCTTGGAAACACAGAAAGCAAGAATCCAGCTTATTTCCAAATACTGAACAACTCTGCATATGAAGGAACTCTGTGCACAGAGATCTTGCTGGGCTCCTTAGAGTTTTTCCCAAGGCATAATGGTCTGGCTGGATTTCATATATCAAAACAGGATCATGCCAAAAAAAGAGAATATCAAGGAGCAGCCACCAGCTGAATGCAATGCTTCAATGGAGATGGGATATTCACAGATAGAAAAATTGGGAAACTGTATTTTGTGTCATGGTTTGTGGTGAAGTGAGTAGCTGTAGCTGAAGAACACCAAGTGAAACAAGCAGGTAGTTTTCAAAATATCCAGCAGAAAGACTTGAATTTGTTTCAAAAATATTGCACTGTTTTGCTAAAAGGAAGCTGCTTCACATTTTCTGTTACATGATCTTTGACATGACAGTATAAACTGCCATTTGGTCTTGGTCATGTGAGAAAAGTCTCATTGTTTTCGAAAGCCCCAATGGGACAGCGAAAAGGTAAAAACAAAGTTAAAGTGAGCCCAGTTCTAGAAGCAAATGGAGTGGCCTGAACAGCTTTGTGTTCTCAGTTTGGTTAGATGTTACTGTCTTCTACATACAGGACCAATAATACGATTAAGCCATGGAAAATCAGACTAACCTTAACTGTGGCCCCAGGAAAGAAAAGCCAATTGCCAGTATCCACAGGATCCAGATTATCTTCTAACACAACTTTTCTGTGAGCAGCATTTATGATCAGGATATTGTCCAATGCCCAACAGGCTTCATACACATCACCAGCGGGAACATAATCCTGTTTCCACTGAAAATGGATGTTCTCCCCTTTAGCATCTTCAGGAAGGTACAAGATGTGGATGATTGTGCTGATGTTAGAAGGGGCACTGAAAAAACAAGGACATGAAATAAGACAAATTTTAAGCCTTAGCCAGGAAAACTCTTCCCTCAAATAACACATTTACTAGGTGTGAAACAGCTGTGCTGATGACCCTTGTATGCTGTTTTGTGGTGATCAGAAAATACCTGCCCTGAGGCAGGGTCCTACTGTACCAGGCAGTGCACATCCAGCCTAACAGGCAGTCTTGATTCAAATAATAAAGCAATAAAACAACAGATCAATGCAGATGTTTCAAGAGCAGGAAGATAGAGCAGGGCCACGTCCATGGTCAGTGCTGGTCACAGCTCTGAGGTGACTGGGCATTGCCAGGTTATTTTGCAGATACAGCCAAAAGGAAATGTTAAGGAAGCTCCTTAGAAAAACAGGTCTCCCAAAATGGGTTATTTGCTTCATCAAAAGAATCTTCTGACTTCTAGTGCCTCAGTCTCTCATAGATCTGGATGGAGCAAAATGGTTGGAGGGAAAAGATGGGAATTTTCTCTGACAAACATGTCCTTCCAATCCTGCATCCCTGCTGTCAGGATAATTCTGTGGATGGGAGGGCAAAGTTGTTGTTCCTTCCATGTTCTGCTTCAAGAACAATACAGAAGAAACAACCCATTTGTCCTCTCTCTTGCTTCTGAAAATGGAAAATGCAGGGAGGAGAGGCAGAGCAGGAGTATTAGCATTAGGCAATGATCAGAGTCTTGAGCTCTGCTTCACAGAGCTGTCCTCAGTGCTGTGAAAGGATTGAGGTTCCACCTGAGCTCTGGGTGAATGCCTTTATGTTGCTAGGGGCCATGAAAGGACTGAACTGTGTGTGTAAGGAAGTAATGTTGAGAATTATTATTTTTGGTTTATTAATCACCCAGCCAGGGTATTAGCTACGTTCAAACTTCAGGCTGCAAGGAGTTATAAAATTGAGGTTTCAAGATGTCCACTCAACCTTGCCTGTGCCTTGGCAGTGATGCTTTGAAGGGTGAATAGTTCATTAGAGACAAACCAGAGCTTTTATGGAGAAAGGGCACCAATAGGTTGCTTTTATAGAAGAAAACAGGAACTTCTCTTTTGAAAGCAAAGGGAAATGCTGAAAAGCAACTGCACTTGTCCCATATTCACACGTAGAATCTGCCCCCACAAATCACCCTGCACTTGCTAAATGTTATGTCTGTCACCCTCCACTGCAATGCTGCTCTGAGACATCCTCACTTCTCCCTGAGCCCACACACAGCGTTCATCTTCTCCAAGAGATCCTTTCCCTCCCTCCCGGGAGTCCAGAGGTGAAATCCCACTGACACAGCACACACCAACACAACACCTCCCTTCACAGCTGCCTTCCTGTCCCATGTCTCCCCAGTTCTCCCATCATTCCCTGGAGCTGAGTGTAGCCCAGTGAAAGTCGCTGAAGCACATTCAAATAAACACAGTAATTCATACGGGCCACAGGAGAAACGAGCATCCTTCCATAACTCATCCTTTCCACTTCGCACGACACTGCTCTATTGACCTATTTTCTACTGGTGGCTCCAGCATCAAAGTTGAGGCAAGAGATATCAAACTGTATGCACATTAACTTAAAAAAATTTGGGTTTCAAGGGTCGTGTTTGCACCATCACAACTCTTGAGTTTCCTGGCTTGCAGAGCTATGAGAGCAAGTGAGCTGCTTTATATTTTTCTGAGATAGGAATTAGTACCATTTGTTTTAATAAAATTTTTCATAATTTATGCTTTTTTATATGAAATCCTAATCTTACTCCCACAAGGAGTTGGAGGATGAGATTCTGAAATCCACAGCGTTGCAGCTAGAGTTTTGCTTATTCATCAAAAATTAAGGAGCCTTTTGCTCTGCAAGTGGTCTCAATGGAGTGAAAAGCAAATCAAGGAAATCAACTGTGTAGCACAGACACTAGGGTAATGCAGGAAGGCAGACTGAGATGCTATGAGGACATTACGTATAAATGACAATTTTTTCTTCCCCAGTTCTATAAATATGTATATATGCCATTGCACAAAATGACTTTCCTAATGTTATTTAATAAAATACTATGTTCTCTTAGAAAAATCCATGTCTGACATTGACTGTCTTTTTAAAGGTGTGCATAGTGCAATTAAAAAATTTAATTTTCTCATTGATAATCCCTTGTGCTTTCACGTAAACCAGTCTGTTCAAAAACAAGCCACTATTCACCACAATCTTGTTACTATGAGAGTGTTAAGAGTGAACTGTTCATATCAAACTATAAACTATTTTTATTGAATATTTTATCCTACCAATGTAGAAAGTCGTAACAGTATAAAATATGGCTCTTGCTGACAGTAAAAGTGGTGCTAAAATGCAGAAGTCATCAAAGTTTTGGTTTTTCAGGCACCCGAAGACGCCGGTTATTGGAGTTGAATTTTAAGTCTGAAGTCATTCTCACCTCCCACATACTCAGTGGATGAAATTGTGATTTACCAAACCCAGTGGCATCTCTGCAATTAGCAAGGAATTTCACCCTTCATCTTTTAACGAGTATGAACAAGTGAAAACCGAAAAGTTAACAAAGAAAACAAGTTTTGAAAGAGCCAGGTTTAAACACCTCCTGCTCAGCTGGAAAGCATGAAAATGATTAAAAAGCTGTAACAAACCTAATTTTCTCCAGCTGAGTCCAATCTGCAGAACCGTTCTTGCTGTAGGACACGGTGATGCTGGGATCTGAGTAACTAAATCGACATGAACCCGATCCTGAGAAAAGCAATAACATGAGAAGTGTTACGACACAGTGAAGCAATAAATGATTCTCCAATAACCACAGTTGCTGACTGTGCCTTTGTCACATTATCACTTCTCCCGATTTTAAAGCATTTTGATTGATGATGAAATTTCCTGTGATCTGTTGCTGAAGGTAAACACAAAATAATGCATGTTTTATGAGTCAGAAGTAAAGTAGAAATGATAAATCACAGCAGTGCCATGTAATCTCTGCAAATTTCCCAGGGGAAGCCAAGCAAATTACTTAACGCCCCCAACTGCAGAAAATCCCCACCATATAATGTTTAAACAAAACCTTTTTATTAGAGAATAATCCACATAACAGAATTCATAGGGAAAACAGTAAGAGACTGTTTTTCATATTACTGTATTTAAAAAAAAAATCAGAAAGAAAAATACAGTAGAGTAAAATATACACAGAATTACTTGAGCCAAGAGCAAATGTGCTTTAGGAATTTAAAGAATAAAGATGTTGCAAAATTATTTATTTTAAGGTTGCCTGAAGAGAATTAAATTAAGAAATCATTCAATACACTCCCTAGACTCTATAATTAATAACAAACATTTGATGCTGATCTGGGAATCTCAGAACACTTTACAAAAATGAACTAATTAAGCCTTATGGCACCCCTGCAAGGTAGGGTAATATATTTACTTTTGATTTATAAAAGGGTGCCTTCTGGGTGTTGTCACAAAAGATAAGCTTAACAATTAATACATGGGACAGTCAAAATAACACAAAACCAGGACTGAGAAATTCAACCTAGAAAACATGATAAACAACTTTAGTGGTAATTAAATACACTAAAAATACTATTTTTCCTCAGACACCGGCTAATTCATCCACGTCAGGAAATTTGTTGCTCAGTGAAACAGACAAATCCTAATGGGTGCTCCAAAGATCTTTACTTCATTAACATGCTGAAATGTGAGATTCAAAGCAGCAGTCAGATACCTTCCATATTTGGGAGAAGCAGCTCTCAATTAAGCAGCACCTTTGATAGCATCAAGATACTGCTGAGTGAGTACCACAGCTTTGCTCACGGTGTGACTGTGTATTATATGAGCTACAAGTAATATGTTGTGTTTATGTGTCTCAGTTACATTAAATTACACTGAAAATTGTGTATGTACATATTTTAATAAACGTATAAACGCATATATACACTGCTGACCATAAAATACTATCATTTTCCAACCCGGGGTGCTTATTTTTGTAATGAAATAAACGGCCTGATTAAAAAGGTGTTAACCACTTGTACAAGAGAACAGCTTACACATTTTAATGGGAACATATGTCATTAAGCACACTGCTTGCAGCCCCAGCTCCCCTGAGGCAGTTCGTGTTTGCAGCTCTCAGCTCTACAGAACTGCTTTTCTACTCTGAGACACACATCACATACCTCTGCAGGGGAATACCACTCCAAAACATGGGATGAAATCCTGTCTCTATAATTTTGCCTGATACATCAACTAGCATCCTGAAACTGATCCACAAAGTTGCTTTCCTGTATCTTTTACTAACATTAAATTGCAAATGGAGTAACAGATACTTCTGAGCCACTACAGCTGCGTGTGGTACGTTCAGCTGGTCTGACACATATTCTTGCTGTAAAGAGGCACAGAATAATTAATATTGCAAAGGCAGCAGGACTTTGAATTACCAACCATGTATCCAAAATGACTACAAAGCAACTGTCTGGGTATATTTTACTGACAAGGCATTTTATTTCTATCATATTAAAACAAAATGATGTCAGGAAAAGCCTCTGCATTTCATATTTGCCCATCTGCTGAGATGGTCTACTTTACTAAGTGACATCTGCTGTCGGCTCCTACTTCTGTGGAATTTAGGAGCTCCAACCCTTAATCACACTCGTTCATTTTATTCCAGGGAAATTCAGTTCAAATATCAGTGAACTTCAGCCAGTTTAACCACTTTGGCTGGCCAGAGGCTGTGAGGCAAAACAACAACATACTGAGTTTCCTGTTAAACAGAAATTAAAGGAACATAAACAGTAAAAATAAACAGCAATATAGACTTTATAACATGTGCCATTCCAGTTAGTGTTACAATCAACTTTTGGTACAGTGCTCTTAAACAAAGCTAAGGCCAAGTATGCTGCTTAAAAAGGAGAGAAGGCCAGATTTGCTGCACCATCAATATGAAAAATGTTGTCTGTTAGATCTGAACACCCTCAACTATGCAATGAAGATCAAAGTTATTGCTTAAAAGAAATGGGGCCACTCAGAAAGGGCTTTGCAAGGTAGATGCTGTATTTTACTTGTGATATTGGAAAAAGAGCAATGGAGGCAATGAAAAGAAGGGAGAAAAATGCTGGGGTTTATTGCTATTTTAATAAGCATGCCAGGTTGTGTTAAGATTAAAATTACTTTGGGAAAGTCCTCGAGGTCAGCATAAGTAGCAGTTACTGACTGTGATGACAAATGTATTTTTATCGATGTTTAAATTCTCTTTATGTCTGGTCTTGACTCAAAATCATAAGATAGCAAAATTATTTTACATGTAACCATTTAATTCTGCAAAACTCGAACTGACCAAAAAAAAGAAAATACATCTGAAGAAAATCATCAACATGGTTCATTTGTTCTTTGACATTTGAACAATATATTTTAAATATACAAGAAGCACATGGATCTGGTGCTTGAATCTTTTGTAAAACTAGTATAGATACTGGTCTACATTAAGAATTTCTTCCCAAGGAAAGGGAAGAGGATGAACCTGCAACTGCACTAGAGGACAGGGTTTACTGAGATGATCTTGCAAATCACTGGCTTTCAATATAATCTTCAATATTACTCTAAATATTACAATTACTTAGTATTACTGCTATTACTTGATACTGCTGTTATTTCTGTAACCATAAACTAGGATTATTCAAAATAGAAATCTGCTTTTTGAATGTCTGCCTCTGTCTCGATCAGCAAAGCTACGCTCTGACTTTGCGAACAAATAGGTGATCAAAATTCAAGCAGTACCAGCAGGAATGGAGGGCAAATTCAGCTGGGGAGGGAAGTGTCCTTCCCACTGATCCTAGAGATGGTAATAAACAGTTTGTCAGCTCTCAGCAGAGCAGCAGGGGCAGGATGTCATGCCGTAAATCTTCCTCTGAAGAAAAAGTTGTACATAAAATCTTTTGAATGGGATTAGATTAGGCTTATTTTAAATCGGGAAAGTCCAGGTTTTGAATTAGCCACTAAAAAGGGCAGCAAACATGCACAATGATTACCATAAGGAAGTCTATGTTAGTAAGTCACTACGTTAGAGAAAAATGCCATTTCTTTCTTAAACTGAACATGTCTCAGCAAACCCAGTGCCTTGGTGAGGATATTGCTTGCTAAATCTGACTAAGAGTTATGATTATACTATCAATATTAAGGGCTTGCATGTGTAATTATCTACTGGAGGCAGGGGGCACAACAAACCATCCTCCAACGAAGAACAGCTAAGTTTTTTTCCTTACATATATTCAGGCAAGCTTGTCCTTGTGTTTCAGGAACAAAGCATTTTTCTCCTTTGGGTTTATTTTTCTCCTTTTGATAGGCTTTCATCTGAAGTTCACAGACTTCCAAAACTTTTGGAAAAAAGCTAGAGTAGAGACAACCTTCATGGATTTAATTTTAAATGATACATTTGAAGCTCAGACAGCAATTTTGTCTGTTATCAAAAATGATGAGCAGCTTCTGTTACAAAATCCAGCCATTTTCATATGCTGAATATTCTGAAACACTGATTTATTTGGCTGGTGCTTAACGTGCTTGGATTTTTTCCCAAACTAAATTTCAATAAAATAAAATTTTCTCAAAGTTTAGTCCAGGCACTGATGCTAATAGAGGAGGGTTTTGACTGGCAGAGTATGGGATTGCTAAACATCTCCTGACAGCTGCTTTGTTAATTCTGCTTCGCTAAACAGGAAAGAATAGAAAAAGGAAACAAAAGTATGTTTCTCAACTGCTTTGCTGCTTATTTCAGAGCACTGGTAACCCACAGCCAGGACCTGACCAGCACTGACCACCCCCAGCACGTCCAACTGAAACAGTCATGACTTTTTGCTTTTTTTTAATTTTAGGTCTTGTTAAACTGATTTTGCTTTCCTCCAATGCCATCTAAAGTACTAGTGAATATTTTACCTACCTTATTTTTTCAAATGTCATGTAGGTAGAAGTACTAAGAGCACAGTATTTCAGGAGGGATTTTATGAAGGCACCACATATCAGCTATTTGTATCCAGGTATTCTCTTATTTGTATCCAGGCTGACAATGGCAGGCAAAATTAATTCTCACTACAGCTTTGCCTCCAACTGTGTCAGATTTACAGAAACCCGAGTCATACAGCTGTTGGTCTCTAAGATTTCTTAACAACATTGATTAGAAGCTGGTGTTTTGCTGAGATAAAACTGGGTGCCATCTGCAAGGGAAGCAATATTTTGCTCCTTACAGAGTGTGACGTCCTATGCCTCTTGACAACCTCTTGATAGTTCCTGCGAGTGCTTCCGTGGATAAGCAGATGAAATATCTAATGCTGGCTTTAAGGAGGATGAGTCTAATGTGGGACTGCACGAGAAAGATTTACACAAAAAAACTGTGGAAGGGTTTGAACTGTGTCCTGACTGCAGTCTGAAAAACCAAAAGAGAGCTGAGAAGAATCCTGTTTATCTAACGCTAGATTACTTTTATTCATTTTGTTAATGGGATGAATAATGATTAGTGTTTACGAAGGATTATGGTTTGCTGATATCACTTGAAATAAGCCAAACTGGATAGTATAAATTACTAGTGGTCAAATTTGGCTGGTTTGCTAATAGTATTTTCCAAAGTAATGAACCTTACAGTTTGGTATAATGAATGCTCCATGGATTCTAATTTTTTTTAGGTATATGTTTATATTGGCTTCTCATCAAGAACCAGATTATTTTAACCATCTTAAAAGATGTAATATTTTGTGCTGGATATACCAGAAACACCGGTACAGAAATACGCAATTCACTGTTCATTCCATTCTGCCTCTGAAAACTTTCTCAAGAGAAGGTCACAATAGCATTTTAGTTTTTCTTTGAAGCAACAACTTTGAAATTAATTACAAATGTGATTTTTAATTATGAAATTTTAGATCTTTAGACTATTTTAAAAAGCTTGTCCTTGTTTATAGAATGAGTTCAGAGTACAAAGAAATATTCTGTTTAAAAATCTGCAAATTAAAAATTGTAAGAACTGTATTCTGTTTCATAATCATAGACTACCTTTCCATGGGATGAAATATTTTTATTGCTGTCTGCTTTTCTTTCCCTTGTGAGAAAAGGATTTTGACTGTCTTCATCTATGTATGTGTTCTGATAAACAATTTGAAATAAATACCTGACACTAGGAAACAAAAATGCCAACAGTGTTTGCCTTCCATAAAAATCAGATCTATTATAGAGTTAATGAAAACTATGAATTTTGTAATGCAAAATTTAAACCATTTATTTTCCACAGGTTTCTGAGAGCAGCTAACTTCGTTTCACTGGTATATTTAAGCTGTTCTATTTTGGAAAACCTAGGAAGTTATTCACATCTAAAGAAAAATAAAGGGTTGGCAAGCATGCTAAAAACCTCCACTGCAAAACTGTAAAACATGGAAAGAATAATTAGTAAATATACTTGATAAAAATCAATCATAAGGACTTCATAAACGAAGTCCTAAAAATTAATCTGAGGCTAAACCTCAGGAGGATGGGGCCCCAAGCGAGCTGCCGTTTCCCAGAGGGTGATCCTGGCTGGAGCATAGCGGGGAGCACTGGAGCAGATGACCACCCATGGCTCTCTTCCTACCCACCTCCTGCCAGGATTCCCAGTAACAGCAGATGCATTCTTTATGAATTAATGCAGCTAATTTCCTATAGATGAGAAGTCTGAGGAAATACTTATCTGGCTCAACTTCCTCTTAGTCTATTTATATTCAGAGATATGATGTGCTTCCTGTGCTCACACAAATTTGTTCTCTTCTAATGAACAAGATCAGATCACAATTCATAGTGCTTTTTGTGCTGAGAACATTAAGGAGAGAAAAATAAACCAGGCAGAAAGCTGTGTTTCCCTAATGCCAGTTTCCAGTTTATTCTGTTGTAAAGATGCTCAGCTATTTATAGCATCTCTTTCTGAGATACAGCCAGCAGGTATGTGCTCGGGTAACATATCTGTTGCCAAATAAATAATTTCATGATGCTTCTAAATTTAAACATATTCTTAAGTGCACCAATATTGGAGAGAGCGCCTTTCTGAAGGTGAAGTGAGCAAACATGCTAAGACCGGGATGACATGGACACACAGGGATTACAGCTACCGAAACAAAAGAATCATCAGTGCTCAAAAAATACTCTTACAGTTGTTCTTGAATGTCTGACCATGGAGTACCTGCTGCATTCAGTAAGCATTTCCTACTGGTATACCTATATTGTATGCTTCAACATTATTGCCATTAAATAGTTAATGTGTGGAGATCCTCTAAGGCAGAGGGTGACCTTTCAGTGAAGCTGGGCAAAATGTAAATGATACCATCTTAAAGTAGTTCAGAAGTACACAAATATGTATCAGTAAACAAAAAGAGATATTTTGTGTAACTGTGTTTAGCAGCCTGGACCAGCTGCAAAGGTCTGTAATCAAGAAAATGAGCACCACAAGGTGTGGGTAAGGATATTAAAAAACCCTTAAGAAGGGTTAAGATAGTTAAAATTTAGGACATTTTATTTAGGTCTCTACAGCCAGTCCAGGCTAGAGAGGCAACAGAAAACACACATTGGTCACAAGAACTATGTAAAAGGAGGTATCATGAATACAGAGATCTGAAAGTCCTTTCCTTGACTGCTTTAGTGAAATACCCTGGCATCAAGAAATAGGAAATATTTTGTCTCAAGCCAAGTTCAGAGCTGAGGTGTTGCTCTTTTCTGAAACTCTATAAAACTGATCGCCTGACTGAAACTCTATAAAACTGATCGCCTGACTTTTTATATGGGGGTAGATAATAATTAGTTTGGTAAAAGCTGGGTTTTTTGCAATTCCTGATGTGCTTTTCCATTTTTATATGTTTTTGCTTTCATGGAAACCCCTTCCCTTTCCCAATGGAAAAAGAGCAAGAGGAATTTTGCTGAGCTGGGGGCTTCTCTGCTTCCTCCCTGGGACCTACAGATGCTTTGTTTTTTGAGTTAATTCAAAAATGGACATTTTTAATCACATAGAAGTGTTATCCTCATACAGTAATATGAGCAGGATTAACATGAATGTCCATCTGTAATCCAGCATTTATTATTTGCAGAGACCAATTCCATAATGGCTCACGTTTGAGGTGGTGGCACGGCCACCTGCCCTGGATCTGAATCCTGAGGCTCTTTATCTTTTCTGCTTTTCTTCATGTAGTAAATCTGTAATGTTCACATTTTCATTCCCAACAGTGGCTGAGGAGCCCTGGTACAGAAGTAATAAAGACAATATTTCATTGTAACCTTGGGCTCGCCAAAACAACACAAATCATTTTGCCCCAAGGCCATTAAAATGTCTTTCAAATACACCATCAACTTTAAACCCTGGCTTCAATCGAGGTGTTATCGAGGCAGCCCCTGTTTTATAACTCAGCAACATCAATAAACAACATCCAACATTTCCACATGCTATGTGAAAAGTACTAGATGATGTTACTCACCTGTGTTATTCTTTCACATTAGATGCAATTTATAACATATGCATAAACTCAAAGGACTTCTCCACCAGGAAAAGGAAACTAGTAGGTTTCATGTAAGGCAATAGCAAATAGCAATTTGGGTAGCCAATCAAAAAATGTAATACGAATTGGGGGAAAATGGGAAACGAAGCAAGCAGAAGAAATGCAGAATGGTGAATTACAGCAATTTTGGCATTGAATTATATCAAATTATCAAGCTTTTCACAAATGTATAGTAAAGAAATTAGGACAAAACAACGTAGGGGTTCAAATATACTCAGTGCTGTGTTCTTGTTGCTCAGAAGGGAACTGGATCTAAATGTAGTAAAAATGAAGTTATGGACATTAGTGCTTTAACAAACCTATTGTAAAAAGTGGTTTTATGCGTTTTTTAAGCTCAGTTCAGACAGGGCTTTTATTACCCAGTTTCCTGGCAATTAAATCCTTTAGAACCCCATGCTAGCCTGAAAGTGCTTTAGTTTGCCTTATGTAAGATTGTCTATCTGACTTGTGGCCACCAGAACTGTTTGCCTCCTCCTTGCTGCTGCCACTATACACAACTGTGTGGATGTGCCAGGCCTGCACAGAAAACCTGGTGCTTCCTGGAAGGCACTGAAGCAGGAGAAATTTGGGTGAGTGAAGCAAATCATCTGTGCAGGTTACTAAAGCAAAGGAGGTGGCTCAATGTACCCAAGACATTTGTCACTATAGTTTCTTCAATGAGGGTTTGTTTTTTTGTGTGTTCAGCTAACAAGACAGCGAGTGATCTAATAGATCAAATACTCTTTCATGCTGAATTCAGAAGGATGTTATTTCTCACTTTGGTATTTCTCTAGAGGCATGGAAGTGAATTTTCATAGCAATTCTGAAGGAGATTGCTCACGTCTATTCAGTTCTGCTGAGGGTAAGCCCAGTGCTATCTCACAAAATGGCTATTACAGCATTTGTCAGTCATCTGATAGCTTCTGCTAATTGTAAAACTGACTAAACAAAACGGAAAATAAGGAGAAAATCATCAGCAATGGTTCCTTTCAGCCAAAGCTAAGGCCTATTTAGCACAACATGTTTGGACGTCTTCTATTGAGTGGTCTGAATTCAAGCAGAGGATGAATAGACAGCACAAAAGCACAACTGTCAATATAACAGCTGCCACCAGAACTGAATTAAAACACGATAAGGACATAAACGATAAATGTCTTCAGACTGTCACACAGGGCCAAATAGTCATCGTTGTTCACATGGCTGAGCCAAAGAGGAGTCGGGATGTTTCTGGCGGGAAGGAGAAAGGATCGTCATCCTGCCCAGATGCTCTGCAGAGCCCTCTGGATGCTGCTCTAGGGGACAGCCCAGAGAGACTGCTAATTCCTCCACAGAAATATATGGAGGTCAGTGAATCAGCTGCACTATTTATTTTTGTAAGATTATTTTTGTCTATCGTGATCTCCTATCTGCTGAGGTTAATAGAGAAGTAAATGTTATTTTCCTGAAGCACAGAAGCTTGGCAGGTAAGGACTAATCCAAAGGGTACATTCAACAATTCTAATGATGATGATGATTAAATAATAATAATCTGTAGATTGAACATACATCAAAGCAAAAAAGTATTTTCATTATCTATATAATCAAATACATTTTATGATTTAATTCTGCAAGGCCCACACTGGTAACAATGGCAAATTTCCACTTCAAAAATAATGAAGGACAAAAATAAGCCTGAAAAAATTGCACTTTATTTTCTAAAGGTGATAAACACTATCTGTGCTTTGTCTTCAATAAGCATCACTGCAACCCTTAGCCCATGGATTTTCTGAGTAAAACAGCTCTCATATAAATCCTATTGACCTTGGTAGTTCAGGAAGAGAAACAGAGGCTTCTGGTTAATGATTCAGTAACCTGATGTCTTAGGCTGAGGCAGGACATGAAATGAAAACACTTTTGGAATCATTATGTCAAAGGTCTGTATCCAACTCAGTGACCCTTACTCATATGTTAATCAGCATACTTTAAATAGTTTTCTCCATTACAGTCACTGAGGACTGTGAAATAAGCAGCATTAAAAACAGACTGTAAATAAACTAAGCCACATGGAAGTCCTTGGTATGTGTATTGCTCATACACCTCTAAAAAACACGCCAGTATAAATCTAAAGTCACCACAGGTAATACAGTACACTGCAATTAAGTACAACCGATGGTCTGATGGATTTTAGAAGCTCAAGAAATTTGAAGTGAAGGCCGGGGTGATTACTAAACTAGAAAATAAAGTTGCAAGAGCGGAAAGTGTCTTGAACAAGATTGGAGAAAATATTACTTTTGTTACTGGTTTAAGTGATTATAAGATGAGATTGTCAATGAAATATTTATGCAAGTAAAAGCAGAAAGTTCAGCATTTCATTTCCTTTTGGGGAAGATAGAAAATGGGGACAAAGTGGGTACCAGTAAATGTAGATCACCCTAGTAACATTTCTGCACCCTGAATTATAGGGTTTTGTCCTTACCAAAAAGTTCTGAGTAGTTGAATATCAATAGTAATATTTCTTCAGTAATATTTTAAACATATTAAAACCAATAGATACACGCATTTTTCCTTGCAAAATGTTACAAAGATTGATAACCTACTGCAAGCTATTGTTAGTGATTGTAATAGATCGATTTTATTCATATGGAACCCTGGAGGTTTTATCCTTGTCCAATACTGTAATCAACAATAAACTTGTTCATCTGATGGATGTATATAGAAAAAAAGTTGGAACAATGGAAGGTGCAGCAGCAACAGACATCAGAGAAGAGAGTGGATGATGTTAAAGATGCTAACAACACACTTTAAATTTTGGTCAGCCCTTAAGCGGTCTGGCAGTTAGACTAGACGATCACTGGAGGTACCTTCCATCTGAACTAGTTCTATTCTAAATCTATTCTATTCTATTCTATTCTACCCCAGAAGCAGCAGAAGAAAACTGACAATCTTAATCTACAAGTAAGGTCCAAATGCTTGTGGTTCTAGACCAGTGAGCAAATCATAACATGAATGACCCATCTTTTGGATAATACCTACCAGGATTTTCCTGAGAGGACAGACAGAGTCCATCTGGCAAAATCACAAAGCTCTCTCCCAGATTAAAGCCTACTACTAAAACCTCACTGAAAAAGGTTTTTAATGAAGGTTGATGTGCTAGGTCCATATTTTGCTTCATGTCAAGTCTTTTCTCTAGCAATAGCAGGGACTAAGCATTTGATCCACGCAGCAACGATGCCTAATGAATTTCCAGGGTCAAGGCCTAACACCCATTAGGCACTGAAGATCACCTTGGCTCATGCATCCCACATCTTCATGTTCTCCTTGTTAACAGGAAATAATGTTCTCAGAGAGCAGCATCTTCTTTGCCAGCTCAGTGGAATTACCAGTGCTCACCAGAACTTTAGGTACAGTGTTTATTATTTTATCTACTGCAGGAAAAGTTATTCTGCCTCACACTGAGATTCCTGTAAGAGTATTCATTTGTCACAATGAACATATAATTCAATGTTACACATATGAAATTACCATAATTCAGCTAAAATCAATTACGGAAAGATGGTTTTATTATTAAAGGAAAATTTTAAATATGACAAATTACATATTTGCCATAGGTAATTTTGCCAAAGGTAGTTTTGAGGAGGACTGAAATAGGATAATGATTGACTCAAAGTAAAATCTGCTAGATTTGGGAACCCAGTTTTTGCAAAAGTTCTTTATAATATTTTTTTGGAAGTGAGAATCCAAGTCCAAGTTTTTCTCCAAATAAAGCAAAAAACCTTTCAAAACTTCGGCAAGTTCTTTGTTTGCAAGACTTATGGTTTGATCTTTAAAATTGGACCTGAAGTGCCAAATATCTGTAATGTCTGAAGGTGTATGCCCTCTCACATTAAAGACAGCCCTCCCCCCATAAACCAATTTTGGTTTAATATAAAGTAGGGAGGTTAGACTTTTCAAAGAAAATTAGAGGGGGAGGGAGGATTGCTAATTTTCTCCAGAGGATCTTTGTGATAATGGCATAAAAGTTGAAGGGAAAACAATTTTTAAGTAGAACTCTGCCTTACAAATATTATATATTTATCCACTACACGATACTGATAAACTCATCCTGTTCTCAGGAGAATGTTGAAGGTTTTTCATAAAAAAGCTGAAGAGTGGGAGGTTTCCTTATCAAGTTATTCCCATTTTCAAATATGGTTTAACAACCAGAAATTATCTACTAATATTAAGACATAAGGAGAGCTCTATGGAACTAAGTTTTTCAAGGTAATATTTTCCATTAACAATTTTCACGTTTTGACACTCTTTGCTCCGAGGAGCACCTGCCCTGGAGGCCAGGCTGTTTGTGCTCAACACAGTGCCTTCAGCTTCATCTTGGTGTTTGGTGCAGAGGCATTGAGGGGGAAGGAAAGATGGGAAGTGCCTGCCAATGCTGAACTGCCCACACAGAGCACACACAGCCCACAACAAACACCACTGCCACTGGAGCGTATGCTTGGAGAGGACACCCAAGGAGCAAGGCATGAGCACAACAACTTGCACACCTCACACCGTGGCATTGCTCCCTTAAAGCCTTTCCTCTTCTCCTCGTGGATTTCATGTATCTCTTTCTTCCTGTGTTTAGCTCAGTCGCTAATCTCCCCGTCCTGTGAGTCCCCTTCCATCACAGTGGCCTATGAGAATGACAGATCACGGGCAACTTTGGAGATGTCCAAGGACGTAGCTAAGGGGAAAAGACTGAGATTTGGAGTGAGAAATAGGGAATATTTCAGCTAATGAATCAGACTAACATTATGTGTCAGCTGAGTCCAGAGGCTTTTGTGCAATATCCTACAATTCCCAAGCTGTTGAATCAGATGTTCTGGCCTGAGAGAGCCCAAAGGCATTGCTTTAAATATCTCAATTAACAATAAGACTGAACATTAAGGAAACTGCTAGACATGTCAGTATTTGATCTTGAAGAAATGAAGTGAAGGATGATTAAGATATTTGAAGCAATTGAAAGTTTCTGCACACTTGGACAGAGAGTGCATGAGTGTAAGTATCTCCCCAGCCCTGGACCAAAAGGCAAAGCCACCAGCTCTGAGCAAATGCTGTGTGGCAGACAAGTTCCTCTCATTCAGAAAGGATATTGCACATTAATGTTGTCCTGCATGCTGAAAAGGCCTTACTAATTACCTTTTTATCCTAATTAAGCCTTCATCTTCAGTGCACCTTTTCACCCGTCTTGCCCTTTAAAGGGCAAGGCTACCAAATAGGTGATACATGAGGGAAACTACACAGAATATAAACTAATGAAAAACTCACTAGTGTGTCACCTTTCCTGACCACCGAGTTTAAAAGAATCTAGCATTTCTGGTGAAACCAGATTCCTTTTTTTTTTTTTTTTTTGCTTAATTTCCTAGTTCTCATCTGCCTATATACCTGAAAACACAAAATTCCATCTCATAATTAGTGGTGAGAGAAATTAAAAGGTATGCTCTTTAATGTGGCCAAAGCTATGTGACAAATTGAACATAAAGATTCCCCCTAAAAGGTTTCAGCTTAGGCTATTCCACGGTTGATAGAAAGTGGTAAACACTCTTTTAAAAAAAAGGCAATTCCCTTGGATGAATCCCTAAATAGGGTTACGATTAAATCGGACATTTGGGAATAAGCTGGAAACTGGATTCTACAGCCAAGTACTGCTGAGCTCAGCAGCAGTCCCCTGGCTCACACAGGTTTTTATCAGTTACAAAACCAATCTGCGCTGTATTTTAAGCTCAACACAGGAACATGGGGAAATAGGACACATTTTGAACTTCAAACTGAAATTTGATTTGCTCAGATGTGCATCCACCCTCTTCTGCTCCATCATAATAAGGATTTTATTAGTTTCTACTGGTATGATTTAAAGTATTCTTACCACGTACGCACGACAATCCTGTCATACAGAGTATTTCCTGCTCAGCCTTTTCTTACCATTTTTTAAATTTGACCTTCACCAGATGATAGGAATTAAGGCTCCTACTGAAATCTTAACTCAAATTTTGAAACTTCTGGTAGCCGTCGGCAGTTGACCTGCATCAACCACCAGCCACTGAGCTGTGACAGCAAACAAATACCTACCAACCCATTCAGCTCACCCTGCTGTTAACCACTCTGGGTCACTGCAAGGATAATCCAAAGAATATTTTTGAAAATTGTCATGAAAAGTGAAATTCCTCCATCATCACAAACTTGCAGCACTGTAGATGTCACCTCTCCTCGGGCACAGCCAAAAGTGGGAAGGCTTCTGCCAGTGAGGGACACATCCCAGAGGATCAAGTGAGATGCTATCCTTCCACTAGCTGAATGAAACTGCGGGGCAGCAGCCAGCTGGTTTTCATTTGAGATACCCAATATTTATGCAATAATTCGGTTGAGGATTGGATAAATTTTTCTGGCTTTTTAAAGCCAGTAATTCAAAATAAAAGGATCTATACCAATCCTTATATCTATTAACACTGCAGTCAATTGCAGGTAATGATGACTTCAAATACCCAAATGAACAACTTCAGGTAAAAACAAATTTAAATGATTTATTTCTGAGCCTTCCCAGACTTTGATTTCCAATCTATTAAAAAAACCAAGCTGCTTGCCAAGCTACCTGACAGTTCTTATTTCCAACTGAGATTTCCAGAGTTTAAGCATATGTCTGCTGATATACTTTTGTTGAATTACTTTTTTTAAAAATAGGAATATGATTTGGAAACCCATATCCAGGAGTCCACTGAGGAAGCAGGTTACATTTCCTGCTTGCTCTTTTATTGAACCATTTATATCATAAGAACATTTATCCTTCACATTTTGAACACTGAGATTTGAGTTAACATATCAAGTGTGCTCTGAATTTGCCCTCAAACCAAGCCACAACTTCTACCTGAATTTATAGCCACAACTGCATAGTGAAATGTTCAATAAATCACAGTGGTCTAAGTAATACAGCATACAACCATGCCACTGATAATATGAATGTAATAGCATTTAGTTTCAGTCTGCCCCACCTGTTCTCTTTGTACAAATGTGTTAAAAACAGCACTACCTAGGTGTAACTTGGAATATATCAGGAGGGTTAAGTGTTAAAAACCTTCCTCTTTTAGAAACAATAATCACACTTCAGAGAGAGAGCAAGAGATTATATTGTTAAATGTCAGGTTATAAAATAAGTGAAAAAACCAAAACTCAAACATGACTGTGTCTCTCATCATCAGAGCATTCGCTGGAGTTTCTGGTTTCCAAAATTTAGATTAGGAGCTCCAGATTAGGAGATGAATAAAAAAACTGCAGTTTTAAAAAAAATTTTTTAATCCTTCACGTCAAATGGAACAACAACCAGAAAGGTAAACCTGAAATTTAGGGCTGTTTTCCTTTACAGAAATTACTTTTTACACTTTCTCAGATGAAAGGGTAATTTAAACTTACCAAGGGAAAACTGAAGGACAGATGCAGTAGTTGTGTTAAGGCCAGTGGTGGTCTATGGGAAGAGAAGCAAACAGTTTTGTTAGATCAGCAAAACAATACATTAATTGCTTCTTTTTCTTTGAAAGCATAGAAAATCTCTAGACACCTACATCTCCAGTGCATAGAATTGTTAATCACCAGCCTTTTCAGGTTGAGTGCCCATGGAAATTTTTGTTATGTCATTTTGATTATTGATATCTCATCATATGTCAAAGCTGGATTTTTTTTCCATTGTTCTAATATGTACAGAAAAAAAGCACATTTATGTGCATCAGTGGTCCTTGGGCACTGTTTAGAAGACTGAAGAAATAAACTCTGTGGTTTATGATCAGCTTAGTGTAAATTTGTATATACAGAATGTTTTTCACTTCTCCCAGCACAGAACAAGGACCAAAAATAACCATTAGTAAATAATGAAAATAAAATAAAGTAAACCTAAAATAATGAAATATTAAGAGGAAATAACAGAACTTCAAGGTTCATACCAAAGCAAACACATCCTTGGTGATACTACATAATATGTACAATTAAATATTGTAGTAACATCTACACACTGCTCACATCCAAACAAGACTAGAAACCAACAGAAAACACCCAGCAGCTCCCTCTGTACTCAGCACACCACCCTCCTCTGAGGCCTCTCTTTGTATTTCAATTGTTCAAATTAGAACTCTTTTCCTGAAACCGCTATAAAATAAAATGCACTAGTGTGTTGTGAAGGACACCTGGTTATTTTCAATTTATTTTGAAAGTTAGACTTTATGATACTGCTACATAACGAGCAAGGCATGCCATGGTGGGGGTGTGTGCACCTAGTTGAGTTATTCATTAAATGATACCTTTGAAAATAATGGATGGAGACCTGCACGAATTGGCCTGAGTTTTTGGCGTGTTTTCTTTCTTTTCTAGGTACATATAACATATAGAGAGGATCTTCTTATAAATATTAAGGAATGAGATCTTCACTGAAATGCACTGAAAATTAGGTAATAACAAGACTACATGTCCTAACAGTCAATTTTATTTTTAAACAAGAATAGGGAAGCTGCATTTTCATAACCCCTTTAAAAATACAGTCACATTCCCATTTAAGTCATTCTCTCAGGATCAGTTCAGTATTAGGTATCACACTTATCATGCCAAATAATAAAATTCTTTCTGATTTGAGTTATGAGAACCTGTTATGTTAGTTTACATACAATTAATTATGTTGTGAAAGTTATAATTTGCAAACAAAACCTTTATCAAGGTTCAGTGGCTCATATCACCAAGAAATTAAATATATCAGTTATCACAGAAGAGGTGTTTATGTAGACTTAGAAGAGACTATGTTGTGAATAATTTCAGCAATGCTTTGGAAAAAAGCATTAGACTTAATAAAATCTTTTTTCAAAATTATGCAAAGGACTACTAAGTGCAGACACTGCAGAGAAAGTGATAGCCTTTAGCAGATATTTTCCTTTGCTTGCAAGAGCTCTAATGCAATATATCTTTCCAGGATCTTGCCAATGGTAAATTCTCACCAATAGATAGAGACAGTTGGTAACAAAAAACCCTCTGCCTGCAGTAACAGGCAGCTGTTGAGAGTCAGAAGAAGAGAAGGAGGTCAAGGAAGCAAACCAGCAGCTGTCAGAGCTGTTGATATAATGTATTTTGCAAATATAACTCTTCTTGACTAAGTATTTTAAAGCTGTAATCCATGTATTAGGAACCATTCACAAGAACAGAGATTTCAAGTGCTATTTTGAGCAGAGACAGAATAGGATTAATGAAATTCATGGAGAAATAAAACAGTTTTTAAAATTTGTGTTAGGAAGACATATGTTGTGAAATTGCCAAAACAACTACAAATCAGAAACAGGTTGGTTCTAAGACAATAAGGATTTAAACGTATGTCCATACTCAAAAATAAAACCAGATAAGACTTCTGGCCTGAACTTTGTCTTGTGCTCATTCATAATGTTAAGCCATTACCACACTCCTTCAGAAGGATTTGATTTTTCTGCAACACTGCCACAATATTTATAAATACTTTCATTATTAGGCTGCTGGCTGTTTATAAGCATGATGATTTTTTTCAGATGATTATTTAATCACACCACTTTGGTATCATAATAAATTTTTTCCAAGTTCCTGATGCCATGGTAGTGCTATTTTACCCCATGGCAATATGACAAATACAGTCCAACAGTGGATTTTGAAGTCAATTCCCAATTACTAAGGGTAGTCTAAATTGCATATCAGCAGGGAGAAGACAGTTAATGAATGACAGGCCAAATCCCTCAGAGCTGGGCCCCTGGGTTTGCTAAATGTCATAAATAGATTGTTTTTCAAGTAGTGTTACCTATGTTCAAAACGACAACTAAATATGAATTTAAAAAATGGGAAAAGTATCCCAGTGGTGTGACTTCATTTTTGCACAGGACATATAACAATGCATCTCTTCTCAATGCAGTTAGAGAAGTGTAGGATATTCAAACAGGATGCAAAGTAGAAGAGAGGCAATTTAGCATCCCTGACAGGATTCCCTGGCTGGAGCTGGCTGTGAGAGAAATTCTCCTTTATCTGTAGAATCTCTAAATTAATTTTATATGTGTTTATAACTGTCATTCACCACAGCAGCAATATGTACATTGCCTTTGTGGAATTCTGGTCTCAGTTAAGGATGTAAAATTAACCCCGTGAAAAGAATTGTCAGTGTCTGAAATTAAGAGAAGATGCCTGGCCAAAAACACTTCTGTTTTATGGCCCTCTTCCATGTTTGCTCTTCAAATAGCTCTAATCAGCCTCTCCCTCCACTCAGAAGACTGTTGAAAACATGAAATTTATTCTGAATTACACAGGCTTTGATCTGGCCTTTTAATTTTTCAGTTCTTTCTGAAGCTCCCACTTTCTGTACATCATTGCAGCTATCTGCCCAGCATCAGTGTGTGGGCATTGTTTATACGTATTGCAATTCATTTTCCACACCCAGATGACCCCAAGTTAATGCAAATTGCACCCTGTTGTTTCTTATAGCAATTTTATGACCAAACTTATCCCCAACAAAATGAATTCTGTCCCATTCATCATGACTCAATCTGTTACATACACTTTCCTGAGACTGGCAGGTGCTTGCTCCAGGCTGTGTTTAAATCTGCAGGATTCATTGTTCACAAGTGATGTTTTACAACCAAATTAACATTCGTCAACAGTGACATGAAAAAACGGGACACGACTAATAAAGTAATGGAAGAAAAATGAACCCTGTCTCTATTTCATTGTTGGAAATAAAAAGAGAATGATGCCTTTGACAACACAGTTCTATTTCCTTGACTTCTCAGGGTTTCAGAGATATTTTAAATAACTTGGATATACACCAGATCAAGAGATTTTCCCTTGCAAATTGTTGCAATAACCTTTGGTTAGCATCTATCGTTTATAACGCTGGGATGTCCCTGGGTGCACTTCTGTGGGCCTGTCACCTTGCTTAAGAGCCTCTTTGCTGAACTCTTCAAGCACACCAACATTTCTGCAGCTGATGCAGCTTCGATTCACAGCCTGCAGCCCCAGCCCCGGCAGGTGAGCCAGCCTTCACTTACCAGTTCTCTGGGACCATATGGCTCGCAGAAAGTGACAGCGTTGCCGTGCATTATCACCCCGCAGTGCTCTCCAACCTCACAGTTACTGCACTCAGACCTGCGGGGAGAGCATACCATGTTCAAAAAGGAAATCAGAAGCCGTACATTCGAGACCGCACCGGGCTTGCAAACTGTAAAATCAGACTGCTCTATCGTGGTGCTCAAGTTGGACTATTTGTTATCATGGTGGCGAGCATAAAGGTTGAGCAACTGTATGTGTGGTGTACTACAGCTGCCTCTTGTGAAAGGCCCTTGGAAGTACTTACACTCTGCAAATTGTCTCTGCTCTAAAAAAGGGTGTCCCTGTTCGTCGAAAGCAAAACATCTCACCTTGAGCAACCTAGTTGAACTCTTACGAGTACAATTTACCCTGAAGTTAATCTTCTTGCAAAGTCCTTGCTGCACATTTTATATACCATACATAAACACACCACTGTGGAGTTACCATAGGGAACAGCTGTGGACAAGCGGTTGGGATTAGCTCCTCTTCTGGTCCCACTCCTGCAGGGCTATTTCTCCAAAAGACCAGGAGGCTTGAGGCTGCAGACCCTCCCCAAAACTGAGTACCAAGAGGCTCCTACAGCTCAGCTGCTGTAACATGGGATTTGGTGTTGCTTCTATTTGTATTCATCGTATCCCATATTCCTACTAAAAGAGTTGCCACTTTGCTCAACCTTTAGGGGAAAATCTATGAAGAAATTCTCAGAGAGGCTGGTAAGTGCTGCAGAAGCAACTAATTGCACCTGTCCTGATATTTCTTAATTTTTTATGAAGGACTTTGTGGGCAGCCTGACTGCAGAACACAGGGAAAGGGCTGTCTCCCTCACCTTTGAGGATCAGGGCATCAGATTTTGGCATGAAGAGCAGATTTTCAAAAAATCTTGGAGATACTCCTGGCCCCCAACAAGCTGCCTGAGACTGCACTGACCAACGTTGCCTTCAGGCATCCAAAGCTCAGCTTAATCACTGCAACAGCTTCGTTATAAACAGAGGTGAACTCACACCAAAGCTTGTTTCTTGCTGAATTTGTTCTGTACTTTCATAACTGGTATTTTTCAGAGTTTTAATTGCAGTGGACTTATATAAGGAGTGCTTAGGCAGTTTTTTCTTTGGCTTCTCTCACACAAAGTGGCTCAGACTTGGCTACCCTTTCTGATGTATAATGTCACCAAAAATACACTTTCCCATAACCACAGTCCAGATGTAGTTTAAGAGTGTGTAAAGGTTTGGTTTTCTTCTGTCTTTTCTTTCTCTGGCTAATTTCTGGATGGCAGATCTTACAGGAAGTTGGATGGAAAGTAATAAATCCCAAGGAGATAGGGTCTTGCTGTCAACATACATGACAGATTTCAGTGATCATAGCAGAACACAGATAATTGATACATAATATCAATGTACAGTTGATTCCTACACAAATTTCCTTGGATCTGTGTTTTTTCCAACCCTTTTCTTAATTTATGTTGCTTGTCTGTCTTTTTGTTAGTAAGTGCTCTGTTAAACATCTGCAAGTCTTTCTGTAAACTGCTTGGAGCAAGCCTTTTCTGTTCCTGAATATCTGAAAATCATCACCCCACCATGGTCCTGGGCAGGGCAAATGAAATCTTCAGCCACATTGTGAGGAAGAGGCTGGTGGTGTTGTCAGCTACCCCATGGGGCTGCGAGAGCTTTCCCCTGCAGGGGCCATGTAATGAAAAGGATGGGCTGCTGCAAACCCAGCTGCTGATCAAACCCAGGCAGTGATCACAAATCACTAGTGTGGGTAGAATGGGTTAACTCTGGCCACTGTACAACAGCCAGAACAACACCCTGCAGGTCTGGGAGTGCTAAGCTCTGCTGAGTGACAGATGTTAGGTTTTCAGATGCGTAGATGTAGTGAATAATTGGTTGCACATTTTATTTTGAGTCTCTTCAGTTTATCCTGGGTGACTCCAGCATAGGCCTGGCTTCCTTATGCCCAGGTCCATGAAAGAAGTCAAAGATGAATGCCTTGTTCCCAGTTTCCAAATCTCTACCTTATGCTGAGATTTTATTAAAGGTCAGTTTCAATTCCACTTCCAGAAACAAAGTCAAAGACATAAAAAAAAATCTTTGAGGTTTTTTTTCTGTCTGAGCATGTCACAGAAGCGGAGTTCACAGAGGATGTGTTTTGTTGCTATCTAAATTTCACTTGATCCCTAAACTCTGATAACTGAAGAACAGAGGGATAGGAACTAGAAGAACGCCTGGAATTCTATAGGAATATGGCTGTTTATGAAAATTATTTTCATTGTCTGCCCCTACATTTTTGAGTTTTATAATGGAGCATCTGCCTGGACTCCTGGGATGTACAGGGAGAGACTGAAACAGCAGGAAAACTTTGACATGAATACTATATAGGGATCGCTTAGTCCCTTGTGAAAGGTCAGGATACATAATACAAGAAATATTTTAATTTCGTAATTCTCATATTTCAATGAATAAAAAGTGATTAAGTTGTTCATCTGTTCTACTCCTACAATGTGGTCTATGAAGTATTGTCTGGAAATCCAGAAACACTGTTCCTGATAATGCAGTAGTTTCATCATCACTCATCTTTTCTAGGATAACTTCTCTCATAAGAAATTGGATGGCTGTTGATAATACTGATTCAAACCTTTGTGCTCTCTTTGAAATGCATTACCTTTGACAAAAACCTGCTCATTAGCTTGACAAGAATGCATGAAGAGCAAGATAATTGATCTGCTGTTCCTCAGATCATCGTCATAGTACTACGTGTTTAGAAATGATCCAATTTGCTCCTCTCCTGATGAAGACAGGAAGGTTAATTTCTTTTCCATTTATACAAACAGAAGACAGTATTAATTGCCCTGGCTGGGTGCAGCTTTCTACATTATCTTTCACACCTGCCTGGTCTAAAATCTTAGCACATTAAAATCAGTTCAGCTTTCTCTTCACAGCTGGTACTCGCTGCCCCTGCTGACATGTGTCGCATTTATCGAGATGACTTCTCTGCAGACCTGCCATCGCTCTCATCTCTGACTTAGAGAGTTCCACCTCTCTCTGCTATTGTTCTTTGCTTTGCTGAAGGGGAAACATCTGCTGTCTCCCCATCCCTATTTTTCATCTTGTTTCCCTCTACAATACCTGAGTTTGTGGACATTATATTGACTGATGTCTTTTGTGATGTCTGAACTATAAAGAAGATAAACATCTCAAACTGCCAAGAGATTTTTAAACATAAATCTTTCTGAAGTTTAATCCCACAGTTTTAGTGCAATTTGGAAACCACTTTAGGACCTCTCTCTGCTGTCACAAAGCTTTCCTCCACCTCTTTGCCACTGGAAATATCACTGTATCTGTACATTTCTCATACACCATGAAGAAGTGATGACCAAGAGAATCTCTGCTTCTTATTGATTGATTTTACATGTTCAGCTATTCTTTATGTCATCTTTGACAAGGGTGTCTTCTGTAAGCGATTGCTGTTTGGCGTGCTGATAGGCTTTGAGATGAAATGTGACATCAGGTTGGGAAGGAGAGTTTAGCCAGCAACAAGCTTCTGTACAGGCTCTTTTTCTTTTAAACGTAATGAATCCCCTGTTTTCTACAGCATTACTATTAAAACTGTTTTATACAGAAGCATACATTACTGTCAGCATGTATTCTTCACTAATTTATGCAAATTTGTAACATTAAATCATTTATCATAGGATTAAACAGAGTATTTTTTTCTAGATTTGTTCTTTTTTGACCTAGTTTAGCTCTTATATAGCACCTTTTTTATACTCTCCACTGCAGTTTTATGAGGTGACATGGAGGCAAGATGGTCACAGGAACAAGTTCTCAATGACCTAGGCAGTCTTCCTGATACCACTCATATTGGACCTCTTCTTATCCAGCCATTCCCTGACCTTCCCTGGCAAGTGGTATATGGTACAGATTCCCCTCCCCTACAGAGGAAATCCATTACTTCCATGGTTTCTGAGCTTTCTGATCAAACACTGTCCTGTCAGTTTTCAGCAAGTCTGATGCACCACCAGTCACCTGTACTATTGGACTTCTCATTGAAAAAATGCACTAAACATTATTGTCTAATTAGTTCCACAAGTCAGCAGTGACGAACTGAGCATGGACATTGGCACTACATTTGCTATGGACTGGGAATCACTCTCACCTACCTTAACTTCCACAGCTAGCCCAAATCAGACATAAAACGAATTGGACATTTGTGAATGTGTGAAGCATATTTCTTGACAAAACAAGAGATCTTTGTAAATTTAATGGCAAATAAGACCCAAAAAATGAGGAAGTCTTTGCTTAAGTGAGCAGACTTCTGCTTATGGGTTGGGGACTTTGAAATGAATCATATTGTGATATGATTGCACACTGGAAGGAAATAATATAAAAATTAGTTGGACAAACCACACAAGAAAATCCTCATAGTTTTTGAGTCCCCAGAAAATGAGAAAGATGAGGCATGCTCCCACTCCTGCACTCTCAGCATAGAAATCTTCCTCTTTCCTTCTCCTTATGTGTTATCTACTGCCTCTACCTCTCCCTGTCCCTTTCCCACTTTAGCATATTCTCCTTCTATCCTTCAATCACCAAACCTTGATTTAGGTCAGGAATTCATTCCCAGGTGCTGTGATTTTTCTGTTTATGAAAAACTCTATCCCAACATTCCCGTTCTCTTCCCTCTACAGCTCCAGAAACACTCACACCCACGTCTTCCCTGTTCCTGAGCCTCCAAAGAAACAGATGGTTGCTGGGAAGGATGTGTCTTTTAATGTATTCGAAAGAGCAGAATTCCATAAAAACCAGGCAATCACTCTGGAAATCATACAGTGCCCTTGTGTAAAATAGTTATTTGATGTGAGGCCTCTCCCGGCGATGGAGTGACACACAGGCTCTGCTGGGACTCATAAAATCAGACACACAGAGAAGCAATAAAATGCTTTGCTTGTGCACTTGGATGGTGCATCTCTGCCAGAGCTTCACATGCCAGACGGGGGATCAGGAGGAGCGGGAAAATATTAATAATTTCATAATAATAAAGTCAGTGTTATGTAGGATTTGAGAAGAGAAAAGATCATAGGAAAACACAAACACTTCCCTTTTCATCTTTACACAAATAATGGTTTCAGAAATTATTAGAGTGGCTTAGTCTAACTGGCCCCTGGTGGCACGGCCCCGGTGGGGTATCCGGGCACACGAGGCAGCTGCTGCCGCGCACTCCGATCACTGCAGGCCAGGACCAAGCCGGGCTAGAAACAGAGCTCCAGCACTTACCACAATTGTTTGTGGTAAAGATGGGATTTTAGCAGCTGCCAGGGGAAAAAAAAATGCAATTTTAGGATGGATGGCGACAACTGTTAATAATTCCTGATTTAACTCCCAGTAGACAATCAAATGAGAATGAGCTTTCTGCCACTAAGAGGGTCCTCACTGGAGGCAGAGCTACTGTACAAATCCTTTATGCTGAAAGGCTCATGGTACCTCATTACAGATTTCTCTTATTTTGCTCCACTTGTATTTAGCATTGCTGAAAATGCTGGTTTTCTGCTCTTATTACAGGAAAACCTGTCTCAGGATTGCAGTGAGTTTTGGGACTCTCTCTCACAGCACCCACAACTCTTCTCTGACTCACCAACCAAGGTAGGGAAAGTTTATTCCAGGGGGACCAAATCAAAATATTGGGGACAAAAGGAACAGAAGTCTAGGGGCTCTTTCAGTCTGAAATTTCTCTGTTGAGACTTGCATAAAACAAGGATGAATTTTAAGTTGAGAGCAATGGATAAATAAATTATGGAGGCTCCCAACAGACAAACCCTCTGTGAGTTATGAGACATCTGTGGGGAAATAATGCCTCTTCTCATTTTTTTTCCACTCAAGTCCATTTAACACACTGCTGCTAAAGCTATCTACCTTGGCAGCTATTCTGTAACCATTAAGAGTCCTTGATCTATTCATACCCATAAAGAAAGAGGGTTTTTCATGGTATAGTATTGCAGGTCCTGTATTTCTGTCCAGAAAAACATTTAAGAGTTGATACAAAAGGAACAAAGGGAACAAAAAATGTAGGCACAAATTAAAAATTATTAGAATATGTGCAAAATAAATATATCCATAAAATTCCATAAACCACAGCATTTTTACATGAGATGGTTAAACTGTGAAAGACCTGAACAGATGGAAAGCTGTGACAGGCCTTAATAAAAAGGAAAATGAAGTCAGATTTCACAGAACATATGTATTCTTGACTAACAAATGCAGGTAACTGCTAAAATGCCCATCAAGAATTTATTTGAACAAGATAAACTAACCCACTAAAATATTTTTATGTCTTGTATGAATTAAATCAATAAAACTAGTTATATTTATGAAATAGGAACAGAAGGAATAGAAAACTCAGTAATTATCTCATATAAAAAAGTAGGCTCCAGCCTTCAAAACTTCGTGTTAAGACCAAGAGATTATCTGAGTATAATATGACCTGTAGATACATTCACTATCCAGTTTGTGCTATTAGAGACATGCAACTCCCTATTCTGTGTCATTTTACTTATTTACCATATGAACGGTACCCTATCTCTGTGACCAAGGTGGTGGTAAAGTTATTAATATTTAAGGTTGAGAGGTCTATTCTAAGAGTTATCTTTGCTAAAAGAACATTCCTTTTGACTAAAAGCTAACAGCCTGAGACTGTTTCCAACTCCCCACTTCTGCGCTAAGGCAGCACTGGGGGTGTCACTACTACAAGTTCCACCAACAGGCATCTATACTTTCAAGAAACCAAAAACTTCATTTAGAAATATTCACTGAGCTTAGCTCTGCTCCTTCTATTTTTGGATTAATTAAAAATTTGAAATCAATGAGAATTTGTCCCTTACTTTAGGAGGCTTAGAATTTCTCAGTTGCTCATTAATCAATTAATTAATAAACGAATATATTTAGGTCCTGACTATAATAACCAAAATGTTTTCATTTGCTAAAATGCATTTAGAGGAAAGCAGAAGTCTGAAACTCACCACATGGTAGGATTCAATTCTTGCTCATGGTACGAGTCAAAGTCATCTCGTAAGATAATGCTGTCACTGTGCAGTTCAGCTGCAAAGAAAAGAAAGCAGAGTACATCTTTTAAGACCTTTTGTTCAAAGTTGATAGTTTTCAAAATGTTCATTAAAAAATCCAGATTTGGGAAACGTGGGCACAGGAAGGAATTAGAAGTCCTAGCGAGTGGATTATAGTTCTTACAGTCAGGGGATGCATTCTGACAACTCATAAGCAAAAATCATGAGCTCACTGGAATTTCTCTGCTGCTATCAGTGGAGCTAGCAGTAAAGGTCAACTCATTTAAGGAACATAAACTGTGAGCTATGTAATGCAAATATTTCTAACCATCAGTCTGCAAACTTTAGACTCTAATTTTCCACCTGGATTTACTGTCTGCTTTACATACGATGACCAAAAAACCAACCCCATATCCCAAAACTTTGTCACCTCTGTTTGTATTAGACAGACACTTCTCTACAAATACTTTCATTAAATTAATGAAGTATCACTTGCTATTGAAACTGAGCAAGAATGTCAGGATCTGTCCCGGACTAATCAAATTGCAACACTAGGGCTGGTGGGTGCAGGGCTGGAAAGCAGGAGCAGCAGCTCCTGCGTACACTTTGGAGGTGCACTGGCACAAAATCTTCCTCCCAGTAACCCAGCACTGGTGTGAGGGCTGTCCCACACTGAGGGCTTTGGGTCACAGAATCCTAGAATAGTTTGGTTTGAAAAGAACTTTAGAGGTCATCCAGTTCCAACCACCCTTCCAAGAACAGGGACACCTTTCACCAGACCAGAGTTTTCAAAGTCACATCCAGCCTGGCCTTGAACACTTCCGGGGATGGGGCATCCACAACTTCTATGGTCAACCTGTTCCAGGGTCTCACTACCCTCACAGTAAAGAATTTCTTCCTAATATCTATTACAAATCTATCCTCTTTCAGTTTACAGCCATTTTCCCTCTTTCTATTACTACATCCCCTTGCAAACAATTCCTCTGCATCAAACTCGTAGGTTCCCATTAGGTAGTGGAAGGTGCCAGTGTCTCCCTGGAGCCTTCCCTTTTCCAGGCTGAACAATCCCAACTCAGCCTGTCCTCATGGGAGAGATGCTCCAGTCCAGGTTCTCATGCAAACAGGTGCTCTAATACACAGCTATGAAGCAAAGCTCTGCAGCATGATATACTGACACTGCAAGGATTCAAGGGCAATAAATAATACGGCAATAAAAATCACAATGAAGAAACAGCTAATCAGAAAGAGACATAATTTAATTCATTTTGTATGAATCTCATTTTTATTTGAATTCCCCAGACCCAGTTTCATATGACCTTACAGATTTTTTATCTTAATAGTTAGTGATTCTGAGTTTTAGTAATAAGAATGACAAATCACCTACCTAGGTGAGGATGTAAGGGAGCTTCTGTCGGAGCTGCAGAAAACAAAGACACACAACACATGAATATCTTCTATGATCGGAGCATTAAAAATTGATTCTTCTTAAAATGAACTGTATGATATTGTATGATAGTTTAATTATGGAAAAATATGGAAAATATGATAAGCCCCAAAAGTTACAAAAATATAACAAGAAAGATAAAATAATATTCTCTTAACTAAAATGCACATCACAATAAATGAGAGACAGTACTGACTGTACAGTAAGGAAAGAAAGATCACTTGTAGTCTAGAATTATGAGATATTATTAGAAATAATTTGGATTAAGATTCAGTAATGCACTGATTGACAAAGAGAGCAGGAATTAGGCTGAATACAATAAATAGTCCAGGTGAGCAAAAAATGCCACACTTTGATCATTTATACTGCACTGAACAACATCTTACTTGGGCATATGTTTGGGGGAAATAATCCTAATATTCCTATGGCAATAAGTAACAGATTGACTCCGTAAATCACAGAATCAAACACTTATATCAAAGCATGTTTTTAGAGACATTGCTGAGCAACTCCCCAGTAGGTTTTTCCCTTCCAAGAAACAGCAGAATATTGTAATGACACACTGCATGGGTGGCACATGTGTGTGAAATGACAAAACTGTATTAAGTAGTCTTCTACTAACACTTTGCAACAGGAGTCTTGGTGTAACATTACAGAAATTAAACCAGAATGTTATCTGAAAGGGCAGAGCTACCTACAAATGTATGGGGGAGTCTAGAGGCTGGTTACACAGTGTGCTGGATACTCCATGTCCCTACTACATCCATAGCCTTGCCTGACCTTAAATCCAAAGTTACACCTCATTAATGGAAGCAAAGGGGCTGCATATAATCAAGCTCCTGGGAAGCAGTTACTTCTTTTACCTCTCAGTACCTCACTCATGGATTTATTTTTCTAGATGTATTTTGAACTTTGATTAAAATAAAACACCAAAAGGAAAATTTTTGAAGCCAGGATTCTTTTGATGATTCTGTTTCTTGTTGGGCACTGACCTAAATTGTACCAGTACTCCTGATTTCTTCAGCATATTTGCAAAAAATTACTGCAGTACTGCAATTTCTGTCATAACATCTGACAAATTAAAAATAGATTAAAAATAAACATAAAAATGAATGCAGCAATCTGTGTAGAGCTCTCACACATAGTCATTTGAATAGAAAGTCCAACACAAATCTCAAGAATTTTTTTTTTCCCTTCCTGCTTACTCCTTAAACACTGGGTTTGCAAGGAGGCAACATTTCATGGGGAAGTAGGGGATTAGGAAGACTGAGCAATCAACAACTGAGGAAGCTGCAGACCAGAAAAGGATGGCAAACATCCATTTATGTGGATTTACCTTAGACAGAGAACTTAGATTTAATTGACTTACTGGTTGTAAGACCGACTTGTTTTACTCCATCCACTAACCATAAATATATATAAATATTACATATATACACACACTAATCTCATGTATATATGTACGCATATTTATGTAAATATATATATGTGTGTATATATATATATACGCAGTACTGAAAACAAGCACAGAAACACTGAAAGCTTTACTGCAGCCAAGAGCAAAGACCTTCTTAAGAGTCTGTTGCTGAACAGAAATCACACACAGACAGAAATATGAATTTTTTTTTCCTTTACGTGGTTAACTTGCTCCATTTTTTATACAAGAAATTTACCCATGCCACCTTGCCTTCCCTAGAAAAACTACCAGTAATGACTCTAGCAATGGCCAAGACCTCTCATCATGATGGTTCAAAATCTGGAGGAAAACAACTCCTATTGCATGTTATGGTTGGCACTGCCTCCAGAATAATGCTGGACTGCAGTGGTGAACCCTACAGAGAAGACTACATTTGTCCCTTGTAGTGCCAGGTGTTGTTTTTCTCCATGGGAATGAGTAAATTTTGCTAGAAAATTTTTGAAAAATACTTGCACAGAAGAAATGTATTAAACTGGATCAATTGAATTATTTCCCAGACTGAGCAATGGAAACTGTTCTGGATTTTGACTGCAGGAAAAGAAGTACATTATGGCATGGGATTTGTAATACTCCAGTTGCTGTAAGAGGTCAGGCTTAATAGAAGACTTCTGTCTCTGATTTTCTGCATTACTTCTTTCCATTAGTTCCAGAACTAAGGGGTGATGGAGTGCAAACACAGGTGTGGCTGGGAACCATCCTGCAAGTGCCCACCTATGATGAGGATGGTCAGGTGAGGTCACATCACAGGCAGACTCATTAGCTGCCCAAGCAAATTGCATTAGCCTTTCAAAGTAAATCAGCTGAAAGTTGACATCAGCAAGAGTAGATCAGATCTCAAAATGAAAATGAAGACCTGGATGATCATTCATTCCAGGTTGCTCGGCATTGCACTCTGGAAGAGGCTTTCTTGTAAATTGTGAAGTGCTGTGTAAAGTGCTCCAGCCCAGGATACTGACAGTCACTGATGACACTTTCTGAAGTTATGATGCAAAATTTCAGCATTCAGCAAAAAGGCACAGTTAGAGCACAAACTTGGAATTTTTACATTTGTAATAAACTCTTTTAACTTCACCATTTTTTAACACAACTGGCTGTTTATGCGATTAAATGATACAAAATTGGGATCTGAGAATTTTTCCTGAAAAGCTCTTCAATTGTATGCATAGAACATTGAAAAACAAAGCTGCTTACCACCTGACTGAAATGAAGGAAATTGTGCAGGTGCCTACTAGTGCTACTGATCAATCATTTAAAAAACTAGAGGTGGAATGAAGCAAACACTTAACATTGGACAAAAGGTTGTTCTTACTAATACAGACTTTGTGTTGAGGAGGGGTTAAGTTTCCCAGGTCTTTCCAATATCTAAGAAGCCCAAGTATTTTTGCCTCAGGTAGTCCATCATCTGATTTTCAATTTAACTTCCAGAGCTGAATATGAAAAAATACTATGAAGGTACCATTCAATGAATGATAAACCTCGACTTTAATCTCCCTATAAATAATTTCTGTATGAAATTTTATATTTCATTGAAAAACAGCATTATGTGGTTCTTGATGTGTTGTATTTAAGGTCCCCCAAAATAACAGAAATTCAGAATATGAAACAAACTCAATTGTAGTAGATTTAAATATATTCAGATCTGCCTTTTTAATCAATATATAGAATGACTTACTTAAAAATAATATGGATTTTTCCATAGACCATTCAGCGTGGCTGAAGTGCAATGGAGTTTCCTCAGACAATATGACAAAGCTAAAAGAAATTGCATGGTGCAGAGTAGCTATACAGTGTAAAGATATAAATTTATAATTTAAAAGGAATTATACAATACTTCAAACTGAGAGGGAGAAAGAAAGACCATCTCAGTTCACACTTTAAATCAGGATTCACTTTCTTAGATGTTCCTTAGGCACACGGTTGGATGACTTTAAATTTAGAATCAGTATTTGTATGGCTCCAAAACACATCTGAGCTTGAATGAGAAGTTGTACCTTTTTAAAACATAAAGTAAATGAATTTGTTATTTCTTTTTTAACTAGCACCCCGGGTATATACAGAGCTCTACAAGAGATGAATTGTACTGAGCAAAGAATGGAAGTACAGCTTAACTGAGGTCACAATCTAAGAGGCATGAGCAAAATGTAAGGAAATGTGGGGTGCCTGTAAGACAAGGCAATCCCTTTGGTAAGGAAAAACAGAGATGAGAGTATACAATACAGAGTGATTCAGAGAGAGAAAGGCCACAGTCAAACTGGAAGCGTGAGAATCTTGAGGAAAGAGCTGAGGAATTCAAAAGTCAATGGGGACATTGTGGGGCTCTGTGTCAACGGGATAAGGGAGAATGAAGGCATCTTTTGGAATAAAAGGTTAAATTTTTCTGTGGATGAAGTAAGGCTACTGAAAGGTTAAGCCAATTTAGATATGCCCCTTTTTGGTTAAACTGGCAGGGAGGGAAATATGAAGGAAGTGGGAAGGGAGTGTCATCTTCAGACAGAGAAACTGGAATGTGAGGAGGAAAAAAAGGTTTGGTGGTGTTCCTGTTGTCAGTGGAAAAATAAGAACCAAAATCATTAAACATGGTAGTAGTTAACTCCTATGTAAAATTAGTCTCCATTCAGCTAAAAAGAGCAAGCATTATGCAAATTAAACTCATGTCCCAGCAACATCCATTTGTACTACTGACACCCATATTCCACAGATCTGGGAGATCAAGACTGCGTATAGAGACAGGTAGAAAATGCTGCATAAGAAAATATTTTTAAAACTCACTAGAAAATATACCTTTCTTTTTTTCTCAGAACCCTGAACTCCGTAGTTTTTTCAATATAAAAGAAAAATGGATTACAGTAACACAGATACTCAGATGCTCCCAGACAGACACCATGCTCAGAGTTCAACAGCCTGTGGCCATCAGCTGCTGCTCACCAATTCATGACAAACAAGGTGTGGAGGGAGATGTCTTCTGGTTTTCAGATTATGAAAAAGTCTAATCTCCTTGTCATTAGCAGCCAGATGAAGAGGAAAAAGGAAATTTATGCTTTCATTTAGACTCCCTCCAATACTTTCTCTCTACTTGTAGAAAAAGTTGCTATAGAATGATAGACGCTGAACATTCCCTAGGGAGAGTCAGTGTGTTGCCCAAGGGCTGCATTATTCTTGCTGACACAGAAGCCAAGGAACAATACACCAGCTCTAAACTACAGTCTTCTGCTCTGTAAAATACTGCTTTGATCAAGCCAGAGATTCTTCAATCGATTTTGCAGTTGTTTTTCAGAGTGTTCTTAAATTTTAAAAGGTACAAAACGCACTCAAAAGGTCTTCCAAAAATATTCAGGCAAAAGTTCCTGATGAAAGTCAGTCCAGGCCAATTCTCAGGATCAGTGTGGAGACCTCTGCCAGGCTGTGGAGTGGTTTCTCAAGAAAGGAAACCCAGTCCTATAATTTGTGGTTTTGAGTATGAAATTGTATAAAATTCTGGGAATTACGCAGAAGGGAATGATATTGCACTAGGAAGGGACAGCTTCCTTCATCTTTTCCATCCCTCTGGATTCCCTCTCTCTGTTTTGAGATTCTCTGCTAGTCAGTCAGAACTAACCATACACACTCACAAATCTCCCAGTGTGGTCCTTATTCCAAAGAATGGTGCTACTGGTCCAAAATTACACAGTGTATTAGGGAAATGGCCTCCTTAACCCTTTAGAATCCTACTTGGTCTGGCAAAGTCAGGCAAGGCTTGTGCACCACAAGCTGTTCCTCCCAGCAGCATCACTGTTCTCTGAGTTCTACGGAACAATGCAGCCAGGTCTGATGTCTTGCCAGCTCAATTTTAATCATGATACTGCTTATTAATGTATAATTTTTGTTCTACTCAAGCCAGGAATAAATATTAATCAATGTGCACAATACTCAGTTTACCTTATTTTCCATTTATTTTGCTATTAGGTCAACAAATTAAATACATGGTTAAAAAAATATATTATTAGGAGCAGGAATATCATCAGTCCTTATGATCTTTATTTGTCCTTAGAAGTATTTACAAGACATCTATCTTTACTGTCTTTCCTCATACAGTTTTTTTTTTGTTTTTTTTTTTCCTCTTTGTGCTAAATTAACTATATGATAATTTTTATGTCCCTTTTCTTCAATATAATTCTCATAAAATTTAAAGTTTACATCAATTCTCAAAGATATTTCTCACTTCCTAAAAGATGTATTATTTTCTAAACACAAAGCTTTTTAAGCAATTTTTTACTTTCTTTAGTGTCTTTCCCTATGGCATCATTTCTCATTCCATTTACATTATACATATGGCTGATTATTTGGTTTTGCTATCTCTTAACACTACCCTTTATCATACTCTAATTCTCTTTAAAATACAAAAACCCACTTTCCTTTCACTGCACAAATCCCATTAACTCTATTAGGATTTACTAAAGCACATCCAAGGGTGGACAGCCATAGTGAATATGATTTCTGAGATTCCTTGCTACTTCAACATCTTCATGTATATCCTTTTTACTAGATATTATGAAGTCTGATATCACCTCCAGTGAACATACTTATTAAGAAGATGTCCTGTAATAAATCTATGAAGTTGCCCTGTGGTTTTATTTTTCTTTACTTCATATGTCACATCATTCACTATGGCATTTCAGTACAGTAATGTTTAGGGCTAGAAACAGATCACAAAACCTCATTTATGTCACTCTATCTTGCTGTTTTGCATATATATTAATTTGATATTTGCATCTAAATAAATTCACTAATTCTTTCTGAAAGAATCCTTTGTTTACATTAGTAGTGTTGATGAAATTGGAATAAATGAAGTGAGGTCTGCTTCAAAGAAAGCCTCTTTTCTTTGAATAGGAAAATTAATTCTAACAGTAAAAGAGTGATAATAGTATGCAGTGGTTAGAGACTAATGCAATGCACACTGTCTGCTGAAGAAAAGAGAATAAAAAGGCAGAGGAGAGCCTGGTGTTGGAAGGGATGGGAGGAAGGATCACGGGTTGAATATCCAAGTCAAGGAAACTGTTATTAAGCTAGGAAACTGAGGGGAGAGAAACCACGGTGAGGATAAAATTGTGGGAGAAGAACCAAGAGTGCACCTGAGAAGCTTGCATGTCAGTATTGCAGGGAATTTGGTCACTGATTACACAGCTGTCATACACTGTCAGCTGCTCATAGAACAGTACCTCTGGGTGACCCTTGACTAAGTCAGATCTGATGTTTGCAAAGTTACCGCAATGACATCATGTATTTTGAGGATGATAAGTCCAGAGAGTCTCTGAAGTGACTGTGTATAAACAATGACAATTGCTGTGAAAATCACAGAAAACACAAAAGTTAGAAAGACGTGGGAGGGTATGATGAGATGGGGAAGCTGAAGGCCCATTCAGGGAAGTGGTGCAGGACGTGACTATCGGTGGATGGGTGGGAGGAAGAGGCAACGCAGGGATTGTCACAGCTGAGCAGCCAGTGAAGGCTCAGGAGTGGCACATCGCAGCATCCTTTATTCTCTATATACAATCCATATCAAAATCCTATTTTGTCCTTGTTCTACAGAGCTCCTGTGAACTCAGGGACAGCATGCAGTAACATAAGGACTTACTGTTATAATCAACATAAGTGCAGCTAAAATGTTTATTTGAGGTTAGGTTGTGCTCCAAAATTGCAGAAATGTAAAGCAGAGAGTGGTGAAAGAATTACAGTTTCTTCCACCAGCTCTCCTAGTAAAATCTCCTGGAACAGCATGTCTGAAGGAGAACTGTCAAAGTCTGCATGGAAAGATTTCTACCCACTTGTCTCTACTTAACAAGGTATCTTCCTCCAGCAGGGAGAAATCCTGTTGCTTTGCCCATATTCTCCTAGACTATGCTGCCAGTTCTGACACTGATAGTCATGTATGTCTGTTTAGTTTCTTGTGCATTGGTTTCATGGTGCTGGTCACAGCCAGATCTCTGTCACTCTCCCATCAATACATCTTTTACTTCCTTCTCCCTTCCTTACCTGTCCTTCACCACAGACTGCCTTTGCCTAGTGGTGTGCTTGCTATGCAGCCCTTCCTAGGAGAATTTAATCTGTTTATGAGGCTTTTCATCATTTTAGTTGATTACTTTGCATACTAATTTTTCCACTCTTCACTCATGTCTATCCAGTAAGTAAGACTGAAACACTTCCACACCGCACTGTGGGTGTACAATTATCTCCTGTTCTGAACACCAAATTCATTTTGGTAATTTCTCCAGATGTTTTTCATTCCACACAGCAAAACTGTGGCTGGCCCAGTCACCTTCCATTCAGATCACTATAAAACTCTCTTCTGACTGCCAGAGCCTCTGTTACATATTTCTAATTCATTCAAAATATAACCAACATGCTAGCTTTCTAGGTGACATTTGCAGTCATCTCTCTGAATCCCTTCTTCCTGCTTCCATTGAAATACAAAAATACTGAAAACTCAAATGTTGAAGTTAATAATTGAAACATTTTGCCCTCATTATCACAAAGGTACTATTGAGATCTTATATGAATTTCTGCTCTTGACATAATGTTCAACAGCTTCTTATTCCAAACTCATAAACTCACAGGAAAAAAAATGAGTTTGGATGTATTTTATGGGGTTTTCTCTTCTGTTTTAATATGACAACACATGTCCAATTTTAAAATATTTATTTTAGACTGCGTGGCTCATATTCCACTGTTTCTTTTCACGTGAAAATATTACTGGAATTTTGCTGATATAACTGTATCAGCACAGAAATTCCTTTCTCTCCTGAACCAAAAATGATGGATACCTTCTCTTCTTCTCCTCACTGTTTTAGTGAATCAGGTTCAAAGCAGAGTACTGTTTGTAGACAAGATATGACAACAGGACGTTCATTTTTTGGGTTATTCATCAAAAGGATAAACTCCACAAACAATTAGATTGTTAAAGTTTGTGTAAGCCAAACATTTTGTTTAGCTATAAAAATGATCAAATGCTGCAGATGATGGCAAAATTTCAATGTCCTACTTTCACAAAACGGGAAGGCAGATTCTTCGCAAGGACACGTGTGAGCTAGATAGTAAACAAAGCTTTTGCTGTGGGCATATTGCTTATAGAGAGAGTTAAAACTCAGATTGTGGTTTTGACAGAAAAGAAATGTTGGTTATTACAGGCTGATTTCAGACATGTGCATAATGCTACTTTAAGTTTTGCATATTCCCCAACATGTAGCAGAGAGGACAATGGGGTTTCTTGGATAGTTAACGGGAAGTACGAAGCCAAACAAAGTATCAGTTTTAAAAATGTAAATGAGATCCTGATATTAAGTTTTCTACAGAACAGCTTTCATGAAGAGTAACACTGACACACAGGTACAATGGAAAACATTTGCCAGATGATTTTAGAATTATGGTGACTCTTACCTCCCTGTTCACACAGCTGTTGTGCTAAGGCATCCTTGAATATAACTTGGCCCCTATGAGTAGCTGTAGCCCTGTGAACATAAAAAAGACAACAATAAATACTGTAGTATACTTATTTATATAGGCATTGGTATATCTATATGCATGAATAATCAGAATTCCCATTTTGCTTTCTTCCTCTGTTCTTCTTTTTGCACTCTTTTAAATGTATAGAATAATTTGTGGAGATTCTTTTGTGCATAGCAAAAGAAAAGTTCCTAAACCAAAAGAGCTAAGTTGGTAATAAAAATCACTGCCACAGTAACTCAGTGAAGGACATAAGTAAAAGAAAGCATATCACAAAGCCAAGCACACTGCCCTGTCTGAGAAAGTGCATCTGTCTCAGTGCAGAGCAGAAAAATAGGTTGCAGAGCAGCTGCCCTGTGAAATTAAGTCTCACAATGCAACAGGCAACAGCAATGGCAGTACTGTTACATGCTATGGATAGAGTGTGGACCTTGAATGGGTGTCCAGAAATCTTTTCTTGAAATAAAGGGAGATTTCAGTAAGTTCTCTGCTCCAGGTCTCTGTCAAACATCTCCAAAAAAAAGAGACCCTGCAATATTTCTTGATATGCTGCATTGTTACTTGAGGTCTCCACAGTTTTATCTAAACAATCATTATTTCCCATTACTGACCCACAGCTAGAGACCAGCTAATGTACCACAGAGAATGATTAGTCATTTTGTTTTCTCATGATCAGCTAGAAATATAATGCAATGTGATTTGTTTCTCTCTTACGGAGCTGTCATGCTAACAGTGATAGTTATTCTATATTTCTAATTGCTTATTTCTTCCCTCTTTTCTAATTGCAGTACTTCACAAGCTCAGTTATATCTCAGGGATTTCAAAACCTTTCGGTGTTTACAAGTGTTGCATTTGAAGTCTGATTTCTTTCAGCCAAAGTTCTTCCAATATCTGTCTAGACTCATACACGCTCTTCATACATGTTCTTTAGCCTTTCTCTAATTAACATAAATGGGCTCAATATGGATCCATGTGAACTCCTCAAAATAGCCTCTTGGTTCAACAGTAAGATGCTGAAAGCAACTTTATGAGTGTAATTCTGCAGCCAGCTGTGTGCCCTCTCTAATGGATCACGCCTCGCCTGCTTAGAAAATGTCAGGAAGGACCATAAAGGAATGGTTTGAAAATGAAAGTCAAACTTATTTTTTTTTCTTGCCTACTAGGCCAATTACACTGAAAAGGAAGAACAATGAAAGTAACACATCTAATACTAAATTTTTCATATACTGTGGATCCTCAAGGTAAAACCCATCTGCAAACTCTGAGAGTACAAACAGGAATAAACAAAAGCTTCTCTGCGATCTGCTTTGCTTCCTGCACATTTAGAAAAGCTCTATTTGTCCAGAAATACAAAACTGTGACCACGTCATGCCCCTATGGCTTTCAGGGCACTCTCTTCCTCTGCTTGTGGAAAGAGAGCTGTGTTGCCTTTCCCACCTTGGACTTTCAGAGATCTAAATCTGGAGCCTTGCTTCACCTGGCAGTGATAGTATTTTGGTCACAGTCCCAGGACTGCATTACCAGTGGGAGGTTTTGGTTTTAATCCCTACCGTGTGCATCATGGAAACTATTCTAGGATTTCCAGCACTTCTATAAAATACAGCCAAACTTCATGCCATAATTCCACATTAGCATTTCTACATCTGCTGTCACAACCAGTGACCATACTGAGTAAAGTGTAAAATAAAACCAAATACGTTGCTCCAGCACATAAAGGCAAGACTTTAAGCTGAGACTTTAAGTCTCATTTAAAAACATGAACTGAAGTATTTCCTAGAGCTCCGTTGTGCTGAAAATGCAACAAAGTGTGATCAATACATACATTTCTGCAAATTTCCTCACACGTGTTTGCGGTCACACAAGTCAGAATTGGACCAAACGACCTCCAAAATCAAACATGTGCCCCGATTTCTTTAGAAGGGCCAGATATGGTGGCTTGCCCTATCAGCTGAAATGGCACGGCAGCCCATAGCCAGCTTTGGGGCCAATACAGCACCAACAGACACGTTTTTGCAAATATGTTTTATTGTGGGATTTCCATTCATTGAGCTTGCCTGGCTCAACATACAAGAAAAAGCCACACCTAAGACACAGAAGGTATTCTATACAACATTTCTATTCCCCAAGTCGGCAGGGTGGGAGAGAGGACTCTTTGCAGACAGTGGGAAAGAAAAGCTATATAAACAGTAGACTGGGACTTCAGAGATGCTGCTTATGCAACAGCCCAGGGTACAATTCAGGGTGTACACAACAACGATGGCAACCAGAGCATTCCTTTATGAGGCAGATAAGAGCAAACTCTTGGAACACAGACCACATGCAGAGGGGAGCTTGGGTATGTGTCTGAATGCAAACAAATACCAAATAATACCAAAAATATCAAACTGTGTACTGTTTACTGGATCTCTGCGTGCGTGTGAGAAAAAGGGGATTTGGGCAGAAAGCCAGCAGCCAGCTGAATGATCGGCATCTTTCTGTGTCTATCATCCCTTCCTTGATAATGCAGACTAGGAGCCAATTATTGCTGTTCCATAGCAGGAGTGATCTGCACCCTGGGGACAAGTGCTGTGCAGGAAGGGCACCACTTGCTTGCTACTTGTGAGCATGTGCTCACATCAGCGTTAGTCTTGCAACGGCCACATGAGCTGGACTGCACAGCCTCAGAGAATTATTAAGGGTATTTCTACTGTCAGTTTACTAGCATTATCTGCTTGGTTTTCTCTGTATTTATGCTTTATTCATGGAACAAAAGACAACAACGCAGTGCAATTATGCATAAACTAGCTACTTCTAGAAATAAGTACAAAATATACCTACTCTTTACTGAACTTCTGCTGGTGATAAGTGAGGTTTATGGAACAGGATTACGAATTTGGGTTCTTCTCTTTTAAAAACATGTAACATATTCAAACCCATATCCTTCCTATATTCATACTCCAGCCTAAAAACTACAGAATACTTATGGTAATTATAACAAAAAAAATACTGGCAAGGCCTGAAAAAGACTCTACTAAAGAAAGGAAATTACTCAACTATAACTATGGGGTTTTGCTTTTGTGACATATATAACCAGTAACTGAATTTTGTGCTGTTTCTGAAAAGTTTCTCTGCTGTCTTTAATGTAGTTAAATATTGCTTAGAGGAAGGGTACTTACTATCATTTGGTGTTACTCCACACCAGTCTATACTCCCCCTCTGACACTGTCTGCTATCTATTCCCAGCTAAAGGCCAAATAACTAATCAAATCTAATGTGTCAGTCAGCCAAAAGGCAAGATGCATGTTCCATGTGTCCCCAGAGGTAATTCCTGAGTAGAAATGAATCTTTCTGAAGGGATGAGGAATAAAAGAAAAATGGCAGAGAAGAGGAACATCTTGACATGGTAAGTGAGAGCTTTGAAAGAAAAACAACTTAGAGGTAATAAGGTTCCTCTTTATATTAACCTCACCCTTCCATTAGCCTAGATGTATTTGTCTGCTTGGGGCTATGCAACAGAGAGGGGAAAATGTGCTTTTAAAATTAGCAAGCAGAGATAAAACTGCTGACAGAGGAAAAAAGAGGTCTGAACACAAGAAGATTATATTAGGTGTCAAGACTTACTGGCAGTTCAAGGCATTACTAACCCCATACTTCAATTACAGCAATTTTGTAACAAATTTTCCTTTACAAACCTCAACTATTCAAGTTGAAATCAGGTGCCAATAAGGACTTCTGGATTATCTGTCACCGAAAATCAATCAAACAAACAAACAAAAGACCTGCTGATTCTCTACTTAAACTATATATAGTCCATGTCACCTGTGAGATGGGACATGAAGTGCCACTTGCTCAAGTGCCAACAAGCTTAAAAACACTTCATCTGAGTGCAGTATTGCCAGCTCCTCCGAACATAGTCTAAGTAATATCAATTTGGGCCCTGCGCAATGACACAAATCATTCCAGCTGATTTGGGAGAAAGAAACCCAGAGACACTTGCATGTGATAGAGGGACCTCTCTCATGCCTCCTGTTGATTAGATGCAGCATCCTGAGCTATGTGTTCAGGAGCAGAGTATCTATCCCAGGCCTTCCCCTGAAGTTTGTCACCATATGGCCATGTTCTGGGGTTTGCATGGCTGGTGCTCACTCTGCCCTTACACAGACACTTGGCATCTGCACCTTTCCCTGGCAAGAAAAGGCACAAATTAAGGACAAATTACTTTGTGAAGGGGCTTCAGGAAGATTCATGTGTCATACAGTAAAATACCTTATCTCATGACACACCAAAAAGGGTTTTCAAGAGGATCAAGGAAAAAGAGGCTATTTGTTTACTCACACTACCAGAGTTTTAACCCTGTGTCTGCTCTAGCAGCTGCACTGCACATCTGTATGCAACTGGTTAGTGGCTGCTTCTACAGGAGGACATTCAGGGTGACATCCACAACACTGGCCCCAGGAAAATCAGTGACTGGCTATATGAAGCTGAGATTGGTCTTCCTCAACCCCCCAGAGCTGCCCCTGATGCAGTGCCAGCACAGACTGTGCTCCCTCCCCACTGCAGTGGGGGACACAGTCAGTGCTGGACATTTTATGAGCTTGGGCTGGAAAAGAAAACAAAGCAATGCATACCCAGTAACTGCTGTTGGCATTTTATGTTGAAGTATCTCATACATCACACTGGATTCACAATGCATTGCTGACATGCTTTTGTTAACAGGTTGCATTTTAAAGAGTGTGTTTCAGCTCAAGAGAGCACAGGCAGGAGGCTACATGTGTCTGACTCGTGTGTGCTGCCTCTGCTGCCTGGCTCTACCAGCTCTGTCCATGGAAAAGGTGCACAGCAGCACTGCCCAGAGCACAGGGCAGATAGCTGCCCCCTTTATGCAAATAAATGGGTTGATTTTTAATGCATTGTTAAATTTGCATGATCACCTCTCTTTGTAGGATTGTCTTGCTTAACCCATTGTCTTTAAAAAATTTATTCTCCCCCAGTACAGGCTACTTGAGGGATCTCTAAATAAAATAACTTTAAAAGCAAGATTGAGAACAGGCCTTCTGGTGACTGAGTACACAGGATAGTTGTGCCAAGCCTTTCCTGGTGGGAGTGCAAACCGTTTTCTTCCAGTGGCCTGCAAAGGTGGTTTGATGACCATTTACTGTGTGTGGCAAGACATGAAGTCAGGCTGTGTGAATTTTGGCAGGTCTCCTACCGTGGCTGAAACCTTCAGTGGCAATTTCTTCAAGGGCAGTTAAGACCAGATATTAAACCTGACTGGGAGATGGTCGTGGTACTGGGGCCAGTAGGAAAAATGCACAGAGCACTCATGACTACTTATCCAGAAGGTGCTTGGGTGGGAGGCTTTTAGCTACTGGTTACATGTCTCCGAGTTGTTATTTCAGTTTCCACTTGACATGCAAGCACAGTCTAATTAAAGCAGCAGGAACAAGATCTGTGTGTTCTGAAATGCACATTTTGCCTTTGCCTTTCCCTCTCTGTCCCCTATGGCTTCTTCTCTGAGATGTTATAAAAAAAAGTCATCTGTCCTGACCATATTCAGCAGAAATTGTCAGGGAAATTTGGCAAGTAAGATGCAATTACTTATGTAGACATTTGTTCAGGAGACTGGAATTAGCATACTTGCTCTAAAAACCTCAATCAGAGGTAAAAAGTCTTCGGGGGAAAGGACTAAAATGGCCAACAAAAGCTAGATTATGTGCTAGTGGGCAAAGAGCAATCATTTCATTTGGGGCAGCTGTCCTGTGCTGAAGTTTGTGGTTCACATGCATAAATTACAGTCATGACTTACTTCATGGGTGAGCTGATGCTCCTTTGCCTTCACATAGGGTAAATGCAAGAGGAACTAGAGCCACTTGATCTCTTCTCATCTCTGAATTTGTGTCTGGGGACTGCACATGTGGGGAAAGGGAATCAGCCATCAAGGTTTGCATCAAAGGTGCAGTTTCCTTTTTGAAATTAAAATTTTGTCTAAAAAAATTTGAAACTAAAAAAGTCTAAGAGAAAATGTAGAACAAATGTCAAAAGACTTTTCAGCAAGAGCCAATAAAGACCAAGGAAAGTAAACAAAGTTCATTTTGCAGAAGTGTTTGGTACTAACTCAACATTTAAAGCTATGCATTTCTGCATATGGAAGGAAGAGCATATGTACTACCTTTACTGACATTAAGACCACACTGACATTAGGAAAACATGCATCAAAACGTTTGGCTGGCAGAAACTCTCACTGGCTATGTGCAGAGATGGGCTCTGCCTTCCTCTCACACCCTATCCATGCACTCAGAAAAGCTAATTGTAACTCTTTGAGCGTTGTGGGACCCAACCTGCATCTAGCTGGTCTTGCAGAATTTTTATATAATTCAGGGCACCCCATGCAAAACACACATTTTTAAAACCCACAACTTCAGTCACAGTTCACCCTCTTTTAAAGTGTGCAGTGGTCCGTGCGCACTCCTGTGTGTTGACCTGATGTGTACATTTTTGACTGTATGCACTGTCCAGTGCACACTTACAAGACACAAGGTGGGTTTTGTTTTTGCTACTTGGCATTTAACCAGAAAAGAATTATATGCCTGAGTGGTAATATGATGATTTGGCATAAATGCAAGAGGAGGAATACAGCAGTTAAATGGTAACATCAGCCCCAAATGAAAGAGATTTAATTTTTTATGGTTTAACATAGAAATTTATGCTAGGCTATGTACACTTAGGATGTGCTGTTCTGACTAGGGATTGATTTAAATACACATCTAGGGGCCTTCTTCAAGCAAGATTTGAATAAAAGAATAAGTCTCAAGTAGAAAAATAAAGCAGATGGACTTACAAAAATTTCCTTTCAATATCTGAAGGGAGCCTACAAAAAAGATGGGACTTCTCACAAGAGGACGTGGTGACAGGACAAAGGAAAATGGTTTCAAATTGAAAGAGAATAGGTTTAGATTAGGTATTGTTTACTGTGAGGGTGGTGAGGCACTGGAGCAGATTGCCCCATTCCTGGATGTGTTTAATGCCAGGTTGGATGGATCAATGCCCGGATTAAGGAGCTCTGAGCAATGTGGTCCAGTGAAAGGTGTCCCTGTCCATGGCAGGGGGGTTGGAACGAGATGGTCTTTAAGGTCTGTTCAACCCAGGCCACTCCATGATCCTATTCCATAATTCTGTAATTATGACCTGTATTACAGAGGATGGAGCTGAACTTAAGCATTGGAAGCAGAAGGGTGCACAGGCAGCTCCAGCCACTACACTTTATAATTTATAAGAAATTGCTTTTGTCATTCTAAAGCACACCAAATTTTTGCTGGTTGAAAGGTGCAAGTGCAGAAGATGGATAAAACATAACAGTATATATGCATTATAAAAGAGGTAAAACATAGGAATTACCGTTTTAAACTGAATATAAACCAGACTAGGACAATAATTTCTTCTCAGCTACAGGAAATCCAACGTTTTCATTAGTATTTTGCATTGTGTGATTATAAAAGAAAGAAAATTCTATTTTTTCTACATGTGAAATAAAGGGTTATTGCAGTGGCATCTGCCAAGCAGTCAGCTCATATAAATAATAGAACAAGCATCCATTGTCTCTCTACTGACACAGTGCCAGCAACTAGGTCCCTGTTTTCCACCTTTTTCAGTGTTTGGGAGAGGATGCTATCTTTGTCTTATGCTTTGCAATGTATTGTACTTTATTATCCAGTGAAACATGGATTGAATGAATGGTAGATTTTTAAATTTTAAATTGAATATTTATGACTTTTGAAATCTATATTTAACCCTAAGCTAATGATTATGTTTCATCTATGTATTACATACATTTTTGGTATTAAAAAAATACTCTTTTTCTCAAACTTTGCTTGTGCAGTCTTTTAAAGCCTATATTCAATAGAGATATCATTCAATCACCTAAATTTCCCTAAGAAAAACAACATATTTGTTTTTTCCTGTATCACAAGAAGAAATGTTGCACTTACTGTGGATTTTAAAATTTCTGAAACCTCTAAATGAGCACAGAAGTGTTAAGCAAACAAACTTGCAGTCATTTCCTATATCCTTCTACAATGACCCTTCTCTTAACAACATGCACCAGTTAAGTTTGGCAGTGCTGATCAGCTGGGGGGAGTTCAGCAGAGAAGACCAAGATGGTTTGGGCTGGAGCATGTGCTCTGCAAGGACAGACTGAGGGACTGGGGCTCATTCAGCCCGGAGAGGAGAGGGCACCTGGCAGCAGCCAGCCAAGGGAAGTTGTGCAGTTCCTCTCCATTGCTGCTGTATTTTAAGACCAGACTGGATGAAAGCGCTGAGTAACCTGTTCTGACCCCCTCTTAGCAGGATTTTGGACTGAAAACCTCCTGAGATCTCTTCCAGTCTGCATTTTCCTGCAGACCTATGATCCTAAAATTTTACATGTCAGGTAAAAGCAAAGAAATGAAAGCAAGGTTTGCATCTAATCAGATTAATCAACACTTATTTTGAGAACTGCTTTTCATAACACAAAAGAATTAACCAGTTCATTGTGTTTAACACTTTGTGTAAATACCTGTGATACTGGTTCTCCCTACTTTTGAGTGTATGGCTGGGTATCTCAGAGTATCCAACAAGTGCCAGGGGTTTTACATGATTCCAGGAAACCAAGAGTTTAAACGTAGTTGATGCTGTGGGGTTTTCTGATGTGACACATTTTTACATGAAAGGTGACAATAAGTAACACAGTTAATACAGTGAAAACTTAAAAACAAAATTAAAAGAGCAAAATCTGAAACAACATATGAGACACTATGCTAAAAACAACCCTGGTTTTAAAAGATCCTAAATAATGGAAAAAAGGATGATTTTAAGGCCACCTTTTTAGTTCACTGCTCTCATGCCATCTGTATCGCTATCCATTTCCCAGGTAAGGTTTCACCAATCTGCTCTAACCTGCTTTAGCTGCCCACTGGTCCCAAAGGACATTGCCAATAGCCATGGATGAGCTGGACCGTATGAGAATCTGGGACCCCATCCCCTCTATTTGCTACGCAACCCACACAGAGTAATCCTCAGTAGCCAAATTGATCATCTTTCTTAAAAAACCACTAATTTCAATATTGATTGTAGAGATGCAACTGGTGCATCCCAAGAGTGCAAATCAGCTTGCAAGGGAAGGGTAAAACCTGCCTCTTTAGTCTCAGTCTAGAAAATATAACATCAAAAATCAAAATTTCCACAGACTGAACCCCAGGGCACACAGGGCAGGTTTCCCTTCCTTAAGCTGCACCAAACACTGAAATATTCCTTGTCTACTGCTTCTTTGCACTTGTCTAACCAACCTAAAAATGCTTTCAGAAGACTGAAAAACAAATGAAACATGCTAATCATTTGCAGATCAAAATCAAACTAAGGAAGAACCCGATTCAGTTGTTATTGAAGAACTGTTATTCTCTACTTATTCTCACTTCTCTCCTGCTTGCCAGGAATATGGTGAACCTCTGGGAAAAAAATGCAGGGTCACTAATCATACAAAGGACAGTTATTTCTCCTGAATGGTTTTTAATTTCCAGCCAGATTTATGAGCTGGGAAAAAGCATATATCCCTGAAGACCATAGTAGCTTACAAACAGAAATATGCAGGTGAAATAGTACCTTAGGAGAATAATTAATTCCACCAGCCACTGAAAAAATGAAAAATTTGTGAAGTATCACATAACTCCAGTCAAAAGAAGCAATTGGAATGGCATCATGTACATGCAGTAAGCTGGGAAGACTATGGTGAGGAAGTCTGGCATCAGCTGCAGGAGGGATGTACTGGGAAAGGGTAGGAGGTTATTTGGGGACCTTAGAGGTATTGAAGGTGAGGTTGAGATGTGAGGCCCTTACTCATACTATGGTATCGGTGCTATGGGGATTTACTGTCCAAAAATGTAGGAAACTTGGATTCATGGATTCCACTGCTCACATCATAGTTAGGCATTTCTTCAGCACAGATTTTTTTTTTTTTTTTTTGGTCAGAGTTGCCCATTTGAGTTCTATCTTAAGGTTTGGATTAAAAGACACTCAGAGACTTCTAATACCTCAATTGTATCTAACCCTTCCTATTTCAACCAGAGAGATCAAATAAAAACAGATTTAAAAGACAACAATCTGTTCTCTGTGTCCTTCCACAACAGGTCCTGTCCTCCAGCTCTGCTTTTCAAACCAGTAACTTTCAGCACTTTTAGGGCTTATCAAAGCCCCTGTGCTGCCCCTGCAGAGTGTTAACACTGGCTCAGCATCCCTGGGTGCTGGATTCCAGCTGTGCTGTGGATGTGAGCTCTGTGCCCATGTGCTGTCAGCTGGAGTCTGGACCCAACCTCTGCCCCTGCTGCCAGTGCCAAAAGGGGTGAATTCAGCTTCTTCTGAGTCATGGACAGAGCTTTTTCTTCCTCCACCCAGGAGACCATGGCCTGATTACATAGACCCATCTTAATCCAGGCCGGAAGATCCCTCAGGGGATCTCCAGACCAACCTCCCGCTCAAGGTAGGGTCAACAACACTAATCAAACACATACAGCCCTGCTATGTCTTTCACCACATTGCCTAGCAGCACGCCCAGGCTCACAGTTCTGGTATTTCTGAGAATTTTTGCATAATGCAATACTAACAGGGCTATCAAAATTATGTTAAATAAAAGCTGCTGTGTAAAAGCTGCTTTACCTTGAATTGGTCAGTCACTTGACATAGGCATAAATACTCCATTTACAACTCATTTGGACAGCAGCCTCCCATATAATATACTGTTCCAACCCATGCTTCTCACTAGGAAACAATCTTACTCAGAAATAAATTACCTGCTAAGCTATACTGCTATAATATCTTCTTTTGATAATAATTCTTTAAGCCTATTATTAAAAAAGACATCAAACTCTAAACCCCTTCTCTTAAAGTAAAGTAATAATGAAGAGATTTATAACCCTAGCCTCAAAACAAACCAAAATAACAGGCAATCTAAGCAACAACATAAACACTTCCAGGATAGATGGTTCTCTCAGGTTTTTTTTACTAATTTTTCCTCTTAGCACAGATTTGTTTCCAGAAATCCTTGGCAGAATGAGCACAACACTAGAATGAATCTTTGTAGGAAAACATCCTGTTAATGTTCTGAGACTCTTTAGCACAGTCCCAACATGGATTCCCTATGTCCCAGAGGAACAAAAAATGGCAACACTGGGTGAAACCCAACCAGACTTCAACTCTTCATTTATTTGCTAATGACAGTTTCCAATCAAAAGGAATACATTGGGAATTCAGTTCAGTAATATTTCCAGGAAGGTGAACTTTTCAAATACACACAAATAATTATTGCTTTGTTACATGAAGTATTGCTTGGGAGCTCAAACTCCCATGTCTTGAATCCCAAATTCCAAATATTTCAGATGAAGGCATTCATTGGAGACTTGCACATCTGGTGCTGTACACAACAGAGTGGTGCTGGAAATTTGAGAAATTCATCTGTAGTTTTTGTAGCTAAGAAGTTTATGACTGATTAATAAAACATCAAATTTGAGCTAACACTTAACGATAAAGGAGGATCTCTTCTCAAAACTGAAATTCTAATGGGGTTTTCAGAGTGTCACAGTTTTAAAGAGTTTTTGAAAATACTGTAAAATACTGTATCAAGTAAACAACAACAAAAACTGTGAGTTTGTTCTTGCATATCTCTCCTCTTCATTTGAGGAACATAGGGTAGTAGGTCCACCGCTGGATCTACTACAGTCCCCTGTACCCTTAGGGAAGAGACACTTCATATAAGCTGCTTAGAATAAATTCCCATATGTCAGGGTAAATCAGACAGGTTTTCCAAAACAATGGTAAAACAAAATGCCATAAGCTAGAAGGTACCTTGTACCTATGGATGGGTTGGATGTGGCTGCGAGTCAAAAGACTTGAAGCGAGACCCATCGAACAGATGGAAGGAATAGCAGTAAACTGTTAACTGGTAAAGGCATGTAGATGACAGAGATAGAATTATCAATTTAGAAGAAAACAAGAATATCTGAGAACAGAATCTAAAAACAATGCTGTAAAAATAGCAGCAGTAACTGCAGTACCACTTGTTTGGCACACATTAAGAAAACAGGCAGACTTCACCCACTGGCAAAGAAAACTCTGGGTTATTCCAATATGAAGACTGTTAAAAACAATATATTGCAAACAACAAATAAAATGTTTTAAAATACGGCTGGTGATCTATGGGTTTTAGATTCCAGGTGCATCCATTTCTGAGGATCCCTCAATCGAACAGCTCATAGTAAGTCTGGATTCCTTGCATGGCATTGCTGCCCATCTGTTTTTTTTTAAATTAATTGTATTGACCTGAGGCCAATTCCTTGCATTTAAACTAAAGACCTTGTTTATATATTAATAATACTCAGTGGACACGTGTTAACATGCACCTTTTAGCTTCAGCATTTCAAATGGTGTATTTATTTCTATATTTCAATATGTTTCCATCTAAACATTGTTCTGGCTATATTATTGACTTTTTATGAAATATATGAAAAATTGTCAGAATTCCTAAATTAAATAAAACAAAACCATAATAATTATTTTCAGATACATTTAGTAAACCAAAACATGAGTCTTATGCAAGTTTCTATTCGCAAATCTTTAATCTCTGCTTGCCACAAAAATTTTTATGTTGTCTTGCTGCAAACAAGACCTTAGTTTTTTGCAGCTGTCGGTAGTGTTGTGGAAAATTGTCCTTCAGTACTTTTCATGCTCTTATGTGGTCTTTTGAGGGGTTTACCAATAATAGTATGAGACATACTTCATATGCTTCATTATGCACAACAAAATACATTAAATTTCAGAAAGTATTTGCTTTTCAAAGGCTAAGCCTTATTATTTACAGCATAAATATTGGTGTTGTTGGACCATATTTTAAATGAACTGCACTTAAATTTCTTAATAGTCCCCCTAGAACACTATTCATGCTTTGAAAAAACATTCCTATGAATTAACATTTATGAAACTTGTATCAAAATAAATAAGAAAATGCCATTTTAATTTTGGGGAATGCACTTTAAAAAAAAAAAAAAAAAAAAAAAAGATCCAGTTTAAAGCCTTGCATTCCTAAACTCAGCAATCCATTTCTGCATTCCTGATGTCAGGTATGCTGAATGATGCTGCTTCCTGATTCTACTATGAGTTTATTTGGTACTGGTTTAACTTAACGTATTTTCCTGCGCATCCACCCGTGCAGTGGAAGCATGTGCAAGGTCATTCCCTACCTGAGGTAAGGAGCAGTGATTTCTAAACCACAGAGAGCTCATCACTTGCAGCCACATTGGTATAATCTTTCTCTTGGTCTCTTAACTCGACCTCCTCCTGGCTGAGGAGGAGTTTGCTCAAACGGAGTTTGAGCACCTGGAGCTCCTTGCCAAGCATGAGTTGCCTCAAAATTTTTCTCCGTTTGTACATAATAATCCTTCCCAGTGTTTTCTTCAGCACAGTCCTCTATATTCAAAGTCAAAGTTCATATATTTAAGACACTTAAGTTGCTGTCAACTTTCATTGGAATGGGCCTACAAGTTCAGAAATAATTAGTGCAGGGAAAAAAAGGGATGGACAGACAGCCATACCACTCCAGAAATACATCTTAGGCTAAATTAAATTGACTTTCCCTGCATGTTTTATCTTCCTGTTTTTAACTGACACAGGCACCTTTTAATGCTGGTGACAGAAAATTTTAATATTAGTGACTGTCTGAAAACTGGGCAGTTGCCCAGGAAATGGATCTGTACTGTGTCACCATGTACAGCAGTTACTCATTTTAGATCATAACCCTCCTAATCAAAGGGCACACAACATAATGAAGAAAAATTACCCCAGTCATTGTTATTTCAGAAGCACTAGTAGATGAAATGAGCTTGCAGTTAGTTATTGCACCATTAACCTCTGATCCTAAAGGAGGTCTGTGGTCTTGAGCACATTAATGTCATTAAGTAGGTATGTGATAGCTCTTTGCTGAGCACTCTTTTGCCTTGCCTAAGGATGCCACAACTTACCAAATGTCCGTTTTCTTTGCAAAACTGGGCAGAAGGTGTCCCAAAATAGCGTGCTGCAGCTTGGCTACGGCTGCCAGCGGGGGTGGGAGTGACGTCCGGTGTGCTGTAAGGGAGACCTGGAAATCTGTGGGCTACAACCTCCTGGGACCAAGGGGTCCTTCAGAGTCCACACACCTTCCCAAAACTCACCCTAACATCACTCAGCACCCTCCAGAGGGACGGAAGGCTTATAGATGCCAGGTGGTCAAGACAAAGCATTTTTTGAAGATTTGGGATCAATAAAATACTACTGGCAATTTTTAATTTTCACATATAGAGGCTTTTTGTTATAGAAGAGTACATAAATGTTTACAAACCGGGCAGAGTTTTCAATTGCAAAACCAAGGTGAAAATGAAAATATTAAGCCAAAAAGTCTCATTCCAATTTATTTTTAAGTGAAAACGTTGAGAAAAACCCAACAATCTCTTCCAGGTTTGTGTCCAAAACTTTGTCACGTATTTAAATTGAGTTTTTTTCTCATTCTAACAAATGTTAAAAAATCTGAATGAAAGGGCACACAGGATAGGGCATGAAAGCTTGGGACATAAGGAGCCTGAAATCTGATTTTTCTTCCTTTCCAATGATATGTTATTTGTTTTATTGTACTTCATTTCCATTGAGAAAAAATGGTTTAAATAATTAACAAAAAGTATTCCTCCATTTTCACAAAACATGTTTTTTCCTAGTTTGGATTTATGTGTAAATGTTAGGTAATTCCTTTCAGTCATTTAAAATAATGTTAACTATTTTATTAACTCAAAGAAATGTCAAAGAGAACATGCCCTGCTTTTTGCAGCTAGCCAGTGAGCAAACCTCCAGCAAATGACAGCACTGGAGGGATCCATAGTTCCTGCATAGTTAACACTTCCAATTAAACTGCATCACCAGCACAGAGTTAAATCTTTTTGCTTCAAAATTACCATTATATGTGAATGATACTGTCAAGAATTCATATTCACTTGGAATGACAGTGAGGTAAAAGTGCATTTCCAAGTCAGTGCCAATCCTAAATTTAGGTTCTGTAAGAATAATTTTTTTTTTACAAAAGCCAAAGGGAACAGAAATATTTACATAAAATTTATAAAAAGCAAACAGATACTGGTTAAATATTCTGATAGGTTTTTCAAAGCTCTAGATTTCAATGCACTAATCAAGGGGAGTTTAAAGAGATAAGGAAAGAAATACTAATATAAATGTTTATTTATATTTCAGTAGGCAGAGAAGTAAAAATTACAGTAAGAAATACTAGAAAGTATTAGATTTTTAAAGTGTAATTTAAATAATTAACAATAATATTTATTGCACAGAATGGGTGAGACTTGTCTTTAAATTTACAGATTCCCTTAAGAATAGTTTTAAGTATATTCATGTAAATATATTCCTTTTTGGCTTGTGGTAAAAATAATGATACCATTTGCACCCAAATATATAAACCACAAATGTTATTCACTTGACAAACTGCACTCTATTGCTATCTATTATTCTCACAGAGAACATAAGGCCATATAGAGAAGGTCTGAAATGCAATCACAAAAGGTATTGTAAAGCATATTTTTGACACCTTCTAGCCCAGCCTACACCTAAATGAGAGATTGGTGCCTCTTATGAATTAAACATAATTCTTGATTTATGTTCTGTTACCCTTGTATCAAAACCCATAGCTCCAGATCAATGTCACCGAGAATTCATTTAATGATATTGATGATACACCTAACACAGAGAACACAAAGTAACGAGCAGTGCAGAGCATAGCTTTATAAATCACTCCTACAGAGCATTAAGCAATAAATAACAAGCCATTAATTCACTCTAAATTATGCTAAAACATGAAAACTACTTGTGCAGCAAATTAAAAATACCTTCAATTTCTAGTAAAAGTGAGAAACTTCTGACCAAGAAATTTTATCGAATCACATCATATATATCAGACTTCAGATTAGCTGGGTTTTGATTAGACCTGCTTTCTATAAAATAAGACATAGCAAAACAAAATAAATAAATAGCAGTTATGTTATCCTCAACACAGCCCAAGAACCCAGTGTGTCAAACCCCTTCCAGCACCTGCATTTCTGCATTGTCCACCTGCTTCTACAAGCCACTGACCTGGCTGCACAGGCAACTATCCCAAAAACCAATAGTACTGCTGCAGCTCTTCAACTAAACATGAAGACCCAGGTCCTGAGAGTCCTTTCACTGTGAGTTATCAGCACTTTATCCCATGAGAAGCTCTTGTGTACACCAATACTCACACTGCATTTCATCATCCAACAATACTGTCCTGTGCAACGGGATTTAACATAGCAGAATCTGGTCTAACAGAGGCTATGAAACATTTTCCTTAAGAAAATTAAAATTACAGGGCAATGAATGATTAATTTACAAATCATTTGAAATTAAAGACTGTTAAGAGTTATTATTGAGTTTCTTTCATTGTGAAACCAGATAATTTGTTTCTTCCGGTCTACTTTGTAGTGTTTGGGGAAATTAAACTTCAGGTGTTGGCTTTTCTGCAATTACCTAGCACAAGTTAGGTATCTTTTTGTCTGTGTCTGAGAAGTAGTAAAACAACCTCCAATTATATTTTCTGGTTACAGGTTTTTGAATCCTTTAGCAATCCAGTTTTGTATGCTGTACAATTTGTGAGGTAGCAACTGTAGAGCTGGATTATGACCCTGTTTTGTAGGTCATGAGCAGTGTCATGCACGTAACAACATAAAAGAAGTTTGATTCCTTGGGAACTGAAGCACAATCCTGACATCTGATCCCAACAGTGAAGCCCTCGCAAAGTTGTGCACAAACATCTCTCCCTCCTTGTTGGATCTGCTAATGACTGCAGAGGACATGAAGAGAGAAAAGTAATTGTGCTAAAAAGAGCAAGATTGTAAGACTAAGAAATCTGGTTAATGGACTATGTACAGACCATGCTGGCTGAAGCCCAAATATCCCTCCTTCAGAATACTCAGCCTGACTAGTCAAAAAAAAATGGAAAAAAAGCAGTCTGACAATTTGTATGCTATTGCAGTCAGGGTGGCTGTTTTATTCCTTCATAAGTAAATTAACACAAAGAACAAATTCTGCTATTAAAAATGATGGTGAGAAAACTGAAGGCTGAGGCTGAGTGCAGGAGATGGACACTGTCCCCATTACATACACATGAAGATAAAACTTTTTCATTATCACTTTTTATCTTAGTTACCAAATAGTGCTTAAATAAAAGAAATACAATTGCTTAAATTATTACAGTAGGATCTGTCAAGCCTAGGTTTGGGCTCCCCTGAACTGTTTTGGCTCCTTTATCTCTGCTCTTCATCCCAGTAAAATCCAGTGATCTCCAGTACTGAGTCACCTCCTAACCTGACATTTTAATAATGGAAGTTTGATGATTGCCACAGACATAGACATGTCAGTAAAAATAACCAAACACATCTCTGTAAGAATAACAAAGTTGTCACTTAAGGGTTTCTACTTTTTCTAAATTTCTGTTGGCACGGTGCTCAGTTTCTGCAAAACTTCCCAGGCCTGGTTTAACCTGCAGCCCTATGAGATTTACTCTCTCACCACAAGCTTGCTCCTCCTTTTTATTTCCCAGATTGTTTTTTTTCTGCTCCCACCCATTTTTGGATTTCCAAAAATAATCCTAACAATATGCCAATGGGAAACACAGTAAACAGTTCTCTCTAACTATCCCATCTGGAATTATATCTCCCATTTTAACTTCTCCTTTGAAAAGATACCACTTAGTCTAACAATGTTTGCATTATGATTTTAGAATGAGAATGTAATTATACTCTGTGTGTATGAACCTCAGTGCTAAATTTTAGTTTCATAACTGTGTATCATTGCCAGAACACCAAATGCTATGCTACTCACTGTATGTCTTTCTCTTGCTTTTTATTTCAACAGCCTCCAGCAGCCCTTTACACACTAACAGCTGCATAGTACTTTTGCTCTTTAATTTGTTTTAGTGGTTGCGTGAGCAGATTGAGGTCAGTGTAATGCCCTCGAAATTCCTAGTGACAAACCACTGGTGTTATGTATGTTAAATCTGAGATGTCCACAGCCTAGACTTTTCTGCATAGCAAAACAAAAACAAAACAAAGTCCTGAGCCTGACTCAGTTATCCAGCTTTGGCACAGGTTATCCTATACAAAACCCAAATGTTCCAAAGAAACACAGCAGCAGAAAGTTATCTCATCCACGACAAGCAAATACAAGGCAAAGCATCAGGATCCCAGTCTGTAGAGATCAGGCTCAACTGTAACCTCAACAAAATAAAGCTTTAAAATATAAGGATAAGTATAGACTTCTCATATGAACAATGACAGACCAAGCCATTACTAGTTTTCTAGCTACCATCTCAGCTGTATTTCCTAATTGTAACAAAACCCTGAAATTAAGTACTGCCAGCCGCAAAAGTTACACTTCTCATGTTTTGCCTTAGTAGTCCAGCAATAACTTCAGCTAAAGATAGCTATTCTTAGTTTGATATTATTTTGCTAGCATTACTGCTGATTTAACTTTGCTCTTACAGACTCTTTGAACCCATGACTTCACACCCGTGCAGCAGGCAGGCAGCTTCCTGCAGGCACATTCTCCGTGTGTGCTGCCCAGCCCTGGCTGGAAGTGCTCTGGTCTTTGGCAAGTGCTCAGTGAGAGTGAATCTGCAGGAATGCACAGACATGAAAGGTATTATTACACTCCTATTTGTTATGCTAATTTTGTTAAGGGCTTGTTGGAATTTCATTATAAACCATATTTTCAAGGGGCTCATAAATCAACCATGAAATGTATTCTGCGCTCACACTTTCACACACAGAGTAAGACCGAATGACATTATTTCAGCAATTTAAAGAGAAAAAAAATAGGGTTTATTAAAATTCTATTTATTAACTTCTCAAATATAATCTGAAAATTTTAAGACATCAGTAAAGCATGCTAAGTGGAGCAGTGCAAAGCTTCCAGCACCTGCCAACACGGAGCTTCACTTTATGATTTTGTTACTCTCTGGAAATCCAAGGAAACTCATGAAAACTTTGTAAACTTGGTTTAATGTTCCTGTTTCAGCTGAGGTTTATATCCTTCCCTTTCCCTCTATCCCTGGGTGTTTAGTGCTCCTCATTCTATCAGCCACACACAAAAAACCTCCACACAGCCGAGAGCCACAAGACATGTGCCACAACCTTTGGAGTTCCAGGGCACACACAGCTCCAGGACTGGCTCTCAGGTCAAAGGGATCATTAATTGCTCTGTCCTGGCATTGTCACTCCCTGGTAGCTCCAGCTGGGAATTCACATTCCAAGTCACATTCTGCAGGAGAAAGCCCTGCTGCCGAAAGTGAGACAAAACCCCTACTTGGAAATCCAGCCTGACTACCTGTGAGGCAGAGACCTAGAGAAGGGAGTTGGCCATGCAAATTAACTACATTTACTGAACTAAACTACTGCAACTAAACTACCTTTACTGAGCCAAGTAACAGTCATCTATTTCACATTACACAACATCAGCCAACCCCAGTAGTACTTGTTTGTGATTTTTAAAATTTATTATTTGTTTCTTCTCCTAGTCCATGGGGCTTGCTGCCAAAACTAATCCAGAGCTTTGAACACAGTCACAACCAGCAAACCTAGCCATTAGTTACATCCCTGGGGGCTTGGAAATCAACCACAGAAATATTCTTACAAATAAAATTAAGCGTTCCTGATATATCCTAAATATTAGCAAGTGTGAGGTCTTTTTGACTTTTATTTCATTCGGCAAACACATACTAAAAATTTGTAGCCATAAAGCATCCTCTTGAGATGCTTTTTTTTTGCATCACAACGAAGCATTAAAAGATCAACCCTGAAAAGCTTAACAACAAAAAAAAAAGGCCAAGTGCAATCTATATGCACTGAAACTAATTACTTTTATGACAATCTACTTATCCACCACATCAGTCTGGCAACCTAATGCGTGAACTCCCAGAGTCTTAGTGTCTACAGGTTGTGCCATATGGCACTGCAAATTTAGATTTAAATTTTACTTCAATATCACAACGGTCATGTCTTTAAAGGTACATATAAATGTACTAATTGATAAATGAGAAATGCACTCATTTTTAGAAATTTGACATTAAATAATTTACACTTTTCTGAGATATGACTTGTGGGGACCTCAGTGCTCTGCCAGCATTATGGAAGTTTTCACTATTGCTGTGTTTGTTGCTGCCATAGGAAAGCTACGAATGAACCTTGTAAGAAGGAGAAAAGGCTGTAATGAATGTTCTGTGCATTATTGGAGGGGAGGTTAAAAAAAAAAAAAAAAAGAGGAATTATGGATGTTATGTTATGCTAGAGAAAATGCTACACAAAGAGAAGTATTTGTTAGACCACATTTCATATTCCCTAGTAAAAGATACCAAAGTCCTTGCACAGGGTTGATAAAATATAATGTATCCTCAATGTATTTCAGAACAAAGACAGTGTCATCATGGACACCAGATCTATTTGCCCTCCCCCCATAAGAAGTAAAGCCAACATTCCTCATCTGTCATCGTGGACAGTGGCTTATAGCACTAACCTAGTGGTTCCCAGCCGAGGGACACCTCACTGGCTTTGAAAGAGAGAGGGGGATTGGAACACCATGTCCTCCCTTCCCCATGCAATCTGCACTGCAGATCTCTTCTGGTGGAGGAATCAGGAGCCACCACAGCACATTCGGTGCTTCCTGTCCAGATGGGCAGAGACCTCCTAGCAGCAACAGTCACAGCCAGCTTAAACTAGCAGGAGAGGGATTTGAACTATAGCCAACATTAGCTGACAGTGCAAAGAGCAACTCAAGACACAGAGGTGTGTTTTCCATTCCTTTACTCACCTGACTCTGGGACTCTTGATGCTGAGAACAAACAGGGGCGGGGGGGAAAAAAAAAAAAAAAAAAAAAAGACCCCTAACAAGTTGAAGGCTCCACAGAGTAAGAAACTAGTTTCTCAAAGCCATTGCGAGACACACCTTTCTTGAAGGAATGGCATTTCATCCTGTTAAGTAACAGCAGAAGTCCAGCCTTTTGTAATCTTTTTTGAAACAAAAAAGGCAACAATTTGTACATAGGTAATTGGAATGATGACCTAATTGCCCATACTATTTAAAACACAAAGCTCTGGCTAAGAACATTGGTGACCCCCAAACCAGTGCCAGCTCTGAGAGCAAAGGGACAGTAGCTCCAAAGCTGGGCACTTCACCCGACGGAAAGGTCAGCTCTCCCTGGCAAGCAGGAAAATATCTGAACAGATTTCATGGCTTCTGGCAAAGCAAACTGTCACAGCTGAAATATTTGCCCTTGCAGAAATCACGGTTGAAATTTTGCATGACTTTCAGCACGATTCAAGTGCCGCAAGGGGATCTGGTGCTATGTAGGGCACACAAGCCTGGGAGAGCAGCCGAAGAAGCCGAGCTCTAGATGTACCAGAGTGCCTCACAAAGTTTCCCAGGCATACAGATTCAGGCATGTGTAGTTCTCACAGCCTGATGAAGAGAGAGGGTCTCTCTGGAACTCCCAGAAGAGACACCAGCAACTGAACCAGCCGTGCTCCTCCATGTCTACCAATGAACAATGTCCTGAATCCAAGTCCAAGAGAAGTGGCCTGGGTCCTTTCAGTAAACCATTAATATTTGTGACCTTTTCCTCCAGCTTTTCAGTAATGGACCAAAAGGCAAAGCAGCAAGCCTGGAATTGATCTTCACTCAGTCTCCACCTTGGTCCAAGGCTGGTCCAAGGATCTTTCCTCACAGAAGGGGGCTTTTCCCACTTACTTATGAGCCAAAAAGCTTCCCCTAAACTCTGGAACCACACAGCTTACAGCCAGAGGAGAGGGTCAGAACAAACAAACCAACAGCCAACAAAAAGGAAAAGTCTAGCAGATAGGCAAGAGGCAAGTTTCAATACTTAACCCTTCCATGGGGCAGGACTCTATGTGTCTCTGTGGAGTTTAGGATATCACACCATGTTGTAGTCAGCAGAGAGCTGAACTCCATCTCCTCCTAACCCAGAATGGTTCTGGGAAGAAGCACCTCCAGTATTTCAGCTTTCTCCATCCACTTCCTAAAGCTCACATCATGCGACTTAATGAGCCACAGCCCAGACAGAACAGGTGCCTCCACTTCCAAACCCAAATTCAACCCTGCAGATGCAGATCAGGTATTTCTGAGCCACAATCACTGGCACATTATGTGACAGGGTTAAAAACTTAGCTTATATGACAGCAGAGACCAAGCTTGGAGCAGGTACTCCCCACACACCTGAAAGGGTGTTGGAAACCATGAAGTAGAAACATGTGTGATGACCCCTACCTGACAAGCTCAGTTCCCTAAGGAAAGGAATTCCTTCTGGGGCTGGAAGCTGCAGGGCTAGCTAAATTCTTCCATTTGCTAAGCTGTAAATCTCCATACTACCTTCTCCCAGACCAGAGAAGTACTATCCATTTAACATTATATTTAGATTTAGTTTTGCTTCAGTACAGACAGTTACTTTAAAATTAGTAAACTGAAAAATTCCTAATGCTAATCAATATTATTTATAGAGGACAAACTCTACTTTTTTTAGAGAACAAACCTTTATAATAATTGTACAGGATCAAAAAAGCATTTCTCTCAAATACTATCAGATTTAAATATTTAAATACACTTCAAATGTTTTTTTTTGTTTATTTGTTGTTGTTGTTGTTGTTGTTGCTTTGTTTTTTAAAGTTCAGTGTCTTGTGGAGATGTTATTTTCTTTTTAATTTTAGCAATTTGACAAATTCTAGGGAAGTTTCCCACCACTTCACATGCTGTCACAGCATCTTCAAGCCACATTTGCAGCTCTCCCATCATATTTTGTGTAAAGAAAAACTTTTAGCTCGTCAGTGCAGCAGCTGCTAATGAAGATCTCTAGGCTTTCTTCTAACTGATGAAGAGAGAATGACAAATATTTTGAGTATCTATTAAACTGCTAAATCAATGGTGATTTACACAGAATTTCTATAGGAGTATACAGCACATCCACTTTAATATCAAGTGAGTTAATTGTGATCAATGATACTACAGTGGAAGGCAAATGAATTCTTAATGACAAGGAACTTCACATGTTACAAAAATAGAAGCTAACAAGGAACCTCTTTGCTGCATTTTTCACATGACATCATTAGTAACTACTACACTGAAAAAAACTATAAGGAAAACAGGAGCATTTTAAAGACTTTTATATATCAATCAATTTTACAAAACATAATAGGATAAGGAAAAAAGTGTAAGTTTTTTAACATTCATTTTCTCTCTCTTTCTCTCTACATATATATATGAAATTATTTAAACAGGTGTTAGATTAATTAAAAAGTTATCATCAAAGAATTCAGGGTTATTTTTTTAGCCACTGAGTATGAGAGGGGGGACTCTATGGGTGTCCTGGTCTCACTTTTACGACCTCTTTTGTTTGACTTGTAGGTTTTAATGTGCATCATAACATCTCTCATCCAGCAGTAGGAAATTCTCTGGGGAACACTTGGAGAAAATAGGACATTGAGTCCATAATTAAAGTAATCTCTTCCCAGGCAGATGCTTCAGTTGGCTCTGTTATCACATATTACAAAAGGCATCTTGAGGCCTATAAAATGTGTGGCAAATGGCTTTGGAGATGAGGAACAGTAATTTTTCATCTAATTTTGATCCATAGACATGTAAGTACTGTATTGCCACTTTTTGGTACAAAGCCAAATAACTATTGTGGTTGTTGAAATAAGCTTGGCAGTAACCAAAATTAAAGAGTACTCCAGCTTTTATCCTCAGTCGGGAAAGCCTTTTTCTAACCATCTTTGCACTTAGCAAATAAGCATGTCATCTCAAATATGTGAGTTAATGCCTACATCTGGATTTAGAAGAAAGGCTTTATGCAGCTTAACTCACCATACATATTCTCTCTCTATTTGAGTGTTAAAACCATCGTTCAAATTATGGCCCTGACATCTTCACTGCATTGCCAAACTGTCTGTGATATTAATTGGGAGCATTTCTACTGTTTATCTTTTGTATTTTAGGATGTTTAGGACATTACTCTTTGAATATGTAAGTAGGTTCTGCAAAGTAATTTGCTCATATCAATTATAATCCTTTGCATATACACTAATGCTGATAGGAGCTGGCTGAATTAATGGGGCACGTTTTTAGTTCCTAACTGCAACTGACATGTTGAATGTGGGCAAATTTGACCTCAGACTACTGAAGTACTGAAAATAAAGACAAAGAGACTAACCTTGTTTCATTATTCAGTTCTTCAAACTTGCTATTTTAAACTCTTCTCTACTTCGGCGAGATTGCTGGAGAGCTGCTTACTCTTTAAGACTCTAAAAATGCATTTTTCACAGAAAATGGCTCAAGTGAATGTACATTACTACTTGAGCTAAAGAGCTTATGTTGATCTAAGATGGATATTTGGAAGGCTATAACAGAAAATGTTGTATTTGTTACATTTCTAATAAGAACTAAAAGATCCAAGCCACTCCAGAGCGATAAGGAAAACAATGCCATCTTAGGAAAACCCTAAATGTTACAGTGGCATTGTACCTGTAGAATATGTAGTGAGAACAACTTTCTACAGTTAATCAGCAACAAGAGCCAGAAAACGGCATGTGAATTATTTCAATAATTTGCTTTTAATCTCAACTTTATTATTATTTGAATTTGTGTAGGATCTCCAAGCCTTCTCCTAGGCAATAATTCTTCTATATCACAACAGAATGGAACAGAACTTTCACTGAGAGTTGCTGTGATGATGACCATGTCATGACAACATCATTATGGTATCTGCCATTACAACATCTCTATGTCATCATTAGAAAAGCAGGTGCCATCCTGATACCTGTCTGAGGCTTCTGCTGCCATGACTGAGCTGCTGCCCACCAGGAACCGCTGAGCAGTCAATGTGCAATAGTTGGCTGGAACAACATCTCCTGCTGTGGTGTTGTCTCTGCCCCAAACAGCTCACAGGCCCACAAATATGTCATAGCCACACAGTCTAAGTAATCACACCTGGTAAGAAGTTATTCAGGAATGCCTTCCATTTTTCCAAAAGTCAAATAGTGCATAACACTGGAGAAAAATGAAGAGAGTTATTAAAAATTTCTGGTTTAATCCTCTCTAATGTCAAGAATGGAAGAAAAACAAAGCAAGGAAATTATTACTAAGTATTTCATTCACCTCTCTATATTTTCTCTTTTACCTGCCAAACAATAATTGTTAGAAACCTCTGCAAGTTTTAGACTTCTCTCGACCTCAGAGGTCTTTGGTTCTAGAAAACAATGTTCATGAGCATCTAGACCACAATATGATCACACACAGACCACTGCATATATACAATTTCTGCATGAAAAATTGACATCAAAAGAATTAATTGTCACCTGTGAATACTGTAAAAAAAAATCAAGTAAAGACAAATACTATCAATTATTAGCACAACTCCATTCTGATGACATTTGTGTAATTTGTATACTGAGGTTATTGAAGGATTATTAAATTTGAATGTTTATTTGGTAATGTTTTATATATAATATTACTGTAATATTTTTAATTTTTTATTATAAGCAGATTGAACTATATTCCACTTTATACCCAGAGACAATAATTATCTAAATATTAATAATAGATTTGAGTTTCTCAAACCAAGAAGGAAGGGATAAATCCTATTTTTAAGTATAGTTTAAACAATAATTATGAGAGATGTTTTAGAGCTCACTCTGTCAGCTAGTTTGAAGTCATGGTCATTCTGAATACTCAAATCCAAATTTTTCAAGTGTGAGAGCAGCAAAAGCTGATCTAATGTTTTTTATATCTTCAAGGTTTCTTTCTTTTTAATGTCTAAACTTTTGCTAGAACTTGCTGTGAAGAGACCACTGCAGTATAGACAGAGGGAGAATTTTTTAATTTTTTTTTATTTTACTGGATCTTCATGTTCATCATACCCAAGTTTTCACATTATATATACATATTAATGAAGTCTTGCTGAATATTAATGCATGCCTTCATAATACTGTATATATGTATATCAGTCTATTAAGGTTCATCCAAACAAACAATGTGAGAAAAGAAACTTAATGTTTGTGAACTAAGAATATGAACAGAACATCCTTCTATGTCCTTGCCTGTGTACATGAACAAACCAAAGTTTCAAACAAGTAATCTGAAGGCATGAATTTTAAAAAATACAAAAAGTGTTGACTGTTCCTTTGATGACAGCGCGAACACACATGATTGCTCTGCTGGATCAAGGCCAGTGCTCAGCATCCCACAGTATTGAGCTCTTCACCAAGTTATTTAGTAATAGTCCCTTGCCAGAAGTCAAGTACTTCCTGAGAAGTGTACAGACAGTGCACTTATCTCAAACTCATTTGTGCACTGGGCACATTATCTGCTTGAGAGATGGCACTGAAACGGTCGGGCTCTATCAGTCAACCGGTGAGACATTCCAGAGGTACAAAGGCTTCCATGCAGACATGGTTGTCTGCAGTCCTGAAATTTAGCTTCCTAAAACTCCTCTTACAATTGCCCTTTACCTTTGCCTGTACTCATGTTTTTATGCACTATATGTTTACCTGTAGAGAATGGTTTTATGTATGTTTAGTGCTCACTGTTTCTATAACTAACATTTTCAAAAGATTTCACTAAAACTGTTTCATGCCTATTTTATTAAGCATATTTCTTCTAGGACATAATTTTGAAACTTTTTTATCAATCAATTATTAGTAGCCAAAAGACATTTCATTCAATTCCTCTGGTACAGAAGAAAACCTCCTAGTGGAAACAAAGTGTTTGGAGGTGCGTGTAATATATTCTGTACTCTAGTCACGTTTTCAAAATTAAGCCACCTTGAGAAAAAGGGAAGACAAAGCAACCCTTTAAATGAAACAAAGATTTATGCCGGAGATGAACTAAAATATCTTCTGAAAAATAACCCTGAGGTTAGATTGGAGAGATGTTTTTTTTCCTGATTTCAAAAGAGAATTTTAAAACAACTACTGATAATTGAGCCACGGATTGTGGATTGATGGTCTCATGCATAGCAATAATGGGAACATGGTGCAGAAAGGGAAGAAAGTAAAATCTAATCTTTGCTTCTAGAATTGCCAAATGAACATTTGTAAGAAGGGAAGTAATTCCCACCACGACCGTTTTATTATTTAGATTATTTATTATTATTTTACTGTTTAGATAATACCAGTAGAAAACTACTAAATTTCATTTTATTTCATGCAGGAGGTGTCAGAATCCTACATGGAACCACAAAAAATTCTTAATAGAGTAGTCAAAGGCTATATTGAGCTACCTTCTGCTATCATACAAGTACATGATATAATAAATTTGCATCACACAAAGAAAAGAAACCCTCCTAATACTTTATTCTCTTGCAGTTTCTATTCTGGCATTACACAGTGTTGGTTGAAGCTGCATTCCATACTTTTTGCTCACCTTTGGAATTAAGTTCAACTAACACCAACAGAATTTTCATGTGCTTTTATTTTATGTTCACATACCCATTCTTTTTGGCTTTGTTGGTTGTTCTTTTGTTACCTCTACTACACAGCATGAGGAGCCTAAAATAGCAAGTGGCCACTTGTCAGCAAACTTGGAGAAAAAGTTAAAAACTGAGCAGTCCTCTCACTAAAGTGGGCTTTTAATAGGTGTGTCAGTCTACTAAGAGAATATTAAGCAGTAGATTTTACCTCCGAGGAAAAAGGAAAGAAAAAACTGCAAGATTTTATGAACTTTACAAAGTTGCCATTTTTATTAATAGCCTTCAACAGATTCAACTATTCAACAGCCCACTCAATGGAAATTCTTGACACAGAAAAAGCTACTGAATGTTGAGGGTGGTGGGGATGAAAAATTCAGTTTCATGGCTTGGTACGGGGTGCTTTTGTTTAAGCAGCTGAGTCTGTCTGGGTGGGATTCAAATTCAGGTTTAAAAAATCTTGAAAAATGTGCCAATATAAAGATCTGTATGTGAGCTAGGTAGATAGTAATCCATCTTGGGCAGTGAAGATCTAGGGCTAAAGTCAGCTGCCTAAATGTATTACTTGGAATGTCCTAAGGAAACTAGTAGAGATATAGAGACCTTCCGGACCTGCAGGTACCTCAGTTTGTGCTACCATCTTCTGTTAACAAAGTTTCTGTAAATACCCATAATTCCTCATTGGTCATCTTTGTTTGCTTTACACAAAATAGAGAAAACTCAGACAAAACTAACAGACAAGTTAAATCTAATTCTGCGCAGTCAGATAAGTCTTTGCTGTTTGGGGTTATACTTAAAGGAGCCACAATGATTCCATGCATAGTGTTTGCATTTCACTGGAAAATTAACAAACACAGAAGATGAAGGAGGTAATCTGGGCACCACATCAAAATAGGACAGGAGAACAGAGCCAAGATCTGAATCAAATATTGGCTCATGATTTTCAGAATATTACTCATAATGCTGATTGACAGCACAACAATGCCTCTGCCCAGGGAAGTGGAAAACTAAGCAAAGGAGTAATTTTTCTTCATAGTTCCACTAGATTTACACACCAACAAGGAACAATTATTGATGACTTTTTTTTTTTTTTCCACAAGGCATAAGTTATAAGCAATATGGAAATATAAAAATGGCTGCAGCACTGGGCTAACATCAGAACCACCCTGACTGTAAAAAAAGACTGTATCTTATTTGGTGTTGCCTGCACGTCCCTTGACTAAGAGCCCCACCAAAATCACAGAGAGTGGTGTGAAATATCCTGCTTTACCCTTACCTTGCTGCAAAGAGGAGGAAGAGAAGTGCAGCACCTATCTGAAGCAGGGAGCTTCTGCTTCACAGAACCCCAAAGTCAAGGCTGTCTGTACATTAATGTTTTCATATGTTCAACTTACTGCATGGATTTCAAATCATAGCAGCAAGTAGGATGCTATGAACAACATTGTATTTCAAGGTACAATTATGTGACATCATGAGAACATGAGGAAGAAAAACTTATATGACAATATAATTAAGAATTGGTTGATTATATATAAATGCAAGGGACCTAAGGGAACTCATTCCTGATATTTGCTATTTTCTGTTTACTTTCATGTTAGTATCTGTGTGTATTATCATTGTGCACAGAGCAAACATAATTGTGTACTTAATCTTGAAGATTATCCTCTGTATTTCTGTCAAAGAATTAAAAAAATACAGTAAATAATTTGTCTTAAATGACAGTTTAACCAAGTGGTTTACCAGGGGAATGTGATTCCTTCAGGCAATATAGCCCTTTCCCATCCTGACTAGAGGACTAATACAGCAAACATGTAATCTTCTTGGATGTTTATTCAATATTCCCATACTTATTATCATAGGTTTTCTATAAATGCTTTAAATAGGTAACCAAGTCTCTCAAACACAGTCTTTATGTTTGGTAGTGTTTGTACAACATGATATTTTGAGTTCATACATTAACACCATTGCCAAGTCTTGAAACAGGCTTAAACACATCGGCATGAAAAGATCAGTTCTGGAACACGGTACTTCAAACTTCCCAGAAAGGAGTTGTAACTTTAGGTGCTTATGGGAAAAGACTCTCACTGAAAAACACATCTCCTTCCTTGACAATTTCTTCCAAGTTTCGTTCAGTAGTTCAGCTGCTTGCTTCAGCATTCAGTCCCAAACATTTTCCAGCAGCTATGCTGAGAACTGGTTGCTCCTGCCTCAGGAGAAGTGATGTGCCAGTGCCCTGCCTCGGCCACCACAGCTCTCTTACCTCCATCTCCACAGAAGGACACCACCACAGCTATTCCCGTTCCCTTTTAGCCATTTGCACCATAAGCTGTGCTAATTAGGTGTCACATAATATATGACCGGGCCTTTTAGCACTTTCAAAGACTTCTCAGTGTACAGAATATTAAGATCAGTTGTGATGGGTCACATCCCTTATTATGGGTTATTAGACATTGCCTACAGACTAAGGCAGAGAGCTTTACAGAAGTCCAGTGCACTATTAATGAAAGCTATAGTGAATATAAGTATAGAATCAATTGTAATTATTAAACACCTGTTCAAAGACTTAAAAAAAGGGCTACATAAGAAAAATACTTATTTTTCTAGGTAATTTCTGTAGTCACCAATTCTATTTAATACAATAACTGGAATTTCTGCAATAAACCATGCTGCTCATCAAAACACAATATGCTTTTGCTATTTAGGTCAGCTTTATGACTTTTGCAAACTAGTAAGTTAAGCCATCTATAAAACAACAGGCTTAGGAACCTAAGATAGAGCCCAGTGTGCCACCCTGCTTAACAGCCATTATTATCCCAGCTGACAGGCTGAGCTTTAACTAGGTTAGTGTGAGCTTAGAGCAGAAATCACAAACTGCGTAACCTAGCTGAAGGATTACGAAGAGAATGTCTTATAAATTTGCACACAATCAGAGAAATTGTTAGTGTAAAGGAGGGCCTACTATTTTGTGGTGGTAAAGAGCATTTAGAGATCCTAGCAATTTGCTTAGGAGGCCCTGGTGTTCAGCACCTCTTTAAGAGAGTCCAAAGTTATTGCTAAGACAACTATTCTGCAATAAATGATGTATTTTAATTTTTATTTTCTCAACTCAGCTGGAAGTATGTATGGTGAACCTCCTAATGGATTGCACGAAGATGTACTACAGGGACACCAGCAGCATTCAGTGTTTCTCTTATAAGTGTATTTCAGAATATTTATTTAGTAGCCATGATAAGGTTCTTTGGGGAAAAAAAACTACCAGAAAACAGAGTGAAAATAATCAAGTTTGCACATGATTAGTGTAAAAAAAAAAAAAAAAAGGCTATTGTCTGCAGCCACCTTCCCCCATGGAGCACAAGGCTCTACATCATCCCTTATCCTGGTGAAACTTGGGGGAAGGCTTGCTGAGGGAAACACTGAGCCGGGGAAACATGCCTGGCTCCATCAGGTAACTTTACATTCAGATCCAACAGTGGCACAGCACTGTGTGCAATGGGAAAAACTGGACTACATTCAACTGCAGAGGAACACTCCAGTGGGGCAGGAAAGAAACGGAGTGCTGTGCTGCCACACTGGTATATGAGCTATGAATCCCAATTTGCTGTGCCCCTGCATCTCACATACCCAGAAACAAGCCCATCTTCCTTGCAGAAGGAACTCCAGAACTGTGGCCTGCATCCCTCCCCACAGCATTCTCACTTCCCCTCATCCCACCACATGAAAGCTTTGCCAGCCCTTCTTTCCTGCAACAGCAGCAGTACTTCGTGTGTCTCTCACTGGCTGTTTTGGGTAACTAAACATGGCCCAGAGCCATCCTCCTTAGCCACGACAGGGAAATGCAGGCTGGGCTGGTAACTGGAAACTGACACATTTATGCCAAGAATATTTCTGGCAATTTATAGACAAATTGTTGTAGCAGGCAGGACTGTTGGGGGAATGTCCAAATTTACTGGTATAAATGGTATACCTGGCTACTGATTTTGATAAAACTTAGTATCTTGAGATCTCAACTCCTTTGTCATCAACTCCTTTGAGATCTCAACTCCTTTGTTTTTGTAGTTACCAATGGCTACAAGAGCTACAAGGAAGGATAGACTGACATCATCACCACACAAATCTTGCTTCTTAGGGGTTCAGTCTTTTTCAGGATTGAGCTCTAGAGGAGCACACCAAAAGGCATAGATGAAGTGAAAGGGAATTTTCCCCATGATGCCTACAGGGTTATGACTTCTCTGTGTCACATCCATGTAATTCCACTGTTTCAGTGGAAGCCAGAACAGGTCAATAGTGTGTGCAGTTAATAAAATCTAGCTGTGCATTGACCTGTGAGAGATTTGCCTGATGACCTTTGTCCAGTTCCTCATAGGAATCATCCAGAGAGAGAAACCAACAGTGCCAAAATCGCATGCCAAGGCTAGTGCTAATTAATAACCTTATTATCCATCCCCAGAGAGGTCAAAGACTAATGAGCTACTCTGAATTACAGACATATTGGCAACAAACAGCACAGGAAGCTCTTACCTATATTACACTGTTGTCAGAGTCTATAAATTTAGGTACCTTTTGTAAATACTTTTAATTTATACTAAATTAAATGTAAATTAAAATTAATTCAACATATTAAATGTTATATATATTAAATTTAAACTACATATTAAGTTTTAAGTGTTAAAATATCTTGTTTAGTATTTCCTATTAAGGGAGACAAACAAGGTAGAGCGAATTCTTTGAAACTCCTGAAGTTAGAGAACTCAGTAAAGCAGGCAGACTAACACTGCACCACAAAAATAGCTTTGTTTACTGCAACTTGTGATTTACTTAGCAGGGGAAACACCAGCTGGGGCAAGAGAATGTGGACAGCAGAAGAAAAACTGAGGAGGAGGATTAGAGGTAAAACATATTTCTCCTCCTTGTATTTCCTTCAACTGATGATCATGTTTACTCAGTAGTCCTGCAGCAAAGTGTGATCCTGGAGTAAACACAACTTCAGAGAAGCTGAGCCTTCCACTCACATCTGAATTTGTTCTGTGGGAAACCAAACTGATATAACTGCATAATTTTGCTCATCCTCAAAGACAAAGCAGTATCACCATGGAGTATCCTTATACCATGGTGTGAGGTATTCTGAAAAGCCATGAGACTGACCCTCACATGGGCTGGGGACCCTGGGAGCAGCTGTGGTGCTGGGCTCCTCAGTGCAGGATCAAACATCTCAGCCCTGCCAGTTTTACCTTTATATCCGTACTGCAAATTACATAGTCAAGAATAAATTCAGATTTCTGCTACGTATGTCCAGTACACTGCAGCACGGCAAAGGACTTTAACATAGAGCAAACACCACCCTTTTTGAAGGGGTGCTAAATGCTGAAGAGGTGGATTATGATTTATACAAACAGGGAATTACAAATTGGATTTTCGAAACTTCAATGCTAACCTAACCCTGTTTCCACTGAAGACAACACTGAACCTTCCATGAATTTCAAGATAGCACAGACTGCACAGACTGCCTTTGAAAATATCCCTTTAATTTCACTGAAATGGGAATCAGCAGCCATAGTATTATTTGTATTTCTGTAGAGCATATGTCAGTTCTTCTTCAACAATGGCAACTATGAGCAAAAAAAACCAATTCAAAACCACCAAAAAAACCCACACAGTCACAGGAAAGTGAATAACTGTTTATAAACTGACCTCAAAACTCACAGTGGAGGGCCGCATCTCATAAACAAACACATTCACAGTCACTGTGCAAGTTAGAACCAACAGTTCAACAATTATTCCTTGAATACGAGGGAAATCAAAAAATTCAAGGAAGTAAGGGAGCAGGCAAAAGTATGCAGAGAAGATACACAGGCAGCTCAAAGAACAAATTTTAACTGCTTCAACTTGATCAGCAAAGGAAACTATTTTTAGAAAGGAATTAAAGGAAATATAAAATTGACAGATTTTCCACAGAAAAAAGCCATAGTTGACAGATATCCTCAAGGTATATACAGCTGTTATATATGCAACAAATAAATTCTCAGAATTTAGTTACCACTCATCAAAGCTAATTTTCCCCCCAATTTACTATTAAATGTTTAGAAGAAAAGAGAGCAAGAAATAAAACTGTCTTGAGATTGTCATCACAGCTAATAAATAATATATCCTGACAATATTGGTCCAAAAAAAAGTGCATTATGTGGGTAAAAGGAAATATCAAAGACACAGGTAAATCAATCAAAAGGTACTGTGCTCACCATCAGCAGCTTATGTTCTCAAAGAAGTCAGTTGCTCATTTTTTATATTTTCACAACAGTAAAACAACTTGATTCAGTGGGGCACTTACCTGCAGCTTCCCAGTATAGATTGAAAGGAAATAATATGCAAAGGAATGTTTGTTTTGACAACAGGACAGTCACAGAAACACTGAAAAGGTCTCAGAAATGTTGCAATTGTTCACTTACTGAATTAGGGAGCAGTTTGCCTTTTTTTCCTTGAACGTGTCAAAACTGAAACATTTCCTACTTTCAATTGCACTCTAGGTGTACCTTCTGTCTCAAATTTGATTTACCAAAATTCTGGGACAAATAATTAGAAATAACTTGAAGGTAAAATATACTGATATATATGCTAATAATTCAAGTTGAGCTATGTTTTTTGTGGAAACTTTATATGGTACTAAATCATCAAACGACTACTTAGGTCTTTAAAAGAAATAACCAAAAAAGCCTCTTGGTTATTCTCTGTTCAGCAGAAGTTAAAAGTGCTTATAATTAGGAACAGTAAATACTTGAGCATGACTACTCTCAAATACTTATATTTTATGTTGATGCTCATAACCCAAACAATATATATGTCTGATGTTCTAACTCATACTAAATGCAATAGTTAAAAAATTAGGTCGGTACAAATGAGCTATATACTTAAAGGATCAATAATATGATTAATAACTAAGAAGAATCAATTTCTGTTTAAATGCTAGACTTGTATTGTTATTTCTCTGATGAGGTGCTAAATTACAAACTGCTATCTCCTTCCTCCATGCTTTGAAAATATAAAGTCCTAATATGCACAGAAACTGTTCAGCCAGGAACATCTTAATATTTTCACTTCATATTGAAGTCTACACTGTGTAGTTTATTCTGACTGACTCTTTACCCAGACACAGTGTGAGCAGGTTAGATCATTTCATTATCTCCAAAGTGATTTGTTCTATCGCCTCTGCGTGTGTACGTACATGAAGTTGACACAGCCTGTCCCTGCAGGTGGAGCAATCCAAACAAAACTGAGGTTTGTAGTCGGGAGATGGCTCACGTGGGATGCAACCACACTGCACATAAACTGGTTTCCAAACTGGTGGTCAGACATAATTCCTAGGAGAAAGACACAGGGGAGACAAACAGTAACACGTGTTAATGGCTCATTGCAAGGTGCTAACAGACCGAGAAATACATCTGCCATGTGTTTATTGTGGCAATACTGAGTGAAAAAAATTCCAAGAGTATGCCATTGAGTAATTAGATTTAATGCCAATCAAAATATTGGAGCTGGCCTTTGCTTGAGCCAAGACTGACTTTGCATTTACTGCAAGGCTCCATGTATTTACGCTATTCTTCTTCATGAGGCCAATACCAGAGGAATTATTTGCATTCTTCGAGGAGGAGCTGAATCACAATGTTATTCCATTACCTCATTCACACCCATTACAGATCAAAAAGAAAATAAAACCTAAAAAAAATTTAAAAAAGAGCTCTTTAACTAAGAAAAATGAAGCTTTTAGAGAAAGGTATTATCTTTTTGTAGATAGTTTTTTCTATTTGCAAAATGCAGATGAGCTCTGGGTTCATGAAATCTTCTGATCTGAAATAAAAGCAGCAACCTTCCACAGTTTTTATAAGTATACAATCCTGTGATTTTTTTTTTATCTTTTTCTGAAACATGCCTCTAATATATGGATGAATGTAAATGTCATCTCTTAATCCCTCCCTCTGGAATTCACTGCAGTTCATCATTAGACAAAAAAACTGTATTTTTGAACATAAAACAGTATCTAACAGCAATCTTCTCCCCCTTGGATCCGTTCTGTAGTTTCCTACAAAGCAGTGCAAACTTGGTTGTTTGTTTGACACCCTCTGGCTTAATGTAAGGCAACCTTACTGGAGTGAATCACTACACCTTTAATCCTAGGACATGAAAGAGTAAATGTTGAAACTACTCTTTTAAATGCAGTTATCAGAAGGGAATGCCTTGTTCCAGGTTACTTCAAATATTGAACATTCATCTCAGAAAACAGTGACATGGGCTAGAACGTCGCTGATAGGATCAAAAGGAAAAGCGAATGGTTACGGGTATCACCGTGCTCAACAAGGTCATTGGCAGCTGTTAGGTGATTGTGTCTCAAAGTTTATAGTGGCTGATATTTCTCATATTCACTTTTTGCAATTCAAACAACAGAGAAATAAAACCCACCTCTGCCCCTCAGAATCCTCTACTAGTTTTTGATGGCAATTTTTCTGTAGTGGGAATGCAGCAATTTCTCTTAAGCCCTTACAAATCCAGAAGTGGAAGGAGTTTGCAAGTCAGAGATCTACATCAAGGAGGGGGATGAATCCTTCCTAATTCAAACAAGTGGCTCCACCTGGTGCTCCCCAAGGACTGCCATGCCAGCAGCACATTGCAGGGAGGGGTAGCTGTATCACAAATAAACCATTTTGCGTTTTATGGACCAAAAGCAACATCTGAAATCCCATTCAGGTACTGGTGAGGATCACAGACTATCGCTCAGGGTTATAGATGCTACCTATCCTGAGGGCTATGAAATTCTAAACCAGCTTCAATCTTTCGAGGGGAGGAATGAGCCACAGTGAATGTAAGCAATCCATCTCAGGAATGACAGGAAGCAGCAGGTGATGGTAGTGAAGCCTGCATGTTTTTCAAACAATCACAACCTCCTCACTCAGGGATTTTTAGTTGGTTCCCCACTGAAAATACACACGAGATTTTCTGCCATTCACACAGTTACAGCTCAAACCCCCAGTGATGCTGAAGCCCGTTGCCTCAGGATGGTCACAGAGAAGGTTCAGGCTCCCCTGAGTGGAGCCTCTTTTCTGGAGATCAACAATAGGGAAACCCAGGAATATGGTTTTTTACTGACTGTTCCTTATTGCAAGAGAATAGATGCAGATGAGGTTTGGCCATCTCTTGCCATGCTGTACTGCTATTTTAAGTCTTTGTTTGCCTTTCTTGGCTAATTGGGAGGGCTGGAATTAACATCCTCAAAAAACCACACTCGACTGCTGGGCCCAGGCTCATTGCCCCACTCTCACTGCTGAAGTCTATCCAGCAGTGTCCAAAAATATACCAAGAGAGATCACTCACAGGGTGGGTGTTATTTAAGCAACTGTTTTGCTTTGATGAGGGTAAAAGGCTGTGCTTCTTTCCCAAAATTGTGGGTCTTGTCCCTCTTCTTTGAAGTTTGTGCTAAAGCCAGTGACTTCAGTGATGTGGGCTGGTGTCTCTGGGATGCAGAGCACCAGCCCTTGCCTGTCATCATCCCTGTTTGTACAATGGGAAACAGCCAGACTTATCAGGTTAATTAAATAACAGATGCTGTCAGGGGAGAAGCAAGAACAGCCCTTCAGTTTGAAGAAATCCCCCTTTCTCCAGAACCAGCCAAATACAAGGGAGGACAAAGACTGCCCTACCACATCCCCCAGCTGGGGGACAGGCACACCAGCTTGGGAAATGTGACTGCTCCACTCCTTGGCAGCAACTTGTGAGTTAATGAATTCCCTAGGTTTCAGGCAGTGTACTGCAAAAATGTGTCTAATACATCAAACACGTACAACATCTGTGGAGAAATTCTTTTTCCCTTGATTTACATTTTAAAAAAAAGAACAACTTTGCAGTGACTAGAATAAATTCCAAACAATGAAAAAACCCCAACTCATTCAAAATTTTTTCAGAAAAAAAGGCAAATACAAGTGCAAGCACAGCAATCATTCAAAATGTCAATTTTATAATTTTATCACCATTATTTTGATATTTTATTAATAATCTATTATAATAATTTTTACAATGAAAACAACACTACTCATCTGCTGGACCTTTCCTGAGTACATCAGCTCTATTTAGGAGTTCAGAGTCTTCAGATCATTCATACAATTAACTACTGAAACTTCATTCACTGAGTGACAGTGATATCATAAAAACTTTTTGATGCCTAAATCCTGTTTCCTATCAAAAAGGTGAATGTAAAATTCATAAAAATGCAAAAAACGGAGAATGCAATTGATACTAAGAACTCACTAAATTAAGGATAAAGAAGGACATTTCCACCTTTTGCTTCCAGTCTTTTTGCAGTCCCTTACTATGGAAGGCAACTCCTCCCTTCTCCTCCATCCCCTCTCCAAGCTGGTAAGATGATTCTCAGACTGAGTATTTGCCCCGTAACAAATCCAAGGACAAATGTAAAACAACATTCTGCTGCGAAAAATTTAAATGAATACAAAACAAGCCTGGTCATTATAGCATCTCTCAGAACAAAACTATATTCATGTACTCAGACAGCTTCAAAGACAGAGTGAGCTTTTGTTTAAGGTGCTTGGCTCAGGTCAGTATTGCTCTATAGGTATCCCCCTCACATCCTGGTGACCAGTGCAATTACACATCCAAGTCTCATATTTACAAACCAAACAATTTTAAGGTAAAATTTTAAGATCTGCCTGTATAAAACTCTAAGAACACTTTAGCAAATAATCGTTTCCATGTGGCTGATTGAATGCTGAAGTGTTCAAAGGTTTGTGAGAAGCTACACATCCACAGCTCCAAAATGTGCTACATGCACAGAACATGTTGGCATCTCTCTGAACTCCTTTTGCCTTGGTTTTTACAGCATGTGCTCATCATAATGATGTGATTCACACATCTGCACTTTATAGATTCTCCATCCCCTAAAATTTCTGAGGCTTTAGGAGTCTCAATATAATCAGTTAACCATTATAACCATTCAAATCCCAAACAAGCTTTCTACCTGCCAACAGCACTGCTAGAAGAGGAACTAGACATACTCAGTCTCTCTCTTGAGGGAACTCAGCAGCTGTTTTTATTGTGTAAACTTTAAAAAAATTTGCTTTGCTCAATGCAACACACTATGTATAGTCACTGAATCAAAGAACTGAAGGGGTAGATTTCAAGAGACAGAATAAATCCAGGAACAGATAAAAATTACTGAATGGAAAATCTTAGGCAAAGTCAGATGAGAAATACATAGCTTCCATCTTTACATGTTAAAATATTTTTTACTGATAATAATCACTTGTAGGGGTGTAGCAGCTAATGCAGGGAAATATTTTGCCTCTTCTATAAGGTAGCATACAGGAAGGTGAGCAACATGTAAAATGCTGTGTTAGGTGGTCCATAAACGGCCAAATGCAAGTGTAGTTCCTGAACTCATTACTACTTCCACCTTGTTGTGTAGATTCTATAAAAGGGAGAACTATAGAGGATAGGAACTATTCTGCCATTTAGGTCCCTGGAAACCAAAAGATGATAATTTTTACTGATAGAGCTTGGAAAGCATCTAATGGTGCAGATAAATGCAGGAAGATCTACATATTTTTCTGCTTTTTAAGTCAGAGAAATATGTATCTGTGATATCCCTGACTTACACACGATAACAACATAATGTTTGGTATTACAACACAACATATCCTCCTTACATATCCTTCTTAGAAAACAGTTTTCTAAACCAGAACTTTACACAGGAAGCTGCATGTCAAGGTCATTGGTAAAACCCTCACTGAGGCTAAGGCTCAACAGAATTTCTGGTACTAAACCAGAGGGTAGGTAGTCTACCATTTCCTATTTCTTACATGAATTGAGTATGATATTAAATGAGAGGTTTAATGTTAAATACAGGTATAAAATGAATGACCACAATTTGGTTTTGCTGCCTCTAAACTGATTATCTGCTACGTGCTTCCATTTTCAAAGCCATGTGTAACTGACAGCAAAATGTCAAACATAAAATATTGATGAAATACCAAGAACATAAAGCCCTAAGTAACGAAATCACTCCAGGATCTTTGGGAAAGAAATCACTCCTGATTAGTAGATAACAAATTTAAGTCACATTCAAATTAGATTTTGAATTATGTAAAAATTAAGTACCTAGTCCTAGGAACAATATTTTCCCTTATGAAACAGAGCTGGGGACCTAAATTCTCCATCCAGGCTGTAGCATCTTACAGGGTGTTCCACAAATCCATAGGCTAAGCACAGTTGTGGTATTACAAAGCAGGGAATGATGCAAACAGGACTGTGGCCAAGACACCTCCCATGCTGAATCCCATGCTGAAGTGGCCAAACAGAGCCTTCAACTTGTTTTTCCCATGCAGCACCAGGGACTTGTTCTTTGAGGAAATGTAGGACTGTTCAGTTTTTTCCAAATGGAAAGATGCTAGTAGACACTACATATATTTAATTTATCTTTTAAAGCAATCATTTTGGCAGAGAGCTTATGCCCTCAGACTCTTCTTCCCAAAAGCACATACTCTCTTATGAAGTTGAAGATTAATTATGTAGAGAGGTCTCCCACTCTCCTGACTCCTGTAAGACCACACTACTCAGATACAGGAACTGACACAGCTTGGTAGCTCCTGACAAGGAGCTTGGCTTTTCAGTAAAGTCCCTGAAGAACAGGTCTCCAGGACCACTGCAGAACCAAGGTCCCCCTGCAAGTTAAGGGAAAGCCACATGCCTTTCCACATCATTTGAGAAGCAAATTGGAGGCACAGTTGGACAGGTGGCTGGCAAGACCTGAACTCACAGAAAGCCAAGTGCAGGCCCTGAGGACATTTTTAGGTTAAAATCTGAATGAATATAAACACAACGTGCTATTTACAGCTGCTGAAGCTGTCACTTTCAGACCACATTTTCAGAGGTAGGGACTTCCCTTTGTCTTATGTCTCTTCGGATATTTAAAGGACCTTTTTGATCTGTAAATATGTGTAAAATGAAGTACATGTTTTCACTAAATGCTACAGCGAGTGAAATAATGATTTATTTTTAGTTATTGGAAGAATATTTGAGGAATATCCTTAAACTGTTATGAACCACTATCAGGACTCTGCAATGTAAATCTTAAAATTCTGTGGAGGACTAGTGGTAGGAAGAAAATCAAACTGCTATCTGTTTGTAGTGGGGTTTGTGTTTGTTTTTTTGGTTCTTTTAAATGTTTTTAAGAAAAAAAAATCAGTAGTCTGTGTTAAAAAGGATCGTTGGGAGTAAAGAAATATCTGGAGCTGGTAACTCTAATTTCTAAAATATGAAAAAAAATGTACAACCGAGAGCTCATGCAGTCTCTATCCAAGCAAGCAGCCAGCTAAAGATAAATAAATTACCCATGCAAGTTCCTTTCAAAGCGATTAAAGGTGGCCCTAATATATTTAATATGGCCCTAAGTGAACTGCACTCACCTAGCTAAAATATGTTGTTGCTGATTGATTTTCGGGGGGTGATTTCATTTTGCTTCACAGGAGAAACACATCTCATTTGACAGAGTGTAACAGACTGCTAAAGCACTTGGTAGCCCTTGTGATCAATTAAAGGTCAGGATGGTTTGGTAAATTATTAAACAGGATGAAGAAAGAAAAGACCAGCAACTGTCAGATATATTCTTTCACCCAGAAATATACTACCTTTATCTTTCTTGAAATCATGTATTTCACTATTATTACTGCTTCATTATTAGATAATAAATCCTTTCAGCATATGTAATGCTGGGGGAAAATACCATCCACATGCTAATAAGAACAGTAGAAAAAGACCAGATAAATGTATAACATCTTAATAAAAGCTGTCACTAAAATTCATCACTCCTTCTGTACTTAGAAGACAACTAGAGCCTGAATACAGCAATCTGATTCTTGGGAAGGTACCATTGTGCTGAAGTGACTCACCTTTTGCTCCATGTGTAAAATTTAAATGTGGGTGTTTTTATAGTTCTGAAAACAACCATTTATTGCAAGTTCACACTTGAATTACATTAACAAGTTGAGATCCAGGTAGGAAGCAGATCACTTTAGGGCTTTTAGGTTTTTTTATGTGCACATTTTTGAATATTTACTGAAGCAAGACCTTCACTAGAAACACAGGTTTGCAGGAATGAACTTCTCATGTACAGATAGTTTAAAATTTGCTCTGAAAGAGAGGATATATTTTTGCTTAATCTCTCTTTTAATGTTCTACTTTAAAGGGATTGTTAATCAAAACTTTTGAGCAGCCTTTTGTTAGAACCCACTTAGGAGTATAATTTCATCTCAAGGATTTATGAGTACTGGTCTCATTAAACCTAACAAGAGTTACACACATGGAAATTGTGGTGCATGAGGAGAAGAATATCCCTTCTTTTGCATAATTCCCCAGAACACTGAATAAGCCCCTTGTGTAATGGGTGATATGGCTGCATGAGTCAGGGGGATGTGAGTGGTGAGACCTGGGTCTGCAGCGTGTTGGTGGTTTTAGGGTAGCCATTATCAGAGGGGATGAGAGGACAATTTACAGCTGAACTCTAAGTGCTCCATAGAGATCAACATGGTACTAAGTTCTCCAAGGCAAGTAGATTTAGTAGCAGTAAACAGGGACAAGAAGCAATATAAATAGAAAATGCTAATAAGCTACTGTGTTGCTGAAATAAAGAAGAAGAAAAAATCTATTTCCAAAGACTTGAGCCAAAATCTATTTTAAATGTTTTTCTAACAGCCCCAGCATGTTTTATAATAGCAACCTTTGCTTTATAGAAACATGTTAGGCTGATACCTTCATGCCGTACCAGCTTTTCCTAGGTCTATTTTAGCAACATATTCGAGTTTATTCTGTTGAAGAAAAGCAGCTGTCCCTAGTTTGCATTTACTTACTGAGGTTTTTTACTGTTACTCTATTTGGCTGGTGAATGTCTCATCCATATAAGCAGCTCTTGTACAACTCCCCCAAAATATTGCATTTTTCTGAGTCTTTCCACTTCACAAACCTAAATCTATGGCCCAGTAGCCAAACATCACGACACACCACTGAGTGTGGGCTGAATGGTTTGCCTGCTGACAACACCCCTTCTTGGCTATACTGGTGCTGGTAACACCTCCTGGTACCCTGTTTGTTCTTCTATAGCCTAGCATGACTAATTAGGATAATGGCTTCAAGGTTTTGCCTACAAAAGCCCAAGTCTCTCTTTAATTTATTTTAAATGAACTTAATGGTTTCTGGCAGCAAGCTGCCTTGTAACGCATTTCCTCTATTTTGATCTTTCCCCTGCAGCCGTATTTTGCATTTGCCCACATTGCTGTCACTGCCTCAGTCACTGAAGGACGCACTCAGTGCCTGGTATCTTTGTTGCACTTGCACTGTCCCTAATTACTCTTTATATCTCAGTTGTCAACATTATTGGTGAACTTGGATGCTTTAAAATTGATAGTTTCCTCCAAGGCAAATTAAGTCAGTCAAACCAATCAATAAGGATAACTGTATAATGAAACCAGAGGGACTTCCCTATAAATCCTTCCAGATGGAGTATTTACCATTTACAGACATCCTGTTTTGGAGTGATGTTGTTATGGAAGTTGCCCCGTTCTATTCCCCAGTTCCTTATCATCTCAGATGATGTGAAAGTCAACCTGAAACCATGTATTGGGTTGTCCAGGTTTCAACTGGGATAGAGTAATTTTCCTCCTACTAGCTGGTAGAGTCCTGTGCTTTGGATTTAGTATGAGAATAACATTGATAACACACTGATGGTTAAGTTGTTGCTCAGTAGTGTTGACATTTATGTCAAGAAGTTTTCAGTGTCTCGTGCTCTGCCAGTGAGTGGGTGCACAAGAAGCCAGGAGGGAGCATGGCCAGAACACTTGACCCAAACTGGCCAAATTGATATTCCATACCATAGAAAACCAGTATATAAACTGAGGAGAGAGGGCCAGGAGCTGCTAATTTCTGCCTGGGGATGGGCTTGGCATCAGTCAGGTGATGATCAATGGTACTGAGCACCGTTTGGTTTTTTTCTTTTTTCCCCTTGGGTTTTATTTCTCTCTCTCTTTTTCATTTTAATTACTATTATTGTAATTATTATTTCAGTTGGTAAACTGTTATTATCTCAACCCACTGGGGGTGGGGAGAGTTTGGGAAGTGAGCGAGTAGCTCACTGTAGTTGGATTCTGGGGTTAAACTATGATGTATACAGAAGCCACTGTGTGTCCCTCAGCAGCATCAGCTGCAGCATCTCCACAGAGCTGGAGACAAGAGGCAATTTCCATTCAGAGGATGAATCCTTGAGGCTCTGCAGGTCTTCTGATCCTCTCTCCTCAGAGTTAGGCTTACAGCAGCCTCAACAGTGCCTGCATTAGGGTGAACTGCATAAGGGCTCCTACAGCCCCATGTCACCTTGAAGTGACCTGTGGCATGGCCAGTACCACAGCCTCTGGGAGACTTATGGGATAAGCATGTCTCACAAAGGCCTTTCCTATCTGCTCAGGAAAGACTGCGTGCAGGCAGGAGCTATGCATCTGTGAGGGGAAAGCCAGTTGAGGTAATGATTATGCATGAAGATTATGGCTTTATCTTCATGCATTTATACAAGGCCAACCACTAGAACATGTGCCATTTGTAAACACCAGTTATAGTGTCTGTAACACTTTGATCAGGAGTGAAGATGTTTGCAATTTTTTTAGCAGTTGACATTGGTGACACAGGAGCACTGGTTTGCCCTTCTGGGAGTTGAGAAAAGAGTTACAAATTCCTCAGAATTCATAATTATAAAAATAAAAACTGTAGATAAAGCTGCATATTGGGCAACATGGTCATGCTCAGCCTCTGCAAAGGACTGAAGGGAGCAAAGAAATTACCAATCAAGTTGCTTGGAGAGGTAAAGAAGAACTGGGTCTGGAAAAATGGATTTGTGGGTTGAACGGAGAAATTTCAACTGAAATTGTCAAACTCCAGGAGTTTTTTTTTTTTTGGAAACTATGCTGAAATTCAACACTGCTGGCTAAAATCCACTGGTATCTCTGTCTGGATCAAATTAGTGGTTGAAGGAAGCACAGTCCTGTACACCACCTGTACGCTCCACAGATATTCTGATGTATCAGGACAAAACCTGCCAGATTTGCCTCATCCATAGCCAAAAAATGTATTACATTTACAGTTTTTATAGGGTAGGAGAAAGATCTGGGGGGAGGCTCGACTGCTGGCAGTGCTATAAAGGTGTCAGGTCCGGACTAAAGCATTCCTGAGAGGGAGAGCATGTGCTCCTTAGGTTCTATGGACAGGCAGCACGATGGTGAGATAGAGGAAGCCCAGAGGTGACAGCTACTGTGGCTGAGACCAGTATCAGCCATCAGCACCTCTCTGACTCCCAAGGTGATGATACCCTGACCATCAAGTGTCACATCGCTGTCACTAGAAAAATGCACAGGGGAAACAGAAGCAGAAGTTTTGATATTCAGGTGCTTAGTAAAGCTGGAGTTGGGGAAAAAAAAAACAAAAAACAAAAAACAAACAAAAAAAAAAAAAAAACAAAAAACCCACAAACAAACAAACAAAAAACAAACAGAAGAAAATTCCTTTTCTATATATCTTTAACATCTCTTTTTTTTATTGCTACAAATAAGGGCAAAACAAAAAGTCTGGCAGTTGTTCCCTTTCCCTTGTAAAGTGGTCAATAATTTGCCTCCTGGTTTATCTTAAATAGTGCAATGATCCCACTCTGCAATTTCATGCTGCCTCTCCTCCACTGATCAGCAATGGAATATAATGCTGAGAGCATTACTTAAGAGAAGAGCAGCATAGCCACCACACTGAATTTCTGCCCACTGAAGGCAGACCAGCACCCACAAGAAGAAAACTCCTCAGAAAATGTACTGCAAGCTAGAAAACATGAACAGCAACAAAACTTTCAGGATGCAAAACCTAAATACAAAACGTTACACATCAAAATATGCAAAAATAGTCCCAGCCAACAAGTCAGAGGGAGAACAAATTATTTTACTAATTCATTCCCAAATTACTACTTTTAACTCTAGTGACAAAAAAAATCACCCAGGAGAAAAAATTCGGTGCACTGCCCCCACTCATACAGTATATTTTAAGACATGGATACAACAGACAGAAAATTGTAACACTGCACTTTTGTTTGTATCTGACAACACACACAGTCAATTGAGAATCACAAGAAATTTTGCATTTCATTCCTTTGCCTGAAATCAACTTCCAGACAAAACATGAACAATCCTAAACATGCAAAAGTGGTTCTGCCTCAGATATAAGAAAGGCAAATAAAAGCAAGCTACCAAGAACAGCAACCCTCTTGTAAACTATCAGTCAATGTCAATCGAAACTTTTGGGCAAAAAGACTGCTGTTATTGAAGTTTTTGTCCTCAGAAGAGCACTTTATGACCAAATGGTAGGGGCTAATCTTCTGCAGTCATTTCATGTGCAATATAGGACCTTAATATATAGTTCTGGGAGTGCTGCCATGAGGCTGCCATTGGGTCAGCACAGCAGCAGAGCTGTGCCCTCCAGGATGGCACACACACTGCTCAGGAAACCTTATCGAGCTGCAGCCTCCTTTGTGCTCTCATGGGGAAAAAAAAATTAAACCAGAAAACAATATTTACATTTGAAGCCTAATCATGTTCACGTGACAGCAGCTAATATCACAATGTGTGTGAAAATTAGGTGTGCTACAGAAACAGGGTGCAGGGGACCTCTAATACGACTTCCAAATCAACTATGGTTGAAAGAAGAAAGCTTTATCTAGAGGCAGGAAAATATGAGGAAAACACCAAACCAATCACCACAGGTAAGATCTGAGGTTGCATTTCAGGATCTGGGATGGAAATGGGAAAAATATTTGGACTCCAGATGTGGGGGATGAATGTGAGCGGAGCATCCCAGGTGCTGCTGTTGCAGGTCTTTGAACTAGATGTTTGAATTTAATCTTAAAACTTCCTTGCTTCAGTTCCATGAATGAAAACTTAGCTGAAAGCCATTCTTTCCTAGCTGTCACCCCCCACTGTGACTGTAGAAGGATAAATGTTCCAGAATGTTACTGTGGTTTTAAAAGGATTTTAAAAATACACTAAGTCAAAGTAGCACTCGAGGGACTTACACTGGGGAGCAGCAGTCCCATGAATGTATAAAGAGAAGGCTAAAAATATATAGATAAAACATGGCTCTGCTTTTTGACGTACTAATCTGCCCCTAACAAGAAAAAATACCTTGAAGGGCTGCAGTCCTACTGTGAAGTTCCCCCCTTCATTATTGTTTTGCAATAATGAAAACTGTGTGTGTGTCACAAAGGGAGATATTTAACTTTCCATCGCAAGGTCTCAAATACATTTTTTCTTGTTCAAGGCAGATTAGCAGTTCAGGAAATAAGCAGATTTCCTAATCTACATTATTTTAAACCCTGCCATGTATGCTATTTGAGGTGTTTTCTTCAGGGACTTCCGGATACTTTGCAGTTGTAACTTTGCTGTCTCACACTGTAATATCAGCTCTTACAAAAATCAGCCCTTCTCCACATGCCCATGTTCTCTAATCTGACACTGATGTTTCTCTTGGAAGGCATCTATTGATTTATGAATGGAGTTAGTGCTTCTGAATCTTGTTGCTCATTGATAAACTAATATATAACAGGCTTATTTCTGGTAAACAAATACTTGCCAAATCTGAGTAGATTAGGGAGTTTTCAATTGATCTACAAGTATGGGCCAAACATGCCAGACAGTTTGATCTGGATGAATAGGGGAGTCTAAAGCTGACTAACAGAGAACTATTTAGTGCAATCCCAAACTCCCCTTGAGAAAGGATACTGTATTGATTAAACTGCTTCTTGGGTAGATTGAAGCTATGTCATACGAGTGAATCCAAATAGTGACGTGGCTGTTCCAGAGTGAGGCTGAAGACAGCACCATGGTGGCCACCTGGGGAAGGTGCTCCACATCCACAAGTGAGCAAAGATATGAAGGGGTGGGAAATGCCTGTGTCCTGCTTCCCCCAAAAATAGTCATGGTAGAACATCTGCGATCACTGATTGTGGCTATAATGGATCTACGTACTCCACACTTATAACACTCCCTGATCTTTATTTTGCAATTTATCTCAATGAATCACCATACTGCACTTTGAAATAAGTTCCATAATTAGTTTTCCATCAATTTTTCATTTAAATGTTTTGAAATACCAGCACTGCACAACTGGAGCTGCAGGTTGTCCTGGCAACACATCCAAAGATCAAGGGCTGCCAATACTTTGCATATATCATGTATGGGGGTACTATTTTTTTAGGGTGATACATACAGCTCTATGTAGTGTGGTGCAAAGTACAGACAGCTCTTTAAGCTGTCTTTAAGCTTAAAATAAATACCCATAGAGAAATAATAATGATGAAAAGACAAAACCCATCAATTTGATCTTCCAACTTTTGAACGCTTCTTTTTCTCTTGTTCCTGCTTAAGTGAGACATTTAAGAGAATCTTTAAAATAGTAAATTAAGGAAATAAAGCATTTTATCACTCACAAAAAGCATTTTATCACACAGAAATACATAGACCTTCACACTGTGTGACAAGCTCAAATCTGTCAAACTCATATCAGCAATTGATACCACTTAAACTAGCTATCTTAAGATAGTTGTTTGGTTATGCTGAAATCACTTCTCTGAATAATTAGACTTCTGTGAGAAGCTCCAAATTAGCTTTCAGCTGTTTAAGTTAACTACTGATAAGAATATATAAAGTTGTAAAACTTTTATAAAAACTGAGTAAACATTTGAGGGGTTACAACCCTTGATAACTCCCACAGGTATGGTCCAGACCACTTGAACCTGTACTTTAGATGCTTAATGAGTCAGTCCTCACACAGCAAATGATTACATTCCTTTTGAAAACAGCATGGAGAGATAGGGGCCCGTGATGGGCTCCACAGAAGGCTACCTATAACTTGTGACCCCTTCAGGTGTACAAAAATTTCAAGCATTCCTTGATAATAAGGATTATGGAGCACAAAAAAATAACATATGCAACAAAAAGATTATGAGTCCCTTTAGTTAGCCCTATAATATAGCTATTTCCATGAAAATTAAGGAAAGAAATCTTCTTGCTATCAGGCACCTTTTTTTGTACTAGCAAAAAAAAAAAAAAAAAAAGAGACTTGCTAGGGATCACAGCCTATGAGTTAAAAAAATTCCCAGCATTCACAGCAGATGTAGCATTCAGAAAATTTAAATCTTTTTCTAAATAATTCCACTCACTTTGTGCAAATGGCAATTTTTGGAGACACATAATATGGATGGATTATTTTAGGAGAATCAAACCATTAGGGATAGCTACCCCAGTAAATTTAATTTACTTTCGAAGTAGGAGAAAAGTAAGATTTACTGAAAAACTTGTCAAAGAAGAAGTTAGGAACAACAGAAATGCTGAACTGAATCACAGAATATGCCAAGTTGGAAGGGACCCAGAAGGATCAACTCTTAGCCCTGCACAGGACCACCCCCCAAGAGTCACACCACATGCCTGAGAGCATTGTCCAAACACTTTCTGAAGTGTTTGTGCTGTGACCACTTCCCTAGGAGCCTGTATTGGTAGATCTCTGAGCAGCACTGGGTGAGGCAGGTTGGTTGTGGTGCTGTCTGGTGTGCTTTGAAATTGTGAAGGTAGCAAATGATCAGTATAGCAAAGTTGAAAATAATCCTCAAGACAAATACTTCATGAAACAAACAAATCTTTGCTGCTGAAGTGGATTGCTTTATGTGATGTATTGTTCGTAAAAATGAACGTGTGACTATATTCAAAGTTCAGCCTGAAATTTCTCAGAGCATCTGGACAAGAAAGAAGTAGTTAAACAGCTACATCTCTACAAGTATGGTTGTAGATATAAGTATGCTTCACATCAGTATAGGTCTTCTTACAGGGAAAATGAATCAGCTAGTACAGTATAAGATAACTTTATCCTGTTAGAATTGGATCTCTGCCAGAAAATATACCAGTTTGATCACAGCTTCCTTCCTGGAGCTCCTGTTGTTCCACCACTACACATTTTTTGTGCATAAAATACATCTTAAAATCCAATATATCATAGAAAACCTTATTTTAGAACTTCTGAGATTTCTGTCCAGATGATATTTCCTGAATGAAAGCCTTTCTTTGGTCAGATGGTCTAAGCAAGAATAGCAGTACTTCTGCTTTGAGGTTTATGCTTTTCTCATGGAGCTTTACTGAGCTATGATACATGTGGTCATGCAGTTCTTCCTTATAACTGCTCAAAGAAAGAACATCCTATTATTTGCTCCCTTCAGAAGGATCATCAGTGTGATCAGGATTGTGACACATTTATTCAAAAAAGGAGCTATGCCACATATTGCAGTACATTCCAGGAATGTTGACCATGAACTGAAGGCTGACTTACAAACTTTCATGCATTTTGTAACAAACCGTTAGTTCTACCTCCCCCAAACCCAACATCTGAGTTCTTGGGTTAATCTTTTACAGTTTAATTTAAGCAGCTTCATTTGAACAGCTAGTTCCTCTGTTTTTATGCCTATTTCTCCCTCATTCTAATTGCTTCAGCAAACCTCCTTCCCCTCAACCTCTCCACTGTCCCAATCTTTCTACATTATCTGCTTCCACGCTTTCTGTAGTCCTCAAATATGCCTGTTCAGAGTTTCTCTACAAGTCATCCCTTCAATCTTCTTCCTCAAGTAGCTCTCAAATGACAGTCTTCATGACAGGACTGCAGAACAGAGCTATTTCACCTTCCTTCTTGAGAAAAAGTGGACCTAAGAAAGTATCAAGCAGCTAATTCCAAGGCAAACCACCAGGGTTCATGAAATCCAGCATAAACAGTCAGGGTTTTTTCTATCATCGATCTTCTCAGAATGATAGGCTCACAAAATCAAAGGGCTTCTGTACAATCCTGTCAAGTCCTTAAGTGACTTCTGGAATTAAAATGACCCACAAAGAATGAAAAATATTCCTTCATTGCAATGTGCCATAACCAAAAGAGCACTTTTCTCTATATTGTTCAGCCATTTGGCTGAAATCTGCAGAATTCCAGTTTGGCTGATGACAATTGTTGATTCCCTTTGTTTCATTCCTGTTATTTGAAGGGCATTGTTGTTTTCAGTGTCATCTAAACATAACTGGCCTATGTTGTAATTAAACTTTGATCAAATTTTTAATGGGATCTCAGAGGAAAACAGTATTTTACTAACATGTATTATTCTGCATGTATTATTCTGCATATATTAATCAAGTGAATTCTTGTTGAACTGCCGGAATCTCACATAATAACTACTCTTCTCCATTGTTAATTAGCAGAGCAGAAAAATGATAGAATCTGTTTTCACTGAAATAATACTTTTGTATCCAGAATATTCTGAAACTTTTTGTTTTAATTTTACACTCTGATTCATTTAGTTTCAGAAGTTTAACCTTTCCTGAGGCACTTTACTTAAAAATACAATATCTCTATATGCAAAAGTGGTCCCAAACAATAACAAAACATACATTTATGGCATTAAGTGCTTGACTCACTTAGGCCAGCTGTCCCTTATAAATCATCATTAAATAGCACTTTCATGAGTATTGTCATGAAATGTTAGTCAGTATTTTCATCAGAAATCTGGAAGATCTGAAATCATCAACTGTGACACTTTCTAATGAAATAAACATTGGCCAGCTGGGAACAAATTGTAATTCAGGTTAGTCACATGGAATATGATAAACAGAGCACTTGGTAAACTGAGTCTACCTTAAAAAAAGAGCAAAAGAAAACAGACCCCACTCCCAGACCTCTAGGGACAGGAAAGCTTGCAAAGCAAGGATCTGCAGGGGGAAGAGACTTCACCTGAAGCCTGAGGTGCCCTTGAAGAACCGCTTCACTGCAGTTATGTAGTACTGAAGAAGAAAGACCCAGCACATCAGGAGAGATGCTAGAAGTGAGTAAAGCAGCCCCACATACTCCCTGTGTAATGAGTGCAAGTAAGAAAAGGTGGAGGGTGATGCTAGCAGGTGACTCTCCTGAGAGGTACAGAGGCACCCATTTGCCAACCTGACACTCTGTCACTCTGGTGAATCAAGACGTGGTTACAAGACTGGTGCCACAGCCTTGTTCTTCAGGAGTAACTGCTCCAGCCACATGACCTAAGTGGCAGAGAGAGAAAGTCACATTAGAGACCATGTAAGGAACCTGAAGGTGCACAAGTCCATGGGACCTGATGAGACGTATTCACAGGTCCTGAGAAAACTGGCAGATGAAGATGCTCATGAAGTTCAGCAAACTCAAGTGCAAGGACCTTCACCTGCATCGAGGCATTCCCAAGCACAAATACAGACTGGATAGAGAATGGATTGAGAGCACCCTTGAGGAGAAAGACTTTGGGTTGCTGGTGGATGAGAATCTCAACATGACCCTGCAGTGTATGCTCGCAGCCCAGAAAAGTGACTGGATGCTGGGCTGCATCAAAAGAAACTGGTCCAGCAGGCTGAGGGAGGTGATTCTGTCCCTCTGCTCTACTCTGTTGAGACAGCACCTGGACTACTGTGTCCAGCTATGGGGCTCCCAACAAAAGAACAACATGGATCTGCTGGAGTCCAGAGGAAGCTGCAAAAATTAATAATTAGAGAAATGGAACACAGTTGGGATTGTTCACCCTGGAGAAGAGGCTCCAGGGAGACCTTCCAGTACCTAAAGAGGGCCTACAAAAGAGATGGAGAGGAACTTTTTACGGGGACAGGTAATGATAGGACAAGGGGGAATGGCTTCAAACTGACACAGAGCACATTTAGATTAGATGTGAGACACTCTAACAGGTTGCCCAGAGAAGCTGTGAATGTCCAATCCCTAGAAGGGTTCAAGGCCAGGATGGATGGGGTTTTGAGCAATCTGGTCTAGTGGAAGATGTCCCTGCCTGTGGCTGGGGGTTTGGATTTAGATGGTCTTTAGAGTCCCTTCCAACTCAAACAATTGTGTGATTCTATAAACTAAGGCTATTAGAATAAATATTGCTGGGGTTCACATGCAGTTCACATTTTTAGAAGGAAGCTGAAAATTGCCAAAGTCTAGAAAAATACCCTAATCTACCTTATACCTTTTACTTAGATATAGAAATGATTCCTTACACCAAAAACTCATTTTTCAATCTCTATAGGTTATAGCTTCTTTCTTTTGAAATTAATAGTGACTTGGTTTCAGTAAGATAAGTTATCCTAACATAAAGAAAATATCCCCAATACAGGACTATAAGACACATCACTTAAGACACAGCAAGAAACAGCTCCTGGAAGCTCAAAGGACACGCATCAAAATTAGAAATTAAGCACATTTTTAAACAGAGTAGGATTATTTGGGAAATGAAGTATACAAAGGAGATTCTTTACTTCTTGTAGAACGGGTAAGGTTGTGCACTTTAGATAATAACAAGAATACTTTCAGCTATAAGCTAGAAATGACTGAGGAGGAGAAAGCTCATTCCATGTTGGTCAATGTTTGACAATGAGCTACCAATTTGAAAAAAGGCAAACACTGCCCTAGAATGTATCAGCTCAATTATTTCTAGTAACGATGTGGGAAGTATTAGTACAGTGCTGGTAAAGTATTGCTAAGACATCACTTCAATTATTGTGTGTAATTATGAACACTTGTGTTTAAAAAAGATTAACTTGGGCTGGAGCAGCTGCAGAGAAGGACTACTAGGATGATGAGAAGAATTTAAAATGTGTCACAAAAGGAGACAGAAAGAGCTTGTCCTGTTTAGAGAGAGGATGACTGCTATCACTAAATATCACGGGGTTGTTAAGGAGCTGTTTAAGCCAAAGGACAACCATATTATAAGAACAAAGGGTTTAAACTGAACTTGAATAAATTTACTCTAATTTAGATGCTTTTTAATCACTAGGCAAATGAAGCTTTGAAACAATTTTGCAATAGGAATTTAGGAGATAAATCACTATAACCAGCTTTAAGATGGAGCTTAAATCCACAGACATTCAAGATGCAGCATCATTGTTGTGGCTTCTGCAGCAACAGGGACCAGAGCCAAACTGAAAGGTTCCCTCCTGGGGATGGTTCACTGGCACCACAGAGGTCAGGTGTCAAAATGGGCCAAACCTCCCCAAACTGCAGAGCCTACTGAAAATAGCCTCGAGCTTAAATTGTGATCAAGCCCTGAGGTTGATATCTTGATAATTTATCTTCTCTTAAAGGAAAGAAAATCAAATCTGCTTACAGTTTCCAGGCTTTCTCCTAATGTCAGACATCCATTTTAAAAAACTTATACTAATCATAGAATCACAAAATATGCTGTGTTGGAAGGGACCCACGGAGATCACCTAGTCAAGCTCTTAACCCTGCACAGGACCATCCCCATAATCATTCATTTATTTTTCCAAAGCAACGCTCAAGTTACACCGAAAATGACATAGTTAAGCAAATTTGCAGCAATGTGCCTATACAAATAGATAGTATTTAGATCATGCTGCCAAAAATAAGTATTACCTGAGTATCAGATGAGTATTCACTGTTTCTCTTGTACTTTATGTGAGTAGGAATCACTGCTTCTGCCACAAAGTTAGTATTTATTAACAACTTAATGTTGTCTGACTTGTTTAAATAAATGCTGCTGCAGGTATCTTTTCTTTTTGCTTATGAAGTAATGAAGCAGTGCTTTAATAAAAATCTAGCTGCAGTATGGTCATATATTTTCTTCCCAACCCCTCCTGTTTTTCATAAAAGGTCATTTCATTACATTGGTTTCCTGAAATGCTTCAGATTTATTATTTGTCTTCAGGGCACAAAAAATACAAAATGTGCTTATGAAGACTCTAAGCTATTTTGCCTTGATTAGAATAATTTTCAAACTACTTATATCTTCCTACTATGCTATCAGTTTTTGCTTTCTTGAATGCCATCACTGCTCTAATTAGATTGACAGCTTCTCACTTTGATATTCTGAAAACTGTAGAACTGTATTTTAAAAAAACCCACTTCAATAAACAAATAAAATGGACGCAGATTTAAAGTGCAAGTTCCTCTGTGTTTAGAATTATTACTAAGTCTTCATGAATTTAGTTTTAATTCACAAATACTACTACTACTAATAATTAAAAATAATAATTCAAATGAACAAGGCTTCTTGTTCATGTGAAATTAGAAACAAGGTTTCTTGTTCATGTGGCTTGTACAACTCATAAAGCCATGCCTTCAATAATTTCCTTTGAAAATATCCACTTGACTGTGTCCCATTTTTAACGACTCCAGAGTTCATGTTTTTTTCTCTGGTGCAACTACTTGCCTTCAAGATGTTTGGGGTTTTGTTTTTCATGTGACAAATAAAGTAGTGGGAATATGGTCCATTTTCTTTTACTAGTAAAACAAGGACGTAATTTTTTCAATTAAGAAAGACAATGAAAATAAAGACAATACAGAATCTTTTGTTAGACTGTGATTCATGAAAGTGAGCACTACTTGAGTGAGGTTTTAAATGTTTTCATATTTGGGTGGGATTTTTTAAATAACTGACATTGTTTTCGAAGATAATTTATGTTTCATTTTATTTATCTATAATAAAAGATCTAGTATTAGCACAGAAGCTCAAAATAAAGCAAGCCTCAAGATTACAATAGGTAGTACTCAAGAACCAAGACTCTCCCATAACCGGTCAGCAGATGCCTCTGTTGGAAATTGCAAATCAATTCAGTTCAAAATTAAATGCTTTTTGAGCCATTCCCTACAGACTGGAATTCAGCCTTTAAATACACATGAGAAACCATCAAATGTGAGTCAATAAAACAATGCATGAAAAGCCACTTGTCCTGGCGGGACTCTTCTACACCAGCTTTTGAGAAAGCACTTCAGAGGGTTTGCAATAGCACAAATTCCACAGCCAGCGTAAAACCAGACTGTGTTAACAGTAACCTTTCCTCCTTTTTCTTACCCTGTGCCAACAATATGACATTAAATACAATTTCACTTAAATAAATTCACTAATTAAATAAAAAAAGTTGCTTCCTGTAATTTCAAAGCCATATTTAAAGGAAATCATAGCTGCACTTTAGCTACTACCAAGGCTGAAGCATGAAGTTGTTTGTTACCAAAACTAGACAATACCCTGAGTTTCTGAAGGAGAAAGCCAGGGTGAGACTCAGTGCAGGTGGAGACAATGTAGACGTGCCTGTGCATGACTGAAGGGTCTCGGCTCCTTGTGGATGACGGAGGTTGGATCAGCCCATGGCATAGGACACGTGTCCACCTTAGGACTTTAAATCCCTGCATGTCACCGGTTGTATCTACCACACAGTGATGTCTAGTACCATCCAAGATGCTTGAGGCATCCAGAAGATACAAGACCTGATGGGGTTTCCTGTTCTCCTCTGGCAGGTGCTGGAAACGGGGTGGTGGCATAGGGAACCTCCACCTGCTTTAGGTCTATGGGTATGAATGGTTGAATCTGAATCCCAGCCTAACCATAAGGGGGCTGTAGTGGATATTCCTACTCTGAGGTATCTGAATGTACATCCTGGCCCAACTGACATTTTTAAATCTCTTTAGAGAGACATTTTTGCTTGGGACTGTAATTAGTCAGTATCTGCCTTCCTAAAGACAAGGACAGAAGGTGAAAAATCAGGAATTCACACAAGCCCCAACTTTTTCTTCTGCAAATAGTTTATGTCAGAAGACAAAATTCTGTATTTCCTTCTTAAAAGGAAATATCTGTAATTCAATTATTGCTTTACACTCAAAACTGAGTTGGAAGCGTACCAAAATTCCCTAGGTCATTTTTCATAAATACACAATTTAAATTTCCATATTTTACTGACAAATGTCAATGTTGTAAAGCTCAGTCATAAAAAGCCAAACAAAATTAACCAGCTAAGAGCTAACCTTATCCTGTGCTCAGGGAAGGGACAGGAAGGGCTCTTATCCAGCATCTGAGTTTTGTGAGCGTTTTACTTAAAGGGCAAACACCACAGTCCACTCCTTCTGATCAGTTTGTAAATTTGGAAATTAACTCAAGTAATTAATCAACCCCCAGTATCAATACAGGCTGAAGATGAACAGATCAAGAGCAGCCCTGATGAAAAAGACTTGGGGGTGCTGGTGGATGAGAGGCTGGACATGACCCAGCAAGTGCAATTGCACCCCAGAAAGCCAGTGGTGTCCTGGGCTGCATCAAAAGCAGTGTGAGCAGTGTATCAAGGCAGGGGATTCTGCCCCTCTGCTCTGCTCTCATGACACCCCACCTGGAGCACTGTGTTCAGCTCTGGGGTCTCCAGCACAGGAGGGACATCAGCCCATTGGAATGAGTCCAGAGAAGGGCCATCAAGATGATTTGAGGAATGGAGCATCTCTCCTATGAAGACAGGCTGACAGAACTGGGGCTGTTCAACCTGGGGAAGAGAAGGCTCTGGGAGACCTTATGGCAGCGTTCCAGCACCTAAAGGGAACCTACATGAAAGACAGAAGGAGACTACAAGAGCATGTAGTGACAGGATAAGGGGGAATAGCTTCAAGCTGAAGGAGAGTAGGTTTAAATTAGATATTAGGAAGAAATTATTTACTGTGAGGGTGGTGAAACACTGAAACTGGTTGCCCAGAGAATTCCCCATCCCTCGAAATGTTCAAGACAGGTTGAACACTTGCTCAGGGGCTCTGAGCAACCTGATCTAGTGAAAGGTGTCCCTGCCCATAACAGTGGCATTGGAACTAGAAGATCTTTAAGGTCTCTTCCAATTCAGGCCATTCTATGATGATAAATTTACCAGATAGAAGCCTTTACCTATAGGCCAGAGATACCACACCACCAACTTCTCTGTATTAAATGTCTAATATTCTTATAACCAACATGAAGCAGACAACTTTTTTCCTGTCAATGACTGCACATTTCTAACAAACTTTATATGTGTCTTATGATGACAGTTTAGAGCTTAAAAGCTAGATTTCTAAGGAACACCCCAATCAATTAAATTTAAAATGCTCCATATGCTATTAAATCAAAATCCTCGTAGCAAATGCTCTACTTTACAAAGTCCCTCAGTCTCCATGAGCCAATTTATCCAGCCCTAGAAGTTCCCTGAATCTAAGTTTTTTTCATATAAAGTGCTCACCACAACACCTTGCCATAACTGAATATGACAGATGTCTTTCAAAATTCCTCTGGATGAACAGCAGCTAGCATCAGAAAATTGCATGCTCAGAATTATTTTGCACCTCAGTCTGTCCTTGGAAAATGGGGCACCTGAAAGCACTGATGTGTGTGAATGTCTGAGCCAGCCAGCCAAATTCCCCAAGTTACACACAGCAGAACAGAAGCCCCTAATGAAAGGATGCTCAGAAATAGGTTGAGGAGATCCACTTAGGAGCAAAGCACAGAACAAAATCTTAAACATTCATCGAAAATTCCATAATTTAATTCCTCAGCATATATCAGTGGAGGACAAATAAACATTTATTTTTCTCATGCTGAGCAAAAGTCCTTTAGATTATCACATTTATTTGATACATTTTTTAGAGCAAATATTTACTCAAACTTCCATTAGAACTAGCACACACCTCTTTGATAGTCTCAAGGAAAACGGCAGCTAAAGCACATCCAAGTTTATTTTGGTTGAACTCCTGGCAGATTATGACTAAAGACTTTTTAAAGAGTCCATTACATCTTTGCCCTCCTTAAGCAAAGGTTATCACAAAGCTGCCTGTTTGAGTGAATTATGACTACTGGGTGGTCACTAGTGCCTGTGATATTACTTATTACAAGTTCAGTGATAAATTTAAATCAGTAGTTAACAGGAGAAATCTCTACCAAGACCTTCATTATGGAATCTAAAAATAGAAAAATTTCATTTACAGGGAGAAAATTATGATCTTAATGTATATGTGTGCTGAGCAAGCAGATGAAATATTTCAACAAATTACTACTCACATCAAAATTAAAAATTTAAACTTAATCCTTCTAAAAATTAAAACTTGCAGGATGAAACAGCTCTTAAAGATTATTTTTTTAATCTAGACTTTGTTAATGCTCATATTCTTCATGTTAACAGCTAATGCTGTCAGCATTTATTGATTCAGCCTTCTAATAATTACATCATCCTTCCAGTATGTCAGAGAATGTCAAGGTGACTGTGATGCCATATGACTGGAGTATGACTCCAGTGTCACAAAATATTTGTGCCACTAGTTTATCCAGAAACAGACATATAGCAAATCTCATGGTGTTGGAGGAGCAAAATACTGACTTTATTAATAATCTGCTATGTAAAATGTTTCAACACTTGCTGTAAAGCTGCCAAAATAGCCTTGTCAAGTAACTGTTTAAACAGTTTTATTTAAATAAACTAGAGCTTAATAAGGGTGCTTTGACCCAAATCACATTTTCCCAAAACACCACGAGATTTTTCAACAATCAGCAATTCTATTTGATTTTATCTGCGGGGGGAATGGTGGGGGGTGGGAGGGGGTGTCAGAAACCAACCAACAAACCAACTAAAAACAACAACCAAAGAAACCTCACAAAAAAAACCCTCTCATGCAGCTGCAAAGTATCTTTACTTTCCTTCAGTGAGTACTTGTGTAACTCATGGATTTCTCCTGCAGATTTTTTTCCTTCAAGCGTTCAAACAGCTCAAGCTAAGGCTTATGTCGATACAACTGCTTTGGTTATAGACTGCACCAATTTTAATAATTGCATTATTTTTCCTACGGGTTGAAATGAGACAAGAATTACAGTACATTGATTATTTGATAAATGTAAATAATTCCTAGTTCAAGGCTTTCAATATCTTAACTTTATAATTTTGAGCTAAAAGGCATATTTTCTTTCTTTTCAGAAGCAAAAGGCAGTGTTTTTGTGACAGTAGGTCCAGTAGGTGACCAAAAATAATTAAACTCAAGCAATAGATGAATTATTAAACTATAAACACATATATTTTGTTAAAGAAATCAAAAATAATCATTCTTTCTCCCTCTCTTTCAAGAACTTTAAAAAATAAGGTGCAAAGTCACACCTGGACTGACATGATCACCCTGGAATAATGGACTTCATTCAGTAAAAAAATCCAGCAGAGCAGAACTGAGGAACAACCCTACCCAAGGAGTAAGGACTTCACGTGAAGTTCTGCACGTTTTCTTCCTGGGGATTTTGTAGCAAGTATGATTGGATTGAAATCTCTTCAGGGTTGACTAGTGCTCCTGTGAGGTGGTGCTTGCATACGAGCAAGTGCATTTTAGATTCTTTACAACTATCACTTCAAATTAAGCTCAAATTTTCTAACCTCATCAATGTTTTGTAATCAGCTAATATCTATTTTAGCCATGGCACAACTTGTAAGCATGACTTGTGCCCATGTAAAAGCGTAATCCCTTCTTCTCTCCACCTACCAGTACTGCAGGTGATGGCTCTGCCCTTCCCTCTGTCCACCAAGAGAGCAAGGAGCTGGCCCTGCTACCACTGTGCCTCACGGCAGCATGAACTTGGTAGCCTCCTTCTCTAGTTCATGTGTTTTAGCATCTGATGAAGATGCAGCCATACCAATCATTCTCTACAAACAGCTATTGCCTTTCACTGGTCTATTCCTGAAAACTGAGATATTCCTCTTAGCAGACCTGAAGCAGATTTTTCTTGTAAACCATCTCTGAAAACACACAAACGATTATCAGTCACAACACTGATAGCAGACAAGCAAACAGAGAAATCAACTGGTAGGACAGGTGATGATCAGGATTTAACAGAGGGCTCTTAGGCTCCATTTTGCCCTAAGCCTGATTTTTCACCACATATAATCAACTCCAAAATATAATGAATTGGCAGATATGGGGGAAGCAGCCTGATCACAACATTTGCTTGTCATAATATGCCAGAAATTAGTTTACAAACTTGTCTTCGAAATTACAATAATAACTGTTTCCCAACATCATCTCACATTTGCAAGGGGCTTCAACGCATCTTAACTGATGAAGTCCAGGAGCCCAGCCCAGTAATTTCAGCTTGAATGTGCTATCGCCTCCTGATTAATACAAAATGCAGGGAAAATAATAGGCCTGGCACAACAGGAAAGTCGGGAGAAGGGGCCCTGACTGACTGTCACAGCACAACACATGACAATCAGGCACCACAGACACAGGCTCGGGACGAGAAGCCACGCAGGCAGACACATTGGCAGGGTGAAGCTCATGCAGCCATGGGAACATTTGCTTAATATATTCTCGAGGCATACACACATAGAATGCAGTTTTAAGATGGCCCTGAATTTCTAGGTGATGGCCCTTTTTCCCCTGCTTTATTGAAGTTATCTCTGTTACTACAAGTTACCATGCAACTGCAGCCTGTCAATACAGCTGAATGTAGCTCTCAAAGCATAATGGCAACATCTTTCAGAGGGGAAAGTATTTTGTTATTGTTAGGGCAATCAGTGAAGGCTTAATTCATTTTTCCTTGACTTTTATGCACTATTATCCACATTATAATAACAGTCATGAACAGTAAAGATTGGGTTTTATTGTGCCAGCATGTCTGTACAGAATAATAAAGACGAAAGTCCTTGCTTTAGAGATCATGCTCTAACTGTTGAGCAAATACAAAAAATGTTATTGTTAAGAAAATCATATAATAAGAAAATAAAATAATAACAAAAGAGAATTGAGTCATACATTAACATTTCTCTAATCAAGGCCAAAAATGAGTAATTTACCCTTACAAAAACTAGAGAAGATGGATTTTAAGGCAAGATTTAGAATCATAAAATCATTGGAAAAGATCTCCAAGATCATCAAGTCCAACCTTTAACCAAATACTACCATACCCATTAAACAATATCACAAAGTGCCATGTCTACTCCTTTTTTGAACACCTGCAGGGATAGCAACTCCACTACTTCCCTGGGGAGCCTCTTTCAATGCCTAACAACCCTTTCAGTGACGAAATCTTTCCTAATATCCAGCAAAAACCTTCCTTGGCACAACTTGAACCTGTCACCCCTTGTCCTATTGCTAGTTGTCTGGGAGAGGAGACTGACTGCCACTTCACCACAACCTCCTTTCAGGTAGTTGTAGAGAGCAATAAGGTCCCCCCGAGCCTCCTTTTCTCCAGGCTGAACACCCTCAGCTCCCTCAGCCTCTCCTCATCAGACTTGTGCTCCAGTCCCTTCACCAGCTCCATTGCCCTTCTCTGGGCACACTCCAGCACCTTAGTGTCTTGTAGTGAGAGGCCCAGAACTGAGCACAGGATTCGAGGTGAGGCCTCACCAGTGCTGAGTGCAGGGGGACAATCAGTGATCTGGTTCTTCTGGACACACTGGTTCTTACACAAGCCAGGATGTCACTGGCCTTCTCGGCCATCTGGGCTCACTGCTGGCTCATGTTCAGCTGACTGTCCACCAACACACCCAGATCCTTTTCCAACCAGCACCAGTTTTTTTAGAAAGAGCAAAAATTTGTAATATGCCTGTTAACAGCACTCAAAGTGAACCAGTTGAACATGGTACTTGAAAATAGGACGGAAAAAGGAGAGTGAGGAACAAATGCATATGTCTATATATGTGGGGTTGTGTGTATCTATTTTTATATTATTTTCCATTATTAAAAGGACTTACAATTTTTACATTTTAAAAAGTGTTACAGATTACTTTCAGTAAGTATTAGTATAGAAAAAATCACCAATAATGAATATTTAATATCTTAATATATTTTGAATTAAATCATTACTGTATTGGGATCAGGATCTTCTCAGAGGTATGAGGTAGCAAAAACCCTGATCAGGTCACAGACTTTTACATTAGTTCTTTACTACATGCATTTTATAAAAAATTAAAATGCAATAAAAATAATTACATTAAAATTCAATTATGCTCTAACTTTTCCCCATAACATTTTCTAGTCACTCAGGGGGAAAAAAATGGATGTATATAAGACCTGAAAAAACATCACTGCTGAATAAATGTATTTGTTAAATTGGACCAAAATTGGCCCCAACACTTCAATTAGCACTTTGGATTTGGCTACGTAAAACTATTTCTAAAGGCATTTTCTTGTTTCAAAACTCCAGGGACCCCTTTACAAGCGCTGCCACACTGGAAAATGTTCCTCTGCATCTCCAATGCAGTGGTCACCTCTGATCTCATCTGCAAAACACCCACCTGCACCCACTATGGAGAGCTGACAATTACAAGAAACATTACACACGCCACTTCTATGGAGGTTCATTCTCCTTTTCAACCTCAACCACACAGATACCAGCAGAAGCTACAGGTATATTTAAAAGGTTAAAAGCTTGACGTATTTTACTGTCGTCCTCCTAATGCTCCAAAGACATTTGAAATAAGTTATGGAGCAGACACCATCACTCACTTTTATGAATACTGAATTGTGGACTAACTCAGAGCTCCTCAAGAGATTAGGCAAAATTGGATTTTGACGTCCAAGAGCTGCTGCTGCCATGGCAGGGGTTATGGTAAACCTGACAAGTCCAAGGGTATCTGTAGAAAAGGGTAAAAGTTTTCAGGGTGATTGAATAGGGCTCAACTAGAAACTAAAACTAGGCCAGTTTAAATATTTTCTGTGTAGGCTCCCTCTCTAGTCAGCTTGTTCCTCCAACCTTGGGGAACTTCTGTCTGCCTTATCCTACTGCATATGGGGAAATTTCTTCCTCAGCAGTTGAAATATTTGGTGATACAGTTCCTTGTCAGGCAAGCATGCGTAATTACTGCCTATGATAATGAATATATGTTGTGTTAACAAAGCTGAAACCATTTCCACGAGGCACAAATGATAGTCAATCACTTGTAGAAATGGTCAACTTTTGGCCATGAAGATTATTTAAGTAGTAATTAAACATCATGACACATACTTTGAAAGTTCTATCATCATTATGGTTTCCTTACATACCATTTGTAGGGGGAAGTACCTAAAAACTAAAGTCAAATGTAAACTTTCTTGACCAATGTCAGTTTGGCACCAACTCACAATTTAATTGACTGTTAACAAATTCTCCAAGATATGACTGCTATACAGACATTTTATCTTCCTGTTAATTGGTAATTATGCATTGGCAGAAAAAACAGTGTTTCTTTCCAATTATTCCAGAACTCAGTGATTATTTAAACTTTACTAATTAGCGGCAGAGGGCTGGTACATCTTCTGGGCAAATTGTATTTGATAATCCCCATTAAAATGTACATGGCAGTAGTTGACTTGCGACAAAAAAAAAAAAAAAAAAAAAAAGAAAAAGAAAAAGAAAAAAAAAGTGGCAGTTCAAAGGGTATTAGATACAGCACAAGGCAAACAGGGGCTTATTAAAATTTCTCCAACTGTTCTAATGAGAATGCCGAGGGTCATTTCTTCCCAGTTTACCATCTGTTTGGTTTCTGGCAAGTATCTCTGGTGTGAAGGGAGGGTCCTGGAGCCCATTTGGCTTGTCACAAAGTAAAACAGGGATCTAGAGCAATTTCACTAAGTTACAAAACAGCACTTCAAGATCCTAGCGTGTATGTAGCTGAAAACTTTTCTTAAGATCTGTCATTTACCGACTATTCCTTACTTTTTAGAGCTGTGAATAAACACAGAGAGGCAAAGAGTGAGCAGGGGAGTTCAATTTTACAGGCTCACCTAACAAGAAAAACGCAACAGTTGGCCTTTTTCCCTCTCACAATGTTAGTGGGGGATATTTTCCTTTATCTGTGAAAATCTGAAAGCAAAACACTGTCCCAGAAGCATCAGTGTTTGAACATAAACTGATGACAAAACCAAGTCTCTGAAAGCTCAAAACCACACACCCCCATCCAGGAGCAAGTGGGCACCCCAGGTGCCTCCAAAGCACAGTCCAGACTGATGCACTGACAGGGCTGGGGCACATTTTCTGTGGTTGTCCCTGACACTGTGTGTGTCCTTCAGCTACCCAGCCACCCTCTTTCCTCCTTCTTCGTCTGCAGATGAAACAAGCAGCAAGCGGCATCACAAGTGATATCCACTACAATTACTTTGTCCTAAGGCTGCTCAGAGTCAAAGGGGATATGGGACCTGGAAACCACTTTTATCCTTTTCCCCAGTTCCCAACTCATACAGAGCCAGATCAAAATGTTCCTTCATCTAAATATTGAGAGGGTTTGGTTTGCTAAGCAAACACATCTGTAACCAAAATACCAAGCAGAGGATTATGTGAAGGCTGCCTTAATCCTGTCAAAAGGCAATAGAATATATATAAAAAAAGAGAGCATAAGATAATTTACTTTGCATTACATTATTTCTGGTGATTGGTCTTCCCAGGATTTCCTCTAGGAAATTTATTATTCACCATATTTCAAAGAACAGTTGTAACTATTTTAGTGTGGGTGGGGGTTTGGTTTGGGTTTTGTGGTTTTGGTTTTGTTTTTGTTTTTTGTGGCTGGGTTTTTTGTTTGTTTGTTTGAAATCTTCACAGTATAGAAACAAAGAACTGCAAAAGAGGAAAGATTGCAATATGATATTTCATCGTCTATTTTTTTCTTTTCTAGCAGATACAAGTTCAGGCACTAAAATGTTACCAGGTAACATCACTCTCTTAGTCTCTTGTAAAGTACCCCATAGACTTAAACAATACCTAAATTTCTTGAGCAGTTTATGAGATCCCAGTAGAATAGAGACATCTGATTTAAAAGATCATAAACTACACGTTGTATAAACCTACACAGAAAATAAACCAAAAACTTTCTGTTATCCAATTAGGCTTGTGGCAAAGCTTCCCAGTATAATGAGAACTTGGAATCCACTCTCTCTACCACAATAGAGCCTATGACCTTCTAAGAGGACTTTTCCAATTTATGTTGGAAGGTTAACATATCCAAATGTTATCATGAAATTATTTTTTAAGTCCATGTTTATTATAAGGTAAACATCACTGTAGTAATTACGATTTTGCATAAAAATTAGGGGGTTTGGGGCTTAGCTATAAAGGCTTATGTTTTCCACTATAGTTTGTAAGAAACTAATTACACCAAAGTTAAATATAATTTGTCGTGTATTCATGATGTGAAAACCTACTAGGGAGTCAGAAAGCCTTGGGAAGAACCTGAATGTGTGAAGATGCAGTGTGAGTGGCAGGTCAAAGGCAGGCTTTGATGTGCACAGCCCAGCACATCTGCCTGCTCAACCAGCCTGTCAGGCAGGATGATCCCGTGTAATGAGACAGATTCAGGTCCTCAGCTCACAGCGCTCCTTATCGCTGCTGGGGGATTACGCAGTAATCTTCTCCTTTAATTGTGGAAATGACACCGTGCTCCTCGCTCTCTGGTGCACGTGGCTTTGGAGAAGCCAAGCGGTATTTTCGTGCTTAGGCCAAGCTACAGAGTGCCACAGAATCATTCCCATCAAACCCACCACTGCATTTATAGCTTTCTAACATGTTTTTTTAGTACTCCTGCCTCCCACTTTTCTCTCATATATTTGGATAAATCAAGCAGTGAGAGCCCCTAAGGCTGTATGGGAGGTTAGTCTTGGTGGGCTGATAAACCCCAGAGCACAGCCAGATAACCCAGGCTGTTGAAAAAAGCCCAAACACCAACAAGAAGCCTCAGAGACAAGTGCAGAGGAAGGGAAGAACACTGACAGATAAAGAGATCTCACAGGAGTTCAAAATGTGTCTCCAGAGACAGGGTGTGAATAACACTGAGGGGTATCAGTGTGGCTTGTGAAAGGGGCAGGCAAAGAGTGGAACTGCTCTTCAGCAGACAATGCTGAAGGATGTGGAAACATTCCCAGGCACAGCACACTGATCAGGAGAGGAGAGTGGAAATAATACTGGAGAGATGCAATAGAGGGTATCTGTTGTTTCAGGGGACCTAAAGAAGAAAGAAACGCTCTTCTTAAAAGTTACATTTAAGGATCATTTCTTTGCTAAAGGATTCTCCCAGCTAGTTGGTGAAGTTTCAAGCACACATTCTAATTTTAGCTTTACTGTTTTAGTTTTACCTTAATCTGAACCCAGACAACGGGTTCAGCCTGGGACAAAACATTAATATTTATGACCAGGTAAGTTACTAGGTAACTTTTATACCCAAAAGTTCCCATATTTCTCCCTAAAAAATTGTCAGAATGTTTCCCAGATAAAAATTTCAGCAAGCTTCATGTCAGTCTAATCCCAGAGAGGAATCCAGAAACTATTTCTTTGGCTACACAATATATTCTAATAAAGAAAGAAAACATAACCCTTAGAATTAAAGTATTTTATCTTTTTTTCTTCAAAGCTTCTTGACATGGTTAACTCTTATAACTGACAATTATTGTGTCTCCATTAAGTTAACTTCCTAAATTGTGTAATTAAAAGATAATTGTAGCCACAACACAGTCACTTATAGCAGAGAAGACAGATATATGTATGTTGGGGAGACTTAATATTATGGGGCAGTCTGGAAGATTATGATAATCTAGCGTGACCTCCTGTGTAAGGCAGACAAGACCATTTCAATGGTAATACTGCAAGGGAGAAAAAAATATTCTTCCCTGCACCATAAGCAACCACTATCAACCCAATTTCAGAATATTACTATCTCCAGGTTTTAAAGGCCCAGCTTTGCCACCCCCCCCCCCATCTAATCTATGATAAACCACATAAATCTTTGAATCGAGGTCTCTGAACCTGACTAGTCCTCGACATTAAAAAACCATAATAATTTCCAGCAAGGTAAATCTAACTTGAGCATCACAGTCACTTGCTGGAAAGGAGAAACAGCCTCTTTTATGATTGGAAATGATGGCACAACAGATGGATCCCGGGTTTCTGGAGAAAGTGCTTTATGTTTTCTTCAGAAAACAAAACAATGTCATTCCCACCTACTATTTTACTAAATAACATATTAAATACTGTGGAGACTACTCTGTTTTTCTACTGCAAATGGTAGATTTTAAAATACTGTTAATTTTTAAAACTACCAAATAATTTAAAAAAGAGTATCATTTACATGCTAAATGTATTTTGGAAGCAGCTAGCCTTCTCATCTCTCACTGCAAAGTAGAGATAGGAAAATTTTATGTGGTTCTCAGCCTTGGGAGCCATCAGAACCTCATGGATTGAGCATTCATATAAAATTGAGTTTAAAAGCCATTGCGATTTTTTCTTTCACTGTTTACTTTTTACTGTGACTTCAAAGACACTGTACATGAGCATCATCTGTTATGAAGCATTCAGATAGGGGTTTTTTCAATATATATACAAGCTTAGGAGGTAGCAAAGAAAAACAGCAAGATGAGACTTTTATTTTAAATATTTCATAATTAATAGCTGTAACACAACTGACCCTACAGCTTACCCGCAGAAAGTCAAATTAAAAAAAAAAGGGTCAGAGATGGCAGCTGTTTTTCCCTGACATAGATAGAGGCATGTTCAAGACAGAGCATCAGATCTCCCCAGGCAAGATATTTGAGAAGTTGTATTGACAAGCAAAATGAAGTAGCTCCAACTCTGCATGAATGCTTTTGCCTCACTTTGGCTTTTGTATTTTTCCAGCCTGTAGGCTTGGAGCTCCTTCTGGATCGCAGAAAGCACATACCACCAGTTTAGTTGTTGGTTATCTTACAGAGGCTGAATGTAACACATCAAGAGCCAGAGAATGACCTTTGGCAAGTTAAAAAGGCCACAACATTCTGCCTGTCACACATCACGTTACTTTGCACTGTCTTGGTAGAACATCCACTGTAACAGCCCTGTTCTGTGAGTGAAGTTACAAATTTAGGGGAAAATACCTCTATGCTTTGTAAATGCAGGTATTTAGGTTCTTAATATTTTGCTTAATTGTCATTCTTAAATATTATATGTGATTAAACACGACCTGTATACCTTGCCTAGTCAGTCTGCCATGCTCTTCCCAATGATGTGATACAAACACCCTTTTTATGGCAAGACCATAGCTTGCCAGGAACTTAACCATCCCAAAAATTTCACATTGGTAAGTTCTTTCTGTCTTGCTTACTCCCTCAGGTTCTATTCATCTTGCAAAGCGTACATTGGGAAAGGAGAAACAGCAGTACAACCTCTTCCAGAACAGAGAATCTTTCAGTGCCCTTTGCGTAAGACATGAAATACCTGTGCCAGCCACGCTCTTCTCTTTGAAAGGCTGAGCAAAAGGTTGATCAGTGGTGTTATTCACAGAGGCAAAGCCCTTCTCAAATTCTTCCTCAATACAGTTTTAAATAATGCGCTATTTACATTACATTCATTCATTTAAAAGCAAATATATGTCTGCTGGATGACACTCAGATGCCCAGAGCACTCGTGTTTTACATGCATTATAACAAAAGTAAGTACCATGAGAGCTTATTATGAAGAAAGTAATGAATTCTAACCCTAACAGACAAATCAACATTTAAACATGCTACTGCAAGTGCAGTGCAGCTGGTGTCCCATACTGCACCTTCACCCTAGCTTGCGTGTTAGGGGTCACTGAGTTCCCCCAATTGAAGGAACGTGATTCTTACAATTATTTGTAAGGATATAAAAAATGCTCCTGAATAACAAACTGCAGAATGTATAGTTGTCAATAATTTCACAAACTCAGAAGAGATTTTTTCAAAAAATTGTTATCCTTAGCACAGCTGCTGCTGCTGGATGTTAAAGCAGAACTTGAAATGCATAATAATTACACAAAGCCTATCACAACCCTTTTACTACAATTCTTTTTTTTCCTACATGAAAAATAATTGGTTGCATAAAATACCGTGATTGGCACTCCAGTTTTAACGAAGATGTTATTGAGGTAATGGAAAAAGTTGGTTGACATAAAGGAAAAGGAAACACTTTTTTCAGCCCAAGAACAGTTAGAGGGTTTGGGCTAAGTGCTTTAGTTTATACAAAATGTCGCACCATTTAGAAATGGCCATTTAGAATAATTTAAGTACTGAGGGTTTTATCTCTTGAAATTTATATAATTCAGCATACTAGTACTAGGACTGAGCAAAGATGAAGTGCAGGAAGCAACAGAAGCTGTCTAAAAACCACCACTGCCTTTTCTCATTGACTCCCACTGACTTCCATGTATTATTGATTACTCAGCCTAAATTAACCTGTTTCAGTAATTGTGTTGCTATCGATGCCCTCTGTACAAGCAACTATTCATTACCTTGGGTTGCAGAATGTAAATTACACTAGACTTACCAAATCCAAAAGCGCTGGAACCACCAACACTCTGGGAAGCCTGAACGCTGGTAGATGTGTAGAGCCCAGTTACCAGTAAGCCATCAAAGAAGGTACTTGTTGAAATAGTCACTGAAAAGGGAGAAATAAAATATCTGTAAATATTTATAAGCATTACTTTAGATCCTATACATGTTCTGTGAGTAGGTTCTTGTTCTTGAATGAGATCCCATCATACAGTCCAGCAAATCCATTTAAATTCCCCAAATATTTAGGGTATCTCTATTGCTTTAAATTGGTTCTTGGGAAGTTGCTTTTGCCAGAAGCATAAAACTATGCTATACACTAAATACACAATGAGTTAGTAAAATAATGCATTGGAATATATGGCTTGTAAGCAATTTCAAGACATTAGAGTATAGTAAAAGCAATGAAATAACCAGGATTACGGTACTGTTCTTTTTGGACCTAAATAGAGTGCCAGGTTATGGTTATCATGCATATTATAGTATTGCACACTGAATTTGTATGGGCATCTGAGACATTCCAGATTGTGTGTATTTAAATAGCTCGTGAATGTATCTTTAAGAGATTCTCAGGTAATAGCAGAAAATATCAAATAGCAACTACAAGTAACACTGAAATCTATACGTTCTCTGTTAGAATTGACAATTCTTGAAATATTTCATTTATTCTCATATACTTTAATTCTCACATTTTTACTTTGGTATGTTTCAAATTGAATCTTTGTATACTTAACATCAGCTTCACCAGCTCTATCTTGGAAAGAAATTATCAAGTGAAAGCTTTAGGTTTTTTCAATTATATAAATGGAATATCCTCTATGCCCAGAACGACTTCTTTAATCCTACCACAGTGTGCAAACTTCTTTGCTTCATAATAACCTCCTGTCCATTTTTTGTAACATTAGGTTGCATACCTCTGAATTGAAAATCAGAGCTAGGAAATTTTACCAACAAAAAAAGAATTAATTAGCTTAATGAAGTAAATATTCTTCTCTTTCTCTCTTCACCTTTGTCTATCATCATCCTTTTCTACAATCTTTACCCATATTTAATTAAAGGTGGATAAACTGCAAATCTATGGCCTAACATATAGGTGTTTTTTCCTATTTTTTAATTGCATTATGAAGGGCAAAGAATGGGCAAGGAGATCTCCCTGATGAACTCTTATGACTTGTAGCTTCATACACTGAAGATGCATCAAGGCCTCAGTTACCATGCTCATTCTGCTTTCATACTTCTGTTCTTCCTCTCCCCTTAACACAGAGAGTTTGGCACTCGACAGGGATTGCTGTTAAGCTCTGATCTCTCCCTAAATCCCATTCTTCCTCCTTATATTGCTCTCTCTTGGTGGGAACATCATGAGCCAGTAACTGGCCAGGGCACTGAAGGAAGGTACAGCAAGGAGACTGCTAAGACATTAATTGGTGATACACATTCAGCTGAGAAACAGTTGGTTTTTTAAATCCTAATAGTCATGTAATGTTTCCTTTGTGGTACACATTTGGCTTAAACTTAGTGTTTAATATTTAAAAAAAATATAAATATGTTGACAGTGGCTTAATTTATTTTTAGCAGAGGAGCAATATTTGTCATGTTTAATTTATTCTTCAAGTCTTTAATTACCTTCCTTTCTTTGATTAGTCAATAGTACTCTGAATAAATCCTGAATCCAACTTTTCTGCTCCCACGATTCCAAATTTCAGTGTTTTGCAATAGACACTTCCCTGAATTCAGATGCAGGTTCAGAGCCATATGCTCAATTTTTAAGGAGAGGCCACTTCTGAAATATGTCAAAATAACAGCAAAAGACACTAGATTTTTAGAAAATAAAAGATGTTAAAAAAAAAAAAATCAAAAAAGCAAACAATGAATTTTTCCTGCATTTGATGATGAAGTGGGGAATAATGCATGACCTTTTCTTCCCTTTATGCCTTTAAACCAACAAAGAGGCAAAACATATGTTGAAAAGTATGCCTATGTGTTATTTTTGAAGACTTGGCAAAAAAGTCAGTGAAAAGCATTGATAGAAGGGAACCAGGCCAGTACTTTGCTGCCATTTTGTTTCCCTGTGGGGAAGCATCTTATTCCTTACTAGATAGGATATAATGCAAAAGCCTACTGTGAACAGGTGACCAGTTTCTCTGTGGGAAAGAAGTGATATTTCACAACGTCTGTATCTGACTTTGGACGTATTTGTGTGATTGTCAACCCTCATTTTACATAAGCATGTAAGAGGTCAATTTTTATTGTTGAAAAATTTCCAGCACAGTATGGCTCCCTCATTAAGCCTCTGGGAAACTGCACAACGCCTCTAGCACATTTTTTAAAAACAGAGCACTAGGCTGTTATTATACACATGTCATATATTTCAGAATAATTTCATAGTTCTTCAAGAGGAAAAAAAATTAATCATGACATTCTCAGTGATGATTTTTTTTCCCTACCCACTGGTGAAATAAATCAAATTCCCATAAAATGGAAAAAAACACACACCATGCCAAGTGATAATGACCAAGACCAGGAAAGTTGTGCTAATGCACAGCCCGGCAACAGGACTGTGATTTTATGTAGAGAGTGGTGTTTGTTACTGAGGGCTCTCAAATACCCCTTCTGAAAGCAATAAGATTCCCCTGAGATTCCCTCCATCAAGCTTTGGGTTTCTGCCTTTTGTAGTTGATGTCAAATATCTGGTGCTTCAGAAGAAAGGACCATTGCCGTGAGCTACCTGGGCCTTGGAAAACATCTGGCAGGGCACACCAGCACAGAGCACCCAGGGCTGGGCAGGCAAGGGGGCCGCTGGCACAACCCCACCACTGTCCCATGGCACCCAACAGTGGCACCCAACCCAGGGCAACATAGCAGTGAGTCTCCTCTACAAGTCCTAGCAGGCATTGCTCCATCCTGCTCGATACCCTTCTTTGAGAGGGGAATTTGGGTGAGTGAAGAAGCAAGGAGCCCTTCCTGTCACTGAGGACTGATCAGTAGGGCAGGAGATATGCTGGACGCTGCCATCCCACACAGAGCAGCACCCTATGCCAGCCCTCCTGGCTGCTGCACCAGGGCAAGCAGGGATCCCCTCCCACTGGGGGATGGGAGCAGATATCCAATAGTACAGAGGTAAGTAGGAAGCCCTCAATTGCTTTGAAATAACTGAGTAAGAGGGACTGAGAACATTTTCCCAAGAAATGCATATGAGCTGCATTTTTGTAATAACCTACTGATCAGGCAGCAGCACACTGCAAATTTTAGAAGCAAAGCTGATAACAACTACTTTAAAAGTTGTTCAGCACTTCCTTCTATTTTCAGTTCCTGAGATCTTTGCAAATTTTTACCCTCTTGGACTTTTTGGGTTGGTTTGTTTTTCATGGTGTCTGCCTCCCTTATTTAAGGGAGAATGAATTCCATCAAAATGCTTCATTAATTTCTGAGATGAGGTTAGAGGAAAATTTTTTGCCTTGGATGAAAATGTCCAGTGTCCTTTGCTTTCATCAACTCTTCTGCTCTGAAATGTGCAAAACGTCACAAAAATGAAATTGCTCCTAAAGTTTGACCAGCACTATCACCAGCAACTTAATCTTAGGAGACACAAAAGCAGACCTGAGAGCAGACCCTAGGATAGAGAAGGTGGTGACTGGAAACCAAGTCACTCACTGTGCACTTAGTCCACCTTCTAAATAAGTGAACAGTGTTTGCATGATGGATATGAAACACTCCTGTCCACAAAACATGGATAGAAATATGTGGATTAGTGAATAAATTCAGCTTCTTTTGCAAAAGGAAATGGCTCCATGCAAAAAAAAAAAAAAAAAAAAAAAATCCTATGTCCTCCAGTGCCGTTTTGCCCCACCCTTCTTTTCTGTGCAATGGTTGTGCTCCCAAACGGTGTTTCTGAGAACCATGAAGCCCTCAGTTCAATTTTCCATTAAAAAAAAGCCTGGAGAGTTGCCGACTTCATCTCCCTGCATACTCAGCACACACATACTGCTATGCTCACCTGAAGTCACTAAAGAGACCGTCTCAGTGAGCACACTGGCTGGCCTCATCCTGCCAATGCCACCATCTCTAGGAAGCTTCGGTGTTATTTCCTTGGGAAGGGAGGGGTGGCAAAAGCCTTTTCTGGAGACGCCTTGCACTTCCCACAACAAGTTTCTGCGGGAGCCCTGGATTTGGTGCCTCCTGGGGGACATGGAACAGCAGTGCCTCTGGCGATGCCAGGAGCTGACATGTCTCGAGGAGGAAGCAGGTCAGGAAGAAGGAGGCTGGCAAAGATGCTGCTGAAATTATATCACAGGTGGAGGCAGCAGCATAACAGGAAGGACAAAGTGGGTTTTAAACTGTAGTTACAGACAGATATTTCTAAGAAACTCGTGCTATTTATATGAAGATCATTTTCACTGTTTCCAGTGTTAGATGCTACACATACTGCATACTATTACAGAAATCTATTAATCACTGTAATTAATTGCATAAAATTTGCCTTACATTCTCTCGAGGGACTGATCCACTCTCTGAAAAGCCAGATGTATTTTGACTGCTACTCAAAATACTCCAAATATAGCCAATGCTAAACTGTAAGAGCAGAAAAACTTAGGAGGAAGGGGATCATCTCAGGAGATACCTGCTAATGACAGGTCTTACCAATTTTGGCTGCTCTTCAGCATCAGCTAAACATCACTAAGAGGGCTGATACATATAAAACTTCCACAGAATTTGCAGCTATTGTTGATGACAGTCACAGAGTTAACAAACTTTAGGGCAATGAAAGGGCAAGATGCAGATGTATAGATATAACACATTAAACCAAATGAGTGGAGATTTAACAGAGTTCAAGAACGAATTGATAAAGACAAAGATCTTTGAAGCCCCACGTACTGAGTCCCACATACTGATTTACATGAGTCAAGACCTACAGCCACAGTGTAAAACTGCCCTTTTGTATACCATAAAGAAAACAGGAAATAATTTTGGTATGTGAAATGGAATCACCACAGACAGTGGACTTTCCAAAATGAGCCTTTCTTGCATCAAAGCACTGAAAAGCATTTTTTTTTTAGGTTCTTCTCAAGGTCAAAGCCAGTTCCTTATAAAACTGTAATATTGCATCATTGTACACCTGAGTCATGGCTGGAAACCTTCCTCTTAGGAAATAAATTACTTATACTGAAGCAATTCTTTTTGGATTTTTCTTGCTTCACTGCTAAAAAAAATACCCCAGCCTCCAAGTAATGCAAGTCAGGTGTGCAGTGGCACAGTTCAGAGAGGGCTCTGTCCCTTCTCAGTGCTGCAGGATACTGCAAAAGGAATGGAGGATAACATCAACACATCAAAGACTGTCAACAACACACTGCATTCCCAGAATATTCTGAGCTGGAAGGGACCCACAAGGATTATCAAAGTCCAACTCCTCGGCCTGCACAGGACAGCCTCAAGAGTCACACCATGTGCCTGAGAGTGGCGTCATCCAAACACTTCTTGAATTCTGGTGGGTTTAGTGCTGTGACCGCTGCTCTGGAGAGCCTGTTCTAACATCCAACCACCCTTTAGGTGAAGAACCTTTTCCTGATATCCAACCTAAACCTCCTCTGACACATCTTCAGGCTACTCCCTCGGGTCCTGTCACTGGTCACGAGTGAAGAGATCAGTGCTTGCCCCTCCACTGCTCTTCATGGGGAAGCTGTAAATTGCAATGAGGTCTCCCCTCAGTCTCCTCAACATAGGGGAGATCTTTGTCCCTTCCGAAGTTGCTTCCCTCATTTAGGCAGTGGAACCTCTATGTTACCATCATGCAATGCCAAACACAAGTGACACGGGTGTAAACCCATCCCAGTGTGTAGCACTGTTGGGCACAGATAATGCCAAGCCCAAATCCTTAAAATACCAGACCTTCCCTGAAAGGACAACAACAGATTAAATTGCTAGTGAAGAGAGAATAAGCCCTGATGCCTTATTTAAAGGCGCACTGTTAAGACACCCCAGTGATTATCAATCTATAAATACTCAGGTAGAGTTTTGCAGGTATGCATTTAAAAGAGTGTGCTGATAAATTTATTTGTAAATGAATGGTGGAGAATGCATTGTTACAAGAATCCAGAAAGTATATACACCTAATTGTACTCAGAACCTAATTACTAAAAAGACATTTTTAAAAGAGTAGTGATACATATGTTGACATCAAACTAATTTTTTCTACTCACAGAAATACTTTGCTTTCAAAAGAACCCAAAATCTAGAAATTTGTAATTATGCAGTTATTTCAAATAGGAATGCCAGACAGATATGCAAGAACTGTATGAATCACAGGTCTACACATCATCCAGCAAAAACAAAAGCAGAAAACCCACAGGATTCTTACTCATACTGGTTTTGATTTTCCTCAAGTAAGTGGAAGAAAACAAAAAAGAAAGACATTTCAGCATGGTTAAACAAACAGACATGCACTCTTACAATTGGGAAAGCATTCTCCCTTAAGTATTGGTTTCCTGAAGTCCACATCAAAGCACTAAATTCACAACACAGCAATGAACTTTTCTTGAAGGTGCACAGAAAAGCACCATGTCTGACCTGTGATGCCATCACTAATAACTCCAGTTAGTAATTACTCTTGGAAGGAGGGGAGTAAAAATGCACAAGTTTTGAACTTTGTTCTAGACAGATTAAAAATCAGATCTGGTATTTCTTTGCATTACAGTACTAGTTTCAGTGCTTCTGCCCCATTCTCCATCAAATCTCTTTGTCTCTGTAGCTTTTCAAATCCTTTCCTAAATTGGTAATGAGCAACAGAGAACTGAAAATAGATTGTGGATGTGTGGCAAGATGTCAGTAACATGATATACAGAGACATCATTTGTCATTGATGCAAAGAGTAGCCTATCAGCCTTGTGAAAGAACTATTTGCAGAGACACTACTTATAACAACTTTTTGACAGTTCATAACAAGACAGTGGCAATGACATCAGCAGCAATGTAAGCAGTGTTTATTCTTATACCCCTAAACTATGAAGGATTGGTCACGTTTTTTTGTGAGCTTCAAGAAGCTGCAGAGCTCCCACCTCACTAAAAGTGAGGAGTTCAACGGTCAGACCTGTGAACAGACTTCCAATATGAGACCTGAGAGTCTGACTTCTTATTTATTGAAATCTCTAACTTAAATATGTTCCTGACCATACTCAAAGCCACCAAAAACCTGGCCACGTTGAGCAGCGAGGTGCTTTGTTCCAGCTGGCATCACCAAACACGTTGGCACAGCCTGAAGACCTGACAGAGGAGAGGTAAGCCTGGCTGCTGTCGTCATAGCAGCCTGCTAAAACCCAACAGATGGGTAATTAATGCTCTCGCCTAGGTAAGAGGATTCAAACCTGAATTTCCCAACAAAATATTCTAAATTATTTTAAACCCCAATGCCTGTGTGGCCCAGCCACTCTCCCTTAGCTGCAGGCATTGCATTTTGTATGGGAAAAAGTGACTACCAGCTGGCACAGAAAGAGGCATGTTCTCTATTCTGGTTGGGGCAGCCTTCTTGGAAGAAGAAGACGGAGGTTTCAGTCAGTGGCCCAGTGAATATGTGCTACTGCTATATAAAGCTCCAGAGAACATCATATCTATTTATGTCACCCAGTTTAGACTGTAACTCTCATCCTAATGTTGATATCTAAAAGAGACCAGATGAATCACACTCAAGAAATGCCTGATTCTCCCCACTGACTGTAAAGGAAGCCTAGACTGTAAAGCTCAGCTGTAGATGTCAACACTGAAGATGGCTAAACTGACATTTTTCCCACCAAGAGCCATTCACACAGAGTAACCTAATTATCCAACTTTTGTTTAAATGTCCAACTATCCTCCATGTCAGCGGGAGCTGAGCAGGAATTAAGCATCCCAGCACCCAGAGCTCATCTGAGGACATTGGAGACAATGACTATCTTTATCTTCTTTCTTGTGTTATGCCAAATATATCATTAATGCTTAGCAACTTAGCAAGCACTTATAGTACCAAAAGGCTCCAAAGGGTATCAATAAACGTCTGTTATTCTGTTTCATAACTCACAGAGCCCTGAATAGCATTAATAAACTTTAAGCAGTAAAACCAATAAACTGGATATGAAATAAAATCTGTATCACAAAAATGTACATCATCTATGTCTCAAAAAATATTATTTACTAAAATACACCTCTGAGTAACAAAATATTGTTAATATGGGAATTAATACCATAACATAACAGCCACTAAATTATGTTTTAACAGTAATTTACATGATGTTTAGACTTAAATGATTGTGAAATGTATTTTGTCAGTCATAGTGTATTCTTTTTCTTGTCCAAAGTCCCAGGAACAGATGGGAAGAGATGATGGTCATTTCCAGATCTCACCTGCTATAAAGGGTATGAAACAAGCCTGATTATTCATCAGTGTTGGAATTGATTTGTGTCCATATTCAGCAACCACCAATCTCCTTAGTAAGCTTCAAATTCAAATTTTGTCATGCTTCTACAAAATGTGTCAACATAAAATTTTTCCAAAAAACTCCAGATTAATGGTTATTGTGATTACCATTTTATTACTCTAAGCCTGAGAATACTGACCCCTGTTTTGAAGCCTAACCTTATTTTTCATGCCTTTCAAGTTTATGTGAGGTTGCCTGTTTGATACCCATACATGAAAATTTCATATTGTTGGCTGTGCTCTCAATAAATTATTTAGAAGGTCTGAATATTACTGTAGTGTGCAGATTTTCAGAAGTTTGGTAAATCCTTTTATTCTGCTGTCCTCAAAAGACAAATAACCTCTCACTACACAATTAACAACAGAATTAAAAAGGGAAATGAAGGCTGGCTTAAAAAGAGAGAAAGTTTAATTATCTACTGGGAATTTATTATAATTCAGTAATATCTAAACATTTGCAAGAATTTTTGTCTTAATTTTAGCTAAGGAAGCACGCCAACTAAAACCAGACTGTTGAACATGTTTAGCTGAGGCTAAAAGAAAACAAATCCTCTTATAGACCCACGAATTATAATAAGCAAATATCATGAAATGCATGAGTTCAAGAGATACACAAGAACAAGGAAGCATCTGGCTGCCCATGCCTTGAATAAGTGCACTCTTCACTGAGTAAAAAGCTGGCTGGATGGCTGAGCCCAAAGAGTGGTGGTGAATGGAGCTGGTGGCCAGTTCCAAGTGGTGATCCCCAGGGCTCAGTGCTGGGACCAGTTCTATTTAAATATCTTTAACAATGACTTGGCCAAGGGGATCGAGTGCACCCTCTGTCTGTCTGCAGATGACAACAAACTGGGCAAGTAAATTAGAGTTGCCCTCGCTGGAGGGCAGGAAGGCTCTTCAGGGGGATCTGGACAGGTTGGATTCATGGGCCAAGGCCAACTGTGTGAGGTTCAACAAGGCCAAGTGTGGTTGGGACTTGGGTCACAACCACCCCATGCAGAGCTACAGGCTCGGGGCACAATAGCTGGAAAGCGGCCCAGTGGAAAATGACCAGGGATGCCGGTAAACAGCCAGCTGAACATGAGCCAGCAGTGTGCCCAGTTGGCCAAGAAAGCCCACGGCATCCTGGCTTGTATCAGAAATAATGTGGCCAGCAGGACCAGGGCACTGACCGTTCCCCTGTACTTGACACTGATGAGGCCACACCTCAACCCCTGTGTTCAGTTCTGGGTCTCTCACTCCAAGAAAGACACTGAGGTGCTGGAGCATTTCCAGAGAAGGGCAACAGAGCTGGTGAAATCTTGAGCACAAGTCTGAAGGAGCTGGGGGTGTTTAGCCTGGAAAAAAAGGAGACTCAGGGGACACCTTATTGTTCTCTACAACTACTTGACAGGAGGTTGTAGCCAAGGGGGGTCAGCCTCTTCTTCCAAGTAATAAGCGAGAGGACAAGAGGAAACGGTCTCAAGTTGCACGAGGGGAAATTTAGATTGGGTATTAGGAAGGATTTCTTAATGAAAGAACTGTCAAGCACTGGAAGATGCTGCCCAGGGAGGTGGCTGAGTCACCATCTCTGGAGGTATTTAAAAGATATGCAGATGTGACACTTAGGGACATGGTTTAGTGATGGACTTGTCAGTTATGGGTTAATGGTTGGACTCAATGATCTTAGAGTTCTTTTCCAATCTAAAAGATTCTATGATTTTCAAATTAAAATATGCCACGCAATGTTCTTTAATAACTACTCATCTGTACTATAAAATATATCCCTAGAAAAATATAAGATAATAGATTTATCTTTTCCTAAACATCCCAAAAGAAATTCCCTAAAGCTTGCATCCTCCAATTACTTTTATAATAGATTTAGGAAAAAACAGAAACAACTAGATCAGCCTCTTCCCTGCTTTAGGCCTTCTTTAATTTGCCCTTAAAAATATATTGAAAACTTGAACACAGACCACTGAAAATATGCTTGTTACTCTCAAAGAACGTAAATAATGTTTATCCAACCCCCAACGTACTGAAAAATTATACTGGTGCGTTATAAAATTCAATACCTATTTTCTAGTACCAGTGCAAGTGTGACAGTGATTGCATGGTGGCACACATAACACATGGATTTTCGAATATCCTAGACAGCACTAGTTCCCAAACACAGAGCATACGCAGCTGGCGTGAAGTACAAGATTTGGGATGCTTCAGGTGCTTTAAGACACGTGCCTCCTGAGTCACTGTGAGGAAAGCACAGGAAGGCTGCAAGTACAGCAGAGGCCAAGGGTCAAGCTCCAGCCTGCAGGGACTGGCCCTCTGGGACCAGGGATGCTGTACATTATCACAAACGACACACAAATGTATTTAGGCAACTGAATTGTCCCACTAAGCTGGCCAAAAGCCCCTTCCAGCCAAGCTGTACCAACACAGACAGCTGCAGATTCTTTGAGAGGAGTACAAGAATCAGGGTGTGCAGAGAGGGAGCCCCACATCCCTTCCACATACACTCCCAACTCTAGGTACGCTGGGTTGTGATGTATAAAAGTCATCAATGAACCACTGAAGTGTCCATTCACATAACTGCATTTGTACTTTTACAGCTTCAGGAGACAATGAGCTCCACCATTTAATTACACAATGCATGAAAAAGTTTTTCCTTTATTTTTAAGCTCTCTTTTCTCTGAACTCTTGTATTTTCAGTAACAGCAAAATGTTTGCTTTAGCAACAGCATTCAACATTTATAGACATCTTTCAGATCACTCTCATCTCTTTTGCCAAATTGAGGAAACTTCTTTTGCACAGGAAGATGTTCCCTCTCTCTCATTATCCAGTTTTACTACGTTTTTTCCAAGCAGAGGCAAGCAGATCTGTGCATAACACCAAAATCTGGCTATAACATTGTACTGCAAACCCAGTGGTGGTAAAATGATGCTGGCTGTTTCACACTTCACTCCTTTCCTCATAATTCCTAAGGTTCAATATGACAAAATTTTTTAACTCACGTTTAGCACTGAGTTGATACATTTTGAAATTCACTCCCAATATCCTGTCCTACATATTCTGCATAATTTTTACCTTTACCACCTGCATTTTAACAGTAACACAGTTAGCATTAAGTTTTACTACCTTGAGTAGCATGGTATATGACACTATTATCTTCCTATTAAGCTCCCATTATCATTTTGACCACCTTTAACTTCAGGCATCAAGCCATGACAACAGCACTTCTTCCTCATCAGCCACAGTCCTCACTCCTCACAGTGGATTTCTTGCGGGATATAATTCAGATGAAATCTGGTATAGTCTTAGATAGTTTAGATCATGAAGAAGAGTCAGCAATAAAGTTTCTGTCTCCATTTATCTTTAATATGTTTATGCTTTTCTTCCCTAAACCAGAGCTTAACAAGATTGCTTAATGGACTGCAAAAATAAGAGACCTTAAATAACCTGGTGCTTTGCAGTCTAAATACGCTGGGCATCCAATATAGCAACTGTTCAATGGACATGCAGGTATTTTTTTTTTTAATAACAGACTGGGGATTCATCTGCCTGAGTGCAAGTTTGCAGAACATCATCCTTCTCATACAAACTGCTCATCCTAGAGTCCTTTCTGTACAAAAGATCCACCCAGCACAGTCAGCAGAGTCTGAGTCACAGTCTGTCCAGCACCAAAGCAGTTACAAGTCAGGCTCTGGGAGAGTTGGCTACAGACCCTGGAGAGCAAGGGGGCAAGAGTGCACAAGAGTCTCGATTAGCAGCGCAAAAGCAAAAAATTAGCATGGAAAAGCAAAGACTGAAATGCACTGAAAGTTGCTGAAAACCATGAGCAGAAGGAAGAGGACCAAAATACACAATACTGTATTATTATGGGAAAAGGGCACAAGGGTTTGAAAATGTGATTTAATTTTGTATGTGTGATTCATGCAACAAAATAATTCTGCTTAAGCACAGTCCCTGATTTACTTGGTGAAGAATGCTATTAAAAAAAAAAGCACTAGACAACCCCCTTCTATAAACTGGAATAATGATACTAAATAGCCTAGAGATTGATTGACATTTTATGTTCAAGTGGACAAAATGGATCAAATGAGGATTCAGATGGGAAAAATATAGTAGGGTTTATACTAGGTATAAAGTAGTATTTATACTGAATTCTGGGTGATGACCAGGCTGTAACAAATATTAATACAATCTTTTGACCGTACATCATAAATTAGTATTGAAAGGTCTAATCAATAAAAAAATACTTATTTTCAAAGGTTCAAAGCAGAAGAACATGGAAAGAATCTGGAAAAATAAGAAAAACATTCACTAGTCCTCTGACATTTAAAAACAACAAATGAAAATTGAGTCCAAGGAATGAAAATAATGTGCTTGAGAAATAAAACTCCTAAACTAAGAGCAATATTAAAGCTCAGAGGCATCTGTTTTGTCTTATCTTTATGGATATATGGATAAATGGGTCAGAGAAGCAGAGATGGGGACACATTCAATACATATGCTTATCCTTTACAGACTAATTCTTCACAGTGTGGTTTGTAAAGGCTGAGTGTGCCAAGTAGTTGACAGCTACCTCAGTAAGGGTATGGTTGTAGGTGCATCATTTTGTGAAGAGTTTTTTGTTCTTTGTGTTAGATTTGTTATAATGGTCAACTACTGAGCAAGACAGACAGAGGGCTGGAACAGCAGGAAGGTGGCAGGTTGTGATAAGGAAGCATCAGACAGGGTTCTGAGGGAAAATCCACCAAGTGTCTTCTATTTTCCTTGGGCAAAGGTTTGGATCTGAAGCTAAAAACAGGTTCCTTCCAGACTCCTGTTTCTAGACACTTTCTAACAGATGCTTTACCACCTTTAAATGTTCTCAAAAGAATCTGAGCCAAACATTCTGATAAGGCAACCAGCCAACCAGTCATGTGCACATGGAAAAATATGACTGCAGCACAATATCACTTGTGTTGAACTTGTCATTATCGGTTAGTTGCTTGTTAAATACTTAATATATACAGAAAATTCCCAAATGGACACTTTCTGTTCTTAAAAAAAAAAAAATAAAATAGGGGAACAGCATGGTTCTTGTCCCTGGTGTGCACAACCATCCCAGATAATACCAGTACAAATTCCCCAAGCAAACAACAGATTTTTAACAAATCACTTCATGTCCTCTTTCCATACTGAAATTATTTCTGCTCTGCACATCCCAGTGAAAGAGATAAGTATTCACAGCCATGTCCCTGCTATGACTCATATCTTGTTAGAACAGTAACAGGCGCTTGGCTCTCTGGAAAATAAATCCCACAGCTGCCTGCCTTGGTTCGCTGCAAGCCTACGGCTCCCTGAGTTGTGCACTGTTGTGTCACAGAGGTCTTCATGTCCCACAGGAGACAATTACTAAGAAGTACCTCCAGAATAGGTGATGTTCTGCATGTTATTATAGGAGGAGAAAGGGCTAAAATGGTAAATGTGATATTTGAAAAGGCTCAAGAAGCATAGTAACAACGTGGGAAAGTCAGTTACGTGACAAGCTAAGCTGTGTGACTACCACAGCACTCTCCTCGAGAAGGGGTGGTGAGTACCAGGAAGAAATAAACTAATTGCCAGAATAACTTGTATTGGTATCCTCAGCAAGAAGCCAAGCTAGCCAAGAGCCATGATAACTAGCAGATCTCTGCCACGAAAAAAAAAAAAAATCTTTATGTTCCTTTTCTTCATCAGTTTGTCAATGCAAATTTTAGGAGTGAAACAAAGAAATCAAACCCTGACCTCCCCTCAAAAAAAAACCAAACCAAACCAAATCAGACACATGGTAAAGTTAATCCAAACAGTATTTGATCCAAACATCACTGACTGGACAAACACAATATAACATTTGGAACACAGTCAAATCCATAGACTGGTCGCTCTGTCTCCTGTTCTGTGGCATTTCTTTATATCCCTGAATGAAGTTTGGTACCAAATAAGCCCCTAATGACACCAGACACCTATCATAAGAGAGGCCATTAATGCAACTGAACTAGAGGGTTGACATCTTACCAATATGGTGAATTTCTTCTTTCAACTCCCTATTCCAGTGCAAAAATAAAGACAGACACTTCAATCAGCTTCCTCTCAGGAATTACTGAGGTCAAGGCAGAAGTGACACCAGTATGTTGTGACAGGTCTAAACCCCAACATCCTTTCTCACAGAACAACTAGGAGGAGAAAATACTCCAGGCATTTTCAGCAGCAGATACCCATACTTGGAAGCAAGTTCTGAGCACCTGGTGAAAAGAAACATGTGCCTATATGTGGAAGCCTACCATTCTGCCCCAACTCCTCACTCAGAAAGTAATATCACTGTCAATCTGTAGTACCTGGAGTAAAATAGGAGGAACTTTCCCCTTAGGGCAAGACTCTACATTGATTTTACTGTAGATGTTACAAGTTGGACTCTGAGAAGTCACATATTTTGAGGAAAAAATGGCAGAAGTCTCTGGTTCACCCCCAATGTCTCCCTCTAATTCAGTAATTAAAGCACAGAGGAATGGCCAGACACCATTAAAAGCAGTCACATATTATAAAGATCCAGTTATGAAGAAATAAGGTATAAATAAATATAAGAAGATGGATCTGGGAAGCCATATATCCAATACCATATTCCACTTCTGTCTTTTAAATTCTGCAGTTGATTCAGTGAATGACTCTGATGTCTGTCTCACCCTCTCAGTGTTGCACACAGAAGAACAAGGAGAATCAAATAAGTAGAGTACAGAAAGATGAGCCTGGGTATGAATGTGGTCTATGCAACTGGTGGGATGCACTGTACGCTATATTTGCAAAATACGGAATAAGCAGAAGTCAGCAAGAATCCACAGAAATACATTTACAACCCACACAACAAAATGTGTTCAAGGAATCCACTTCAGTACATCTTTCATCGCACTAGTTCAGAGGTAAATGCATTCTCCTACCTAAAATCTTAAGAAACTCAGACTTCGCAATTTTGCTAAATAAGAGTCTTCAATAAATAACAGAAACAGTGCAGTGTCAGTATTATTTGAAAATTTATTGTTATCAAATATGAAAAGATGGAATAATGAAGGGATTTTAGAAGGCTGAAATGCTTAGAAATTCATAAATGATAATATTCTTACTATGCCTTTTTTTGATGAAAATTAAATACTTTCATCTTCTCCAATACCATTTCAGCTTAGAATTGAATGTTTCAATTCATTTTGTTGAACTTAAACAAAAAAAAAAATTTACATCAACATTTAATGTCCTTTCCAAACACTTCGCATTGGGTGTTCCCTTCAGTCAGGAGGGGCACTTCACTCTGCTTCAAGTTTTATAGTCTAGTTAATAATCCAGCCTACTGACAGAATAAAGGTGCTAACATCCTAACCACAGACTTTGTGATGCTACATACCAAAACAGCACAAAATTTTTACTTGAGTCAAACCCCCCTTTTCCAAAATTTTGAGGGGGGAGTCAAGAAAAATGCTAGATTTTTTTTTCCAAGTAAGGTTTTCATTTATTATAAATCATTCCTGCTGGAACTGTTTTTATTCCATTTCCTAGAGAGCAAAGGCACACTTTGCCTCCACTGAGTGTATTGTAGTGCCTCCTTATGACTTTTTTTTCCCTTTTACATCTGACATATTTTTCCTTATTGCTAACACTGAAATAAACATGACTAAACACAGTTTTCCTGTGAGCTCACATGCACAAGTAGCTTCGGCAATGCATTCATTTTGCTGTTTATATTAGCCTGTCAAAAACAAGGAGGACTTGGCAGTTTCTCAAGTTCTGAAGAATGAAGTCAAAATGAAACCAAGCTATCATTAGGCAGTGTCTCTGAGCAGACTAGTGGAGAGCTGCAGGACTTGTCTCAGAGTTCAAGATGAGATCTCCCTCCAAAACCCCCAGAAAAAAGGTCCTATTATGTGATTTATGCTGGTTTTAGACTTCCACTTTCTCTCTCAAGGACAACTTTCATGTCCCTCATCTTTGTAATGAGACAGAGAGTGTGCAACCTCCTCTCCTGCACATTCCCACAGGTCTCCAAGGGCAAGGAGAAATACGTGCTAGAGAAACATATTACATCTAACTACCTCAGAAGGTCAGACAGCAAAAAATTCAAGTCATATTTATTTCAGAAAAACACTCTTGGAACCAATATTTGTGGATGCACACCAGGGTATTAACCTGTACCGTTGCTGAGCTCATTCTCTTCTCTGTTAAACTTGAAGTTTGCTTTTTGCAGCAACCAGAATTCTGCTTCACGCTGTAGAGTAGCACTCTTCAAAAGGGAAAAGCACTGCATCAAAGCAAGATTTCTACCTTGGACCATGGCAAATTGCTTGGCAGGCCTTTTATTATATTTGAGGCATTCTCAGGCAGCTGGGCGTCATTACAGGCAATGGAGCTTTAGCCATTAACTTCAGAGAGATCAGGAACAAGCACTAAATGCAAAGAAGATAATTTAAAGCATGTTCAGCAAGAAAATGAAATAGCATAGAGCACTGCTAATGCTTTATGCTAAGTGTGCTTCCCAGTGAGTGCTGGAACTACATATGCTTTGGGACAGATGCTCCTACAAAGGTTTTGTTTTCCCTCTAGCGCAGTGGGGCACTGCCCTGGTGGGGGCCTCGCTGTGCCACAGGAGAATGAACTGCTAAAAGATGAGGTCCATCCCTCTTGCTTGCTTGTACCAGTCCCAGCAGAGGAGATTCTCCCAGGCAGAGCACTTTTGCAGAAGGCAGCTTTCGGGGAACTAAAACGTGGTTAAGAATTTGCCTGTATAGGATTTGCTGATTTGTCTGGAAGAGAGGTGATGCTGGTATTTGGGGGTAAGACCAGACTTCGAGCTAAGTTTCAAGGAGATCTGTAGCCTTCCATATAGATCTTTATGTTCCATACACTACCAGTAAACACATGAGGCTGCCTGACCTGGTGTGCTGCAGATGACAGGTCTCAGAGAATGCAGATGGACAACAGAGGGGCAAAGCACTCAGAAATAATCAGCAAATCCAAGTGCTTGCAGACTAGGAAGGACAAGAAACCCCAGGCCCAGGACCAGTCAAGGGGAGCATCTTCTCCCCATGTCCCTGCTGACACCTGCTGTGGCGTGTCCTGCCAAAGAATGAACCAGCAAGGCAGACACTTCAGTGGAAACTTCAACACTAAACAATTCACAGCTTTGTAAAGCTAAACACAACCTCACTGATGACACTTGCAGCCCTACCAGCTGGCAGTGTTGCACTTAGGATGCATTTCCCGGGCCTCCCAATGCAGCAGAGATGTTTTGTTTGGAGTTTCAAGTAAATTTTGTGGAACAGAGAAGGGGAACTTTTCTAATCTATCAGAACACATAGGCGTAATGAAGGCCATATTTTTAGAAAGCTTTGAACTTTTTTTTGAAGTCTTAGAAAAGAAACTCTCCCCCATCATTCATTTGGCTTGCTCACCACTACAGTGGGGTTTTTTGATCCATTTGTGGTTCAGCAGCAATGTGCCAACATGCCTGTCAGGTGTATCCCATCTCCCCCAAAGATACCAACACTCATTCTTCAGCTTTTTAGTGTAATTTGTACATTGTGAAATAACACAGCTCCAACCTAACCCAAGTTTAACCTCAGCCTAACTACAGGACTTGCTTAGCTCCCCCCAAATATTTCTGCATTTCTAAGGAAATGCATAAGTGTTACAAAGACAAAATTTAAACTTTCATCCTACTGAGGTTGTGCAAATTTTAACTGAACCGTATTTTTGTGAAAGGTACACTTAAAAAGAACTTTAACAGCTGCTCTCAGTTAAACTTCAGGTGATTAATTTTGAAGTAGGTTCTATGAAAGAATGAACAATAACAGCGGAAGGTTGAGGCATTAATATTAACCTGTAATAAAAGGAATGATGTTTAAACCATTCCTAGAAATAAAAGATGAGTACCTGGTCCTAGAGTGCTGGAAGAAGCACATAGCTTAAATTATACCCAATCAGGCAAAATACAGATATTAAACATTTATGAGCAGCTCTGATATATTCTGAATTAATCAGTTCTGCACATTTAAATGTTTTAATATTTAATGCTGCTACCTCAACAGCCCTGTAGAAATATTAAACTTTTGTATAGTCCTTTAAAAGGAATGGCAAGAGATTTTACTACACTTGCCATCTGAACTGTGGCTGTAGGTTTTGTGCCGGGCTGTGTTTTGTGGAGAACCATGATTATAATCTACTGAAATACAACTGAAATTCTCAACGTTTTCACCACAGATGAAATAGAAATAAGGACAGTAATAATGAAAGTAACAATTATTAAGCCAGGGGTAAGTACATGTCCAATCTGATTAAGTCTCCTGGGCATGACGGATTACTCACGGAGGCTTACTAATATCATACTTTCATGAAATCTCTCAGATGAGTGTAAATGGCATGCTAAAGGCATTTTAGACATTGTAGCGTATTAATGTTAGTGTGTTAGTATAGTAAATCTTCTCCAAAACACCAGCTGTGGTTAGCAAAATGTATATATAGATATTTAGATGTCCACAAATTCCCTCACTGTAAAAAGCAAACACTCTGAAATATTTCTTCACTGCTGCCAATAATAGTAATTTTAAATACAAGAACTGTAGAGCAAATTACGAGTAGTTTTAAAAGATGGTGTTTAAAAGCATAATAAAGTTGAGAATGATGACATGAAGACCTTCTCTAGAAGAGAGTGAGTCATATATGATGCTGATTCCATTATTAAAATGCTTGCTTTGATTGTAGACATATTTCTGAGATTCTCTACTTTATTAATTCTGAATAAAGTAAAAATTACTTGGAAAATTCCTAGATAAAACACTACAACACCACAACACTACAAAACTGTTGAGGTTTGGTGGAAATTGTAAGAGGACAAAAAACAGTGTAAAGACTATTCTATGAACATATGTTCATTTCTAAATCACTTGGACTGACAGTTTGGAGTTCAGATTCTCCAACACCTAAACTCCTGCCCATCTCTTTGCTCCTTGTCAATCAGCGTAAAATCAATGTATAGCTCTTATTCTACATGGTTTTGCCTGCATTTTCATTATAGACTACAAAACTGAAATTACCATACTATAAACTTAATACTGCTGGTAAATTCAAAGAGAAAACCGTAGAGATGAGTAATACCCTACAATGGAAGCTATAGCACATAAAAAACAGTATATGTAGGTCATTAGACAAGACACAGCCTGTCCTTCATATGAACTATTCTTAAAAAAACCAAACAAACAAAAAATCAACAAAACCTTTCCCTAAAACAACCAAAAAAAGCAAAATCAGGAAGAGTTCTCAAGCTTTCATTTTCCATTTATCTTTGAGGAAAATTAAGCATCATCCTTTAATATCATTTCCTTTCTAGTTACCAAATCTGCCCCAACTGCTCACACACAGCAGATGAAACATAGAAGCTCCAGTTCAGTCCTTGCACCACTCTGTGCTCCTGCTAACCCACACTCACACCTAGAGCCTCAAACAACCAAAGCTTTCATGCACAAGAACCCCTGCCCCAGAAATTACCCTTTGCTGATTCCACAATATTGCTGGTAAGTGAACTACAAAAGTGGCAATAATTCTCTCCTCTCGTGACATTCTTGTAAGCAGCAGCCAGGGTCCTTTAGAGAACTGGTTAAAAAACTGGTCCATCGTTCCCAATGCTGAACATCATTGTCCAAGAGCAAACACACAGAATGAAACTATTGCAGGCAGTTGCTTCGTGAGGGGTCGTGTTTCCACGAAAAAGAAAGAAAGTATGAGAAGTTAAGAGAAAGGCATGAAAGAAACTGCTAGGACATAATCTGAGAACAGCCATGAGACAGGAACACTCAGCTGATGGAAAGGCCCTTTAAATAGCCAGACTCACTCATATTGCCCAAGGAAGTCATTCAGAGATGATCTCTTGTCCCCACACATCTAAAGAAATAAGACTTCCTTAGAATAAGGAGGAGATCACCAAATTAAAAATGGGAGTTACTGATTTCTTTTTTTTCCTTCAAGGGATTAATATGATCCTAAAAAGAGATAATCTCAGTAGGATCTGCTATCAATGGAGAGGTACTACAAACATTGCATCAAAAAGGTGCAGGTAACAGACAAGTCACAACTCTCACAGGGGACACGTGACATCAAAGTGACCCTCAACCAAGAGTTCAGAAGGAGTTTATAACCAAATGAAAATGATGAACCAAAGGTGGCACAAAAGAATTTCTAAAAGCTTTTGAGTTTTTTGCCAGAAAAGTCAGTGTGTGCCTGGCAGATAGATGGGATTCTTCTTGCAAAATCATGGCAGATGGGGAATTTCCAGGTCAGAAGGTGAACTAATTAATCAATTAGAAGCCTGACATGACTGCACAGACTAAGTTTTTCCCAAAAACAGGACAGTAAGAAAATTTGGACTAACTGGAAATGTGTTAAGAAAGAGAAACTCTAATACAGACCTGAACAGCTGAGCAACCAAACTGAGAAAGAGATTAAAGAATTAACATCCCTCCCCCCAAATTATTACATAACAACACGTACATCTACACAGGTGAACTTGGACTTGCAGAACAGTATCAGAGAAAAAAAGCTTTCCAATACGTGGCATGGACTACATATGAAAGGATGGTGGATACTGGCTTGGATATCACTATTGCTTCAACAGATAGAAGGAAAAGCTGCGAGGTGAACCCCTAACTGGCTGTTTATGTTGCTGACAAGGCTGGGGAGAAAACTTGTTCCCTTGAAATGTAGGAAAATAGGATCTGATAGGAAGTGATGGAGATTTGAGAAAGAGTTAGACAATTAAGAAAGCCCACAAACCCTCTTCAGATTTAAGAATGGCAAAAAAACCCCATCAAACCCTCAAAAGACAAAAAAATTGTAACATATTGAAAATGAAGTGCACTGAGATGTAGCTCCCCTAAGCAGTGGCCATTGTGAGTGGTGCTCTCATGCCTCCCTGGGCAGAAACACAAAGGCAGCAAGAAAGGACAGTCACTAAACACTCCCCAGAGGCCCAGGATCTCAGGGGAATCTTAGCTGCTAAAATTTCAGAGCATTTGAGACAGCAGTCCATCCATTTGCACACTGTTACTAAAAAGCTGCAGATAATAAAGATAATAATGATAATAAAGATGGAAACTGTGGCTGTAAAAGGTCAACGTGAGATGTAGGCAATGCTAGCAATGCTAGCATGGAAAAGCTGTAAGGACAAAGGAGGGTCTCTCCCCAGTGGCTTTGCATTTAATAAGGAGCAGCTAATAGTTCTTTATAAGCATTAGGATTCACTCCCCAAACCAATAATCATAAAAAGAAATCTTATTGCACTGCATCACACCACACTGATAAGCTGTAGCAAAAAACAGGTATGGAGAATCTGCTTTCTGTGCAGTGCAGAGAGCTAAATGGAGATGTTTTAAAAACTTACTACCCTTTATCATGGGTAAGCCCCCTGGATATTACAAGTTCAGCATGTTTTCCCAGACTGACCTGAAGAGCAGTAAGCAGATCCAAATGGCAAGGAAAGCACAGCTTTTACAAATACACTAATCCTCACCAATTTACATTGATGGTTGTGCTTTATGTGTGAGGGGTGAAGCAAGCAACCTTTACTGGCCAGATTGCTGCATCTAGGGGATATCTTGAGGCAGGAATCAACAGAAATTAAATGAAGAGAGAATGGGAAGTGACTGATATGCATATGTATATAAGACAAATATGAAAATAAATACCCCATACAAAACACAGCAAAGACATACATATGCCATTCCAGTGATTTGTGCATAATTAAGTCTCTTGCTTGCAAAACAAATTCCTTCAAACTTGTCACAGGTCTAATCATAAAGGGGAGGAAACCTACAGGTCCCACCAGCAATCTCTGAGTTACCTACATGCAGAACCGCACAAGTTCAAAATACTGATTTGAAACCTTATTTTTTTTCAGCAAGTGAAAGCCTTTTTCAAATTGGCTAGTAATTATAAAATAGCAGTACATAAGTCTGCCAAACATCTATGCACCTTTAGTAAACATTTATCTAAAAGTAAGATTGTTGGAAAGTTACAAACTCAACAAGGCATTTGAAACGAAAATGTCTTCAAGTTACAGCTAGAGCACTGTTCAGCTCTGTGCATTCTGTGCTATGGGGGGTCAAGGAAATAATACCAGTAGTGGAATTGTAAAGCATATTAGGAAGGCAGGTGCTGAAGTTCATTGTTATGCTAAAAAACTCCTAACAATCTTCTATAGCAATTGCAGCTGTCTTTCTTTTACCAGTGTATAATAATTATCCATCTGATTAGCAAATGTAACCACCTGCAGTTAACCGGTTTACCAGTTTAACTACTTGCAAGGATGAAACGCCTTTTAAAATCAGGCAAGTTAATGCTAAAACTAAAATGCACTTTCAAAGTTTCATACTGAAAGAGTATTTCAAATGACTGTGGAATTATACGCACTTTGATCCAACTGCTCAGAAAACGTTTTTTCTAAAAGGTGAAAAAATGTCCTAAAACCAATCTCAATAGATTTTGAAATAACAGGTAGCTCAGACAGTATTCTATGAAGAAAAACTATTACAACCACATTTTTATTACTAGATATATCCGTCCCACTACAGGCACCCAGGACCTCCAGAGAACACATTTAAATCTATACAGCCATTATATATGGTCAAATTCTCCACCTCTCTCTCCTCTTGCCTCAATGATTGTAATCTTGATTCTTATGTGAAAAAGCTATTCCTCTTCAGTATTCTTCAGCTGGGCTTGTAAAACTCTATTTAGCCATTTCTCCAGGGCCATTTGGCAGCTGAGTAAAAAATTATTATTTTTTGTCATTAACATAAGTCATCATGGTAAAGGATGAGGAGGGTAGATTTTCTGTCTGAGCTCTCAAATTTTCATGGCAATTTTGATTGGGGTGACCTAGCTCTTTCACTTAATCTCACCAAACAACAAAATGTTTAGCAATATAGGCAATTTATGTCCTCCTACTCAAGTACAACTGTTACACTTTCAGACAGGAATTTTCATTAAGGTTTTTAACGTCTCTTTGTATTTATTGGCTTTGAGATAATATGAAAATCACAAAAATCTTCCTCTTTCTTTGTCCTACCTTAGTTTTCTATGTGTCCCATCAGAGGAGACTCACATTCGAAACCTGCTATTCTATTTACCTACCCTTGTAGCTTCCTTTTATATCTGAACATGAGTTTTTTCCACTCCTTTCCAGCAAGGAACATTTGGGTAAGTCTTATTTCCAAACAGAAAACTGAGCACAAAAGAGAACCCATAACAGAATCACAAGTGTGTTTTCCCAACATGTCTCTCACTAACTGTTGATCCCACTAGCTGATTTCAACTAAACACAACAGAAAGGTAAACATCTGAAAACTACTGTATTTCTGTTAACCCTCTGAAAAAATCAGTACCGTGAGAAACATGAGTGGTCCCCTTCGTTCCCCCTCCATTCCCCCTCCTCTGGTTTCTCCAGGGACCTAAGCTTTCGAGCATCCATCTGGAAATAACTAAAATCTGAATTTCGCAAAGATTTTGAGCACCTGGATTTCAGTTACCTTCATCTGCACTTGTGTGGGCTGGAAACCTTCAAATACATCAGCAGCACATGCAATAGGTATTTAGAACCCAAGGCAGTGCACATTGCTGTGCATGTCAAGACTGAGAAACTGAGAGAAGTCCTGCAGGAACAGAGAAGGAAGCTGAACCACAGCTTTAAGAAAGGTTAAAGCAGAAATGGATAACTGCAAACAGAAGTGCTCAGCACTATGCAAGTGCTAAGCAAAGGAGCTTTCTGTGTCCAGCCCAACCACCTCCATGGCTGGGGTGAAGAGTGCAGAGCTGGACTCTTTGTCACCTTTGACATTTTATGTGTTTTCAATAACCCATTTCTTTCTAAGAATTGAAAAATGCTTTTGAAGTTTAATGTGCTATAAACATAATAATGTGTATATTGATTTCAGCAATAGCAATACATTTAAAGCCAGACTTTATCAATGCAAATTTGCCATTCAGAATGTAATTCTGAAAGTAAGGAGATCTACATTTAAGCCTTAAACATTAAGCTGTCCATGTACCAGTGACAAATATATGTGTAATCATCTGATAAGGATTCATAGCAAAATATTATTAAAAGAAAATCTGCACTGTTTAGGTTCTAGAGATTTATATTCACATGTAAACCTTATTGACTCTGATTGCTCCAGTCAAATCCACAAACTTGCTTGTGCAAATCATTGCTGCAAAGTCAGGCTGGAAATCTGCTAAGAAACTGAAATTTTGCAAAGAATTAAACTTTGAGGAGGTAATCAGGGAATTTTTTGCTTAGGAATGTTGGGGGTTTCTTTAAAAGAAAGTGATGAGTAGACACGTATCACAGAATCACAGAATATGCTGAGTTGGAAGAGACCCACAAGGATCATCGAGTCCAGTTCCTGGCCTTGTACAGGACCATCCTCAAGAGTCACACCATGTGTCCAACAGTATTGTCCAAACACTTCTTGAGCTCTGTCAGGCTTGGTGCTGTGACCACTTCCCTGGGGAGCCTGTTCAGTGTCCAACCACCCTCTGAGTGAAGAACCTTTTTCTAATATCCATCCTAAACCTCCCGACACAACTCCAGGCCATTCCTTTGGGTCCTGTCACTGGTCACCACAGAGAAGAGATCAGTGCCTGCCCTTCTTCTTCCCCTCATAAGGAAGTTGTAGCTGCAATGAGGTTTCCCTTCAGTCTCCTCTTCTCCAGGCTGAACAGACCAAGTGCCCTCAGCTGCTCCTCATACAGCTTCTCCTCAAGGCCCTTCACTATCTCTTTTGCCCTCCTTTGGACACTCCAATAGCTGAATATCCTTCCTATATTGCCATGCCCAAAACTGCCACAATATTCAAGGTGAGGCCGCCCCAGTGCAGAGCAGAGGAGGACAATCCCCTCCCTTGATCAGCTGGTGATGCTTCGCCTGATGCCTCCCAGGACACAGTTGGCCCTCCTGGCTGCCAGGGCACAGCTGGCTCATATTCAACTTGCCATCGACCAGGACCCCCAGGACCCTTTCCACAGTGCTGCTTTCCAGCATCTCATTCCCCAGGTCTGTGCGGACATCTGGAGTTGCTCATCTCAGGTGCAGCAGATATTCTAAGAGTCTGATCTTCTCACCACCTCTTCCGAATTCTACTCTCACTAAACCAACATAATTCTCTTTTCCTACTTTCTCTATCTGAGCAAACACACTTCTTGCCTTCCAAGAAGAGACAGCCCAGGGGAGCCCTGTGCCCCTCAAGCTCAGCTGCAAGCCAGGATGGTGTGCAAGTAGGCAAAGCACACGAGCAGCCCTTGGCACCACGTGAACCTCCAGCATCACCCAGAATGGACACAAAGGTCTGTTAAGAGCCATTTCCTGACTGCTCACCCTGCTCACCAGAACACACCTTCTGAAAGCATTTTTTAAATACTTCTGCAAAATCAAAATTTGAAATGTGTCTCATCTTTGCCCCTCACTGAGAATAAGTTGATGTGTCGGTTGGAGGCTGGCATCAACCATTTTTGGATGATTGGTTTCAAATCCTCTAATCAGCTTACTGTCCAAATAATTGAGCGGTGGGTTAGGGAAGGCCCTTTGAGGCATGAGTGAAGACATTCTCCATCCAGCCCTGGAGCAAAATTAGAGCTGTCATTTCCAGCCCCCTACGTTGCCTGCACCTTCCTGACAGCCAGACAGAAGCTGCTTCAATTGCGCAAGTATCTCCTGACCCCCAGATCCCTACTACATGTGTAGCTAATAGAACTGGAGAGCAGCACATTTATTTTTCTGAGAAATATTGATTTACTAAACATGAAAATTTAAGGTTAGAATTTAGATACATATTTTTCTTCTATTTTATCAAAAATTATAATCCTCACTAAACTACTCTTACCAGCCACTCTATGAAACAATAGAACACGTATTTGACAGAGAGGAAGTCTAACTCAGAAGTGATATAAATAGTAAGGAAAATATATACATTAGATTTAGACAGAGTAATGGATGCAGAGCGAGATTTTCTACTTGCACAGGCAGCCTGTAATGGGCTTTAAAACAAGGGCGGCATCCCGTGGGGTGATTTCATCCCATGCTGTCCTTGCTTAAAGGGAACAAATTACTGCTTGCCAGTAGGGATGATACAGCTGCCAGCTCCAGCACTCCATTTCTGGCCATCCCACCTGGTTCAAAGCCCCCTCAGGAGGGTGAAACACCATTTTCCACCAAAAAAACAGGCACTGACAAAGTTTCCCCCTTTCCCCTGAGCTCACACCTCCCCTGTCTATACCATCCAGGACACCTGCCCCTTTTCACAGCCCTCTCTTGTTTCCAACAGCTAAAGGAGAAATGTGTGGGGAGCTCTGTTTTTCTCTTCTCTCACAAACTAGCATGCCCTGGTTTTTATATCTTCCTTTTATTATCTTTCTTTTATTATCTTCCCTTATTTCCTAGTTCTCTGTAATTACATATTGGGACATCAAACAGTGAAGCAGGGACTGCTTTTGAAGGCTTTTATAATTAGCTTTTCTATTGTGTCCTCTAATACCTCCTCTGGCTTTAGACTTACTTTTTTTCTGTTCACAACCTCCTGAACATATGGTGGTAAATATGCAGCATGCTGTGAGCTTCACCTGGAGTCTACTTACAATATATCTGCAATGTAAATAACAGACTTCGTGTCAGTCAATTAATCACACACCAGTGCTTGGCAGAGGGCAGGCAGATTGCAGGAAGAGAAATTGGAAAGTGGTGTCTTCATCAGTGTTGGACTTCCAAGTATTAAATATTACCTAGCTGGTATATTTCTGTGGCATCACTGCTTTTGCCAAAAAATATTCTATTAAAGTTGCATTAGACTCAATTCAAGGCAAATTCTCCACTCATCAGGACAACTTTGGTAACATTTTACCCGCTGGAGTAATGATTCCATTTCCACAGAACACGACCCAAATGCAAATTTCATACAGAAAATAAACCCAATCAAATTAAATTAAATTAAATTTAAAGTGATCCCAGGATGATGCACAAAAATTAAGTATTGCAATTCCAGTAGAAGTGTTTCGTTTTGGTAAAACAAATTCAAATTTAATTATGTTACAGATGTGTTTTATTCTTGGTTTTGCAACAATGCATATGAGCAAGACAAAGTATTTTGTTTACCTGATTCACTTTATCTGACTCAAGGGATTCACGAGGATATCATCAATTATAGTCACAAACACATCATTTTATGCTTAAAAAAAAAAAAAGACTCAATTCACTTGAGCTTTTCTAATTTGAAGATCTCAAAGGATTTTCTGAATTACATTAAAATCCCTGTCATTCTCATGGAAGACAAATAAAAATACAGAAATAAATCAACCAATATTTAAACACACTTGGGCAGAGCACAGCACAAAAGGTAAGATCTAATGGAAAGTATTTTCCTAATGACAACAAAATTTCATGAATGGAAAGAAAAAGACGGTCTATGACTGAGATTCTCCTGCATCTCATTGTACCTGGACCTGAACTCATCTCTGCTGGGGCTGGTGCTCAGGAAAGGCTTTGTCCAAAGGCTGGCTTCAGGCAAGGGAACAAAAAAGTACCTTCAGCCACCGTCCACCCACCTCACACTGCTGCAGTTCAGACATACATGTTTTCCAAGGGGTTGTGTTCTTGTCTTTACCCTCTTTCTTCTGAGAATTTATTCCTGCAGGGGTATAAATACACTCTTCCTTTGCAGTTGCCTTTACAGAAAGTTTCTCTTTAACCAGGAGAGGAAGAAAAACTTCAGGGAGTAGATCAATCTTTGGCTTAAAAGCCACTAAGTTCTGATGGCCACCAGAAGAACTGGTTATATGTCCAGGACAACAAATTATCTCCTAGATATGACTAGGAACCTAAACCCACCGCTGCTCCTCAGGGCTTTGGTGCAAGGGTGGGAGCAGAGGCAGCCCAGCACCCTGGGCACCCCGTCTGTCCCTCATCCATGCCCACCCCAGTGCAGGGGGCCTCTCTCCCCATCACTGCCAACCTCTGCTCACCTGGGACAGGGCCACACATCCTCCAAACCATCCTGACCACGAACTGAACCTCCGCACAGTCACTATCTGGTGCCTGGGATACCCAGGAGATGTTGCAGCAATGTGGTTTTTTATTTTCAGTGGGGAAATAAAAGCTCTTCTCCGTGGGGATGAGTCCCTCGTTACTCCATCCCCCAGTGTAGGCTATAGCTGAGTCTTACCCAGGTGTTTCTGTGCCTGACTCAATTGCAGGGCCCTCTCTCCACGAGTTGTCCCAGGGCTAATAAACAGCTGAGCTCACTTGACTGTCTTCACTTTTAGTGATGGCATGACCCCCGGTCTTTTCACTCTGCTGGCTGCAAATTTCCATCAAGCTTTCAGGTGTCTAGCATCTTTGAGAGCTGTATCCCTATGTTATGTTTGATTGAAGTTAACCAACACATTCCAAATGGAGGAGGACAGGCATACTGAGAGTGCCCTAGGAAAGAGCCTGTTCACATACATTTTCTTCAGGGACAAATATATTTATTTGCAAGCATAAGGGTGTAGAAAAGGCAACCACACCACAGCAATGTGAAGAACATTTATTTAGCATGTTGGTCAACAGCGTCCTTTTACGCCAATGGAAAAAGCACCAAAGCAACTGAAGCAAAAAATACACAAAGTGACATTTTAATATTTGGGACATTACTACGGAGCAGCCCATTCAAACTGCAGCACCCACTGGATTCAATTAGGAAGCTTTTTTCTCTGGACAGGACTTGATCATGGAGCAATGGTTGAGTCAGAAACAAGGATAAGCCTGGAGGCAGAAGATCTTATCATACTTCTCAGTTAATTTATAATCACAATGCTTTTACTCTTAAAATATAAAGAAATAAGAAGATGTTGTGATTAAGGTGCAGAATATCTACTTTGAGAGATGCATAAAAGGAGATCAAGAAGTGCTATCTATCAGGAAGATAACTCTAAAAGGAACTAGTATTCCCCCATCTTCACTGTAAATCTTTCACTGAGAAGAACTACTAGGTTATAAAGAATAAGAATTAAAAAAAAAAAAAAAAAAGTGAGACATGTTAAACACTACCTAACAAGCTTCATGACATGAGCACAAAGGTTTTAAATTCAATGTCATGAATTCAATACCATCGAAAGATTCAGCTACTATGTCTTTAGAGATGTTGCTGTGTAAGTCTAATATTAAAAGACACAGAAATCTTTAATATGTGTAAAATATTTTAAATTCATAAATCTGATTCACAGAAATATCACAGGAGCATCATCAATCCTTCTTCCCTTCTGACATAATTTTTTAATAGATTTGCCACAGTTTCTGCAATTAAAAGATATCCCAAACATTTAGAGAAAAACAGATGAGACAGAAAACTGTCCTTGTGGACACAGTCATGTGCAATCATTATGCTTACTCCAATAAACACCTCCAAATATGCCAAGATTAATACCTGAATATATTTAAATTACCCCTTTGAAAGAGATTAAACTTAAGGCATCCCACCTATTCCCAGAGGCAGCATACAGTGATTATTCCTTAAAGGTATTTTCAAGGGGAGAATACCTTGTTCAAAAGTACTGAATGTTGTGATACTGTCATATATAAACCCCTCTTCTTTTAGTTTCACATTTAGGGCACATAAGCCTTTATTTTCTGTTTAAATGTACTAATCTTCTTAACGGTATAATCAAGCCTTTAATATATAATATTATCAGTTTATATTTAGAAGGAATAACCATCACGTTAGTGCTGATGGACATATCTCTCCATTCATCTGACTAAAATACCCTGAATAAATCCCTTTCCCTGATTCATTTCTGCAGAGACAGCAAGCAGCTTTATTTTATTTAAAAGCAAATCATTCAGTTGCAAAATATTTATAGTTAATATGTAAAAATCCTGCTTTAAATTTGAGAAACATTTCTTTCTTCCTCTATTTCTCACAGGGAAATGCTCCAGATTGTAGCTTTTTAAATAACATAGGATTTTGCAGGCTACAAATTCAACAAAGGCATTCCTACAGTGAACAAATCACGAAAACCTAAATTATCTTTGCATCCTTCCCGAGTTTTGTGTTCTTGGAAAGTAAAAATGAGCCTGAGCCCTTGGGTACATTTAAGTAAGTTTATATTTAAAAATATCTCCAGACTCAATTTTTTGTTCTTCAAACAGAACTGGGAGATCTCCTAGTAATTCCTAATTCCTGCCCAATATGCTGTCAGCTTTGTACCGTATAAAAAGTGCCCCCATCAATACAAAACCTGAGCCAGATCTAAGCCACAGAAATGTGGTCTTCCTGGGAGATATTAAAGGAGGATTTCCAAGACACCAGACAGTAGAGATATCTTTTGGCATATGACAGGCATTGCACTAGGCCTGCCATGACACGTACAGTAAACATAATAAATAGCTGCTCTACACCCAGAACCCTGAAATATGTAATAATATCTCTGCCACCTCACTCACATATATTTCCTTGTGGCACCTTTTCTGATTCTGAAGAGCATATTAAATATTTAGCCACCCAACATGTAACTATTCATCCTAGAAGCAATTTGATTGCCTGCAACAGAAAAGCTCAAGAAACAGCTAAACAACCAGGTATGTAACAAGGGATACCAGGGAACATAAGTGTAAAACTAAAAGAAACTTTATTATTATACTTTAATTATACCTAAACATTTTCAAATTGATCAAAAAGAATAGAGGAAATGTAATGTGTTATTATCACTCATTCCTGATTTGCCTCAATGTTAAATGCCTATATAAGGTACCCACAAGTAAAACCCCATATTAAAAAGGCCATCAAATTCTGGCCTAGCTAATTACAAAGACATCAATCTCTCTATATCCCAATTGACGTAAAAAAAGCACAAAGAAGATGATTCCCCTCTAATTCAAATGCATTACAATCACTCTGCATGCTAAACATAATAAACACATGTTAAATTCAGCAGAAGCGATGAGAACTGAACTGGCACGCAGCTGGAACATTATCTAGATTGTTTGACCAGGGCGTGTTTTTCCTACCAATACATCTGCCCAGTAGTTTGGGGGGAAGTCACTAGATGGAAGCTGTCAATGCAGTGACACTGTCGAATTCATGAGCCCCAGCATTTTGAAAAAGAAGAGAGGAAAAATCAGCTAAGCTGAAAATCTGACTGTTCCTTCACACGTGGTCATCTCTTCTGCCTCACCTTTCTGCACCGGGACACCGTGGTCAGCCTTGCCCCAACACAGCACTGCCCCAAAAGGGATAGAAACTGCCATCCAGATGTTCTGCTTAAGGAGCAATCAGGAAATATTTGCTGCCCGAAGCTCTTGTCTCATCACTGGTATTACACAATGCATCAAGGAGCTGTGGGCTTTGCTGGCACTGTTCCTCTCTCACAGTGATGACAGTCCTCCTCCTCCTCCCTGGAACGCTAAAAGCTGGAACACTCCAAGGTGTCAGACAGAACATACAATTTCTGTTTATCAACAATTTGACCATTCTGAAGATTTGAGGTACTATGCTTACTAGCACCTGTATGAGTTCTGCACCTCATGAAAAATCTCCATGCTCTAGAGAAAATACATCAATTAAAACAAAAAGGTTCCCTGTTTCTCAATGTTTGCAAGTAGAGAATACCTTGATAACTGCAACAAGTGCAGGCTTTGTAAATCTGGAATGAAAGGCTCTCACTAGTTGCTCACTAGTGTTTCTTAGCAGTTAGTGATGCAAAATCAGGAGAAACATTGTACTGCAATTAATTTTACAATGTGTTTTCTGAAACGGAAAATGATGCAAATAGGAGAAGGATTTGCTCTCTACTGTAATCTCACTAATTGGGAAAAAGGCACTTGGGGGAAGTTGGACATTTTGGGCAACATCCCAGAAGAAGAATAGTCAGTGTGTAATGCACCACTACCACTGCTCAGAGACAGCTGAGAGTTTATAAAATCGATCTGTATTAAGAAAACAGCCAGATGCCATTGCATTGGCACTCTGTCAGTGATGAGTGGCATAAAGGCTCCCTAACATCTGCTACCACTTGATAAAACAAAACTTAGATCTCTTTGAGTGAAAAGGTCCACAGAGGAATCCAAGCTGCCTGAGGCTGGGTGGGGGGGGAACGGTACTGCCAGCTCCAGCCAAACCCACACCTTTTCATCTCCACTGGTTGAGGCAAATTCTGCAAATATCACAGCTCTGCTGGAACTCCTTTATACTCCATAACTGCATTAACTACAGGTTGAGGGAAAAGCAGGGCAATAAAGAACACAGGGATGGCTTTCCTGAAAAAATAAACCTGCATCTCTCTAATCCAATTTGTATGTCTGCTCTGGCAGTTCATTTCTGTTTGAGGTGGACATCCCTGTAAATACCATTCCATTAAAAAAAAAAAAAAAATAAAAAAAAAATATAATTTTAGAGGCATGAAGGATTATTTTTCTAGTTCAATGAATGACAATTCTACAGATGCACTGCAACAGGTTTTCAAGTTCAGAAGCAGAAATATCCTTTAACTGTAAGACATCCAGAAGGAGGCAAGTGACAGATCTCCTCAAAGCCTCTTTTACTGAACATTGCAATAGGGAAAAGATTTCTGCTGAAAAAGAAAAGTGAACAATGTAAAGCAAAATGTGGTCAACTTACACATTGGTAGCCACATAGCAACCACAGGTATCACTATAGAAAGCATGAGTCTGTTACCTTGGAAATGTCATTGTTGCTACCAACTGTGGCTTGGTGCCTTAAAGAGAGAATTATTATTCTCTAATTTATTTTGGGAACAAACATGAGGAGAGTGGTCTGAATCAGATCTGTTCAGTGGCCGGAAATTAAATGGTCAACTTGTCAGAAGTAGAACTTTTCAATTTTTGGTTCAGTGACCAAAATGAAAAGAGAAAGAAAGAAAAAGAGATCAGCTTGGGTTAACATAAAAAGGAGAAGTACTGAGAGATCTGGCACAAAAAATAAATTAAAATATCAGTTAGGTCAATATGAAAATCTTCAATGAACCCAAAGCAATTAGATAAAGAATTTTGTTCAAGCAGAAAAGTCTCATTCCATTTTCTGATTATGCAGGTAACTTCTTTTCTTTTTCTTTTTCACAGTCAGTTTCACAGTTAAGATACATTTACAAAACAAAAATCATGCTTTGAAAATTTCAGTAATATATTTCAAATGTTCCACTTCTCCCCATTTTCCATTAAAACTTTTACCACATTCTACTTAAATAAATTATCAGGTTTTATCCTTCACAAAATCAAACTATAAATGAATTCATTATGAACATGGCAATTCTAGCTAAATTAATGCATAGAATCATACAATGGTTTGGTTTGGAAGGGATCTTAAATATTATCTAGTTCCAATGCTCCTGTCATGGGCAAAGACACCTTCCACAAGACCAGGTTGCTCAAAGCCCTATCCAACCTTGCCTTGAACACTTTAAAGAATGGGGAGTCCAGAACTTCTCTGGGCACCCTGTTCTAATGCCTCACCACCCTCACAGCAAAGAATTTCTTCCCAATACCTAATCTAAACCTGCCCTCTTTCAGTTTAAAGCCATTCCCCCTTGTCCTATTAACTACATACCCTTGTAAAAAGTGCCTCTCCAGCTCTCTTGTCAGCCCCTTTCAGGTACCAGAAAGTTGCTCTAAAGGTCTTCCCAGAGCCTTCTCTTCTCCAGGCTGAACAACCCCAGTTCTCTCAGTTTGTCTTCATCAGAGAGATGCTCGGACCTCTGATCATCTTCATGGCCCTCTGGACTTGCCCCAACAGGTTGATGTCCTTCTCATGTTGGGAGCCCCAGGGCTGAACACAGTACTCCAGGTGGGGTCTCACCAGGGTGGAGCAGAAGGGCAGGATCACCTCCCTTGACCTTCTGGCCACACTGCTTTTGATGCTGCCCAAGACATGTTTGGCTTTCTAGGTTGCAAGTGCACATTGCCAGGTCATGTCCAGCCTCTCATCCAACAGCATCCCCAAGTCCGTCTCCTCAGGGCTGCTCTCAATCGATTCTCCACCCAGCCTATATTTGTACTTGGGATTGTTCATACAAGAACTTTATCAACTTCAAATATTATTTGGTAGGGTATCAGTCATCAGCAAATCGGCTATACTAACTGGAAAGCATAAAAATATTTGCCTGGGGTTTTGGATCTTTGTACTAACTAGAATGAGATTCTGAAGGCTACAGTCATTTTGGGCCAGAGTCAGAAGAATCACTGTACAGAAATGCTGAACACTGGACTTTAGCCAGAGACCCTTTTTTCAAACATACATAGCACTTCATAGCACTGATTCTTTAATTTTGATACCTGTCATCCCACTAGAGTTCTGCACTGCAAGGCTGGACAATGCTTTGTTAAACCAGGATCTTTGCCTTGGCCAGTTGTGCTGTTTTATTTCTCTCTGCAGTTCTTGGTACCAATGTTTTCATCCAATGCCCAGATAAATGTATCTAATTCTGGAAGGAGGGTTGTTTTTTTCTAGCAATGCATTTCCCCTGTGAGATAGGAACACTGGAAGGTTATTGTCGGTTGGAAACCACAGCTTGTTTAGCCAGAAAGATAAATATTATCTATATTTCTTGTTCTTTCCTATCTATTGTATTGTCCTGGAGAGCAGTGGGAAAAGTGGAAGGCAAATGGCAGAGACCTTGCCAAGCCCCATGACATGATGAATGACTTCTCACATCCCAGGGCTTGACATGAAGAGAGGCCACAGAGGGTCACGCTGCTGTTTTCAGATGTTAAAAAGGCTGATCACCTACCCATTGCTTTCATTTCCAGCAGAAAGAGCTCCCCCATGCAGGACCCACCCAGCTCTTCCATGAAGTATTGCTCTGCAAGAGCACGGCCACCTACCCAGGAAAGCTGATTTTCGGCATCCTTGCTAACTCTTTTATGGATATTCTACCAAACATGTTGAATGCTATGTCCACAAAATACCTCTCAGCCATAGAGAGAAAAATATTCCTGGATTTCTTCAAGTCTTCTGAGCACCAAGGGCTGTGTGCTCTCTCTTTTTCCCTTTCCTTCCCTCCTCTCTGTATGATATGCACATGGACAGTCAGCTTTCACTGTCTCCCCATACATTCCCAAGGACCATCCTACATATGCTACTTGTGGGACAACCAACATGCAAACCCCTTCAAACCAAGCTGGAGCAGGAACCACCTGTGGATGGGATGCAGCAGGATGAAGAGGGGGAAACAGCATTTGCTCTTGGATTCGTGCCTGTGCATGAAAGGGAGCTCTCTTGATGGATTTCACTGTACAAACTGAGGGGTTTTTTTCTTTGCCAACTTCTGATCCTCTAACTGCACTCTTGAAAATTACACTGGGGAGGTGGAAAGAGGGAAATCGTGAGGTCCCTTATTCTGTGTGCTTCTCACCAGCTGGACTGCTCAGTGTACAGCCACACTGCAGGCAGGCTCTGGAAGGGGACGCGGGATAGGGTGCCAGCATCCAGCCACCCATATCAGCAAGCAGTGATGAGGTGGACAGTAGGAGACACTGGCACAGCTAGAGCTGCAGCTGGCAAGCAGACCCTTTTCTTATCTCAGATCTGTCAGGTCATACCTGTTTATTTACAAAACTATCCTTCAAGCAGATATGGGGAAGAATAAATTACCCTGTATAATCTGAGGCAATCAACATTTTGCTACGTGTCGTGCAAGAGCTCTTGGCTTTTTGTCTCAGTCTGGTCTATAATTCAGGTCACTCAGCCCAGTGTGTACAGCCCTGTGGGAAACAAGCAGTTATAAACCTGAGCATGTGTGAGTAGAAGCCATTCTGGGAAATGCATACAGACTTTCACCCTTCTGATAATTAATCTGCCAGTTCCCCCTCTGGTGTATCGTGCAAAACCAAAGAGAGAAACCAGTGACCACCCTGCATGGCTGCATGACCCAAGGCTTCTGCTTCCAGAGAGGCACAGCAACAGCTTTACACATGGCCTCACAAATATCTCCAACACCCAGCGAGCCCCTACACCCAGAAGGCTGGGCTTATTAATAATACTTCTCATCTAGCAAAACTAAATCAAGTTTTATTGCAGGCATAATAAAATAAAGTATTCTGCACCGTCCCCTGGCGCTGCTCCCTCCTCTGAGTAGGCAGAGAGGAAGAGTAGAGGAGAGGATGGGGGTGGAGGCATGAGAGGCCACGACCCATCTGATGTGTTTTCCTGCCGGCACTCAGCCCTTCAGCAAGGAGGTGAGGACAGGCTGTCCCACAGCACATCACCTCCCTCCGGGGGAGCGGCTTTGTGGGGAGCGCCGGTCCCACTGCAGGGCTGGGTACACCCCGTGGTGTTTGTCACCCTAGGACACGGGAAACTGGGGCAGAACTTGGACATGCACTGAAACACATGCACAGTTCAGAAAGAAACCTGCAGGACACAACATTTTAGGAAGGTCAGTGTAGAATTCTGAAAGAAGGCAGGGGTGCGGAATGTAAGACTTAGGGTAGGGGAGATGGATTTGTTGCCTGCTGTCACTCACTGTTCTTGCAGGTGGAACTTCAACAGAGAGAATCTGGAGAAGTGCCATTGATTTCACCCCCCAAGGAGATGCTTGTGAAACTCTCACAACCAATATTAATATCAAAGCACTAGAGAGGAGCAGGGAACAGTCACTTCTATTTTGTTCCCAGAATGAAAAAATATGGCAAGAGGGACCTTACAAATGCTGTAACAAACAGCCTCCACTCTGTGATAAAAGCCTTTGGGAAAGTGTCTGAACTCCCTGCCTGCTCCCTAGCAACTTTCACAGGCCACTCATGTCCAGTCCCCCAGGACTCCTGCTTTCTCAACTGAGATGTTCACAAAAAAGGCATTGCCTACAACAGGTCATGAGGAAACACTGCAAGGTAGCATTCAGGGATTTCGTGATTCTCCTGGGAAGATCAGGATCCCACTGGGGTGGACTGAGGGGAGCCTTGTGGATGGAGATCCCTAACAGCATGCAAAACCCACATTCACCAAACAGCATGCCCAAACAGAAAGCCATGCTGAGAGCAGCAGGACAAGGGTGAACAGCCAACAACTACACCACAGGGAGTCTGGAGTGACGCAGGTGATGCTGAGGTCGGTGAGACGAAGAACAAGCCCACAGGTGCCTCTGCCTGAAGCTAAACTGAACCCAGCTGCCCAGAATCACTGTGGTGCCACTGAGGCATCTCCTGCTCCAGATGGTTTCAGCAGACAATGGCAATGAGCCTGTGGCTTCGTGCCCAGCCACTGGGTGCCATCTCTAGTCCCAGCCAGGACCTCTCCAGCTGCAGAAGGACAGAGTCCTGCACTGTGGAATAAACAGGTAGAAACCATGATATCCCCCACAAACCCCAGTTCTCCCTTTCCAAGCAGGATGTACACCTCTCGGAAATGGCCCTATTTAAGGCAAATTCTTAGTGAGAGATATATTAAAACAAAGTCTTCAAGAAAGCCCACTTCCATGACCCTGCTCTTACCTCTAGGAAAAGAGTCAAAAATGTGTTGCCTGTGGGAAGTATCTGAGCACTGAGGGGACCTGGAGAAGGTCTCATGGGCATGAACCAGGGGCATCTCTATCTCAATGATGCCACTGTTCATTGGCAGAGCCCACCTGAGCTGTGCAAACTGTGTGACACGCTATGGCTTTCCTTTTCCAGGACTGACCTGAGGGAAGGAGGGATGGAGGAAGACCACCTGCCCAACAAGAAGGCATCGTCCGACAAACTGGGAAGGTCTTTCCCTGAGCAATCTGCCAGTGGGCCTTGACAGATGTTAGAAGTTGCACTGTCAGAGTTTGTCCTATGTTTATCCCATAGGTAAGTCCCAATTGGGAGGAAAAAAAGGTAGGAATTACACAAATATTCCAGACACACATTTGCACTCTGTGCACCTTTCATGCCCGATGAAAAGGCAGGAAATGTTAACACAAAGAGAGGAAGCATGTTAAAAAGACTGAACCTTTCATCAGAGACCATTGAAATTCTCATAACAAGGGCCGGTATGAAAGGTTGCTTATTCTCAGAGGTAAGACAGTGCCATTTCCTTCCCTCTCCATGCAGCAAACACTCATGGCAAATCCAAACCACAGCTGTAGGCCATGAGACACACAAAGCAAATAAAGGTTGCATCTGAATTCATCTCAGCTGCATCACCAGGGCTATTATAGGATTGAAAATCATACTTCAACCAGTCAATATGCAAATGCTGTAGTACTGTACCATCAAAAAAATGCTACAGTATTTCAAAAGCAGTGGCCTCCAAAAATCGAAATCAAAGCAACAGTAAGAAAAATGAGAAATGCCACAGGTCTGACAATCTCATCCTGTTCTACCTAACGAACCAACACGGTCTTGGTGGAATAATCAATACAGGAAACAATGGAGAAACATCCTACATGCCACCATGCAACAGTAACCTACTTATAAATCATTTAGTGGTCACCTTAGGTCTTAAAGTACAAGATTTATCTCGTTTTTTATATATCTCTATTTATTTATAATTACAACTTAATTATAATTACTACTTATTTATAAGAAAAATATAATTATTAAAAATTTCTACTTTAAAGCAGTTTGTATGAACAAACTTTAGCACTGAATTCCACAGATAAATTGTGCATATTAAAAAATATCTTTAAATGCATAAATTGGAAAATATGTGCAATATTCCCACTGAAACAGTGTTTTTACACCCTTTAACTTTTTAAAGCTTTCTTTTCTTCCTTGACTTCAGTGCTGGTTGACATGCTACAAGAAGGTCCGTGCACACATGCCAGCTCCCACGGCAAGCTCCGAGCCTTGGACAGTGAACTCGTTGAGGCAGAGATCATTTTCTCATATACACAGACCACAGTCTGTCCTACACAGACCCACAATACCAACAATACCGTGTCTGTCCCACAGTCAGATGTCACCTGACAAATGTGGGTCACGCCAGCATGCCATGCTGCCTTTGATTTCTGTTATTTGGGGCAATCAAGTCTCCTTTGCAGGGGGGAGCAGCCCCCTGATGAGGGGAGAAAGGATTTAACCAGAGATTACATCTCTTCTGTAAATTTGCAAGAAAGGCTCATTTAGGCCTTTCTGGACCTTCTACCTCCTTTCATCAATCCCTTGCCTGACGACATCTTTGGCTGGGCCATCTGCTGACCGCTTATGTGGCCCACAAATTAGAGTGACGACAGCTGAAACGGTTGAAATTTAACATCTTCCCTGGCAAAACACAGTTTGTAAGAGGCTGTCAGCTGTGACCTTGCCTACCTTTTTCTCTGAAGGGTGGAACCCTTCCTCAGTTTCTGGTCAAGGGATCTTTAAAGTACAACTTTTTAAAATTTGCAAAGACATATCACATGAACTCTGGGTCCAGAAAAGAGCTTCAGAAATACAGACAATGCCTTGGTCAACATCAAGATCTAGAAGCCCATACTCACTCAAAAACATAGTAAGTAAGGCTCAGATCTGAGAAATTAAAACAGGTCACAGTACTCAGAATTCAGCCTTCCTTTTGCAAAGCTCACTGTATGCAAGAAAATCCTAAATAAAGCAGAGCAGAGTCAGGGTGCACTCTGGGGCTTTGGTGGATGAGGGCATTTTAAGTAAATGCTGACCCAAGATGAAATTTTTATGAGCTATGAAACCCTTTTGCAGCTGCAAGATATTGCTCGGGACCTTAGAGGAGAGACTTGAAAATCAAGGGTCCCCCCCATCCATATTAACTCCCTCACCATTGCTACCTATTGCCAGCCTCACGTTTTTATTATGTGTCCCTTAAGAGTTCTAAAATAACCCCTGGAGATAACTGGACTCCTAGGAGCAAAATTTTTTTCACACTTCTTTAGTTTAAAACAAAATATCATGGCAAGCTCCATTCTCCCAAAGATCAGAGGAGAGTGTAACTGGATGAGACGAAAGGTTTTGAGGGAATACCCTGCGAAAGACTCAAGAAGCTGACCTGGTTCTCAGGCTGATGCTGGAAAACATGGGCCAAAATTTGCTCTTCTGTTACCACTACACTGTCACTAACATCACCTCCTTCCTGTACATTACGTACTTCTACTGACTCACTAAAAGTTTCCTATACTTCAGCATAACTGGTAGAGAAAGTATCCATAACTGATTTTCTGCCACTCAGTTATAATCCTGTTTATACCTCATTCCAGCTATTCTTTCTTCTCTTCCCTCACTTTAAACTCAAACATGTTTTTATTTCTTAATAATCTGAAGAATAAGAATTTACAATGAAAATACCCACCAGAAATGTAAGTAAATAGATATTAAGTCACAATCTGTATTTCTTAAATACAGCAATTAAGAACGACAGTGGAACTGGACAGACTTTAAAAAACTTTTTATCAGTGCTGAAAGAGTGCATAACTACCACTTAAAATAGTTGAAAACTGTTTTTTTACAACCTATCATGGCAATGGTTCCAGACAATATACAGTATATCTAAGAATAGTAGCAGTCATTGATGGAAACTGATAACATTTGGGGACTGAAGGTTAATCCGTTCTGGAAAAAAAAGGAAACAATGGAGAGTGAAATAGAAACTCAAGTCTCATTACATAAAACTATTTTAAGGACAGAATGATGAGTTTTAACATCAATCATGGGAAAACAGTTCAAAGTTGTTCCTAAAAGATCTAAATTTGAAACCTTGGGAAAAAGGAACTGTTTGCAGTGACAGCAAAAAGAAAAACTCTTGAGGGATAAAACAAAATAAAGATAATCCGTTTGTATTTTTTAAACACTACAAATCAGACTGTTCATTTTGAGCTTTCTGTGATTAAGGTCAGTAAAGACTCAATGTTCAGTCAAGTTTATCCTTATTTCTTTATGCAGCTCCAATGTACTTATCTGCCCATAAATCATGGTACATGCTCTCAGCACTGAAGGCGCATTGACATGGATAATCAAAAACTGACTGCAGATTGCAAATAAACCCAAATGAAGTTGTATACAATTTTTCAATTTATACTGTTGTTGGCTTGATTTAAGAAAAAAAATAAATTGTATTCTACTCTGTATGTTACAGGGGAAAGCCCAGGAGAAAAAACCAAAACAACATCATTGCTGTCTACCAGCAAAGCCACGACCAAGCCAAGCGAGCCCTGATGCAGCTCTCTGAACACGCGACCACCTCTCGGGTGGAAGAAAACTGAGCAGGTGCCCACATTAAACCAGTGCACACTTGCTCAAGGACTTGGCTGCATTCAAAATAAGCTAATTCAAGGAATAAAAGTCTACCAAAAGTAATAAAATTGTTTACTCATGCACCGAGTCAATCCTCTATATAAAAGAGCATATTTTTGTGCAGCACAGGTCTGGTCCTATTCAATCAGTGATTAAATATTTTCTGATGGCAGGAATAGGACCGAATTTGGAATATTTTTAAGGATTAAGGGAGAAGTGCTAAATCCCAAAGTATCTAATTTAACTATGCAAAGCAGGGAATATTATTGCCTTTGTTTTACTTATGAAATTCAAAGGCACAGGGAAATAAAGTGCCAGACTCAGGGTGTCAGAGAAGCCACTTGCAGAAGCCCCTGAGCTTGCCCAGTTCCCAGGCAAGTGTCTTCTGCAACACATGCTGTTCCTCTCCCGTCGTGCTGGGGCAGCACCACAGACAGTTGGGCAAAGGTCTGAGAGGCCCTGTCACAGCTCCACTGGCTGCACAGAGGTTTGACTACCCCCCGAGAGCCCAAGAAAATGTCTAAACAAATTAGCAGAAAGTCATTGGCCGGGTTTTTTTTTTAATCAGAATTTTTTCTCATCCAGCCCTCGGCATGTGGTTTCATCCATTTCACTCCTCTTTGAACCTGATGCTCTTGGGTGCTACTGTCACCTGTCTCTGTTGAATGAAGGGGCAGTAAGTGTAAAACAGGGCCTCACTGGAACTTGCAAAGATTTACACCAGTGTATTTTAATATGCTCTCTGAGCAGGTGGATTTGCTTTGCACATATGTAAATCTCCCTTTGTCCTGTGCTTCTGTGCAGCATCTCAAAATTCCTGTTTTTTGTCCCCAGAAGATCACCTTTAAAGTTTGATTTTTAAATTAAAAATGCTCAACCAGTGCAGACTGGCATTTTTCAGCACTGTTCAACTGCACTATGTAAAATTCCATGTTGCTTCAAATTATTTCTTCAGATTGTATACCCTGAGGGATTTTTTTCTTGTGCTATATTTAACACTGATAATTGTTATATTTAAAAATATTCAAATGAGATATTTCAAAATATCTAACTGATTAAGTGTGCTTAGCTCACGGATATGTCTGTTGCACTGTGCATAGGAAATAGGCAGCGCTTCTTGCATGCCATGGTTTGGCATGGGTAGATGTTTAATCAATGCACAAACCTGAAAAGAAATTTGTTTGGTATCAATTAGGAGGCTGGCTCACACCGAGGTGTACCTACAATTTGTGTAAACAAATTAGTTTCCAAGTTCGTCTTGTGGACTTCCTTCAGTGTTCATCGTTTGAACGCGTGCAATTTCTTTACGCTTTCTTAACACGGTGGCTTTAAAAGATACCCTGAAAGGCCTGGGTTGCGCCCCAGCGCAGATGTTGGCCTCTGGATGGTGCTGGGGGCAGCAGTGCCCGCTTCAGACGGAAAGGCGTAACCGCGGTGCCAGTTTCGGAGGGGCAGCGGGGTTAAGGGTGTCCCCGGGGAGATGCCGCAGCAGCAGCGCACGGAGCGCCGGGCGAGGCTCGCAGGGCCGGGGAGCGGCGCGGGGCAGCAGCGGCTCCGCGAAATCTGAGAGCGGACGGGGAAAAATCGCGCGAGGCGCAGAGGTAAATTCAAAGACGCCGCGTTTTGCTCTGTCAGGTGCAAAAACAGCGGCGGAAAATCCACCCCCGACCCCCTGAAACGTCTGGCGCGCAGCTAGCGCGCTTTTCCCCAAGCTGGTACAAGAGTCAAAAACCCTTTTAATAGGGCGAGAGGGAGAAGAGCATCCCCGGAGAAACAATCTCTGTCCCTGCTCCTCACCCTGCAGGACAGACGGACAGCCTTGCCGGCCGTCCTGCCCGAAGCGGTCCTGCCACAAACCTCTCTCCCCAGACCAGCAAGGGGAGTTTAAACACCGGCTGCAGGCTGGAAACCACGGCAGCAGCGATGACAGGGAGTGACTCGGTTATTTACGTGGCTGAACCATCATTTCAAAAATCCAGCATTTAAAACAGGGCAAGATGGAAATCCCAGCTTCTTTTTTCCCCTATGCACATTTGTGGTTCAGCAGGTTGAATGCAATTTACCTAACTGGAGTGGGTATTACAGGCTGGAAGATCTGGGCATCAGTGGAAAAATTTTATCTGGTGAAGTCATGTAATAGGTTGTTAAAAAGGACAACAATGTTTTAAAATCAGAAGTTTCCTATGAATTTGGTAAAGCTATATTGTTAGAGCTTATACATAGGCAAAATCTTCGGAACCCCTTTGATTGTGTGAAAATGAATATTTGATGTGTTTGGGTTTTATGTCCTTACAGTAAAAATTTCAATCAGAATCTTCACATAACTCAGTTATTCAATGATTTACCTGAAACTTAAGTTCTGAGCTGGAATATATCCAAGTCAAAAGTTTAACTTCATCTTTAGCCAAGGACCATCACACAGTATCTGTTTCTGAACAAAGTGGTTTAAATAAACATTTACTGACATCTCCGACTTTCAATTGCCTATTGCTGAATTAGTTGTTATTATTCTGTAGCATTGCAAACCCCAAGAAGACACAAAGAGAGAAGAAGGATTAGACCTTTAAACAGTCTCTCACTGTTATGAATTTAAAAATGTTTCCCACATGGAAGTTTTCTACACAGAGCAATAGTCATGAGGCTGTTGAACAGCACAGTTGCTGGTTTCCAGGGGCACTCTGCAGCCGAAAGCAAGTTCCCACAACAGTGTACCTGCCTGCAAGGCCGTACTCAGCCCCAGACTGTGTCCGTCGCCCAGTACAGCCCCAACGTAGAGACCCTACTTTGTCAACAACTTTGCCTACTCTTGTTTGTTCTTTCTCCTCCGCCTGGGCGCTTACAGAAAGCACGTTAATTTATTCATTCTGGGCACGACCTTCCATCTCCAAAGCCACCTGCGACTGCTTGACCCCCAGCCCTCGCCCGTGGCTCCTTCAAGGGGAGCAACAGGCTGGCTGGCTGCCCTGGCCGCCCCGGGCCGTTCCCCGCAGTGACACATCGCGGTGACCCGATGGCACCGCCAGCTGCGGCACCTCAGAGCCCTCGAGGAGAGGGTGATGCGCTTAGCTCAAGCCGGCTCCGAAAGCCGCTGGAGTGAGAAAGAGACAGATTGTCGGCAACTTGGGAGGTTCTGGGTCAGGCTCGGGGCCGGTTGAGGAGAGGGGACTCGCGATTTCCTCTGGCTTCGGGCTGCGCCTGGCTGGAGCCGCGCCGAGGCGGCGCTGGGACGGGGGCGCGGGCGGCGGTCCCCGCGCCCAGGGCTGATGGACACGATCCCGCACGGGCGGGGAAGCCCCTCCCAGCCTCCCGCTGGGGCTGACCTGGGGCACAGCACACGATCCCGGGGTTCCCCGTCCAGAGCGCCCGCTTTCCCCCCACGACTCTCCTTCCCGCGGGACACGCCGGGGCCGCCCGGGGGACGAGCACGGCGGGCGTCACCACCTACCGTGGTACTCCTGGCCGGGCACGTAGGCGGCGGGGTTGCCCGCGATGTGGAGGGCGATGAGCACCTCGCCCTGCTCGCCGTCGCCCTCCAGCTCTCCGTGGTGGGTGCAGAGGAAGAAGAAGGGCGAGAAGCGGGCACGGGGGGCAGCCGCCCGGCCCGCCGCCAGCAGGGCACCCAGGGCGGCCAGCAGGCAGGGCCAGCCCCCGGGGACGCCCCGCCGCCGCTCCATGCTGCTGCCGCCGGCGCCGCTGGGGCATCCAGGGCACGGCGGGGCCGGCGCTTCGCTCCGCTCCGCGCCGCGCGGGACGGGGCGGGACGGACGGGACGGGGCGGGCGCTGCCCCCCGCTGCGGCCCGCGGGACTTCGAGGGGAGGCGGGCGCGGCTCTCGGAGCGCGGAGCGGAGCGGGCAGGGGCGGCCCCTCCGCACCCGACGAAGGTTTGCGCCGTCCCCGTCTGCCGCTGCCGGGGTGCGGGGCACGGAGCTGGGAGTGCGAGGGTTGGGAATAATTTATTTCCCCCGATGTCGGGGTGGGAGGGAGGGGAAGGTCCCTCCCCTCCTCCGCCTCCTCCTCCGCCGCCGCCCGCTCCTGCTGCTCCTCGCTCTGCGCGCCGGTGTGCGGTGCTGCCGCTGCGGGCACGGGGGCTGCGAGCTGGGCTCTGCTGCCCGCCCTTTGTCTACTGCCGGGTCCCTGCCCCTGCCCTGCCCGTGCCCCTGCGTCCACGCCCCAGCTTCTGCCTCCGTCTCTGCTCCCGGGTCCCAGCCCCTGCCTTGGTTCCTGTACCTGCCCCTTGTCTCTCCTCCTGTCCCTGTCCCTGCTCCACACCCTGACACCTGAGTCCCTGCCCCTACTCCCTCCTTGCTCCCATATTTCTGTCTTTCAGACCCAGCCCAAACGTCTCTGCTTCTATCCCCCTATCCATCCTTTTGTCCCATGCTTCTGTCCCTCTCCTCCATCCCTTGTCCTTTTGGCCTGGCCATGTCCTTGTCCCTCAGCTTCTATCCCCCTATCCATCCCTCTGCCCCATCCCTCTGTCTCTGTGCTCCCTCACATGTCTTTTTGACTTGTCCATGTCCTTGTCCCTCTGTCTCAGCCCCTGTGCACCTGTCCCATCCCTTGTCCTGTTGCCCCTACTCCTCTGCCCTGGTCCATGTTCCTTTGCCTCAGCCCCAGCTCCTGCCCTCGGCCCCTGCTGCTGCCCCTGTCCCAGCCACAGTTCTGCCTCTGCTGTACCCACTGCTGGAGAAAAGAGAGATTTTTGCTCAAAACTCCACTGCTATTTTCAACATGATACACATGCACACACATCCCCAGGGGTAGGTCCAGCAGCTCTGAGGAGCCAGTTTGTGAGTCCCTGGAGAGTGCAAGTCCCTGGGAGAGGGCTTTAATGCCCTGAGGGTGTGTGCCCAGGCCCTTCATCACAGGAAGAGGGGCAAATCCACAAGAAAAATGAGCAGCTGAACACAAAACACTGGCAAGTCAAATAATTCATATAAATATACATTTTTAACAAAGCAGGGTTGACAGGGGGACCAGAGCATCAGGAGATGGGAGCAAATCTACCACAGTTTAAAGCATCCACCATGCTGCTACTGGACCCTGCTCAATGCCCAGAGACAGCCGGGGTGAGCGTTAGTGACATGATGTAATCAGAAAGGAGAGCCTACCTGCCAGCATTTTTGAAGTGCAAAACTGGCACAGTCCAGGGGCTCCCTCCTGGATTGGTTTCAGTGCCAGAGGGAAAGGCTCCCTCCACGGAGGCGCAAGCCACATGGATGGCACCACGCAGCTGCCCTATGTCCGTGCAGGCTGCTTCCCTGGCCCACCTCCCACCCATCTGATGAAGATCCCGTGCACGGTGGCCCGGGGGACATCCTCACCATCTGCCCAGCCTGCCTTTTCCTCTGGCTCAGCCTTGAGTCTGAGTTCACTGCCACTAGCAAAACTTCGCTGTGGTTTCCTGTCTTACTGGGTTGTACCTTGCTAGGAATGGAGTGAGGCAATGTCCCTCCTCAGCTTGGGTGGAGAAATGCATAGCATTCGCTATAAAGACAAAAGTATGGGACAGGACACCTCCCACCTCTGGTTAGTGAGTGTCCCTGGCCACTGACACGGAAACTGGTCTTTGCAGTAGCTAGTGAGGATCTGGTTTGGCTCCAAGACTTCCTTTTTAGGTGGTTTATTTGTTTTTCAACTTTGGGTATTTGTTTGTTTGTTGGATTTTTTAACATCTGTGCTCCTCCATATATTTCAATGCTTGTAAAAGTGACAGACTAATAATACCATTTCCTCATGCCAAAATAGCATGTAGGCAAAAGCTGTGCAGGCTCACTGGTGAAACCACTGCCAACGGGATGTGTTCTCCCTTGTGCACTCCTGCTTCCCTCCACCAAGAGCTTGCCAGCGAGGCCAGGCCACACCAGAGGGGCTTCGTCTGGGCAAACACACCCTGGCTTGTGCCTGCTCTGCCCAGCAGTCATGGAAAGTTGGCCATCATTTTGGGGGCACTGCTAGATGTAGCCAACTCTCTTATTTTATGAAAAAGAAAGTGGCAGGGAAAGGAATTGATGGGGTCCCACTGCTGTGGGAGGAGGGGATGCTGTCTGCCTTTGCTGGGATGTCACTGTACCAATTGCCAGTAATGCCTTCTCTTTTTTTTTTTCCTTTTTTTTTTTTTTTTTTTTTTCCGAAGAGATAATTCCCTAAATAATCTTGCTACCTTGTGGGTAGCTAATCTACCAGTAAAATTCAAGGCTCAGACTACTGCTCCCTGAATTCACTGGGATTTAGATAGGGCCCATGCTGATGAATTTTACAGAATTTTCTTTGTTTCCAGCTGCTTAGTATCCAAAGCATCCAGGATTGTTATTGCAGCCAGCCCACGTCTTTCTTCTAGGAGACATATTTGTTACTTACCAACCAAGGGACAGTCAGTAAAAGAAGGCAAAAAAGTAACAGCTCCACTTGGAAGCCTCCTGCCTCTCCTGAGTCATCTTCATCCTCCATTTCTTTGTTATGCCTCCCTCTCTCCTTTCTCCTTTGTTTCTTACACTTTCACAAGATCTCTAACCTCTTCTTCATGGGGCAAGATGGGGAAGTCCCACGGTCATGGCCTGCTGTCTCATTCAGGCTCAGCTGATGGGGAATCCAGCAGAGACCCCAGACTGCTGATATTCAGACCTTACCCACCTAGATCAAAAAGTGCTTCCTAAAACTGTCCTGCACATTTCAGGCTCATCTTTGCATAGAAGAGCAATGCTAATGATGCCTATCAGCAAAAGAGGAGGACCCACAAACTCCATGACTTTGCATGTCCCTACAATACCAGGAAGACATTTGCTGAGACATTTGCAGGGAGCCAAGGCCTGTGTATCAGAGGAAAGTAAGAAAAAGAGAAGCTTCCAGACCCTTCCAGGCTTTGCCTAAAGGAAAACTTCTTCCTGGTCCTTTCTCCAGTACAGTCTCACTGGTACAAGCAGGATTTACCCATAACTCACCCAAACCATACCTGCTGTGAAAGATTTTGTTACAACCCGGAGCATCAGCACCCCGCACTCAGCCCCTGCCCCTGAGCAGCCTCCAGCCTGGCCAGACACAGAGGGAGCCTCCCATCAGACTGTCCCCACTGCTTCGCTGGAGGCCAGGCATGTCCCAGTGGGATTTTGCATTGGCTTCATGTCTCCTTACTGCTCTGGATAAATATGGTACCTGGTTTTTGAAGATCAAGATGTTTATGAAATGTCTTTGGTCAGAATTTCCCATTCACCCTTCTCCCACTGACAGCAAGGCTAAGATATTGTTATTAATAACATCAAAAGAACTATTTAAGAGAAGTGATTAACACCAACCCCTCTGCAACAAAAATGAAAGCTTGTAAAAATCATCATAATCTCTACTTTCTCATCCAAGATCTTCATGTAAGTTACAACTATTCCCTGTTAAAGGCAGGAAGTACCTCATGCTGCAGGATGGAGGTTACCACAGGCTTACACCCCTCATGCAGTATGTTTTTTAGCACAGAAAACAACGAGGTGTAAATTGAGATGAGAAATGAGTAAAGACTGTTGTCTGCAATGGAGAATGCAATAGGTGGAATGTAAATAATTACTTAGGAGGTATGGGTCTCTTTCAAGCATGGGAGAGAAATCACAGCACAGATGGACGTGGCTGCAGTCCATCTTAATTTAAGGAAGTGATTATTCAGGCAGTAGAGCTGCTCACTTCATTCAGGGAGAGAGCTCACACCCCAAAAGCAGAATTGAAAAGCACATTAGCAGGCAAAGAGCTGCTTTAATAATGTGGCCACAGCAGATAATTTTGAAAGGATCAGGGCAGGCTGGGGAACTATTAAGTAACACCAAGCAATAAGGAGCTTTGTCCAAGCTCCTTGGGTAAAAGCTTTCATGGAAGAATGCAGAAAACCACTCTTCTCACTGTCACCATGTGGAGAGTCCCGATGCACATCTTGTCCCCAGCTTTCAACAGCTTTCTATGACAAAAATTAAGGAAATTGCCTAGACCCTCTACATAATCAGCTGCAAATAAGCAAGAGCCATGGAGCACCAAATAGCAAGGATCATTTACTACGTGGGGTATAGCATGTAACGTCTGAAAACACGATAGCAAGCTGAAGCACTTTTGAGTTTTTCACACAATCATAAAGCTATAAAGTGGACTTTCCAAAGACATATCTTTCCACCAAATCTTTATTTTCTATTCATCCATGCAAGCACGCAGTGTTTTCTTTGTATGTCTTTCCTCTTAACCACTAGGTGTACACACAAAGCAGACCTGCTCTTTTGGCTTCTTGGAAGACTTTCCTAAAGAAAGACATACTGATGGCTAGAGGAGAATGATGTGATGGACTTGCAGAAGACTCTGCAGCTGATATAAGGGATGAACACCCATGATCATCCTTGAAGAAGCATTGCTGTGTGGCCAGTGGCAGTGGTACCCCTGGGCTCAGCAGGCACTGTAGCTCACACACGTTCTTGTCAACCTGAGACATAAGGCAGAAGTTTTCCTGTGCAGCAGCTGGTTTTCTGGAGTTGTGGAATGCAAGATTTTCAGCAAATTATTGCAATGAAACCACAGCACAGAAGCAGACTGAGATACTCAGGGCCACTGTGCCCTCCCCTCCCCTCCCCTCCCCTCCCCTCCCCTCCCCTCCCCTCCCCTCCCCTTCTTTCTTGTGCCGGACAAAGATTAGTAAAAAGCTCAAATTGTTGAGGGGGACCTCTTCTGGCCACCACAACACGTGGACCATCAAGCACCATAGAAGCACTTCTACTGCGGACTGGAAAGCCCTCCCTCAGTTATCCCAGGGTAGAGGGGGTCTCTTTATAATCCGAATCAGGGAAAGGAGCTGGGAGGATGGCTCTGACCATGCTAAAGGGAGATGAAGCCTATGTCTCTTGGGTCTATCAGTGAAGCTGGAGCTTCAGGGTCAGCAAAGTTTGGCTTCAGCAAAGTTGAAGCATATGACCTGTGAATGCTGGACAGGAAAGTCGAAGTAATTAATAGCTAATTGATCTCACTTTTTCTTCCAAAACAATGTCTTCTGTTCATGAAGCCTCCTTGTTTTCTTCTCCTATTTATGCAGGGACTTACAAGAGAGGCCTGGCACTCTGGAGTTGCCTTGGCCATGCCAAATAACCCTTTGGGATGAATCCCGTTTTTGTGCACAGGACTTGTCACAGTCAGATAATAAAGCGGTCTTGCCTTGCCAGTTACATGAACTTTGCTCTTAAGCAGAGCCCAAGTAATTTCTAAACAAAGGCCTAAATGTGAAATTATAGGCAACTTCCATGCCTATGTTATTACGAGATTTTAATTTTTTCTAGGGTAGGAACAATAGCAGCTGTTTGGCTGCTCCATTTTCCAGTGGGCTGGTACAATATGCATCGTCTGTAAACTGACATCTCATGATTTCATCTGAAAATAGAGTATTTAACTGTACACATTTTTCTCTCTCTTTAACTGCATTTCATTTCAGTGGGTTTAAACTTGTATTTCTTTATTGCTTATTAACTTTAGTGAGGTATGAATATAAAAGAGAATATTAAAAGTCTTTTCTTTTTCAGAAAGACATTTCTTTACAAACAATGCTGATGCTATCAAATAAGCAAGCCTAAATCCTTAAATTTGTTATTGATCTTGAAGTCATTAAAAGGACTATAGGCTTTAAAAAAACCCTCCAAACTGGGGAAAAAGTATTGAAAACTCTCTATTTTCTGGCTTAAAAATAGTATTTAAGGGTGAATACTTTCAAAGGGTAGAAAGTTTTTATGCTGCAATATCTTATATTTCATTTTTATGGGATTGCTTTTAAGATGTAAATTACCTAGAGATTTAACTTTGTGCTCATGCTTAGAAAAGTAGGTAGTGGGAGGGACTTTGAGCTTAAAATTATTTTGATTATTTATTATGAATAAAAAATAAATTGCCTGAGACAAATACACAACAGTCATTATGATTCTTACTTTTATATATTCCTAATTTGGATAATCTTTCCTTTAATGTACTCTTTTGGATGCAATACAGGCATAAAAATATACTTTATTCTGTTTCTGATCTGTGGTGCTGCTGTGCCCTATTAGCACTGTGTGATGGGGGTATCTAAGTGTATTGAAGGGAATTCCACTTGACTCTGGTTATTTACAATTCTAATGTTCGATCTTGTGTTGCAAATCTGATTTTCAATGTACTTTAAATAAACACATCTTATATGAAGAGGCATCTCCCACAAGTATTCATGTCCAGAACTACTCTGTCCCACCATCCATTTGCTGCTCTGGCTTTCCATGAAGAAATGATGGGTATTTACCCATGTTACATCTGCATACTGAAGTTTCTAAGGCTTTCATTTACTTGCAAATATTTATCGTGGGTAGCCTTTATCTGAAGAATTTTTTAAATGTCAGTGGCCACAAAAGAAACTCTTAATCCATTTTACTGCCTAATTTATCTCTCCCCTTCGCTATTCTAATTTGAATAACCCCAAGGACCCAAGGTACACAGGGCTAACAGGCCAGGACAGTTTTAACAGATTACTTTGTGAAGAAAAGTGGGATGTAAATCCTGAGGAAGTCTATAAAAGATATTCCTTCTCTTTCTTTTAACAATCACTAAACTTTCAGAGATCTGGAAACACATTTTACTGCAGGTTTAGAGGGCTTTCCTTTATCGTATCTATATTTAAAATGGATCTAAAATAAACGATTTGTGTGCATGTCAGTGGACCTGAGCATGGAGATCCAAGATTCAACACTTTTATCTAGGGCACACAACTGCAGCCTGCAGGGCCAGGAGCATTTTGCAGGATGCATTTTGTTTGCCTACTGTCTGCCGCAAAAGCTCTTCAGCTGCGGCTGCAAATATAATCCGAGCTAAAGCTGAATGGTGGTTGCATCAAAGCTGTTTAAAATACCCACAAATTTATGCAAACCCTGAGGATAAGTGGGAGCCCCACAGATGGGCTGTGGCATGCAGGAGGGTGGTGTCCCCTGGCAGAGATGAGGCTGCAGCATCTATCCCACCACCCCTACACTCCCCGACACACAGCTGGGCGTGGGACATACACTGGGGTGTCAGAGCTCATAACTTATGTGAGACCTGGTCACAGGGGCCACCAGATTCTCAGGTTTGTTTTTCAGCCCATCGACATAGGGGTTAATGTGTTGCTCGCCCTCGGTGATTGAGTCGACGCATTTATGCACTAAACTAAATGTCTTTCTTTTTGTCTTTTTTTTTTTTCTTTTTTTTTTTCCTGTGGTTAAAGAGGATCTTTGGAGGTGGGAGTGGGAGCCTGGCTCTGGCTTTTGACATGAACAGGCTCCCCACAGCAGCCCAGCAGCAGGGGCTGGCTGAGCACCAAGACAGAGGCAGGACAGCCAGGCATCACCAGCAGCAAGCCTGACCCGTGGAGGTGCACGCTGGGCAAAAATCCACCTCTGTCACAGCTTCAGGAACCCTTAAAGCCAGACACAGGTGGCCCCAAGCCTGAAGATAACGACACGTGGGTGTAATGATATGGGTGACATGAAATGGATGATGCTGTGATGAAAAAATGGGAACAGGAAACAAATAGTGGGTAACCTCTTTCTTCTTCCCAGAACTCTTTATTTATTGAAAATATCTCGTCAGAGCCTTGATCCCCAGAACTGCACAGTCATACTACTTTTATTTAATTTTATCTGCTTGTAAATTGTAAAATTAGTTGTTTTCAGAACAAGCACTATCCAAGTAATACATCAGGATAATAGAACACAGGGCCAGCAAACAGTGACCTTGTGAACGCAGTATGGAAGTTAGGAATGGAAACTCCATTTCAGTTTTGAGCCACAAGATGACTTTTTCAACCAAAATAAGACTCATTGGAAAATCAGATTCATAGGTTAATTTAAAATAATCTTAATTCTTATTAGCCGCAAAGCAAAGTATTAAGATAAGCCAGAATCTTATAGAATAAGCAGATATTTTTCATTATTCCAAATCCTCCACTAGAAGTCTAAAATTCATCACTTATGAGTCAAATATTCCTCCCAGCTCTCTTTAAGAAGGTCACTGAGAAGCTGCTCAGAATGGTTGTCAATGAAAATATCTTGTATAATATGAAGTATAAATGAGACCACAGCACTTTTATCCCCAAGAGGAATCATGGTTATACTGCTAAGGAGTGATCCAGCCATTGTGAGAAAACCACCAGGCTACCATCTCTGCCCTGGGCTTCTCTTGGGGAAATCTGTTTCTCCATGTCTCAGAGTCATCAGTTTTGACATGAGACCATATCAACTGGCCCAGGACAGGCAGCAGGCTCAGGGTGGGACTGTACTAGCTTAGATGCTGATTGCAGTGCTACCAAGCTTCCTTTACACTAATGATATGAAGTGGTCTGAGTAAAATAAAGGAGCCTGCTTCAACAACTTTTAAGAGCAAAGTGCTCCTGACATCATTTCAACACCCATTGAGCTGGATTAAAGGGCTCCACCGGGGATGCTGAGCTCCAGATCAGGGCTTTCTGGCCAAGTTACAATCTCATTTTATGAGATCTTAAAGATTTCCAGTGCCAGAAACTCTACTGCTCTCTCTTCAAGATATGAGTGTGCTTTCTTAACTATTTGACCTGTTCCAAATATTTTCATTTTTAAGGCAATTGTCCTTCCATTTCCCCATGCTGGACTTCGCTCCAGCAGTGCTAGATATCAGAGCTGAGTCACAGCAGAGGTAAAGGCACATCAGCTGTGAAGAGATCCCCTCTTATCCATCTCTCCAATAAGCTGAGCAGATCAACCTCTCTAAGTCCCAGTGAGCTCCCTGCTCAGTCTTACATACACTGGTAACTCCTCAAGAAGCACTTCTAAGAGAGCAGCATCCCAGCAGGTGTGGGTCCTCCCATTTCTTGTATGACAAGGTGCACAACAGTGTGAAGATACCACACTCATAAAACTGAACAGGCTTTTGGAGAGCTGCCATGGAGGGGAGGGGATGAACTTGTGAAAATGGTGTCTTAAAATACACTGCTGGGGCATCATGTGTTGACTCGTAACAGGTTTAAAGATTTCTGATGGGTGTTTATGGAGTTGGAACAAATTCTAGGGTGCACCTGTAAATTCCTGCTCATCTTTGAATTTATTCTGTTTTCTCAAAGTTTGTTTGAAGCCCCCCAGGATGCCTCACCCCCACACAGGGGACCTCAGCAGCTCCAGTGCAGCCCCACTGCTCAACTCCACATATCCACATATGAACTTCTGCTGGTCAACAGTAGCTCCTTCTACAATAAAAATACATGATCAGCCTGAGTGCCTGTATGTCCCTGCAGCCCCTGTCCTGCCCCTGGCCCATGAGATTGTACTGTCACAGTGGCTGCCATGCCTCGATCTTCTCCCTGAGACACGCCCGTTATTTCTAAGGAGCTGGGACTTTTTTGTCTCCAAAATCCTTTCTGAAAGGATGTGTGACACAAAACCATGTGACACCAGCTTGTGTTCCTAAAGAGGAGGCAAGTGATGTCCCTAAAGTGACCTGGGGAGACTTGGTAACTTACATATCCTTCCCCTCCTGCTCTCGGGCAGGGCTGGGGCACAGCAGTGTCTCTGCCACTTCATGGTCATAACAGGGCTTTATCAGCCATCACAGGGGGCTCAGGGCACTGCTCCTGGCAACACTATCTGGCTAATTTCTTGGCCCTTCCCTTGCTCCTCCTTCCAGTAAGATAAAAGGAATTATCTTTATTAGCTGTACACACAGCCTTAATTCCTCACCGCAGGTCTGGAAATCCTATGTTTCCAGGCATGGGTGCCACTCCCATGCTGCTGCAGGTGCAGCTGCAGGAGCAGCCCTGTCCCAGAGCTGCCACTGGGCTCTGCTCCGTGGCCAGCTCTGCCTGTCCACCGTGCCATCCTTCTGGCTGGGTGGGCAGCCACAGCACCCGGGGCTGGCTGAGAGAGCAACAGCCACCTCACCTGGGGACTCTCAGTGGGATTTTTACTGCAGAGGTACCACTGCCACTGTGACCAAGTGTGAGACGACCACAGCTCTGGTTTGCAGGAGGAGGTGAAAACTCCTCTCAGCCCGTAGCTGCCTTTGCCTTTGCCCTGTTATGGCTGCACATACATCTGCAGCTTTCCTGCAGCTGAACACCCATGTCCCACTGCCCAGTGGCCCAGGGCGTGGGCAGGGGAGCATTTCCTTGGTGGGGCCAGACCAGCTGCATCCAGCTGCAAGAAGTCTGGCTCAAAATTAAAGCATGTTTGTAAAATATTCAAGAAGCCTTGAATGGAAGAAGATATAGAAATGCAAAGCATAGTATTCTTTTTTTTTTTTTTTTTTTTTTTTTTTTTTAATCTTCCCTTTGGCAAATGGCCTAGAAAAGTAACAAAAAAAAAAAAAAAAAGAGACAGAAATGCCAGAAAGTAAACCACCTACTGTTGACTCCTGGAGATAAACCAGAACATTGTTCCAAGAAGCAGAATGCTGCTGTCATTTCTCCTGGAAGTGAAGAGAGCATCGCCCAGTACTGGGGAGGGGGATGAGCGAGAGAAACAAATGGTTCAGACAAACCTCTCAAAGGGAAGTCAAGGTAGTGCCTTTAAATGTGTTTGGCACAGAGCAAAACAAAGCACGATGTCACGTATTTAGAAAAATCATCGCTGTGGGAAGTTAATGTGGCTGCAGAGACACTTGTGATATTTAGCGGGTTACAATAGTTTGTTGTGGATCATTATGACTCCCACTCCTGAGGAAAGATCTTCTGGGTATGAGTCATGGGGGCCCTGCCTGGCTGTGTTATTCTGTCCCATGGCACCCTATTGTCTATTATATTTTCTTCTCTCCACACCAAAAATGTAGACTTTCAAGTATACACTTCCTGACACATGCAGCAAGGGCTGAACCACAGAGACTGCAGTTGGCTCCTTGTACTCCTTATGTTATTTTCACTCATTTTTTGCTATTTTAGTTCTTTTGAGTGTAATAGCAGGTTTTAAGCAACATGCCTCTGTTTGATTTAGCATTAGTTTGTGTTTACTAAAGCCCAGTGCCATCACTAATGAAATTAACATCAGGCTCAGAAAGATTTGACCTTTCATGTGGGTAATAGCGAGGTTACAATATTGGGTTTCTCCCCCTTTTGAAGATTATTGGCCAACAAAACATAACCCTGGGGAAAGAAGCACAAAATGTGCTTGTGGGCTTTGGCATAGCTGCTTAAGCAAGTCCTGCAGCGTCCCTTGCCCTGCCCTGCCCCTGTGCTGCTGGTAACATCCTTCTGAGCTCCAAAACAGAGCTGATTCAGCATCTACATCTCTGCTGCTCCACCCTTGTGCTACAGCTTGAGCTGACTTGGGCAGATATTTTCTGCTGCTGACACCATTAGAGCAGCAGTAACCTCTGGCAGGCAGGTGGGAGACAGCTCCATCTTCACCCGCCGTTGCTGTTTGCTTCATTGCCCATGAGCCGAAGCCCTGAGGAGCTGAAGTTCCATTTGCAGCCAGAGCAAGCTGTGGAAAGTCAGCAATTCACCTTTCTCATATTCTTTAGGGATAAAACAACAAAAGCAACAAAAGATTTAATATAGCAGTGTGATAAGGGAGTTAGATTGTGGAAATCATGTCTCCAATAACTCACTGGCCAGTAGCAGGAACTATTGATGGCATCTTTACTCATCACAGTCAGCTGAATTAAATTTCCTTAATGGCTACTTCCCAGCCACTATCACCATTTTACTTCTTCATGTTTTCACGCACTTCACCTGCTGGGAGGATGTTACCCATCCGCCTTCGCGCTGCTGGGTAGCGGATGGTCCCAGGTGGCAGAGGAATGCTGTATCTCATTCCTGCCCTCTGTTACAGTGACACACATAACAAAACCATTGATGAATTGTACTCTTCCTGCAGGCTACTGGGTCTGCGAAGGATCAAAGTAAAAGTACATTTTCATAACTCCTAGTGCTTAAGGAAAGTAATAAATAATGGCAGTGCTGTGGCTGTGTATAGACTCTGTACCCAGGGACAAAGCATTTCTCGAACACAGGTAAGAAATGTTATTCATATTTTATACAAAAGGGAACTTACAGACCAGACAATAGGTGATATTTTTTGTTCTCTGTGCTCAGTGTATTTGAACAAAAGCTATTTTGATAATGTCACATTTGGCACAGCTCTGTACCATGCGCTCCAGTGTACAGCTCCAGAGCTGTTTGCTACTGCGAACGATGACTCCTTTGAGTGAAATTTCTGGGCTCAGCACTATGACTGGAGGCACATCAATGCTCCTGTATACTGGTACAAACATGTCCTCATAAATTACTTATTGAGTAAATAAGGCATCCAGCCCTTGTAAGCCCCTACATAGACTGAAATGCTGGAACTGCACAGCCTGAACGAGGCTGGGGTTGCTGGTCCATGACTTGGGGCAGCACACTGCCTCGGCCTTCCCACCTCACACTGGCCTAAATAGCTCCTTGCAAAGCAAGGTGATGGGGAGCACCAGCTCCCAAAATGTGTGTGTAGCCTCTGGGGTCAGGTAGATTGGTTCAGGACATGCTCAAAGAACACCACGTGCAGGGTAACTTGGTAACCCACTGACCAGTGTGGGAAGCTGGATGCAGTGGGAGAAACTGGGGGGATGACTTTGTTCTTTGTTTGAAATAGTATTTTTCCCACTCTGATTAAACTGCACTTCAGTTCATTAACTATTCAGGTGTTGTCTGCTCTTTACAGAAGGAAACGCGAGATGACAGACTATTTAACAAGTTCATTTTGAGCACAAATTGTGTTTAAGGCAGGAAAAAATATTACTTCATGCAAAACTTGGGTCGGTGTAATTGCAGGTCTGACTGCTTCGAAGATGAAAAACCTCTTTCTTAATTCAAGGCAAATGTAGCAGAAATAATGTTTAGAAAAGAGGTGCAGGTAGGTACACAACAGGGAGTGCAATTTTAATATCCTGAGTACAAGATTTTTTAAGTCTTTGTCTGACCCACATTAACACACTTGGTTACATTTCATCTGCCACATTCATCTTTGTCAGTTTCTTTTTCCCCTCTGTAATTTGTTTGCCTGTGTTTACTCACGTTTATCTCTAGGGTTGATGCTCTTGGCCCAGTTCATGCCTCCTCAGAGGCCCAGCACCGACCCTGTGAGTGCTGCAGGATGAGGTCCAGCTTAATCTTCCACAGGCAAAACCACTTGTGGTTCCTACAGTCTGTCAGTGCAGACGCATCTTCAGCACTGGGAAGACACACCATGTGGTCCAGCCTCTGGATACCTGCCCTGAAAAATATGCAGTGGGACTAGGAGTTCATTAATCAGAAGGCAGCAGGTAACTGCTGACATGCTCTGAAGTTCAGGGCAAATCCACACATGACGCTCCAGCTGTGCCTCACTGTGGGGTCAGAGCACTCTCAGGTCCGGGGTCTATCCTGGCAGCGTCTCATTCGTGCTCCAGAGTGAAGCATCACTGTGCACCACCACCAGACTGGGCCAGGTTTCTGCAGGAGCCAGAAGCCCCCTGTGAATTGCTCTCATCATATCTGGCTCTCGGACCTGACCTGCCATTTGAATAATGACCCCAGCACTGTGGTGAGTCACAAGCCCTTTCCTCCACCCTCTGCAGGCTGGGTGGCAGGGGGTGCTCATTCCAACACAGACACCTTTGCTCAAGAAGCAATGTATCCAGAGGTGGTGGTATCTGGAAGGGACATGGGCTGAGGCTCCTGGACGCCCTGTGCTAAAACCCTTTTAAGTCTGGGACTCCAGAGAAGGTGGGCACCCTCATCACCACTGAACTGTGGAGCAAGCAAGAGAACACCAACCAGCTCCGCTGATCTTTTCTGAGCATTGACCTACACCCACCACGATGGGTGGGTAGGCTTTGGGAAGGGAGTGGGGAGGAAAGGCACAGCTCAGCTAGGAATTCAGATAACATCAACCACCTGTGATCCTCCATCTTCACTCAGTGCCCCAAAACACCGTCGTTAAGTATGTTTGAACCAAGAGCTGCTGCCCAGGCTGGGTCTTGTCAGTCTACTTGGTTCATCCGTCCTCTACACTCATCTACCTCCTTGGTCTGCACTCACTCTTCTGCCAATCTCTGCAGAGGGACCCCGAGCACCCCCAGAGCTCCAGCAGAAATTTCCTGAAAAGTTGAAAACCTGATGATTAGCTGTAATATTCCTTATTGTAGTCACTCGATTTTGTGCTGTTTACTGAGTCTCACGTACCTCCTGATTCAATGTTTTGTAAATTTAGCTCTCTCCAGCTTCAGCTGATGTGTGGATGCAGACACTCTGAGATGCTATTTATTCCATGAGTGAGAAGTGACTTGATAATTTATGGGTTGTTAACCCAAAGTTGTACAGGTTTTTACCTCAGGGAGAGAATAAATACACGTCTCATTTCAACACATTTTAGACAATGTGCTCCTTTTTAATGGCTTCCTTTGATTTTACTCTGAAATATGTAGACACTTCCTCCCAGGATTCTCATGTGGGAGCTTCATGCTGTTCTGTCAGGTTGCATATTTTCCCCCTGAATTTCTTAGAGAAGATCTCGCTTATCTGAATTACAAAGATGTTAACATTGTGTTGTCACTGTGAATATGGAGTTTAGGCAAAGATTTTATTCTGATTAAGAAATGGAAAAGTTGGAGAATAATTACTGCATTGGCAGTGTGAAACTTATAGATGTTTAAAATGAATCAAAACATATTTACTTATTTATAGATGTTGAAATTAGAATATGCTTTTACCTAAAGTAAAAGAAATTGCATATACAGCTGGGAAGTGTAGCTGAGATTATGTGCCTTCTATTTGTACCCTGAAATGAGAATATAACTGTAATGGATATATATTGGTGTGTTGGGTGAGGAATTTTTAGGCAACAGCATTTGACATCACAGTTCAAGGATGGAAAAGATTTATTGATCTGTGAGTTAAAGAGTGAACTGGGTTTCACCTCTTGTTAGTGCTCAGTAGGTTGCATTTAAAAACTGTAACAAAATGAATCCTTAGGCTCTGATAAATGTTAATCTGTCCCTCAATAGATCAACGAGGAGCAAAAGCTTGGAGAAGATATTTAGCTCCACCACCTGTTTAATTTAGAGGATATTTTCATCAGATTAGGGTCAGTTTTGTAGGTTTCCTCCATCTGCCTTCCTGATAACATAATTTATTTTGATCTATAAGGATCTCCCAGGCCAATATTTGTAAACAGTGACTGAAGTCATGAGTCAACATCAACATACAAGATGTCAAACTTGACAGGAAGGTTTATTGTGCCACTGGGCTCAGCTTTGCATTTCTAAGGTAATTATTAAACCCGGGATAAACAGAACTTTGATCCCCTGTGTATTTTTAAATGATTGGCACCAGTCGATTTTACAAAAATGCCATTTTGAAAAGCCATTCTCAGAGGAATTCATTGTGTCAACATATAAGGTGTCCAGTGCAAGGTTTAGCAAAGGTAAGTATCCCATAGCCAAGGTGCTGGTGTGGGGTGCTGTGTGAGGATCTGCCAGGCCTCCTGTGATTCCCAGCCAAGAGGAGTGTGAAATGTTCATGTCCCAAAGGAGAAACCAATTCACTGACATTGCTGACTAGTGAGAAAAGGTGACCCTGGACAGGGAAGGAGGGGATGTGTAAAAGGATAAAAATGTGCATTGTAAAAATGCAGTTGGACCTCTTTCTCATTGAAAATATTGTTTCCATCTCTCCCTTTAGTCATGGGAAGACTGTCTAAGTATCTTCCCTCTGTGGTCTTCTCTGAGGTCAGCTTCATACTGGACTAACACTGTCCACCTTCCTTTGCCACATCCCTTCCTGCATGAGAAAGGTGCTAAGTGCCCAGTGAAAGAGGAGGGCACCTGTGGGATGGGCACTAGCTCATCTCTTAGGCACTGATCTCAAAACATCATCTGTGACCAGAGCTGGGTGCTGAACACTCATGTTTGTACATGTGTGAAGACAGGCAAATTTGGGGATAATAAGCAAAGTTAGGGAAAGAAAGGAAATACAGGAGAAGTGAATCTGGGTGAATTCAGATGAACCTCTGATTGCAAGTGGGAGTCCAAAGCACCCAGGGTCAGAGGAGCAGACGGGCTGATGGGAAGGGACCCCGCTGCAGAGGTGCACCAGCCCATCTCTCCTGGGGAAGCCTCATGCCTGCAGTCTAATAACTCATCACCAAGAGAAGATGGGACACTTTGATAACCATCCTACTCACAGGGTGAGTCTGTGCCTATGAAGTGCTTACCTGTGCCTTGGATCTAAGAACAGGACAGAGTCCTGTAGCTGGTCAAGAAATGCCATGAGGGCAATGCACAGCTATATCTTGGCAGTCCTTAAGGTTGCTAATAAGAGATCAAAGAGAGTGGGTATGCAAAAATCTGAGGGGTGGATGGGCATAGCAGTGAGCAGCAGCACTGACATTTTCCTCCTTAGTCTGCTTCACTGTACTGGATTGCTTGGAACAAAATGGCCAGTCTAAGAACAGCTGCAACCCCAGCACAGGAAGCGTTAAGAGGGATAACCTAATTCATTCATTTACAGTTAATTAAAGAAATTCTTTTTATGATTCCATTACAGAAATAATTTCCAACAATGTGCTGGAACAGAATTATGTTTCTTCCACTAATAAAATTTTGTGAAAGTATGTAATTATACAGCTCCTGTATTTGAATTGTATTGTGTACTGCACAGTGGTGTGTCTTATGACTATGTAAATTTAAAGCCCTAAATATTTCATACTAGCTGTAAAAAACCATAATGTAATCAAAAAGTATGCCATAGATGGAAAGGATGGGCTAGGTGTGAGGATGATGAAAACTCATCTGTTTGCTTGGCACTGCCATTTGGGTGTTACTTGTCTACTTTCCTTGAGATCTCTCAGGTAATTTATGGCAGATTTTGCTGCTATTCCTTGCTACACATCCCTGCAGGTGCACCCATTAAAATATCCACAAACTGTCCTGCTCTTCTTCACCTGGAGCATCTCTCGGAGAGAATGGCATGGCTCAGGATCCTCTGGAAGACAGCCCTAAGACAGGGATTCCCTAAATCAGTGCTGAAATACAACTGGTGGCTTGAAATAATAATCAAGTGAAGCAAAAGTCCTCTTACTTACAGAGATAAAAAAAATAAATCTGCAGATGGGCAGAAATCTGCAGAGAAAATCTGCAAGGGAATAGCATGTGAAACATCAGCATGCTTCCTAATAGCTTCCCTGTATCACCCCCAGCAAATGGATATCTACAATGGTGTCGTTTATTGTTGATGACTGATAATAGGATTACTGCTCCCACATCCAAGAAGTATGGCATCCCAAATAGCCTCGTTTCATGCTGAAGGAAAGATGTTATTATCACATCCTGTCTTCACATACTGCTCAACCAGTTATCTGTGCTGGACTCAGTGTACAGCTCTGAGACTTTATAGGATATTATCATGTTATATGAAATTCAGACTGCTGCAGCTATAAATCAAGAGGACACCTTGTATGGTGGCTGATTCTCCTTGGAACAGCATGTCTAAGCAGAGGCTCTGTTCTCTGAAAGATTAGAGTGTGATTTAAAAAAAATGTTGCCAATGAATTTATAGCTCATGAAAAAGGGCAGGTTTAATAGCTTTGGTGTTCTTTGTTTAGCAGTCTCATATGTACAGCATGTGGGCAGCATGAGCTTGTCCACAGCTCCTTAGGAAGACACCCAAACCTGACTACAGAATCTCTCCTTTGGAAAACTAAGGGGATAATTAATTTTAAACAGTTTTCTTCAACAGCATTTTCACCTCCAGCCACAGGGCCTTCTACAGAAAGGCCCAAGCTGTGCCACTGACCAAGGGCAAGGAACATCAATGCACAGGGAAACAGTAGGTGCTGCATATATTTAGGGATCAGTTTTGGGGGCAGCTGAGCTGAACCTAATGGCTTGTGGCTACCAAACAACACCCTTCCCTGTCCTTCCCCAGCCATCCTGGAGACCTGGCAAAAAACTCTCCAGCTTTTTGGCTGAGTTAGTTTTAGGCTCACAGCAGGATGCAACCAGCTCCAGAACTGGCACAAAGCAACCAGTAGGAGCACATGGCACAGGGCTGGGGGGAGACAGGACTGGACCCCTTGGCCAGGGGAGATAACTCACCAAGTCTTGTGGGAATGAGCCCTTTTATGGTGAGGAATGGGGGGAGGCTTTGAGATGCTCAGCTGGGCCTTTGCTCTCTAGCCTTACACAGCCCATGAGGATCAGGAGTGCTGAGCCTGTGGGTGCCCACAGGAGCTAATATTCCCCCAGGCACTGTGTATTTAGTAGCACAGCTGAGTCCTTCTCTTATGTTCCTTCCTCAGCAGGAGTAAAAACTGCATTTGTTGGGCACAGAGAAACTATAGATGGAAGAGAAATGCCACCTTCAGAATCCATCCAGCTGTGAAAAATGGCAGTGGTATGGATTTTCACCCAAGGTGAAAAGCAGAAAGCTTTTCTCAGCTCTGCATAGCCACAGGTTTTCCAATCTGCCCCAGCTGGAGCTTCAGCTGGAGCCATCTCTGCTGGGTTGCTGACTATGAACACCTGAGCAAATACCTTGTCTCCTTTTGCTGACAGGAGGCCATTCACAGGCCAACTGCACCAGGGCATGCAAAGGAGATTGGGGTCAAACATTAAGATATATTCATATAAACTGATCCCTAACTGAGCTGTGAAAAGGTCAATTCCATTTCCAGGGATCAAAATGCAGAGATAGGCTCTTCTATCTACAGCCCCCTCCATAACCCACTGGAATCAGAAAAAGTCTTTGCATCTTCCCCTCAAATGCTATTAATCCTCAGAATTTAAAACACTTATAATGAGAGATCAAAGCTAAAATTTCAGCAACAATGAACTAATTCTCCCGATGCCCAAATGTGCTTAGTAGCCAATACCAGGAAGTTAGACTAAAACAGCAGGTTTTCCTACAGACTCTTCATCTGTGATGTTGCTTAATTCTTTTTCACAAAGAAATGTGTGAAATTAATTGAAGAAACCAACTTTTGCACTCCCCGTGCTATTTCACCTGTATTTTAAAAACCAGACCTAAGAAGGGAAGCAGCACGTTTTAAGCTTGCACGAGATTTAAAATCTCCTGTATGCTTCTCCTCGGGACACCCAGAAAACAAAGGGAAAGGAAGTTACTGGATGTACTGGGGAAAATGATGTTAAGAGCCTTGTAAGTTAAAACCCAAGCAGTTTATGAGAAAAAGCAGACTGATGCAGTTTAGCATTTAGGACTCAGTCAGTACAGGGAAAAGTTCTCTGTACAAAGAAGTAATCATTTAATAACAAACTTCTGTTGGTTACAAGTTAAGGCTTTAAAATGCCCACTGATTATAAAGGCTTGTAACATTTCAGGGGCTTATTGCCTCTGAGAGGTGTTGCCACTTCATTAGACATTTTCATATTGTTCAAAAGCCTACGATGTTAAGATGTGCTTTCTTCTGCCTGAAATAATGCCTGAGACTCGAGTGAGGGGGTGAATGTATGGCGTATGCTGATCATGAATAAAAGATGTGTGCAGCTAAGCAGTCTAGAGTGTTCCTCTCTTAGGGGATTAACTCTATTCATCAGAAAATTTTAAAGAATAATTTTTAAAGGTTTTGTTTTGTTTTTTTTTTGTTTGTTTGTTTGTTTTTTTAAAAGAAGAGGAATCCAAGCGCTTGAGTAATGGTGAAGATGCTTTAGAAGAAGGGGTGGCAGGGAGGGAGCTAGCTAGGGAGGACATTGAGCCCCACTGTGGTCATGGGAGACATCTCAGTGCTGTCCCTTCCTTCAGGCAGAGGCAGCTCTCTGTGGTGAAACACCCCAAGCCCCTCGTGCATCCTGCTGGCAAACACAGCCAGGGAAACTCAAGCCTGCTTGAGTTCAAGAAGTATTTGGACCATGCTCTCAGGCACAGGGTGTGACTCTTCAGGTGTCCTGTATGGGGCCAGGAATTGGACTCTATAATCCTGACGAGTCCCTTCCAACTCTCCATATTCTATGACTCTGTGAAGACACTATGAGAAGGGGAATGTGCTGCACATGCTGCCACTGGTGCCTCCTGGCAGCACAGCCATTGCTCCTGCCTGCCTTCAACAGTCACACCAGAGACATCAAAACTGGCCACATCACCCACTTTGGACACAGAGCTCCTGTGGGGAGGACTGAAGGTTGCTCGTGCTTCCTCACAACAACAAGGACTTTTTAAAATGTTTCAAATGACATGCTGAGAGGCTGCTGCTGCTCTTATATTTGGCTGAGAGGGAAGATACAACCAGTGCTCTCCAGGTCTGTTTTCAGTGGCTCGGAAGTTTACACTCATGTGCCCTTGCCAGGACTGGGACCAAATCTCTAGAGATGGATGTCCTCTGCTTTTCCCAAGCCTCAGTGGCACAACCATGTACAAAGAATTTCAGTGTTCCCCCCTCGTGCAGTCTTTATATGCAACCCATCAGGAACTGCTCTGCACATGGCAAGAAGAAAGGGAAAGCCACTGTATACCCATGACAGTTTTAGCCTCCAGACATCACCTCTTCATCCTGTAGTCCTTATAACAGCTCTGGAAAATATTTGTTTTCCTTTCAATTTGGCAGCAAATGATCGAATTTGTTTTGTGAAGAATCACAAAAAAACCCACAGCCCTGAAAATGTGAGAAAAAAAGGAGAAATACTCCTGTTTCTATAATGCTGAGACTCTGCCTGCAGGGTTAGCAAGCAATGGATTGCAATTATAGTTTGAGCAACTATTTGTTTTATTGCAGGAAAAACATCAGCATGTGTGCTGTATTTTTTTGGCTTCTAAACAGCAGAGTAACTGTACATCAAATTAAGAGGTGTTGTATAATATATGAAAAGAAGACATTTTGATCCGTGCAGCAAAATGAAAACTATGCAAATTATTAGCAGTTTATATGGAATAAAGTTTTACTATACATAATTTTATGTGCTTGTACAGAGAATCTGTAATCCTACTAAGGAACATTCACTCTACATATAATAAATGAGGGGGTTTTAGCATGAAAAACCTTTTAAGCCAATAAATACCTAAAATATGGAGATTAAAACCAGCATTGGAATACACATGGTAGCTAAACGAAATCATCACATTTGTGCTTAACGACTGCAGTATTCAGCAAACTCTACATTTTCCCTAGAAATACTTTGCTTTAAATTCCATAATTTTTTTTTGCCACATTTCTCACTTAAAAGCCTGCATGAGCTTTTGTACTGTTGCCAGGCTTATTTTTTGTTTATATACAGGTTCTTGCCATGGAGATATGTCCCTGACATGAAGGCATCCAGTATAGGAAATGACATGCAATGCCTTATTCTTCTGGTTTAATTAATGCTCTGACAACTTGGCAATAAGGCTACAGTGAAGAAAAGGTCTCTGCAGGGAACCGCAGGTTTTGAGCAATAAGAAAGCTGTCAAAATTTTACTATATATCTATAGTAACATATCGAACATCCAAAGATTTCTGGAAGGCATCTGTAGAAAAGAATTCAGAAGAAAAAAGGTTAGCATAAAAATGATGTTCCTTAACCTACTAAAAATAAAAGAATGACTTTCTCAGCAGCCGGAGTTGGAACTGGGTAAGCAGCCTATGCTGACTTACTCATTTCATGCAAAAAGAATTCCAGGTTTTAATGAGTGAGGACTGTTTGACACAAACAGTAAAAAGGATTAGCCTGATCCCTGTTGAGACTTGGTTCTCTTCTGTGATTTAAACAAGCTGAATGAAGAGTAGATCTGTTCCACACAGTAATCCATGTAACCACTCCAGATATCTGTGACCAAACCTGAATGCCCAGGTCTTCTGCTCCAAACTTCTTGTCCTTCTTAGCTGAAAGCACAACAGCAGTGTCTTGGCACATAGGAAGGAAAAGGCATCCTCTCTTTCCCCTCTGACTGGTTCAATATTTTGAGGAGCATCAAAGATAACATCCTCAAAGGAGACTCCCAACAACTCTCAAGGCAGCCTGCAGGCACAGAGCTCGGATCATCAGAAACCTGTGTCCTAATGAAGAGTATCATTTGATATTCATGATACTGCAGTCGTTAAGCACAACTGTGATGATTTGCGCTCTATCACAATCCTCACTTTCCCAGGAAAGGAAATTGAGAAGGAAACAGCAGACCAAACTCACTACAACCTGACGTCCTCCACTATCTCCGTACCTCTTTGGCTGTGAACATGAAGAGACATTGCTGTCTTTTCTGATGGATGAGCTGTTCTTCAGCTAGTGATGGAAAACAGCTGCCCATGGTCACACACTTAATTGCCTTCCACACCAAAAATTCATGTTGTACCCTCTGAGAAAAATATAAACCAGCCACATATTTATGTAACACTCTGAAATCGGGATTTGTGACTCCTAAAGTGTGAAGGCTTCCAAGTCATGCGAAAGCTTACAGCTGTCACACGCTACCTGATAGACAGCAGTTTTAATTTCCAGTCTCATTACCTGCTTCCCCACTTTTTATTTTAGCAAAAATATTAATTTATTTCTGCAAATACATCTCAAATGAATCAAATATATCTCAAAATCTCAGAGGAATCAGCTTCAGTCTGCTCAGGGGTCTGACTTTCAAAGAAGGTGTGGATGGTGAACAACAGAGGTATTGCTGAGGACAAAACTTCGCAGAAAGTACCTATGACTATTTGCACAACCATCATATGTGCTTTTCCTAGAATCATCTGCACTCCTGAAATTAGATGAGATTTTGTTTAAAGGATTCTAAGTGACTAGAAAGCAACATGCTCAGGATAGATAAACATGTCTCTAGCGATAGCTCCAGATATGTTCTGTCTTGCCTGAAGTGAAGAGCGGCATGGAAGAAGTTATTTAAGGTTCCTGCACATGCCCCAACCCCAGGCTCAGTCAAGTGGAAGAGCCTATGCTGACAGAAGAGGAAGCTCCCCTCCCCGGGAGGCAGGAGCTACAGGTTTGTTTACATCACTGGAGAAACCATGTACTTGTCTTCAGTTGTTCTTCTCATTTTCCCTGAAATTCCCAAATCTCAGCATGACGCTGTTCTCAGAAGTTTGAGCAGGACTCCCAGCTATTTGTTGTTTCTAATGATTTGCATCCTTAAGGGATAATCAAAAATGGCATAGAAAATGTAAATGTGAGGAAATGGGATGGGTATTCATTCAGCCATGCAGCTGGAATTCAGGAACTGCTGTAATTGCACGCGAGCAACATCATTTGCCTCCCTTGTAGATATTTTGCTTATTCACATCACGTCTTTCTTTTGCAGGGTTGGTTGTTGCTGAAGTTCCTCCACCCTGCAAAATGAAATAACTGCTCTCAGCTGTTGATGTTAGGCTGGGATATTGAGTTGCTCAGGGATGGCTACACCAGGGCTGGCATCCAGGGCACTTGCTTCCCCATGAGAACTGCTGGGCCAGATGGTAACTCGCAGTGCACTGGATGCAATGGTGGAGGAGGAATTAACAGGAGCTGGGACTGTACTGATGGAAATGGAGGAAAGGGAAAACCAGCACCTATAAATACTGTAAAAACTCTTTAACTTAGGAGAAACAATGAAAACAGCAAGAATATAATCAAGGCTTTTGCCACCAGAGTGGCAAAGAACTTTCTCTCCATCGCTGTCTCTTGGGTATGTTCACATTTTCCTGAATTTTGTAGAAACATGCTCCCTCATCTGGTAAGGTTGCCTTAATGAGAGGTTATGGACCTTACACTTGGCTCTTCTTCCAACTCTTCTCTGACTCCCGAGATTTAGGAGGTGCCTGTGTGGAAATCCTCATTACCTACATGAACACATAGCAAGTGCTCAGCTGCTGAACTACCAACACACCGGCTCCAGGAAAGTCTGATAGCAAAGCTCTATTTCCCAGCCCTACCAGTCCTATTTTATTCTTCTGAACTCAACTATCTGAACAAAGTACATGAAATAATGAGCAGCACATATTTCCCTGAGCAAGAACTGACTGCAGAACAGAAACTATTTGCATATTAGAAATCCTGTTCTGTAGAAAATCTGTATGTGCCAGGAAAACTGAACATATGTGCTGAATGAATTTAGGCAAAGCTGCACCTTCGCTATGCTGCTTATGAAAAATCACATTTACTACACCAGTCTGACACTGACATGAGCTTTTCATCAGCATTTCATCAAAATCAAACAAATATGAAGAACACCAAGAATAAGACGACAATACAGCATTCATGGTTGAACATACTTCACCAGGATGAGGAAAAGGACCTTGCTGAAGCCAAAAACCTGCCCTCAAGTACCCAACAGATCCCTCTCCGAATATTCAAACAAGTGCTGGCAGGACAGAGGACAGTATGTGCCAACAGGTACTTGAACAATGCACATGTGCACCATGGGGGGACAGGCAGCCCACAGCAGCCTTCCTGCTCTGCTTGCTTGTGGGAGATCCCTTGGGCTGTGCTTGCGGCACAGTTCTCTGCAAGAACCATTTCAAAAAATAACGCAGAATTGTAGTGGGAGGGTACAGGAAGAAACAGAGTACAGAAGTCAGAGTTCTGGATACTTCAAAACATCAAAAAGTTTGATGGAGTTGCCCAGCTGCCTACCCAAACAGTAGGCAGTGAACATGTATTTTCTTCCAGTATTTTCTTCTTTGGTGCCCGGTGGTGGTAAGAGCTATATGACAAATCCTTTTTGGCAACTGCAACACACCAATGGAAATGATCTGCAACCAAAGTACCTGTCTGTTCAAAACCAGTGTTTGAAACAAATGAAGGGAAGAGTTAGCAATAGTTCTGCTGCTTTGGAAAAATGGGGTATTGGCATTCACTTGTTCAACTTAAACAGCATGGAAATATCACTGGCCATGAGCTGCTTGACAGTCTTTATCTTACTTTAATACTGTACTTCCAAGCTTCTTGATATCAGACACCTGGATACTTGGTTATTCAAATATATGGCTGATACATTGCTAATGTCCAATAACAAGCAGTATGATAAGACATTGACATTGAGCTGATGTTTTTTAAAGACAACTCCAAACCCAGTTTTTGGGCAAATGCCATGATAAGGGTTGTACTTCTGCAGTTTCAACTCTGCTGCACATACAAAAAATTTCTGTATTGTTATCAGATTTTTTTAAATGGTTTTAATACACATGCACAAAAATAAAAAAATAGAGTAAAACTGAGCTCATTCCATGTTATCTTTATCTGAGTATTGTACCATTTATATGAATCTGCCTGTTCAGAGCAAAAGACAGTGCACGGATGCTGAGATAAAAACCGGTTTTTGTTATTAATCTCCCATTCAATTTTCTAGTGGAGCCATTCCAGTATCTACAAACACATAAAAATTTTGTATTGTCTATGATTAGACTTGCTAATCAAGCTGTACCTTTATCCCAGTGCATATTTACCAGCAATGATAAGGCACTTCTGTAACTTATGCCATTCTGTCATTGAGAAAACTAGAGAAGTTACTTCACCTCAGGTAGCATTTACTCCTGTATGGAATAAATCTTCTGTTCCACAATTACATGGGCTGACTAGAACACACAGGATGCCAACTCCAGGCAACCCTTAAGAATCTGCTGTTTCTCTCTTCTCTGCTATCTCTGTCAGTACAAGTGCAGAGGGAATATCTAATCCTGAGATACTCAGCTATGTACATTTTGTTCATAGGTCACAAACGAAGTATCTCCTATGCTCCTGTTGGGTATCCTGCCCTTCACGCTATTCTCCAGGCATGGCTGGCTGTTTCAGTTATGAGAGGAACACAGCACCTGAATGGTCTTGGCAAAAGCACTGGAAAAATTTAACCAACGGTAAAAGCGAATGTATTCTCACATGGCGTATAAAAGCATCAGAACTCAGATGGTACTCAAATAACCAATTTATTTCTTTAAATCACCCCAAAACAGACACAATAGTTACAGGGATTGTTATGGTAGAAGCAGCAGGCTCAGGGAGAACCAGAGTAAGACAAATCACCATCAAAGAGTAAATCTCCTGCTGTATTACATGTGGATGCAGCCTTGCAAGCCTTTTTAAATATAAAATCTCCATGTTATGTGTACGAAAATGCAGCTGTTGATGAAGTCAGAGCTATTCAAGGGCACTAATTTCTTTGCAACTGATGATAGCTGCTCTTCTTTCTCCGCTACTTTCTCCTTGTAAGAACAAGACCCTGCTCCTACTAATGTTTGGATCAGCCCTTGGAGACAGGCACTAAGTAATATAAGTCTGTAATTTTTACAATATTATGATGCTTTGTGACTCATAAATCATAAAAATATTCTCAGGTATTTTAAAATACGTACTGCAGCACCAAAGTATTGAAGGATTTCTGGCTAGCTCAACAACTGTCTTGCTCTGCATCATTTGCACAGTTCTTAAAACCACCTGTTGGAGGGATGAAATCCTGGCCCAGGAGAGGCTAAAGCAGGCCACACCTCATCCATGAAACTGGGATCTCAGAACAGGGTATTGCTAGGGTATCTATTAAGAAACTCAGCAGTAATTTATAAACTCATTGACATGGCTATATAGAAATATTTCTAGTTTGTCAGAATAAATCCTACTATTCATCATCAGCATAGTTATAGCCTACATCAATCATCTGCACTTCAGTCACCTTGTTCATTCTCATACTCTGCTGATTCAGCTTTAATTTTATATCACTCATACGAGTCTTTCACAAAGGTCACAAAAGCGCCTTCAATGTAAGGAGAGTGGTTCTGTCTAATGGCTTCTCAGTTAGTACTCCTCCTCTAGTTAAACTCATTTCAGTCAAATTAACTACATTCCACAAAAATTAGTATCCTCATCCTTTGGATTTACACTGGAAATCATCATCAATACTCATCAGCCTAGGATAGGAGACATTAGATTGAAAAAACAGCAGCAGAACCAAGTTTTCTTGCTGCTTATTTTTAAGACCTTTATTTCATGTCTTTAAACTTTAAACTTAGCTTCAAACGTGTAGCTAAGGAGTTCTGAGGTCTGGTCTTTATGCAAGTGACTGGGTTTTACTGACAAAAAAAATTTTAGTTACTCAAGATTTGTAGCACTTAAATTCATATCAGTCCCACTATGTTTCATATATCAAATTCTAATCCAGATCAGAAATTACAAAACCCTATGATGTATTGCTGTTGTTTTTCATGGACTGGTTTACATATGAACACTTCAAAACTTCTTTCCTCTCCAACTTGCAGCCCTAGGTAGTCATCCAGAAGATTCACAAGAGCTGAGCCCAGTCCAACAGTACCTCCAAGACGAAAAAACGCTGTAAACTTTAACCCAAAGTTGACCTTAAGCACATTTTAATAGGTAAAATCAAAAGCAGATAGTAAACATTTTTGAAACAGGTTATGTGTTTGTATCTCAGCACTTCAGTAAGTGTGACAAATGTTGCCACCTCATGGACAGGTGCAAGGCTTGATTCAGCTCAGCGGTAGGAAGGAAAACAGATCACGGAGATGACTCATTGCTGCCCTTTCACACTCTCCTGAGGGAGGAAACCAGAGCTTGGCCAGAAAGATGCTTTTGTCACTTAGATTCACCTGGAACTCATTCATTTGGGTCTGAATCCAGAAGTATGGCTACACATCCACAATGGAGAAAAAAAACAACACCAAGCATAAAAAATCCCTCCAAACAAATAACAAAACCCCACAAACAAACAAAAAACTAACCAACCCCCTCCCTCCCAAAAGCAAAAAAAAAACAACCAACCAAAAAAAAAACCAAAGAAAAATAACAAAAAAGAGAAAAGGCTACACATGATCAGGGTATTTGACCATCGCCAATATCAGAGCAAAGGGGCAGAGAGACTGATGACTTTTCCTTGGAAAAAACCATAATATTGAACATAGGACCTGGCACGGTCTTCTACTGTCAAACACTGAAAAGTGAGCATTCAAGAGTAAAACATCTGAGTAACAGGCTGTGGGACCTGGAGTTTTCAAAAGGGTGACAGAAGTCTTCAGATTGATGAAGATCATAATCCCCAACTGGACAAGGGGATTTTAATGCTCTTTAAGTTGGGAATCTTTTACTTGTAACCTGTAATTGCAGTACATTCCATCATGTATTTCCAAAGCTGAAGTTTTATGTTATAATACCACATTGATTATTTACTGTTCCACCTCTTTTGGGGAACTGCTGCAGAAATACTCTGTCACCTGTTGAATTTCTTCCTTTCTGATGAAAAGGCAGCTGTGCCATCCTCCTTTACAGGGCAGAGATTGTTATAAAAGCCATTACACAGTGTGTATCAAAGTATGTTCATTCCAAACGGCACTATAATTAGCACTTTATATAACTGGATGAGCATAAAAGGACTATAAAATGCTGAAGTAAAAATAAAACATTTCAAGTTTGACATAGGGATAGAACTTTAAAAATCGAGGATTTTTTTTAAATAGAGCTTTTTAAAAATAGATTCATAGTCAACATTTATGAATGGTCTGAAAAAAGACAGTATGGTGTCTAATTGGGAGTTTCCTATCATCGTGATCTCCATGTAACAGTGTAACAGTCTGCCTACATACTACTGAAGAGAAAGAAGAATTTGTACCAGCTTGATTTTTAAATATGTTCTTGTGTTTATTATACTTTGCTACTCCACTCTCCTAAAATGGTGGCCTCAGGAAAAGCTGCTTTGGCAGGCAATTGCAAAGATTCCTGCGGAGAGGAAGTGAAAAGACTGGGCATACAAACAACGGCTGCTGCCATGTTCAAAGCACTGGGGAGAGTTCATAGAGCAAAATGCAGTCCTAAGTAAATGGGTTTCAGGCAATTTCAGTGTTAAGATAACATCATTAAGAGTAGAACAGATTGTGCTCAAACCCTGCTGTTTATAATTAACACATTGCTTCCAAATACTCCAGGGTCCCTGGTAAATAGTCCTCTGCTCAGATCCACCCAGACCAATCAGAGTATTTTCATCAGGTTCCATGCTGGGCCAGCACCTGTTTGGACAAATCCAAAAGAGCCAAAATACTCTTCTTTCTGGCCAGCTAAGTAGAGAGATGAACACAGCTTGCCTTAGTCATTGTCACAGTGTCCATATGGCTGTGAAGCTTGTTTTCACAAGAAATCGTACAAGTACTTTATTATGTCGAAGTTCACGGTCCTATAAACAAAAACACAGTATATTAGAGCAATCATCTTAACAGTGCTAAGACTTTAACCTGTTTGGAGACAGCGCACACGGGACATTCTGCACAATCAAAACCAAGCAACATCCCCAAAAGAAATGCAAGCAAGGATTAATGGATTTTTAACTTCTATCATTATTTACAGTAACTCTCTTCTGATTACTTAAACTTTGTAATACTCTGAAAAGGAAATAAAGCAACTTCCTAGTAAAAAATGGAAGATTCTTATTTCAATCATTAGCAGTTAAAATATATCAAAGTTAGTAAGATTATGTTTTCATATAGTAAACTTGATACTCTAGTTGGTGATGCAAAGCAGCAACCTTTTATGCTACTGAATGTTTTGTTCATCTCTCAAACCACCTGTTTTAGCATTTACTATATAACTCCTTCATCTGTACTCATTTGCAGTCTGCGTTCTTTCAGTCTTGACAGTAGTTGACCCATGTTCATTGCTAAATTTGAAAAATCCAAGAATGTCACTCAATGAGATAGAAGATTTTAATGTACACTTTTGTACTTTAATGGCAGGCAAAATGAAACAGCAGTAGAATAAAACATATAATTATTTTTTTTGTCTCTAAACTCATTCTTCTATACAATCTAACACTCAGACTTTGGGGTTTACTGTTTGAATAAATAATGCAAATTACTGCATATAATGACAAGTATAAAATTAAAAGTTTTTTTTTTATAAAAGTATTCAATGATGCAAAAATAACAGCTAACAATGCAAAGTGAGATTAACTAGCTGAATGTCTTATTTGTTCGACTTCAATAATTTAATATTCTCTGTTCATGCACCAGCCTGTAACCCACTTTTCAAAAAGTTTCTATAAAACATCATATTGGACAGAGAAAAAGTTTAGAAATCCCCAAGATACATAACAGGAAATACTGTGTTACAGTCTATTTAATAATCCAGTGACAAATTTAAAGAAATAAACTACCACTGTTAGACTCACGTGTCATTGTGTCACTCAAAAATGTGCTTTAGTTACAAGGCTCTCCACAGAAACAAAATCCTACAAATCATAACAAACACTGACCTTATCAACTAAATGAAACACAACTGTCCTGTCATAACAACTGGGTTTATTACAGACTCTCTGAAAAGATCCACTGCATTCAACAAACATTAAGAGAGCCCTATGTCAGCTAGTGAAAATCCAGGAACTTAGGTTTAAAATTCTTCAAACAGAAAGATTTCTAACAAAGAGATGTCCAACTTTGTCTTCAGCTAAAAGTTAAACTACTACGTGGTAGAAACCATGGAAATACGTCCACAAAGGCAGAGTATATGCAACAGAATAGAGCCAGACATGAGGTTCTCTGGTACTGAAGAAAAAAGACTGTACCCTGTCAGCAGTTATCACACTAAAAGCTATCAGCAAAAGACAAGTTTTTTACTTTTTTTCAAAAACAGGTGGCTTTTTTTTTAATGCAAACTTCACTTTTGCTTATAAAATACAGAAAATGAAATGACAATCTGAACAGCTTGAATGGGGGTGGGGAGGGAAAGAGCATCCTTTTCTGTCCCACTCTTTGCACTCTCCAGCCTTCCATTGGAAAATACACAGGAGTAGCAAGGCTGAGATTGTAAGAAGGCTGAGATTGTATGAAGGCTGAGATGGTAAGAAGGCTGAGGTATCTGAAGATTTTACTGACTGACAAACTTATTTTAGTACTACTATAGTAACAGAGAAAGAAGAATCAGAAGATGGGCTGCTTACTTGATGTGTATTTTGGTAGAAATTGCGAAGTAGTTCTTCTCTGCAACAAATATAACCTCTCCCATGGGTGGTTAAAATCTACAGTCTAATCTGCAGCTGCAAGACAATAGCACAGATAGAAAATGAAATTTCTTAAAGCACAGAAGATTGTGCCTTCGCTCCATTGAGAGAAGAGGGGAGCCCATTTATCTGAGTTCATGAAACCCTGTCTTTCTTCATACCATCCTCCTTGAAGATTTAACAAATACTATGGACTGAAAAATGAATTTTAATGAAATGTGTAAGAAAGGAATAAAGCGAGATAAAAAAAGGGAGGAAATAGGAGAAATGCAAAACAGGCCAACTTCAAATCCATCAGGTCATTTAAACAGCCCTATCTATGCAGCACAGAAACACCTGCAAACTACTTGGAAGGGGAAAAAAACAGAAATGCTTTCTCCCTCATAACATGTAGGAAAAGTCTCTTTGGACATATATACGGGCATATACATATATATACACACCTACACACACATAGCTGATCAAAAGGAAAGCAAGCTGAAGCACTGAGTGATAGTGTCTCTGACAAATACTTTCTCCCATAAGCATGAGGGGCATAGCACAAGTTTTGGTCCTATTTTCTGGCCATCTCTATCTTCCAGCAACTTCAATGGAGTCAGTGAAACTTCTAAGGATGTATAAGTTGCAAGGAGAGGGCTGTCATTTCAAGTATCTTTACTCAAAGATACATACAATGTATAACTGTACACACAAGGATGTTGTTGAGCAGATGGTCTGCTGTACTGGGTACCAGGGGGAGCTCTTTCAGGGCACCATTCACGAGAGACTTTATTGCTGGGAATAGCAAACTGACATAGCGAAGCCGTGGAGGTCCTGCCAGTGTGGTCCAGCCAGACCTGACCCAGACACAGTTTTGTTCTATGGCCTGTACAACTGAATATTGAAATTAGTGTATCTGTTGCATTTACTGACAAGGCTACTGGACATTTAATAGCTCAGGAGAGCAACATGTGCACTGAGGTTACAGCATAGTCTACACCACAGGTTCCTCTGAAATCCCACATTACAGAGAAGAGTTGGCCTGGAGAATGTTTCTCCTTTCTGGTCTCTGTTGTGGCTAGACTGTTTATCCAAGACTTTCAAACAAGCTGGCTGAAGCAACAGGTGTGAGGTAGTGCTGGTGGCATTTGATAAATATGAGACATAGGCCTGATCATTGTCTTCGTATTGCACCTATACCTGTCTGCAGATTATTGACATCTCTCCTGATGGACCTGGAACTGTTCTCAGACTTCAAGACTGAAGGCTCTGAATTAAGAAAGCCACTGATGTACCTACATTCATTTATCTATTGGCTTGTATCAACTACAGATCACACAAGACAGACTATGTGGAAGAATTCTTATAATCTATGCAGTTTTTATATCATATGTGCGACAGACATTGTTAAGAATGAAATATAATTTCAGATTCAAATACCATAATGTGCCTTTTGGTAATAAAATGGACTGACATTTTAGAGCAGTATTTTCACATGAAGTCCCTGACCTTTATTACGCACAAAGACAGTATGTTACTGTAACACATACTGCCACTGTAACATAGATCTTTTTCAAAAGAGGATTGGACTATACTTACCTCAACTTCTCGTAAATAAGACAACTCAGTCATTAATTCTTAGAAAACATCCATAGATTTCTATTCTGGTCTGCAAAGAGCTATAGACTGAGCAAATACTTGGTCTCTATTCAAGTCAGCACACACAGCAGTAAATGAACTGTAGTAGGCTCACCGGGCAACAGCTCTGATGAAGTCCAGAGATACAGTACATTTGTATCGTGGTCCTTCCAGCTGGTCGTTCTGGCCAACCATGGATAACAGCTGGAGAGTCACAAGAGAGGTGATCTAGGAACAAGAGAAACTAGGAACATTAGTCATTTCTGTTAACGTGAATAGCAGTGGTCAACTTGGTTTTGTTGGTTGGTTTTTTTTGTTTGGTTTGTTTTTTTTGTTTGGTTTTGTTGTTGTTGTTGTTGTTTTGGTTTGGTTTTTTGTTTTGCTTTGGTTGGTTGGGGTTTTTTTAAATATTTGCCATAATTCCTGTATTTCTCTGGAAAGTCATTCTTAGTTGCTCACTGATCTTCTCATAGTTCTGCAGCTTGCAAACTCAGGAATGTATATGAATTTTTCCATTACATTTACAGCACAAGAAGTGAAAGACACAGTCTAAACCCTTTATCCTTTGTATCAAGAAGAATTCTGATAAGAAGAACTGGAATTATAGGCATGAGTTGAACATTTTTCAAGTCTCTGCCTAACCAGGAGAGACTTGAATTTTCTTTTCTTTATACCCAAAGACCTCCTCTTGAACTTTCACAATCAAAGCTGGATATTCCTGTGCCAGCTCATAGCACATTTTGAACAGATGGATGTATCACTCTACTCCAGACAAAGAAGAATTTTAAGGTTGGAAAGGAAAGGCTGGAAGATTGTGTGCTTAAAAAGAGTAAGGCCTGAGCTGGGAGAAATGTGCCTACAAATTTGCCTATGTGTAACACACATAGAGTCTTTTGACAGAGCCATTGATTATTTTACCAAAATAGCAATGAACCAGCATAATTTTTCCCTATCTTTGTTCCACCAAATGATGACTGCAGCATCACTGAAGTGCAGTCGTGGAATGTCTCCACTGAGTGCAGCCAGCCCACTCTGACTCAGTTAGGAAGAAACACTGTGGTGATTCCACTGTCTCCCTACCTGCTCCCAGGGGAAAGAAAGAGGTAAACTAAGAAAAAAAAATTTTTTCCTGGCCTTTGCAATAGATGGCACTGACAATTCAGGGCAACAAGGTTACAGTCTGTGACAAACTGGTATCTGACCACAAGCCTCATTTTCAACAAACCAGCCAACCATGACCCACTTCTGTGTAACGATAATAGCACAGTAAGGAATTTCTCAAGAATAAATATATGAGGAAAGAAAGTGTCAGTTCAAACCTTCAAGGAAGCACATCGCTATAAAAAGCATCAGCAAGTTCTCACCGGTATCAATAATAATTAAAAAAAATAATCCTAACTCAGTAGTAACCCCACTCTTTTGCTGAAAATATACTTGGTCTTCAAATTTATGACAGTGCTTGCAGGAGGTAGGAATAATAACTGAAGTTTCTCTTGAAGTGGACATAAGAAACTGACACCTACCTGAGAACAGAAAAAAATACGGTCACCAAGAAAGAGGTAATTCTTGTAACAGCCTGTGCTTAACTTTTTTTTGTGAGACATAAGGCAACAATAGCTTTGATACCATCATTCTGCAAAGTCTTTGCAGTTTGGTTAAGGAATGCTGGCCTACACACAGTCACAAAGACAAATTCCATTTACTTAATTTAGATATATAAATTACATGATTTATGAAATTTTAGCATTGACAGCATTTAAGAAAATTGAACTCAGTATGTGGTAAATGGCTCAAAATCCAGTTCATTAATCACTTTGAATGTATTACTGAATTGGTATAAACCTCAAACTTATCGTATGTTGATTTTCTTAAAATACTCATGAGTTGAGAGCACATTCTTTGTTCCACAAAGTCCTTATTCAGTCAATGAAGAAGCATTATGAAGTAATCTGGTGAAACAATTGCTGATTTACACCCTAGTGCACCGATACTGGCAAATCACTTCTCCAATACGCACTTGTAGCTAACTCCACCTTCAGAGATCACCATTTAAGGAATGGCAGCAGGCTCCTAAAAGCTCCCAGTGACCACAGCAAAAGTCCGGACAAAAGTGTGGAGTTGGACCCATTTCAGTTTTATGTGGGATGTAAAAGACACAATATTACAAGACAAATGAGGCTATTGATCATCAGAGTAACACAAACTTACTTACCAAACTGCAACCTTTTACTAACTTCTTTCACAATACTTTGCTTAATACAATGTCATCACAGGGAAGCAAGTGCTGAAACAGCAAGTCTCGACCCTGAGACCACTTAAAAAGACAGCAGTAGAGAGAACTGTAATTTTCAATTCATGCAGGCAAGAAACAGTTTCATATCTAAGAGGAGTAAATAGGGACCAGCTTTATACAGACAGCCAAATGTTAGAAGGTAAAACACCTAACTCACTATGTTTTGGAGTACAATTCAAAACACAGTTACAGATGCCTAGCCCATACATGGAGAAAGGCAGAGATCGCCAAAGGACAACTCCAAAAGCCTTCCTGCCAAGAGAGCAGCAGCCTGGAGCTTTGTCTGCACAGCACTTTCAATGGGTTCAGGAGCAATCAAAAACAGCAATGGAGTTCTATCACCCCAAAATAGACTTCTTCATTTTTTCCTGCTTTATACAATATAGCAGGATTGTCCTCCTGCTAAGTCAGCCACAGAAATGGACAAGACACCTATTTTGTGCAATAAATTGATTTGTTAGAAGATTCAACTGTGGTAGATGTGGGAGTATGAAATCCCTCAAATATTTTGTGCTGAACCTATCTGTCTACATCCAGTAAATCAAAAATTACTGTCTTCACCAAATGGCTGAGAAGTCTTCTAGGACACAGAAGGTTCAAATCCCTCCTGAGACAAGAGGTTTGAGCGCGTCTTTGCCGAATGTCTGACAGCTACCTCGATGGGGGGCAGAGGAAGGAGGAAGAAAAAGCTGTGTATGGCATTAAATCATCACCAGATCTAACTTGCATTCTAACTGCTTCTGAAGCTGAGCTATTTTGCATAAAATTGCAATCACAGAGTCTCTCTGTGCCTACTTAGGGCATTCACCTGGCAAAGCAGGATACAGTGGAATGAACTGGGTTTAAGCCAGGGTATTTGCAGCAAAATTTTAAAGCTCACCTATAACTTAAGCATTGAAAAACCTTACTACTTCAAAAGTTCAGGTGTTGCAGAACTTTGGAGGCAATATGTTCTTAAATTAAGACACATCAAAAGACACATTTGAAACACAGATGGGAAAAGTATAAATGCCATGCCAAACTAATTGCATGTCTTAGCCAAAAATACCCCTTCACTTTTCAAAGCTTTTTTTTTTTTCCCTTTTTTTAATACCATGGGTACAGTGGCTTCATTTCATGATCACAAAAGCTTGGGAAAAAACATCTGGCAAGAGCAGACTAGAAACAAGCCAGAAAAACTGTGTGGCATAAAAAAGAATATTTGTTGAGAATCTTTTGAACAAAAGAAATTACAGTTGGAAGAAATACTCTAGAGTTACTTGTAAATTTACTTAAATTGTAAGAGATTTAATATTAGCAAAAATTAGGAAGTAAATTAAAATTTCTACAGGAATAACAGGAAAACTGAAAAAAAAAAATATTACTGATCTGAAAGATATAAAGGAACAGGTTTCCCTGCTATGTTTAAAAATAAGTCATGGCAGAGCTTGGTTTGAAATACATTTGAGTGAGAAACCTGCCGCTGAGATCATGGATCCAAGGTGAGAGTAATCATAAAAGCACAGTCGAGAGGTGCTGGCAGGAGGCAACGATCACTCAGGTTGCTTCTGGAGATGCACTGGTCAAAGATGGACGTTGAAACCTCTAGAGAAAACCAAGCAACTCACAAGCCATCCTTGAAGGTGGCTTTTTCCCCTATCAGCCTGGACTAACAGATGGGCCTTGCATCATTCCCCAAGCAGACACAAAGACCGGCTTTGTGAGCACATGGCTGCGTGGAAGCGAGAAGGATTCCAGAAGTGGGGTCTGTCTGCTGAGAAAGGCCATGGTTTTCCTGAGGACATTGCAAGAAGCAAGAAAACATTCATGAGGTGCAAAACATGAGCAGAATTAGAACCCAAGATACAGGGAAACACATGGTTAGTTTGGGTGAGCAATGACAGACTATCACAGGAAAAAGTGTCTGGACAAAGTGTGGGACACATCTTAAATCCATAGGATAAAACCAAATAGAGAAAATACTACAGACTATTTGGGGTGGAGGGGGAAAGTGTTTCTTCAGAAATGTGACTGAAATCTCACCAAGTGGTACATTTTAAACTGGACTGGAAAAATATCAGGGAAAGACACTAGGAGGAACAATTTCAAACTGGCAGAGATATATTAGATAATCTGCGAGGTATTTTTCACCTCCACAGTCTATAATCTTGAATCATCTTGCTCAAGATGCAACATAAATTCTAACTCTTCAGTCTGGCTTACTTTCATCCAAGATTCTGAACCTCAAACGTATCAAGAAACTAAGACCTTACCTTATTCAGCACCATCAGAGAAGGATACTATATTTTTTCATAGTCTTATTAAATTTTATACACACCCTGGTGCTTTGCAGCACCATCATCCCATGGCTCTCAGAGCAAAGGTGCAGCTCACTGCACTTGTTCGAAACCTACCACTGCCAAGAGTCACATTCGTGCACAGGCTGAAACCACTGCTATGCAACAAGGCACTTTGAAAACCAGATGCCATTTAGAAAACACATTTCAGTTGAAATGACTGTGCAATAGTCTCCTGGAGTTAAATTCAATGACCCTAGTACAAATTATGAGTAAAAAAACCTGCTCAAAATTATTTCAATCAAAATTACAGCCAGAGTACGCTCAGTATGTCAGCCTTGTTCCAAAAGCTCATACAGAAAGGTAACCATAGAATACTGCAACTATATATGTTTAAGCCAGCAACTGTTTTCATAAAAATTATTTAAAATAAATTAACACCTTTCTGAATGCTTGTACAAAAAAAAAAAAATCAGGTTTCGATACTGAATTATGTTTTGCACAAGGCTTTTAATGCATGAAAAAAATACAACAGAAGGGACATCCCTCCAGATTACCTATAGCCTTCCAGTGTGTAATTAAAGCATTCAACACCACATGCTTCGGCTTGATATTTTACCTTTTTCTCAGCTTAAAGTAATTCAACTCTTTTTTTAAACTATACTGTGAATGCAGTCAAAATGTATTTGACATTATCAGAGCCACTCAGAGAGTGGAGTATCCCAGACTCAGCCTCAAGTGCTGCTCCATAGACAGCACTCTGTGCCCCTCACTTTGGTAACGCTCACATAGGTGGCTGTACAGGATGCTACAGGGCAGTGACCCAGCCTGCTTTGCAAGCCATTTCCTCTATGAATGTCTGCATTTGGTATCTTTCTTTGTCCCAGATTAGTTATTTTTCCATGTTTCTGTCACATAAGTATTATTTCATTATTCTGTGTTGATTCTCCAGGACCTTGATTTCATTTCACTCAAGGCAAATCTATGGGATTTACACATTTAAACAAGTGACTCCATTGGTTTTTTCAAAGCTACATCGTAGTGGTGGGTCAGCCATTTATTAAGACAGCCAAAACTTCCTTTAGATTGTCTAAAAGACAATCCCTCCATATTAAGAAGAAAGGTTTATTTACCCTCAAAGTACATGACCTTGAATTTCTCTCTGTTAAACCCACTCTGTGTCATTCTCACTACCTTCAAGATACTTCTTGTGTCTCTTCAGAAAAGTTTACTAAGCCCAAAGCATATAATGTTGAATTTTACTACAAACTTCCTTCATTTTTCACTCTACATGTCACTAGAGTCATTCTCATATGGTATCCTCTCCACTGTATTATCAGTGTTCATCACCTCTGGCTTTTTCTACTTAGTCTTGTTTTTTGTGTCCCATGTACACAAAATAATATTTGCCAAGAAACACTGCCAATTTCATACCCATGTTCGAGGGATAAATGTGCACCTTTTGTTTTTTCTTTTTTCCTCCTCTTCTGCACCACTCCAGTCTCTCCTGTCTTTCAGACCACAGAACACCATCCTGCACATTAGAGGCTGCCTTACTTCTAGCATATTCTCCTTCAACTGGCTTCCTTGTGGCTCTTCTCTTGAATCTCAATAGAAGCAAATGTATTTCCCCTACTTAAAGGAGAGAATTCCTACCCTTGCTCTATTTGTATTTTAGAATACTTTCTCTCAATTAGCTGCCTGTCTTCTAGGGTTTTTTTTGTTCAGTGACTTTGACTAGCTGCAAATCCTGGCTCATCAGCACAGCATCGTTTCACCTCTCCTCTATACTTTCTCATTATCTCTACTCCTCACATCTTCTCTTCCCAAAACCACTATTTTCCAAAAACAAAAACCCCAAAACAAACCAAACCACAACATAATTCTTTTAAAATGGGAACATTGAATCAAGATCCAAGAATCATCCCAGGACACTAAAAAGGCAATTTAAAAACACAAACAAGAAATCCAGAAGGAAGTATTCTTCATCCAAATTTGTACTTAATCTGCGACACACTTTGCCACTGACAATCAGTGTGGTGGTACAGAGTTTTGTGGAATTAAGACAGCCACTGCTCACATTCATGGAAGGAAATACAACCACAGGCTGCTGAATATAAAGAACATCATCTCCCTGACAAGCATTTAGCCACAGGTAAAAAGAAGCTGTAACATATATCAGACTATGCTGATCCTCTGCTCTCTGGTCTTACACTTTTCCTGCATGTTTGATATTACTTGGAAATAGTCAGTTTTACTGTCTAAGAAGTAAAACACTGGGTAAACCCACCTTTGGTCAGACTTCATGAGATTGTTCTGAAGCATTCATCAAAAAAAAAAAAAAAAAAAGTATATTATCTGCACCTTCTACATCCTAGCACTCTGTGTTTCTCCTTTAACCTCCTCCTGTGCCTCTGCAAAGGCTCTCTATTAATTACTGTACTCTCTCCATACTCTGCAGTCTTTATAAAAAAAACCCAAAAACCCACATGATGAAAATCCAGTTTCCCCCACCATCCTTCTGAAAAGCTTCATGATATCTCAAAAGTATATGCACAGATTACTCCTGCCCACTTCATTGTTACAGTAACATCACTTTTTAAAAGCAGTTCAATAATACATTCATTTGGGAACTATTATTAAAGGAATATTTCAAAGTGTTAATGAATTTGTTTTCTCTTCATTATTTTTATTCAACACAGAAATTAGGAAAAAGCAGCTAGTTTGTTGTGTTTTTTTTTTTCTCTCAGCACATCCACTTCAGCATTAATCAATTTGCCTAACAAGAAAAACAAAAACAAAAGGCAATTCACAACACTCTACTCTCTGTCTCGCTCTGCTCATCAACTTTAAAAAAAAAAAAAAACACAAAAAAACCACCACATAAAAAACTCTACAGAGCGATGCATGGATAAATCAGTACTTCTGAGTCAATTCCCTCACTTTGAGGATCAATTAAAGTACTTCACAGAGGCATGAAAGGCATGATACAAATTTGCTTAAAGTGGTGTTTTCTGAAAGGATCATATTATTTTCTGTACCTGAGGATGATTTGGAAGTATTTTCAGAAATTTGTTAAGACCACTGGAACTGATGACAGGAGTTAAGTTTGATACTCCAAGACAAGCAAAAGAAAGTTTTGAATGTATTTGCAATATGTTGAAGATACATCTAATATGCTCCATAACAACCTGGGAACACAACTCCTGAGTAGGAGGACTACAGATTTAGGGTATAGACAGATAATTCAGAAGTACTGCCCTTTCTAGTCCATACTTCAAAATCTGAGCAACTGAAGATGGTAACAGATGGCCAAAGAAACACTTGGGGAATGATGTTTACAGCTAATTTGATTCCTTAAGTCAGGTAGCTTCCTAAAGTGGACACCAGACAAAGGCTGGCTATTTTTCAAGGCACAGGCACTAGCCAACACAAGTATCCTTCTGCCATCCCCTCATTCATTTCTGCATCAGAGGTCTCAGGTTCCAAAAGGGCTTTTTTTAGATGAGGAAGGAAACACAAAGACTGTTTTCCAGAAGAAAACCTTGGTGCAACTAACCATATAACCTTAATTCCCCAAATCCAGAAATTTTTCACCTGTTTCCATCCCCCCTTCATTTATAACATTTCTGTCCCACAATGGCACCATTTCTAGATATTGCAAGACAAGTTCTCTTAGGAACAGAAAAAAATATGACCTTAGAAATACTACCCACTACCTGTGATACTGATAGGACTTGATATATTTAAAGGAAGCCCCTAAATTTTTAATGCTATCTCAGTATAGAACAGTGTACACAGATTTACCAGCCTTCTACTGCTATATGAAGGAGTTCTGTTTGTAAATATAGTTTAGCGTTAAAAAATAATGAAAGCAATTAGGATTTCAAACCTGTCCTGGGGATAAAAATCAGCCGTTTGTATATGCCAAGAGCAGAAATGATGAAATTAACAGATTTCTCATAATCAGATGCTTGGGAGTATATTCTGTCTAAACTACCTTGCTTTTTCCAAGAAAGAAACAGATTTTCAATGTGTCTTAACTACAGTTTATTTTTGGATGATTATGATAATTAAGTGTTTAAAGAGTATCAATCCAAATCTCGTATAAAAGCCCACAATATTAAGAATTTTTTAATTAAAATAACCACTCCAGGAAAATTTGACCCAAATAATTCCAAAATACAAAACTTCAGACATTTCAACCACAAGAACAGACAAATGGTAAATACACTGTAGTCCCAAGTGGGAGTTTGCTCTGAAAAATGACAATTTAAATATACATTTATTTTGTGGCTTGAGACTATTAAAACAAATCTTTACAGATTCTCTACAGTACCATGCTGCATCTTAGCTACTCACGAGATGCATTGCAGAAGACTGCAATCAACTCCACATTCACTCTGACTACATAAACTCTGCAAATTTTAGTGGTTCTATAACAGGAATAAATAGTAACAAAAACAAAAAATAGAAACAACTTGTATCAATCATTAAAGTATGTAAGTACATCATACTGCTACAAAACAAAGATCCCTCCTAGCCCAATGTGCTGTCTCTTGAAAGGACCAGCAAAAGATGCTTAGGAAAGGGTATAATAAAATTTCCCAACATACTGGGTCCTAGTAATCTTGATTTCAGGGACTTAATAAAATCGTTCACACATATGGATCTGACCTGTTGAAACAATACATTTCATGCTGCTATTGTATTGTCAAACTGGAACTAAAAAAGATTGTTTAATTGTGATGTTACTGCACCCATCAACACATTGGAGGAGAAATTTATTATTATGTGGCTGCACACTAAGATATTGAAAACACTGCCTAGCTCTCAGCAAGAGCTATGTATATGGCATTGAGTCATAGCAGTTGCCATCATACCATTATGCCATCAAACAGGGGAGATAAAAAAATCCCTAAACACCTGATTTACTTCTATATGAGATAGTAATTAGAATTTTATTTGATAAGTGATGTTGGATCCTGGACAAATCAACAGCTACAAACAAAGCTCTTGTACAACAGCAACTGAGAGGAACAGTTACACTTCTGTTCAAAATCTTCCCTAACAAAATCAGGACATTTAAGTTTAACATCTTCCCCTATCTTTGTTTGCAGGTACCCTTGAGCAGAACAGACTAAACACCAGGGATGAATGCAAATTCCAGTTCCAGCTTGGCCAACTGTCACCACACAGTACAAGGGAAGAGAGGACTCTGCAAAGTCATTCTTCCCAGCTTCAGGAAATGGGTAGATCTGGAATCTCCCTTCCCTCAGCATGGCAGGAAACCAAATAGCCTCAAGAAGAATATTCTGTTCTGAATCAATAAATCTACCACATTTGGCTCCAGAAGCAAGATAAAGACAAGATGAAGACTGTCACTCCTGTAGCTTCTTGAAAACAAATAAAGCAAACCCTACTGTAATAGCACAAGTTGATGGTTGTAATCTACAGTAAGACATGTTCTTTTTATTAAAAAAATTTATAACTTCAGCTATGCTACAATACAGGCTAAAAATGTATAGCACCCATTTTTGCTAGTCTTTCTATAGAAAGCAAAGCTTTCAGCCATCCATGAAAAGTCATGAAATATTAAAACTTTAGATTCAATGACCCATTAAATACGTTAGATGCAACTGAAAAAGCTATTTATAGTTATCTTTATACCTCTGTATAGATATTCTACAAAGTGGTCAAAACTACCAGTTTTCCATCTTTTATTCAGTTATACTTGGTTTTATCAGATAAAGAGCATGAAATATCATCTGTCAGCATGAAACATCATCTGTCAGCAATTAACTGTAAATCAAAAAAACTCTGTTCTTCAAACACAACACTTGTTTTTTATGCAGTTTCCGTCACCCTTTAACACAACTGTGAAATTCTGCTCGTTATGCCATGTATCACTTGCTTTCCTAAGGTGGAAAAAACCAGTTTCTGACACTTGTGTTTGGCAAGCACATGTGTTGGGTAAAAAAGCTACAGCCAGCCAAGGCAGCCCATGAACAAGTGAACCAGTGTGCTGCCACACCTGCCAACAGTGCTGGTCACTGAGTCAGAGAAATGATACGTGGGAAGGGGATACCTGCAAAAGGGATGCCTTTCTTAGTAACAGTACACAGTCAATTAGTATTTCTCCTGCCTTCACAGCATTTGAGGATAATTCTGGACATCAGGAAAAACTTCTTCACTGAAAAGGTGGTTAAGCATTGGAACAGGCTGCCCATGGAGGTGGTGGAATCAACATCCCTGTAAGTGTTCGAGAAACAACTGGACACGGCACTTAGGCACTATGGTTTAGTTGTCATGGTGATGTTCAGTCAAAGGTTGGCCTTGATGATTTTGAAGGTCTTTTCCAACCTTAATGATTCAATGATTCTAAAAGCATAAAAGAACCTCCACAAGGTGTCCTATTTTAGTTTCAGTGGAACAGAGAGCAACCAAGAAACATAATTTCTCAGGTTTCCGTGAATAACGAACTTATTAATTTTTGAAGTTAATAGTTGTGATAGCCATTCTGTTTTTTGGATAATCATTGTGTCAAGACTTTTTAGTAATATTCAGTAATTATAAATCTGATTTTTTAAAATACAAAAATTAAATCACTGCAAAAGGTTTAATCCCACAGAATTACTATACTGATCACCAAACTCTGAAAAATCCATAGAAGGGATAGAAGGGATCAATAGCAAGGTATGAAAAACCTGGAAAGAATCAAACAATCAGTGAAGTTTTTTGATCTCAACAGATAAAAAATAGTCACTTCATACTAATATAGCTATTGCCTACTGTAGTGAGAAAATATAGGAGAAAACCAAAACTGAACAAAAAGAGAGAAGCAGCTGTGATTGGCAAAGACACTACTAGGGGCTGATGAAAAGCTACTTGTCATTCCAATCAACTGAGTTATATCCTAAACATTTTTCCACCTCCTTGGAGGCCTTTCACATAAGCTTTACATAACGTGGAAGTAGCTCCCATGATTATCATCTGGAATCTCTCCAGTAAGCAGAAACAGAAGTATTGCTCAAGGATATCGTAAAATGTCCATAGTAGAATCTGCATTGCAGTCAATAAATGTTAAATAAAAGGTATCAAAGAACCAGCTGGTCAGGAAGTGTTGCTATCAGTCTGCTATTACTCAGTGAAAGAAGCTCAAGCAGCAGAGACCAAAACGTTGTGTAGGGTATGCTCTGGTGGTGAACACTTACCCTGGGGGCCTGTCCCTCTCTGCCACTGAAGATTCAGACCTGCTTTTTAAGAAGTTCTCAACACATCTTGTCCAAGACCACACATTAACACAGGCAAGGTGGTCACAGCCAGGAGCTGGTTATTGGATCAGGACATCCAGACTATTCCTCTGAGCTGCCTGGCACTCTGCACCCTCTTCATGGCTGTGTTCAATTTAATCACCAGATCCTGCACATCTTGTCCTGCCGAAGCACTACATACTGTTAAAACTTGACCAATTTTAACTGGAAAGTGCACCAAAACTTCTTAATCTCTTTTAAGACTATAACTGCATTTCTAAGACAAAATTCTGCACTAAAATAAAAAAAAAAAAACAACAGACATCCTCCCCCCACCAAAAAAACCCATCAAAGATTCAAACAAAGACTTTTCTGACTCTAAAACTGTTCTCATTTATTTTATAACAGAGAAACTGTGCAATATAAATGCTACCATGGTAACAACTCACTTTATTGAACAAGAGAGAAAATAATTATCCCAAACCTGCATATCATGCAAGCACATGCAGTAAATTTAGTGCTGCCCTTTTTTCCCCTTGCTATTTTTCTTCTTGCAAAGAGAAATAGGTTTTGAATTTATACCTTATAGCAAGCCAGGCATCATTTTGCCTGTCCCTCCCACTTCTTTGTATATTTTACACCTCTTGAGTGCATGATGTGAAGGACCCAGTTACTCAGGAAAAGAAAAAGGGATTAATGAATCAGAAATGCTCTTCCCCCTCCTGAGTTAAGTACAGAAGACTCCTATGTAAATGCTTCACGCATTTAAAAAAAATGAAGCCCTAAGGCAAGCCCAGCACATGCTTAGTATTCACTCAGTACACTTAAACAGGAACTCTTAGTTTATAGCAAATCAAAAGTTATTCATCTCCAAATGTAAATTAAACCTGATTTTACTGTTGTGTCCAAATATTCCTTGTGATATTATGTTTGTGAACATATATTTATGTACAAGGGACAGCAATATTTTCAGAAGAACTGCATGGATTTAGCCATACAAATCCAATTAATCTCAATACAACTTGTATGGCTAAATCCCTGTGCTCAGCTTTGACATTTTAGAAGCAGTGGGGCAGGTTTTTCAAGTACTGAATATGTATTACACAAAACTCAGTTTTCTCAAAGAGAAATAAAATAGCATGTAGATACTTACAGATATCAACAAACATTTACTTCTGTCAAGAAAATCACATTCTTAGCAAAGCAGGCAATGATTTCCACAAAACTCTGTTTTACAAAAAATAACAGTATTATCCTGCAGCCTATGAGATAAAACTAATCACATGTACATATTAGTTGGATAAATTATTCTTATTTTACCTCCAGTTTTAATCTTTTTACTTCACTTGCAGTGCATCTGCCTCTCTGATATAAAATGTAAAAGAATGAATTTAATCCAGTGTTCACAGTTGGAGGATGTGTTTGGGATACATAAAATTCATGTTTTTAAAAGATCACTTTAAAGAAGTGCTTTTTAGAGAGAGGATCTTATTTGCAACAGACCTTTCTCAGTTTTTTAAGTTTATTTACAGTCCTAAACAACTTAAAAAGTAGAAACAAAACTACTCTCAACCAACTTCAGCTACAAAGGAAGCAGTTAACTTTGGCTATCTTTTAGGAGATTTCTTCAGGTACTAGAAACAATTTATGTGTACACACGTTCATGCACTCATACAATACAGGCTGTGCAAAATCTTAATTCACCAAGTTGTTGTCTTAATGGAGCTGGAACTCTGCAAACCACCCAAATACAACTTATCTCAGTACAGAATTCTTTCTGAAACATATTACTGAGTATATTTAATAATCCTTATGAAGCTCTTACAGAAAATGAAACTACAATTCCAGTAGTTGAACTGGTAAAACTTACAATTCCATATAAAAAAGGATAATCAGCTGCCTTCTCCCTTTCCCTAAAGCCCTCAACAATCACTTGAGTTTCAGTTCTTAAACCAAACACCACTAGAGATGTATGTTTCCCATACAGCAGTTGAACAGAAGTCTTGCAACCACAGAAGTGATACAAATAATGTCTCCTTTTATAATAATTTAGGTTTTGCATTTGCCACTACTTTTTGTACGGAAACCTTCTTTTTCCAGTTCAAGTTTAAACCATACGGAGGCAGTGGAGACATTTTTGTTTATATGTTTTGGTTAAAGAAGAAAACGTAAGTGACAACTTGAAAATTAGCTGGGCAAATGAAGTATTTAACAAGTCACTAAAAGGACATTTTCACCCAATAAAAGCCATCATGCTGCATTTTGTTTTTCCTGTATATGAATGGGTTAGCTAGTTGCTCACAAGAAGGGTTAGCCCACATACTAGTTGAAATGTTTTAAAGCTATTTCAAAAAAATAATGACCATTCAAGTACTGTTTCCTCAAAGACAGGAACAATAACAACACTTCTTGCCTGAAATGGATGATTAAGTTACTAGTTCATAAAAAACTAAAGCCATTAGAAGCAAAAACATTGCTTAATGTTTTTGCTAAACGTTGCTAAAGCAAGGTTTTTCTGTAATGGTGTGTTCTGAAAACATTCTCTACGGACAAAAGCTCTCCCCAAAGCCTTCCTTGAATCTTGCTTTACATAAAAGCTGTAAATTTTGGGGTACAGAAGTTCAGTATATTAAAAAACTTTAGCATCATTAAACATACATGACAAAATATGCAATATTTAAATAGACTCAAATATAAAATTATTTTGTGAGGAGGATTTCTATTCATAAGCCTTTCCCAATGCAAAAATCTCAAACACCCCTCTGTCCATGTCCCTTACAACTTCAGCTTTTCTACATCCCTTTCAACTCAGAATCACAGAAGGGCTGAAGTAGCAGGGATCTCTGGAGGTCATCTGGTCCAACACCCTGCGCAGGCAGGGCCATCTAGACCAGGCTGCCCAGAATAGTGTCCAGACAGCTCTTGAGTATCTCCAAGGGTGGAGATTCCACCACCACTCTTGGAAACCTGTGCCAGTGCTCAGTCACCCTCACAGTAGGAAAGTATTTCCTGGCATTCCTCCTATGTTTCAGTTCGTGCCTGTTGCCTTGGAGTAGAGAAGCAACTCCTGTTGCTCATTACATCCCCTTACACTCTACACACTTTCTGCTCTTCCTGCTTCCCCAGCTCTCAGCCCAAGATGCACCCTGGGTGTGCCTGGGTCCTGGCTGTGTCCTTGCTAAACAGCCGGCACCAGATCAAAGAAAAAACCCAACCTGAGCACCTGCTCAACAGTCTCCTGAACAGAGGGTATAAATGTGGACACCAATTTTCATTAGATTCATAAGAATCTAATTTTTTATTTTTTTTTTTAAATTTGAAACTTGCACCTTTGTGTCAATTTCAGCCAGATCTGGATAAGCTAAAAAAGATGTTAAGAAGATAAACAACCTGAAAAAACTGACAATTGTGTGATTGAGTCCATTTCCTTAGGAAACCAAGCTAGAAGACTCTGAGGAAATGAAATAACATTCTGAAGAGCAGATAATGTGAATATACCTTATACCTGCTAAAGATCATCACATTCAAACATTCTGGATGGGGCACTTCCCTGCTCCAGACCAAACATCTGGATGTGGACAAACGGACAACTCAGTAACGAAACAGAGACACATTTATTCTTTATGACAAGTTTGTTTTGTGGTGACTTTTTTGCTTTCTGTTTGTCTCATTTTTTAAGATATAACACAAATGCTTCTTCAAAGGAAATTAGAAAACCTAGAAAACTGAAATAAGCATGAGATTTCCATCAAGCCTCTGACCAAACCTTCTTGGTGGTGTTTGGTAACAGTAGATTGTTGAAGAAATCAAGGATGAAATACAGTCAGTAGCTATAAATGCATTCAGGACCATTTCTTTCACAAATAAACTGTTAGCCATTAATTCAGAAACATAATTTCCATTCAGTTGACTAATAAAATAATACCTTACTGTATCACCTATCTAGACTCAGGGCGTAACTTTTAGTTTCTACATGCTTATTTTCTTCAAGTGACAAGACTCCTGTCTGAGTGCAAGCCACAAAAAACTGTGTCTCCCTGCTTTTAGGCTGGCTCATCACCAGCCAGAGGGTGAGTTACATTTCCCAGTGGCAGAATGCAGCCTATTCAAAACAGCATGATTAATTTAGCTAAAAAGAAAACCAAAAGCAGAGAGAAATGGATTAAATAACAACAAAACCCTACATACATATGGTCTTATCTGAGACTTGCCTTGTTAACATTCCATTTTTTTCAGCCAGAGGGTGAAGCACTTGCTGGTACTGCCGGAGTGCAACTGCTGCCTCTGACACTATAACCTGAATCCTTCCCCCTCCCAACACAACCCAGGGCTGAATTCAGGTATTGTTCCTTCCATTACAAAGCAAGTGAAAGAAAGCCACTGCCAGGTTCCCAGAAAGCTGGGGAAAGGCTTAACTGCATTTAACCCTTTGGGCTCCCTGGAACCAGCCAGAAGATGTCCTTTGGTGCCAGGGACCCACATGGTTAATTCCCCCGTTCTTTGTGACTATTAAATGCCGTATTTGAGAATGCCACAGATGACAGAGGCAAAGAGGAGGGCAATAGTGCTACAAAACAGAGGAATTTAATTTTCTTCAGTGGGATCAGGTGTTACAATTCTACTATAAAGATCTAATGGCAGGACTAGAGATGCAATATGATATTAACAACTATTCACTTTCTGGTTTTTCCTTCAACAAATAAATGTATTCAACTTGCCAAATTTGTTCACTGGGTTCTCTGTAGGAGGAGAATCCAATAATGTAATGAACGGATGGGAAGGCAGCTGTGCCCAAAAATACACTACCATTTCATTTATATGATGATTATTCACAATAAATATACACTGCTATGTTTCTTGTCCTTGGAATGGGAAGTAAAGATATCAGTATATATGTAATGCTTACTGATGTCCAGCTTACTACAGCTGCAACTTCATATTTAGAAGCAACAACGAAAAAGCTGGGACAACGAGGAAAAAATATCTCAAATACTGATGAAAGTGACTGGCAAATATTATTTAACAAAGAGGTTAAACTTATATTTAGAGGAAAACCACTGGTGACTTACACTGGCTTCACCAATATCCAATATAACCAAAGATTCCAGTGACCCACATGCAATTATCACTAAAGTCAGCTAATCAGTAAAGAAGCAGTCCAGATATCAGATGCATTTTTATCTGAAGCATTTAGTCTGACACCTTAAATTCAAAGAATTAAAGAATTTCAGAAAAAGATGGCCTATTTCAAAACAGATGGATATCCAAATGTTTGCTTACCCTCTACAGTTCAAGATTAAATTATATACTTTTTATTTATTATTTATTAAGTATCATTACTTCATACTTCCTCTTTCCTTGAACTTTTACTGTACATTCCTTCAGTGATCCAAGTGTCCTGGACAATCAATCAAAGTTGGTCAGGTCAGCGCCTGTGCGCCCTTTCATATAATTTACTGAACTATGATTACAAATTTAACAATCTACAGACACAATTAAATTTTTTTTCGGCATTACAAAAATAGTTAACTAAGACAAACATCTGCACATCTTTTCAAGCTAGAAAAATGTCTCTTTACAAATGTCTCCATTTATAAGCAGCGGGCAATGTGAAGATGTCTGTACTGTGACAGTGAATGCCACTACAAAGCACCCCCATATCAAGGATGTGTCTTGCACGTATGTGAATGATCTGGAGCACAGGGCTAGTTTCTCTATTTCTCCAGAACAGTCTTCATTTGTTCTGACCCCACAACAACAACAAAAAAACCCAAACATTAAAACCAACAAAAAAAAAAAAAAAGGCCCTCCAGAAAATGAGGAATACATAGGCAAACTTTTATGCTGATTTCAAATTCCTTCCTGTTCCTTTAAAATACATTAGGATTTAACATCAAAACTAACAGCTTCTCCCTTACTACCTAACAAAATCCAGTTAAAAGTATTATGAAGATGACAGTGATTGACAGTTACATGATGACACACTTGACACACATCACATCTGCCAATACTTACTTTTTTCCCCTCATTCATACAGTTGTGTGGGTTTTTTTTCCCAACAAAGAATTTAGTATTTATTAGGTCAACATTTCCTAATTTAATATGCACAGGAAATTGTTTAACTAGCCTTTTAACATTTGGTAGCAAAAGAAGAGTTAATAATTAAAACCAAATTAAACTGCTGTTTGTCAGTACTTTTATTCATATGAAAATGACCTTAAGCAAGCCTATCATCTGATGCAATAGATACTCTATATGGATTGCACTTTTATAGGTAACACAGATAAGAGTATTGTTCTGCTCATGAGGCAGAGGGAGTTAAATCATGAAATATTCAGTTTTAATTAAGATTACTGTATCAAAGGCAAGGCTTAATGCAGAAATGAAGTAAGGATCAAGGTTAATGCCTATTCTAAAGCAAATTTACATAAATTATGTTTCACTAGTGTGCCATGAGTCTTATTTTGTCAATTTATATGTAGGACCATAGAAATTAAAGGTGGAAAATATCTATTAAGTCATCTTGACTCTCCTCCCTCCAACACAGAATTCTTTTTTCCTTCTTTCATGTTTATGTGTGAGTGTTTTGTCCGCTATCATTTGCAATAGCTCAAGCAGTGAGGGTTTGTACACTAAAACTTCAGGGCAGATGAACATACACTTTAGCATCTCCAAAAGAAGGGTTTTTTATAGTATTCAAAGCTAAGACTCCCCTCATCTTATTTCATTACTCCTACTTAGACCTTTTTTGAACTCCTCTAAATGAATCCTTTCTTGGCACTTGAAGCCTATAAAAATACCTTCAGACATTTTCATCATCCCCTGGTAGCTATTTAGCCAAATTAGTGTAGGGATCATCTCTCTTCATCTGAACATCACCAAGCACACAGATAGCTATAAGTAATAATTACATGTGTTCATTTCCTTTAATCTTTCTTCACAAGTCATTCCCTTCTAGCCTTTAATTTTTGCCACTCTTCATGCCTACATCTTCTTTTAAGTGTTACTGCTTTGCAATTATTTTCCTTTCTCTGAACAGCTTTATTTCAGGTCATATCCACTTATGCATGCTAGCTTGAATTTACCATTTTATCCTGACTTTTCACTGATGTGTGTAGGTTCTTGTGTGGTTTTTTTTCTTTTGTTTGTTTCTTAATAAAACATCAGGCTCAAATCTCTTCTCTGTTCATGTCAAACCACCACAGAAAAAAAAAATAAAATTAGCTGCACTAGAGACCAGCATCTTAGCTTATTAAAAATATGATAAATTTAAGTGCTAATAAATTCAAATTGTTTATATTACTTGTTTAATGTTTGGCTCTTTTCCCAGGTTTTAGGCACCATCTATTCTGGGCAATCAGTATGAAACACCCTTGCTTTTTAGTATACAGATAATCAACCCTTTTTCTTTGCATTTGTCTGTTTTAGTATCTGCATAAACACTTCCACTCAAAAGAAAATCAAATGAGGACTTCCAGCATTTGATTTTTTTTTATCTCCTATCATACTGATGGCTCCCTATCATGTTTGCTACCTTTCTTCCTCATCACTCCTACACACCAAGTTATCCTCTGTGCCTGAGCACAATGTAAAGTAACTAAAGCTTCACCTGAGCCAGATGGAAACGGCTTTGCTCTCTCATTGTGAATTTCAGACACTGAATTAGTGTTAGAGTAGGTGTTAATCTAATCATGGAAGTGATAAAAGTTGATTTCTTTACTAAGGTGATACTGCCTCGCTAAAGTCTCCACCTGTACCTCTTCATTTCTCCCAGTCATTAAGAGGTGGCCTGGTTATGGCCACAGCTGCACAGGAATTAAGTGCTCAAACACGTTCCACAGGCTAGTCCCACAAAATGCCTACCACAAGGTTTAAACCAGCAAGGTCTCACAGCTTTGTCCACAAGGGAAGGAAAAAGGCAGGCCAAGGACATTCTGACCAGCAGACCAGCCCACTGGTCTGCAACAGCAACAGCTCCAGTTAGTCATCCCCATGTGTCCCCAGTTAGCTACCCTGTCCCCTTCACTAAAACTATTGGAAGGCCACCACATTTTATGACAGAAGTTGTTAATTTAAACAAAAAAACGCATTTGTAAAAGCTAAGTACCAGGGTGAATTTAAATGGCAAGTCTCTGTCATTATTAACTAGCTCAAAACAAAACGTATATTTTTCAGGGTACAATTAAAAAGCAATACAGAGATTCTGTGCCATTGATGCCTCTGCTATACCTGTTCAGTGAATCAGAACAGATTACTTCAGACTCCCAGTCTTCTAGACTGTCAGTCTAGCATCTTTCACAAGCACTACAGCCACACAAATTATTAAAAAGCTTTCCTCTACACCATCAGTGTCATACATCCATTAGAGGCCATTCCACACTAGAAAATATCTGTTGCAAAGAGTCTTGCTAGGCCATATGCTAGTAATAAATAAAAAAGCCTGGAAAAGATAGTTTTATAACAACAATCTTCAGTTTTCTTCTCATGTCTGCATGGTAATCTTTAAGTCAATCTGTTTACTCTCTGTCTCTACTACAGTAATTTTTTTTTTATGTATATGTTCATTAGTTCATCTTTTGACGCTCTCTTTCATATTTCTTGCCTAAGTATCTAGAACATGGAACACCCTCTCAATCATTTTAAGTAGGTCGCATATAGTCAACAACATATACAGCAATCTTCAATTATTAAACTAGCCCAACCTGGGTTTTCATTTTCCCTTCCTATGCCTTTCAATAAATATTCTGGCTACCACCTCTCCTAATTTTTTTTCAACTCACCACTAATCAAAGTCTGAATTCAGAACTTTTACGAAGACTTAAAAGTTTTTCCTCTATATTCTACTGCTTATATTGGAATATTTTAATATGTTCACAAAAGGATGATGAGTCTCCCACTCTTCATTTGTATTCTATTTCAAGAAACATTTATGGAAGATGAGCAGGCAAGAAAAGAAGGAAAAACATGCACACTGAAAGATACCTCTCACTGTTGTATGTGAATTGCTATGGAGACCTACCATCAGGTCCTGCTAGAAAAGACAACATATATAAATTTATAATGGCATTCATAAATAACTATTAGTTAGAAAACAAGAATAATTTGATAAGAACTGGAAAATATGGGATTTTTGAAACTGGGGTTTTTGTTTTGTTTATTTTCTTGGGGGCTTGTTTTGGGGTTTTATTTGTTTATTTTGTTTTTAAAGACCTTTCCCTACACAGATAACATCAGAGTAATGGATGTTCATCTGAATGAAGTTAAGGTTACACCATTATATGCTAATGAAACACACAGACCAGCACCTGCTTATCCAAATTAGATCTGTCTTCAAATATTTCAATTTTAGTTTCAGTTAAGCTATCCTCAAAAATCCACACCCAATCTCAGTAATATTTTTAAATTGTACCTCTAAAACACTTCCTGAAATTTAAATAACTGAGCAGCCTTTCTTTTTTTTTTTTTTGGTAAATCTTCTATGAACTCCATTTGCAGAGGTTACACTTTCCATCTTCATGTTTCATGTTTCAAAAAACAAAGGTAGAAGATCCTATTTTTCTTGACATATTTTGCCTTCTCACATGGAAAAACATCACACTCAGAGTATTTTCCACAAGACACTGAGCTATTCTGTAGTTGCTGCTACTGAAATACAGTTCTAAGCTGCAGGTTTACACTGCAATTCCAAGGATGTAAAATGACATATTGTCATCACAGAATTCTGAAAAATAATTTTCTATCAGGAAAACCTTGTCACCAAAGAGTCAGGGTTTCAGCACCTGTTCTCAGGAATAAGTCAAAAGCAGTCTAGGAGAAAGGGATGGGAAGGCCAACACCATCTTGCCAGCCGTGCAGTGCAGTCCTGGGCGTGCTCTTCCCAAGTACCCAATGCAGTGTAACTTAATCTGCAAGAGGAGCAGGTGGGAAGGTGTACAGATTAATCATTGCCCCCAGTCTGCAAACGTTTTGACAAGGAATATGACAACGAAGCAGGAATATTTGATGGTGGGTTTTTCTGTGAGAAAACACCTTGTAGTCAGTCCTTCAGGACAGACTAGCTTTAGATAGCTACAATGTAACTATTTGTATCTGGGCTCTCTTGATTCCATTTCTAGAGGATGAAGCAAGATCAGTACATCAGGACATGGCTCGTAACCTAGTACAGATATTCATTCACAAAGTGGGTTTAGATGCTCATGCTTACCTCAGGGTGCACATCTATTTCTCTCCACTAAGTAGAAAAGCACACCAAGTGACTACCTCAGATGTACTTTTACTGCGCAGACATGTATATAGTAAAATCAATCTCACCTGAAATAATCACGTTACTTGTTCTGTCATGCATCCTCCTTCACCTCATGTGAGAAACGAAATAATACAGTGAGATAAGGACAGAAACCTTTTGCAGCACTTAAAGTGCCTTCAGATGCACCATTTCCAGCCATAATAATAATCATCATCATCACAGCTCTTTCAAGTCTGAGCTACTGTAGGATTTGTTTCAGCTTATTTTGTCATTCTTTGTATTTTAAATGAATAGTATTTGCAGCATTTACTAAGAATATAAACTTTTTGTAAGTGAGATTTGCTCATACCCTGCTATCAATTTTCCACTCCGCTCCCCCCAAGTAATTTCCAGTTTTCATTTCCATAGACGGAAAGGAGAGATTATGTAAATTCTTAACTATTCCTCATCTACCAAGAGGCATTCTTTTGTCAACAAGCTTCATATTTTGAAATCCTCTCTTTCAAATTAACTGTAATGCAGCTGCTTCTTTTGTCCAAGATACTGTGCAAGCCCCACTACCCGCTATCAAATGAACACAGCAAGCAGCAGAGGGTCTTTGGGGGAGGAGGGGTGTCAAGTAGAAAGTCAGTAGCTAGAACTGACTGCAGCTGGCAGGGCAGAAACAGAACAAGCATTCACCCAAGTAATCCAACATATTCTTTAATGTACCATTTTGCTGCCTTATGCTCTAACATTGTTCTTGTGCACAGTCTCAGTACTTTTCAACCTCATAAAAAAAACGGAAGGGGTCCCTGGCAAAAATACAATGCCACAAATTTATTTCACGTGATACAGAAAAATCATTTGTATCTGTGTGACAGGTGGGATATAAGTACCTAAAGAGAACATAATATAGGTAGGGAGATGTAAGAACACATTAGGCAGGGAGAGGAGGACAAGGGATCATATGAGCACCATATGAGCACATCAATAAAAAGAATATAACATTATAGCCAACTCTTCGACCAGTGATTCTGCTATTACTGAAGCTGCAATTGCATTCATTAATGTATGTGCAAAGAAGCAGAAGACATATTAAATAAGTGAAGGCTTGCCAAATTAATATCTTGACAGGACATCTATGTACTTACAATTCTGCTGAAGTAAACACCAAGGAGCAAGTAAAGCTATTTAGGCTGAACAAAAAGACAGTGAAAAGTACAGCAGGTAAAAATTTGCCTTTAGTAGTCTTAAAGCTGGAATTAGACATTAGACATTTTAGCCACCAGGGAACTGAGGAAACAGGGCATTCCATGTGACTGTTTAACTACAAGAGTTAGTTGTAGTTTTCAAATTTTATTTCAATTACCAGGGTCTATATAAATGCTCAATAAACAGATGGTTCTTTGCCCCAAATAGGTTGTAATCCAAGCAGTGAGAGAAACCAGACAAATTATTTTCAAGAAAGATAAAATTTATAAAGAGTGTTAATGATGTCACCTGGGGGCTCAGAAGGTTCTTTTCAGTCTTTAATCATATCTTTCTAGTCATACCATCTTAAGAGATTTGCAAGAGAACTAATGAACTCTACCCTGATTCTCTGATTTACCTTATCTCAGTATTGTGTCCTGTCTTATGTCTATGAATAGTTGGTGATTCTGGAATAGATTTCATGCATACACTAAATAGTTAAAGCAAAGCGATTAAAAAATTTATCATATACAGGCTGTTTTTAGATATATATGTTATCAAGAGAGGTTGTGCAGTACTTGCTTAATTAATCTTTGCTGTCTTAACAGATGAACCAGATGTACTATTATGTTCTTTGTTCTTCCCTAAAGAGGGGATGAGACGATTATTTATCTCCAAACAATAGGAGTTCATGTACCACAGTGAAGAATTTTTTTTTTAATCGGGGAGGCAATCACTAACAAGCTTCAGCTGCAACTGCTTGATGTAAACACAGTGTGAATTTGTTCCTGAAGTATTAAATGATGTTCCTTCCTAAGTACATGAAACCAATTTCTAAGTAAGTGTGTAAAGAAAGGGATGGAAAGAACAGAGTTTGGAAGGAG